>OW121773.1:23320470-24710470 GCA_933228765.1 Miltochrista miniata
TATATTTTTTGATTGAACAATATTTCATTTTACTGTTTTCTGTTAAGTGAGAGACAACAGATTTGGCACCAATAATTTATTCAAATATATTTTTCTCATCAACAAAATCATATAATTTGCTATAGAACTAAAGTAATGTGAAATTGGATTTCAAAAATTCAAAAACTGACATGATACCAATTAACATAATAGATACTTTGAAACTAACAATAGTTAAATTTTACAGTAGGTCTACAGTAAAAATTAAAATATTATTAAGTAGTTTCAAAGTTAGAATGCAGCAACCACACAGTACTTAGTCTAAATTTTATCATTTTATGACTGTTATTTCCTCAAATAAAATGTCATTTTTAATGATAGTCAAATGACCTGTAATTTACCTTTTATATAAAAGACCTTTTTTCTTATTGATTATAATAATATAATATAAAATTAATTTATACAATATCAATGAAATAATTATAATAAGTACATTAAAGTATTCTTTTTAATATTATTACATGAACTTTTAATTTAATAAAATCGTTTGAATATTTTTAACAACTTTTATTTTACTCCTAATTTTAGCGATGCATTTGGCAGATGACATTTTGTATTAAAAGTACTTGACCGTAATTCGAAGCTTATATATGAGATAGGCATATCCGTTACCCGTAGGCTTATCTTACTCATGTTTGATGACGTATTTCCGTCGACTCACCAGTAGGGGGCGCCACCTGTGAACTTATAAAGAACATGGCGTCCACTTTGTCCTCATTGGCGTTTTGATTCCCGTAGCAAAAAGTTATAGCAGGAACACCTGCTAGTGCATTTATTTTTTCTAGTTACTAGTTATATACCTAGTAAAGTTATAAAAAGTGACTTGGGATGAAGTAAGTGAATTTACAGAAATAATTATTTAACGGCTTTGCCGTTCGTTTGAATATACAGTGAATCTAAAACAAGTGACTTGTGATTGAAGTAAGTGAACCTACAGACATATTTAACGGTTTGACCGTTCGTTTAAGTCTCAGGTATGTTTTTACTTCATATTTTTACGATCACATATGAGTGTGATACGTCATAATGTGAAATAACCTATTATTTTAAAATAGCACGTAAACCTTTCGAGGTTGCAGTTTCTTTCATTTAATATCTTTAGTTACAGCTAATATCAAACTGATTTTATAGATTGTATTCATAGGTACTAATACTTTTTTTTTAGATATTATATGCTTCGTGTATGTACAGCGTAAGTACCGCCGAATATAGAAAATATTTTCAAAATATTTTTATACCTACCCACATAAAGGCACATTAATTACTAGATGTTCCCATACATGTAAAAATATGGCCTATTATGGGTAAAATCGTAATCATCCCAAGTTTATGAATACGTACGAGTGTGTCAAAGTAATAACTAAATGTTCACCATGAAAGTAGTACTTAAATTTTAGGTACGTAACATAATACTATATCTTTTAGTTTGGTTTCTTGATAGAAATGAATCCTCCATCCTTAGAAAGTGAGCTAATTCCAAGTGTAGTATTTCAGAAGCGCGCTCTGAGCTCCAGTTACTGTATTAGGTACGTCAAATTAGCTACAGTTCCAGATCATTTAGCTCGAACTTCAAATAAGGGCAATCGTGACGCCACGTGCATTGTCGTAAGTGGAGTAAAAGAAGCCGACTTCCACTAAACCAGATAAGGATGATGGAAATAGGTGAGTTATTTCTTATTACCTAACACTGGTCCTGACCAAGTGTAAATTTCTTCACAGATCAGAGGTTAATTTACGAGGATGATAGAAACAATCATCCTTGCTTCGTATTTTATATAGGGACAGCATTAAAAGAGATTTCGGTCAGTATAACCTAAGAGGTTAATAGACACGTTTTGGCGACAAATTGCCTTGATAAGATAATATGCTGATACCCACTATTGTAAAATCATAGTCCTGGGTTCGTCAACCTAAACAAAAACGGGGAGATCCGACAATTCGAATCTCTGCTACATTTTGAAAAAGCTGACAAGGTTCTTTCTGCCAAAAGGCTTTTGCTGCCAAAACCTTTTGTATTTTTAAACAGAATCTTTTGAAAAACTTAGTTTCTTCGAAAATATTTATGACAAAATTGAAGACCTACTTTAATAATAGGATTTCCATAAATCTTTTATCAATTTATTACAAATGGCTTGCGGGCATAGATCTGATTTCATATATTATTCTCAGAATTGTCAAAGACCCAATTCTTAAAAATGAACCTTGATAAAATATCGCCTTCAAACACATACATTTTCGAGGCTGAAGCCTTTTCAACGGCACGCGGGAAGGCATGCATTTTGGTCTTCGATCTCCAAAAAAGGATGACCCCGAAAAAAGTTCATCCAAATCATTACGCCAGCCTTCGAGAGGATCAGGCGTCAAGATCAGATCTCCATCGAATGGAGTCATGATTCCATTGTACCAAGAGCCTTTTTAGGCCTGTATTACAGTTACCACTCTCGAGGGGTGTGTACAATATCCATAATAATTGGGCATACGACAGTAAATGTCCCTTCAATTAAGAAATTTCTGAGCTTTATGCTCTCAAAGAGACTGAGAAGTTTAACATCCCCTGCCCATACCAGCAAAGGAAACACTAACCAGTTACCACCCTCGAGGGGTATGTACAATATTGTGTATCTAAAATAATTGGGTATACGATAGTAACCAGGCGTACGATAACATACTAAGTAACCATGCAAGGATGTCCCTTCAATTACGAAATTTCCGAGCTCGAGGCTCTCAAAGAGACGAGGAGAGGTCTAACATCCTCTGCCCACACCAGCAAAGGAAACACTAAATAATATGACCCTGTCATTCTATGTCGGTCAGTTAACTCTGTACATAATACGTTGGTAAGGAACGAGAGTACCAAAAAGTTTTAAATTTATAAAAGGGTACCGCATTCCCTTTATCCAGAAACTCCAATCCGTCCTGCACGGTATTCGAGAGGACGCAGGTTCGAGTCCTGCTCAAAACTGATAACCTTCCCACATTTAAATTTACACCGAACTCTGTTCAAGTCCCGTCCTGACAAAGTTGTAAATTTTCACTTTATGTTAAAATGCTATGGAAAACTTGACTAAGGTGGAATACTAATTGCTTTAAATACTTAAGAATCCATACAACGAAAAGTTTCCTTTTTAACTGAAATGACCACATTGTGCAATGGTTCAAAAGATGAATGCTCAAGGCACTCTAAAACTAGTTCCTTTGTCACCAAGTTTGATTTCTCCACTTTTCCTAACTTCAAATAGCGATGGGTCATCCGCCCAGAATTCAGTTTTAGGACATTGTACGCCTTTGTGAAGCCAGAATAATTCTATCTTTCAGCATGTTCCGTTTACCAGATTTCCTCCAACCACGAGATTGCATGTGCAAAATACATCTCAGTCAAGCTTATTTTCATGATAAAGCTGATGTAGTTTACATTATTCTTTCTCAGAGCACATTCTAGTCTTCCGCTCGGGTAAGCCGCACCCAAAACATTTTCGTTTCTCACCATCTGGGTGCCTTGATTTCTATAGAATAAGAGTATTCAAATACTCGTCTACCTACACAAAATCTCATTTTGCGCATCAAAATCCTGTTACACTTCACAAACACGTACAAATAGCCTTGAAAACTCTTCAAACCCAGAGATGGTTAGACAATTGGGAGAAAACAATAATAGGTTCCCAAAGAAACCTCTCATATCGTTATGCGATAGACTTAGAACTACCTGAAAGTCCTATACCAAAAGAAAAGATATTAGACATAAAAGGAAGATTTATTTAATTCCAAATCAAAGAAACTTAGTTCTTTTAAAGAAAATTCAAACTTGGTGGGTCTTTTGATTTTTTACCCCTTTCGCAGTGCCTAGAGGTAGCTTTACCTCGGCGTCACATTCGGTCAATCCCCTAACCGACAACCCACTGAAGAAAATAGTAGTGCACGGAGTGGTACAAGTGGAACTCCAATAGTGGGTCCGCAATTACCGGTTCTCGTCAATTTTACAAGCTTTCCATCCGAGATGCTTTCTTACCACGGACGCGTCAGATTTCGCTTGGGAGCCCAGCTAGAAAACATTTCTCTAACAGGCTCGAGGGCCTAGAATAACAAAGATTGCACTGCATCAAAGAGAGATGTTGATAATCTTACACATGATTCGAAATCATATACCGGTACTGTGTTACAGTCTGTACTCATTCAAAGCAGTTGTAGTCCATCCCCCCAGAGGGACGAGACCAAATCAATTGCCTTGACGAACTTAACTCGTCAGCTTGCGTGTAATGGTCCGACATCAAATTGACTTCACCATACACTGCATTCCGAGCCGATACCATATGTATCAGCTCCTCCGGGTATTTTTTTGTGAGCATCCTGCTTCAAACACCACTAAGGCAAGATTTCCTACAAACAATATTCCTATTATGAAATGGAGAACACTACATGATAGGCCTGTTTGTAATGTGTGGATATTACTTCCACCACCATTTTTAATACCCAAGATGCTGTCACACCTTAACCGGTCAACAGGAGCGTTTATGGCGCCGCGATGGCACAAGATAATAATAGAGGGCAGATCTCAAAGCGAGAGCTCTGTAAGCTCCATTCGTTCTGCAGAACCTGCAAAAGAACCTAATAAACATTATTTCTTTCCATCTAATAAACACCTCGACAGGTCTCCCACCACCTCACATAGAGAATCTGTGGAAATGTGGGGGGGGGGGGGGGGCGAAGAGGTAAATAACAGATATTAAATCAAAAACTTCTACTATTGAGCTCCTTGAGACCTACCTTTTAAGATGTTTTAACCGACTTGCATTTTATTCATGGTTATTATATAATACGATTCTGTTACATAAATCTGTTGTTGCTGTTCTTGATAATATAGAAACCGTTTGTCAACTTTACATAGTTCGCATGTTTTGATTAAACATATCTTGGTCGATCTCTTTAAAAAATGTAAAGAAAGATAAGTCACATATTCATTGATATTGGGATTGATGACTTAGTTCAATATTACTAAGTATTAATACACAGAGAACATTTTTCAGGTTTCTCGTCATAGTGATTTTATGCTTAGGTCGCCGCAACCACGATCTAACTTTGCTCGATTGTATTAACTCACGTCATAGGTACTACTTTTAGGCCCGAATTAAGAGTCCGAAACTGATCATTTTCATTTCAGACAATCTGGTTGGAAAACATTGTAAACAAAGATAACACCTACGACTAATCAATTGAATCCTTTATTCTAGATAGAAATTAGGATATCAGAGTAACCGATATGAGACTACACAGTCTAATAGTTTATTTATGACTGTTAGAGGTTCTCCAACTATTCTAGCCCCGGCACTACCCGGTCAACAGCAGCTTCTAAGAATTGGTGGTGGTGGTAAGATCAAATTAATCCTTAACAAGAGGTAATTGACGATGGATTTCAAAATTTTTTATCGTCGAGTAATAATGTCAGCTACTACCACCAATCAAATATAATAATAATTCGCAATTATTTAATCCTGTCAATAGAAGGAATACTTACTACTCCTTAAATAAGATTCCTTATTTAGTCTGTTTAAGATTACATATGAAGTTGTTCAAGATGGTAAAGATTATAAATCTAGATACCATACATACAACATTCTATAATATTATTTTCCTAAAAATAAATTAGAATCACATTGGCGTTTCCGTCACTCACCAGGCGAAAACAAACATTTCTCATTATATAAGCTTCGAATTACGGTCAAGTACTTTTAATAGCGGCGTTTTCCCTGAAAGAAAACGCATATTAAAATACTTACCTAATTCGAAGCTTACTTTTTAAATCTGCCTGGTGAATAAAAGCCAATGAGGACAAAGTGGACGCCATGTTCTTTATAAGTTCACAGGTGGCGCCCCCTACTGGTGAGTCGACGGAAATACGTCATCAAACATGAGTAAGATAAGCCTACGGGTAACGGATATGCCTATCTCATTATATAAGCTTCGAATTAGGTAAGTATTTTAATATGCGTTTTCTTTCAGGGAAAACGCCGCTATTTGACACTTATTATTACATGAACACATGAACGTTCAAGTAGGTTTTTAGTAAAATCGAGTTATACTAACTAATATTATTGCAGTTATATAAATATGCCACTGAGGTGCCAGGCAAGAATGCCCAGTTCTAAGTGGATAAAGTAGCCAGTGTACCTTGCTACACTTGTTCTACCGACTCTTAAATGGATTTTTTAAGTCGGTCACTTATTATCTCAAATATATTTTACAGAACATTTGAGTTAAAGGGGCTACGAGCGCTTTAATTATAATTCTTTGGCAATTATTTTAAGCAATTAATTAATTTATTTAGTTTTTTTTATAAGGGATTCAAAACTCGTAAGCAAATGTCAACGATAAAATTTAGGATAAAGAAATTATAAATCGAATGATCTGCTGAATAATTCGTATTAATATTCTTATACTTAGTGCTTTAAAATAGTATCTATGTTTTATTAATATGGACATCTTATACAGATAAGTACATTATTTTTTATTAAATATTTTATCTACTTATTACTATTAATCTAAGGAACTATATTTTTTTATCAGGTAGCAATTTGGCCAACTATATTGTACATAATTATCTATTATAATATTATATTATTTAATAAATAATATCAACATCACATCTTAGCCGATTTAGGCCAAATGTTTGCAAACCTAATAATTACAGTTGTCAAAAAATAATAGGCCAGTCTGACACTTGCAGTGAGAATCCGTTGTCGCTACTACAAGTGTCAAAAAGGGCCTATTACATTTTTACGAGTTTATTTGTCTATTATATTCCGGCTTTGTAGTCATTTATATTAAAATTTAGAAAAGCAGTAGATATAATAAAAGTGGCAACCGTTATTTGGATTAATTTAGTTATTTTTGTAAGTTAACTAAGGCGATAAAATAAAATAACGTAATAAAAATTAACCATTTATTCATGAAAACTTAAAAAACAAAATATAAAATATTTAAAAACAATTTACAACAGAAGTTTAAACCTTACATAATGTAAAATCACAACAGCTTGATATCGAGTGTTTCAGTTATAATTCTTATTATATTTATATAAATTTTATACAACTGTATAATAATATCTAAATTAAGTAATTAAAAAATACTGTTAATATTTTGTTTCAGTTTCTGATTTCGGTTTTCGGTGCGGTTATCTTTACACAGTATAATTGAAAATTTATTCTGTCTGTCCTCTATATTTTAATATCTATAGATTTTATGAAGTTTTCAGCAATAATTTAAAGAGTGATTTATGCGGAAGGTTTACATGTATCGTGTATATACATCCATTAGAGATAACTCGTGTTGTAACCTAAACGAGAAACTACTAAATAATTTAATATTTAGTTGAATAGATTCTGAATATAATATTAACAGTAATTTTAATATTAAAATCACGTAAAATCAACATTCTTATCTTACTAAGTTTTTTCTAATTAAATTCAATTAATATTCAAATCATTATTTTATATACATTGTAACGATAATCTGGATTAAAAATAATGCGAAAATACCATTTCTCACTTTGTTCATTGTTTGCTTAGCCATCATGAAAACATCTGTTGAGTCATAATGCTTAAGAGATATTTTTGCGTTCGTTATCTACAACAGCATCAATGTAAAAATGCTGAATTTAATAATACGACTCAAAACGGTAGGGTTATTTTTTACATTTAAAAAAATGAACGTGCGTTGTAGGTATTTTGTACCTACGAGTACATAACATTTTATTTTCAAAAGAGTAAATGCAACGTTATAGATATATATCAAATAGATAGGTACCATTACTTATGTCTGTAATTCTGCTGTTTAATAAACTGTTTTTACGAGGTGTCTGTTGAGAGACGTCCTATGGTATATTTATGCTTCATAGTTGCCTAAGACATAAGACCATGAAATATATACTTTGAATTCTGACAAAAACGTTGAAGTATAACAGGCTCCTTCTTCCAAAGTTATTCGAAATAAAGAAATTCTAGAAAGTTACCTTATAATAATCTTTATTTTTTTTAGCTACCAAAATGTCAAACAATTGTCATTATGGCGCTTATACAGTTATATAACGGGTGACGTAGCAGGTTTATATAATTATAATAATAGAAAAAGGATTATCTATCACAATAATATAATAAGTAAACAGTACAAAGTATGCCTTTCCTAAGGTAGAAATTCCCTCTCGGTTCGACTACAGGTATTTTTTAAAAACTCTGTTTATAGAGCGGTAAATGCTACAATTTGGTTACAAATCACGCATCAAATACGTTTTTTGAGCTAATTCTTACTCCTTTCCTGAAACAATACAAAAATAATTAATTGTAGATTTCTGTAGAAGAATGATTTGGTAGACTTTGTCCGGGTCTTCGCCGTTCTTTTGTCGGTCTGTCGGTCACAAGATTGTATTTTTTTTTGTTTTTGGTACAATATACATTGAAGGGTTAAATTGAAGACCTCTTATCCTACCAGCCCTTAGCCCACTTTCCACTGCGAGCGAGTCGGACCCATTACGGACTCCGCTATACTCGTAACGATGATTTTCGATACATGTCATGTCCGCTTTGGTGGGAGGACATGTATGAAAATCGTCGTTACGAGTATAGCGGAGTCCGTAATGGGTCCGACTCGCTCGCAGTGGAAGGCGGGCATTAAAGTTCAATCTCATTGTAAAATGAAGAATTTCCTTCAAAATGCTTGAAATAGGTACCTTAACCCAAACATACCTATCATGCGTGGATAAGATGTCATCCTCATCAGAATCAAAGTCAAAGAGCTCGTCACGAATGTAACTCTTGTTGGTGAAACCTCCCATGTCCACTGAAAGTCAAAAATGCATCATTTGGTTAGGAGTTTTTTCATAATCAGTTTTCCCAAAAGTCTTCAATATGGGGTTTTTTTTTTTTTTTTTTACGTGAGGAAAAATCCTCATGGATGTTCTTTACTCATGAACTCCTGCCGACAAAAAAAACCTCACGCGTCCTGCTAACAGCCTATGGTTGGGAGTCCCGGGTAAGCCCTCGGAAGGATACCCCAGGACTTCCAACAGACCCACGGCTACCTGCGACCTCGCCCAGGGGGTGGTTCGGGTGCTATCGCGCGTCTTTGGGGGGTTTTTCCAGTGTTATTCCGCTTCTTAGGGGGGGGGGGGGGTGCGTGTGAATCTCTCACGTCACGCTGTCGTCTAGGGTCCGCTTCTGTAAGGACGGTGAGCAACCCCCTCACCGTGCTCAGGCCCCCGGTCATGGAGACCATCAGTATGGGGTTCTTAGAAGGTTCTTGCCGGGTTGGCAGCACGAGTATAGCATCTCTGGTGTTGCAAACGTCCATAGGCCTGTAAGGGCGGGGGCGTGGGGGCGAGGCATATGGTGTTCTCAGAGACCTTTAGAAGCTCGTGCGCTATGACCAAGGGCAGGACCACAACGACGACGGCTCCAGCATGGCAGGCACGTGTAGTGACCACGATCCATCGGTTGGACCGTAAGGTGAAACGATTCTGTAACATACCTCCGACAGACGTTTCTCTGCCGGATGAGCCGCCGACAGAACGTTCTGATAACGAGTTGATCACCGATAGAACCTTTCAACTACGAACTAAGTAAATCGCCGACAGAATCGTTCACCAAATAAGAACTCGCCGACGAAACAAAAAAAAAGAACCACGAAGGCTAAGGCGGGAACGAAGCGAAGCGGAGATTTGTTACCTAACCTATCCGAGTCGCGGTGTTAACCATTCACTTATTATGGTTGAATTAATCGTTCTGTCGGCAAAACGCTCGTAGTTGAAAGGTTTTGTCGGTGAACAACTCATAATCGAAACGTTCTGTCGGCGGCTCATCCGGCAGAGAAACGTCTGTCGGAGGTATGTTTCAGAGCCAGGTAAAACGTGGGCATATGATATGCCTCTGCCTACCATTTCGGGGATAAAGGCGTGTGTGTGTGTGTGTGTGTGTGTGTGTGTGTGTGTGTGTGTGTGTGTGTGTGTGTGTGTGTGTGTGTGTGTGTGTGTGTGTGTGTGTGTGTGTGTGTGTGTGTGTGTGTGTGTGTGTGTGTGTGTGTGTGTGTGTGTGTGTGTGTGTGTGTGTGTGTGTGTGTGTGTGTGTGTGTGTGTGTGTGTGTGTGTGTGTGTGTGTGTGTGTGTGTGTGTGTGTGTGTGTGTGTGTGTGTGTGTGTGTGTGTGTGTGTGTGTGTGTGTGTGTGTGTGTGTGTGTGTGTGTGTGTGTGTGTGTGTGTGTGTGTGTGTGTGTGTGTGTGTGTGTGTGTGTGTGTGTGTGTGTGTGTGTGTGTGTGTGTGTGTGTGTGTGTGTGTGTGTGTGTGTGTGTGTGTGTGTGTGTGTGTGTGTGTGTGTGTGTGTGTGTGTGTGTGTGTGTGTGTGTGTGTGTGTGTGTGTGTGTGTGTGTGTGTGTGTGTGTGTGTGTGTGTGTGTGTGTGTGTGTGTGTGTGTGTGTGTGTGTGTGTGTGTGTGTGTGTGTGTGTGTGTGTGTGTGTGTGTGTGTGTGTGTGTGTGTGTGTGTGTGTGTGTGTGTGTGTGTGTGTGTGTGTGTGTGTGTGTGTGTGTGTGTGTGTGTGTGTGTGTGTGTGTGTGTGTGTGTGTGTGTGTGTGTGTGTGTGTGTGTGTGTGTGTGTGTGTGTGTGTGTCTCTGATAAATATGCCATTGATAACCTTTTATGACATACGTGGTTTCACTGGCAGAGCTATTGCCCTGGTTAGTGGACCTCAACTTAATAATGTAGCAGAGATAAAGTGTGCACCATAATTTCACCATTTCTTCAAATGGGATCTTAGGAAGTTTTTACAGGGTTGGAAGCACGAGAGTGGCGCCTCTGGTGTTGCAAACGTTGCCAGGTCTAATGCAGACAGGTTTCAAAGAATGTGACTCGCCTTAGCATCAGTTTTGATGTACATAATGCTTACCTCTCGCAGACTCATCGTATTTATCATCAGCCCACTTGTAATCAGAGTCTGAGTACAATGGAGGAATCGTCTGGTGAGGAGTGGGGTACAAGTCCTGGATGCGTTTCTCGTTCTCGATGCTCTCCGTGTCGTTGAAGGCTTTCATTCTGGAAAAACAAGAAAATATTATGCAGTTTGTGTTGTATCTCATTCCAAAAGGTATAGTATCAATGCTCATCGATTTCTAAAAGGTATCATAATATCATGATAAAAGGGAAATTGAGTAAAAATATTCCTTGGAAAAATGGGTAAACCATGCCTAAATAAATACGGTATTTACTACTTGAATTTTATATGGCAATTGACAGCAAAATGTCATTTGACTTGAATTACGAAACGGCTACACAACATGGAACAAAAATAGGGGACAAAAATAATTAAAAAAAGAGAAAAACATGATCACAAACCTGGTATAATCTTCGAAGCAGCTGAATCGCCACATAGCGAAGCCTAGCAGGGCCATGGCGACCACTACTCCGGCAGCTATCACCAGCCACCTTATCAGCACATAACGATTGTCCGGGATAGGATACTCCTGGAATCATAGGCATATTATGTTGATATTAGGTGCCTAGTAATCGTGATAGGAACTTACCAAATCTGATTACACAGAGAGAGAGACGTTTTCGAGACTGAGAGAGGAACAACGTGGCCATCCTTAAATAAATGGGTCGCAAGTCCCAGATACCCACACTTTGTTCCCGTCTGTACCACGCTATGGACCCGGCGTAAGCACGCTGAATTTATAGAATGCTAAGAAACGTGAAACAATCTATTGATTGTACGAGGATCCAGGTCTAGTTGATGGTTCGATATCGGCAGTGATCGACAACAAACGAGGCTAAAGTAGACCATTCTATTGTAGGGAGTCAGAGCTGCAGTCATTATTTATTAGGTAGTTACACCTAGCTGGAGGTCATTCATCTAAACTGGGTTTGCCAGTAACACTGCAGTTTTAAGTTACAAAGTCGTAGATCCAAACAAACTTTCCAATCCATTGAATGAGAGGTTAGTTTTGATTGGCTGCTACTGCACCTCTGAATTTACTGTATTTTCGACGTTATTGCAAGCGACGATAGGCTGACCTTTAATCCCACTTCAGTCGCTCACCAGACCCTCAAACGACAAGTCAATATTGCACCACTTCCAGGTTACTTTCAAAAGAAACTATAAATATCTTCAAATATTTACTATACGCTACTCACCCATAGTCCCATATCTTTAAACCTCGAAGCGTATGATTCTTTAACGATATACGTCTTCCACATATCGCTCAGATCCTCTGCATCAAGTTTAGGGTCATCTACCTCCTCATCATAATGAAGAGGCACTCCGAAGGTCACTTCCACGCACGTCTCGTACTTCGGCCACCGAATGTTGCAGACCGCTGTTCTTGTGATCTGAGTTACCTCCAACCTGGAAAATAGATATAAAAGAGATTGAGTATAAAAGAGAATGACTGATTCTGATTCTGATCTGGCAGCTATAAGTTCTAGATATTTTTTTGTTGTTTTAAGTTGACTTTGATTTGCTGCTGTAATTTAGTTTCCTTTCCCGCTATCCCCATTAATAGAGGTCTTGAGTCTGATTCTGGTGAGGTGACAGCTGAATTTATCTATCGGACATAAGCCAGCGCTTATAGAGGTTCCAATTCTTTGCAGGATAGGGCAATATGAAAACTCTCGCAAGCCCTTTCTGCTACTTCCTTTACCACATAACTTCTTCGAAAAACCTGGCTGAAAATCAAAAGGTGTTGGAAAGTAACACCGGTCACCATATTGTTGTGATAGCACACGAAATGTACAAGTTTTAGTAAAATACTTACTAATATGATTACTCCTACGAGTATTTCTCCAGTAATTATTTCGATATCTAAGAATTATTCTATTTGAGACGGAATCCATCTATCATTTACATAATAGGAATTTATAAACTTATGTTATCTACTTCTTAAACATCGAACATTGGCGTTTCCTTCTACTTTGCCATTCTTTAAAATTCTAATAGAGATATGTCACGATTTAAGCTTCCAATGTCTATGCCGAATTCTACACAAATTAAAAAATATAAAGAAAAAAGTAGTCGCCCAATCTCATACAAGCTTCTCTTCAGTAAATTTGACTGGTTCATTTATGACTTCTACAGCATTATCTGTGACTTTATTTACTTTTACTGCTTTATTATTATTGTAGTTATCTTTCTCACTATCTGCCACTATGTCAATTTTTGTTTCATTGTTATTATCTACTTTAAGTTCTGGAAGGTTCAGATCAGATTTCTTTGTAGCTATTTTATCACTGAGTTCATTATTAGCTATCTGTGGATAGTGATGCAATATCGCTGTCGTATTAAAAGTAATTTTACCATATTTAACTATCTCTGTAGGTCTTTTCGCATTACTAGTACTAGGTTCAGCTAACTCTATACGTCTGCAAACTTCTCCAATTGGAGTGTTATCTGCACTGCAGGTAAGTGTTTGTATATCTTTAGCTTCTTCTATAAGACCTAACGCTATTTGCTTACTTTTTTTTACATTTTCCATGTAAGAATTATATTTATTCATTTCTACTGTGTTATTTTGCTTAAGCGGTAGTGAATTTGGTAATTTGTGCGTTCTATCTTCAGCCGTGTATCAGAATTTCTTGTGATTAGCAATTTTAGCTATATCATTGGAGGCGGTGCCATTAACGTGGTCACACGCCCCAATTGTTAGCTATGCCTGCGATTGAACCATTGAGATGCTGGTGGTTTCTGTCACGATCGTAGGCGCCTGGAACTCGTCCCCAGTGAAATCGTAGATTGGAAATTCACAACACATCACAAATTTTAAAAACCTCGGTACTTCTACATATATAGCTGGCGGTATCGGTATTAACGGGGACGTAGACGCTTTATAATATAAATAATCAGGATTATTTCTATACTTTGCGTCGGAACATTGTTCAACTGACGGTATACCAGACAAAAATAGTATAATCATAGTTGTAAACATTGGAGATAATATTGCTATCCACTCTTCTCCCTTGATCACGTTAAGAGATATGATGAATATGCCCCACCAGAGGACGATTTCACCAAAGTAATTTGGGTGTCGCGATAATCTCCACAGACCATCATTGCACCATTTGCCGTGGTTTGCTGGCTCCTGTCTAAAAGCAAACTTTTGTAGATCCGCATAAGTTTCTATCAGAAGTCCTATAACGAATAGTCCAGCTCCAGCCGAGTCTAAAGTTGTCATCGTTTTAGGAGCATTTGGAAAGGAGTGATGCGGTGAGTTCGTCAATATTACTGGCAAGCTAACCAGATGTACCCAGAACGCTTGAAACGTGTAGAAGATTGCAAATCTTATGGTGTTGCTCTTTCTGTCTTCGAATTTTTTATCTCTTCCTATGTGATAGACTCTGTAAAAGAGGTAGCCTGAGAGTCTAACAGCCCAGAGACAAACAAAGGCGGTCACCATGAGTTGTCTGCTATCATAACTTCTTAGTGTCGAGCCTCCTTGACCGAGAAAGAACGTGAGTAAGGCAACGACAATAAAGTTAGCACCACCTGCTATGTCTGTCACTTTGTCGTTCTGGAAAAGCGCGGTTACCGTAAAAAATATTATTTCAAGAGCCACAGTCACCATCGCACTTATAGCCAAGTTGTTTCTATCCATAAGCGGCTCCATTTTGGATATTTCCATATCTAACATCTATATTTGGCATCAGGGAATGTTCCCATTGATTCTTTGGCGCATTGCTGCATTTTTGTTATTCACATTTTTGTCTAACATTTTGTTGGAAGAACTCTTTTCATTTGATTCGACTAAATTACACACTACACTAATATTTATAGTTTAGAATTGTATATTTTGGCGTTTTAAATAAAGGTAGAGCTTTAAGCTCGTCTCGCGGATTAAGCTTGTACTGAATCTCAGAATGTATGTTACTGAAATAAAAATAGAATTGACGTTTACGCCACGCATGCGCCAGTTTCACGCATGCGTAATAGCTTTACGATGGGAAGCTAGCGTTAATTTCATCAGCTGTTTGGGCTGCAGGACCCATCCTTTCTGATAAACGCGAAAGTTAGTACAAGGATGTTTGTGCCTATGTCACGCTGTTACGGCTGAACTTTTATGGCTGAAATTTGGTACAGGGATAGAATATAGTCTAGTCAAATAACGATGACTAGAAAGAATGATAAAAACAAATATAAATAATTGCTATGCTTCTCAAGGCTGGTCGTACCTTAACATGTTTTATTACAAATTTTCTTGAGAATGTAAGGCGGGTTTGGACCCCGCAGGATTTCATCTGGCCCCTTGCTACACTAGTGACGTGTAGCGGATATGCTTGACATTTAGTTAACTTGATATTTCCTATACTTATTTGTAATTGAAGATATATGTTTTGATAAGGTAGAACGATTAGATTAGGTATTAAATATAGTTCGTTATTATTATAGATAATTCAACTCATCAGTGCGCGCGGCGCTATGTGTGCGTGCGCTAGTAATTATACAGCTTTAATTTGTGTGGCAGTGATGCGGCCGTCTTCACAGAGTACATTTTTATATTATGAGGTAGAGACGTAACTCGACTTATTGACGACACCAGCGGTGCCAAGCAGTCTTTGCAGGAAACGCTCTACGTGGCCGCGAAATAAACATCATATTTATACAAAAAGCATACAGCGCCATCTACAACGTTTGCAGGCAACTCTTACGTTATAATGAAACGAAATCAAATATCATGACAAGTCTCAATGTAACTGCAACGTTGAGATCCTGTGTAACTTGGTCACATTATAATTCATTACATAGTGTTCTTAGTGATAATACCATGGGTACAGTCGTTAAGGAAAATGTCTAATTCTTCACGGAGAAAATGTTTAAGAAGTCAGGTAAATATTTTTTATGTGTCGAGGGGTCAATTCGATGGAATTAATATTTGTTATCACTACATGTAATAAAACAAAGTCCCCGCCGCGTTTGTCTGTTCACGATAAACTTAAAAAATACTGCATGGATTTTCATGCTGAGATCACCAATGATACTTGAGAAAGGTTAACGTATATAATTTGTTGAGTTTTGGTATACATTGACTAAAATATAATGATATTAGTTGGAGATGTCGGAAAAAAATAAGGTGTCTGGGAGCTTTTAACGAAAACGCTGCCTAAACCCTTCGAGGTATAACAAAATAATGTATGGTAGAATTGTGTAACTTATAGAAATGCAGAGATGGTCAACGGAAAAAAACATTGCTTATACTGCCAATATGACAAAAATTGAACTGTATGACTTGATTTAAAAAATAAGAAAAGACCATATCTGTACATCTGAAAAAAACTGTTGAGGGTCGAGAGTCTGTACATGGAAGATAATTTGAAATTTTAATTGTAGGGCGTTCTCTAATCGATACTGAAGCTGAAAACGTAATTTGAAATTTTCATGTCTGTCTGTCTGTATCCTGATTATGAATTGATTTAAATGAAACTTGGTACAATCTGAGCTTATGATCCGAGGAAGGTTCTAGGACACTCTTGTTCCCGATATATTGCGCGGTTCCTTTGGGAGAGAGCAGGGCAGTTTCACACGATTTTCGCACACCTTATGTGTCAGCTAGTTTGTTATAAGATTAATGACATACTTCAGCCATATGGCTTAAAAGTTCTTTGGCTACCACCGTATCATCCTGAACTAAACCCAATTGAAAATGTCTGGGGAATTTAAACAAATTATAATGCTTCGCATAAAATCGAACAAAATGTGATGGAAATAATTAAATGAATAAACGAACGTTTAAGTAAATTGACGAAGAGATGTGGCGTTATACTTGTCGACACGCCAAAGTAGAAGAATACTATCGACATTTTGATTGAATTTATAATTAACCTTGGAGTGAGCAGCGAATCCTAAAATTCCTCAATTTTATTCTTCAAACAGAGGTACATATTAATATGTATAACATACATTTCACCCATTGAGTTATTATTTTAGTTAAACAAGTGTTTTTGTATTTTGTACTTCACTGTACCTCATGTCACGCACACGAAGTCACTGTGTTTAGACGAGGCTTACCCACACATAGTGCCGCGCGCACAGATGAGTTGAACTTACTATACCAGTATTATGATCACTATGAACCGCTAGAACTGACTCAGTATTTTGTAAACGATCACTGCAATATACAAATTTTACTATGGCGAGGGTGCGGTGGTAGTGGTAGCCAAAGCATGTCGGGAACCCTGGGACATCCTTCCGAGAGCTTCCGAGCGTAAGGAAACGTGTGGTTTTAGTTGGTAAGAGTCCGGCATAGCATCCATAAAAAAATGGGAAAGACGCCCCCTTATAATTTAGCATTCCACTTTCATATGAGTGGAATTTTGAATTTATCCTTTCTCTGTATATACATATAGTCACGCCTTTATCCCCGAAGGGGTAGGCATATTATTTTAAAGGTTTTGTCCCACGTGGATCCGATTGATTGCCGTTTTGAAATGGACAGGCGCAGGTTGTGACTGCTTGCTGTTGAAAATTTTTTAGGCCGCCCCATAAAGGCCTTCAACTTGGCTTAACAACTGCCATTTTACTGGCGACCGGGGCCAACGGCTTAACGTGCCTTCCAAAGCACAGAAACGCTCAAATAAATATCACAAAGTTGTCACATGGATGGTCACCCATCCAAGGACCGGCTTGTAAATGTTGCTTACTACAGTGATCGTTTAAAGAACACAGAGTTCGCGGGGCCACGAGCTCTTCCACTCTGTAGGTGATTTACATACACATTATAGACACTATTAGTATTACACATTATAGCTGGAGGTCGTGGGTTCGATTCCCACCGGAGACAAATATTTGTGTGACCGATAAATGTTTGTCTCAAGAGTCTGGGTGTTTCTATCAATCAATACATATAATAAAATTGTAACAGGTCGCTGTCTGTACATGGAAGATAAATAAGAAAAAATATTATAGGGGGGCTTTATGAACGCAATAGAACCCAAAACAATGATTTTTAGAATTTTTGTCTGTTTGTCTGTATGTCTGTATGTCTGTATATCTGTTTGTCTGTACGGATGTGCACGCTAATCTCAGCAACCGCTCAACCGATTGCAATGCGGTTTTTTTATTGTGTTGAGGTTTGCTCCAGTTAACATTTAGCGTTTGTTTTATGTAAATCGGTTTAGAAATAAAAGAGTTATAACACTTTTAAGAATAAGATATTTTAAAAATTTTAATTGTAGGGGTTTCTTTGAACCTAAACTGGCGTGTTGGATTAATCATAAAAGAGGTTAATGATTAAGATTATTTTTAAACAATTCAGTCCGCGCCGAAGGCGTGGACTGAATTGTTTTAAAATAGACTTAATCATTAAGCTCTTTTATGATTAAGCAAACAGGGCAGTTTCAGACGCTGCTTGCTGACTCTGATGAAGAAATACCTTTCCTTTCATACACCTTATGTGACGTAAACGAAGTTGCGGGCTCAGCTAGTGTATAATATGTATGTCTTTAAAAGTATATAAGTATTAATATCCGTGGTCTGATACCCATAACACAAGCAGGTTATTCTTAGCTTACTTTGGGATCAGATAGCGTTGTGTGAAATGTCCGTGAATATTTATTATTAGATATTATAATTATTATATTTCAATACTAACTAATATTAAACAGAGGAAAGATATGTTTGTTTGTTTGCATTAAATAGGCTACCTCCGAAACTACTGAACCGATTTGAAAAATTCTTTCACTGTTGGCAAGCTACATTTTCCCCGGGTGACATAGGCATTATTTCATTCCCAAATTCCCACGGGAACTATCTATGCCGGTGAAGACGTGCGAACAATGACTCGTTCAAATAATGACAATGATTTCACATGACGAAATATTTCTTTTGTTATTTTATCAAAGCGTTATCCTTTTTGTTTTAGTAATCAAGTGTCAACTTGATAAGATGGCGATGTTTTATCGCTGATATATCGAAATTAGTTTGAACTCTTTGTAAATTATGTGTAAATGTTTCCGCTTTTAAATTCTTGGATTAAATGACTAGATTATTTAAACTATAATCAATACTAATATTATAAAGAGGAAAGACTTGTTTTTTTTTGTTTGTTTGTAACGAATAGGCTCCGGAACTACTGGACCGATTTGAAAAATTCTTTCTCTGTTGGAAAGCTACACTCTTTGCGGTGAACATAGGCTATATTTTATTCCCGTATTCCCACGGGAACGGGAACTACGCGGGTGAAACCGCGTGACGTCCGCTAGTATCTTATATTTTTATCGTTCTTGTGGCACATTACTCACGATGAACTCCGAAACTATCAAACCGATTTTCTGTAACCAAAAGATAACAAGAAAGCCGTGAGATCGTTCTCATCGGACTGCCCCTCTCTTACACATTAGTTGTGAAAGTTCCATAAATAAATAAATAAATATTCACGGACTTTTCACACAACGTTTTCTGATCCCAAAGTAAGCTAGGAATAACCTGCTTGTGTTATGGGTATCAGACCACGGATATTAATACTTATATACTTTTAAATACATACAATATATTATACATAGAAACACTCAGACTCTTGAGACAAACATTTATGGGTCATACAAATATTTGTCTCCGATTGGAATCGAACCCACGACCTCCAGCAACGCAGGCGGTATCACTACCGACCGCGCCACAGAGGCAGTCAATCTGATTGACGTTGTCATTTTTGTTTGATTTCAAACTTTGAACAGATGATCCACGCGACCTAATGACGTCGTTTAATGCGACACAGTCACAGACTACAGACAAAGTCTCGACATAAGCCCCTCTGCAATCTATTTTATAGAGAGGGGCTAAAAACGGGATCCTATTACCGAGACTTTTGCCGTCCATCTGTCTGTCTGTCTGTCTCCAGGCTGTATATTAGGAACTGTTATAGCTAGAGAGCTTTTTTTTAAAATTTTATGTATTTCTGTTGTCGCTGTAACAACAAGTACAAAAAACAAAAAATATTAATACGAAAAGGGGCTCCTATACACAAATGTATTTGCATTATTGGTTCGGAAGCCTCTGTAAGTGAATTCGACTCGCACTTGACCGGTTTTTTGAAACTGGCGCGAACTAATGAACATCGCACTTCTGGTGTTGTCCATATGCTACGGTGACCACATCCATCAGGTAGACCGTATGCTTTTTTTTTAACGTGAGGGAAAATCCATCATGGATCCTATGCCGTACTCCTACTCACTAAAAACCCCAAATAACGCCCAACAGCCTATGGTTGGGAGCCCCGGGTAAGCCTCCGGGAGGATGTTCCAGGACCTCCAACAGACCCACAGGTTCGGGTGCTATCCCGCGGCTTTGGGGGGTTTCGGATGCTATCCCGCTTCTAGGGGGGGGGGGGGGTGAGTTCCTCACGTCACGCTGCCGTCATGGGCCTGTTTCTGTAAGGACGGTTAGCAGCCCTCTCACCGTCCTCCGTATTTTAAAGACCGTATGCTTTGTTTAATAAAAAAAAAAAAAATTATTCTCTGCTGAACCATAAAATCCTAGAACGACCTTCTAGCACACGTGTTTCCCTCATCTTACAACCCCGCGTTCTTCAAACGGAGCGTGAAGAGGCACATCACAGGGCCGCCAACTTGAGGGCCACTGTCGAAAGTCTTACGGACTGTGAGACTGGCCCCCAATCGCTAGATGCGCCACGGCTTACCATAAGGAGATCTGCATCATTTTGGTGAGATAAGTATAAAAAATAAATTTACGTAGAATTGAGTCCCGGATAAATGCCGTTCCTCTTGATGTACTCCTCAGCCATATCAGCAATGAGCTCCTTGAACTGTTGCCGAGTGTTGTTGAACTAAATAAACTTACGTAGAATTGAGTCCTGGATAAATGCCGTTCCTCTTGATGTACTCCTCAGCCATATCAGCAATGAGCTCCTTGAACTGTTGCCGAGTGTTGTTGAACTAAATAAACTTACGTAGAATTGAGTCCTGGATAAATGCCGTTCCTCTTGATGTACTCCTCAGCCATATCAGCAATGAGCTCCTTGAACTGTTGCCGAGTGTTGTTGAACTAAATAAACTTACGTAGAATTGAGTCCTGGATAAATGCCGTTCCTCTTGATGTACTCCTCAGCCATATCAGCAATGAGCTCCTTGAACTGTTGCCGAGTGTTGTTGAACTCTATCACAGTCACGCCAGCCAGGCTCACGGTGAACGTCTCCTTCGGGGTCTGCAGTACTGGCTCAGGTTCCGGTTCATCATCAGCGATGCCTGGTAACGGTACTGGTGGACAAATGGTAATATGTATAAAAATCAATATCATCATCAATCAATCAATACATATAATAAAATCGTAACTGTCTGTTTGTCTGTACGTGCTAATCTCAGCAACCGCTCAACCGATCGCAATGCGGTTTTCTTTATTGCGTTGCAGTCTGCTGCACTTAATATTAAGTGTTTGTTTCATGTCAATCGGTTCATAATTAAAAAGTTATATCAATTTAAATAATCACATGTAAAATGCAGCGTACGCAGTCGCAGGCAACAGCTAGTTATAAGTAAGTATGTGCTTCGGAATGTAGACAACTGATAGACATACTTAAGTTTAAAGTTATAAATACATACACACTCTGAACTCTGAAACCAACATTTGTGGATCACACAAATACACTCGAGAGCAATGAATCCGGGTCACTTAAAGAATGTTAAAAATCTCGGAAACTAAAAATGATAGGTTAATGCAATAAATTGTATTTAATAGACAATGTAATACTCCTTAAATGAAAGTAAAAAAAATATGAGTCACCATACATTTTATTAACACAAAATTACATAAAGAAAAAACTGCTGATCTCTCCTTAAAACAAAAATAGGAAACATGAAATTTTTGAACTTTATTACGATTTTCTTGAATGTTAATACTTCGTATTGCCTCCTCGTGCTTCCATTACTGCGTTTACGCGGTTTGGCATGCTGTACACCAAGTTCCTTATACGATTTTGGGGAATATTCTCCCATTCCTCTGTGAGAGCAATTTTGAGCTCACGAAGCGTGATTGGGGGAGGGTTTCGTTGTTTTACGCATCTGCCTAGCTCGTCCCAAGCATGCTCGATCGGGTTGATATCCGGGCTGCGCGCTGGCCACTCCATACGAGTAATGTTCATCTCTTGAAGGTAGTCATTCACAATCCTACCTGTATGAGGTCGGGCATTGTCATGCATAAATATAGCATCCTCACCTAAATTGACCATAAATGGACCAACGTGATCATTGAGGATTTCTTTCACATATCTTACGCTAGTTAAAGAGCCGTTTTCTATGATCACCAGCTCTGTGCGACTTTCAGAAGAAATTCCGGCCCACACAAGTACAGACCCACCACCGTAGGCTACTTTTTCTTCGATGCATGCTTGCTTGAATCTTTCCCCTGGTCTTCGATACACTCTGTGTCTTCCATCGTGCTTGTAGAGCATAAATTTTGATTCGTCGGAGAACATATCTTTTGACCAATCTTCAATACTCCAATTTACGTGGCTCTGGGCATACCTTAGTCTCGAAATACGATGCCCACGCTCCAGTTTAGGGCCGTTTGCAGGTCTAAGGGGTTTTAAGTTAGATTCAGCAAGCCGACGTCTTACTGTCCATGCACTTGGGTTACTTCCTCCGAGGCGTCGAAACTGATTGGTGAGTTCAGTTCCTGTGAGAAAGCGATTTCGAAGCATGGTGTTCACCAAGTATCGGTCTTCTCGTGCTGTGGTACACCTGGTTCTGCCCGTTCCTGGTCTGCGTAGGTTAGAACCAGTTTCTTCGTAACGTCGGAGAACTCTTTGTACTGTTGACAGCGACACACCGACAGTCCTGGCTGTATCGCGCTGACTCCGGCCGGTTTCCAGCATTGTAAGTATTCTGGTGCATTCTTCAGGCGTAAGCGACATAATTTCAGCTTGATTAATGAATATAGAGCACTATCAACATGGTTTATGTACCCACATAAATGACAGATTACAAACAAAAGCAACACCAAATGCTGTAATTTCGTAGTTCCATCTTCGAAAGTGGCCCTTTTTCAAATTTGATTTTTTTATGATATAACTTTACAATAACTAAGAAGTTTTAATACCTTCATTTAAGGAGTATTACATTGTCTATTAAATACAATTTATTGCATTAACCTAGCATTTTTAGTTTCCGAGATTTTTAGGATTCTTTAAGTGACCCGGATTCATTGCTCTCGAGTGTATTTGGACCACCCGGGAACCGAACCCAGGACCTCAGCACAGCAGTCGGTTACACTGTCGAAGGGGATAAGATTAGGGATGATCAAGTAGAATTGGTTGATGAAACTGTCTTTCTGGGCATAAAGTTAGACTCCAACTTGCAGTGGGGGCCTCATATCGAGAAAGTCTCGGGCAGACTGAGCTCTGCAGCCTATGCCGTTAAAAAGATCCGACAACTGACAGACATTAGAACAGCGCGTCTTGTCTACTTTAGCTATTTTCACAGTGTCATGACCTATGGCATACTATTATGGGGTAACGCTGCCGACATCGAATCTATCTTTGTGTTGCAGAAAAGGGCTGTCCGGGCTATCTATGGTATGGGGATTCGGGAGTCATTAAGAGAAAAGTTTAAGGATATCAACATACTTACTGTGTATTCACAGTACATATATGAAAACTTATTATATACTCATAAAAATAACAGTAAATTTATTAAAAATAGTGATATCCATAATCTAAACTTAAGAAATAAGAATAAATTGGCTGTACCAAGATTTAGGCTTAATAAAATAAGCAATTCTTTTGCGGGCAATTGTATTCGAATGTACAATACATTGCCGACAGCCATAACAGGTTTGTCAGTTAATAAATTTAAAAAACTAATAAAACTTAAATTGTGCCAGAAAGCTTATTATAGCATTAAAGACTTTCTAGAAGACAAGGCTGCCTGGCAGTGACACGAATTGCTCCTTTCTACATTAAAAACAACTGTATTAGATACTAAGATACTAGAAGAGTAGGGACCAGACTGAGTTTCTTGGGGTGTTCTTCTCAGTCTGTAGTATTTCCGAACCCCCGGTAGAGTCACAAAAATTTTGACAAACCTAAATAATTTTTTTAAAAATTTCAAAGGGAATAAATTTTATTTTATTTTATTTTTATTTTGGGGCCACAGAGGCAGTCAAAATTGTAACATTGTCCAACATTCAGGAGCTATGATGCTACATAACAGTCAGATGTTATAGGTTCCTTATGAGGGTTTACCAGGGGCTCCCGCATCCCCACGCCGTGGGCGCAACAGTGCCAGGTCCTCGTAGTGGGTCTGGACGTGGACACTCTCTCGCTCGAGACCATGGTGCGAGCCATGATCTCCAGCGGGAGTAAGTGGGACTGCGCCGCCTCTTTCTGCGAGCAGGTCATGTGAGTGAAAGAGACGGCGGGGAGGGAACGGGAGAGAACTCTCCCACCCGAGTTCCGCAGTCGGCGGTTTGGGCGCCGCCGACGTGTCTTCGGCGAAGACTATCGTCGGCCTCTATGACTCCAAGGATTTTCCCGCATTAAGCAATGATATGGCACGTGTGGTTTCAGTCGGTAAGAGTTCGGCATAACACCCATGAGGGATTTACATACGAAGAAAAAACATACATATGGTCAAGCTTTTTTCCCGAAGGAGAAGACAGATTTTGACCTGGAAGACAGGGACCTGTCTACATTATGGGCGCGCGTGGATCATGGGGGCCACACTCGGATCTACGCGTGCATTTACAGGTCCCATAGCGGTGATACGGAGACAGTTCGCCTTTTTGACCACCTGCAACAATCGACCGACAAGGCTATTGAGCGGTATCCCTCCGCGGAGATAGTGATTTTGGGGGACTTTAATGGTCACCATATTGACTGGTTGGGTTCCGTGCACACTAACTTTGCGGGGAAAGCTGCTCACGACTTTGCCCTGACCTACGGTTTCTCCCAACTGGTAAAATCTCATACGAGAATACCAGATAGGGAGAACGAGCAGAGTGCATTGCTGGACCTTCTGCTGACTACGCGGCCTGACGGATACACCACATCAGTGGATGCGCCACTTGGTTCATCGGACCACTGCCTCGTTCGGTCGCGAGTGCCTCTCGCAAGGCCTGAACCACCTCGGCCCAAGGAGTGGCGACATGTGTGGCACTACAAGTCAGCAGACTGGGATGGACTTCGAGAGTTCTTTGCGTCGTACCCGTGGAGGCGACTTTGCTTCACTTCAGATGATTTGAACTCCTGCGCTGCAGCAGTAGCTGAGGGTATCTTGGCGGGCATGGAATGTTATATTCCTAACCGCTGGATCCCGGCAGGAGCTAGGAAACGACCGTGGTTTAATCGGCTTTGTAGAGAAACTAGGATGTTGAAAGAAACTGCCTACAGAGCTTGGACCACGGCTCGCGCTAACTCAGATCCTAGCATCTCTGAAGTGAAACGCAAACTGAATGCCGCCTCGAGGGCCAGTAAAAGAGCGGTTGCCAGGGCTAAGTTTGATTTCGTCGGCAGAGTTGGTCAGCGACTAGCCGGCTACCCTTCTGGAAGTCGTGAATTCTGGTCGCTCGCCAAAGCTGCCAAAGGAAACTTTTGTCGGTCGGGATTAGCACCTCTACATAGACTGGATGGTAGTCTGGCCCAGAGTGCCAAGGAGAAGGCCGACCTTTTGGGTTCTCTCTTTGCCTCCAACTCGACCATGAACGATGGAGGTGCGCTTCCGCCTGGTATCCCTTGGTGTGGCACTTCCATGCCAGAAATTAAATTCAAGCAACGGGACGTCAGGCGGGAGCTTCAATCCCTAGATATTCATAAGTCGAGTGGGCCGGACGGCATTCCCGCGGTGGTACTTAAGCGGTGTGGTCCGGAGTTGTGTCCGGTACTTACACGTCTTTTCACGCTTTCATACTCCATGAAGCAAGTCCCGGCGTCGTGGAAGATCGCGCACGTGCATCCTGTGCCCAAGAAGGGTGACAGGACCGACCCGGCCAATTATAGGCCTATAGCCGTCACCTCCCTTTTATCTAAGGTTATGGAGCGTGTAATTAATACACAGCTCCTGAGGTACCTTGAGGAACATGACCTGCTCAGTGACCGGCAGTACGGTTTTCGTCACGGTCGCTCGACGCGCGATCTCCTTGTGTACCTCACACACCGCTGGGCGGCGGCTATCGAGAGTAAGGGTGAGGCTCTAGCAGTGAGCCTCGACATCTCGAAAGCCTTTGACCGGGTCTGGCACCGTGGTCTTCTTACGAAATTGCCCTCCTATGGACTGCCCGAGAGTTTATGCGGATGGGTGTCCAGCTTTCTGGCCGGTAGAAGCATCAGGGCCGTCGTTGACGGCAGCTGTTCTGACTGCATGGCCATAAACGCTGGAGTACCACAAGGCTCAGTGTTGTCCCCTACTTTGTTTCTGCTGCATATCAATGACATGTTGTCTATTGACGGCATTCATTGTTATGCGGACGACAGTACGGGCGACACTTATTACACGGGCCGTCCCGGTATCTCTCGGGTTGCAGTGGAAGAAAGTCGTGAACAACTTGTGTCTGAAGTCGAGGCTACTCTCACCAGAGTGTCCGATTGGGGTCGACAAAATCTTGTCCAATTCAACCCTACCAAGACACAAGTTTGTGCTTTCACCGCAAAAAAGACCCCATTCACTGTGGCGCCACAATTTCAGGGCACATCTCTCACCATCTCTGAAAGTATAGGGATCCTTGGTGTTGACATCTCCAGTGATGTGCAGTTTCGCAGTCACTTGGAGGGCAAGGCCAAGCTGGCGTCCAGGAAGCTCGGAGTGCTCAGAAGGGCGCGGCGGTACTTTACTGCGGCGCAAGCACTGCTTCTCTATAAGTCGCAAGTGCGTCCTCATATGGAGTACTGCTGTCACCTCTGGGCGGGGGCACCCGAATACCAGCTTCGTCCATTTGACTCGGTGCAAAGGCGAGCTATGAGAGTTGTCAACGATCCCATACTTGCAGGTGGTGTGGAACCTCTTAGTGACAGGAGAGACTTTGCTTCTCTATGTGTGTTCTACCGCCTGTACAACGGTTTGTGCTCTGAAGAATTATTTGATATGATGCCTACGGCTACATTCTATCATCGCACCGCTCGCCATAGACAGGGTGTTCATCCTCACACGTTGCGTCCTGAGCGTTCGAGCACGGTGAGATCTAATAGAGGCTTTCTTCCGCGTACGCTTAGGTTGTGGAATGATCTCCCTGCTTCGGTTTTCCCGGACGCCTACAGTATGGGGTTCTTCAAAAGGGGACTTAGAAGGTTCTTAAAGAGTCGGCAGCGCGCTTGTGGCGCCTCTGGTGTTGCAAACGTCCATAGGCTGCGGTGACCACCGGTACATCTGGGGGGGCCGTATGCTTGTCTGCCACTCTAGTGGTATAATAAAAAAAAAAAAAAAAAAAAAACAGAGGCATATTAGATGCCCATATTTCACATTTAAAAATTTTGTCCCACGTAATAAGTGGTTATCCGTTTTACCGTGTTGACATGGACAGGCGCAGTTTGTGCCTGCCCGCTGTCGTAATTTTTCAAGCCACCCATTAAGGCCTTCAACTTGGCTTAACGACTGCCATTTTACTGGCAACCGGCACCAACAGCTTAAAGTGACTTCCGAAGCACGGAAACGCTAGCAAATAAATGTCACAAAGTAGTCAAGCATTTATGACCGACCATAGTAAATGTTGCTTACTTCAATAATCGTTTACAGAACACTGAGTTCGCGGGGCCACGAGCAGGTTTACCACTGGTGACCGAAATTTATTTGATCATTTGATGTGTGACCGAAAAAACATTAGGCCATTCTACTACTGATCGAATGAACAATGGACCACAAGAGGTTTTATCCAAACATTTGGCATTTTCACTACTGATCGAATGAACGTTTGGTCGAAAAACAGTTGACCTAAGTAACAAACAAAAGCGAAATAAGTAGAATTCGGTACTGGAATTCGCTGGCCGCTGCCGCGGTACGCTCGCTTCGCTTGCTCGGCTCGTGCGTTGTGGTCACAGTTCTAACCTAACCTAATCTAGCCATTTTGATTCAGCCCCTGTTAAAATATTCTTTAGTCAACTGTTTTTCGATCAAACGTTCATTTTTTACCCTTCGTTTTTTACGTCGGGCGCTAAAAGATAAAATTTAACTTACAGATCATCTTGACGCTAAACTCATATTTGCCGAATGGCCAAGCGTGAGAGTGGAATCTGGCGAACATACGGTTGACCGATAAGAACCTGTACTTTCGCACTGAAGATAGACGGAAGGAAAATATCAGGCCGTCAGTGCCAGTGTGGTCCACACCACCTGTAAACATAAATAAATATTCACGGACATCTCACACAACGCTATCTGATCCCAAAGTAAGCTAGGAATAACCTGCTTGTGTTATGGGTATCAGACCACGGATATTAATACTTATATACTTTTAAATACATACATATTATACATAGAAACACCCAGACTCTTGAGACAAACATTTATGGGTCACACAAATATTTGTCTCTGGTGGGAATCGAACCCACGACCTTCAGCGCCGCAGGCGGTATCACTACCGACCGCGCCACAGAGGCAGTCAAACATGAAACATTACATTTAAAAAAACTGACATATTACTTGCAACCAGAACCAATGATTTGACGTGCCTTACAAAGTATGGAAACGCTTTTGCCCGCGACTTCATTCGCGAGGTGAGTTTAACTAATAACCAAACAACTTTGACCTGTCCAACGTATAGGACTTCTAGTAAACGATAGATCAAGCTGTATTATCATTTCTGCTTTACTGATTTTGATGAAACATACAGCAATATTTAAGTTGAAAAAATTTCTACAAAATACAAATTTTAAAATTCAAGCAACTGAATTTTGCTCCAACCCCGAACAAATAAACACACAAACAAACAGATACAGAGAAAAAAATCATAGATTTGAACTCAGAAGCCCTAAATTAGTCGATTACAGTATTTCTTTAAAATGTGTCTTTAATGTAGGTACCGTCACAACAATTTTTACAATTTCATAATAGTAGAGATAATTATAATACTCGTCTCGCATTTTGTGGACATTCACACACAGCATCATCTAGCCCAAATTAAGCTAATATAAGCTTACGCTATGGGATCTAGATGACTGATATGCATACTTATATATTTCTAAATACATACATAGAAAACACCCAAACTCCGAAAGAAACATTTGTGGATCATACAAATATTTGGACCGACCTAGAAATCGAACTCAGGACCTCCAGCGTGGCTGGCGGTATCACTACCGACTACGCCACAGAGGCAGTCAAATAAAACAAAGATATGACTCAACTCAAGATCAGCCATAGTTGAAAGATGCTTAGGTAATCATTTAGAGCTACGAGCGCTCTCGAGAGCAATTGGAATATTTCAAATAAATAATCTTAAGATGGCATCATAAAAGCATTTCATAACGATTGCTCAATATTTCAAATTGAGTCATGTAACGGATCTGCTTTTATTATTAAACTAGCTGATGCTAGCAGCTTCACTCGCGTGAAATTTGGATCCGGTTCTTGCTTCCCATGAGAACATATTCTATTGCCGTGTTGAAATGCACAGGCGAAGGTCGCCGCGACCTGTAGTTGCAATTTTTCAAGCCACTTAAGCGTTAAGCCAAGTTGAAGGCCTTATGCCTTCAACTTGGCTTAACGATTGTCATTTTACTGACAACCAGGTTTCATTTCGAGATTTCCTTCTCTACGCAATGGGTCTTTTTGCGAAAGTGTTCCCTTAGTGATTTCCTGATGTATTGGGGTGGCGACATTTTGTACTCTTACCCGTTGCAACATGGGAGCGGCCATGTCGCCAACGGGGCTACTAATAGAAAATGGGTAGTAATAGAAAAGTGAAATAATTACCTGGTTTTACAAGAAGATAATCTTGCTGTGCGCCACTTATTTGTAGGTCAGTTACATTCATCTCAATACCTATACCTGGACCATCGAAAATATAATCGATTACTGTATTCGATGGATAATTACCCGGATAATTAGGCGATTGGATAACTGTGGCTTCATCGAGTTTAAGTGTATATTTTTCTACGCGTGTTGGAACAATTTCAGAATTAATTGCTAGTTCATCTTTATGTGTAGCAGCAAATTGAGACATCAATTCGTTATATTCAGAGCTATTTAAGTCGTCAACCATAAGTGTTGCTCTTGTGGCTTCTGTAGTCGTAGGAACCTCTTCATTTAAAATTGGCGATGTGTCATCTTCAGTTTCAGCTCCTGGTATTATTTCTGTGTCTGTACTATCAGTAACACTATCATCACTGTCTGGCACAGTTTTTGCTAATTCTTCGAGGATAGTTGTTAAAAATATTTCAGCGTCTTCGTTTGTAATTTGTTTATCAATTAAACCATCATTGCCATAATAATGTTTAATGGTATCATCAGTGATTTCTTTATAATCACTGTAATCAGTAGGCAATATTGAACTATAATCTATTTCATGCGGGTAGTCGGGAGTATCGAAGTCTGATGTTGTTGTTGTTTCCAATTCTTCTTCGTTATTATTTGAAGTTACTGCTTGGTTTGTTTCAGCTTCAATATCTGCGATTTCTTCAGCAATAATGTCTTCAATATCTCGTAAATCATCGCTATCAGCAGATACATTCATATTTGAAAATATTTCACTAAGGTTGCTGTTCAAAAAGTTTTCGTAATCATCTCTAAGGGACAAAATGTAGCTTTCTCCGTCAGTGGTTTCGTTTTTATTTTCGTTGTCTTGAACATCATCTACTCCGTCGGTATCATTTATAATATCATCATTTTTATCTATATCCGAATCATCCTTTGTCATTTTATCAAGGGCTTCTAAAAGTTCATCTAAATCAGAATTTAGGTCCTTCAACACAGTCTCCGGAGTTTCATCTTCTTGGTTTATTTCCAAAGCATCTTCATTATCGATATTTTCATTAGTTTTATCGTCATCCTCAGAGCTAACATCAAAGTCCTCAGGTTTCTCGAGAAGTTTAATAGTATCTGCCATAATCTGATCTAAATCAGGGTCAACGTTTTCTATACTAACAGATTTTATAGATTCTTCTTCATTCTGTTGCGCATTGTCATCTACCACTTCCTCTTTAATTTCTTTTGACAATTCTTTACTTAGTTCCGGAACCTGTAAAGCATCTTCACTTTCATCGGCACTCCACCAATCATTCAATATTTTAGCATCCGTATCATCGTTATCTTCTTTATTTTCAGCGGACGTAAATTTTAATTCTGGATTAGTTACAACAAAATCGTTTTCAGACAAAATTTGCGTAACATTATTATTTAATTTCTCTTCTTTATCATTGGTACTTAAACGGTTATCTTCAAGCACATAATCCATCAAAGCATCGAATTCTTCTGGTTTGTCTTTTTTTGCCTTTTCGCTCTCAAAGTAAGCTCGTTTCTCATCCAAAACTTGTTTTTCGAGGTAATCAATTTTTTCTTCAGATTCAACTGCATCATTATTTGCCTCTTCAGAATAATCATTATTGTAATCCAACTCTAGGTAGTGTGGAGAGGAGCTTGTTTCCTCTTTTTCTTTGTTTTCTGTATCAGTTTCTTCTGGTTTGTCATTTTTTGCCTTTTCGCTCTCAAAGTAAGCTCGTTTCTCATCCAAAACTTGTTTTTCGATGTAATCAATTTTGTCTTCAGATTCAACTGCATCATTATTTGCTTCTTCAGAATAATCATTATTGTAACCCAACTCTAGGTACTGTGGGGAGGAGCTTGATTCCTCTTTTTCTTTGTTTTCTGTATCAGTTTCCGTTGCTGTGAACAAAAAAAGATATTAAAACACTTTTGCGCAGATTTAGACATGAATCAAGACTAGATAAAAAAAAAACATATTGAAGACGATAGAACTCGTCGTAATATAAATATATTGCTGGATATTTTGTTCATAGCACCATCTAGTCAAATGATATGCGTTATTTTTCAAAAATACATAAGGTGTTCGTATCAAATCAACGTTAAGGCAGTCCATTGTATATTTCCTATTGCGGATTCCATAAGACCTTTTGATTCCCTGCGATCAGATGAATCGATATCACCGAATAGTAAATACCTATATCAATTTCTTTGGAAACAAGATAATAAAATAAGATGCGACATGCTGAAGGGTCAGTCAGACAGGTCATATTGATTGGAATGCACAAGGAAAATTAAGATAAAATCGCTACTGGTAAACAGTAAAATTCCATTTCGATTATGTTAAAGAATCATTATTAACAAGAATCACACAATGTTTTATAAGTGAAGAAAAAAATCGGGCAAGTGTGAGTCGGACTCGATCAGAAGGCTCCTTACGAAAAACCGGTAAAAAACACGTTTGTTGTATGGGAGAGTCCATTATTATTTTTCTAATTTTAGTAGGTATTTGTTGTTATAGTGGTGATGGACTATAGTACTAAATAGGTTGAGAGGTCCCAGGTCAGCTGCTGTAGAGCGAATCGGGTAAGAGGTTGCGACCGGGGGTCGGAGGCTGTGAAGTGGTGCACTCCTGCAGTCAATGGACCACCTACTGTCGTGTTCGCTGTGCCCCTACACCTGCATAATTGCTGATCTGAACCAAGCGACGGATCGTCCAGTCAATCTTGCTGAGTTTTGGGCTGGGCTTATCTAGCTATTTGATAAATATTATTGTCGCCATTGACGCGAAGAACAAGAAGAAGACAGCGATAAGCCTAATTGAAATCAATCATTATAACATATTAACCCTTAAGTCCTACACCTATTTTGCCAACCGATTTTCCTACAGGGGGTGCTGGAGTACCCCAAATTGAAATTTCTGTAATTGTTGAAAAATGCATCAATTATTAAATAGTATGTTTTAATAATATTAATTAGGAACATAAGATATCAAATTAGTCTTAATATATGAAATCAGTCCTAATTTGAGCACTTTGTGGAAACTTTGATCTGATGCTCTAAGAAAATTAGTATTTTGCACCTAAGGCACAAAGTCCTGATTTTTGTGTCCTTGAAGCTTGGACAAAGGCCACAATGTCCTTGGCTTGAAGGTGCAGTAGTAGAATCTGAAGATTCTTGAGATTTTTTGAGGATAGCTCCACTAGACTTTTTCAGATCCCGCCTCAAAGATGGTACCCAGTAACGCTTTTGCAAATGTTCACAATTGAGCCTAATTGTTTTAGAAATGTAAGTTTGAACTTTGTATTTCCTGTTGCAAAACTGTTGAGTACTTTATGAAAACCCACGAGTTAATTCCCGCAACATATTTAGTAACTGGTAAAATAAACACAGTGGCCAATGTCTGTTTTCTCTTTCGACGGAACATTTTTTTGCCAAAGCATGAAAAACATCTAAATCACCTTTAGTTTTAATGTAAAAATGAATTATTGCTGTCAATTGCACTTATATACATACATACAATAAATATACATGCGTGTATACAAATACTTCTACAAAACCAAAACAAGTAGTGAATAAAAATACTACCTACACTTATTGCCTATTTTCCTACACTGGGGTGCAGACGCACCCCACAGCACTTGTACAGGACCGTACTATACGACTGTCGTCGCGGCGTTGATTAATCGCAAGCACTAATCACCAAACTAAAGTACTGTAACGCGCAAATCTGTGGTTAGTAAGGTAACTGAGATATTCACAAAACAAATCGGTCTGGGGTTCACCAGCACCCCATGTAGGGTTCCAGGGTTAAGGATCTTTGCAACACCAATGGTGTGCTACTAGCGCTGAGTTTGGGCGGAAACTTTAAAAACAGCAGACTCAAATAAGATGACAACAATGTTAAAAAAGAACGGGGGCCTGAGGACGGTGAGAGGGCTGCTCGCCGTCCTTATAGAAGCAGGCCCATGACGGCAGCGTAACGTGAGGGATTCATGCACGCTCCCCCTTAGAAGTGGGATCACACCCGAAACCCGCCAAAGACGCGGGATAGCACCCGAACCGCCCCCTGGGCGAGGCCGCAGAGGCCGTATATGTCTGTTGGGAGTCCTAGAACATACTTCCGAGGGCTTACCCGGGGCTCCCAACCATAGGCTGTTGGGCGTTATGTATGTGACGTTTTTTAGTCGGTAGGAGTCCGGCATAGCATGAATGATGGATTTAACCTTACGTTAAAAAAATGTTTAAGAGGAAAGTTTTGATTGTTTCTCCGAAACTACTCAACCGATTTGAAAAATTCTTTCATTGTTAAGCAGCAAGACTCTTCCCGGTGAACATAGGCTATATTTTATTCCCGTATTCCTATTGGAACGGGAGCTATGCGGGTGAAACCGCGTGACGTCCTCTTAAAGTGATAAGTTAGTAGGTATCCCATTTTATTTGCAAAGAGATGTATTAGTATTATTATAGATTTATGAAAAAGGTATAGGTATAAGTAAAACTTCTTAAGGCGCGACTAGGGAGTAACTCAGATTTTTTTCTGACGGAAGTAACGCTTACTATTTGAATCAAAGAAGTTTTACTTCAATCGCGCGTAAAGGTTACACGCACACACTTTTTTTTTATAATACCCAGGTGCCAGGCAAGTATCCGGCCCACACCGGCCGTATCGCGAAGAGGTTCCACACCACTGTAGGTAAAGTCGTCGACAACTCTCATAGCTCGTCTTTGCAACGAGTCGAATTGACGGAGCCGCCGCCCAGAGGTAACAGTAGGTAATACTCCATGTGCGGCCGCACTTGCGACATATAGAGAAGCAGTGTTTGCGCCGCAGTGAAGTACCGCCGCGCCCTGCTGAGCACTCCAAGCTTCTTGGATTTATTATTATATTAGGTATGCGTATGCCTATCCTTTTAGCGAATAATGTGCGACTTTAATATAATATTTTATTTGAACATTCCAATTTCAATAAAGCGATAGTAGCATGAATCGACATCAGACGAAAACACCCTTATCACCTGTTATCACTGATAGTGATAATATATACGTGATATTTATTGATAGGTATCGTGATCATACCGACCAATGTTTTGTATAATGTAGGATGGAGTTTTCCCCCCCTTAAGGCCATCACAAACGTAGCTATAATATATATTTCAATGACGTCACCAAAATATGTCGACAGATATAGCTTGGTATATTTTAGCATATTACTATATATTTTGTATATTAATATATATTTTCGTATATTTTGAGGATAAAGGATGTTCCGTTTGTTTACCAAACATACGGGAAGAGTGTCATATAGTCACGCCTTTTTCCCCCGAAGGGGTAGGCAGAAACATATTATATGCTTACATTTCACGTTTAAGATTTTATCCCATGTAATGTGGCGTGAATTGAGAGAGGCCTACGTCCAGCACTGGACGTATTACCGTATTGAAATGGACAGAGGCAGGATGTGACGTGGTGGTATCCGTCCATAAGTATTGTTCCGGAATGTATTCTAAAATAAACCTATACCTACAAAATATATGGGGACCAGAGGTTCTGTAGCAGTAATGCAGCACAGCTGCCGAGCAGTGCTGCTTGCTGCCAAGTTCGGACTCAAATAAATGAATTCGGTATAACAAATGAAGATCGACAAAACAAATGAGGATAGTTAAAATAAGTGAAGATCGACAAAACAAATGAAGATTGTTAAAACAATTTGAAGATCGATGTACGGTGAGTCGCAAAGCGTCTATAAGTTGACTCCTTTCATGACCATAGGGCTGGCCTATTTCTCGCTCAAAGAAATAGTTTGTAATTAAACGGGATTTTTTGCCTTTTTTTGTTTTTATGATAGGATAGGTACGCTGAAATTAGAACATCCTGTACATAAAATAAGCATTAAAACCGTGCGCTTGCAAGGACGGCCGGAGATCGAGTGAGCACGAATAAGGGCAAAATATATATTATAGTATAGCTCCCGTGTGTGATAGCTTGCTATAATATAATATATATTTCGATATATTAATATATATTATAGCTACGTTTGTGATGGCCTTTATTTTTAAACGTGAGTTAAAATCCATCGTGGATGCTATGCTGGACTCCTACCGACTAAAAAACCTCACGTAACGCCCAACAGCCTATAGTTGGGAGCCCCGGGCAAGCCGTCGGAAGGATGTCCCAGGACTCCCAACAGACCTACGGCTACCACTGCGGCCTCGCCTTGGGGAAAACACCCCTGGTGAGAGGCCGACTCGCACTTGGCCGGTTTTTAGAGACGGCGTCATCGTGACGTGAGTGTTTTGCGGACGCCTCACGCCCCACAAAGAGCTAGAAGGATAGGTCCAAGTCCAGCATGAAATCCGGAGGAATTTCCACACGGTTAAAAAATACCTAATCATATAGAATCAATCCTACTTCCTACTAATATTATAAATGTGAAAGTTTGTGAAGATGTTTGGATGGTCGAGACCATGGTGCGAGCCATGATCTCCAGCAGCTCCAGTAAGTGGGACTGCGCCGCCTCTTTCTGCGAGCAGGTCATGTGAGTGAAGGAGGCGGCGGGACGGGTGCGGGAGAAAACTCTCCCACCCGAGTTCCGCAGTCGGCAGCCTGGGCGTTGTCAACGTGTCTTCGCTGAGGACTATCGGCCTCCATGACGGGGCCTGAGGACGGTGAGAGGGCCGCTCACCGTTCTTACAGAGGCAGGCAGGTAAAGTAAAGAATTCACGCACACCCGCCCTTAGAAGCGGGATAGCACCCGGACCACCCCCTAGGCGAGGCCGCAGTGGAGGCCGTGGGTTTGTTGGGAGTCCTGGGACATCCTTCCGAGGGCTTACCCGGGGCTCCCCCCAACTAAAGGCTGTTCGGGCGTTACGTGAGGTTTTTTTAGTCGGTAGGGGTCCGGCATAGCATCCATGAGGATTTACCCTCACGTTAAAAAAAAGCCAAGGCGCGCACTTGAAAAATTTTAACTGCTGGTCGTCACGACCCGCGCCGGTCCATTTCAACACGGCAATAGGCCCACCACCTATTATGTGGAACCTAAAACCATAAGGTGAAATGTGGGCGTATACTATGCCTCTGTCTATATGCGTGAGTTGACTATATATATGTATATAAGGCCGGGGGTAGCCCTAACGACCTTGACCATACAAAACACGCGTCCTTCAGGCAAGGAAATGTAGCATTTTATAGCTTATTTTAGTTGAAGGGTACAGGCAAAGAACAGGGAATGTCCTAAACTCTAAATTTTGAGAAAAACGCAATTTAAAGTTCAGAAGTATTATATTTTTTATTGAGATCCTTACAACTGTCACTCACTTACTATTGGACAAAAACAAAAACGCCTTTTTGGCGCCATCTGTTTACTTTTTTTAAAAGTTAGTGATTGGGAACTGTACTACCATAGACAAAGATTTGATTTCGCTAAAAAACAGAAAAATAAAAAATTGTGACATTCCCTGTTCTTTGCCTGTACCCTTCAGTTGTAACAAGCTAATACTTATACTTATGCAAAATCCAAGAAAACCAATTTATAGGTATATATTTTCTTCATATGTTAGCATATTTTTTTTTCGCGTCGAGAAAAATTGACGTCCTAAAATGCATTCATCTAAAAATTTGGGGTGTAGTGGGGTCCTACCAACACCTTAGGGCCCAAGTCAACCTCACGTGCAAGCTCGTGCACCTGCTGAACAACGGACGAGGCTCTGACGGCGACGGTCCATTTCAACACGGCGATGGGCTCACCACCTGTTACGTGGGACCGAATTGTACAGGGTCAAATGTGGGCCGGTATAGGCCTCTGCCTACCCCTTCGGGGATAAAGGCGTCAGTATATGTATGTCTGTATGTATGTAAAAATTTGGGGGTGAATATGTATAATTAATATACAATTTACAACAAAACCATATTTTGTCATACATCTTGTAGATTAACAATCTATTATTGGCTATAATTTTCCGTCTACTTTTGCAGACAAAAATCTCTTTCACATGCACCTCTTTTTCGTCACTTTCTAAACCAGTCCCCTTAAGAGCCTACCAGACGCCAAATTGTTAAAAGAAGATAGAAGATATACATTTTAGCGTGCAAGAAAGAGAGAGATGCGATCGGTTTATGTGCGCTTTTAACGAAATAAATTAAGTATAAAAAAACTATAACCAATATGAAACAAATGCTCTAGTGCAAATGAAGATTTTACTATTGCCATTCTTATATTTTTTTTAATTAGGTATAAAAACAACTTAATATAACATACGAGATCTAGCTTAAAATTTCACGAAATCGAGGTATTTTCAACACAAAAATCTATCAATGATTTTATCAGTTATCGTGTTTCGAGCCTAGAGCGTATTTAGTTCATGAACTGAAGTTGTCTGTGTTCAAATTTTAATTCAGCAGACCTCACGAGTCCTGAGATCTAGATCAAAGTAATAGTCTATTTGGCGTCATATCGACTCTTAAGGCGAGAAGTAGAACAGGGCTATGATCAGACAAGTTATATCGGTTGATATCCTTCGTATCAATGAAATAAAGGCGGTCGTAATACCTACAATTTTGTATTTATTGAATCTTATCACTAATATTATCATTTACCATTATATTTGTTTTGTGGGTCCTAAACTTTGTTCTGTAGACTTTAAATTCAAGATTAAATGAACAAAACGTATCATACATTTGTGTTCTTAACTAACACACGTTGAACAATTACTGTTGGATTGTAAGATCAAAGTGAATCTAAATCTATCTAGTAGCTTCGACCAAGTAAAAGTATAGACGGGCCCACCACACGCATTACAAACTCATTAAGTGAGACTAGTTCACACACAAGGATATTGTAGCAACGACACGACACCAAAGACTTCTATATAAACTGAGGTAGACATGCCCTACGCACCGATTATTGAAACCTATAAACTGCGCTAATTAGCAGCGTTGTTCGCACTGTTGTGAGTCAAAACTTCGAGAGTAGGTACTCGACTTGCAATTGGAGTCCATACGCCTTCTCTTTTACTCTTGTTCTATCCCTATATTACTATTGTGTGTAGTGACAATTACGTAAATAGTATTTATAAGTGAGTGTAGTCTTAGCAATGTGTGTGTTTGAGGATTGCTTTTGAAATCTCGCTTGTTAGAGTACGGCGCGTCTACCTCAGTTTATATATGTAGAAGTCTTTGCACGACACACATTCTTTTTTCTTAGGGTAGTGTTTTTACACGTCGGGAATGCACAGGAAGGCATCTTGCGTAAAATCATATCTTGACACACGTGTTTCACCTTCAGAACAGTAACACCGACTACGACGGAGTGAGTGCATGCGCTTACTTTAACGTCTTCAAAACGAATGTATAGATGGGTCCGTCTATATTTTACTTGGTTGAAGTTCAGTAGTATAAAGATAAATAAATGGTTTGTTTATCTATACTTATATTATAAAGATACACCTACCACGACCAAATTAATCGTGTGTTAGTTGAAGGTGATGTCAAGAGCCGTAGGAACCGACGTGCATGCATGAAAAGAAAAATGAAAGTTGAAGAAGCAAGTGAGGTGTGTATGGACCGTGCCGTGTGGCGCTCGGTTCTTTCTGCCTACCCCGCAAGGGATTTGGCGTGAAGATAGTTAGTTAGTTAGTTAGTTATATTATAAAGAGGAAAGATTTATTTTTGTTTGTTTGTAACGAATAGGCTCCGTAACTACTGGACCGATTTGAAAAATTCTTTCCCTGTTGGGAAGCTACACTCTTTGCGGTGAACATAGGCTATATTTTATTCCCGTATTCCCACGGGAACGGGAAATACGTGGGTGAAACCGCGTGACGTCCGCTAGTTACCTGAAACTACTGAATCGATTTTAATAGACTTTTTCCTTCTGGTCCAGTCTATCCTTGCTTTCGGTATTAGAAAGAAAATTTCCAATTTCTTAAGAAAGATTTTCTTATGGTTGAACGAAATCTAAAACTATCTAGTAGTATAAGTATGTACTACCCGTTCGCTCTAACTTTGCCGCTGGCGTAGAGGCGTATACCCGAATTGTTAATTAGGCAAAGGTAATTACTATTTACGTAACAGTTCATCCATTCAGCCTAATTACATGCGATGTTTAGTAGTGACGCAAATACGAGCGCTTTTTGGCATAATCATATATTGATTTTTTGATGCCATAGCCATAAAAAAATTTAAAAAAATTCCTTGTAGAACGGTTTACCCGTGTGGAAATGGTCATTGTAACACGACTTGGCAGGAATGAGTACTATTGAGATATGGCTTGTGGTTATGTATTAAGCAAATTACCAAATGATCGCAGAAAAACCTACTTTACATAAAATAGAAATGAAGAGAACAAGAAATGTCTCGAATGTTCAACAATAACTTAATATTTACTGCGTGAGTCACATATTTACGTTACAATGAGCTATTGAACACAATTTGATGCAACAGATTAGGTTTTGTGTTTCGAGTCATGAATGTTTATGTTTACACCCGCTGACGTCACGCGGTTTCACCCGCGTAATTCCCGTTCCCGTAGGAATACGGGAATAAAATATAGCCTGCCTATGTCACCGCAAAGAGTGTAGCTTCCCAACAGTGAAAGAATTTTTCAAATCGGTCCAGTAGTTTCGGAGCCTATTCGTTGCAAACAAACAAACAAACAATCAAATCTTTCCTATTTATAATATTATAGTATAAAAAACACTTATGTACAAAGCCGCCGACTACTTCACGAGCATGACCTGCTTACAGAAAGAGGCAGCGGAGTACCACTTACTCCCGCTGGAGATCATGGCTTGCACCATGGTCTTCAGCGAGAGTTACTAGATAAATAAATAAAATAAATAAATATTCACGGACATTTCACACAACGCTATCTGATCCCAAAGTAAGCTAGGAATAACCTGCTTGTGTTATGGGTATCAGACCACGGATATTAATACTTATATACTTTTAAATACATACATATTTTACATAGAAACACCCAGACTCTTGAAACAAACATTTATGGGTCAGACAAATATTTGTCTCCGGTGGGAATCGAACCCACGACCTCCAGCGCCGCAGGCGGTATCACTACCGAATGCGCCACAGAGGCAGATGTTTGTAACCGGATCTTTACGTTAAGATGAGAAAGATCACTGACCTTACCACCAGTATGTCCTTTACAATCGATCATTTGTCGCATCATAATTATTATAAAAAAAACATAATTGTACATTGATGTCGTCATTGGTCTGAATAGCAACCACATTTGGTGCACAAATGTATTTAGATTTTTATCATACATTTTTTGTTGGTTTTTGTTGAATTTTATGTTGAACTAGTCGACACCCGATGGATTCGTCTGTTGGATATACATATATTGTGCCCTAAAGAATAATAATCGCCCAGAAATCCTAGATGATTCTATTTTTGTTCAAAACTCTGCTTTCACTTAACCGATTTCAATGAAATAAACGTAAGACCAAGATCTTTTTAGTTTAAAAACAGTGTCGAAATACGTTCAGTAGTTTTTGTCCATCGCGAACAAACAGACATAGGGATAAATAGACAAAAGTTCCAAAAAAAAACGTTATTATAGCAATTTTTTAGCGTGAGGAGAATCCTACATGGATGCTATGTCGGTAGGCATCCCACCTAACCGCCTACGGTTGGGAGCCCCGGGTAAGTCCTCGGAAGGATGTCCCAGGACTCCCTATAGACCGTGAGAGCGAGAGAAAGGTTTTTCGTCGCGTGTATTCCCGTCGAATTATTTTTAAGAACAATTTCGTTTATGAAAGAGGTATCCCGTGGCATTATTGTAGAAAAAAATTGATTGCCATTAAAATGGTTATTGTGCACCAACCCAAAGATACATGCTATCGCGCAATTTTTTTAGAACTTTTTTAAGAGAAACAATTTTGTAGTACATATGATTTCCCCTCGATTTTCCATAAATCCCAGCATCAGATCCTAATACCAGATATGGGACTACGTCAGAAGTAGCCTCTTTCAAACAAAAAAAAATCAAAATCCATCCATAATTGGCGCCGCTATTGCGTAACATATACATACAAAAAAATTGCGTGAGAATTGAGAACTTCCTCCTTTTTTGAAGTCGGTTAAAAACAGTACCTATAGGACCGTAAGAAAACGATAGGGAAAAATCCAACAATGTATTTATTGTGCCTAAGCTCCGAGACGAGTGTTTTTTTTTATACTACTTAGGTGGCAGACAAGCTTACGGCCCACCGGAAGTTGGTAACCGTAGCCTATAGACGTTTGCAACACCAGAGGCGCTACACACGCGCTGCCGACCCGGGCGCAGGTTGTGACGACCCACGAGTGTTTTCTAAATCCATGGAATCCATACTTTAAGTTTTGCTGTTAACTAGATCCTATATCACATGTTCATTATTGGGCTGGCAAGTCCCACGGTATTTATTTACAAATAAACTTTTCCTGTAATTGAAGCCTAAAGACATTATTTATGAACGAATATGACGAACAAGGCTACTCTTTATCAACTGTTCCTCGAATCGTCGGAATAGTTTGATGTATTAGTCAACATCTTACAAGTCTAAACATTTATATAGAAGTTCGAGCAAGTAATAGAAGGTATAGACCGGCCCACCCATACATTATTATTATTATTTATTTTGCAGGCAGGCAGTTGTAGGTATACAACTGATAGAGCCTGTATCCTTATCCTTTCATTCGTTTCATCGCTACTTGTGTTAGTTTAAATAAATATAAAATAATATTCACGGGCCTTTTCACACAACGTTATCTGATCCCAAAGTAAGCTAGGAATAACCTGCTTGTGTTATGGGTATAAGACCACGGATATCAACACATAAATATTTTAAATACATACTTATCATACATAGAAACACCCAGACTCTCAAAACAAACATTTATGGATCACACAAATTTTTGTCTCCGGTGGGAATGGAATCCACGACTTCGTGATCCAAAGTCGCACATTTCGAGCTATAGATCAACGAGGCAGTAATAATAAAGTATAAATAAAGTTTTGAAGGCAGTGGTCTTGTTCCGAAGGTGGAACACTTGTCAAGATAAGTCATTTTACGCAAGAAGCCTGGTTCTGAAGTGTAAAAATACTACCCTAAATTCGTAAAAAGAATGTATGTGTGCATGTCGTGTCGTTGCTGCAATATTTTTGTGTGTGAACTAGTCTCAGTTGATGAGTTAGTCTTAGTAATGTATGACCTGGTCCCGTCTATAATATTACTTGTTCAACGATATAGAAGGTATTTATAGTGATGTACTTATGTTACTGCGAACGTGTGATTTGTATGACTTAGCAAATAATAAATAGCTAAGTACATGTACATATTGTTGATCCTCCTTACTAATATTATAAACTAGATTTAGAATTTTGTTTCCGTTCCTAACTCCCAAGGGAACTTATTTACGGGATAAAAAGTAGACTATGTGTTATTCCAAACTGATCTGTTTAACCGTTATTTAGAGCTTGAAAGAGTCAGGTACAAACATCCATATATCCTAACAAACTCTCTCGTTTATGGCTATTTCTCCTGGTTGCTTAAATTTGATGGTCACACGCTTATATTTTCTAAACCGTATGAGTTAGAAAGAAATGTTTTAAAATAGTGGATAAAACAGCTATTAGGCTATAAAATACATGAAATTTGTTGCAATAGAAGTAAATATTCATACCAAAAATTAACACGAAAGGTCAAAATCGGGGTCATTTTTCGCATTCTACTCGTGTCACACTTCCCGATTTAGTTAAACATTTGGTTACTGCTTCACCAAATTTCCATAGATTTTAAAGTTACATACACTAAATTCACCGTAATAACATACACTACACACACAGTATTACAAAAAAAATCTTCTAACTATTATTTAGAACTTAAAACACAATATACATCGGTCACACGAATCTAGGTACTCTAAATTTGCATAGTAAACGGTTTACTGTTGACCAAAACGACCGCCTCAATAACAAAACTCAACTTAACTAAACGTTATTCGAGCTCGGGCATCGCGAGAGTGCAACGTGCAACTCCTGGCTCCTTAAGGAAAAAAAATATCAGTAAGTTTCTACATTTGACACTTAATTCGAGTACTTTTCGTGGGTGACTTTTTGTACATTGTATAATAGCTATTGAAGTCAGAGTTTATTCATCGAAACCGCAAATTAATTGAGATATTTATGTAGTATTTGATTTAAAACGTAACGGCTAAACTTTGTCGGAATTTAAAAAAAAGCTATGTTTTCGTTACCTTCGTGTCACATCCTTCGTGGCGTTTTACCCACGAAGGTGAGTTTATGCCACGAAGGTGATCTCTGACTAGTTTCAGTAAGAGAGGTACTCTTTTAGATTCGTATTGTAGTAAATATGTAGCGGAATAATAGTAGAACAAATAAGTAGGTACCTACAATCATGGCAAAGGACAGAGCAATACAATAACATTCCGTGTGAAGCCCTTTTATAGGAGTAGAAATCCCACCGGACGTTATGCCAGATCCAAACCGTCTAAAACCCCCATCGTAGTTACTTACCCGTCTAGTATTAGGCGCCCCGGGCAACTCCTTATAATGATGTATCAGGGTACCCGACAGGCTTAGGCTATCACCGTGGCCTAGCCTACGGGTTCGGGTGTTATCTTGCGTCTTTTGGGTTAGTTCAGATGCTTTTCCGCTTCTTGAGGCGTGCGGCATGCTAAGAACTTTTGAACAAAGACACAATGACCTTCGCGTCCAAGTCTCAAGAAGAAATCCTGGGAAAGAGTCATGCCACCTTAAGCTTAATCAAGGCACCTACTACCTTATACTTATATCAACTTAAATACATTTAGGTACCTAGTACTCGTCGAGTTTTCCGGCAAGGCGGTTTGTGACTACTCTCGAGAACAACTTGTAAACATGGCGAAGGAGTGAGATGGGTATATAATTCTTCAGCAAGGTCTTGTCACCTTTTTTGAAAAACAGAGTCACCGCACTCCCGCTCCACGCTTTAGGTGTTTGTCCCTGTTGGAGGACAGAATTAAAGAGACTCGTCCGCTCTTTGAGAACTAGAGTCCCGCCAGCTTTAAGAAGCTGAGTCGTTATTCCGTCCTCTCCAGGGATTTATTGGTTTTTAGTTGTTCGAGAGCAGCCCTGACCTCGCCCTGGTCAATATCCAGAATGTCTTCGGTATAGTGGCGCATTAGTGGGGCTCTGTGGTCACGGTCGCTAGGTCCCGTCGGTCTTTTTTTCCGTGATGCATATAGTTCTCTGTAGAAGCTCCTAACTTCTTCGAGAATCTCGAGGTCTCGGTTTTGCCACCCGCTGTCTTCAATTTTGTCAGACGAGGTCTTTCGAGCGGGTACACTACATTAATACGAAAAACTTAAATCCGAAAGTCACAATCACGAATTTCATAATTCTGAATTTCATAAATCCGAATGATTCGAAATCCCGAAAGTCAAAAATCCGATGTTTCATAAATCCTTTTTATTAAAAGTCATAATTTTAAAATTCCGAATGTTTACAATTCCAATTATCAGAATGCCGAATTTCAAGAAACCGAACCGTTGAATTCCAAATCATTAAAAATCCGCCATATTATAAATACGAACTCCGATTATCAAAAATCCGAAATATCATAAATACGAAGGGTGAATGTCGTTTCCACCCGTTCCTGTTTTAACCCGAAAACTTATCATTAAAGACGATTATTTTATGTTCCCGATTCCACCCGGTTATTAATAAAGTGGGTATATTCAAGTCTAACTACCGAAAATATTATTTCCAAGTGAGTGGAAGGCAAACGATAAAACAAAAAAAAAATAACCACGAAGGCTAAGGCGGGAGCTCCGCTCCGCTTCGCTCCCGCCTTAGCCTTCTAACCTAACCTATCCGAGTCGGGGTACTCTGAGTCGGGGTGTTAACCATTTACTTATTATGGTTAACACCTCGACTCGGATAGGTTAGGTTAAAGGCTAAGGCGAAAGCGCAGCGGAACGGAGCTCCGGCTTTAGCCTTCGTGGTTATTTTTTTTTTATTTTTCGTTAGCCCACTGTTGTACTTTTGTAACTCTGAATCAAGGTGTTTTAACAAGAGGTAAATCCTACATGGATACTACGCCGGACTCCTACCGACTAAAAACTACATGTATCCTGGTTATTTTTTTTTTGTTTTTTCATTTTTCTTCCACTCACTTGGAAATAATATCTTCGGTAGTTAGACTTGACCGTACTTTATTAAAAAAAACTTTAACAGTGAATTTTCGGAAATTTAAAATTCTGAATAATGTTTTTCGGGAAAATAACAGTCCGGTCTTTTGATTATTCGGACTAATGAAATAAGGAAAAATAAAAATTCGTACTAATGACTTTCGGATAAATGAATATCGTCCTTTTGAATATTCGGAGCTTTGTTTCTTAGGAATTATAATCTTCGGAATTTTGAACATCGGAATATTGAAATTCGGAAAAACATATTTCGGAATTTTTGGGTGTTCCCCTTTCGAGCTGTTGTGCAAAGACTTTAGTACCCCAATTTTGCCTCTACGATGTTGGTGTTAAAACGTCTGAAGTCGCGTCATAGCAGCTTTCGGATTTTGATGTTTAAATCTCTCTGTCGGTCTGACGAAGACCAAAAGTAAGCAAAAGTAAGTATGCATAGATTTTTATTTTTTTATTGAGGTTCGCAAACTGGATTCTCGGCAACACTATATAACATCGCTCATTTAGACTCAGTTCAGCCGAGAACTCAGTGCGAACACAGCATGCATCCTAATTTTCGCACTTCAATGAAATGTAGATGGCGTTTCCCGTCTGATTCTCATGAGCTCGAGGGTCTCGGGCGAAAGCTGGGAACACCTATTTTTGCTTTTTACCAGACTGAAACCTTCGCGACACTTGTTGTAGCGTCCTGACTACAGTGTCGGCCTTATCGTGATCGTTGCCAGTGGTTTCCAGCAGATCGAAACGATTTTGAAGCTCCAATTGAAACTTCTCGGCACACAAAGCTATTTGGAGCGCAGTAGGTCGGAGAGTAGGCTTCATCATCCGGGCCCTTTTGACGCGGAATTCTAAATTCAGAGACCCTCTGACGAGTCGGTGATCATTTCCGGTATTAAACCTGTTGATCACAGAGACATCTTCTCCAAATATACACCTCCTGTCCGACATGATGAATTTTATCTCGTTCCTTGTGACCTTGTTGGGGCTTCGCCAAGTCCACCTTCTATGGGGTTTCTTCTTAAAGAATGAGTTCATCAAGAAGAGCCCCTGAGCCTCAAGAAAGTTGCATACTGCCCCGCGGCCCCCCGGTCATTTCTACGCCCAACACCAAAAAGTCCGATTTTCGTTTCACCGCGTTCTTGTAGGTACTTTGACAGTGAAGTCCCCTATCATAACATTGTAGTGAGTCTTGGCAGTACCGTGTAATGCTTTCACCACGTCCTCGTACACGGTCTCAACTGCCTCGTCAGTGCTTCTCGAAGTTGGGGCATAGGTACACCTGAATCACCTTCAGGGAGTCCTGTTGGTAAGTCTCAGTATTACGTACGCTACCCGAGGCGAAACACCCCTGATCTCCACAATGCTGCTAACGAGTTCCTTTTTCACCGTAAAGCCGACACCGCCCTCGGAAGAATGTCTTCCATCACCTTCCGGAAAGTAGAATAGGTCACCCGACCCAAGGGTTAGCGTGTCCTCCCCCTTTCTTCGGACTTCGCACAACACCAGTATGTGCCAGTTTATGCGACCCAGTTCTACCTCGAGTTCGGTCGGTGAGCCGATCGTCCAGCCGCAGAGTGCTTCCATTATAAGTAGCGAGGTTCTGACATCCTCACACAACATCATCTAGCCCAAATTAAGACAATATAAGCTTATGCTATGGGATCTAGACAACTGATAATTTGCCACTTTGTGCCAAAGAGATGTACTGTGTTATTTTTATAATATAATGGTTCCAGAATAACTTTTACGTCAAAAGCATGTGTAGGTATAGGATCTGGTAATTGTTTTTAGTTAAGTAACTGTTACCGTATAACTATTCGGCAGAACTAACTTATAATTTGTACTTAAATAATGATTAATAATGTCTGTAAAGCTACTGCGTCACCTTCGTGGATCGTCGCGTCACCTACGTGGGATCAAATAATTCAAAACCTTATTCTTCCAAATCTGACTCAAAATTTAACTTGTTGACTTATATATGTTACTTAACTTACCAAACGCTTTGTGTTTGTTTAAAAAAAAAATTAAAATCATCAGTATTTAAAATTTACCATGAAGGTGACGATGAGAATCGTAAAAAGTAGAAATAGCAAAAGTAGTAATACTAGCGAAACTCACGTGGTTTCACCCGCATAGCTCCTGTTCCCGTGGGAATACAGCAATAAAATATCAGCCTATGTAACCCGGGCATAGATTAGCTTGCCAACAGTGAGACATGGGGTCAAAATTAAATTTTTGTACACAGGGGCAGTCCTTTATAAATCACTGCATGCCTTCTTCATCCTATACACAAATAATGAAGTCCGTATGCAGTTATACATTTCGACAGAAAGACAATCTGGTCATTTTCATAGGAAACAGGACAGGTATAACCAAACATAAACTTGTTAAATATTATAATAAATTAAACTCCTTAGATTTAAATAATATTATTATTTACACACTGCCTTACTGTAAACATATGCCAGTTGCGGAAAATAGGATTAGGTACTATTTAAATTTGTCATTGGACACATTAACACTTCATGATAAAAAGTTTACTGCTCGTTCGCTCTTAGTTTGCCGCTCGGCTCCATACTAAAGTCGATTTTTTAATTAGACGAAGTAAATTGACAGCCACTAATGTCACTTCTTCATACAATGTTGCTTATTTTCTATGACGAAGTGACATTAGCTACTGTTCATTTACTTCGTCTAATTAAAAATTCGGGTATACGCCTCTACGCCAGCGGCAAACTTAGAGCGAACGGGTAGTAGTATAATTGATACTAACACTATTGTTAGGAAGAATTATTATTTTTAAATGACTAAAGGAAAGCATAAGTTTCTGGATTATTTTAAAAGACGGGTAGCAATTTCGCTACATCATTTATAGATGTTTTGTTTTAGCCAAAAATCGGGCTATCAAACCTGCTCCTTTTGAGCAAAATGACATTGATATTAGATCTCTGGATAGCTGTTTATATCCAAGTAATTTAAATTAGAATATAGGACAAAAGAGCAGCGTTCTTGCCCTAAGCTTGACATAATGTATGAATCAAATTTAGTTCTACATCAGCCACAGCCCAATTCTATATCTGATTGCTCTCAGGCCGTTGAATCTATTAATCCTATTAATCTTAAAAATAATGCTTTACACCTGGTGCACCAAAATGTTGAAGGCCTGATAGGTGGAAAAGAATTGGAATTGGAATTGTACATGAACTTGAATGGCATTGATATTTTTTGTGTAACAGAACATTGGTTAAAGCCTTATCAGGTCATGTTCAATTTCAAAAATCACCAGGTTGCTAGCTCGTTCTGTAGAATAAAATATAAACGTAAAGTGTAAAGAACGTAAAGACATAGTAGGCCTCTCTGTAGAACGAGTTATTAAGATAGCTAGTTTAGAGTTTGAGCAGTTCATTGTACTAAGCGTATACAGCCCCCCGGATGCTCCATATGTCCAGTTCGAAGAGAAGCTTGAAGAAGCGTTGTTTAAATGCCAAAGTACAAAAAACAGTCCTATTTTGTGGGGACTTCAATATAGATGTTTTAGAATCTGCACGGGAACCTTTACAGAGAGAGAAATTGTTAAATTTGTTCAAGTCGTTTGGTTTGTATAATATATTTTTAGAACCTACTCGTATAACTGCCACTACTGCTACTTGCATTGATAATATTTATACTAATATACATCCCATTAAAAAATGTATAGTGGACCCTGTAAAATCAGATCATCGCGGACAGTCCGTTTCTTATTTGAGAAATAGTAGGGAAAGTAAGAAGATAATCAGTTTTGTCCCAGTCAACACACAGCGCTTGGAAACTTTCAGAAGAAATTTAGTGAAGAAATTACCAGAATTGCCTGATTGCACTAGTTTAGATGAATCCTACACCAATTTATTTAATTTGATACAGGATGTGTTTGGGAAATTTTTCACCCCGAAAACATTATCAATTGGAGGCAGTTCTGCTTTCAGTGATTGGGCAACACCTGGAATTTATAAAAGTCGTCATAGCCTATATGAACTGTATTCTGAAAAATCATATAATTTCAACCCTGAATTTCAGGAATATGTAAAAATATTCAAAGATATTTAAGCAAGCCTGTTCCTCAGCCAAATCTAATTTCATTAGAAATAAAATTTTAGACTCTGCGAATGTAATTAAAACTACCTGGAACATAATAAATGCGGAATGTGGTAGGTGTACAGTGAATGAAAGAAAGTTCGATTTAAAGATAAACAATCGCCACGTCTCGGAGGATATGGAAGTAGCGACGGAGTTCAAAAAAATTCTTCAGTAATGTACCAATAGATATAACTAACACTCTTCGGTCGTCTTCTACCTCCGCCGAGCTATTATTAGCAGAATCCGTTGCTGCCTGTGAAGGCGCGTTCGAATTCACCGTTGTCAACTGCAACGACATAATAAAAGCTTTTAAATCTATTAATGTTAAAAAAACCGCTGACCTTTGGGGATTATCAGTGAAATCCGTTTCAAGTATTATAGATGTCATTGCCCCCTACTTGGCAACCGTGTTTAACGATTGCGTCTCAAGTGGTGTATTTCCTGATTTGATGAAACACAGTAAAGTATTACCACTGTTCAAGGCTGGCAGCACTTCAGATCCGGGTAATTTCAGACCTATTTCGGTGTTGCCGACCTTGAGCAAGATATTTGAAAAATTAATACTAGAGCAGATGCTGATTGCGGTGACTGCAGCGAGGATACGGTGCAGCACACACTGGCGGAGTGCTCAGCTTGGGCACTGCAGCGCCGGGACCTCGTTGCTGACCTGGACGTGGGCATTCTCACGCTGGAGACCATGGTGAGGGCCATGGTCTCCAGCGGTGGAAAGTGGGAGAGAAATCTCCCTCCCGAGTTTCGCAGTAGGCGACGGGGTCGTCGCCGGTTGCTGTTCGCCCAAGACTATCGGCCTCCATGACTGAGGGCCTGAGACGGCGAGTCGGCTGCTCGTCGTTCTTACAGAAGCAGGCCAAGACAGTGGCATGTCTCTTCGCCCCTCATAGTAGTGGAATAGCACCTAACTATCCCCCCTTCCCCAAGTAGCGGGGTAACACCCGAACAAACACCCCAGTTTCGGGATAGTACCCGAACCATTTAGGCGAGGCCGCGGCGGTAGCCAAAGTCTGCCAGGAGCCCTGGGACATCCTTCCGAGGGCTTACCCGGGACTTCCGGCCTTAGACTATTGTAAGGCATTGTGTGGTTTTAGTCGGTAGGAGTCCGGCATAGCATCGATGTAGGATTTCCACACATAAAAAAAAAAAAAAAAAAAAGAGCAGATGCTGATTTATTTCAACAGTCACAAATTGTTTCATGAGAAACTATTTGGCTTCACTAAAGGACGTTCGACTACCGATGCTGGTGTAGAGTTATTGAAATGTATTTATGAGGCCTGGGAGGATAAACAAGATGCAATTGGTGTATTTTGCGATCTGTCTAAGGCTTTTGATTGCGTCCAACATGTAACATTAATCAGGAAATTACACCATTACGGCATAAGGAGCAAGGCTCTCGATCTTCTGACTTCATATCTGAACAATAGAATTCAGAGAGTCGATGTTAATGGTACACGTTCAGATGGATCAGTAGTTACTATGGGCATAAGCAGGGTTCATTACTCGGCCCATTTTTATTCCTTATATATTTTAATGACCTACCCTTTTACATGGGGGACAACAACAGGATTGTTTTGTTTGCTGATGATACTTCTTTGATTTTCAAAGTCAAACGACAAATAGATAACTATGACGATGTAAACAATGCAATCTTGAAAGTGGTTCATTGGTTTAACACTAACGATCTTAGACTGAATGATAATAAAACTAAATGTATTAAGTTTACCTTGCCGAATGTAACACAGTCAGACACCAATGTTCAACTTAATGGTCGAGAGTTGGAACTTGTGGAATCAACGACGTTCCTAGGGTTAACGGTCGATGCTGGTTTACAATGGGGTCCACATATTGTAAAACTAGCTAGTAGATTAAGTTCAGCAGCATTTGCTGTGCAAAAAATAAGGCACTTGACTGATGTAGATACGGCTAGAATAGTTTATTTCAGTTACTTTCACAGTATAATGTCTTACGGTATTCTACTGTGCTGCAGATATAAATTCTATTTTTATTTTACAAAAGCGAGCCATAAGAGCTATATATATGTAGATTAGGTCCAAGGATCTCTCTGCGCGAAACATTCAAAGAGGTTAATATTCTTACAGTAGCATCTCAATACATTTTTGAAAATCTTATGTATGTACAAAGAAATTTACATAGTTTCCATAAGTTAAGTGATAGACACAATGTCAACACTAGAAATAAAAATAACCTCGCTGTTTATCATAGCAGATTGCATAAAATCAGTAATTCTTTCAGGGGTAACTGTATATACCTGTATATACCGCTTTTACAACAGTTTACCTAACGAAATTAAGAGTATGTCCCTAAATAAATTCAAAAAGTTTGTTAAAGGTAAATTATACAGCAAGGGCTACTATACGGTTGGTGATTACTTGATGGATAAAGAAGCCTGGAAATGACCTGCTCTGCTAGATTCTCAAAAAACTGTTAAAATGCATAGTTTTTAGATTCATTAATAAAGTTGTAAATAGAGTAGTTAAAAGAATAACCCGCTGAGTTTCTTGCCAGTTCTTCTCAGGTGGGTCGCGTTGTGAACTGGTAGTAACTTTTTGGTTTATATAAGTGAAGTTTACAAGTGCATTTGTATATGCCTAAGTAAATAAATGATTTTTGATTTGATTTGATTTGATTTGAAAGAATTTTTCAAATCAGCACAAAGGTTTCTTAGATGGGTTTTGTGGCGCCTCTGGTATTGCAAATGCTAACGGTGACCACCAGTACATCTGATGGGCCGTATGCTTGTCTGCTACCTTAGTGGTATAAAAATTGTTACGGTAAATTTAATCACTGTAATAAAGTCGTGTAAATATAGTATCAATAGGAAATTACAGCGTTTACGATCTCTTCAAGGTGTTTTAGATGACCTAATGTAGGCAGAGGTCGGGATTTACGGTCGGGATAGCTAAAACATAGACGATAAACAATTTTTTATAGCACTAACGTGGAAGACAAGCATACGGCCCACCAAATGTACCGGTGGTCACCTACAGGCGCTACAGTCGACCTTTTAAGACCCCTTTTGAAAAACTCTATGCTGTAGGCGTTTGGGATAACTGAGGTAGGGAGATCATTCCACAACTTAAGCGTGCGTTCCCTCCTCTAACAGCTCTTGCAGCCCTTGCAGTTTTATTACGGTGAATGTTCTGAAGAGCTCTTCAATCTGATCCCACCCTCTCCTTTCCGATCCCGAACAATGCGTGCCGGGCAGAGATGCCACTCATTCACAGTAGAGAGAATCTTCACCAGAACTGAGCAGTTTCAAAAGATCGTTCCTCTGTCGAACTATAAAAACATGGAACGACCTGCCCGCACACGTGTTTCCCTCATCTTACAATCCCGGGTTCTTCAAGAGGAGCGTGAAGAGGCACATCACAGGGCCGCCAACTTGAGGACCACTGTCGAAAGTCTTACGGACTGGTGAGTCTGGCCCCCAATCGCTAGATGCGCCACGGCAAAAAAGCCCCCTTCAAGCGGAGCGTGAAAAGCCTCATCATAGGCTGCAAACTTGAGGACCACTGTCAGAGTTCTTATAGACTGTGAGAGTGGCCCCCAATGGCTAGATGTCCGTGGTCCGTTGCTCAGAGGGGTCAGCGTGACGTGTTACGCCGACGACACCCTCGTTCCGGCGCGGGGAGCAACGCACCGTGACGCAGCACTAAAGGCCACAGCAGGGGTTGCTCAAGTCGTGGGTCGGAATCGGCGGCTGGGCCTCGAGGTCGCCCTTTACAAATCCGAGGCTCGGTGCTTCCACGGACCTCGGAAGGGGCCCGCCCCCTGGGCGAGGCCGCAGTGGCGGCCGTGGGTCTGTTGGGAATCCTGGGACATCCTTCCGATGGCTTACCTGGGGTTCCCAACCATGGGCGTTACGTGAGGTTCTTTAGTCGGTAGGAGTCCGGCAAAGCATCCATGATGGATTATCCGTCACGTTAAAAAAATGGATAGATGTCACCATGACTTTCCATCAGGCGGGAGGCAAATTTGGCGAGCATTATTTGTCTCTTGTGCCCGTGCTGAGATTTCAAATTTGAAACCCAGGAACTACATATTTGGATGATCCTGATCCCACAAATGTTGGTGTGGATGTTTTCAATGTACTTCTATGTTTTTTGAAACTGTTCAGGCGTTCTTAAGCTGTCCCCGCAAACGCAAATCATCGTCATCGTGACGTCATCGATACGTAATGACAGTACAAATTTTTTCTTCATTCGAACTATATACTACCTACCATAACGTACATGGAATACTGTAAACTTTCACTATTTTATTATACGCATTAATCAGTCGTCTGCGCACCATTTCTTCAACCCCAAGCTGAACCCTCAACAGAAACATATAAGTACAAGATGTTTGAATTCTGATTCCGTACCCGTATCCCATGAAATCTTAAGAGTCCATATGACGCCAAATAGACTATTACTTTGATCTAGATCTCGGGACCCGTGAGGTCTTCTGAATTAAAATTTGAACACTGACAATTTCAGTTCATGAACTAAAAACGCTCTAGTCTCGAAACACGATTACTGATAAAATCCTCGATAGATTTTTGTGTTGCAAATACCTCGATTTCTTAAAATTTTAAGCTAGATCTCGTATGTTATAAGTTGTTTTTATTATATAAAATATTTATAAGAAAGACAATAGTAAAATGTTCATTTGCACGAGCATTTTTTCATATTGGTTATAGTTTTTTTATAATTAATTTATTTCGTTAAAAGCGCACAAAAACCGATCGCATGTCTCTCTTTCTTGCACGCTAAAATGTATATCTTCTATCTTCTTTTAACAATTTGGCGTCTGGTAGGCTCTTAAAAAGCCTATGTGTTATTCCAGAGTATAATCTATCCCTGAACGAAATTTCAGCCAAACTCTTTCAGCAGTTTGAGCGTAAAAGAGTTACAAACTTCGAACAAAGGTTACAAACATCCAAATTTCTTTACAATCTTTCACATTTCAATTGTTACGTCTATTTAGTTGTCTAGATTCTATAGCACAAGCTTATATTAGCATAGCTTGTGCTAGATAGCGATATATAAAATGACCCCCAAATTTTTTTCATCTGTTTCAAAAATAAAGTCTTTAACTACAAATTATTTGTTTTCTGTCAACATCAAGCTATTTCTTTTAATAAAGGACACAATACTATCATTGAGGGTAAGGCTTTTGAATATAATAAGGACATATCGATAGAACTGATAGGTATAAAAAAACGGTCAAGTGCGAGTCGGTTTCCCCCCGAGTTTAATCTAGGTATACTAATATTACAAAGAGGAAGGATTTGATTGTTTGTTTGTTTGCATCAAATAGGCTCGGAAACTACTAAACCGATTTGATTAATTCTTTCACCGTTGGGAAGTTACACTCTTCCCGGTGAACATAGGGTATATTGTATTCCCGTATTCCCACGGGAACGGGAGCTACGCGGGTGAAACCGCGTGAAGTCCGCAATTTTTTTTGTATAACTGCAACAAATCTCCTATGCAAAATTCAACTGTCTAGCTATAATGGTTTATGAGATACAGACTGGTGACAGACATACTGACAGCGGAGACTTAGTAACAGGGTCACGTTTTTATTATTTGGAAACGGAACCCTAATATAGTATTAGTAAGGGCATATCATTAGAACGATAGGTAAAATAATGATAATTGGTCTATTTACTAGAATATGGTGTACTTATTTTTACAATTATAAATAGTTTTGAAGGTAATGGCAATGGTCTAAATTTCTATCAATAATGGTGTGCAAATGTGTTCTTGTAATCTAAATTATAGAAACAATAAATAAATATCCACCACATAGGTACCTAATATTACCGGGCTACTAACGACTAACCTAACTAACGGCTGGACGACCACCTCATCGAACTCGAGGTAGAACTAGGTCGCATAAACTGGCACATACTGGGGTAGTGCGAGGTCCGAAGAAAGGCGACCTGTTCTACTTTCGAGAGGGTGTTGGAAGGAGCCCTTCCGATAGCGGTGTCGGTTATATGGTGAAAAAGGACCTCGTTAGCAGTGTTATGGAAGTCAGTAGTGTTTCGGTTCGGGTAGCATACCTTATACTCAAGCTCACCGACAGGTACGTACTCCCTGAAAGTGATTCAGGTGTATGCTCCGACCTCGACAGGCACTGCCAACGCAGTCGAGGCCGTGTACGAGGACAGAGCCGAAGCACTACATGGCACTGCCAAGGCTCACTACAACATTGTTATGGGGGACTTTTGACGCCAAAGTGGGAGTACAAGAACGCGGCGAAACGAAAATCGGATATTTTGGCGTCGGGCACAGGAATGACCGGGGGCACATGCTTGTCAACTTTCTGGAGTCCTAGGGACTCTTCTTGATGAACTCCTTCTTTAAGAAGAAGTCCCACAGAAAGTGGACTTAGCGAAGCCCCGACAAGGTCACTACTACTAGGACTTCTTCATAACGCACAGGAGGTGTATATTTAGAGATGTTTCTGTGATTAACAGGTTTAATACTGGTAGTGATCACCGACTTGTACGAGCATCTCTAAATTTAGAATTCCGCGCCGAAGCCTACCCTGGGTGATGAAGCCTACCCTCTGACCTACTGCGCTTCAGACGTCATTGGAATCTGAAAGGTTCCAATTGAAACTTCAAAATCGTTTAGATTTGCTGGAAACCACTGACTGCGTTCACGATAAAACCGATACAATGGTCAAAACGCTGCAGCAAGTGTCCCGATAGTTTTTGTCCGGGAAAGGTAAAAAGAGGTGTTTGAAACTCTTGTTCGAGACTCTCGAACTTATGAGGATAAGACGGGAAACGCCACCTACGCCAGCAAACTGCGTCGGGTTTTCTACTCGCCGATACCGCAATACCTCAAGACGAAAGTTACCAGTTCTGACCTACGGTGCCGAGACGTGGACACTCACAGTGGGGCTGGTCCGTGCCCTTGAGGTTGCGCAGCGAGCAATGGAACGAGCTATGCTAGGGGTGTCTCTGAAGGATAAGATCCGAATCGATGTTATCCGTCAAAGAACAAGAGTGGTCGACATAGCTCGCAGAGTATGCGTTTTGAAGTGGCAGTGGGCGATTTATAGAAGAACTGATGGCCGATGGAGCAAGCGAGTTCTGGAGTGGAAACTGTGATTTGGTAAACGTGGGGTAGGACGACCCCCTGCTAGATGGAGCGACGACCTAAAGAAGGTTGCAGGCATTGACTAGATGCGCAAAGCGCAGGACCGTGTGTGGTGGCGAAATTAGGGAGAGGCCTATGTCCAGCAGTGGACTGCTATGGGCTGAATTGATTGATTGATAGATTGAGGTAATATTAGTAGCTTACGATTATAGCTTATACTTAGTTAATGAAATTTCAATGAAATAAATTAAATAAATCAATATTTGTGGACACACAACATCATCTAGCTCAAATTAAGCTAATAATAAGCTTGTGCTGTGGGATCTAGACGACTGATAGACACTTATATATTTTAATATACAACAGAACATACACACAATGGAAACATACACACTCTAACGGCTGAACGGATCTAGCTGAAATTTGGTACAGGGATAGAAAATAGTCTGGAATAACATAAAGACTTTTCATCCCGGGAACGGGAATCGAATTCCACTACGGCGAATGCGCGATCTATCTAGTTAAAAATAAACATCGACGTCATTCAGAATTTTCGAAAATCTACCCTACCTGATTATGCATGGGATTAAATGTTTGTATGAAAATATTGTGTATTGTGCTTAGATCAAGAATAACATAGATTACGGGTCGCGAACAAAATGAAAGTTAAAAAGTGTCCCAAGTCGATACGTAGTTAAATCTATATTCTATTTATTAGCAATCGTAAATAAATAATTCAAGACTGTATCACATTTAACGTAAAATGTACCTTAAAGTTATTAGACGTAAGCATAAAATACCATGCCACTGATATATCAGTTAAGTCGTTGGTTCCATACGTTTGTATTATTCAATGTCGGCCCATTGTCGCCAGTTCAAACAAGGATGTAGTGAGCCGTCAGTAGTGAGCCGTCTTCTATAGGTGCCAGATTTCTCGCGTCGATATTACATCTAGTTATTCTTGATCTAAGGTACTATCGTGGCGTAATTTGGGAGAGGCCTAAGTCCAGCAGTGGTGTGCCAGGCTGATTTAATTTAAAAAAATTGATAACTGATAAAGGATTAGAGTTATTAAACAGTAAGTAGGCGTCGAAATCGAAATTTGTCACCCCTCAAAACGATCCTAATGTAATATTTTACCTTTAACCAGGAATAGAAAAAGATATTGAAACAAAAGTACGAACATCGCACTACGAACTACGTCGTAGGGATTATTTCCCATTTGGAACAAGTACCTACCCAATATTATCATGGGTCATTTCTAAAGGGTCTTGCATCTTCTTTACCATTGACACCACTACATAAACTCAGTAAATATTTCATATAAACAATGTGCTATGTAAAATTTTACATAGGTAGCATATTGTATTAACCCCCCAAAGACGCGGGATAGCACCCGAACCACCTGGGCGAGGCCGCAGCGGCGGCCGTGGGTCTGTTGGCAGTTCTGGGACATCCGAAGGCTTCCCCGGGGCTCCCAACCACACGCTGTTGGGCGTAACGTGAGGTTTTTTAGTCGGTAGGAGTCCGGCTTAACATCCATGGGGATTTTCCCTCAGGTTAAACAAAAAAAAAGCATATTGTATAAACATATTTTTTTACAAAACCGTACATTCTAGACTCTAGAATGTATGATTTTGTAACAAAATAAGTTTTCTTTCCTCTGAAATCTAGAGGGAAGGTAGTCAAAGGGTAAAATATGGAAAAAGAGTCAAATTATAATTGTCTATACTAATATTATAAAGAAGAAAGATATGATGGTTTGTTTGTTTGCATCGAATAGGCTCCGAAAATACTGAACCGATTTGAAAAATTCTTTCACTGTTGGGAAGCTACACTACCCCCGATTGAATAGACTATATTTAATTCCCACGGGAACGGGATCTACGCGAATCAGAGTGACGTCCGCTAGTATCTAATAAAAACTACGTGGATTGTACAGGACAATAGTTCCAAAACATTTGTCAATATAAAACGCATTATATCAATAAAAAGTAGCTCGATCGTCATCAATTTTACGACTCATTGATACATAAATCCCCTTCCGCAGATACCACAGATAATCTATTATTAATAATCTACAATAATTTGTTCAAAAAGTTATTAAAGTCTGTCAAATACCTGAAATGGCGGCAACAGCAGCAAATATCACAACACAGAACACGAAAAACTTCATTTTGACACTAAAACATAACAATATTAATAAGATTTATTGTAAAATATTGAAAAAAAACACGTCTGTTTATTATGACCCGATGCGTCGTACTGACAATATTATGTTCAATTTTGTATACACAGTCTGATAAAGACAGTTCTAAACCTATTCACACACTGCAGTGAAACGGTGTGCTATTTCTGTCACAGTCGTAAAGTGTTCGACATTCTGTTGTAAATATAGGCTATCGATGCGTTACATCGATACGTATCGTAGGTATTCGCTGCTTGAATCTGTTTCATCGTTTTTCATTGCAATCGAGTATTTCAACCGTTTGAGATAGATTATCTCTAATCGGCTCTAAAGATCATCTGCATTAAATACGGTTTCAACCTTTAAAGCCAGAATATTGGCTGCTAGAGGCATTTGGAATTTCACTATTTTAAATGAATTCCCATTATACTCGTTCATTTATCAGCCACTTTAGTTAATTACTCAAAACAGTAGGTACCTTATGCAATCATCACTTAACTCCATTCAGCTTAAATACAGCATAATAAGTTTGTATAAAATCTAGTCAACTACTGTACATAAATATATACCAATATACATGAATGTTAAATAAAGACATGACTATAAATACCTACAAAATACTTAAGCTCCAAAACGAACATGAAGTTCACGCAAATATTTGCTTCGAAATATCGCATCCAAAACCTTAAAACCACCAAGGCAATCAAAATAAAAAGAAATTTAAGAAATGACAGTAATATTGATATCAATAATACTCACAGTGTATATAGTCCCCTTTTGGGAATATCCAAATGAAATACAAGGAATCGAAATAATCGGTCGCTTTATGTCGAAAGTTCTGGATGACATCTGTACGTACCAAGTTCACGGAGTCAGCTGGTGACATATAAATACACGCTCGTTGTTTGTGAGGCTTCCCAATGAGCAAATGGAGGGGTCACTGGGCGGTTTACTGAATGTAGTACACGTGTTCAATTGATTCGACTGTTACGAATGTATTATAGAAGAATAATTTGGTTTTTTGTTGTTTAACAAATAACTTATTACAAAATTTGCAGATTTAAAAACAGTACACTGAAATGTGTGAATGGTGATTGAGTACAGAGTCACCACTCGTATACATTCTGTGGACGCTTTTAAGGTCATTTAAGAAAACATTTACGCAAAAATATCCACTGCATGGAAAATGAAGAAACCTCGAATTAGATGTGATAATCCATCTGGCGAGAAATGAATAGTAGCGTAAAATAAGCTGTGGATCGACAACCGCTGATACTGAATAACCAGCAGTGGTCACAGAATGACTCCCTGCAGCAGCCTGGTCGACGAGAAGACAGCCAAAAAGTGCAACAAATGCGCGGTAAAAAAAATGTAGTACATACTATATTGAACACTATAGAAGCAATATGCCTTAGAAAGTATGCCTGTGGAATTGGATACCTAATTTGATGATTGAAACAATAAGTATTTCATTTGAGAATACCAATAGTTAGAAACTTATAGACCTAAACGCCGATGGCGGCTTACTGAGAATCTATAAATAGGTCAATTATCTAACAATGCTTCTGTCATGAACGCACCGGCACGTCAGACCCAGAACCAGAGTTTGTCAAGAGTATCCTTAAAAGACAGGTACACGGTGCAATAGACTCATCACATCACCTATTATTATATCCATACTTAAATTATGAAGAGAAAAGATTTGATTGTTTGCGGTAAACATAGCTACTACCCGTTCGCTCTAACTTTGCCGCTGGCGTAGAGGCGTATACCCGAATTTTAAATTACACGAAGTAAATTGACAATAGCTAATGTCACTTCGTCATAGAAAATACGCAACATTGTATGAAGAAGTGACATTAGTTGCTGTCAATTTACTTCGTCTAATTAAAAATTCGACTTTAGTATGGAGCCGAGCGGCAAAGTTAGAGCGAACGAGCAGTATAGCTATATTTTATTGCCGTATTCCCACGGGAACGGGAGCTACGCGGTTGAATCCGCGTGAAGTCCGCTAGTGGGGCTTAACAATTACTAAAATGTGCGCATATAGGTACTATGACTCCGTTTACCTCTTTAGGGCAAGCTTGACTATATGTTAATTCTTTGTAGTTTTAGTGTATTAGTAGCCTCATTTCGGAAATGAGTTGCGTCCCGATCCTGAGGCGAGGATTTCGTATGTAACCGGGCCTAATGCTCAGATCGATGATAATATAGTTCTACAGTCGATACGAACTGGAACTGATAAAAATAGTTGTTTCATTGAGTTAATGTCTTTCTCAATTATTTAGTTCTATAAATGGTAATTTTATAGATAACTGACTACATCTTAGCATATAATCTAATTGACAGCATTGTGTGATGCCTTTTGCAAAGCTATATAGTTAAAAATTTCACAGATGATGTATATTTCTGTTGTCGCTCTTACTTCAAATACTGCTCTCGTGCGCTTGTGCGCTCATGGCCCTGCGGGCGGACTCAGTGTTCTGTAATCGATCAGTGTAGTAAGCAATATTTACTATGGCCGGTCCTAAGGATGGGTGACCACCCATTTGACCACTTTGTGACATTTATTTGAGCGTTCCCGTGCTTCGGAAGGCACGTTAAGCCGTTGGTCCCAGTTGCCAGTAAAATGGCAGTCGTTAAGCCAAGTTGAAAGCCATTATGGGGCCAAGCCAAACCAAGTTGAAAGCCATTATGGCTTGAAAAATTTCAACAGCAGGCAGTCACAACCTGCGTCTGTCCATTTCAACACGGCGATACGGCTCACCACCTATTACGTAAGACAAAAATTTTAAAGGTGAAATGAAAATGAGTGCATATAATGTGAATCTGCCTACCCCTTCGGGGAAATAGGCATGACTATATGTACGTTTTTACAAATACTAAACACGGAATAAATATGAAGGATACTCCCATGAGGACGGTGAGAGGGTCGCTCACCGTCCTCACAGAAGCAGCCCCATGACGGCAGCGTGACGTGAGCAACTCACGCACGCCCACCCTTAGAAGCGGGATCAAACCCGAAACCCCCCAAAGAAGCGGGATAGCACCCGAACCACCCCCTGGGGGACGCCGCAGTGGTGGCCGTAGGTCTGTTGGGAGTCCTGGGACATCCTTCTGAGGGCTTACCCGGGTCCCCCGACCGTAGGCTGTTGGACGTTACGTGAGGTTTTTTAGTCGGTAGGAGTCCGCCATAGCATCCATGAGGATTTTCCCTCACGGTAAACAAAAAAAAGGATGCTCCCATACTACAAACGTGATATTTTAGCCGTTTTTGGGCGAGTCCACGAGCACTTGGCCGGCTTTTTTTTATATAATGCTGGAATAAAAACATTTTTTATTTACCACTAAGGTGGCAGACAAGCATACGGCCCACCAGATGTACCGGTGGTCACCGTAGCCTATGGTGGCTTGCAACACAGGAGGCGCTACACTCACGCTGCCGACCCTGTGAAAACCATCTAAGACCCCTTTTAAAGAACATTTTAGATACGAGCTAGTATGTGAGAGTCTTTATAGAATATTTGCTTGAAGGTGATATCGTAATTTCTTAGTAAACTGTCAACTTTATCTACTACACGTCAGCATTTAGCGATACTCATTGTTTGGATCTAATATTTATACCATTGGGTACTTTTGGGGTTCCGTACCCTGAGGGCTCGTGGCCCCACGGACTCAGTGTTCTGTAAACAATCACTGCAGTAAGCAACTTTCACTATGGCTGGTCCATGGATGGGTGACCATCCATGTGATCACTTTGTGACATTTATTTGAGCGTTTCCGTGCTTCGGAAGGCACGTTAAGCCGTTGGTCCCGGTTGCCAGTAAAATGGCAGTCGTTAAGCTAAGTTGAAGGCTTTATTTCAACAGCAGGCAGTCACAACCTGCGCCTGTCCATTTAAACACGGCAATACGGCTCACTACCTATTACGTGGGACAATTTATACAAAGGTGAAATGTGGGCATATAATATGCCTCTGCCTACTCCTTCGGGGATAAAGGCGTGACCATATATGTATGTATGTATGTATGTAGCCTTAGGGTAAAAACAGGACCCTATTAGTGCTGAGATTCCGCTGTCCATCTGTATGAAAATAGGTTTTTTTAACGTGAGGGAAAATCTTTCATAGATGCTATGCCGGACTCCTACCGACTAACAAACCTCACGTAACGACCAACAGCCTACGGTAGGGAGCCCCGGGTAAGCCCTAGGAAGGATGTCCCAGGACTCCCAACAGACCTTCGGCTACCACTGCGGCCTTGCCTAGGAACTATGTAATTAGGTTGTTTCTTATATACCGTGATAACCAGACACTTCAAATTTTCACAAATGATACCTATAGGTATTTCTGTTGTCACTTTATCAACAAACTAGCGGACGTCACGCGGTTTTATCCGCGTAGTTCCCGTTCCCGTGGGAATACGGGAATAAAATATAGCCTATGTTCACCGCAAAGAGTGTAGCTTTCCAACAGTGAAATCATTTTTCAAATCGGTGCAGTTGTTCCGGAGCCTATTCGATGCAAACAAACAAACAAACAATCAAATCTTTCCTCTTTATAATATTGGTATAGAATACTTATTAAGAAATCAAACAAAAATAATTCGGGATATGGGTGTTTGATATAGGGTAACCAAACATGTCCTTGTGCACTTCAACACGGCCCTATATTTAAGTAATAGCGTTGGTGGAATCAGGTACGTCACGCCGCCGCCGTATGCTTGTCTCTCACATCAGTAGTACCTATAAAAGTCCTATGGTATCCTACCGAGGGCTTACCCGAGGCTCCCAATCGCAGGCTGTTAGGCAGGATACGTGAGGTTTTATAGTCGGTAGGAGTCCGGCATAGCATCCACTGAATCCATGAGGACTTTCCCTCGCGTATAAAAACCAATAAAGAAGTATTTCTGATGTAATCAGTGACTGTAGTTCAAACGTATTGCTCGTATCAGTCACGGAAAGACACAAGATACAGACTATCAATATAGGTACAAGCCCCGCAAGTTGGAGTGCGCTGGAACCTTGTCATAATGACAGCTAAGTGACGTCATGATGACGTAGCGCGGGCGCGCGCTGGCCTCGCGAAGCTGGCCAGCGGTATTTTTTTTAGTACTGACTGCTCGACGGACATACGTCACCAAGTGGTCACTAAGATGGCCGCCAAGCGCAATATCAACGTGCGGGGCTCAACTGAGTCTGCTCTGTTGACTCCGGACTGCGGACCGACCGCGCATCATGGCCATGGTTGATACGCTTAGTACCTACGCTAAAAAAAAACAACCCTGTGTGGCGACGGGTATGAGTACAAAATGTCGCCACCCCTATACATTCCGAGGGTGTCGTAAGAGGCAATTAAGGGAACACTTTCGCAAAAAGATCCATTGCGTAGAGAAAGAAAACCCGAAATGAAACGCGGTTGTCAGTAAAACGACAATCGTTAAGTCAAGTTGAAGGCCTTACGAGCGGCTTGAAAATTTTCAACTGCGGCGTTTTGAGTTTTTTTTTGATAGAGTTACTTTCGCATTTATAATATTAGTAGGGATAGGGATAGTCCACAGCTGGACGTCGACCTCTCCCAATTTTTCTACGCCACTACACACGGTCTTGCGCCTTCCGTATCCAGTCCCGGCCTGCGACCTTTACCAGGTCGTCGGTCCATCTGGCGGGTGGACGTCCTACCCTACGTGTAAGATCCGCCCAATAGTAGGGCAATTTATAGGCTTGTCACGCACTTAACGAACAGACTCCCGACATGTGCACTGTCGCCCAATGCCGCGACTCGTGTGTCACATGGTGCGCTCAAGACTGTCAACTGTCTGTTCAACGGGAGGGGGTATGCATACACTACACTACGTTTACCGAGTCTCGGTCTCCACTCTAGAACTCGTTTGCTCCATCTTCCGTTAGTTCTTCTGCAAATATCACACGACGATCCTCTGCCACTTTAATGTGATTATAACACACCAGGCTCAAAGGTGGGTCGTCAAGTCTTGCCCCTGTCCAATTCAACACGGCAATAGGCTTTCCACCTATTACGTGGGACATCCTACTTCCTACTAATATTATAAATGTGAAAGTTTGTGAAGATGTTTGGATGTTTAGATGTTTGGATGTTTGTTACTCAATCACGCTCTAACGGCTGAATGGATCTGGCTGAAATTTGGTACAGGGGTAGAGTATAGTCCGGAATAACACATAGGCTACTTTTCATCCCGGGAAAATGTTCCCACGGGAAGCGGGAATGGGAACCAAATTTCACGCGGGCGAAGCCGCGCGCATCAGCTAGTAAAACTATAAGTACTATTGTTATTTTAAACTACCGCGGTTTTTTACACTCATACTTATGGAACTCGGGACTCGGGAAGCCATGGTGCGTGAAGCCATTGAAATAAAAAAACACAAAAATTTCAATAGGGATGATAGATATAAGCTCTCCGGGATGTGGAATGCAGTGATTAATAAACTTGAACGTAAAACTGTGCTAATTAAAACTGACGTAGTGAGTGTAGTGTGTCGCCGGCCTTATCGTTCGTTGTGACAATAGCGGAGGGTAGTTTGGCAAGAAGTTACTTCATGGTTTTTGTCGATCCTCGCCTCAGTCCAACCGCGACCACGGGCGCTGCAACGTGCTCGAAACGTCGGTGTGAAAATGTAAGTAAATGTATTTCGTGTGAAGTCCCGAGTTCTATAAGTATGAGTATAAGTACTATATAGAATATATTATATAATCTGTGGTACTATGCCTCTGCCTACCCCTTCGGGGATAAAGGCGTGGCTTTATGTATGTTTGTATTCTGCGAGCTAGCAGTCTCATTTTACTATCTCTACACCAACGAGGCAGTGAAACACCTCGATTTTCAGCTGATCGCGCGGCAAAAAAGTAAGCGAAAAGACAAAATATCTCATCATATTTTTTCACTTGGATTCGCCAATGGGAATTGAGCCTAAGATTGAAGGGATGGAATTTAAAGAATAAAAAATTCAAAAAAATATTTCACTGTATTTAAAATTAACAAAAAAAGTACAGTAGTGACTAATTTAAAAGGTAACTCTTTATTTATACAACAAAGACTTAAAAAATACTTTAATTGTAAAGGACTGTCCCTTGCTCGTTGCTACTTGTATACAGGATGAAGTAGAAAGAAATGCGAACGTTGAAAGACAGATTCTGTCGAAAATATTTTACGAATCTGACAGATGACTGATAGATTTATAAATACCAATTTATTGTAACTAACATGTCTTTTAATAACATTTATTTAAAAAAAAACGTTTAACGCTAAAATGACGTCTAAGGCCCAGGTCTGCTATTTCAATTGTGTCAAAACAGAATCTTAATCGTAGCCCAATTTAAAGCCTAGTTGCTATTTGTAGTAACGGAACGTTATTTGACAATGTGACTTGACAACTATTTGACAGTTGACAGATTAACAAGACAAATTATGAACCTTATTTGAGACTGACCTACGTAAACTGTTCATATTAATACAAAACATATAAAAAGTAATGTGAAGATTAATGAGACCAATAAATTACACCGCAGACCTAAACAAGTTGCTTTAATATATAAACTACTAATAATACACTATTGAAGTATAATTAATTAAGATTTTGTTCAGACACTATTTAAATTTAAGACCCCATTACTATCGACCAGGGGACATAGTTCTATGGTGGACAGTTAAGGGGTCATCAAGCCAATGGAGGGCCTATCTTACTTGACATAAAACTATTGAGAGTGGCTGTTAAATGAAAAATTTGTTAAAAGGCACTCAAAATTGAGTTATTTGTGGACATTCACACACAACATCATCTAGCCCAAATTAAGCTAATATAAGCTTGTGCTATGGATCTATGGAAAGAAAAAGCAAATAAATATATAAAATTAAGACGCTGCTGGTTATAATGTCACCAAACTCTTTCAAGTAAGATTTATTTTTCTGCACTGCTACTTACAACATACTTGTTGAATAGTTATTAAAAAAACTATTGAAAGAATTTATAAAAGCTAAAATAATATTGTACTAAAATTGAAACAACCTGTAGGTACATTACGAAATGTCAAATTAGTATTTTGTTCATTAATTATTATAAAAATATCTACATACCTATACCTAAACTTGGCAAAAATGTCATGGCACTTAATATTAAAATACTATAAAATAAATTATGCAAAGCTAAACTACAAAGAAGACCTGCTTCGGAGGAAGGAAGTTGATATTACTTGTTACTATGGCAAGAAATAAAACTTTATTATATATTATAAACTTAAGTATAATTGGTTTGAGAAAAAAGGGTTTTCTGTAAATTCGGTTTAAGGACGATAATTTTACGTAAAAATTTTAATAGAAAACATAATCGTAATCAGCCGATAGAGTGGAAAATAGATGCATCACGAGATTCACAAGGCGAAAGCTAGGCCGTAGTGCTGCTATCGTTTGTTTCGCGCTTACGCTTGCTCGCTGGGCTTAGGTGAAACGTTATACTTTGTCGTGCGTGCAGCCGGCGAACATCGATTGATAAGACATGATCGCGTCACATGTACCGAAGATCTGAAGAAGGTCGCAGGTGGTGTGTAAAATAAATGTAATTCAAGTTTCAGTTTGTAAAATTCTAGCTGCTATCTAAAATTAAGGCGCGGCCCACACAGTAAGGACATAGACACCTGCGGAACGCGGTCTTCGTAAAACTTATAGAAAAAACGGAGCGGGGACACGATGATGCCGATGCGACGACGCCTTAAAGCTTCCTCTACACTACTTGCGAAGTTGGACGAATACGATAGTGTAGAGGGGCACTTTAGCTTACTGCGTCAAAATTTTTCTTTGCCTCGGGCGACTTTGCCGACGAACTTCGTTCAACTTCGCGAGTAATGTAGAGGAAGCATTTGATATATTGTATGAAAAGCCATAATATATGTCAGTCAGTCCTCTCAGCATGGTCCATCTTTAGAAGACTTCTTTCCTAAACGTGAACCCGTACTGGTCACACTTGACTCTGAGGATCTTGGCTAGTTGGGGAGGTCCGCAGTAGAACACGGTCACTTTGCCCTTGTTCTGTTCTTGGAGCTGCTTGAACACTTTGTCCCAGTTGGGGCGACCTGCGTTGGTGCGGGTCTTCAATCCAGTTATTAGGTCGCGTTTTTCCTGAAATTTTGGAATAAATTTGAGTTCCCGTGCCAATCAGAGAACAATGTTATATCTTACACGCCAAAGGTCTCCCAGAGAACACACAGACTCCGAAACAATCATTATTATTTTATTTGCCGTTTAACCCAATGCTCCACAACGCCTATAAATTTAAGGAGTGTGGTAAAAAATGGGAGAAGAGGCAGTATCTTTTTACCTATCTGAGTTTGACGTCAGACGTATGTGCCTATTTTGTAAAGTTAATGTACCTTCTCATGCAACAAATCCAGCGCCAACTGGAGCCCTAACGCCTTCATATCGTTCTTCTGCAGCGCACTAGTGATGTACATGTGCATCTCCAGGAAGCGCTCCATGGCGCCGCCCTGCTCCGCCTGCTCGATCTCCAGCTGCGACAGGAGCGACACGAACCACTCGAACGAACGCTGCTCGCGGTTTATCCAGAAGAAATCCACCTGGAAATATGTAAAATTTGATGTAGCAGAGTGGAAATGCTTGGAAACGGAGATGTTCCAGGGCGTCGCGGCGTTGTCCTTGGGGCGTCGCAAGGCTTCTTGACCGAGTCGAGAGATTATCAATTTTTTTCATGCGCTGCGGTAGAGCCCGCGTTTCAGTCAATTTTCTCGTTTGGAATAGGTAGGTGCGACACGCTTAGTAACGAGTAGTGAAGAACACTCGAACTTAAATAGAACTGTTTCGAAACTACAAATTCTGCATCGCGCTTTAGTTATTTCGAACTGAGGATGTGGATCTAATTAATTAATCCCTATTGCCTTTCTGAAGTTATGGCAAGGCGTTTTGTTTATGCTGGGTTTTATAAAACTGAACAACGTGAAAATGTTTCCGCTCGGCTCATGGAAATCCATGGTGGCATCTAGCTGTTGGGGATTGCAAGGCTATTGACAGTGGTTCTCTAGATGGTGGCCCAGAGAATGTGCCTATTTATCTTCACACTCTGCTTAAAGAATCGGGGCACAGCTATGGATGCACGAGGAGGGAAACACGTGCCGCAGGCAGTTCGTTCCAAGGTTTTATGATCCGAGATAGAATACTATCTTTTAAATCACTCAGTTCTGGCGAATATTCTTTCTATTGTGAGAAGTGGCGGCACTGTCCGGCACGCATTGTTCGGGATTATAGGAGAGGACCGTTCCTTTTTTTTATATTAAGCTCGCTAAACTTACGTCGCTAGCCTGGTGGTGCACCGTGGCGCATCTTGCGATTGGGGGCCACTCTCACAGTCCGTAACTCTTCTGACAGTGGTCCTCAAGTTGGCGGCCCTGTGATGTGCCTCTTCATGCTAAGCTTGAACAACTCGGGATTGTTAAGATGAGGGAAACACATTTGTTTGCGGGCAGGTCATTCCAGGTTTTTATAGTTCGACAGAGGAACAATCTTTAAAAACGATCTTAAAGTTACAAAGCCAATTCCTCACCTTCTTCAAATTCATATTATGAGTAGGCATATCACTCGCCCACTTGTGTGAGCACTTCGGACACTCATGTCTGGCGCTCCAGTAGCGGTACATGATGGCCTGCAGGATGGAGGCGAAGGGGGTCACCCCGATACCGGCGGCTACTAGCGCCGCGTGCTCTGCTAGGAAGATGTGGGAGGATGCTGCGCCGTATGGACCGTCCAGGTATATCTGTGAAAAAAGAGATGGAGATGTGTCTTAGTTCATAGAACCTATTTGCTTTTTTTTCCTTTCTTTCTATTAAGGTGGCAGACAACTTTACGGGCCCCCATGATGGACCAGAGGTACCGTAGCCTATGAACGTTTGCAACACTAGAGGCGCTACACTCGCGCTGCCGACCCTGCAAGACCTTCCAAGATCCCTTCCAAATTTATTTTTGTAGAACCTAACAGTTTTATTACCGAGGAGTTACCCAGCGATAGATGGATAGGTTCGTTCGTTCGAGTCCCGGCATAAGCATTGACCGATTTATCTAGTATTTGTTACTTTTTGTAAACATAAAAATTCAATTTAATACCTACATTTTGTATTCGTCGCCATTAAGAAATGGCGGAGGACATATTTTTTCACCTCAATATGGATATCAAATGAAATGGCTTGATTTGTACAATAGAGTGTCTATTTTTTCAGGTAGAATTATACACAAATGGTTTAAAAAGATTTCAGATCTCACAGACTTACCTCTAAAGGTCTTCCAACGGAGTAGTTCCCGAAATCGTCAGTCCCCAAGACACCGTTGTTCTCATAAACCTCTCCCTTCGGCTGAGTCTCCACGTCCCGGTCTGGTGACAGGCTTTTTGATAGTCGACGACGAGCTGTGGAATTTTATAAAAGATCAAGTAAAAACAAGAAAGCCGTGAGATCGTTATCACCAGACTCCCCCTCTCTAACACGTTTATTGTGAAAGTTCAATCCGATTGACGATGTCATTTTTGTTTTATTTCAAAATTTGAACAGATGATCCACGTGACCTAGTGACGTAGTTTAATGCAACAGAGTCATAGACTACAGACAAGCCCCTCTGCACTCGATTTTATAGAGGCTAACATATTATTAACTTGGAAATTTTTGTGTTACAAAAAAATACAACCGACTTCCAAAAAATCCTGAAAAAAAAAAATTACTTAGCACAAAGTAATATGTATTTTGATTTATCAGATTTTTTATTCAATATCATATTGAAGTCGGCGCCAAGTAAATTCATAGGTTTAGGGAGGTATTATTCATGGCACCAACTTCAATATTATATTGAATAAAATCTGATAAATCAACTACATATTACTTTGTGCTAAGTAATTTTTTTTTTTCAGGATTTTTTGGAAGTCGGTTGTATTTTTTATTGAAAAATTTTTTCTCATTATTTTAAGTGACGGTTGAACCGAAAAATATATCTATCTAGGTGAAAGTTCTCATTAATACAAATAAATCAAGCCCCAACACAAGGTAGCTGTTGTAAATCGTTAAGGAATTCCCTCGAATCTCTTTTGGTTCCATCATCAGATCGACTCCAGACCTTTATTAATGGTAGTACATTAAAGCACTGAATTAAAAAGTTAACAAACGGACTAGTTGTGCCTATAATTTTTGGTGGTTGCCCTCGATTTCTCCAGGATCCCATCATCAGATCCTAACCTGGTTATAATGGGACCACCTCAGAAGTAAACCCTATTCAACAAAAAAAAAAAAATCCGTCTATAATTGACGGTGAACATTCATAAAACATAGAGACCTTTCTTTTTTTTTTTTAAGTTGGATCTATCAATCTAGGTGTAAAGTTCTCATCAATACAAATCAATCAAGCCGAAACACAGGATAACTGCTGTAAATTGTTTAGCAATGCCCTCGACTGTCTTTCGACTCTATCATCAGATCGACGCCATACCTTCATTAAAATGTAGAACATTAAAGCACTTAATTAAAAAGTTAACAAGCACACTAGTTGTCCGTACAATTTTCGGTGGTTGCCCTCGTTTTCTCCCAGATCCCTTCATCAGATCCTGACCTGGTGAAAATGGGACCACCTCAGAAGTAACCCCTATGCAACAAAAAAAAATTTTGAAATCCGTCTATAATTGACGGAATTATCGCTTGACATACATAAAAAAAAATACATACAGACGAATTGAGAACCTCCTCCTTTTTTGAAGTCGGTTAAAAATGCAAATTTAACACCTGTCACATAGCATTTTGCCGTGTTGAAATCAGCAGGCGCAAGTAGGTACCTATATCGTGTGAAAGTTTCATTTTCTAGTTGCCCTTAAGGTCTTAAATTTGGCTTAATGACTGCCATGATACTGGGACCAAAACTTAATTTTAATTGTTCGAGTATTTTAGTAAGTATACTTATCAATAAGTAATTTAAAATCTAAACAAATTAATAAAATTGAACTCGATCAAATTGCGAACGGTTTTTACACAGAATTTGAAACACTCAATCATTTTATCTACTTTAATACTAGAGATAATTTTGAAAAGCAATTAGTATGCTGACTCAATCACTATTTTAATGTAAAAAAATTTTGGTCTCGACCAGGACTTGAAACTGCGTCTTCTTGTTCGCCGGACCAGACGCCCTAACCGTTGAACCACTATACATATACTGGGTGTAACAAAATTACCTCTCCAAATTTCATGAGATGACTTGGCATCGGAAATCAAATGCAAATATTTAATAAAAAAAAGGGGGGTTAATTTTTTATTTATTTTTTATTTTTTTGTCGCACATTAAGAATTCGTTTTTCATTCGAATTCGAGGTAACATGGTCGCCGAGGCAAAACAAACACGGAGCACCCATCTGGCTGTCGCTGTCGCTTTCTACTGCCGCGCAGTAGCGATAGAAAATTAATAGGACCTTTAAAACGGATTTACGGTTAAAGTATTCATGTGATTTTTTTTCTTCATTTTTGTAATGTTTCTTGACTGATGCCACGTCACGTGACGAAATTTGGAGAGTCAATTTTGTTACACCCAATATATAATGCGAACTGTTTGAATTAACTAGTGAGACGTTATAAGCTAGAAGGTAATAATATAAACGTAATACTCACCCAGCGTAAGAATGCTCTCATTGCTACTCCTCCTCCCCTCCGGGTCCACCTGCGGCGCGGTGAAGGCGATGATGGTGGGCTTGGTGCGCATGTAGCGGAAGGACTATTAACTAATGAGGCGCTAGAAGGTACTAACATAAACGAACTGTACTCACCTAACGTAAGAATGCTCTCATTGCTACTCCTCCTCCCCTCCGGGTCCACCTGTGGCGCGGTGAAGGCGACGATGGTGGGCTTGGTGCGCATGTAGCGGAAGGACTATTAACTAATGAGGCGCTAGAAGGTACTTACATAAACGAACTGTACTCACCTAACGCAGGCCTCCGTCACTCGCTCAAAACCGCGCGCTATGTACCTACCGCTCGGCATATCCCTGGGGCATCCCCATCCCCAACTGGCAGAGGGCTGCCGAACGCCCGACTGAGCGCTCGCATCGCACCGTACCGCACGTTTCCCGCGCTTACGCTTCGAAATACCGAAACCACGTAATTATTGTGCAGTGGATGGGTGTGATAGTACAAAAACAAAAGAAAATTTGTCGTTTTTTAAATTGCCGAGAGACGAAGAAAGCTGAGTAATATTTTAAATCTTATCAATTTGAATGTTTTCACCATTTATTTGTTTGAACATAAGTAGGTAGGTGATAAGTATGTAAATCGTAAATTAAGGAGTTATTTGAGTAAGGTATTATAAAATTGTTGTTTTTTATAGGCAATTCAATGTTTTATAGAATTTGTAGGTAAATAGGTTTTATAGGTAGTCGAAGCGCTCGTGGCCCCGGGGACTCAGTGTTCTGTAATCGATCACTGTAGTAAGCAACTTTCACTATGGCCAGTTCTTGGACGGGTGACTATTCATGTGACCACTTTGTGACCTTTATTTGAGCGTGTCCGTGCTTCGGAAGGCACGTTAGGCCGTTGGTCCCGGTTGCGAATAAAATAGCAGTCAGCCAAGTTGAAAGCCTTTATAGGCGGTTTGAAAAATTTAAACAGCAGAGCATAGACTTATAACACAGCAGAGGGTCACAACCTGTACTTGGTACAAACTATAAAAAATGAAATGTGGGCATCTATTATGCCTCTGCCTTCCCCTTCGGAGATCAATGCGTGACCATATGTATGTGTGTGTGTGTGTAACATAGTAAGGTAGGATGGCCGGGTGAGATAGGTGAATAGCCGGTACTTACGCTAAAGGTAATCCCACCAAAAACATTCTGTAAAAAACTAGCCAAGTCTCGTTGGAGCTACTTGTTTATCTCTAAAAAGTAATGAGATCTAGACAAAGTCGTGCCAAGTCTAAGGTTCCTTACTGCGATTACTTTATTATTATAGTTAATGTTGTGTGACTTGGGCGTTGAAAATTCTTTATACGTGAGTGTGTACAAGTCAATTATGTTTACACGTAATGTCAAGGCCTGATTTACCCATAAGCTAACTAAGCTGAAGCTTAGGGCGCCAGGACCAAGGGGGCGCCTGGCGTTGGGCTCGGCGCTGGGCTGTGACTTACGGTGCTCCCAAAAAGGAGCACACAAAACATCTAGCAATTTTTGACAGATTGTAACATCTCCTAACAACATGTTTTCAAATTGTTAGTTAACATTTTGTTACACCAAAGTACATAATAATATTTGGTAATTTAGTGAAAATACATACAAATACGTGCGGTAAAATTAAATTCCTGCGCCCATCTCCCTGGCAGCGTGGTAGTAAATACGACAGCTCCACCCGTGTCGCGTTCAAGGCACCCAGGAACCAAAGTTAAATGGTGTCCAGCTTTTTGGCGGGTAGAAGCATAGGTTCTGAATGCAAGGCCATAAACGCTGGAGTACCATAAGGCTCAGTGTTGTCCCCCACTCTGTTTCTGTTGCATATCAATGAGATGTTGATGCAGACGACAGTACGGGCGACACTTGTTACACGGGCCGCACCGGTATCTCTCGGGCTGCAGTGGAAGAAAGCTGTGAACAACTTGTGTTTAAAATCGAGACAACTCGCAATAGAGTGTCCAATTGGGAAAAACAAAATCTTGTTCAATTCAACCCTACTAAGACACAAGTTTGTGTATTCACCGCAAAGAAAATCCAATTTACTGTAGCGCTATAATTTCAGGGCACAACTCTCTCCTACTCTGGTAGTATAGGTATCCTTGGTGTTGACATCTCCAGTGACGTTCAGTTCCGCAGTGATTTGGAGAATAAGGCCAAGCTGGCGTCCAAGCCGCTCGGTGTGCTCAACAGGCCGCGGCGGTACTTACTGCGGCGCAAACACTGCTCCTGTTTAAGTCGCAAGAGCGGCTGCACATGGAGTACAGCTGCCACTGCTGGGTGGGGGCACCAGAATATCAAAATGAATTGACTGAATTCTTCCGTTCGACTCGGTGCAGAGGCGAGCCATGAAGTGGTCAACGATCCCATGCTTGCAGGTGGTGTGGAACCTCTTCGCGACAGGAGAGACTTTGTCTCCTTGTGCGTGACCACCGGTGCGTGATCATCTGGTGGGCCGTATGCTTGTCTGCCACTTTGGTGGTATAAAAAAAGTGTGAGACTATGCTGTGAAAAAACTGTGGATAAGACTAGACTGGCTTTTATACTTATACTTACAAGTTTACAAGAAGAAATAGTCGAATGATTATCTTTATTCTACTCGAAAATTACACAAATTAAATAAACAAATTACACTATAAATTAATTTCGCTCAAAATTTGGTCAAAATATAACGGCATGAACGCGAATGGGCAATACAAAAAGCTGTTGCTACTGTACAAGAATCAGAACCGGAAAAAAAGAAAAGAAAGATCTGTAATAATAAAAAGAACTACTCCTAAAAAGAAAAAAACTGCGTCAAATAAGAAAATCTAATAAAATAAATCAATATGCCCACGTTTCTACAAAAAGAAGTGAAATCCCACCAAAAACATTCTGTAAAAAACTAGCCAAGTCTCGTTGGAGCTACTTGTTTATCTCTAAAAAGTAATGAGATCTAGACAAAGTCGTGCCAAGTCTAAGGTTCCTTACTGCGATTTCTTTATTATTATAGTTAATGTTGTGTGAAAACACGTCGACCTAATAAAAGCGTATTAAAACATGGTTGATTCGTAACATTTATTTTATTACAACAATCGTTATAGGTTCAACCCTAGCGCATTCTTACGATGACGTCACTCGCACAGCGGGCAACACAGTCTCGACGCTATGAGCGCGTGTTTAAAGTACAATTCTTCTCGTTCTGAGCAGCAGGTATTATTATTAAAATTTTGTAGGCTAATATACCGTAGGTATTGTCGCTTTTGTATGGGAATGATGTATCTGTTACGTAGTAACTATTTAGTAATCTGTGGCTAACGTAAGAATGCTCTCATTGCTACTCCTCCTCCCCTCCGGGTCCACCTGCGGCGCGGTGAAGGCGATGATGGTGGGCTTGGTGCGCATGTAGCGGAAGGACTATTAACTAATGAGGCGCTAGAAGGTACTAACATAAACGAACGGTACTCACCTAACGTAAGAATACTCTCATTGCTACTCCTCCTCCCCTCCGGGTCCACCTGCGGCGCGGTGAAGGCGATGATGGTGGGCTTGGTGCGCATGTAGCGGAAGGACTATTAACTAATGAGGCGCTAGAAGGTACTAACATAAACGAACGGTACTCACCTAACGTAAGAATACTCTCATTGCTACTCCTCCTCCCCTCCGGGTCCACCTGCGGCGCGGTGAAGGCGATGATGGTGGGCTTGGTGCGCATGTAGCGGAAGCTCTGCAGCAGCGTCTTGTTGAGTGGAGAGCGCGCCGAGAGACTCGCCGTGTGCTTGGTGCGAGCGCCCTCGTTTAGAGCGCATTCGGATTCTGAGCGAGATAACTCGTTCAGACTGCACATACACGAAATATTCAAGTCAAAAAATAAAAGTAGCAATTTAATAATCGTTTATTTTCTGGCCAATTTACAATGGTTTTAGAATAAATATATTTGAACATTAATTTCACATAACGTTATTGTGAGAGACTGGTTTCAAAGCTGTAGTATTTCAGGTCACTAGGTCTCTACTTTTGTTAATGTAACTTGATAATTGTTACTCATTGTACTCTAGAATGTATGTGGTAAAATTTTACATACCATCTGGTTGTCACTCAAACTCATATGAGACACTCTATTACTTAAATGATACTTTAGTAAGTATTTGATATCTTCAGATACTAGAAGGCTAAGTTGAGGGTATATTGGAGGGCTTTATTCCCATCTGCCTACCAATTTGGGTATACAGACATGATTGTATAGTATGTTATTAATGTCGATGGTACTGAAGAGGCTACCCCTTGTAGATGGTAAAATCAAACCTGATAAAATATTAGTTTTCAATAGATCCTTATCATTGTCCTTGGTACCAGGTGTGTAAGCTTTTGTAAAGCTATCGTTTAATGTACTTACGCCATAATCCTTTGTTTCTTCTTGACGTTCTTCTGCACATCGGGCATGGAGCAAGACTTTTCTAATGTCCGAGGAGCCAGTAGCAGAGGGTTGTACGCAATTCTTGCGGGGGACACAACTGGAATAAAATATACTTTTTAGCGGAGTTAAGGAAATACGAGTATGTTTAGGCCCAAACAAACTTCTTTCTTTGCTTCTGCTGTGTGAACTGTCTTTCTGGCTAATGGACGGACCTGAGACTGAAGCAGATTTTGGATAAATATTTTGTAGGGCGTATCCCACAAACGTGTAGCTTCTACTGGAGAAATTCTCAAAGACAATCATTGTAGAATGCGAGTGATTAAAAAAAAATATTAATGTCATATGTGTTACTGTACTTTATATATTACTGAAGAGACAGACAAAGAAACAGCGTTACGTTATCAAAAAGAGGTCATCGTGGCCTATGGACGTTTATAGCACTACAGATGTCTGGCATGTCACCCCCTTTTGAAGAACCTGATGCGGCCCTGTATTTCTGATCTAAGTATATTGTCAAAAAGTAATAGGCCCGTTATGACATTTAAGAAAGCGTCTCTCCTCTCTCATTGGCACATTCCGGAATCAGCCAATGAGTCCATTCAGTGGCAAGAATCTCATTTGTGAATTCGAGATTCTACCAATGAGTCGTCGCGATGACAAATGTAAAACGGGCCTTATGACAACTTAAGCAGGTCTTAAGAAGTGAAAAGACTTACCATCTTTGCCTTTAGATTCACTCTTTTCCAGCTCATCAGGTATGTAAGCCTCGTTGGTGTAGCTCGGTGGTGACGGACTGAAGTCTACTGACTTCTTCTTATTACTGGACATGCTTCGCCCGGATACTGAACGGGCTACTTTTCTAGAACGAATCATTAATATTTATTGAGACTAAGGCATATAACAAAACAAATTCATTCGTTATTAACACTCAGCAAAATGAAATGGAATGGGTTGGCCATTTCTGTTCAAATATTGTCGAGCCAGTGAAGTAGACGAGTTCTGAATTGGAGATTATGACTCATGTAAAGACTACCCTGACATGGTCAAAAGGAGGGACTACGTGATTGCAAAGATACACTAGAATATGGCTAATTTTTGGTAACACCGGCAAGGACGAAATCCGATCAACCATCAGTATAAAAACCGCTCAAAAAACTCTTGTAGATGTACCAGCTTACAGGTGAGATTAGATATACCTACCAATATTTTCTGGCGTTTCTTAAATTTAAAATTTTGTACATTATGAAGATGAATTGGCTACCAATTTATACTTACTTATGTCCATTCTCTATGGCCAAGGTATCTCCGCCGTGAAGCCTGGCTTGTTCTCTCTCGAAGTAGGAGTAGAGGCGGTTCGTCCACTCACCTACTCCTCTAATATGGAGCCATAAGTAATCTGGAAAGAAGAGCTTTTAGAGTGGCTGAGGAATGTGAGAAAGAGAAGGGAAAAATTAATGTGAAAGAAATATATTCAGCATGATATTGCGACTTTGTTAGTCTGTTAATTTCAGCTGATGTAGATTTTTCACTTTAGGTGGTTACCTTAATTAACAAGTGTTTCAAGGCTTTCCCATAGCCTTTGGGAACTGCATGCATAAAAACCGTACCACCACGGGTTCTCCAAAAGATTCCTGGCGAGCCCTATTACTGAAATTCTGCAGTCCGTCTTTCTGTCTATCTGTCACCCATGAACCATGGTAGCCAGAAAGTTGAAATTTTTACAGATGATGCATTTCTGTTGCTGCTATGACAACGAATAGGTACAAAAATAAATATTAGACATAGGCACACTTTATACATATTAAAAGTCGGGGTGACTACCGTCGTAATCAACTAAGTAGAGAACACTTTGCATCCAGAGCGTTCGAGCACGGTTAGATTCTTTGCGGGCTTTCTCCCACGCACACTTAGATTGAGAAATGATCTCCCTGCCTCGGTTTTCTCAAACGCTCACAGTATGGGGTTCTTCAAAGGGGGTCTTATAAGGTTTTTACAGGGTCGGCAGCGCGAGTGTGTCTCCGGTGTTGCAAACGTTCATAGGCTGCGGTAACCACCAGTGCATCTGGTGGGCCGTATGCTTGTCTGCCACCTTAGTGCTATAAAAAAAAGAGAAAACTAAATTCAGAATCATACCATACCTTCCTGCTCCGGAGCACTGCTGATGGTAAACGGATGCCACTCGTAGGTAGCTATCGCGGGGATGTTGATGAACACGTAGTCTCCCGCGTGGAAGGTCAGGAGAGGGGGTCGCTTGACCACCAGGTGGGTCACCCGGGAAGGAAGCAGGATGCCGGATGATATGTAGGTCTTGCCGCGTTCCGACCTGGAAGATGATCATGTGTACTTATATCGGACAAGCATTGTTGTCTAAGAAAGACGCCGTCGAACTCACATTGTTTCTTATTAAAGTCATGTCGAAGAAACTCTATGTCGGAGTTTGCTAGTGTCGGGATTAAAAGTTGTTTCGATCTATAATATTGTCGAAATTGAGTCGTATCGGAGTTTCATGCTGTCGAAGTAAAATCTTGTCGTAGAAGGATTTGTCGAAATTCAGTTTAGGAGTCTGATTGTTGATCATCAAAATTGATATAATTATATTATTTAGATTGGACTGCCTCGATGGTGCAGACGGTAGTGTAACCGAATGCTAAAGTCGTGGATTTGATTTAAAACATTGGTAGATCAGACAGGATTTGATTCGGAAATCGAACTCTGGACCCTCAGCATGAAACACGTCCAGAGCGGCGTGTACCACCGGTGGTGCACGGAGTATTTGCTGACACGGCGAGGTGTACCACCGGTGGCCACGATACATTATACTTTCAATATACTACGAATTACGTGCCGTTTTGAGAGAAAGAGTTATACTTACCGTCCCCGCCTAGTAAAATTGACCAATTTTCATTGTGCAGCTCAGGAGGTGGACATTATTTCGAAAAGTAAACAAAAATCAAAATTGCAAAATTGTATTTATAAAAAAATGACAAAATAACGACATAAATTGTAAGGAATACAAATTATTTGTGGTAAAGTACGTTGAGAAAATGTTTTCATAAGAAAATTAAATCAAAATTGAAAAAGAAGTAAAATAGAATACCATCAGGGATTGTATAAAAACAAAATGATTTTGTATGAATTGTATTGAAACAATTCAAACACATTGGTTTTCACAAGCAGAGCAAAATGTATTAACGCGTTTAGATTTTTTTCTAGCCATACCCGCATATTAGAAAGAGAGAAAGCATAATTCATGTCTTATCCTGTCCGTGTTCTTCGGTGGCACTCTTAGACCATATATCACGGGACTAGCCTTTGCGAACCACCGCATACAAAAATATTCTGCCAGTTTTCATACAAGTGAAGGGGGAAACACAAAGACATATAAAATTTCATTGCATTTAAAAATGTATTAATCGACAAACGCGTAATGGCTGTTGTGTGTTAATTTTTATTGTACAGTCAACTACAATGAAATGTACTAGTTTAATCATATAAAATGATGTACTGATGTACAGTGCTTTTTATAAAGCCAAAAGACCAAATGGTCATGTGCAATGGCAGAAAACAATGCTTAAGTAAGGCGCATCCTGTGGTTAGATGATCTAAGGTGGCACACGCCGCCCGGCACGACTTTTGGTTCATGGGGCGGTGATGTACCACCGGTGGCCACATGAAGATTTGCGCCGTAGGATATCAAGTACCAATTCATGAGGTGCCGGTCTGAACGCGTTATACTTATATTATTTAGATTGGACTGCCTCGATGGTGCAGACGGTAGTGTAACCGAATGCTAAAGTCGTGGATTTGATTTAAAACATTGGTAGATCAGACAGGATTTGATTCGGAAATCGAACTCTGGACCCTCAGCATGATAGTTGCATACACCTAATTAATATTACGCAACAAAGGCAGTAACAAAAGAACATTAACTGTAATAGTGTTACCTCATCCAAGCCAGTCTCATTATCCGTTCTCCGACGTAGACAGTGCCGGGGATCACGAACCATTTCCAGAAGTTCGGTCCATGGAATAACAGTAGTAACCAAAACGGGATGTACAGCAGATGTGTCCAGTAAAATATCTGCAAAAAACATTCGAAGTTCTATTTTCAGGCTACTCAGTGGTGGGGTATACTCAGCAATATAAACGGTATGCAACCCCATATCACAGGAATATTTGGGTGATTCAAGTAGATACCAATATTATGTACTTGAACTACACATTGTTGAAATCTATATTATACATACATATCACGTTTTTGATCCCTGAAGAGGTAGGCAGTATATTAGATGCACACATTTCAAATTTTTAGAATTTGTCCCACGTAATAGGTGGTGAGCCGTATTGCCGTGTTGATATTAGGGCTTGAATATCGGACGCTTTTTCAGTTCCGAAATTGGGTTTCGATATTCAGTATTTGAATTCCGGAATTCCGGAACTCAACCAAGTTTCGTTTTGTACAAAATAGTGCTATGTAAAAAAAGAAACGGGAGCTGGCAGTCCTACGTGATTAGTGATAAACTACTTTGATTCCCAGTAAAATTATTTATTTTAACGTAACCAACTAAAAACCACACGTTTCTTAACTATTGCCTACGGTTGGTCCGGGTCTCAGAAGGATGACCCCAGGGTTCCCCACAGACCTTGACTATCACTGCGGCCTCACCTAGGAGGTTCGGGTGCTATCCCGCGTATTTGAGGCTTGTTCAGGTGTTATCCTGCTTCTCGGGGCGTGTGGCGTGCGTGAAACTTCACGTCACGCTTTCGTCTTGGGCGTGCTTTTGTAAGGCCGGGGATTAGCCCTCCCAACGTCCTTAGGCCCCCGATTATGGAGGCCGATAGTCTTGGGCAAAGACATGCCAAATTCGGGTGGGAGCGTTCTCTCTCGATCACTTTTCGCCGCATTAACTGATCACAGAAAGACGCAGTGGCGTCCCACTTACTCCCATTGGAGATCATAGCTCGCGCAATGGTCTCCAGCGAGAGAATGTTCACGTCCAGACCTACCACGAGGACCGGGCGCTGTTAAGCCCACGCTGTGCACTCCACTAATGTGTGAAGTACTGTGTCCTCACTGCGTTCCTCGCAGTGCTGGCACTCAGGTGTGGTTTCCCGGTGTATTCGTCACAGATACTTACTGAAGCTCCCGTGCCCGGTAATCATCTGTGTCAATCGGTAGGACAGAGCACCCGCACCGTGGCTCCTCTCTAGTCACTCGCCGGTCTGACCGCCTTGATTGTGGCGATTCGGCAATTCCCCCCTTGTGTGGTGTGATGTGGCGATTCGGTTTGTTGCTCAAGTCCAGGTCTCCACGGTTTCCTTGTGGAGCTGAAACTGCCGAACCTAGATTTCTGGAGACGTAGGCCTATGACCCCGCTCCAGCGCCTCCTTGCACCAGAAAATAATAAATTAGAAATATAATTTATTTATTTAAACAAGGACGCAAGTTGCCTCACTGCCAGATCCTCGAGACATGCCGCCTCTGAGCAACGTACCACGCAGCACCCAATCGTAACCGATGTTCCACAGAAGCGGTCTTAAGACTGATCTCTGCGCAATACCGCACGACGGCCCTAGCCAGCTTAGGTAAGTTATGGCCCTTTCGGAAAGATAGGCCCCGACAATTCGAAGGAAGTAGGGAGGCACTCCATGATAAATAAGCGCCTCCCTAACGCAGCTCCAGGGCAAGGTGTTGAAGGCGATGCCGGTGTCTCTTGACATCGCCATCGCTTTCAACACCACCTCACCCTGCGATGTTATTTCCTCCGTCAGTCTTCTAATGCGCATAATCGCATCCACGGTGGAGCGCCCTTGACGGAAATCAAACTGATAATCCGCCAGATCTGGCCCCACGCGCGTGAGGTGCCCGACTATGAGCTGTGCAATGATACGCTCAAGGAGCTTGCATACCTAACGAGGTATGCAAGCTCCTTGAGCGTATCATTGTTGGGGATCGACCGATCGGGGATCAGCCGGTCGGCCGATCCCCGGATGGGTAGACTGCCGACCACCTTGCCTTTCGGATCAGAAGCAGTTTCCCTGTCTTCCAGACCTTGGGAATCTGGCCTTTTTCGAGGCATGCACTAAAGAGCCCCATCACTCGAGGCCCGAGATCCTCAAGAGCCAGGATCCACTCTGGGCCTGGAATGCTGTAGGGTCCAGGGGCACGGTCCCTGCGGAATCTAAGACGCAGTACAGTCGCCCCTAATTCACCTTCAGTGACTTCGGGCACGTCGTTCTTGCTGTAATCAACGTCGGGCGCCTGAGACGGAGCCATGTGCGAAGGAATATGTTCCTCCGCCTTGATGAGAACAGGGAACCCAGGACCCTCCTCACTCTGGGTCAGTGGAGCGCCTTGAGGGCAAAGTTTGCCCCTAATAATAAGGTACGGGCCCCATGAGTTCCGTCAGAAATACTAGAACTATGCTGAGGGAGATCTCTGTGAAATTCCTAGTCTTTCTATCAAAGTTAAATTTAACTCGTAGCATAAGTCAGAGCTAAGTCTACGTTCGCACTATAAATTGAAGTCTAAAAAAAAGTCTTTTAAGGTTCGCTCACAATAACCTAATTGGTCTTTCTTTTAAGGTTAGCTCACAATATTATTAAACTGAAGAGTTTGTTTGTGCTAGGATCTCAGAAACTACTGGTTGCATTACAAAATAATTTCACAGTTTTATAGTCCATTTATTGAGAATGGCTAATGGCTATATAACCTCACGCTACGAAAAATAGGAGCGGAGCAGCCATGAATAATGTTTTAAGAATGGAGAAAATTTCTTTCTTTTGAGAGCTTTCATTGCGTACGTTGCCTAAATGGTTAAAGTTACGTAAAAATTGTGTACCACAATTTATTTCCTCTTATAACGTTACAAAAAAAAGTCTTGAACAGCATATGCTTATCTTTTAAGGTTCACTTACAATAACCTACTTCTTAACCTTTACGTCCGCGTCGGGAGTAAACGTTTTCTGCAGCAGTAGCCAGTCAACTGAAAGATAATACCAGCCAAGTGCGAGTCGGACTCGATCAAGATGAGTTTTGGACCAAAAAACGGACAAAAATAAGTGCAACGGGAACCATTATATCACTTTAAATATTAATACCTACCACACCTCTCTAATAAATATAAGACACGCGACGGGAGTAAATGCGACGGGATTTTATTACCTTCTTAAAATATTAATACTGTACGACTCTCTTTCTCACTCTCATGTGACGCAAACGAAGTTGCGCGGGTCAGCTAGTAATATTACTATTATTTAAATAGTATGTTTTCTATCAAATACCAATAATTTTATGGATTTACTTTCTTAGTAGGTTTTAGAAATATCATCAAATAAAATGATTAATACCTAAGTACATAATCGGACTAATTTGTTAATAGAGAAATCCTAAATTATCAACATTGTAGTAATTAAATGTAATTAAATTGCATTAGAAGCTTATAATCAAATTTTTGTTTGTAATGAAATTAAAGAAGCGAAAATATTTTTTGTTTTTCAATATCGAAATACCGGTATTGACCTCGCCAATTCCGGAATTGAGAACGATATTAGATTTTATCGGAATTCCGGAATTATGTCAATTCCGGAATTCCGGAGTTCAAGCCCTAGTTGATATGCACAGCACAGCTGTCAAAATTTTTCAAGTGGCCCATAAAGGCCTTTAACTTGGCTTAATGACTGCACTTTCAATGGCAACCGGGACTTCCAAACCACGTAAATAATCTATACATAAAATGACAGAAAAGTCAAAACTCTTAGAAATATTTAAAAAAAAAATACTCGCTCGGTGTTCAACATATATGATACCGAAGCCGAAAATATAGTTAGAAAAATTTTTGTCTGTTTGCTTAGCTTTGTCCAGAAGGATCTCGAAAAGTACTCAATAGATTTGATTCAATTTTTGCACATATATTACCTAGGGGTAGGGTCTTCAAATAGGCTATATATTATCACGCTACATATCCTAGGGGCTAAGCAGAGAGCAATCAAATTGGCAATATAACATAATTTTCACGCGTACGAAGTCGCGGGCAATAGCTATATAGTAGCAAATAAATGTCTAAAGTGGTCATGAAGTGACTCATCCATGACCGGCCACAGTAAATGTTGCTTACTACAGTGATCGTTTACAGAATACTGAGAAATCTATTCTTTACTAGCTGAGCCCGCAACTTCGTTTACGTCACATAAAGTGTATGAAAGGAAATGTATTTCTTCATCAGAGTCATCAAGCAGCGTCTGAAACTGCCCTGTTTGCTTAATCATAAAAGAGCTTAATGATTAAGTCTATTTTAAAACAATTCAGTCCACGCCTTCGGCGCGGACTGAATTGTTTAAAAATAGTCTTAATCATTAAGCTCTTTTATGATTAAGCCAACACGCCAGTTTAGGTTCACTCACATTCAAAGAAACCCCTACAATTAAAATTTTCAAAATATCTAATTCTTAAAAGTGTTATAACTCTTTTATTTCTAAACCGATTTACATAAAACAAACGCTAAATGTTAACTGGAGCAAACCTCAACACAATAAAGAAAACCGCATTGCAATCGGTTGAGCGGTTGCTGAGATTAGCGTGCACAACCGTACAGACAAACAGATATACAGACATACAGACATACAGACATACAGACAAACAGACAAAAATTCTAAAAATCATTGTTTTGGGTTCTATTGCGTTCATAAAGCCCCCCTATAATATTTTTTCTTATTTATCTTCCATGTACAGACAGCGACCTGTTACGATTTTATTATATGTATTGATTGAGTGAAAATGCTATGTGATCAAATCAAGCTAAAGATCTCCCAGCTATGTTCTATCATTAAACCTTCGCTTCCGGCTCACACTGCATCTGGACAGTAACAGCAAGGACATGCTAACCAACTGACGAGACAATGACGCATGAGCTCACCAGTCAAAAGGCAGTACCTTCCATCGTGTTAAAGTGTAGCTGCTCCTGGAAGCAACCAGCTTCAAATTCAGGTAGTAAAGTTTAAATACCTATCCCTACGAATATTATAAATTCGAAAGTAACTCGTCTATTTGTAACGCTTTCATGCCTAAACTGCTGAATCGATTAAGATGAAATTTGGTATATAAATAGTTCAAGGCCTTGGGAAGGATATACGCTACTATTTGAACAACTGCGCAAAAGGAGGATAATAATTTTACGCGATAAAGACTTCTACACGGACAAAGCCGCAAGGAATAGCTACTATAGCTAGTGATAAGATAATTCTTGACGATCCTTTCAATTAGAAAGTTAATCTCTGAATTTCATTAGGATCTTCCATATCTTTCTTGAACGTGGTACTACCGATGGTACTACAGGTAGTACCACGATTAAAAAAATAACCCGTTGCAGAAAAATTACCGATCTTCATTTGTTTTTTTTTCAGATCTTCAGTTGATTTTTACTTATCTTTATTTGTTTTTACGGATCTTCATTTGTTTTTACTGATCTTCATTTATTTTAGATCCAGTAGTACCACGGGTAAAATCGAATTACCAGTAGTAGGTACTACTGGTATCGCTTGTTAGTACCACAGGTAATTTTTTACTGGTAGGTACTACCAGTAGTACCACTGGTAGTACCACGGGCAAGAAAGGCTTCCATCAGGCATTAGACATCATTTTGACTAACTACATAAAATAAAAAAATAACAGTTACCTACCTCAAAACTCCCTCCCCTGCGAATGAACGGTTGGCTACACACGAATATGACGAGCAGCATCACCACCAGCGCCACGCCCGTGGGGTTGGCGCACCCCGCCACCAGACCGAACAGCCCCGGCCTCTCGGTCAGCAGCCACTCCGATAGCGTGTAGTTGTTCTTGTTTAATATTGGGTCGTGGACTACTATTAGACCTGGAATCGATAATTAGACATTCATCATTAATTGTCACGATTTTTTTTCGACGAAAGTAGCGCTTTTTTTTTTGTTTTTTTTTTTTAAATTGGCTCGCCAAATTGAAGTCGCCACCAGCCTGATAGAAAGCCGTGGCGCATCTAGCGATTGGGGGCCACTTCTTACGGTGGTCCTCAAGTTGGCGGCCCTGTGATGTGCCTCTTCACGCTACTCTTAAAGAAACCGGGATTATAAGATGAGGGAAACACGTGTGCGGGCAGGTCGTTCCAAGTTTTTATAGTTCGACAGAGGAACGATCTTTTGAAACGCTCAGTTCTGGCGAAGATTCTCTCCACTGTGTGTGAGTGGTATCTCTGCCCGGCACGCGTTGTTCGGAATCGGAAAGGAGATGGTAGGATCAGGTTGAAGAGCTTACTATTTGAATTTTGAATAACGGAAACTATGTTTCCGCTATTCAAAATTCGAATGAATGATACATTTGATGCCGTCAATGGCAAAGAAGTTTTACTTCAATCGCGTGTAAAGGTTACACGAACAAACTTTTTTTTGCTCCCACGGGGATAAGACTATTGCCGTTTTGATATGCATCTGTGTACTCATTGCCGAGCACATCCGCCGAGTTTCTTGCCAGTTCTTCTCAAGCGGGCTCGTTCCGAACTGGTGGTAATGACTTTGCTTTGTATTCATGGACGTGCCGCAAGTGCCTATGTATTAGGATTATGCGAAATAAAAAATTTAAAAAAAATGTACAAAATTTTTAGACATTCAAACTGGCATATCGATTGCATGTCTTCCGAAGCACCGAAATGCTCGCAAATATTTTTACCGCTTTTTGTTTCATTGCTGCTCCTCTCTTTATTCATGTTAAAATATCTTACTAATATTATAAATGCGAAAGTTTGTGAGTGTGGATGTTTGTTACTCTTTCACACTCAAACGGCTAAATGGATCGGGCTGATATTTGTTACAGATATACATTATAGTCTGGAATAACACATAGGCTACTTTTTATCTCGGGAATACGTTCCCACGGGAAGCGGGAATTTTTACGCAGGCGAAGCTGCGGGCATTAGCTAGTCTTAAATAATTCCTTTTTATGGACTAATGAATTCCAAAAGCTTCTAAAAGATATTCGCATTGAAACAAATAATCAAAAAAAATCTGATCATTCCTCAGTTTCTCCGTGATCATGGGAGCTGACATCATCAAAATTTCGGAAATACTCCATAACGAGTGTCATACTTTAGTTCGAATGACGTTTCTTCGATGGTCGTTACCTCGATGTCTCTAGCTCGATTGTACACTTCACCGATGGGTCGTTCCACCGAAAGGTCAATACCTCGAAGGATCAATTCGTCGATGGGTCTTTTCTTCGATAGTACATTTGATCGAACGGTCGTTACCTCGAAATATACACAACAAAATTATGAGACTTTTCCATTCCAAAATATCTGCTGTGAGAATGTGAACTTACTATGGTCAATATTCGGTTAACTCTAATATTGAACAAACAAACTCTTCAACTTTATAATATTAGATACTCACTAAAGTTACATAGATGTGATATCGTGTGTATAAAACTGTACACACAAACTAGTATGCCAGTCAGCTTGTGCAAGTAGATGTGATGATCCAAAGGCAAGTAGGAGCTAAAACCCCTGACTCTCAGCTGCGTCAGACAGTTCCGCAGCATGAGGACTAGGATCCACGCGCAGTTGAAGTTTAGACATTGACCTGGAAAAGGAATTATTGAAAGGGGTAAGAACTGAGTTCCAAGGGTTAGGTTATAAAAAATCATACAAACGGTTTGGCAGTGTTTTTTAAGGCTGAAGTTCGACCTTGACAAATCCTAAGGCAATTCGAATGATTGTAGCGTACGCTTTTGCCGGATTTCATTCGATTCTAATATATTATATTAGGTACTGTTATAAAATCTGAGGGCTTTTAAGAAAAAATCTATACCTACGTAAAATATTGTTCTAAAGACCTATATATATGTTATATGACAAGTTTTTATGATAATTAAACTTATTTATTTAAATAAAAAAAGTACATTACTTGTTAAGATTTTTGCAATATTTCTCATTTTTCAAGAGCGATTTCGATCGAACAAAGTATTCCTAATCGTGTTTTGATACGTTAAAAAGCAAAAGTATCTAATAAATTACAATTATATAGTTTTATCAGATCAAATCGAAGAATATTTCCTAGTATAAAGATCACCCCAAGATGAATAGCAATACAAGCCTTTGTAAGAAGAATTATTCTGCATACGAAACTATGTTACGTGGCAACGGTTTCGTAGGCGGCCGAAGGCTTCACGTCAGCGGACAAAGACCGATTCTTCTTTTAGAATACTTGATACTGATGAACGTCTATAAAGTACTTGGGATGTCAAGCAAGCTCTAAGTCTAGAGTCAGCTATTTACGTGAAATCCTCGTACCGGCTATCACACGAAGGACTAGCATCAGTCTACAGCTGGATTATTGAGTACACCCTCGGAAGCATATTTCTAGGGATTCCGATAAACTTTAAACTCTTTGTCAAAAATCTACTAGGTATAGAGGCCGCTGATCGCTTTGTTCCGAATCGGGACTTGAAACCGAGACAGGCAGATACCTACTTAAAAAAAAACAATAAAAATAAACTCACCACAAGCCCTAGCAACGATGACATAGCCATTGCTTTCCCTGTACTCATAGCTCCGCGTCGCCAGCAACACGATGTTCACCACACAGAAGCAGCCCAGGTACACCAAATACACGTAGTTGTTCCTGAAGTAGGGGGCCGATAGCTGGTAGGGCCGGAGTTTCGACAGCCTTTGGCGGAAAGATGTTGGTTCTGGTTCTGCTTTTGGAGGTACTAGCCATCGGTCTATGCTGGGAAAAAAACGTTCGGGCGAATAAGAAAAAATAAACCTCAAAGGATACCACAACTTGGACCAAAGAGGTCTAGAACTGCAATTTTGTTCCCTCCATGATGCTGGTAAAAAATATATTGAAGGCAGAATTCAGCTCATGGTTATACTCTCTTGGGTAACGAAAAAGGGCGTTAACCATTCAAAAGTCTATGACAATTCAATGAAGAATACAAAAATACAGAGACATTAATTACAAAATCGGTCCAGCAATTTGGATTAGAGGTTCTTCAGCAGTCACTCGTGATATGCTTCTTTAGGTCCTCATTTTTTTTTTTTATATATACTACTTAGGTGGCAGACAAGCTTACAGCCCACCGGTTGGTAACCGTAGCCTATAGACGTTTGCAACACCAGAGGCGCTACACACGCGCTGCCGACCCGGGCGCAGGTTGTGACGACCCACAGTTGAAATTTTTCAAGCCACCCGTAAGGCCTTCAACTTGGCTTAACGACTGTCATTTTACTGACAACCGGGACCAACGGCTTATCGTGCCTTCCGAAGCACGGAAACGCTCGTAAATAAATGTCACAAAGTGGTCCACGTGGTGGTCACCCATCCATGTCCGGCCATAGTAAATGTTGCTTACTGCAGTGATCGTTTACAGAACACTGAGTCCGCGGGGCCACGATATCCAGTAATAAAATAACGTACAGGGACATTTTAAGTGTGATTCTTCTAATTTAACGATTGGTCTAATCCAGGGGATCCCGTTCATCGATAATCATTTGGCGGAAGGCACCTCTTCGTGCTCCGGAGGTGCCTTCAGTGCCTCTCTGCTTCCAGAAAGGCGCTCAAGAGCGGTGCGATGCGGGCTTGGGGTTTTGTCAGGTCCTTAGAGAGCTCAGAGGGGGCCGCCCATCTTGCTCCCCTGAGGAGAGTCCCGGACGTGCGGGGCGACCCCGGCCGGGCCGGCGCGGCGACGTATACAATATACGTAAACGTAGACGTAAACGATATACGAATATTCTTCGGATATCCTTCGGCCCGGCTATAGGGTGAGAAGGAACACAGCGGAATTTAGTGGGTAGGACTGTCCCTTTCCGGGACTGTGACAAGATCTGTGGCGAATGCATCGGGAGAACACGGCCGAGTGCCAGCACTGCGAGGAACGCAGCGAGGACACTGCGCTCCAAACAATGGTGGAGTGCGCAGTATGGGCTATTTCCTAGTAGCAGGTCTAGATGTGGACCATATCTCGCTGGAGACCACGGTGCGAGCCATGATCTCCTGTGAGAGGTAGTGAGACGCCGCCGCATTTTTCTGCGAGCGCTAATGCTCATGCTCGTGAAAAACACGGCGCGGAGGGAGCGGGATATTACCCTCCAACCCGAGTTTCGCAATCTACAGCGAGGGCGCCATACACTTGTCTTCGGCCAAGATTATCGGCTTCCATGCCGAGGGCCTAAGGACGGGGCGGGGCTGCTCACCGTCCTTAGAGAAGCAGGGCCACGACGACGAGCTTGACGTGAAAGTTTCTCGCACGCCACACGACCAAAGAAGCGAAGTAACACGCGAAAAACCCCAAAGACGCCGTAAGAACCCGAACCCCCAAAGTGGGCACCGGCGGTTTTAGTCGGTAGGAGTTCGGCATAGCATTCATGAGGGATTTCCGGTTTGGGCCACATGATGAGTTTGCCGAGACATGTCACAGGATAGTGACGTGTGCGGAGGATACCTTTGAATAGCTGCGTCAATGAGGCAATTGCCAGCGGAGAAACGACGAGGGGGGGGGGGGGGGGGGGTAGATTTCACGTGGCATGTGAGGGCGCCGTGAAAAATTTCAAACCTTATAGGGGCGCCGTGACCTGAAAAAGGTTGGGAAGGCCTGGTCTAATCCAATTTTTTCAACAGCATGTTCCACATTCATTTTTTGGAATAAATACAATCACGACTACATTCAATAGGACCAATCCCAAACTGGATAAATCGCCTCTTTAGCTGAAAGATATCCAGGATCTTTCGCATGGATATCGATCTTCCAACTCAAACTTTTTTTTTCTTTTTCAAATATAAGGGAAGTAAGACCCGTTACCTTATAGACAAATTCTCCAGCAGTCCTTCATGATGACCCAGCTGCTTCTTCAAGGCCTCATACGTGATGGCGCCTCTATGTTCGCTGTCTGCATCTTCGATCATAGCGGCAGTGAGCTCCAGGAGTTGTTCGTCGCTGAACTGCATACCATTCTCTTCCATGCAGGCTCGGAGTACATGCTGGAGTTCTCGGGCTTGGATTAGGCCGTCACCTGTAAATATGGTTTATTTCAAAACTCCAGTAAGCTTCTCCTGCTAAAGATGAGCCTCCTGACTAACAGACAACAATCAATCAAGTCAAATCAGTCTATGGCAGTCCACTGCTGGACGCAGGCCTCTCCCAATCCACGCCACAACACACGGTCCAGAGCCTTTCGCATCCAGTCCCAGCCTGCTACCTTTCCCAGGTCGTCGGTCCATCTGGCGGGTGAACGTTCTACCCCACCTTTGCTGAGTCGCGGTCTCCACTCTAGAACTCGTCCATCGGCCGTCGGTTTTTCGGCAGACGTGGCTAGCCTACTGCCACTTTAATGGGCTTATTCCGCGAGCTATGTTGACCACTCTAGTTCTCTGCCAAATAACCTCATTTTGGAGTCAATCCCTCAGAGATACTCCTAGCACAGCCCGTTTCATAGCTTCTGCGCAACTTTGAGAGCTTGGACTAAACCCACAGAAAACAGGTCATGGTTAATTCTGCTGTAGGTATAGGGCAGTGCGAGTGTAGCATCCTGTCAGCTCGCCAAATTGACGTCGCCACCTGAGGGTGCGCCATGGAGTATCTAGCGATTGGGGTCCAGTCTCACAGTCCGTAAGACTTCAGACAGTGGTCCTCAGGTCTTGTGATGTGCCTCTTCCCGCTCCGCTTGTAAAGGCACATCACAGGGATAGTAGGATGAGGGGAACACGTGCGCTGGCAGGTCGTTACAGGTTTTAATGGTTCGAGGTTCGACAGAGAAACGATTTTTCGAATCGTTCAGTTCTAGCGACGATTCTCTTCACTGCGTGATAGTGGCGGCACCTCTGTCACAAAATCAGGTGAGCCGTATGCTTGTCTGCCAAATTATTGGCGGTAAAAAGTCATACTTACTTACCATCTAAATCATAAACTCTGAAGAGAAACCGCAGTTTATCCTCAGGCGTCTGTCCCGCGAAGTCGTGGACCGCTTCAATGAACTCCTGCAGCGAGATGGAACCGGAATGGTCTGCGTCGAAGATCTGGAATACTCGCTCCGTGAAGAATGGCTGTAAACAGATTATCTTCAATTTAGAGATTTCCCTCTTATTGTCTATTCTTCAAACCCGCGCCGAAAGTAAGTAATCTCCCGACGATTCGGTCCACATGGCCAAGATGGCTAGAGGGATCTTGGGTTGATGAAGGGACCTGTCTGTCTGTTTATCACGAGGCCGTATCTCACTCATCTTATTGCTCTATAACAAAATACTAAATACATCAAAAATATTTTATTAAAACCAGATTTTATGCCGTTTTTTTTGGCACAGAAGCCTACTGCGTGAGCCGACACACCGGTGCTTTAAAATTTTTAAGTAGCTCGCCAACATGATACCGCCTGCTTGATGGAATCTAGCGATTTCATGGTCAGTTTCTCAGTAGACTATTTACATTCACCCTTAAGCCGCTTGAAAGAATCACTCCGCCTAAAGAACCCGGGGTTGTAAGACAAGTAATAAGTGAAAAGCTACTTACGTTCTTAGAAACTACAATCTTCTGGAACTGTTCTCTGGTAATCTCCTTCTCATCTCCAACGGTGGCTCTGAACAGCTGCTCTAGCCGGTCCACGCTGTGCTTGTCGAAACCAACTTTTGGCCTGGAACATGGGTACAGACCAGGGTACTGCTTTTTGAAGTAATACTATACCTACTTCTTTTGAATCGGTGTGAGTTGGATTTTAGAACAAGAAATCCGTAAGATCGTTCTCACCAGACTGCCCCTCTCTAACACGTTCATTGTGAAAGTGAAAGTTCAATCCCATTGACGATGACGTTGTAATTTTTGTTTTATTTCCAACTTTAAACATGTTATCCATATGACCTAGTGACGTAGTTTAATGCGACAGAGTCACAGCTACAGACAAAGTCTCGCCATAAGCCCCTCTGCACTCTATTTTATAGAGAGGGGCTAAAACTAAAAAGTGTAAGGAAAACCGGTTAAGTGTGAGTCGGACTCGTGCGCTGAGGGTTGCGTACCTAAAATCGTTAAAAGATTAACGTTTGCTGTATTGGTCAAAATTTTTCTGTTGGGTTAAGGGTTAAAATGGAGCCCTAACAAAGATTCTGCTGTCTGTCTGTCTCTCACCAGGCTGTATCTCATGAACTGTGCTAGCTAGACAGCTGAAATATTCAGCTATCTTGCGTTGTTTCTGCCACTGAAGATTCGAACATACAATAGGTATCCATTGGATAACAACCCTACAACCCTTAATTAACAAAAGCAGAAAATAAAATAGCTAAGGTGGGCTCCCATACAACCAACTTGATCTTTTTGTCGTTTTGATGCGAAACCTTCCGCATGCGAGTCCAACTAGCACTTAGCTGATTTTTTTTATAATCTTACATACATACATATGGTCACGCCTTTATCCCCGAAGGGGGAGGCAGAGGCATATTATATGCCCACATTTCACCTTTGTATAATTTGTCCCACGTAATAAGTGGTGAGCCGTATTGATATAGTCTAAGATATAATCTTAGATTTCTGAAAATCTAAATAAAATCTGACTCCATTCGCGGTACTTCAGAAAGGAATATTTTTGAACGAATTCTACTAAGAGCTCTATTAGTCTATACTTCTATACTAATATTATAAAGAGGAAAGATTTGTTTTTTTGTTCGTTTGTTTAACGAATAGGCTTTGGAACTACTGGACCGATTTGAAAAATTCTTTCAATGTTGGGAAGCTACACTCGTTGCGGTAAACATAGGCTATATTTTATTCCCATATTCCCACGGGAACGGGAACTACGCGGGTGAAACCGCGTGACGTCCGCTAGTGACGTATAATTACCTGGTGTTAGTGACGATGGCCAGGAACTCCATGATTTCATCAGCGGTGGTGTACCCATCACCGTCCGTGTCCACCACTCGGAACAACTTGTTTGTCACCTATAGCACACAACGATTGTTATTACTTATCACTAATTAATAGAAATACTGTCTAAAATTAACTATTTTTTAAGAAAAAGTGGCAATTTTTTTAGCAAAACTTAGCTTAAATTGTCTGTTTTTGAGCTAAAGAACTTGTTTATGTTGACAATAACCGTTGAGCCACGTTGAGCACAGTGTTTTGTCTTTTTATTGTATTTTGAAGGTAGGTAGTAGAAAAATTACGGATTCTTAACCCTCTAATTGATGACACGGGTGTGTTCACGAGCTTACACGAGAGCGAGTTCGCGAGCAGCTTGTGAACTCGCTTTGTGTTCGACCATGTAAAAGTATAGACCGGCCCATCAATACATTAGATTTGACGTTCAAGTGAGCGCATGCGTTCACTTGGTCGTAGTCGGTGTTATTGTTACAAAGGTGAAACATATCCCTGGGACATCCTTCCGAGGCCTTACCCGGGGCTCCCAACCACAGGCTGTTGGGCGTTACGTAAGGTTTTTTACTCGGTAGGAGTCCGGCATAACATCCATAAGGATTTTCCCTCACATTTTACAAAAAAAAGGTGAAACAAAAGTGTCAAGATAAAACCTTTTACGCCAGATGCCTTCCTGTGCGTCTCCGAAAGTGTAAAAACACTACCCTAAATTCGAAAAAAGAATGTATGAGTGCCTGTCGTGTCGTTGCTGCAATATCTTCGTGTGTAAACTAGTCTTACTTTTTGAGTTCGTAATTTTTTTTTTTTATACTACTTAGGTGGCAGACAAGCTTACGGCCCACCGGAAGGTTGGTAACCGTAGCCTATAGACGTTTGCAACACCAGAGGCGCAACACACGCGCTGCCGACCCGGGCGCAGGTTGTGACGACCCACAGTTGAAAATTTTCAAGCCGCCCGTAAGGCCTTCAACTTGGCTTAACGACTGTCATTTTACCGACAACCGGGACCAACGGCTTATCGTGCCTTCCGAAGCACGGAAACGCTCGTAAATAAATGTCACAAAGTGGTCCACGTGGTGGTCACCCATCCATGTCCGGCCATAGTAAATGTTGCTTACTGCAGTGATCGTTTAGGTACAGAACACTGAGTCCGCGGGGCCACGAGCGCTTCGATCCGCGGGGCCACGAGCGCTTCGTATCTGTAATATGACGTGGGCCCGTCTATACTATTCCTTGGTCGAAGTTTATGTCATCGAGTTTTTATACCAATCTGCTTTTGACTATCCTATTTGTAAATCACACGCTATTTTTATACAATTTTGTTTTTACATTCAGCTAAATAAAAGAATGGTAGAACTCTGCTGGGAGTCCTGGGGTATTCTTCCGAGGGCTTACCTGGGGCTCCCAACCGTAGGCTGTTTGGTAGGATATGTGTGGTGTGGTTTTTAGTCGGTAGGAGTCCGGCATAGCATCATCAACTTATGAATTTCCTCACACGTCTTAAAAAAAAATGTTAGCTTACCACTTTATTTTGTAAAATTTTCTGAAATGTAGGCAGTGTAATAACTCCGTTGCCACATAGAACATAAGCTACACTCTCGATTTGTTCTACAAAGTCCAGCTGATGGTCTTCTCTGAAAAAAAAAACGTACTGAATTTTAAATAGGTACTCAGAAAAATGTTTTACAGCGCCTCTAGCGTCCAGTAGTGTAAAGAGTTCAATCATTTTCTAATCGCCTTGTTCATTAAAATATTAAAAGTTCAGTAATAATGGTCGAATTACGAGTAGGTAGACTAGGTAGCAACTACAAAGTACGCTCACATCTAAGTATATTTTAGGTCTAGTCTATTGTGTAGTGCTATTGCTATAATGAAACATTAGTCAGCTCCAGTTTAGGCAATACTATTGCTGAGTATGAGCAGGGATCGAAACACCTCGCACAAGATACCTACTGCCTTATTAGAACCTTAAAGATTATCATAATAATGACATTCGTTTCGGCCTCAGTCACAAACAGCCAACAATTTTGAAATGTGAGGTAGGGCCATCTATGTATTATATTGTGTAACTAGATTGTATAGCGCCATCTAGTTTATATTATTAAAGTTTTAGTTTTATAACTACTGGCCACTAGATGGCGCTAGTAGTATTTTAATGCAAGTCACAGACTTCACAGCTTCAAAATAATACGCATCTTAGCGCTAAATACCAGTAATATCAGCGATTTTGTGGAATGTGTCCAAGATGATAAGAAAATCAAGTAAATTCAAGTACGCTCAAGTAAATCTTGGCCCACATTGCCAACATTTTTACTTTTTTACGTCTGTTTGTCTGTCTGGTAGGAAACCTTACTGGTACTACCTGAGCTCGTATATTTTAATGATATTTTGAAAAAATGAACTGCGGGACGTATTTTATAAGAAACATGGTTATTGTCTTGTCTTTATTATCATAAAATATACTAAACTAGCTATTCCCCGCGGCTTCATCCACGTAGAAGTCGTTATCGCTTAAAATCATTACCCTCTTTTTGCGTAGCCGGTTAAAAATGAGCCCATGTCCTTCCCAGGGCCTCAAACTATCTGCATACGAAATTTCATATAAATCGCTTCAGCGGTTTAGGCGTGAGAGCGTAAGAGACAGACAGACAGAGTAACTTTCGCATTAATAATATTAGTAGAGTTTACAAGTTAAAGAGCTTGTTTACTCAGTATCATAGGTAAAAATATAAAGAACGACGGTTACCGAAACTGCGGCAAGCCCTTACCATCACACCGTTACCGAGTACGAGTACAGAAGGGTACTCACGTGAACTTCTCCTTCAAGTACTCTATCCAGTTGTCCTGTGGGAGATGATCCTTGCCCGCCACATCGAACAGGCGGAATATCCTCTCCAGCAGATCCTGTAACAAGTTGCACAGAATTTATTAGCAATTTTCTAGTAGAGACCCGGTAGCCAGTCGAAATTCATCAGTAATTCATAGAAACCGATCAAGTGTGAGTCGGACCCGCGCATGGAGTTTCTTCCATACAGAAACACGGAAAATATCGTGGAACAGAGAGAGAAAAAACCGGCCAAGTGCGAGTTGGACTAGCTGACATGGGTTTTGTACCAAGAAACGGCAAAAATCACGAGTGTTTTCTGGGATGCCCCCTTAATGCCCCTTTTTTCTGATGTTAATATTTGTTGATACAGTAAAAATTTTAGTTTTCTTGCTATCACAGTATCTGAGATCCTCCATCCTCGTGACGGACAGACAGACAGACGGACAGCGAAGTCTCATGAATAGCGTTCCGATTTTACCCTTTGGGTACGGAACCCGGAATAAATTGGCTGTACCTAGATTTAGGCTTAATAAAATAAGCAATTCTTTTGCGGGCAATTGAATTCGAATGTACAATACATACATTGCCGACAGCCATAACAGGTTTGTCAGTTAATAAATTTAAAAAACTAGTAAAACTTAAATTGTGCCAGAAAGCTTATTATACCATTAAAGTCTAAAGACTTTCTAGAAGACAAGACTGCCTGGCAGTGACACGAATTGCTCCTTTCTACATTAAAAAGAAAACTGTATTAGATACTAAACTAAGATGAATAAAAGGGACCGGACTGAGTTTCTTGGGGTGTGCTTCTCAGTCTGTAGCATTTCCGAACCCCCGGTAGAGTCACCAAAATTTTGACAAACCTAAATATTTTTTTAAAAATTTCAAAGGGAATAAATTTTATTTTATTTTATTTATTTACCCTAAAAACACATTTCTTGTATGGGAGCTTCACCCAAGGCGCGCGAACCACTTCAAAACTACTGTAGACGATCATAGCGTCAATCCTTTTTTTTAACGTTCCCTCCCTAATGCCTACGGTTGGGTACCCCGGGTTACGTAGTAACTATTTAGTAATCTGTGCCCCGGGTAAGCCCTTGGAAGGATACCCCAGGACTCCCAAAAGACCTACGGCTACCACTGCGGTCGCACCTATGGGTTTTGGGTGTAATCCCGCGTCTTTGACAGCGTCAATCGTAGGGCCGAACTCAACTATTTTAATTTTTTCAAAACAGAATCGAAATCTTAGCTAAATATCCACGAAAACCGACGCGTCATCGTCTTGTGTGATGGATTGCCGGTAGAGGCGTAGAGCTACGTTTATGATCTTTACCAACAAACTTGAAATAGTAGACTTGGACACCTGGTTGATCGTCTGTTTGTCTGCCACCTTAGTGGTATACAACAGTTTTATGTCCTACGTAATAGGTTCGGGTACACTACATTAATACGAAAAACTTAATTCCGAAAGTCACAATCACGAATTTCATAATTCCGAATTTCACAAGTCCGAATGATTCGAAATCCCGAAAGTCAAAAATCCGATGTTTCATAAATCCTTTTTATTAAAAGTCATAATTTTAAAATTCCGAATGTTTACAATTCCGACTGTCAGAATGCCGAACTTCAAGAAACCGAACCGTTGAATTCCGAATCATTAAAAATCCGCCGTATTATAAATACGAACTCTGATTATCAAAAATCCGAAATATCATAAATACGAAGGGTGAATGTCGTTTCCACCCGTTCCTGTTTTAACCCGAAAACTTATCATTAAAGACGATTATTTATGTTCCCGATTCCACCCGTTTTTTTAATAAAGTATAGTCAAGTCTAACTACCGAAAATATTATTTCCAAGTGAGTGGAAGGCAACCGACAAAACAAAAAAAAATAACCACGAAGGCTAAGGCGGGAGCTCCGCTCCGCTTCGCTCCCGCCTTAGCCTTCTAACCTAACCTATCCGAGTCGGGGTACTCTGAATCGGGGTCTTAACCATTAACTTATTATGGTTAACACCTCGACTCGGAAATAATATCTTCGGTAGTTAGACTTGACCGTACTTTATTAAAAAAACTTTAACAGTGAATTTTCGGATATTTGAAATTCTGAATAATATTTTTCGGAAAAATAACAGTCCGGTCTTTTGATTATTCGTACTAATGAAATTAGGAAAAATAAAAATTCGTACTTATGACTTTCGGATAAATGAATATCGTTCTTTTGAATATTCGGAGCTTTGTTTCTTAGGAATTATAATCTTCGGAATTTTGAACATCGGAATATTGAAATTCGGAAAACATATTTCGGAATTTTTGGGTGTTCCCAATAGGTTCACCTATTACCGTGTTGAAATGGACAGGCACAGGTTGTGACGAACCCACAGTTGAAATTTTTCAAGCCGCCCAATAAGGCCTTCGACTTGGCTTATCGATTGTCATTTTACTGACAACCGAGTTTCATTTAGGGTTTTCAGTCTCTACACAATGTATCGTTTTTTGACACTGATTAACAAAAAATAATTTATTTCAATTAGGCATATACATAGATGCACTTGTAAACCATCACGAATATAAAACAAAGAGCTAACACCAGTTAACAACGCGAACCACCTGAGAAGAACTGGCAAGATACTCAGCGGATTCCCTTGGTTGCCTTACGACACCCTCGGAATGGATTTGGGTGACGACATTTTGTACTTCTTCCCGTTGCCACAATGGTATAAAACAGGATGAAACCTCCTTTTTTTCGTAGTCACATGAAAGCGGATATCGGCCTCTCTCAAAGGCTGAGGTTACCGGGACTTAAAGCTAAATAGAAACTTGCCACACATCAAATTACTAAAGCATTTCGTTTTTGCAACAACCTCCACACTTGCGAGAGTGATTAGACGCCATTAATATTCTTATATGGGTAGATAATTATGCATAAGTGTGCATAGCTTTCATCGAACTAGGCTTAATCGTACATGTCGACGAGAAATTACTGTTTGCATTGCGTTTACGATAAGTATGTTGATTAACATGATTATGTAGGTATCGGCGGGATATGGAAAATTGTTGTTCAAAGTTATTATTTGCTTAAGAGCCTACCAGACGCCAAATTGTTCAAAAGAAGATAGAAGATATACATTTGAGCGTGCAAGAAAGAGAGAGATGCGATCGGTTTTTGTGCGCTTTTAACGAAATAAATTAATTATAAAAAAACTATAACCAATATGAAAAAAATGCTCTAGTGCAAATGAAGATTTTACTATTGTCTTTCTTATAAATATTTTATATTATAAAAACAACTTTTAACATACGAGATCTAGCTTAAAATTTCACGAAATCGAAGTATTTTCAACACGAAAGTCTATCGAGGATTTTATCAGTAATCGTGTTTCGAGCCTAGAGCGTTTTTAGTTCATGAACTGGAGTTGTCTGTGTTCAAATTTTAATTCAGCAGACCTCACGAGTCCTGAGATCTAGATCAAAGTAATAGTCTATTTGGCGTCATATGGACTCTTAAAACAGGTTCATTAATAGATAGGTCTTAAATATTTAATACAGTGTCCTCTGTTTTGCTAACATACATAAACATGCAATTTTTTGTCTAAAAAATCATTTAACTCATAGAAGCAACCATTTATCAGCCACTCACGTAGCTTCTTACACGTGCCCTTTGTTGGTGCTACACTCCTACTTTAAATTTAACAGGTATTTTGTTGAAAACTTATTTATATACATATCGCATAACAGCTTTTTGAAATCTAGAGTCTTGGTTGGTGTAAGCTTGTATGATCAGTTTTTGTTTCAGTCAAGTTATCAAGTTTAGTTCGACCCAAATCTATCAGGAAGAACGGCGAACGGCACGTGGTTTCACCCGCGTAGTAACAAAACTCCAAAACGACTGAACCGATTTGAAAAATTCTTTCACTTTTCGAAAGTTACACTATCCCCGATAAACATAGGCTATATTTTAATACGATATTCCCACGGGAACGGGAGCTATGCGGGTAAAACCGCATGACGTCCGCAAGTCAGTAAAAAAAACAATACCGTTTGCTCTAAGTCACAGTGTGAAAGTCAATCCATCAAAAGAAATTTGCACTTTAGGTGGATAAGAATATATAGACCAGAATAACGAAAGCGTATTCCCGGTATTACTGGGATTAACGCTCGGATATTGCTTGCAAAATTATGTCAAAATGAAAGACTTGATAATTAAAAGACTATGAGATAACTTTGTAATCTATATAATTTCACGCCTCTTCTCTCCAATTAGGCATCGACATCAGTCGAAAGCGATGCGTCGGCGATACAGCGTTGAACCGCTCCACACTCACGCCGAGAACATACGATAAAAGTGATTGTGATCGCTGTCTTATTATGTTACCCCATCTCGCTTGACGCGCTCGTTGGCCCCGCGGACTCAGTGTCCTGTAAACGATCACTGCAGTAAGCAACATTTACTTTGGTCGGTCATGGATGGGTGACCATCTCATGACCACTTTGTGACATTTATTTGCGAGCGTTTCCATGCTTCGGAGGGCAAGGTAAGCCGTTGATCCCGGTTGCCAATAAAATGGCAGTCGTTAAGTCAATTAAAAGGCCTTTTTGGGCGGCTTGAAAAATTTTGAACAGCGGGCAGTCACAACACGCGCCTGTCTAGATCAACATGGCAATACTGCTCACTATCCTATTACGTGGGACAAAAATGTTAAAAGTGAAATGTGGGCATATAATATGTCCACATTTGCATACCCCTTCACCGATAAAAGGCGTGATCATATGTATGTATGCGCTCGCTTGTACTGCAATGGTCGTCAGGTTTCACTGCAGGCTTCAAAGGGCAATAGGAAAAGTTAAGGATATTACTGTTTTAACAGTTGTTTCTAGTCTACACCTTTAGGAGCTGGTGAACGCGATATCAGTGTTTCTTCTAGACTATAAAATGCGTGCCAGCACACTACATATACTCCTCCTAAAACTAGTGAGTTCACAACATCAAGCGGGTGAGACACCCACATTGCTTTTTAACGCGAGAAAAATCCTGCAGGGATGCTATGCCGGACTCCTACCGACTAAAACACACGTTTACTGCCTACAGCCTACCGTTGAGAGCCCCGGGTAAGCCCTCGGAAGGATGACATCAGGATTACCAACAGACCTAGGCTTCCACTGCTACCTCACCTAGGGTGTTCGGGTGCTGTCCCGCGTCTCCGGGGGGTTCTTCGGGTGTTATCCTGCTTCTGGGGGAGTGCTCCCCTTCCCCCTCACAGTCCTCAGGCCCCTGGTCATGGTTAGGCCGCATGACAGTGAAAGGCGTCATTTATTTTATGTACACATTTTTTGTTTAATTAGTACTTTACACGCGGTTGGAGCGGCTGCGGGGGCTATCTAGAACTCGTGTTGTAAAGTTGTTTGGTATTTTCATAACGTCGTCTTAAGGAAATTTTGTATCCATTCTGCATTTTTGTATTTACAAGTTCATTTAGTTGCACTAGCAGTCACTCGCTACAAAACATAAATAAGGCCATCGCATAGCTTGCGCATTTTGGTCTTCTATTTGCGAATTCTAGAATTCAGCGAACATTCGGCAAGAACTCGCGAAGTCGCGACTCTCGCGTGTCGGCGTGAGTGTGGAGCCGTCAGTTATCGTATCAGTAATGTAACATTCAATAGACAGGCACGCCCCTGGTGGATTGTGACGGGACTTATCAAGATTATAATTATTTAATTATAGTCATAATGCTTAGATTAGACATTGAACTAAGCCTACGGGTCTGCTCGCATGGTACCTATTAAATAGGTATATATTATTTTTTATACGGTAATTACTGTTCCATACTGTCTCTGACTATCGGATACTGTGCTATCAGCCTCCATGGCCGGGGTCCTGAGGACGGTGAGGGGGCAGAACATCGTCCTTACAGAAGCAGGCCCTAGATAGAGGTAAGCGTGACGTGAATGATTCACGCAGGCCCCCTCAAGAAGCGCGATAGCACCCGAACCCCCCCTAGATGAGGCCGCAGTGGTAGAAGTAGGTCTGTTGGGAGTCCTGGGGTATCCTTCCGAGGGCTTACTCGGGGCTCCCAACCGTAGACTGTTAGGTTAGGATACGTGTCGGTTTTAGTTGGTAGGAGTCCGGCATGGCATCCCTGTAGGATTTTCCTCACGTTAAAAAAAACACTAATAGACGGCGGCATGTGAGTGAAATTTTTATTCCCATCTCCTCATGGGAACTTATCCCGGGATAAAAAGCCTGAGTGTTATTCCAGATTATAATCCATCCCGGTACCAAATTTCAGCCATATCCGTTGAAGAGTGTGGCGTGAAAGAGTTACAAACATTCTGACAACCAGACCTCACAAACTTTCGCATTTATTATATTAGTAAGATGTTATAATTATTATGTATACGGTAATTACAGTTCTATACCGTGACCTACAAGACTTTCTTTTATACTAGGAACGTGGCAAACAAGGGGCTAGACTACTCACTAAAACACCACGATATTTCGTCTCTCCTAAAACGAAACGAAAGCCGATATGTCGCAAAATTTTAGTCTGATATTACTTACATACATAACATTACAGCTTTGTCTCAGAAAGGGGTAAGCAGAACTCCGTTACCGTTAATTGGTTGTGGAAGTCAGATGGTAGTCGCTTCACAGAAAATATCGAAGTTCTCATTTAAGGTTGCGCTAGTCGCTATTTTGGGATATTACTCAACTGTTTGATACCCTACATACAAAGTCAAACATTTTGCTGTTTTGCCTCATCATAAACTTTGTCTGTACCGTTAAAAAAAACGGGAATTAATAAACTATTTAAGAGATAAAAGCCATAAAAAAATCGATTTTTCTTTCAAATTTGAAGACAAATTTCTGTGTAAATAACTAAATAAACAGTAAAAGGAGTATAAAAACTCAAAATCTAAGTCCGTTCCGACAAAGTTTATTTCTCAAAGAGTTCAGAAAACTTTATTCTAAGTTGATACATGAAGTATTTTTTTCATAACACCCTTTTTTAACTAGTGGGAAAATCCTGCATGGATGTTATGCCGGACTTCTACCGGCTAAACAACCTCACGTATCCTGCCTAACAGCCCTTGGGAGCCCCGGTTAAGGCCCCGGAAGGATATCCCAGGACTCCCAAAGCTTCTTAACACCCTTCCTACCAAAGGACCTAAGAGTGAATGCATTATCGCAGCTTCTCGCTCTCACTATGCGATGTGAGTTGAAACAGCATGCTTATTTGGCCGAGTTTGAGCGACCGACTAGCGCCGCCTTAAAAAGGTTTCTTTACCAAATATAATAAAATTTTATTAAAGGCGTTTTTTATCGTATCGTGATAATTCAAGGCTTTGCTCTCATGAACCTAACTATTTTAAGGTCAGTTAGGTAATTCTAATGTTTATAGGTACCTACTCCCCTTGTTAAGCGAGGTTGAGTTGTCACGACACAACGTACAGATTTATCTTCTCTTATCTATACATTATTAGTTATTACTAGCTGCTCCACGTAGAAGATGTTTTTGCGGAATATCATTACCATCCTTTTGCGCAATCGGTTACTACAAAGACGCCTATGTCTAGGGAATCAAACTATCTCTTCAAATTTTATCTAAATCGCTCCAGCGGTTTAGATGTGAAACCATAACAGACAGACAGACCGAGTTACTTTTGCGTTTATAATATAATATACTAGTTCTTGCCCGCGACTTCGTTCACGTGATTTTAACTATAACCTAACAACTTTGACCTGTCCAATGTATAAGGCTTCTAGTAAAACATAGGTTAAGCTGTATTATCATTTCCGTTCAACCGATTCTGATGAAACATTCAGCAAATAATTAAGTAGAGAAAATACCTACAAAATTCCTTTTATTCGGTTTAAGTCAGATTCCAAAATTCTAGCTGTTCAATTATGACCAAGCTACCTACTGAATTTCGCTCGAACCCCGAACAAATAAACAAATAAAATTTTTTAACAAAAAAAAAACCGACTTCAAACAAAAACTAAAAAATGAAAAATAAAATTAACTTAGCACAAAGTAATAGGTAACCTGGTCCTTAAGATGTTAGTAGGACCCCGCATCCCAGTAAAACTATAGGTTTAGGCAGGTATTAATATTCTCTCATAGAAATATTGGCACCGACTTCAGTATACATTCAATAATATCTGATAGATCTAAATATACTTACCTATTACTTTGTGCTAAGTTAATTTTATTTTTCATTTTTTAGTTTTTGTTTGAAGTCGGTTTTTTTTGTTAATTTTTTTTTTATTATATTTTAGTGACGGGTAGACTGAAAGTATATTTGTCTAGGGGTTTTGTTCTTCCCAACACAAATTAATCAAGCCCAAACACAAGGTTACTCCTGTAAGTCGCTAAGGAATTCCCTCGATTCGAGGGATTTCTTCGATTTCTCCAGGATCCCAGCATCCGATTCTGACTTCCTGTATATGGGACCACATAGAAAGCACCAGCTTTCAAACAAAAAAAGAATTTTCAAAATCGGTTAACTCCTTCTCGCGATTTGCTGGTAACAAACATAAGACGAATTGAGAACCTCCTCCTTTTTTGGAAGTCGGTTAAAAAGACACGAAGAAAAAAAATACGGTAAATCCCTAAATTAGTCGATTTATTTTATTAAATTTATCTTGAATGTACTGTCTTCAACTTTATATTAAAAGACCTCATCATTTTTCAAAAAAAATGTCTTTTCATTTAACACACAATAACATTCTTTGACACAAATCAACTCCATCAATGTAGTAACTTCAAAATTATACTCTGTAAAATATAGCTTGATCTCTGTGACAGTTATATTAACGTAAACAAAATTGACTTTTATTTCAAAAGCATGAAGTTGTTATTTACAGTTAGCACCTCTGTGTTCTCACTCTCTGCATTTAATTTCAAGCTTTATGCCGTAAGTTGACATAAAGTCTATTCTTGTTTATAGAACTGTTACAGAGATCATGCTTTATTTTACAGAGTATAGGTATGAATTAATAAGTTAACTACGTTAACAATTATGTCTACCTATTTTCAATTCGATGGTTCGGAATGTGGAGCGAATGGGAGATGAAAGAATGGCAAAACAGATATACAACGCGAAAGTGGATGGATGTAGGAGTCGGGGAAGGCCACGACACACCTACCACTACCAAATTAATCGTGTGTTAGTTGAAGGTGGTGTCAAGAGCCGTAGGAACCGACGTGCATGCATTAAAAGTAAAACGAAAGTTGAAGAAGGAAGTGAGGTGTGTATGGACCGTGCTGTGTGGCGCTCAGTTTTTTTCTGCCTACCCCGCAAGGGATTTAGCGTGAAGATAGTAGTAGTAGTAGTATTTTCGATTCAACTTCAGCGATGTAACTTCAAAATTAAGTATGACTTTAATCAAACTTAATTCTGAATGTAGGTAAAGTACTTGACTTGGAGTATTCCAAAGACATTAATGTCCCAATTGCGTTACTATTGAGGCAGACAAGTGCCAACTTAATGATTGTATTAGTACCGCTCTTAACTGTAGTGGTTGCGCAAGATGGCTACCGTGACATACGGGCGGGAAGAACTACTTACTGACTTTTGGCTTGGTATGAATTGGATTTAATAAAGTGAAAAAGAAAGTTTGAAATAAAAAGTCCGTATTCCATGAAAAGAAACAAAAAGGCGATGTAAATAAATGATTGTGGAATGATCTTCCTGCCTCGGTTTTGCCAAACGCCTATAGTATGGGGTTCTTCAAAAGGGGTCTAAGAAGGTTTTTACAGGGTCGGCAGCGCGAGTGTGGCGCCTCTGGTGTTGCAAACGTTCATATGTGACCACCAGTCCTTTTGGTGGGCCGTATGCTTGTCTGCCAACTTAGTGGTATAAAAAAAACATTTTCTGCACATGACATCTCGAGCCTGACTGACTTTAATTGAGTCATTAGACTGAGATGAGGAAAAAAAAATACCACTAAGTTGGCAAACAAGCATGACTGATTGACATGACTCACCTGATCAAAAGTGACAATCGAGTCAACTCTGCAAAAACATTCTAGGACCCCTTATGAAGAACTGTACTACTGATGATGTTAAGAAAAAGCGAGACGGGGAGTTCATTCCAGAAATTAATCGCGGAAGGAAGCCCATATCGAAATTTACCGTGTACAGGCGCCCCAGACCCAAAGAACACACAAAATGCTAACCATTCTGAGTACCCGTATGTTTTCAAGTAATAACATGGTAGGTGCTCAAATGCGATTATAATATTTAGGTGATTGCATAAGTGGAATGTGTTGGGCGTGTGAAATGTGCGGTGTGTCATGTATGATTGTGACGCCAATTTCCCCAAAAGAATAGCCAGCAAAGGCTTATGCTATATCCCCATTTTAGATAAGAACATGAACTTTTAATAAGATATTAGAGATATTGTAGACCAGTGCAGAAGCCTCTGAAAATGATAAAAAATGTAAAAAAATAGTAGTAGAATGAAACCTGTTGCAAAAGGAACAGAATGTGACAAAAATAACAGGAAAAATAATTTACGAGTGATCTGAGGTCGGGAAGTGAAAAAAAAGGGGGTTTAAACGGGGGGAAAAGAGGTTTTCTCGATTTCCGATCGAACTACAAGTCCTATGGAAAAATGTATAATGGCAAAGTTGTAGGAAATAAAAAAACTTTTGGATTAACACTTTTTTGACATAACCTCGAAAAGTATGTCATAAACTCAAAAAACTTCGATTTTGAGATTTTGAATTTTTTTCATTTGCAAATTTTTTGTTTTTTCATGAAATTTGGCAGAAACCTTTCTTTTCATGTTTTTAACGCACTGTAATTTTTTTGATCCAAAATGTTTATTTTTTCTCCTTTTATTGACTTAATATCGCAAAAGCATTTAAATTTTCAATCGAAAAATCACCCGTCAAAATATAAGATTTTTTTAAAAAATTTTTGGGCTTTTTGTTACTTAAAATCTCTTCTTTATGATGATATAAAAAAAAATACATCACAATGGTAAATTTTCTCAGAAAATGCAAAAGAACTCCAATCATATTTTTCTATTTTAATCATTCATGTACAATTTTGAGCTATTAATTAATATGTAGTTTTAAATCATTCGAAAAACGTAAGATTTTATGTTACGTTGATAAATAAAATAAAAAAAATCGTAAATTTTTGTGTAAATATCTGATATTTTGACGGGTGATTTTTCGTTTGATAACTTTAATGCTTTTGCGATATTAAGTCAATAAAAGGAGAAAAAACAACCATCTTGGATCAAAAAAAAAATACAGTGCATTAGGAACATAAAAAAAAGGTTTCTGCCAAATTTCATGAAAAACCAAAATTTTTGTAAAAGAAAAAATCAAGAACTCAAAATCTGAGTTTTTTGAGTTTTGACATACCTATCTACTTTTTGAGGTTATGTCAAAAAAGTGTAAATCCAAACGTTGTAGATTTTTTATTTCCTACAACTTTGCCATTAAACATTTTTCCATAGGACTTGTAGTTTCGTTCGAAATCGAGAAAACCCCTTTTCCCCCCTTAAAAACCCCAGTTTTTCACTTCCCGACCTCAGATCGCCCGTAAATTATTTTTCCTGTTATTTTTGTCACATTCTCTTCCTTTTGCAATAGGTTTCATTCTACTACTATTTCTTTATATTTTAAAAGCTATCTGCACTGGTCTATTTGTTCTGATATTTTTTTTTTGGAATTTTATGGGAGAGCAGAAATAAACATTGTGAAGAATTTTTAGTTTCATTGTTTTGAATGTTTAGAAGTTGGAGCGCGATGATAATTGTGGGCGAAGATAAGTCTGCGGAACCCTGGCCTGCGGATACAAACACCCATTTGAAACCTCTTATGGACTCTTACCGACTAAATCTACATGTTTCCTACCACCGCATATGATGGGAAGCCTCGGGTAAGTCCTCGGAAGGATGTTCCCATGTTTGAAATCTGGATGACTTAAATAACTTCAGCTCTACGACATGATATACTTAGTGAGAACATTAGTGCAACTGGATTTGACGCTAAGATGGGGCAAGTAACATCGGATTACTTCATTAAAGCGGATATTACACTTTCTAATAACGATTACGAAGACCACCGGAAATTCATCTTATTTAAAACATCTTTGTAATAACTTAATCTGAGCTTATCTATCGAGAACGGGTTTAAATTTAATGAGTATGTATCACTTAAAACGAGGATGTTACATATAAGTAAGTTTTGCTAATTAGGTATGCATATTATGCGAAACGGTACAATTCCTTTTTATGTGTGGTAAACCTACTGTCCTACATGGATGCTAAGGATAGATAGAGATATCAGATATCACAGATATCATGTTATTTTTAAACTATCGCGGTTTTCTACAATCATACTTATAGAATTAGGGACTTCACGCGAAGGGTGCGTGAAGCCATTGAAATTAAAAAACACAAAAATTTCAGTAGGGATGATGGATATAAGCTCTCCGGGATGTGGAATGCAGTGATTAATAAACTTGAACGTAAAACTGTGCCAATTAAAACTGACGTAGTGAGTGAAGTGTGTCGCCGGCCTTATCCTTCGTTGTGACAATAGCGGAGGGTAGTTTGGCAAGAAGTTACTTCATGGTTTTCGTCGATCCTCGCCTCAGTCCAACCGCGACCACGGGCGCTGCAACGTGCTCGAAACGTCGGTGTGAAAATGTAAGTAAATGTGTTTCGCGTGAAGTCCCGAATTCTATAAGTATGAGATCACAGATATCAATTTTCTGATTTCTGTGGCAGGACTCCTACCGACTAAGGGCATGACACGTTAAGTGTAATGCGTGTTTTCGCGCGCATGCTGGCCCATCACCGTCCCGTCTCACCAGCGTTCCGCGTGCTTGACTTGAGGCGAGGCATGATAACGAAAACATGGTCGACCGCCCCGCATGCGCTCGAAAACACACATGGCACTAAAAGAGCCCTAAAACCACACGATGCCTTACAACTGTCTACGGCCGGGAGTCCCGGGCGCGTATCCTTTATTCCAACCAGTCCGACTCCCTTCCAGGGCCTATGACGAGAGGCTGACTCTGAAAAACTTCTAAGGTCCCTTTTAAACAACCCCCTTTTAGGGTTTCGTAGCCAAATGGCAAAAACGGAACCCTTATAGATTCGTCATGTCTGTCTGTCTGTCCGTCCGTGTGTCACAGCCATTTTTCTCCGAAACTATAAGAGCTATGCTATTGAAACTTGGTAACTAGATGTATTCTGTGAACCGCATTAAGATTCTTATATAAAACTAGAAAAAAAGTAGTAAATTTTGGGGGTCCCCATACTCAGAACTGAAACTCAATTTTTTTTTTCATCAAACCCATACCTGTAGATACCCATATCTATAGATAGGTCTTCAAAAATGCTATTGAGGTTTCTAACATCATTTTTTTCTAAAATGAATAATCTGCGCAAGGGACACTTCCAAAGTGGAAAAATGTGTGTCCCCCCCCCCCCCCCCCCCCTCTAACTACTAAACTAAGAGAATTATAAATCTAAAAAAAAAATATGATGTACATTGCCATATAAACTACCAACGAAAATTGGTTTGAACGAGATAGAGCTGGTATTTTTAGAAAAATCACTACCACTGCGAATGTGTTAAAACATCAATCAAAGTTACAACGAACATTATGTTACTTGCTGCTACGAAACCCTTCATGGGCGAGTCCAACTCGCACTTGGCCGGTTTTTTGTTTTTTTACGTGAGCGTTTATACGCGTCTTCGCTGCGCCTCTCGCAGTGCTGTGGTTTCCCGGAGTATTCGCCACAGATACTTACCGAAGCTACCATGCCCGGTAAGTATCTGTGACAACCGGTAGGAGAGAGCACCGTGTCTCCTCATCAGCCACTCGTCCATGACCGGTCTGACGGCCGCGATTGTGGCGAATCCCTCCTTTGGTTGCTCAAGTCGCACTTCCACGGTTTCCTGGTGGAGCTGGGACCGCTGGGCCTAGATTTCTCGAGACGCAGGCCTTTGCCCTGCTCCAGCGCCTCCTTGCGCCATTTAAACAGTGACGTGAGGGCTCTCGCTTCCAGGTCCCATGGAGTGGTTACACAGTCCCCTATTGTAGATGTACTATACCTTCATAATTGCAAGTTTGTGTGAATTCTTTTCACCTTTTATCAGATCATCTATGTACACAAATATTTAGACAAACCACGTACCTACGAGTGTCACATAGGCGTGAAACCGCTTCCGCGCCGATCTCGCTTTAGATCGCAGCGCTTGCGACACATTTGAGCGACGTGTAATGCGTTGATCGTGACACTGCGATCAGAGATTATGAGCGTACGATTTGTTCTGATTCTTATTGTTGTGCTTATTAATAGATATGTGGGTATAATGATTATTGTCGCGTGGTAGGTACAGTGGTAAGTGAATGTGATGGCCGTGCTGAGGTTTTGTGTTCGAATTCGAATACTGGACCGGAACAAATACCTACCAAAGTTTGGGTGTTTTCTATGTATCCAGCTGAGCAGCTGAGCCCTAAGTTTGAGTATCAGAGCAAGAAAAATTCAGCCAATTGCGAATTGAACTGGCGCATGGCGCAAGGAAGGCTCAGAAGAACAATAAAAATATCGTTATTGATTCGGAGTCCTCGGAGGCGCATTTTTTTAAAATATTATAATTATATTAAAGTCGCCAAATTGACGTCGCCACCAGCCTGATGGAAAGTCGTGGCGCATCTAGCGATTGGGGTCCGTAAGACTTCTGACAGCGGTCCTCAAGTTGGCGGCCCTGTGATGTGCCTCTTCACGCTCCTCTTGAAGAACCCGAGATTGTAAGATGAGGGAAACACGTGTGCGGGCAGATCATTACAGGTTTTAGCTATGGGAACATGTAGCTATTTTGTAAACCACCACTCGCCTAGCGTAGCTTCTTCCCGCCTACAAATGTTGCCGACTAAGTAAAACAGTAAGTGGCTAAAGTAAATCACAAAAGAAATGTAGAGCTTGTAATTTTTGCTTTTCAGTTGTATGTTTACTTGGCAGTCGGGTTTTTTGTATTCTAAATAATTAAGTTTATTTATAATATTAGTGTACATAATTATAGATTTATACATCGAACACTGAAACACCTCACATGGCATGACAATCTCCTTCTTTCAAATCGGTTAACTCGATCGATCGCAGCTCTAATAGATCAACTTGTCCCGTTTGATCGATCACCCATTGTCCCACCCAGTTCCACTGGAACATGGGACCGGCTACTTTAAATACGTAATGCCGATATCTAGAACTATTATAATATTTGAATGATTGAGTGTGATGTATAACACTTTTGATTGTGATAAGATATGCATTCAAAGTGTTACTATGTTGCGGTCAAATGTGGAATGTGGACACGCCTTAATAATACTAGTTTTCGTCTGCGGTTTTAATATTATTTTTCTTATAGATGGATAGAAGCGCTCGTGGCCCCGCGGACTCAGTGTTCTGTAAACGATCACTACAGTAAGCAACATTTACTGTGGCCGGTCATCATGGATACTGACCATTCCATTACCACTTTGTGGCACTTATTTGCGAGCGTTTTGGTGCTACGGAAGTCGTAACGCGCCTTCCTAAGCACCGCCGCTGTTCCCGGTTGCCAGTAAAATGGCAGTCGTTAAGCCAAGTTGAAGGTCTTTATGGGAGCCTCAAAAAATTCAACAGCAGGCAATCACAACCTGCGCATGTCCATATCAATACGGCAATACGGCTCACCACCTATTACGTGGGACAATTGCTCAAAAGGTGAAACGTGGACATATAATATGACTTCTGCCTCCCTTCGAGGATGTAAGGCGTGATCATGTATCATAGATGGATCTCGATCGATCGAGAAGACGAATTTCGTGAATCTAGATTCTTATTTTGAAGATTATAATTATGGATAGGACAGACCCTTTTGATCAGGACAATCTAATAATGCAAACAACCCGTCGCAGCATAGCATCGAATGCATCCAGCAAGTACTTCGTGGAGTCAACAGGGTTCAGGGTTATTCAACATTCACGGAGTCATCCAGTGAGGGTACTATTCAACCTAGGGACGAATTGACGTCTGGCATGGCGTGAAGAATCGCCTTACATTATTCAGGACTCCCGACTTTTGCGAGGATAGCCAATTGTGGATGGTCATGATGAAGGGAACACTAAGAAAACCCTTTCCAAACTCGTAAAGCCAGCCTCGTAGAGTCACTCTCAGTGGAGAGAAGCTTAACTAGAACCGAACTTTTCAAAGATTTTTTTTAGTCCAGCCATAATAACTTGGAACAGTCTGCCACCGTCTGCCAGCGCATGTGTTTCTCTCTGACTACAACCCTGAGATCTTCCAGCGAAGCGTGAAGAGACACATAATTGGGCTGTCAAATTGGGGACCACTGTTACTATAGGACTGAGTTTTTTTTCTTTTTATATTTAGCTCGCCAAAATGATGCTGCCGCCGCCTGATGGAAAGCCACAGCGACATCTAGCGATTGGGGGCCACCGTCCCAGTCTGTAAGACTATAGAAAGCGGCCCTCAACTTGGCAGCCCTATGATGTGCCTCTTCACGCTCCTCTTGAAGAACCCAGGATTGTAAGAGGAGGGAAACACGTGCGCTGGCAGGTCGTTCCAGATTTTTATGGATCGACAGAGAAAAGATCTTTTGAATCGTTCAGTTCTAGCAAAGATTCTTTCCACTGTGTGAGAGTGGCACCTCTGTCCAGCACGCGTTGTTCGGGATCGGAAAGGAGAGGGCGGGATTAGGTTGAAGAGTTCTTCAGAACACTCACCGTGATAGATACGGTAGAAAGCAGCCATAGATGCAATAGTTCTTCGCTGCGCTAATGGCTCCAGACTTTCCGTTACCTCATGGCAGTTGATAATATAAGAGTGCTAGTGATCCCCAATTTGATAGCTGATGTCACCATGACTTTCCACAAAGCGGGCGGCGACATTTTGGCGAGAATTTTTTTTAAAAAATCCCGACACGTGCGGGTCGGATTCGCACACAGTAGGTTCCGTACCAAAAAATGCCAAAAAAAATTACGTTTGATGTATTTGTTGTTATAGCAGCGACAGAAATAGATCTGTAAAAATATCAACTGTCTGGCTGCCACAGTCCATGAGACAGTCTGGTGACAAAAAGGCGGACGGACAGTGGAGTCTCACCAGGAGGATCCCGTTTTTTATTTTTTTAACCGACTTCAAAAAGGAGGAGGTAACTCAATTCGACCGTATATAAATATATATATATATATATATATGTATGTTTTTTTTTGTTTTTTTATGTTTGTTCGCGCAGAACTCCGTCGTTTATGGACCGATTTGAAAATTTAATTTTTTGGTTCGAAAATAGATACTTCCAAGGTAGTCCCGTTTTAAGGAAATCAGGATCTGATGATGGCATTCAGGAGAACTCGAAGGTAACTTTTAAAAATTGTAGGGGCATCTAAGGCGTAAGTAATTTTTTTTTGTTAAAGGCTTTAAAGTAGTACAACTTAATGAAGGTCTGGAGTCGATCTCATGATGGAGACGAAAGCCAGTGGAGAGAATTCCCTAACGATAAACAGCAGTTACCTTGCGTTTGAGCTTGATTAATTTGTACTGTCGAGAACTTTACACCTAGATAGATAGATTTTCAGTCTACACGTCACTAAAAATAGTGAAAAAAAAACAAACAAAAAAGATACCGACTTTAAACAAAACTAAAAACTGAAAAATAAAATTTACTTAGCACAAAGTTAGTATATTATTATTGTGATTTATCAGATTTCATTAAATATAATATCTACTGAAGTCGGTGCTAATATGACTATGAGAGAGCTTAATAATGCCTACCTAAGCTTACATAGTAAGCTTAGGTAGGCATTATAAATACGCGTCAGACCAATGATATCTTAAATTTATTTAAATCACACAATCTCACTACTTTATTTTTAGAGCCTACTAGATATTGTGATACAACAGCTACTTGTCTGGACAATATATACAGTGATATGTTGCCAGAAAGTAAGAGATAAATAAGATAAAATCAGATCATACTGGGCAAATAGCATCTTTCAAGATCACAAGAGAAAAAGTTAAAAGACGTAAAATATTATGTAGACCAGTAACTAGTGACCGCTTGGAACGTATGCGGGTTGGACTTTGCAATAAACTTCCATTTTTAGACACTGGCTTAGATCCAAATGTAATGTATAAGATATTTTTTGATTCCTTTTACAATGAGTTCAACTCCGTATTTAAGTCTAAGGAAGTCACAATCGGTGATAGGCCAGCCTTCAGTGAATGGGCCACTGAGGATATACATAAAAGTAGACAAAAACTGTATGAACTATACTCAGAAAGACAGCTTAATAGAACAGATGAATTTCTAAATTATGTTAAAACTTATTCAAAAAAGTTTAAAGCAGACTGCTTAGCAGCCAAAAGAAAGTATATAAGTAATAAAATTCTCAATAGTGTAGACAAAGTTAAATCTACTTGGAAAATAATTAACGCAGAAAGAGGCCAAGCAAAATCGAATGATAATAATTTTAAACTTAAAGTAAATGGCAACATATCACAACAGATGCCGAAGTCGCTAACGAATTTGAACAATTTTTTTCTCGAATTCCAGTAGATTTGACCAGAGCCCTAGGTTCTTCTACCCCAATAGCAGAATCCTTGTTAAAAGCAAATGTTCCTTGCTGTAATGAAATATTCAAATTCAGTAAAATTAGTATACACACTGTCATAAAAACTTTTAAATCTTTAAATATTAAGAAAACTGCTGACCTCTGGGGAATTTCTGTACATTTAGTTAATTCGTTAATTGAAATGGTTGCCCCTGAATTATCAATAATATTTAATAATTGTGTTGATAGTGGTGTGTTTCCTGACTTAATGAAGTTTAGTAAAGTAACTCCTCTGTTTAAATCGGGTAGCACCTCTGATCCGTCCAATTTTCGTCCTATTTCTGTACTACTCACGTTTAGTAAAATCTTTGAAAAGGTAATGCTTAATCAAATGCAAAATAATTTTAATACAAATAAACTATTCCATACTAAACAATTCGGTTTCACGCGCGGTCGGTCTACCACGGATGCTGGAATCAAATTGTTAGAGTGTATATATGAGGCCTGGGAGGAGTCGTATGATGCTTATGGTGTATTCTGCGACTTATCTAATTGCCTTCGATTGCGTCCAGCATCAGACTTTAATTAAAAAACTTGATCATTATGGAATCCGGGGGACGGCCTTGGATTTAATTAGTTCTTACCTTAGAGATAGAGTACAGAGAGTAGTTATAAATGGTAAACAGTCAAATGGTTCTGCTGTAACAATGGGGGTGCCTCAGGGTTCAATTCTGGGACCTTTTCTGTTTTTAGTGTACATAAATGATCTCCCTCACCTTATAAGAGACGATCATGAGGTAGTTTTGTTTGCTGATGACACATCTTTAATATTTAAAGTTGAACGTGGACAACGCGATCTTGACGAAGTAAACAATGCCCTCTCTAGGGTAGTCCACTGGTTTAACGCTAATAATTTATTGTTAAACGAAACTAAAACAAAATGTATTAGATTCACCTTGCCAAATGTTAGGCTCGTTAACACCAGTATTAGGATTAGGGATGATCAAGTAGAATTGATCGATGAAAATGTCTTTCTGGGCATAAAGTTAGACTCCAACTTGCAGTGGGGGCCTCATATCGAGAAAGTCTCGGGCAGACTGAGCTCTGCAGCCTATGCCGTTAAAAAGATCCGACAACTGACAGACATTAGAACAGCGCGTCTTGTCTACTTTAGCTATTTCCACAGTGTCATGACCTATGGCATACTATTATGGGGTAACGCTGCCGACATCGAATGTATTTTTGTGTTGCAGAAAAGGGCTGTCCGGGCTATCTATGGTATGGGGTTTCGGGAGTCATTAAGAGAAAAGTTTAAGGATATCAACATCCTTACTGTGTATTCACAGTACATATATGAAAACTTATTATATACTCATAAAAATAACAGTAAATTTATTAAAAATAGTGATATCCATAACCTAAACTTAAGAAATAAGAATAAATTGGCTGTACCTAGATTTAGGCTTAATAAAATAAGCAATTCTTTTGCGGGCAATTGTATTCGAATGTACAATACATTGCCGACAGCCATAACAGGTTTGTCAGTTAATGAATTTAAAAAACTAGTAAAACTTAAATTGTGCCAGAAAGCTTATTATAGCATTAAAGACTTTCTAGAAGACAAGACTGCCTGGCAGTGACACGAATTGCTCCTTTCTACAACTAAAAAAAACTGTATTAGATACTAAGATGAATAAGAGGGACCGGACTGAGTTTCTTGGGGTGTTCTTCTCAGTCTGTAGCATTTCCGAACCCCCGGTAGAGTCACAAAAATTTTGACAAACCTAAATATTTTTTTAAAAATTTCAAAGGGAATAAATTTTATTTTATTTTATTTTATTTTAGTTTCACTGGGCAGTACCTGGCCACCGATTTCTGTATTATATTTAATGAAATCTGATAAATCACAATAATATATACTAACTTTGTGCTAAGTAAATTTTATTTTTCAGTTTTTAGTTTTGTATGAAGTCGGTTTCTTTTTTGTTAATTTTTTTTTGGTATAGCTTCAGACGTCCCTTTTTTTACCCTTAAAACCCCCTCCCAAAATCTCTTAAAATGCACACCTATCTATTGCCCACTAGATCGGACTGCAAAAAACTGGTTTGATTTTACATTCCATAAAAGTATGAGATGAAATCATCGGATCATAACTTATTAAATTACTAAATTATAATAATCCAGTTTGTTTTGTAGTATTTATATGTAACTGTTTCGAGAAAGTAGCGCAATTCTGGGTGGGATTTTTGTTACTAAAATAAATAAAATAAAATATAAAATAAAATAAAATTTATTCCCTTTGAAATTTTTAAAAAAATTTTTAGGTTTGCAAAATTTTTGTGACCGTGTGCCGAGAGCTCTGCGACTACGGGTATTCATATTATTAATAAGTAAGTGCAATTAAACGCGAATTATATGATGGAGCTCCTTGTACAGTTTATGGTAAGAAGTAACAAGGTTATGTACCGGCAATAAATTATACTTAATATTTTTATGTACTTACGCAAATACACCAACCGTCGTCAACGTCGAGTAAACGCTTATACAAGTATAATAATTCTACTCACGAGAAACAGTCGATTTATTATGTATTTACGTGAAAAAGAAAACATTTAACATTCGAAAAAAACGGGTAGGTACCTGACTCGTCACTTCTTACACCAAAATACACCGACAGAACACTTTTATTATATTAATCTGACTATTCTTGGACACTATTAATGCGATGATAATGGTTTTAATTGGTTTAAAATTGTTTAAATACTAAATAACTAATTAATTTTAAAAATATTTTCAGAGAGCTAAAATTTTTGACAGTTTGATAGTGTTGCCAGACTCGGTGATCAACTACTTTGTAGTTATTGCTTTGCATAATATGATGAAACTTTATTTGTACGCCATTTAGAATCATATTTATGACCATATAATTGGTGGTTATGTTGGTATGCTTAACTGTTTCTTAAAAATATGAGCAACTAGCTGTTCCCTGCGGCTTCGACCGCGTAGAAGTCGGTTATCGCGTGAAATCATAACCCTCCTTTTGCGCAGTCGGTTAAAAAGAAGCCTATGTTCTTCCCAGGCCTCTAACTATCCCTATACCAAATTTCATATCAATCGCTCCAGCCGTTTAGGCGTGAAAGCGTAACAGACAGACAGACAAGCAGAGTTACTTTCGCATTTATAATATTAGTAGGGATGTAGAGACAATTACCTACGTTTTCTGTTTCCATTCCTTAAAAGGATTTCATATTGATATCGACTATATTTTAGGTAAACTCCGCCATTAGCAATACAAAGAAAGAACACTTTTTTCATACCGCTAAGGTGTCAAACAAGCATACGGCCGACCTCATGGAAAGAAACATTAACATGGCCTTTAAACATTAAGAGCACCAGAGGCGTCATGCGTGCCGTCGATCCTGTAGAAACCTTCTAAGACCCCTTTAGGAGAACCCCATACTGTAGGCGTTTGGGAAAACCGACGCAGGGAGATCATTCCACAACCTGAGCGTGCGCGTAAGAAAGCCCTTATTGGACCTTACTGTGATCGGACGCAAGTGTGAGGATGAACATCCTGTAGAATTCGGTCTCGATCTCATAGCACAACCTTAATTTGTGCTACATACTAATGTGTGACAATGTCCCCGTGTGGCGACGGGGTCCGTGTTGCGACGGGTAAGAGTACAAAATGTCACCACCCCAATACATCCCGAGGGTGTCGTAAGAGGCGACTAAGGGAACACTTTCGCAAAAAGAATCATTGTGTAGAGAAGAAAAATTCGAAATGAAACCCGGTTGTCACTAAAATGACAATCGTTAAACTACGTTGAAGTCCTTATGGGCGGCTTGAAAATTTTCAAATGTGGGTCGCGGTGACCTGCGCCTGTCCAATTCAACACGGCAATAGGCTCACCACCTATTACGTGGGACATAAAACTATAAAGTGAAATGTGGGCGTATACTTTGCCTCTGTCTACCACTTCAGGGATAAAGGCGTGACCATGTGTGTGACAATGTCCTAAAAATATTGTGTATTTCGTTACTTCAGAACTCTAGCCAACATTACATACATTTTGTCTGGAAATTTTAGAAAAAAAAACATAATCCTCTGATTGGTTGAAACCGACCTTTAACATCAATGCACTTATAGCTTAACCAATCAAATTTATCGGTGAATGCAAGGCCATAGACTATGTGAATGTAGACATGACACATATGACGTCACACCTAAGTTAGCACTTATGTAATTTATGTAGATTATAGGTATTATAAATCAGATTATACCTATTTAGCTCTTGACATGTCTGGGGTACACGACTCAAGTTAATTAAGTTATAGATAAAGGTTCTTACGATGTGGGTTAGTTTAAGATATTAGTTTTAATGGTTGAATATTAGTTTTGAAGTGACTTTATAGTAAACTGCATAAAACTCCATACTTATTATGTCAAAAGAATTTCAATTAGAGCTTGTCTATGGGTGCTGAAAGTAACGAAAGAGGATTTTGCGCGCGAATCTTACAGACTAGCGTTTTCCTCAGCTAAAAAGTTTTTCAAAACTAGTGTATTTTGAGTGTTTAAGTGTAATTTATGGTGGATTCTAAAATATATAAAGGTTAGACAACGTGCACAAGTGTTGGAAAGTGATACAGCGCAGTGACACGCGACTTTTTAGGTTTGTCGAAAAACCACAGCAAGCGCTAGTAAAGTACCACCGCTTTACTAGAGTAGAACTTAGTCCAACCCAAGAAACTTATTTAGAAGTATAAGTTCCTTGGACCAACCTTGGACATACTTGAATACGCTGTTGATAATATATAGAATCTATCTAGATTTGGCATATGGTCTAAGTAACCAAAGCCAGTATAAATTAATTTATAAAAAATGCAATAAAAGAAGTTTTGTACCACAAAAAAGAAAAAAGCAGCTCCCAAATTATAGAATCACATTGTTGTACGTCTGTCCGTCCTCTTAGTACTTTGTTCTTGAAGGGCCGTTGTCACTAAAATGTGTTTTTGACACTCTCAAAGGAACCAAAATTAATACGGTACATAGGTACCTACTTTCTTTTAAACTAAAACTATGAAAGTCGAGTATTATCCTCATATACCACAAGAATAGGAGAAAATCTAAAAGGTTTAAGGGGGCTCCGATACAACAGCTCAGCTCTCTAGTTATCACGGTTTCTGAGATACAGCCTGTAGACAGACAGACGGAGAGCAAAGTCTCATGCCGTAATAGGTTACACCAGTTAATTTTACATACGTACATACATATGTTCACGCCTTTATCCCCGAAGGGGTAGGCAGAGGCATATTATATGCCCACATTTCACCTTATTTGTATAATTTGTCCCACGTAATAGGTGGTGAGCCGTATTGCCGTGTTTAAATGGACAGGCGCAGGTTGTGACTGCCTGCTGTTGAAATAAAGTCTTCAATTTGACTTAACGACTGACATTTTACTGGCAACCGGGACCAACGGCTTAACGTAAGCACGGAAGCACGAAGCACGGAAACGCTCAATTAAATGTCACAAAGTGATCACATGGATGGTCACCCATCCATGGACCGGCCATAGTGAAAGTTGCTTACTGCAGTGATCGTTTACAGAACACTGAGTCCGCGGGGCCACGAGCGCTTCCAGTTAATTTTAAAGTGAAAAAATGTTGGTCTCGAGCAGGACTCGATCCTGCGTCTTCTGGTTTGCCGGACCAGACGCCCTAACTGAGACACTACTCTCGACCGTCGAATTCTTTAACCACATTACGTCTTAGGACGACGAAATTTATGATTGAGTCAGCATAGTTACTAAGTGCTTTTCAAAAATTATCTCAAGGGTCCCGTTTTTACTTTTTGGGTGCGAAACCCTAAAAACGACAGCCTACCAAACGTAATTTTAATTTCCAGCATTTCAAATAAAGGTAAATACAGATCACATGACACAGATAAAGTCATTTATAAGTCACTAATAAGTTACACACAGGCTCATAATTCTAAGTTAAACAAAGTTCACAGTCGTGTAGAATGTACACAACACGCATATAACTTAGACGTGGCGACATGTTAAGTTGAAGTCGTGGCTTGAACCACTTGAACTATTTGTGTATTATTAAATGCTAAGTTACATGTACTAACTTAAAGAAAAGCTGCAATTATGCAAAGCATTATGAGAATTGCATGTACTGTCACCTCCAATATTGCATGGACCCCTTAAGGTATATAATCCCATGCACATTTTAGTCCAAATTCACAAAAACTCCACTATATGGCGCAACTTTACTTGAATATAATATTGCATAGACACCTTAGAATCACAAAAAATGTACTAGATGTCATATTTACTTTACTCAAAAGATTAATGAGTTACTATTTTAACAATAATCGCGTTCCTGTGTGAGGTATTAAAAAATCGGCAGCGCTATATACTTGACTTCCAATGTTATCCGAGAGATGGCGTCAATTCTCAGTGCAAAGCAATTTCGTTTCGGATTGACCATGCATTCTCAAATTCGTCTGTACCTACCTAAATGATATACTAAAAATAGGTTTACAAGGATAAGCTAGAAGGCTAAGCTGCGGTTGTGGCCCAAATTTGCCGGGGATCTGGGGACGTGGTTCCGAGGAGCCGTCTTTACCCGAAACGCACGGCCCTGACCCCAAAATCGAGCGATTCAAAAGATCGTTTCTCTGACGAATTATAGTATGTAACTTGAACAACTTTGCCAGCGCACGTATGTGGTACCAAAACCGGCAAAAAAAGTCCCGTCTGTGGTATGTTTTTAGAGTTTGTTGTTTGTGTATTTTTTTTTTGTATTTGTCGTTTTAGAAGTAACAGAAATACATCTGTGAAAATTTCAACTATCCATCTGTGATGGTTCATAAGATAGGTATATCGTGCTGACAGACAGACGAACAGCTGGCAGAGCATCAGTAGGTAATCATATGGTCACGCCTTTATCCCCGAAGGGGTAGGCAGAGGCATATTATATGCCCACATTTCACCTTCGTACAATTTGTCCCACGTAATAGGTGGTGAGCCGTATTGCCGTGTTTAAATGGACAGGCGCAGGTTGTGACTGCCTGCTGTTGAAACAAAGCCTTCAACTTAGCTTAACGACTGCCATTTTACTGGCAACCGGGACCAACGGCTTAACGTGCCTTCCGAAGCACGGAAACGCTCAAATAAATGTCACAAAGTGATCACATGGATGGTCACCCATCCATGGACCGGCCATAGTGAAAGTTGCTTACTGCAGTGATCGTTTACAGAACACTGAGTCCGCGGGGCCACGAGCGCTTCTCCTCCGGTAATCGGTTCCCGTTTTTTATCCCTTGTATACAAAACCCTAAAAAGGGACATAAAACGAAACCGTAGGTGTTTAATAACCATTTAGTCTTATCAAAAAAACTTCATACCAATCTCTTTGCAAGATAATAATTGATTGATAACTCGACAAAACCTTTATAACTAATGATAGCTGTGAGCCAATCAAATCGATTTATCGTGATTTAATGACCAATCAGATTATTTCTTGAAACTCACGGACCAATGGCATTCAATCTTGATTTTGACAGGCCAGGTCAATAGGTTACAGGTAGATTGTGATAATATTGATTCAATACCATTCGTCATGTGATATAGCGATTGCAGATCTATATAATAGTGCTTCTGCTTATATTCACGCTTATTGCAGTGGCGAATTGTCCATAGAAGCCCATTCCTTGTGGCTTCCCTTTTCAGATCGGGCAGTGACATGTAATATTTACTCATAACTAATAAACACAATTATATATTCTCGAACACTCATTCAAATATAAAAATATTTGCAAATTTACATGGTAAGTCGGCATTTTCGTCTCAACCCCTGCTACAAAAGTCATAGCAATAAATTTTCGAGTCAAAGTTCAAAGACCCTATCTCTGACATCACGCGGTAAGCCCGGCTTCCTGATCATTTTGCGTCTGCTTCCTTAGTACTACGCAAATGTATATATGCGTCCTATTCTCTCACATTTTTTCAAGAATTCAAGATTTGATTCGTGGATTTTCGCCTAAAGTAAGCCATGAGTTCGTGGCTTACACCTGAGACAGTCATATTAATAGAAAAGGACAACGTATTTGACTTGAAAACTCGACCAATTTAAATGCACCTAACGCACGTCGAAACGTTTTGCATCGAAGTGTGTTTTTAATTTGATGTGTTGTTATTACTTCATTTCACATGCGTTTCCCGTGAATAATAATAAAACATAACATAGTTTCAATTGACTTTATAAAGTATTGTGCTGTTTATTAGTTAATTATAAATAATTATCTACTTCAAGTACTAAATACATCGTGAAAGTGTGTAAAATTGTGTTTTGTGTTCTGTATTTTGTTGTGATTTCTGTACACATGATTATTGTTTTGGAGTCACATAATGCTCACTGATGGACGTAGGCCTTCGGTATTACGGGTTCGATAAAAAATAAAGGTCAGTGTTTTTTTTATATTTATCAAGTAGGTATCTCAGAATACGCTAGTGATATTAGTTCAATGGCTTGGGATACTTAATAATCTTTATTTTGGCTGAATGTTTCATTAATAGTTTATAACATAATAAAGCAGTTTTGTTCCATAGAATCACTTGGTCAGATATTTTTGAAAAAATAGATAAGAAGTATGTTTTTATTTCAATTTTGTATTGTAAAATATCGCGGTTTTTAATACTCTATAGGTACTTGAAATCTTACTAATATTATAAATGTGAAAGTTTGTGAGTGTGAATGTGGATGTTTGTTACTCTTTCAGGCTCGAACGGCTGAACGGATCGGGCTGAAATTTGATACAGATATCCATTATAGTCTGGAAACATAGGCTACTGTTTATCCCGGGAGTAACTTCCCACGGGAACTAATTTTACGCGGGTGAAACTGCGGGCATTAGCTAGTACATGCATATTATTAAAAACATTAGAAGTACCTATACTTATTTCGCGTCTAAGTCCCAAATTTATGAATTATTTTCAATTAACTTCAATCGAAACAATTTGAAATAGGTAGGTATGAGCTTGCAGAGAGTAGTAGAATAATTTCAAAACATGGTTAGTGTTCAAGTCAGGTTTTAGTTCAAAATATGTAACTAGATGGCATCACTTTTTTGTATATAGTATCTAGATCGCGGTATGGTTTCGTTACCTGAGCAGACATATATAGCTGTGAATATTATTTTAATAAAAAAATTTTTAGTACAAGGATATACAGTCTATTATTTACACCTAAGGTCGGTTAAGACCTTTTCAGTTAGTGTAAAATTGTAAATTTGAATATCTTTTTAGTCATCAGTAGATAATTTATGATACTTTTTTATAAGCCAATTTATCATGCACGTAAGACATTGTTTTGAATTAAATACATGGATCTTACGAGTATAGTACAGGTGGCAAACAAAACACAAAAGGCATTACACCGCCGCGCGCCTCCATTTAATAAATACGCAAAATACCTACACTACAGGTGTGACCAACTGGATATTATTTTTTTCACCGGCTTTCCTTTTGAAAAAATTCAGCCTTCGCCGCTGGCTTATTGTCTATAGGGGTAGGCACTTAAATAATATACAGTAACCCTTTTTTTGGAGTTTGCTTTAAAGGCTGTTTTTAAATAAATACTTTTGGAGGTTGCTTCACAAATTAAGTTAATTTAAGCTTGTGCTATTATGGAATCCAGACAACTGACAAACATATCTACTTATATGTTTCAAATATATAGATAGTACTAACATACGAGTAGATATTAACTCTACATAGAAAACATCCATAGTAATTTTTTTTTGTTTAACGTGAGGGGAAATCCTCATGGATGTTATGCCGGACTCCAACCGACTAAAAAACCTCACGTCACGCCCAACAGCCTGTGATTGGGAGCCACGGGGAAGCCCTCGGAAGGATGTCCCAGAACTCCCAACAGACCCACGGCCGCCACTGCGGCCTCGCCCAGGGTGTGATTCGGGTGCTATCCCGCGCCTTGGGGGGGTTTCGGGTGTTATCCCGCTTCTAGTAAAAGAATATTTGCTGATCACACAAAATTTAATACTAGACCCAAATCGGCATTCGAATCTGGGACCTCCGCACGGCAGTCGAATATACTAACCACTGCACTATCGAGACAATCGAATCATATGTAAATAAGTAATCGGATACCGTTTTTCACCTTTCGATACGGAACCCAAAAAACCTATCGTATCAACCTGTCAACTCCATGACACAGCTATTACCACTCCCAGATATAAAACCTCGTCACGAACTAGACCTCTGCTTACATTCATCAATCATGAGTCGTTATGATATAAACGGTATATTTTGACAAATGGCCGTCGAAGTAACGATCGCTATTATAATTACTTAGAAAGCAGTGATCGTATCTGGTGAGTTTTTGGAGGCCCTTGAGCGTTAGGGAAAAACCGGTTACAGGTTAATCTAGTTGTGAAGTAGGGTTCTCTCGCTGTTGGGTAGATTGAGTATAAAATAGATTAAGTAGATTAAGTATAAGATTTAGTATAAAATTATCGATTATCTATCTATCTATCTATCTATCTTCACGCCAAATCCCTTGCGATAACTAGAGAATAGAGCTGAAATTTTCACAGAAAATGTATTTCTGTTGCCGCTAGATCAACAAATATTATAATGAGAAAAAATATTTAAGGGGCTCCCATGCATCAAATGTGATATTTGCAGATTTTGGCACGGAACCCTCCGTGCTCGAGTCCGACAAGCACTTGGTCGGTTTTTGATTTTCCCCATGCCAAACTTGAAGTGACAGTATTTTAGCCATAATTCGTAGTTCTATGTAAACGCGAAATTGAAAAATTATTTTTTTTGCGTCATAACGTCTGACAGCTGTAAACTTTTCTCGTGACTTTTTACAGCTTCAAAGAACTATAGCTTTGAGTATTCGGTTTTATTTTAACCCCATACTTTCACGCGTTCCCGAAATACCTAATCGTCTTGAAAGGCGTATACTACAAAGTGATCCAATAACTTACGTTTTTCTTTTCGAGGTACGGGACCCTAAAAAGGTGGAATTAAGTAAACAAATTCTTCAAAACACTCTTGTTTAAAAAAGTTGATGGATCCACATTAAATTTCTCGTTTCCAAGAAGTTTCTGACAAATCTATTCAGTTAAGGTAAAATTAATCTCAAACATACTTACACAGAAGTCAGTTTGTAGTTTAAATTATGATAAAACGCAGTAATAAGTTTACAGTAAGTAGCAATTGGGTAATCTAACTCTGTCAGTCTAGATTACTTGATTAGTTGGCAGATTAAGTGTACTAGAGGTTCTCGATTTGAACTCGAAGCAAAGTAAGCGATATATCAGAAGTGAGATACTTTACTTTTGTAAGCACATATTACAAAACTTTTCTAATAGCAAGGTGGTAGAAAAGCATACAGTCCGTCAGGTTGGAAGTGGTCAAAATAGCCTATCTTTGAAGCAAAGAAATCTATAAATCAGAAGTGAGTTACTTTACTTTTGTAAGCAAAAAACACAATACTTTTCTTATGCCAAAATAGCCTACGAACGATTAAAACAACTTAAAGACTGTTTAAATTATGATAAAACGCAGTAATAAGTTTACAGTAAGCAGCAGTTGGGTAATCTTACTCTGTCAACCTAGATTACTTGATTATGGCTGAGTGGGTGTACTGCAGATTCTCGATTGAAACTCGAAGCAAAGTAATCCATAAATCAGAAGTGAGTTACTTTACTTTTGTAAGTACAAATTACAAAACTTTTCTTATACCATGATGGTAGAAATGCATACAGTCGGTCAGGTTGGAACTCGTCAAAATAGCCTAGCATTGATCGAAACTCCGAAGCAAAGAAATCTATAAATCAGAAGTGAGTTACTTTACTTTTGTAAGCAAAAAATACAATACTTTTCTTATGCCAATAATGCGGCAGATAAACATAATGGCCCGTCTGGTTCGAAGCGGTCAAAATAGCCTACGAACGTAAAAAAAACTAATAGACTGTTTAAATTATTTTAAAGTCTACAGTGAGTAGCTAGAGTGTATTAGAGTGTACTAGGTATTCTCGAATGAAACTCGAAACTAAGTAAGCGTTTTATCAGAAGTGAGATACTTTCCTGAAAATTATGTAAAGCACATCGTAGCTGAAGATCAACTCGTGGTTTTTAAATAATTTTCAAGCTGATTGCTTATTTGATTTAACTATCATAGTAGGAAATAATTAAGAAGCGAAGTTTGAAAAGCTTTAAATCATTGTTATGTATCTAGTGCAATAAATCATAACAGTGATTTACATTTACGATGCCAAGAAGAGAAGATAATTATATAGTTTAGACTGGGCGTGCTTTTTAATCTAAAGCAAACGAAACTTGTTATAATTTTTGTAATTATATTGTAATTATTGAACAGATAATGATCTTTAGATGATATTTATAACTATTAAATATTAATTTTGTCAGGTTGTTGGTCAGGTTGGAACTCGTCAAAATAGCCTAGCATTGATCGAAACTCCGAAGCAAAGAAATCTATAAATCAGAAGTGAGTTACTTTACTTTTGTAAGCAAAAAATACAATACTTTTCTTATGCCAATAATGCGGCAGATAAACATAATGGCCCGTCTGGTTCGAAGCGGTCAAAATAGCCTACGAACGTAAAAAAAACTAATAGACTGTTTAAATTATTTTAAAGTCTACAGTGAGTAGCTAGAGTGTATTAGAGTGTACTAGGTATTCTCGAATGAAACTCGAAACTAAGTAAGCGTTTTATCAGAAGTGAGATACTTTCCTGAAAATTATGTAAAGCACATCGTAGCTGAAGATCAACTCGTGGTTTTTAAATAATTTTCAAGCTGATTGCTTATTTGATTTAACTATCATAGTAGGAAATAATTAAGAAGCGAAGTTTGAAAAGCTTTAAATCATTGTTATGTATCTAGTGCAATAAATCATAACAGTGATTTACATTTACGATGCCAAGAAGAGAAGATAATTATATAGTTTAGACTGGGCGTGTTTTTTAATCTAAAGCAAACGAAACTTGTTATAATTTTTGTAATTATATTGTAATTATTGAACAGATAATGATCTTTAGATGATATTTATAACTATTAAATATTAATTTTACATCATCAATAGGAACGATTACCCTTAGGTCGTGTACTTAACTGATCACAGTGATCACCCATAACTAGTACCTAACAAGAGAAGAAAAGTTTCTCACTATTAAAAGTCACTTAGATCTCACTTCTACAGTTTCTATCGAGAACTCATAGTAGGTGTAACATTAATTTACTGCCTATTACTGTTGGACATGTACGAGAGCCCATTAACTACATACAGACGTATTATACAAGTATTATTTAATGTTAATCCAATGAAATATAGATGACAACTAGCTAACTAGATTTTGCAACGATATGTGTAGGTAGGGTAAATGTGCCAATCACAAACCAGATTAATTTTAATTTATTTGATCAGATTATTGTTGCGATAGATTTTTTTGGATGGTTGCATAATTTTATAATTAAGTAAATGATCTGATTTGGAGCAATTTATAATTATGTGCGGTTATGATTCGTTAAATGTACGTTCAAGATTGAATGAAAGCTGATGGATCAGTCATGGCGTCATTTGGCCATGGCTGTGGTCTTCTGAAATACAGAGAGTCTGCAGGGCTTAATCGATTTTTAAAAGTAGACTAATTAGCAGGCTGAGCGATTCATAACTATGTTTTGATGAAAGCTACAGCAAAGTCATTGCGTTGCGTCAGCTGAGTTTCAAGAGTTGTATTTTAGTCATAATTTTAGTTTAAAACCTCGGGTGTTGCACACGTATAGGCTACGGTGACCAAATTCTCTCAGGTTAGACATAAGCTTATCTGCATCATAGTAGTATAAAATTAAACTTAATAAGCTTGTCATCTTTGTATACAGATGAATTACAAACGACGACCCCGGTTTGTCAAAATCGCGATTACGTTCACATAACGCCAATTCTTATGAAGTGATTTAAAAAAATAACCTTATTCATATCGATAATTTTACTCGAACATAATTTGGAAGTGTTATGGAATGTGTATAATTCATAGTTGAATAAAATTGCAATTAGTCATTTATCCCACAAATATGATTTAATTCAGCCTCCGGCTCGGTAATTGGCTCATCCACCTCACACGTTGTGCACATTTACATTTCAAAACAGAGTGCACTAATATTTAGTATGGAAAGTTGCTCTTAATGTAATATTGTAATTCATTATGTGAGCACAGGTGCTTATCTAAAATAACAATTTTTAATCTTATACTATATACATAATTTATAGTCACGCCTTTATTCTCGAAGGGGTAGGCAGAGACATGGTATATATATACAGGGTGAATTTTTCAAAAGGGATTGGATGGCCAAATCCGAAACTATAAGGAATAGCGAAAAATGCTCAAAGGAGTCACGAGCCCGATTTTGATGAAACTTAAAACCTCATCATTAGATTTTTGAAAAACCAATAATCCTGACTGGGAATCGAACCCATTGATTTTGAAAAAAAATACACACCCTATATTATTACACCATACGATAGTGTTGCTATTAAGGATATTATTCTGGGAAGTAATGACATACAGCAAACTAAAGGAACGTGCTCATCTTTAACAAAATACAATTTATTTTTCTTACGCAAACTGATTAATTGTTCAAAATGTAGACCATGTTTTTCTTTTAAGTGAGGGAAAATTCTCATGGATGTTATGCCGGACTCCTACCGACTAAAAAACCTCGCGTAACGTTTAACAGCCTATGATTGTGAGCCCCGGGTAAGCCCTCGGAAGGATGTCCCAGGACTCCCAACAGACCTACGGCCGCCTCTGCGGCCTCGCCCAAGGGGTGGTTCGGGTGCTAACCTGCGTCAGTGGGGGGGTTTCGGTTGTGCTCCCGCTTCTAAGGGGGGGGCGTGCGTGAGTTCCTCTCGTCACGCTGCCGTCATGGACCTGCTTCTGTAAGGACGGTGAGCGACCCTCTCATCGTCCTCAGACCCCCGGTCATGGAGGCCGATAGTCCTAAATGTAGACCGTTGTTTTCAACACATAGCTGGATTCGAGACCTCAAGGGTCGTACTGCATCCCATATTATTGATTCCGTTTAGAATATTCTCCAAAGAATCATTCAGGAACAGTTACGATCTATTCAAACGAAACAAATTATGATACAAAATTTAGGTAATAAATATAAATTCTATTAAAATTCTAAACTTTCCTTAAATTTGTCGTATATCATTACTTCGCAGAATTTGATCCTTATCAGCGACACTATCGTATGGTGTAATAATAAAGGGTGTGTTTTTTTTTTCAAAACCAATGGGTTCGATTCCCAGCTAGGATTATTGGTTTTTCAAAAATCTAATGATGAGGTTTTAAGTTTTATCAAAATCGGGCTCGTGACTCCTTTGAGCATTTTTGGCTATTCCTTATAGTTTCGGATTTGGCCATCCAAGCCCTTTTCAAAAATTCACCCTGTATATATATATATACTAGCTGACCACGCAACTTCGTTTACGTCACATAAGGTGTATAAAAGGAGAGTTATTTCTTCATCAGACTCATAAAGCAGCGTGTGAAACTGCCCTGTTTGCTTAATCATAAAAGAGCTTAAAGGTTGAATTATTTTAAAATAGTCTTAATCATTAAGCTCTTTTATGATTAAGCCAACACGCCAGTTTAGATTTACCCTAACATTCAAAGAAACCCCTACAATTAAAATTTTCATAATATCTGATTCTTAAAAGTGTTATAACTTTTTTGTTTATATAGGTATTTAACAAAAAAATTAATTTATTTACAACAATACATGGTAAATATCCCGCAAACTTTAATACTAATTTTTTGTTTATAAACCGATTGACATGAAATAAACACTAAATGTTAAGTCAAGCAAACCACAACATAGTAACCGCATTGCAATCGGTTAAGCGGTAACTGAGATTAGCGTGCACAAACGTACAGACATACAGACATACAGATATACAGACAAACAGACAAAAATTCTAAAAATCATTGTTTTGGGTTCTATTGCGTTCATAAAGCCCCCCTATAATATTTATTCCTATTTATCTTCCAAGTTACAGACAGCGACCTGTTACGATTTTATTATATGTTTTGATATTGATATATTATGTCCACATTTCACCTTATAAGTTTTTGTGTCACGTAATCGGGGAGACAAGTCTATTTAGTATTTACCCTATGGAAAATGAAAAAAAAAGGTGCAGGTTTTGTACACTTACAGATGAAATATTTCAATCTGCCCATAAGGCTTTTTTATGTGTTGATATATTTCTTAATGGATACTGTAATAATAATAATAATAAGCTGAGTTTGCGAGTCACCGTCTGCCAATATTTTGATAATGAGATATTGAAATGGCAGACGCCGTCTTTATCCATAGCCAAAGTTAATCATACCATCTAACACCCATCACTATAGCCCATTTTGTAGTAAGCATTATTTTACAATAGTTTAACTCCTTTGCAGGCAGTTCATTGTCGTTCTTCTACATAAGGTGGGTGTGAATTGTCTGCAGTGGGGGTCCCATTTTCTATAACATTAAAAATCTCAAAGGGCCTTTGCGTGTTGGACCAATATGTCCCCATGTAAGCCTACCAAATGTCCGGGTATCTTCATAAAAAAATGAAATATACCCAAGTAAAGAAGAAATTTATTAGTAACTAGCGGAATTCACGCGATTTCACCGTCGCAGTTCCCGTGGGAATACGGGAATAAAATATAGCCTATGTTCACCGCAAAGAGTGTAGCTTCCCAACAGTGAAGGAATTTTTCAAATCGGTCCAGTAGTTCCAGAGCCTATTCGTTACAAACAAACAAATAAAAAAACAAAACAACAAAGCTTTCCTCTTTATACGTAATATTATAGTCATAGATATGTAATAAAGGCTTTAAATAATCTAAGTTTATAGTATAGATAAATATTTATTGCAGACCATCGATCCATGACATTGTGGTAGTAACCTCTTAACCTATGTTAGTAAATCTGGTTCCTGGGACATCCTTCCGAGGGCTTACCCGGGGCTCCCAACCATAGGCTATTGGGCGTAACGTGAAGTTTTTAGCCGGCAGGAGTACAGCATAGCATCAAAGAGGATTTTCCTTCACATTATAAAATAAATTAAAAAAATGTTAGTAAATCTGAACTTTTTCCGACTAAAACCACAAGGTGCTCATCAATTTGTCTATGGCCGGGAGTCCAGACACAAGCCCCTATGGACCTTGGCTTGACGGCTGTCATATAACTACCAGGACCAACGGCTTTTCCTAACCTGACCCGCTATACCGATTTGCAAAACGGAGACTTCAAATGCAACTTGTTGGTGTAGCTCAGATGATGATGAATAATAAATAAATATTTGTCGACATTTTCACACAACATCATCTAGCCCAAATTAAGCTAATATAAACTTGTGCTATGGGATCTAGACGACTGATATAAATACTTAAATATTTCTAAATACACATAGACAACACTCAATCTCCGAAACCAACATTTGTGGGTTACACAAATATTTGGACTGACCCAGGAATAGAACCCAGGACCTCCAGCGCCGCAGGTGGTATCCCTACCGACTACGGCACAGAGGCTGTCAAATAAAAACAAAACCTCATTCACATAACTCGTAATATCAAAATGCTTGTTAGCTGGCCACACCCCTATTGTATGCCACTCTATACATGCAACGATTTAAATTGTTGTCTCACAATGCGAGCTACTGATCTATTTCAACATCCCTACCAATATTATACATGCGAAAGTAACTCTGTCTGTCTGTCTGTCTGTTACGCTTTCACGCCTAAACGGCTGGAGCGATTGAGATGAAATTTGGTATAGTGATAGTTCGAGGCCCTAGGAAGGACATAGGTTACTTTTAAAAAGAAGGGTTATGATTTTACGATATAACGGCTCTTACGCGATAACGACTTCTACGCGGTCGAAGCCGCGGGGAACAGCTAGTCCTACTTCCTACTAATCATATAAATGTGAAAGTTTGTGAAGATGTTTGGATGTTTGGATGTTTGTTACTCAATCACACTCTAACGGCTGAACGGATCGGGCTGGAATTTAGAACCGAGGTAGATTATAGTCTGGAATAACACATAGGCTACATTTCATCCCGGGAATATGTTCTCATGGGAAGCGGGAACGGCTACCAAATTTCACGCGGGCAAAGCCGCAAGTATCAGCTAGTTAATTAATATATAAATGCGAAAGTTTTTGAGTGTAGATATGTGGATGTTTGTTACTCTTTCACGCTTCAACGGCTGAACGGATCTGGCTGAAATATTGTACAGAGATACATTATAGTCTGGCATAACACATAGGTTACTTTTTATCCCGGGAATAAGTTCCTACGGGAAGCGGGAACGAGAACAAATTTTACGCGGGCGAAGCTGCTGGCATCAGCTAGTAAGAATATATTTTAGAGATCTTCTTCTTCTTCGTGTCAATGGCAACAATAAAAAGTTTGAATAACTAAATAACTCAACCCAAAACTCTGCAAGATTGACTGCATTGATTTAATTTTAGAGATAACTAGCGGACCTCACGCGGTTTCACCCGCGTAATTCCCGTTTCCGTGGGAATGCGGGAATAACATATAGCCTATGTTCACCGCAAAGAGTGTAGCTACCCAACAATGAAAGAATTTTTCAAATCGATTCAGTAGTTTCGGAGCCTATTCGATGCAAACAAACAAACAATTAAATCTTTCCTCTTTATAATATTAGTATAGACGAGTAGAGAAAGTCTTATTCCATCTTTCTATGTGCAAAATTTTCAACAAAATTCATTCCGCCGTTACCGCGTTAAAGAGTAACAAATGTCAATCATACAAATTGTTTTCAATTTGTGTTTCATCTCTGAAATCTAATGTTGTGAGTAAAGTGTTCAGGATCCAATATCGGTGTATCAGGTCTTTTTATTTATTTTTTTTAACGTAAGGGAAAATCCTCATGGATGCTATGCCGGACGCCTACCGACTAAAAAACCTCACGTTACGCCCAACAGCCTATGGTTGAGAACCCCGGGTAAGCCCTCGGAAGGATGTCCCAGGACTCCCAACAGACCCACGGCCGCCACTGCGGCCTCGCCTAGGGTGCTATCCCGCGTCTTTGGGGGGGTTTCTGGTGGGGGGGGGGCGAAAATCCCTCACGTCACGCTGCAGTCATGGGCCTGCTTCTGTAAGAACAGTGAGCAGCCCTCTCACCGTCCTCAGGCCTCCGGTTATGGAGGCCGATAGTCCTTCGGTGTCTCAGGTCTAAGATTCAGAAAGGGTTTCGAGTCCAGGGTCATAATTCACCTTCTCTGAAGTTCTAGATTTACGTTCGCAAGGTGAATCTTACTTCTTACTAATATTGCTGATATCACAGCCGACAGATCATGGTAGTTCTCTTATACTGTGCTAATCTATACTTCTATACTAATATTATAAAGAGGAAAGATTTGTTTTTTTGTTTGTTTGTTTGTAACGAATAGGCTTCGGAACTACTAGAAACATTTGAAAAATTCTTTCACTGTTGGGAAGCTACACTCTTTGCGGTGAACATTTGTGAGTGTAGATGTGTGGATGTTTGTTACTCTTTCACGCTCGAACGGCTGAACGGATCTGGCTGAAATATGGTACAGGGATACATTATAGTCTGGCATAACACATAGGTGTTACTTTTTATCCCGGGAATAAGTTCCTACGGGAAGGGCGAACTGGAAGTGCGAAGATGCGGGCATCAGCTAGTAAATCTATAATCATAATAGAGTTTAGACACGGTGCACGGTGTCTCAAAACTTGTATTTTTGACATTACATTAGTTTTGCATTTAAAATTATTTTGTCAGTTCCTAAATAAATGCTTAAAGTAAACCAACGTTGTTTCAGAGATAATTATGGTTATATGTAACCAAATTAGACATTTTGAATTGAAATTGAATATAATATGAAAGACGGTCTGTTTAGCATATTAATTTGACAAATTTAGTGATAGATACGTCTGAAGTGAATGTTCATTAGCGTTTTTCGATCGTTCTTGAACCATACAATAATTTAAATTTTATTGACCTTTGCATTAACTGAGATACAAGTTTTTATTTGGGTTCCGTATCCAAAGGGTAAGAACGAGACCCTATAGCTCTGTCAGTCTGTTCGTATATCTTTTTCTTTTTTATACCACTAAGGTGGCAGACAAGCTTACCTACGGCCCACCAGAAGGACCGGTGATCACCGCAGCCTATTAACGTTTGCAACACCAGAGGCGCCACACTCGCGCTGCCGACCCTGTAAAAACCTTCTTAGACCCCTTTCGAAGAACCCCATACTGTAGGCGTTTGGGAAAACCGAGGCAGGGAGATCATTCCACAACCTAAGTGTACGCGGAAGAAAGCCCCTATCGGATCTAACCGTGCTGGAACGCTCCGGACGTAGAGTGTGAGGATGAAATCCCTGTCTGTGGCGAGCGGTGCGGTGATAGAACGTAGCCGTGGGCATCATATCAAACAATTCCTCAGAGCACATACCATTGTACAGGCGGCAGAACACGTATAATGATTATATGTATAGTATATAGTTAGTAGTATTAAATGAAACCTCTTTCGATATCTGTTCATTTAGATCAGTGGCGGGCAAACTTTCTTAATGGGGGGCCAGAAAAACTAAGAAATTTCAGTGGCGGGCCAAATTTGATTGAGATTTTCCGCAATTTCATGGCCGAAAAAGTCTATACGTATAAATACGACAGCGCAAACATTGCCATAATTTTCTGTTTGCTGGATTCTTCACCTATGAGTGTATTGTTCTATTAAGTAGAATCAAACAAACAACAAATTATGATTATACTCATGTCGAAGGACCATCGGCAGTCCGGATTAAAAGCTTTCGCGGGCCGGAGTTGGCCCGCTCGCCGTACTTTGCTCATCACTGGTTTAGATGGTTTAAACTACACATCTTCTGTTTTCAATAACAGATAGATCAAGAGTAATATATATATCTATATTATAGTAGAGAAAAGCCGATCAGTAACGTTAACGAAGTTGCTATGCCAGCTAGTCAATTGACAGATCTTTGTCTTATGTTACGACTAGTGTGGCCACGCCCGTATGTGTCGAGCAAATCGAGCGATTCACATGACAGAATTACTGACACCTATAAATAATTATACGTGACTGTTCTGACATTGAATTCACTATTATTTCGCTTATCTAACATAGAGCAACGCGACCAGTTACAAGGGGAGCAGATATAGTATCTTTGTTCTATACATATCTGTCTGTCATAATGTAAAATGTTGCGGGGGGAAATCGTAAATGAATATACCATTAAAAAAGCAATCAGCTGTCACTATGGAACTTACACAAAACAATACACTCATAAATTCAGACACACACATATATTCCTTATAAATGTGTGTGTATAAGCGTACTCCTTTAAGGATACACTTTGATAGAGGGATATGTCTCAGTAGATATGACGCCTCCCCTCCTCATATCGTATTGCTCTATAGCTCGTAATAATTGCCGTGCGGCCCTCAATGCGCAATCGAAAGTAGTTCGATAAAATAAATCGATTACGATCTTTGGGTACGTCACTAATTTACATAATATACAACTAAAAAGTGTATTTTATAATAAAAAACTGGACAAGTACGAGTTGAACTCGCGGGTTCCGATCAAATTTGCATACATGATACAATATCAGGAATTAAATAGTAGCATCACATTTTTACATAGTCTTTTATTTATGACTAGCTGTGCCAGCGACTTCGTCGCATGGAATGTTAAAAAAAAAATATTTTAGTTTTTGGCACATTTTTCTAAAATAAAAGTAGCCTAAGTTACTTCTTATTACATACGCTATCTGCCAGTGAAAGTCCCGTTCAAATCGGTCCAGCCGTTCCAGAGATTAGCCGAAAAAAACAGACAGACAGACAACAATTTGAAAAATATATATTTTGGTATGTGTACTGTATATACATTCATATGCATTTAGTAGAAAGAGGTTATTTTAATATTACAAACAGACACTCCAATTTTATTTATTTGTATGTATGTATGTATGTATGTATAGACTAGCGTAATGCCATGAAGAAGAGGAGACCAGCATCCATATATTAGCTGAGTGCCCAATGTAATCGCTGAGCAGATGGGAAATCATGGGAAAAAACAAAAAGATCTCAAGAATCTGAAAGTGGATCAGATAGCAAGACTTTGCAAGGAAACTGGAAGTTTTGATGGGGCGCCGGGAAGTTGCTGGAAAACCGAAACACATCCCTAGAAGATGTTCTGGGGAAATGGATGACATGGGCAGCGGAAAGGCGGTGGATCGTTACTTTCGTTCCCGTGGGAATACGAGAATAAAATATAGCCAATTTATGTTACCCGGATTACTCGGAAATAGTGTAGCTTCCCAACAGTAAAAGCATATAGCAATTGGTCTAGCAGTTTTGGAGGCTATTCGAAGCAAACAAACAAACAATCAAATCTTTTCCGATTCCTCTTTAGAATATCAACAGGGTAATCTAGTTAAGTAAAGATTTTCTAATTGGATACCTCTTTTCACGCGTTCGCGATATAAAAATGTTTCGATTGACAGTCCGGCGGACTATACTAAGGAACTCTCTATTAATACTGGTTTTAAACTCTTTCCATGTATAAATATTTGTGGTTAGAAATCAATGAACAATAATTTTCAACCAACTAAAATTTATCTGACCTAGAAATCGAACTCTACAACACCTCACAATCACACGCAAACTTCCACAACTACCTGACACCATAATTTGAAGTGTCGACGCAAATACGTATGGATATAATGTGAAAAGATTTTTATAAATGCATGCCCGCAGGCGAAAAAATCGTGATATTATTATAGACTAGCTATGGCTCTGGGATTTCTCGCGTAACATAGTTTAAACACCACACATTGCACTCCACAACTAAGCCGTGCGTCTTAATGTCTGAAACTTTATCCGATTGGTTGACATGACCTATTTCTGCGCTCCCTTGGGTAGCAGCGTGATGATAAGCCTTAAATCATCAGTTATTGGCCAGTGAAAGGCCCGCTAAAAGCGGTCCTTTTTTATTGATTACCCGAAACCTTCCCGGAACAGACAAAAGAAACAGACCAAGAATAATATTTTAAAATAGTTTTTTTATGTAGATTTTTTTAACGTGAGGGAAAATCCTTATGAATGCTATGCAGGACTCCTACCGACTAAACACGTAACGCCCAACAGCCTATGGTTAGGAGCCCTGGGTAAGCCCTCGGAAAGATGTGCCAGGACTTTTTTATGTAGCTACAGTACTATACCATGTAGTAAACAGCTGTATATTTTGAAGTTACAAACAAACACTCCAATATTATTTATATGTGTACTATCGATTGAAGATCATTCATTACATCACTAATGTGATTTAAGGTGTGGTCCCGTCGCTGCGACTAATGTTTTGATTAATTTATTCGATTTCATTTCGTAATTTATGATGTTGATACATTTTATTGTATGTAGCGTGCAAACGAGGTCGCAGTGAGTAATTGATATGTTCATCTAAATATAATAAGTTCTTAGAAACAGCGTAATATCGAGCAAGGTTGCGTCGGGGAAAGATTTTCATGTTACGAGGCTTTGCTAATTGTACCTTATATAACACTAGCTGACCCGCGCAACTTAGTTTGCGCCCCATAAGAGAGAGTATTACTGTAGTGCAGTACTCCCGTAGCGTCTCGTCGTTAATATTCAATACTACGTGAGAGAGTGAGAGAGAGAGAGAGAGAGAGAGAGAGAGAGAGAGAGAAAGGTTTCTCGTCGCGTGTATTCCCATCGCATTATATTTAAAAACAATTTCGTTTATGAAAGAGGTATCCCGTGGCATTATTGTAGAAAAAAAATGATTGCACTTAAAGATAGACACATGCTATCGCGCAATTTTTTTAGAACTTTTTTTAAGAGAAAGAATTTTATAGTACATATTTTTTACATAACAATACATATTTACGCAGCACACGCAACGAAGCTCTCAAAAGAAATAACTTTTCCCCCGTTTTTGAAACATTTACTATAACTGCTCCGCTCCTTTTCGTTGTAGCGTGATGCTATATAGCCTATGACACTCCACAATAACGTAGCTTTCTATTGGTGAAAGAATTTTTAAAATCGATTCAATAGATCCCGAGATTACCCCTTACAATTTAACAATACAAACACACAAACTTTTCTTCTTTATAATATTAGTATAGACTATAAGGTGCTTTAAATATGTGCGCAGCAACAAAAAATATTTATTGCTAAGAAAATTTGGAGTCAATTTTAGGGTTACATAACCAAAGGAAGAAAACGGGATCCTATTCATGGGACTGCACAGTCCGTATGTCGATCTGTGCGTTCGTCACAAGACTGTATCTCGGAAACCGTGATAGCTAGAGAGCTGAAATTTTTACAGATGGTGTATTTTTGTTGCTGCTATAACATTAAATAGTAAAATCAGAATAATATATAGGGGGCTCTCGTAAAACAAACATGATGTTATGTCGTTTTTGGTACGGAACTCTAGATAGCGAGTTCACTTTACCGGATTATAAGAAGGTTTTAATAATAGTGCCTATTTCTCGCGTGACGTTTCGATTTCATCGCACCAGCCGTGGTAGAACATCGGTAAAATGTGTGATGTGCTCTGTTTGTGAGTTTGACGCTTAATAATTCACGTGTCTACGTTTTATTATTGCGAAATATAGGTATTTTTAAAAAACGCTAGTGTTACAAATAAAATCTTACCTATACACAGTCATATCTCCTCGTTATATGAAAATGTGATCGAGATTTTTTACTACCTATCTGCTTAGGACTATCCCATTGTAAATAACTTGCTAGCTTTTATTTAAACTCACTGTCTAGACTAGAAGCTTCCAAATTCGCCCCGTATCATCGAGCCTTTTATGTAAAGTTGCGTGCCATAACTATTTCTTAAAACAGCTCATTAAACATACTCTTTCCAAGGTCCATCGTACGGGAATCACACCTTAACGTCAAAATCGACCTAGTTAATATGACCGCCGTTCTCGCATTAATTAGAAAATATAGAAAAGTAATGTATATTAATATTTATCGTGCAAGTGCGTCGGCTGTCTCGTAATTACGATATTTATCCATTATAAAATTGATTTGATGTGTTGAATATATTACGTTGTTATAAAGAAAAGGTTTGTAGGTATGATTGTAGTCGATATACCTACTTTGAAAAGAGTTTACTAAGGAAAGAGTTTACTAAGGAAAGAGTTTACTAAGGAAAGAGTTTACTAAGGAAAGAGTTTACTAAGGAAAGAGTTTACTAAGGAAAAAGTTTACTAAGGAAAGAGTTTACTAAGGAAAGAGTTTACTAAGGAAAGAGTTTACTAAGGAAAGAGTTTACTAAGGAAAGAGTTTACTAAGGAAAGAGTTTACTAAGGAAAGAGTTTACTAAGGAAAGAGTTTACTAAGGAAAGAGTTTACTAAGGAAAGAGTTTACTAAGGAAAGAGTTTACTAAGGAAAGAGTTTACTAAGAACAGAGTTTACTAAGGAAAGAGTTTACTAAGGAAAGAGTTTACTAAGGAAAGAGTTTACTAAAGAAAGAGTTTACTAAGGAAAGAGTTTACTAAGAACAGAGTTTACTAAGGAAAGAGTTTACTAAGGAAAGAGTTTACTAAGGAAAGAGTTTACTAAGAACAGAGTTTACTAAGGAAAGAGTTTACTAAGGAAAGAGTTTACTAAGGAAAGAGTTTACTAAGGAAAGAGTTTACTAAGGAAAGAGTTTACTAAGGAAAGAGTTTACTAAGGAAAGAGTTTACTAAGGAAAGAGTTTACTAAGGAAAGAGTTTACTAAGAACAGAGTTTACTAAGGAAAGAGTTTACTAAGGAAAGAGTTTACTAAGGAAAGAGTTTACTAAGGAAAGAGTTTACTAAGGAAAGAGTTTACTAAGAACAGAGTTTACTCAGGAAAGAGTTTACTAAGGAAAGAGTTTACTAAGGAAAGAGTTTACTAAGGAAAGAGTTTACTAAGGAAAGAGTTTACTAAGAACAGAGTTTACTAAGGAAAGAGTTTACTAAGGAAAGAGTTTACTAAGGAAAGAGTTTACTAAGGAAAGAGTTTACTAAGGAAAGAGTTTACTAAGAACAGAGTTTACTAAGGAAAGAGTTTACTAAGGAAAGAGTTTACTAAGGAAAGAGTTTACTAAGGAAAGAGTTTACTAAGGAAAGAGTTTCCTAAGAACAGAGTTTACTAAGGAAAGAGTTTACTAAGGAAAGAGTTTACTAAGGAAAGAGTTTACTAAGGAAAGAGTTTACTAAGGAAAGAGTTTACTAAGAACAGAGTTTACTAAGGAAAGAGTTTACTAAGGAAAGAGTTTACTAAGGAAAGTGTTTACTAAGGAAAGAGTTTACTAAGGAAAGAGTTTACTAAGAACAGAGTTTACTAAGGAAAGAGTTTACTAAGGAAAGAGTTTACTAAGGAAAGAGTTTACTAAGGAAAGAGTTTACTAAGAACAGAGTTTACTAAGGAAAGAGTTTACTAAGGAAAGAGTTTACTAAGGAAAGAGTTTACTAAGGAAAGAGTTTACTAAGGAAAGAGTTTACTAAGGAAAGAGTTTCCTAAGGAAAGAGTTTACTTAGGAAAGAGTTTACTAAGGAAAGAGTTTACTAAGGAAAGAGTTTACTAAGGAAAGAGTTCACTAAGGAAAGAATTTACTAAGGAAAGAGTTCACTAAGGAAAGAGTTGACTAAGGAAAGAATTTACTAAGGAAAGAGTTTACTAAGGAAAGAGTTTACTAAGGAAAGAGTTTACTAAGGAAAGAGTTTACTAAGGAAAGAGTTTACTAAGGAAAGAGTTGACTAAGGAAAGAATTTACTAAGGAAAGAGTTCACTAAGGAAAGAGTTGACTAAGGAAAGAATTTACTAAGGAAAGAGTTTACTAAGGAAAGAGTTTACTAAGGAAAGAGTTTACTAAGGAAAGAGTTGACTAAGGAAAGAATTTACTAAGGAAAGAGTTCACTAAGGAAAGAGTTTACTAAGGAAAGAGTTTACTAAGGAAAGAGTTGACTAAGGAAAGAATTTACTAAGGAAAGAGTTTACTAAGGAAAGAGTTTACTAAGGAAAGAGTTTACTAAGGAAAGAGTTTACTAAGGAAAGAGTTCACTAAGGAAAGAGTTTACTAAGGAAAGAGTTTACTAAGGAAAGAGTTTACTTAGGAAAGAGTTTACTAAGGAAAGAGTTTACTAAGGAAAGAGTTTACTAAGGAAAGAGTTGACTAAGGAAAGAATTTACTAAGGAAAGAGTTTACTAAGGAAAGAGTTTACTAAGGAAAGAGTTTACTAAGGAAAGAGTTTACTAAGGAAAGAGTTTACTAAGGAAAGAGTTCACTAAGGAAAGAGTTTACTAAGGAAAGAGTTTACTAAGGAAAGAGTTTACTAAGGAAAGAGTTTACTAAGGAAAGAGTTCACTAAGGAAAGAGTTTACTAAGGAAAGAGTTTACTAAGGAAAGAGTTTACTAAGGAAAGAGTTTACTTAGGAAAGAGTTTACTAAGGAAAGAGTTTACTAAGGAAAGAGTTTACTAAGGAAAGAGTTTACTAAGGAAAGAATTTACTAAGGAAAGAGTTTACTAAGGAAAGAGTTTACTAAGGAAAGAGTTTACTAAGGAAAGAGTTTACTTAGGAAAGAGTTTACTAAGGAAAGAGTTTACTAAGGAAAGAGTTTACTAAGGAAAGAGTTCACTAAGGAAAGAGTTTACTTAGGAAAGAGTTTATTAAGGAAAGAGTTTACTAAGGAAAGAGTTTACTAAGGAAAGAGTTCACTAAGGAAAGAGTTCACCAAGGAAAGAGTTTATTAAGGAAAGAGTTTACTAAGGAAAGAGTTCACTAAGGAAAGAGTTCACCAAAGAAAGAGTTTATTAAGGAAAGAGTTTACTAAGGAAAGAGTTCACTAAGGAAAGAGTTTATTAAGGAAAGAGTTTACTGAGGAAAGAGTCGAAACTCTTTCGCTATTTAGAAAGTCATCTTACATACATACCTACATATAGTCACGCCTTTATCCCCGAAGGGTTAGGTAGTGGCATAGTAATGCCCATATTGCACCCTTTTAGATTTTGTCCCACGTAATAGGTGGTGAGCCGTATTGCCTTCTTTATATAAACAGCCGCAGTTTGTGACTGCCTGCTAAAAGCTTTCAACTTGGCTTAACGACTGCCATTTTACTGGCAAGAAAGTCATCTTATTATTTCAAAGCAACAATATAGTGTCCTGGGACATCCTTCCGAGGGCTTACCCGGGGCTCCCAACCATATGCTGCTGGGCGTTATGTGACGTTTTTTAGTCGGTAGGAGTCCGGCATAGCATCCATGATGGACTTTACCTCAGGTTAAAAAAAAAAAGTAACATTGCAATTAAGCTGTGCAGTTTTGCTCAGCAGCTTCTTTGTTTTATTTGTTAATTTGGTACTCCTTCGTGATCATGGCGCTTGCAACGGCCATAGTTATAGAATAACAGATAACTCATTTTACTATACAAAAGTGCCGAATGATCAAAAAAGCTCAATAACACAATTAGTAATTATCCCGTTAACTTTAATACTAATTTTAAAATACCCATTCATTCGAAGTTGGTCACGTTTTGATATTCATATCAATCGATACATCGATATGATCCATCAGATGAATCAATTAAGAGATAACTTTAGATCTTTGATTTAAGTACTTCACACTTTTAATGCACACACAAGGTTATTATTTGATTGCATTTTTTAATCGATTACCGATCTTATTCATCTTACGATTGCATTTGAAATCGATTTATCCTTAATCAAATAAATAATATTGAAATGTCTGTTTGTAATCTCCCAACACCTAAAAGCTTATTAATGACAGTCGAAGGTGTTAAAACCGTATTGCTAGGAATGTTATACAATTTAATACAAAAAGGTTGAAAAGTTGCTGGAGTTTTATGTGGAGTTTTAGGAAGTAACCTAAAAAACTGTTGTTTAAGACCGCTAGACGAGTATAGTTATACGATTACCTATGACTTTACTATTTTATTTCACGTTGTCCAATGTTTTTTAAGTAGCTGAATGACTTAAAAACTATCTTACTAATATTATAAACGTTAAAGTTTGTGAGTGTGGATGTTTGTTACTTTTTCACGCTCAAACTGCTGAACAGATCGGGCTGAAATTTGGTACAGAGATACATTATAGTCTGGAATAACACATAGGCTACTTTTTATCAAGGGAATAAGTTCCCACGGGAACAAATTTTACGCGAGCGAAGCTGCGTGCATCAGCTAGTATTTAATAAAATATTAGATAGATGTTACAATAAAGCATAATAACTATTTACAATAAGAATAAAACTAAACTAAATCTAAATAGAGCCCCGGTGGCATTGTGCCCAAAAAACTGGCAGCAGTCCCCCTTTGAACGGTGATGCCTATTCGATGGGAGAAATAACTGCCAGCCCTTAGGTCACCAGTTGACTCCACAAGACGCTTCTTCAAAATTTTAGAGCTCATTGGGACCCCATGGTCTAGACACCGTCTGGAATGAAATTGTAAGACGAGCCGAGACCCTTATACTTAGCTGGCTTTTTCTTTTGTTCTAGGAAGATAGGACGGTAGTAGCTGAATTGATTTTGATATTTTTAACCAACTCCAAGTCCGTCAATTATTACCTCAACTCCTTCGATTGACTGAGAGCGTAAGCTAATATTTTTGTTTCTCATGGTGCAGAGATTGCCCAGTGCACTCAACACTGGTGCTCGGTTGACAAGAAATGTCATGTAGTGTTCAGCAAGGCTGTATTTTAGATCCACTTTTATAAAAAATTGGCTACGATTGTGTGCGTTCTTGGTGTGATTGCAGTGACACATCATCCTCGCAACAGCACGGTGACAGACGTCCCAGAAAGATCACGGCTGAGGATGCACAAGTTGTTGAAATTATACGGCGACTTATACCACTCCCCCTAGGCTGTCCGGAACTCAGAGCAAGGGTCACTAGAGTTTGGCAACTAAGGGTTGTCAGAATCTCATCCTCTGGCTACACACAACCATAAGCACTGTAAGGATTTAATCAGTCTTACATCTATGGCACTTCTAAAAATCACAGACAAACCTGTTTATTTCCTACAACCAATAAATAAAGCCACATTCACACTACACAATTTTTTGTCTCCAATCAACACCACACAATAAAGACCTCACTTTCTAACCTCATTAATTCACACTACTCGCCATCTATTTAACATTTAACGTACGCAAACATACAGAACCCACCCACTCAGTATAGATAAGTGTCCCCACACATGCCACGAGTACCGACTAGTTTTTAAACGGATGCCAATTACGAGACCATATATAAAAGCGCTGGAGCTTTTTGCTGTCGTCTAAAAAGGCACTAATTATGGTTTCCTGCTGGACACAGAGAATGTTGCAGCGACAAAAAAGTCGTAAAGGTGTGCACAGTACGCGCGATGCGTCGATAGACTATTTTGGGGTAGGGTTGTCAGTCATCAGCACTGAACGTTTTATTCCCTATTTGATTGATGACGAGACTTTTGTTTATTTACCGGTCTCCTTACAATCTTGTAATCTTGAATCTAGCAACTATAACAACGAGGTGTCTTATATTTCGTTATTGGTGGAGGCGGCATAGAAGGTGGCACTAGTCGTCACAGGCTCGTTTCAGCGAATTTTGCATCGTTATATGAACATTCTCGTGCCATTGCCAAATTATCACCTAGTCGGAGAATACTCTCTGTGTCTGAGGACACCTGATACTTACTTAGTGCACGCTATTGGCGAAAAATTGCAATTTATTTACGCAAACTGCAGGACTTCAGTTCAGAATATTCTTTGGTTATTTTTATTACTATCTATTATTTCTTTAAAAGACCCAATGCTGTGACAGCCCTTAAAACTTTAGCAGTTCGATGTTATTGGCAGGGCTATCACGTATCGTACACGTTGGGACTAGAGCTCTTACATGGACTAATGATGATATATCTTCATCCTAGCGCAAGAACCGAATTTATAATACACCCTCATTAGATGGGATATAAGATACTGGATGCCTGGCAACTGTTAATGCAATAACTGGGCCCTTATAGCCTTTTTAGCTCATACAAACATGAGTTCTCTGTATTACAGTTTGCTTGGACTAACAAGCTTTTGAAAAGGCCCGGGTTTTCTTGGCCTCTGGAGAAAAACAGATTACAATACTACTTATAGGTACTCAAAAATGTTTGTCTTGAATTTTATGACTGGTTTTTAGGGTTCCGTAACCAAAGGGTAAAGACCCTATTACCACAGATTATATAATATATTCTATACTATTACCACAGATTATATAATATATTCTATACTATTACCACAGATTATATAATATATTCTATACTATTGCTGAGACTTCAGATATGCTCCAAAATTACAGAACCGATTTGAAAAATTTTTTCACTGTTGCGAAGCTACGCTATCCCTGGTAAACATAGGCTATATTTTATTCCCGTATTCCCTCGGGAACGGGAGCAGTTGCAGTTGAAACCGCGTGACATCCACTAACAATTAGATAAGATACAATACATCCTTCTTGAGCGAAGTACCTAAATTGCACGACATACATACATACATATGGTCACGCCTTTATCCCCGAAGGGGTAGACAGAGGCATATTATATGCCCACATTTCACCTTTGTATAATTTGTCCCACGTAATAGGTGGTGAGCCGTACTGCCGTGTTTAAATGGACAGGCGCAGGTTGTGACTGCCTGCTGTTGAAATAAAGCCTTCAAATTAGCTTAACGACAGCCATTTTACTGGCAACCGGGACCAACAGCTTAACGTGCCTTCCGAAGCACGAAAACCCTTAAATAAATGTCACAAAGTGATCACATGGATGGTCACCCATCTATGGACTGGCAATAGTGAAAGTTGCTTACTGCAGTGATCGTTTACAGAACACTGAGTCCGCGGGGCCACGAGCGCTTCATATTACAAAAGTACTTCGATATACCTAAAGCACTAATAGGTATGGTCACAGTAAGTAGGTCAGTAATGAGCTCAGACTATTGGCTACTGTCGAACAGTCAATGTCCAATCAATGCGCTTGTCAAAGCAGTTACTGTGGTCTTTGTAGGTATTTGTGACAAACTGATAACAGTTGCACTTCAAATTGGTAAATACTGTGTACTACGTCGAAACTGCTCAATCAATTTGAATGATACTTGGCACAATCTGAGCTTATGATCCGAGGAAGGTTTTAGGATACTTTGTTAAAATTTAATGATTCTTTAGATATAACTTGGTGATGCGTGAAATTTGGTATCCGTTCCCGCTTCACGTGGGAATATTTTCCCGGGATGAAAATTAGCCTATGTGTTATTTGCGACTATAAGCTATCTATGTATCTATGTATCAGCCCAATCCGTTCAGTTGATATAGCGTGATTGAGTAACAAACATCCGAACATCCAAACGTCTAAACATCCAAACATCTTCACAAAATTTCACATTTATAATATTAGTAGGATGTAAGGGTCGTTCTAAACAGGTCAATTTTACACGCTCCTATGAGTTTGAATACCTCTCCTTTTGTATACCTTTCTATCGCTCTCTCTTATGAGACGTAAATGAAGTTGCGAGGGTCAACTAGTAATCCTACTAATATTATAAATGTGAAAGTTGTGAAGATGTTTGGATATTTGTTACTCAATCACGCCCTAACGGCTGAACGGATTGAGCTGAAATTTGGTACAAAGATAGCTTATAGTCTGGAATAACACATAGACTTTTCATTCTGGGAAAATTTTCCCACAGGAAGCAGGAAGGGGACCAAATTTCACGCGGGCGATGCCGCTAGCATAATCTAGTTGTATAATATCGTACAAAATTGCAAAGATTTGAGAATCTAACCAAAAACCAAAGATAATATAATAGTATTACATACAAATCGTCAACTCCCTGCCTCCCCCCTCCCTATTGCCGTGTTAGTACTTGAGAGAGTGTCACTGCGTTGCATTACGTATACTCCTCATTGACATATATTCTACATATGGATCGATGATACACCTATAAATTGCTTTGGTTTAATTTGTACTTAGCCGAGGGTAGATTTGAAAAAAAAGTACCTACATACGTGAGATTGCGTTCTGTTCCTTATTATTTTGTTTCCACAGCTAGTGTCCCTATATATAATCACACAGATTCAAGCATTCACATTACGTGTATATTAGTGTAAGTGAAAACGAACATTGCACAGGGCGGAAACTCCATACAAAATATTATTTTGTATGGAGTTTCCGCCCTGTGCAAAAACGTAGGTACCTACTACACTCCCTATAGGTACTACTGAGGCAATGACAATCTTGACACAGAAACTTAGCGCAAACAATAATAGTTATGTAGTTAGCTAGGTGTGTTAGGTCACCCATATAAAGTGTAATAAGCCTTATTACAGGTTCGTGTAATTCGTGTACATTGTGCGATGTGTCAGTTCTGCGCTACTGTGCTGTCAATCCTGCTGGAGAACGGCCATAAAGTGGGCTTAAATTGTTTACGTGCTGTTAGGAACATTCTAGATTCTAGGTAGATTGTGTGTATTTGCTATCGAATCTATATTCTATACTAGATGGAGCTGGCGTGAAATTTTGTTCCCGTTCCCGCTTCCCATAGGAACTTAGCCCCGAAATGTGTGTGATATTCCAGACTATGTATGATCTATCCCTTCACCAATTCAGCTATTTATTCGTCCGCTAGAACGTGAATCAGTAATAAACATACACACATAAAGACATCCAGATCCATTAGCGGATGACACATCCACACTCACAAACTTCCGCAAGAATATTACATATTCCGCATCTACGCTATAGGATCATTTTGAATAGGAATATATAGTAAAAACTATCTAATTGAACCTTGGAAGTACAGATATTAGTCTAATATACCAAAACAAATCATTAAACGACATAGGAACAAAATAAATAAAACATGTTGCACGAAGTAAAAATAATAAATGAACAGCCTTAATGATCAAGCGCATTATTAATAGATCATTTTTTGCTCTGGATCCATAAATCAGTCAATCGATACAACCACTCAATTGTATATATTCTATCTCTGTCTGTCGATCACGTGTCGCGTCACAAAATGATAATGTACAGAAAGCAATCTCACGTAACTACTTTACTTTTTATACTTAGATCGTTCCTCTATCGAACTATAAAAACATGGTACGACCTGCCCGCACACGTGTTTCCCTCATTATACAATCCCGGGTTCTTCAAGAGGAGCGTGAAGAGGCACATCACAGGGCCGCCAACTTGAGGACCACTGACAGAAGTCTTATGGATTGTGAGAGTGGCTTCCAATCGCTAGATGCGACATACTTTCCATCAGGCTGGTGACGTCAATTTGGCGAACTGAATATTAAAAAAATAACTTCATCAACTATGCACACTTCGCTCAATAAATAAATATCGCAGTTACTGTTAAAATCCTCTGACCTTGTGACCGTGAACTCCGTGAGCGTGTACGTTGTCCGAGCGCACTTTGTATGAAGATAGCTTTCTGTATTTATTATTCTGTGGTCGCAGTTTAAAAGCGCGCGCGCCATCTATCTCGACACCTAAATGATCTATATCGATCGATCTGTGTGGGACTTTGGGGTGACCATGAGTTGATGCTGTGAGTGTATAAATACAATACATATGTATAACGTCTGTCTCCCATCGGAGTTGGCAGATTTAATTAAAACGATCCAGGTGTGTATACGATACATGGCTTCTTTTCACTCATAAGTGTTTTCATACACGCTCGTCGGTCGTGGTTTGATTCTACTATTTATCAATATTGCTTGCATGAGCAAATGCATAGATTTTCATCATCATCGATTGACCAACGAAGAGGCACGTCATTGGGGCGTCAACTTGAGGACAAGTTTCTTGTAGATTTGGAGAGTATCCACTACTCGCTGGATATTGTCATGACTTTCCATCAGCTGGGCTGCATAATTTTGGTAAGCTAAATTTCATCATCTGAGTGTTCCATGTTCCGTATATGGCCCTCTTCACTTCGCACCATTTTTGACATCTTTTTAGTGAGATCTGTATCTAGTCCGGGCTTTGTGCTTCTATCTCTTTAGTAGTAAGTTCAGGAGCCATTAAGACGTCATTTTATTTTAGCCACTGAAGTAACGGATAAGTAAAAATTCTACATGGATGCTACGTCAGACTCCTACCGACTAAAAACCATTTTTACGTTACGTTAATGTGAGGGAGATTTTTTTACCATTGAGCTATTTCTAATCATAATTTTGAAAACAACCACATCGCGTGGATACCCTACTTCGTACAGCTTTGACGCTGGTCAGTAGGTAGTAAGGTGCGGGCCTACCGTGAGCTTAACCTTATTAAGCAAAAACCTTATTGTAATGACAATACTTTTAAAAAGCTGCATTAGATCGCTCTATTCATCAAAAAATAATAATTTACGAGTATCTATCTCTTCATCATTCTTTTATATAGATTTAGTGAGAGTGAGCCGGACACTTTTTCAAAAGTATAGCAGTATCTGCTATACTTTTGAGACGGTTTTCAGAATAACAGGAGGTCCTTCTTTAATGGGTGACTTATAAACAATATGCAATTCACTGTAATGGGCTACTTAAAACCCTGTAACAAGAATTTCTGAGAAAATAATATTTTTTAACTTTAATTTGGTCGAAATACAACAACACTAAATACAAAACGTTACCAATTTTAACGTTAAGACGAGAATTCAATAGGTAATTTACAAGAAAAATACAGTAATAGTATGTATAATATAAATAATAATATATTTTTATTTTCTCGCTCTAGTGAATTCCAACCTTAACGATATACCGACTGCAATAACTGTTTACCCGCGTAGTTCCCGTTCCCGTGGGAATACGGGGATAAAATATAGCTTATGTCACCTTGGGATAGTGTAGCTTTCCAGTAGTGAAAGAATTATTCATATCGGTTCAGTAGTTTCGGAGCATTTTCATTGCAAAGAAACAATCAATCAAATCTTTTTTCTTTATGATATTTTAGTAAAACCTGGAAGGTCTTATAATCCTTTCATTGAGTTGTACAGGACGTGTTCATCATAAAAAAAATGCTAAAATAACCTCTGCCCGCTTCAGAAATATATAACAGTTCCTTTTTAACAGAATATAGATAAAAGTTTTTAATATTTAAACTCAGAGATTCTGTCACGTTTGTGTGTGGCCACAAAATTAGCGTCGGTACTAGCGTATGCTACTTAGTAAATCCTGGAACATCCCTCCAAGTGCTTATCCGGGACTCCAGCTCTCAGTCAGGTCATCCGTGCTTTAAGTCTGTAAGAATAGATTCCATGAGGAAAATCCACACGAAAAAAAGGCTACTTAGTAAAGTATTTATATTAGAAACCTATGATTATATAAATCCAACTCCTTTATTGCTCTACCATAGACCTCCATCATTTAACTCCTGAGTCTGGAATTTTCTTTAAAAAAATAACAACCTTGTCCACGTTGACAGGTACTTAATGCTATGTAAATATAATTGGTGTACAATGGCTATGTGTAATTATTTACTGTTACACACCAATCGAAGGTTTTTGCTCCAATTGGGCTACAATAAATCTATCTGCTATTCACAGTTTACTAAAAATAATAAACAATTCTATTAGGAATTCAACTTTGAAGAGAGCACACATACACACACAAACGTCCTTGACATCCACACGTAACACTTGACCTGAATAGCAGATTTCATGGCCACAAAACAGTTTTTTTTTCGCAAGTGCTTTCAAACAGCCTAAGGTCGATGCGTGTATAATTTGCACATTTCAGAGCTTAACGAGCTTTTAATTTGTATGTAACGATGTTTGAGTGTGGAGAGCTTATAAAGGTCACACACGCCTCTGCTAAACAGACAAAACAATTTTATTCTAAAGACGCTAGATGCGGCGATCAGAACAAGCGTCATGTACAACTCAACCGCGGTACATGTACGCATCGCTTGTTAGTTCGGTTCATGGTGTTATCACTTAGAACTGAGCATTGAATTATAATGTAACCAACTTACGTAGGTTCTCAACGTTGCAGTTACATTGAGACTTGTCATGATATTTAATTTCGTTTCATTATAACGTAAGAGTTTCCAGAAACACGTGGTAGTTGGCGCTGTACGCAATATTAAAAAATCTAATATTTTAGTTAAAAATTCACAACTAGATGGCGCTGTGCCTTTTTTTAAATCGCGGTATGGTTTCGTTACATAGGGTCATATAAGTAAGACTACTTTTCTGCCCAAGGTAGTTTATTATTATTTTTACGATCTTAAAACAATTTTTTCTAAAAGATTCAAGTTTATTTAAATATATTTGTTACTAATTGTTACACTCGATTTTTATTTCATGGCCACGCAGTCAGAAAGTTTCTTGTAATAGCTGCTTGGCACCGCTGGTGTCGACACTTAGTCGAGTGACGTCTCTATCTCATAATATACAAATGTACTCTGTGGTTCGGTTTGTGCCACAATACGAATGACACCTACGTGGCGGAGATATTTTAATTTATTGTGGTAGAATAAATCAAATATAAATATAAATATTTGAGGACAATCTCACACAACATCTAGCCCAAAATAAGGATCTAGACGACTGATAGACATGCTGATAATTTCTAAATACATACATATTTTACATAGAAAACACCCAAACTCCGAAACAAACATTTGTAGATCACACAAATATTTGGACCGACCCAGGACCTCTAGCGCGGCAACCCAACAGTCCCAGAACTCCCAACAGGCCCAGAACTACCGTAGTCGACGTTTCGACTTTATATTGAGCTACGATTAGGAATTTGTTCTGACATTTCATTCCGTTGAAATTAATAAACATCCGATGCCATATATCATGGTACATATTTAGCTCTATCTAGCTATCACAACCGGATATTGAATCCTCTTAGCAAATATTTGAATATAAAACAGGTATTTTAAAATCCCAATAAAATCATGTTTTTTTTATAAATATCTAAGATCGACATAACTCACAGAGTTCACTCTACCTAAAGTGGTAATGTTGAAAGTATATGTGTTATTTTTAAACTATCGCGGTTTTTTACACTCATACTTATAGAAATGTGAAAATGTAAGTTAGTTCGCTCTAACTTTGCCGCTGGCGTAGAGGCGTATACCTGAATTGTTAATTAGACGAAGTAAATTGACAGTAGCTAATGTCACTTCGTCATAGTAAATTAAATACGCAACATTGTATGAAGAAGTGACATTAGTTGCTGTCAATTTACTTCGTCTAATTAAAAATTCGACTCTAGTATGGAGCCGAGCGGCAAAGTTAGAGCGAACGAGCAGTAAATGTATTTCGCGTGAAGTCCCGAGTTCTATAAGTATGAGGAATACGTTACTTATACTGAAAAATGGCACCAAAAAAGTCAGGCCTTACTTTTCATAACATGCTACCATAGATAATTTCATGGAATTTTTTTTAGAATGTATAAAAGATCTGCTCTTTTTTTAAAGCCGTGATGTTCGTGCATGACGTGTCTAATTATAATACGTCGTTGATGGTAGTATACCTTCCAGCCAGATGGTGTGACCATCTTGAAAAGATCGCGGGGTCCGACTGGAATCTAGTGCTTTAAAATAATCACAGTTTTTTGTTTCTTTCTTCCCTGCTTCCATTATTCATCAGACTGATCCTATTTCGATTGTTCTCTTTTGTTGTACATATTTTTTTTGTCAGGAAAAGGTTTTACGGAGAGAAATTTAGCAAGACGAAGTCGAGAAATAACATACTATACTACACACATACACATATAATATATCTATCAATTAATTATATACTGGGTGTATGTACCCATGATGCAGGCAGTATTTCCACGCTGGAAACCTATGGAATGTTTGCAATGCAAGGTTTTCTTTTACATATTAGGTATTATACTTGCCCCTTATGGCAACGGGAAAGAGAACAAAATGTCGCCACCCAATTCATCCCGAGGGTGTCGTAGGAGGCAACTAAGAGACACTTTCCCAAAACAATCTATTGCGTAGAGTAAGAAAACTCGAAATGAAACCCGTTTGTAGGATGACAATCGTTATGCAAAGTGGAAGACATTATGGGTAGTTTGAAAAGTCAACCGCGCCTGTCTATTTCAACACGGCAATACGCTCACCACTTATTACGTGGGAAATAAAACTATAGGGTGAAATGAGGGCGTATACTATGCCTCTGACTACCCCTTCGGGGATAAAGGTGGGACTATATGTATGTACGTTTTTTTATATACTTATTTAAAAAAAAACAAAAAAGCATTTCGTGATAGTACATGATTAACAAAAAGTAATAATAAAAAAAACTCACCTTATCCTGAAAAGTCCGATGCAAACTCTCCTTCGTATACCGTCCATCACCTTGCTTCAGGATAGCTGAACACTGTTTCAATAGTGCCAACCGTATTTTCTCTTTAGCACACTCCACTTCCATAATAGACAACCTATGTCCCGTCCTATTAACACACAAGCCACCTCCACAGTTTCCATTGCTATCTGTCACGTTGGTATCACTGTCTTCACAATTCAAATCAACAGTTTCCAAGTTCGTTATTATTGTTGGAGTGTTGGCAGTTCCGTTGGCCGCCATTTTGTTTAGTCATTGGATTATTGTTTTTAGTTGTTTTATTTTTGATTTATTTATTTATATTGTGCCTCATTTGTTTTTATCTGTAAGTAATGAACCTAAAATAAAAATGGATATCTCTAAAAGCACTAATTATATTTTTTCTAGGGATTGTTCGGGGCCAGCAGACTCAGATTTCATTTTAAGATAAGCTTTGATGCCGTTTACTTTAGATGTACCTAATATTAGTTGCTATGGTGCGTTATTTCCTTGGTTATTAAAAAACTTGTGTCACCAATAAGAAAAATTCTATTTGAGAAAGAGAAAAGAGGAACCAAAATTCTAGAAAATACATGTAAAGACGCTAATAACCTGTGGACTAAGGTCAAAAACCTTAGTCCACCTATTTCATCCACCTAACTGTTCCACGATTAGATGGATTCACAAAGATTTATTTTTAAATAGCTGTTTCCTGCGGCTTCGTCGACGTAGAAGTCGTTATCGCGTAAAATCTTTTTATGTAGTCGGTTAAAAAGTAGCCTATTTCCTTCCCAGGGACTCAAACTATCTCTACATAAACGAAATTTCATCTAAATCGGTTCAGCGTTTTAGGCGTAAAAGCGTAACATACAGACAACCAAAGTTACTTTGTATTTTATAATATTAGCAGGGATTATTATACTTCTGGCAATATGTTCACGAGAAACTCATCAAAAAAAAAATTGTACTTAATGCGCTTCGTTTCCATACAAATTTTAGCCCCTCTCTATAAAATAGATTGCAGAGGGGCTTATGGCGAGACTTGTGTCTGTAGTCTGTGACTGTGTTGCATTATATTACGTCACTAAGTCACGTGGATCATCTGTTCAAAGTTTGAAATAAAAAAATTACAACGTCAATCGGATAGAACTTTCACTTTCACAATAAACGTTAGAGCGGCAGTCGGGTGAGACCGTCTCACGGCTTCTTGTTAATTCTATTAATGATAGGTACTACCCGTTCGCTCTAACTTTGCCGCTGGCGTAGAGGCGTATACCCAAATTGTTAATTTAGACGAAGTAAATTGACAGTAGCTAATGTCACTTCGTCATAGAAAATACGCAACATTGTATGAAGAAGTGACATTAGTTGCTGTCAATTTACTTCGTCTAATTAAAAATTCGACTTTAGTATGGAGCCGAGCGGCAAAGTTAGAGTGAACGAGCAGTATGTAACGTTCCAGATAATTTGATAAATGTGTAACTTTAAAGCTTAATATTACATCATTATTACCAAAAACGTATTGAGAATCATAACTAGAATCATAAATATATATTGCCTCAATGCCGTAAGTGTATAAAAATCATACGTTTTGAACATAACCCACTTTCTCTGCAAAAAGTAAATAAATAAAAATCTTTACGTCTATAATATCCGGTTAAAAATATACTCCACATTTTGATTATATAACATACATAACTACATATAGTCACGCTTTTATCTCCGAAAGAGTAAGCAGAGGTTATACTATACCAAAGATAATATAGTATTACAACTCCCTGCCTCCCACCTGCTCCCACTGAGTAAGCTTCCACATCCCCCCACCAAAGTTGATGTGTCTATTCCCGTGTCAGTACTTGAGAGAGTGTCACTGCGTTGCATTACGTATTACTACCCACGTACTTTGTGCTATTGCTTTGGTTTAATTTGTGCTTAGCCGAGGGTAGATTGGAAAAAAAGTACCTACATACATGAGATTGCGTTCTGTTCCTTATTATTTTGTTTCCATAGCTAGTGTCCCTAGTATACTCACACACACATTCAAGCTTGATTCAAGCATTCACATTACGTGTGTATTAGTGTGGGTGAAAACGAACATTTTTGTATGGAGTTTCCGCCCTGTGACTATACGTCCACATTTCACCTTCTTATGCGGTGAGCCTAATGCCGTATTAAAATGGACAGGCGCAGGTTGTAACGACCCATTGTGGAATAATCTCCCTGCTTAGATTCCCCGAACGTCTTCCATATAGGGTTCATAAAAAGGGGTCTTAGAAGGTTCTTGCAGGTTTGCACCGCGAGTATAGCACCTCAGTGGTGTTGAAAAAAAAAGTGTGTGCGTGTAACCTTTACGCGCGATTGAAGTAAAACTTCTTTGCCATTGACGGCATCAAATATTTTATTAATATCATTCATTCGAATTTTGAATAGCGGACACGTAGTTTCCGCTATTCAAAATTCAAATATCGTTACTTCCGTCGGAAAAAATAGTGTGTGCGTGTAACCTTTACGCGCGATTGAAGTAAAACTTCTTTGCCATTGACGGCCTCTAATGTTATATTAATATCATTCATTCGAATTTTGAATAGCGTACTACGTTTACGCTATTCAAAATTCAAATAGCGTTACTTCCGTCAGAAAAAAATCCCCCCGTTCCCAACCGACCACCTGAGTTATCCACACCCCAACCCCCCGTTGAGTTACTGCCTAATCGCGCCTAAAGAGGTTGTACTTCAAAAATCTGAGTTACTCCCTAGGTCGCGCCTAAAGAAGTTTTACTTCCACAAGGTCATCATCAATCAATCAATTTATTTACAACAGCTAATGAAATAAAATCAAATTTGGCATTCATATTGTAATGGCTATATCAAATTTGAAATTGGGGCTATATCCATTAATTAGTAAACTAACCTATAATAGTTGTTTGATTGATCAAAATGGCAAAGTATTTATGTGTGGGTGTAACAGTGTAAATACATGCATAATCTAAATTATAGTGTGTGTTTTTGTTACTAAAGAGCAGTGCTTAACCTGTCACTGCGTAGGAGTCGACAGTGATTGAAGTGCTGATATAAAATGTTTGTAGAGGTTCCGTATAGAAAATAGAAATAAACGGGAAAGCCAGTGAATTCCTTTCGCACGTACTTAGTTTGGGGTATAAACATTAAGTACCTATTTTAAATTTGACTGGGGGCCTGAGGACAGTGAGTGGGCTGCTTACCGTCCTTACAGAAGCAGGCCCATGACGGCAGTATGACGTGAGGGATTCACGACCTTCCCTCCTAAGAAGCGGGATCACACCCGAAATCCCCCAAAGACGCGGGATAACACCCGAACCACCCCCTGGGCGAGGCCGCAATGGTAGCCGTAGCCGTAATGGTAGTAGTTGGGAGTCCTAGGACATCCTTCTGAGGGCTTATCCGGGGCTCCCGACCGTAGGCTGTTGGGCATTACGTGAAGTTTTTTAATCTGTAAAAGTCCGGCTTAGCATCCTTAAAGGTTTTTTCCTCACGTTAAAAAAAAAATTAGTAGTATATTTAATTTATAAAAACAATTTTTATCGATAATTTTCATCATTTCTTCCCCGCGCCCGCCGCCCCTTTCATGAACATGACCTGCTCACAGAAAGAGGCAGTAGAGTCCCACTTACCAGCTCCTATAGCAGAGGCTAATATTAGCTTAATTTTGGCTAGATGGACTGTATTTGGAAGATGTGACTTGAGCAACCAAGGTGGAGCGATCAGACCAGTCATAGACGAGTGGCTGGAGAGGAGCCACGGCAACCTCTCCCATTGGTTATCACAGATAATTACCGGGCACGGGTGCTTCGGTAAGCATCTGGGGCAAATACACCGGGAGACTATTATAGACATTATCTTAGCTTTATAGGTAAATCTAAGTGTGCGGAACTGCCTTTTCTTTTTCTAATTGAAAAAAATCCTATATGGATGCTATGCCGGACTCCTACCGACTAAAAACTACACGTTTTCTACCTAATACCTACGGTTGGGAGCCCAGGGTAAGCCCACGGAAGGATACCCCAGGACTCCCTACAGACCTACGGCTACCACTGCGGCCTCACCTAGGGAAGTTCGGGTGCTATCCCGTGTCTTTGGGGGGGGGGGGGGGTTCGGATGTTAACCCGCTTCTCGGGGGGGGGGGGGGGGCGTGCGTAAATCCCTCACGTCACGCTGTCGTCTAGGGCCTTACAGTCCTCAGGCCCCCGGTCTTGGACAAAGACACGTCTCCGCAGATTGCGGAACCCTAACTAAATAAGGACTCGTATTGCAATAATTGATTATTCAAATATACGAGTATTAACATTGCGATTTGAGTGAAAGTGAGTCTATGTAATCACATAATTGCTAACTAGTTATTTCATTTGCATGATTAGCCTTTAATTAAATTATAAGCTTATAAGCAATAATTTATCGGAGGGGTTTATATGTGAACGACAGAAGTCGAAGCCGTCTACTTTGATTTTAAAACCGGGAAAGTGCGAGTATCATACATACATACATACCTACATATGGTCACGCCTTTATCCCCGAAGGGGGTAGGCAGAGGCATATTATATGTCCACATTTCACTTTTTTTGTATAATTTGTCTCACGTAATAGGTGGTGAGCCGTATTGCCGTGTTTAAATGGACAGGCGCAGGTTGTGACTGCCTGCTGTTGAAATAAAGCCTTCAACTTAGCTTAACGACTGCCATTTTAATGGCAACCGGGACCAACGGCTTAACGTGCCTTCCGAAGCACTAAATGTCACGAAGTGGTCACCCATCCAAGGACTGGCCATAGTGAAAGTTGCTTACGACAGTGATCGTTTACAGAACACTGAGTCCGCGGGGCCACGAGCATTCACATCAAAGCTACATTATAAAAAAAAAATTCAATGCATTAAAAAGATTTTATTTCTAAACTTTCAACTTCGCAATAACTTCTGTTGCTCATAAATATAATTTGATGATCAATTAATGATCATTAAAGATAAATCACCGTGGTTCTTTAGATTCGAATATAATTGGGACCATCTGTCACTATTGATCTGCAGTTTGGGTTTTGTGTGGTGTTTAGTGGTGAGTAGTGAGTGGTGAGTGGTGTGGTGATACCACTTCTTTTGAATGAAGGTTTTTTGAGTTAATTGTTATACACACCTACTCGTTAAGAGAGAGCATGGGCGGTGTTTTTTCCATAAAAACGTATTTTTTCCTAAATAATACCCCATTTTTTTTCTTTTTTTTTTGACGTGAAGGAAATGCCGGACTCCTACCGTCTAAAAAAAACCTCACGTAGCGCCCAACACCCTATGGTTGGGAGCCCCGGGTAAGCCCTCGGAAGGGTGTTCCAGGACTCACAACAGACCCACGGCCGCCACTACGGTATGGCCAGGGTAAATAATACCTCTAGAAATGTCTGTTGTTTTTCTAAATTGAAGATATACGTATTCGAGAATGGCCATGCCGCTGTTGCTCTGAGCAAAATTTCTTTATTTGTCGATCACAAAAACAAAATAATATGGATATGGCGATATTTGGACGTGATTGATAATAGGAAATATTTATATTACATCAGTCAGTTACGTCCTTCGTCATAACATTTAGATTTATGTGATAATTTATTAATATTGTTAATTTAGCAGAAATCCTCGGTGTTGGATGAATGGAGAGACAAAGTATCTTTATACAGTAGGTACTTCGCTTACCGACTAAATTATTCTATTAAAACACTGATTTACGTAGTAATACTTGGAAATCTCAGGAAGGAATGTTATCACTGGTGTCACGTATCCATAGATAGTGACATCGAGGATTTCTGCTAAATTAACAATATTAATAAATTATCAAATAAAGGCGAAGGACGTGACTGACTGATTGACATAAATATTTCCTATTATCAATCACGTCCCAATATCGCCATATCCATGTTATTTCTTTTTTTAAGTTATCAATAAATAAATAAAATTTTTCACTCTTTAAGAATAGTGAAACATCACCCATTTTTACAGCCCAGATTAGAGGACTACCAGGGAAATTCTAAAAGCATTTACCATAAAAGAATATTAAACAATATTAATACTCGTTCTTAAAAAAATCATGTCATAGATAAATATTTAAATCGGTTCAATTTTTGCGGAGAAAGAATGAGCATACAAAACAATGATTTTGTTCAAATGTTGTGATAAAAGTGTTCTGAGTTGCAGCTATCCTTATCACACTCTACGGTGAAGTCCAGGTGCAGTGCCATAGCAATGACTGTCGGCCTCCATGACCGGGTGCCTGAGGACGGTGAGAAGAGAGAGTTACGGAAGCAGGCCCTAGACGACAGCGTGACGTGAGGGATTCACGCACGCAAGCCAAGAAGCGGGATAGCACCCGGACAACCCCCCAAAGACGCGGGATAGTACCCAAACCCCCTAGGTTAAGCCGCAGTGGTAGCCTAGGTCCGGAGTCCGGCATAGTATCCCTGTAGGATTATTCACAGGATAAAAAAGAAAAACCTCTCTCGGAAATTCCCAGCAGCCCTTGTACCCTCTTAAGGGAGGAAAGTAACTATCGCTTTGGGGCTTGAGAAAGTTTATTGCCGGGAATTACATAAGTAATAGGTTTCTCAACCCTCGCTTATTATTGTTTTACGACAGATTATCCGACATGTGACGTTTGATTTTTTTTATTTATGTGAGGGAAAATCCTCTTTGATGTTATGCCGAACTCTTACCGACTAAAAACCTCACGACTCCTGCTATCAAGCCTACGGTTGGGAGCCCCGGGTAAGCTCTCGGAAGGATGACCCAGGACTCCTAACAGAAACGCTTGATTCGATTAGTTAAGGTCGCGCTAGTCAGCGGCTCGAACTCCGTCAAATAGGCATGCTGTTTCACCGAACATCGTTATGTAAAAGCGGGAAGTAGCGATAATATTCATTCATGCAAAGGTATTTTGGTTGAAAAGGCATTATGAAATAAGTACTGCATATATCAAATTAGAATAAAGTTTTCTGAACTCTTTGAAAAATGAACTATGTCGGAACGGACTTAGATGATTTTTTTACGCTCGTTGTATTTACACAGACATGAATGTTTAATGGCTTCTATCTGGTTTTTTAATTCACATTTTTGAACCGTGTCAACGTGTCACGTTTGAAACGTGTGTTTTAGGATACCGTGATGGCAATGAACCCTACAAACTAGCAACTAGTAACAGGTTACCTAAGCCGCTTAGCAGACAACGCACAGTGTACGCTGTAGAACAAGCCAGGTGGACAAAAGTCATTTTCGAATTTCCGAAAATAGATACTTTCTACATGTAAACAACACCCCTAAACCCCAGATTCTGAAAACTGTTTACGTCTATCATTCCATTCTGATGCGTCATCGCTTATCAAAGTAGGCTAATGAGGGTAAATGTATTTAAATAATTGCGTCCATTGCATTTTCGCGACACTTGCACTTACATCTTACGGTGACAGTTTGTTGTTTTGTGGAAAGTTTTAGTGATGGATTTTATATCTGAAGGTATGTTTATTATTTTATACTTATTATAATCTTTTATTGTGTCATAAACATTAATAAAATAGGCTATCAATGAAGACACTGAATAAACTTTTTTTTCTTCTATTTTTTAAAACTTATCAGGACTGGGAAACCAATGCTTCCTCTTGTATCCAGGCTGAATTTTCGATATGTTGTATATGTTGACGTCCAGCGTCTATAGATGATTATGATATATATTATTTGTAGCACACTCGAGTACAACATTGTTTTTTTCTTTCTTTTGCAGATAAGCTTTATTCTATTGGCAAAATAGATTTTTTGAAGAGTGTCATGTAAAACAATTAAGAAATGATCGTTTTGAGTTTTATTCATTCAAATTTGATTTCTATGACGTCACAAAAGAATGTGAAAGGGAAATTAAGGTGAAATTAGCCGCCATTTCTTGGAAAATTGCTACAAAATGGTTATTTTCAGGAAAGTCAAAATAACGTTTCCTTAATAAAAAATAAAGCATGGCTAGAAGGTGAAGAGATGAAATTCTGCGTGCGATCGTCTCGGTCGCAACCTTCTACCTCATCTGCTGACCTTCCTCGACCCTGAAGATCTAAAAAAGTCTTTTAAGATTCGTCTTTTAAACTAAAACCGTAGAGTTTAAGATCTAGTTCAATCGCGGAGTGTTGGGGAATAAATGACTGCTACATAGTTGCATGGTGAAGTGGACATTAAAGTGTTGCTAGTGTTATAAAGGACATTGGTGAAAATCTAGCTTCTGCAAGTGCGTCCACAAGCCTACTAAAAGCAAGTGCTGTGCAAAGTGGCAGACCGCTAAGTAGTGACGAGGCCTCAGCGTATTATATTGATTCAAAATCAACAACTCACTCATAAAACAGACTAGGGAGTGGACTATGAAAGTCAGACATTAGTACGTGTTCCCATCATACGATTGCATTCTAACAATAAAAAAGTGTTATCTTTCCGAGGAGCATATTGTTGTGACACGATCTCGAGCCGAAATTGAGCTACAAGCTAGTTAGGCTAGTTTATATAAAAGACAAAGTGATATTTTTTACTTTCCTGTATTTTAATTATGTGCATAAAATAAAATATTTATATAGGTACAATTCCTATGCATTTTCTTTAAAATATGTAATTTTTAGTAACATTATTAATTAAACTTTATAAATACGAGAGTTGTTAAGTACTCAATCAAGGCAAAACGGTTCAACAGATTGATCAAATCAATTCAAATCAAATGAAATTTGATGTTGAGGTAACCGACACCCTGGATTAATATATAGGGTAAATTTTATGGCAAAAGAATACAGTATACCCGTGGGAAGAGCGGTTTTGTCTAAAAAACGAATATCTACGCAGGCGGAGCCGCGGGAAACAGCTAGTAATACCACATAATTAATAAATTTATATATATAAATCCAAAACCGTGATAAAATATTTTTGTCCACCTGGCTTGTTCTACAGCTGACACTGTGCAACGGGGCGGGACGGTCTTTTGCGACGCGACGTAATAAAGACCGCGTCTGCCCGCCGATGCCCGCGACTGCCCTCACCCCGAAAATGTGTCCGACGGTCACCAGCGGCGCGGTTATTTGCCCTTCATGTGCGTTTGTAGTATAGGATTCCTGTAGCGCTATCGTTCGTAGTGAAATTGACTGGCCCGGCCCGCCCCATCGTTTGCAAAGCGCCTAAAAATTCATTTAACAATAACATGTTTGTACAATGACCTTGAGACTCTGAGTAAATAAATTTGACTTTTAATTTGCATGTTAATCATGAAATTGTAAGCATTTAGAAGTAGAAAATACTCTAGTTACATTATATTTGATAAGCACACTAATGATTGATTCAAAAATAAAAAAAAAACCAAAGGTTCTGTACCAAAAAACGGCAATAAGACTCGTTTGGTCTATGGGAGCTAGCACTCAAGTAACTATATATTTTTTCTAGTTTTAGTATTTTGTTGTTACTTGTTACAGTGTCTACAGAAATACACGATCTGTTCAAATTTCAGCTCTCTACCTATCACGGTTCATGAGATACAGCCTCGTGACGGACAGACAGACAGACAGACGGACGGACGACGAAGTCTCATGAATAGGGGTCCCGTTTTTTACCCTTTGTGTATGGAACCCTAAAAACAACCACACGATTAAACTTATACAATGCGATCAGCGTATGGATCAGTCTATGGGAGTATATCTATGAGAGTCTGGATGTTTTTTTTTTTTATACCACTAAGGTGGCAGACAAGCATACGTCCCACCAGAAGGACTGGTGGTCACCGCAGCCTATGAACGTTCGCAACACCAGAGGCGCCACACTCGCGCTGCCGACCCTAAATTTTAACACATTTAATGTTTCTATGTATGATAAGTATGTATTTATAGTATTTGTGTATTAATATCCATGGTCTGGTATTCATAACACAAGCAGGTTATTCCTAGCTTACTTTGGGATCAGATAGCGTGTGAAAAATGTCCGTGAATATTATTTTATGGGCGTTTGCGACACCTTCCTAAGACGCTGCAATCGCGTAGCCTAACCTTTAAAAAACCTTTTTCATCTTATAAAGGTTTTTTAAAGTTTAGGCTGAGCCTTTTTGAAGAAATACTGTAGATGTTTGGGAAAATCAAGGCAGGGATTTCTTTCCAGAATCCAAACGTACGCGGGGAGAAACCCCTCACCGTTATAATAATGAGCTCACTGTTTTTACTCACATTTAGTTTATATAAATTTTATTTTTAAAAAGCACCATAACAACTTAAATTTCTTTCTCATTCGTAATATTCGCAAAAATTTCCGAAAAAAAAGATTTGTGAAACGAAATCTAATTATTTTTTCCAAAGAACCAATTTATTATTTTAAATTATTATACTATGTATGTACCTAAAAACTGTTAAATCGACGACTGTTTATAAGCATGTGTATTTTTCCTATAGATTGGATTAGCAAAAATCCGCAAAATATGAAAAGAAAAAGGTGTTTATCAAACGAAGCCTAATTATTTTTCCGAGGCACAAGTATTTTAAGCTATGTTTTGTACTTTATGATTATAATCAACTACTATTCTAAGCATGTTGTGTACCTAAATGAAAATAGTTTTTTTTTTATAAAATTTACACTCAAAAAAACTGCACTCAAACTTAAAGTACACTCATTACATCGTAAGCACAACTTTATTCACCATTTTCACTTTCGTAAAACTCCTAAATGTGTATTTTTGATCACTCTCACTTTTAACACTTCGCGCGATCTAGCCGTGAGCTTACACGCGCGTGCGCTTCTTGTCATGCAAACACTCACACTAGCGGGACAGGGTTAGATCTAAACGTGCTGTTGAAAGGGGGATCTTTCTGAGATTTTTTTCGAAATATTTTGAAAGAGAAATGAGGAAAAATTTTGTTTACAGAATAGACACACAAAAGGTACTAAACATTAGTATTAAAAAATAAAATAAAATGCAATTTAAAATAATAAATAAAGTAAAAGCCAAAACATAATAAAATATTAAACAAGAAGCCGTGAGACGGGCTCACCCGCCTCTAACTTTTATTATGAAAGTGAAAGTTCAATCCGATTGACGTTGTCATTTTTGTTTTATTTCAAACTTTGAACAGATGATCCACGTGACCCAGTGACTTAATTTAATGCCACAGAGTCACAGACTACAGACACAAGACTCGCCATAAGCCCCTCTGCAATCTATTATATAGAGAGGGGCTAAAAATAAGAATAATATAAACCAACCCGAAACCGGTATACCAGTATAACCAGTGTATATTGTAATACAAATAATTAACAAAAAGAAAGAAATAATGGTGACGATAGGGGATAGACAACTCTTTTTGGACATTGTTTTTTTGTGTCTTGATATTTGTTACTCAATAGCGCTGTAACGGCTGAACGGATCTGGTTGAAATTTGTTACAAGGATAGATTATAAAATAAATAAAGTGTTATAATCCGAAATTCATTATGGTTAGATTATAGTCTGGAATTACACAAAGCTACTTTTTAGCCCCTCAATAACTTCCCATGGGAAGCGGGAACCAATTTCCACACGAGAAAAGCCGCGAGTGCCATCTAATTGGGTAAATATTTTAAATGGTGAAAGCTGTTTAATCATAGCTTGTCAAATAAAACTTGCGACGAAAAATGCTTATAATACTATGAGCAACATTGTGACATAATTTGTGACAAAGCTGTAGGCAGTACTGTATCATAACGCCTGCTCTATAATGTGAGACCATACTCTTTTTATACCGCGAAGGTGACAGATAAGCTTATGAAAAGTATTCGCCGTTGCCTATGGAATTGCACCACTAGTTAGCATCATGGGATCCCTTGCCATGTTACGGCTACGTTCAGTCATCGCACCGCTCGCCACAGACAGGGTGTTCATCCTCACACGTTGCGTCCGGAGCGTTCGAGCACGGTAAGATCCGATAGGGGCTACCTTCCGCGCACGTGAGTGTGTGAAATGAGCTCCCAACCTCGGTTTTCCTAAACGCCTACAGTATGGGGTTCTTCAAAAGTGGTATTAGAAGGTTCTTGCAGGGTTAGTGTAGCGCCTCTAGTGTTGCTAACGTTCATAGGCTACGATGCTCACAATCCATCAGGTCGGCTGTAAGCTAATCTGTCACCTTGGTAGTTTTTCTTTTATTAATGTTCTTAGGCCTCTATGTGCCTTGATCAAAGACACAATTTCTGCTTCTTCTTCACGTGTTCCTCACGTCCTTTCCCATTCCTCATGGATGCTATGCCGGACTCTTACCGACTTAAACCTTCCGTGCCCTACCACGGTCGGGGGCTCCGAATAAGCCCTCGAAAGTATGTCCAAGAATGCGTTGTTCGCAGTGCTGGCACTCGGCCATGGTTTCCCGGTGTAGTCGCCACAGATATTTACTGAAGAACACAATTTCGTATTATTTTTCGTGTGAAAAATCCGTCATAGATGCTAAGCCGAACTCTTAAAGCCTAAAAACCACCAGGGTCTGTACCTACTGCCTAAGGTTGGGACCTTCGGGTCAGACCTTGGAAGGATACCCCAGGATTCCCAACAGACCATAGCTACCCCGCTGCCTCAGCTAGGGGGGTTCGGTTGCTATCCCGCGTCTTTGGAGGGTTGTTCGGGTGTTAACCCCCTTCTTGGGGCATGTGGCGTAAATCTTTCACGTCACGCTGCCGTCATGGGCCTGCTTCTGTAAGGACGGTGAGCAGCCCCCTCACCGTCCTCAGGCCCCCGGTCATGGAGACCGATAGTCAAACAATTTTGTCTAACGATTACAAGAATATTACAAAAGCTATTCGTAAACACTTAAAGATCCCACTCAACAGCTCTTTACCTACTTTCTTGTACGAAAATATAAAGACATGTCCTCGCCCGCGGCCTCGCCTACTAAATACATCAATTACTACATTATGCAGATAATTGGACAAATTAATTAGCGTCTCATGACTTGGCAGGCGGTTGAAAGGTATATTTAAGCTAGGCTAGGCTTTCTGGGAACTGTCAAACGCTGGTTTATTTTGACGATTATTTGCTTGACAAGGAAGCCTGGAAATGATCTGCTTGCTCTACTGCATTCTCAAGCAATATTTTGTGATTTTTAGTTTTAGTAAATAGAGCATAAAAGAAAAGCCCGCCAAGTTTCTTGCCAGTTCTCAAGCGGGCCGCGTTCCGAACTGGTGGTAATTACTTTGCTTTGTCATGGCCGTGCCGCAACTGCCGCAAGTGCCTATGTTATGCGAAATCAATGCTTTTTTTTTAGTTTGAATGTTTAGGGTTTTAGTATACAACCTCACAGGTGACCAATAAGAAGGGTTTTTTTTTTTTATATTACAAGACCATATACACAATTTAATATTTAAATAGCACTAAATACCACAAAGGTTTAATGTATGCTATCATTTATCTAACAATGCAATAATGTAACAATTTAAATACTTAATATCTAAATACAAAACCAGTTAAAAAAGAATTAAAAAGTTGGTACTTAACAACATCCAAATCAAAATCATGCAGGGTAATGATGATCATTTTTAGGGGTCCACACCCAAAGGTAAAAACTGAATTTTCAAAATGCTACTATTGAAATGTGACCACATTGCGGTTCTGCCTTTTTTTTTTCTTACGTGAGGAAAATCATGGATGCTATGCCGGACTCTTACCAACGGAAAAAAAACATGTCCTCTACATATTGCCTACGGTTGGTAGCCCCGGGTTGCGCTTTTTTTTATGTATATATTTAGCTCGCCAAATTGACGTCGCCACCAGCCTGATGGTAAGCCGTGGCGCATCTAGCGATTGGGGGCCAGTCTCACAGTCCGTAAGACTTTCGACAGTGGTCCTCAAGTTGGCGGCCCTGTGATGTGCCTCTTCACGCTCCTCTTGAAGAACCCGGGATTGTAAGATGAGGGAAACATGTGTGCGGGCAGGTCGTTTCATCTTTTTATAGTTCGACAGAGGAACGATCTTTTGAAACGCTCAGTACTGGCGAAGCTTCTCTCTACAGTGTATGAGTGGCATCTTTGCCCAGCACGCGTTGTTCGGGATCGGAAAGAAGAGGGTGGGATCAGGTTGAAGAGATCTTCAGAACATTCGCTGTGATACATTCGGTAGAAGGCAGCCAAGGACGCTATGGTTCTTCGCTGCGCTAACGGTTCGAGGCCTCCCGTCACCTCAGGACATCCAATTATTCAACTAATAAAAGTTACTTACACGAACTTACCTTTCTAGATGCAGTTATGCAAAGCTACGTGCACTTATAGCTAAGCACTTAATTATTGAGAAACTATGAAACTGTAATGTGATTGCAAATAAATATAAAACAACTTATGAGAGAAGATTTTTTGATGTGCCGACAATGTGTAGCATTTATTTTCTATAGATGCAGTATTCAGTATGTGAAAGCAGCCTAATCGAGTTATCTTTTTTTAATCGGTTGTCAGTGGTGACATTTCTGCTGTCAGAATGACAGGATGTCATAAGGATCGGTGACGAATCGTTTTTGCATTCAATGAAAGCAGGTTTTGCATGAAATTCGAGACGATTCCACGTGAGAGAGGGGATAAAGCCCTGATACAAAGTTCCAAGTCTCTTTTTACGATCGGCTAAGGACGAGGGAAATTGAAATTACTCTGAGTGGCACGCCTCAATTTTTCTTTGGAGGTTGTAAGTTGCAACCTGAGGACCTGGTAAGGAATTAGTCTGAGTTTACTTATTCTCCTCGGAAGGAGTTGGACTCTGTGTCAACCTACACCCGGGATACCGGTAAGTGTCATTTCTTGTTTGCTAAGCGGTTCGAATTTCGTCGGTCGCGATGTCAGTTATTTCATTTGTCGTTTACTTGTCATAACAGGGTTTTTTTACTACGGGGAAAAGCGGCCCGTCCACTGTTAGCAAAACCACACCCAATGACACGTGGACTACATGAGCGAGGTGTTTTGAGAGGAACCAGCCGCCTCCACGTGGCATTCTCGTGCTGTGCTGCTCTCAACTTGACTCAAGGCCAGTAATTGTCACCCAATTATAAGTGTAGTTAGCTGCTTACCCGTTTTACCTGCTCACGCGGCAGTGGTCTAGTGCAGGGGTCGGCAAAGCGCGGCTCGCGAGCCACATGCGGCTCTTTGGAAGTGAAGCTGCGGCTCTTTAGTTCCACCCACAATTATCAAAAAAATCATTTTTATAAACACTACAACAGCCTTAGGTACTAGCAGAGAAACAAGCAACCACGCGTATAGGTGGTGTTTTGTGCTCGAAAGCGTTATATGGAGCACCAGTTTGGCCGGACCAGTTGGAGCACCATTTTCTTTCTAATAGCACCATTTTCTTTCTAATAGGATTCTGTTGCTATGTCCGCAACGGGCCAGTGAAGTGAAGTTTTGGCGGATAATTTTTTTTTTTTGACCCCACAGAGTTCAGCCTGTTGCAGGCAGTGCATGTTGGACTGCAGAAGTTGTACGCTTACTTTTCCTGTAACTCAAAAATAGCGACAAGAAGGACTCAGTGTTCTACAACTTTCACTATGGTCAGTCCTTCGATGGGTGACCGTCCATGTGACCACTTTGTGACATTTATTTGAGCGTCTCCATGCTTCGTAAGGCACGTTAAGCCGATGGTCCCGGTTGCCAGTAAAATGGCAGTCGTTAAGCCAAGAGAAGGCCTTTTTAGGCGGCTTGAAAAATTTCAACAGCAGGCAGTCACAACCTGCGCCTGTCTATCTCAACACGGCAATACGGTTCACCACCTATTACGTGGGACAAATTCTAAAAAAAAAAGTGAACGCGTGGTCGACGACGACAGGAGTTTTATGCCAGCAGTCTCAGTCAGTCGCACGACTGACTAAGACGCGCCCTTCATGTTCTGGGGTCGCAGCAGTGAAGTTTCGGTAGGTATTTTTTTTTGGACCCCATAGAGTCCAGCCTGTTGCAGGCAGCGCATGTTGGACTGCAGAAGCTGTGCTTGCCTTTTCTGTAACTCAACAATAGCGACAAGAAGGAACACCCCATGGTTTTAGTGGATATACCAATTTTGGAGAATGCCACATAATCACCCTGTTTTTTTTACCTTTGGAAATCCTCAAAAACCACATGGTGCGCTACCGCTACCATCTGCCCATGACCATAAGTTCTGGGTACGCCCTTGGAAAAGGATGATCCCAGAGCTCGCGAAACACTTGGTCCGCAGTCTCTCTCCGTGGACTATGGTCTTATCCCACTTCTGGGGGGGGGGGGGGGGGGTTCGTATGACCAAAAAAGATTTTGTGGCTCTTGAAAATGTTGTAATTTCAAAATCGGCATTTTTGGCTCTTCCGACTCAAAAGGTTGCCGACCCCTGGTCTAGTGAGTAGTATTAGTACCTAAGCCCTGACTATACTTCTGTTTACCTGTGATATTTGTGTCTATCAGTGAATAAGCTCTCTGTGTGTCTCTGTGTATCTCTGTGTACTTAATAAATATATGTGTGTACACCCTATTGTCTGTCTTCGTTAGAGCCCTAGCCTACCCTTGCACACACACTGGAAACTCAGAAATAAGGCGCCCTGGGATAGAGTTCTCTGCATAGCTACCTCGCGCTAGTTGGTGAGTAACACTGAAGATCTTTGAGTTACAAATGGCGAGGTCGAATTACTAATAAACCGATCAAGTGCGAGTCGGACTCACGCGCACAGAGGGTTCCGTACAACGGCAAAAAAGAGTTTCATGAGTTTGTTGAGGTTCCGTACCAAAAATCACGTTTGTTGTATGGGAGTCCCGCTTAATCTGCCCCTTTTTACCCGACTGCCGACGAAAGGAGGGTAATGTTTTTCGAGACTATTGTTTGTATGTATGTATGTCAATTACTTTGTCACGCCGTACAGCCTTAACGGCTTGACGGATTTTGACATGCGAGGTGTCATTTGATTCGTACTGATTGTGTGAGTGACACCAGGTATAATAAAATTATTAGAAAAACCAAAATGGCGGATTTTTAGCGAATAAAACGTTTTTACCTTTTCAGTTGTATTTTTATTTTGCAGTCGGGTTTTGTTTTCTTTATAATTAATGCTGCTTCGCCCCTATTCGTCTTAGCGTGATGTTATATAGCCTATAGCCATCCTCAATAAATGGACTATCAAACTGTCAAAGAATTTTTGAAATCCAACCAGTAGGTCCTGAGATCCTAGCGTTCAACCATACAAACAAACAAACAAACAAACTCTTCAGCTTTATAATATTAGTATAGATATAGATTTATTGTTTGATTTTAGTATTTGTTGCTACAGCGGCAATAGAAAAACATTATCTGTGAAAATTTCAGCTCTCTAGCTATGACGATTCTCGAGATACAGCCTCGTGACAGACAGACAGACAGGCGGACGGCGAAGTCTCATGATTAATGTCTCGTTTTTACTGTTTGCGGAATCCTAAAAACTGCATTCATTTGCACGCTCTATCTGAGATAAAGCGTTTATAAATATACATTACTGGCTGATGCCCGCAGCTTCGCACGCGTAAAATTTGTTCCCGTTCCCGCTTCCCGTGGGAACTTATTTCCGGGATAAAATGTGGCCTATGTGTTATTCCAGATCATAATCTATCCCTGTACCAAATTTCAGCTTCATCTGTTCAGCCGATAGAGCGTGAAAGAGTAACAAACATCCACACTCACAAACTTTCGCCTTTATAATATTAGTAAGATGTATATGAAACTAGCGGATCTCATCCGGTTTCACCCACGCTGTTTCAGTTCCCGTGGGAAAACGGGAATAAAATATAGCCTACTAGCCGCTGTTCCCCGAGACTTCATCCGCGTAGGAGTCGTAAAACCATTACCCTCCTTTTGCGCAGTCATTTAAAATGTAGCCTATGTCCTTCCCTTGGACTCAAACTATCTATACCAAATTTCATCAAAATCGGTTTAGCGGTTTAGACGTGAAAACTTAATAGACAGATAGAGTTACTTTCGCTTTATAATATTAGTATGGATAGTGTTGTTTCTCAACAGTGAAAGAATTTTTCAAATCGTTTCAGCTTTCGGAGCCTATTCACGCAAACAAACAAACAATCTAATCTTTACTCTTTATAGTATAAGTAAAACAAGAAAGCCGTGAGATCGTTCTCACCAGACTGCCCCTCTCTAACGCGTTTATTGTGAAAGTGAAAGTTCAATCCGATTGACGTTGTCATTTTTCTTTTATTTCAAACTTTGAACAGATGATCCACATGACCTAGTGACGTAGTTTAATGCGACAGAGTCACAGACTACAGACAAAGTCTCGCCATAAGCCCCTCTGCACTCTATTTTATAGAGAGGGGCTAATATAGAAAAGGTCTATCTATTTTTTATAGCGATACGTATTGCCGTTCTCAATCGGGAGCTATAGGAGAGGAAAACTGCCTTTCCTGGTTCATCTAGATTGCATCTTACTGGCTACCGGGACTAACGGCTTAACGTGCCTTTTGAAGCACGTTTAATTTAACTGTAAAAGTCGCTTCGTCATACAGCCGTACCAGCCGTACCTTAAGCCAACGATTACTGTCTAATAAAAAAGTTGAATTTATGGCAGTTACACAAGAGAATGAGTTCAATAAAAACCGGTCAAGTGCGAGTCGGACTTTCGAACGGAGGGTTCCGTAGCTAAATACGTCACTTTCCAACCATCACGTTTGTTGTATGGAAGCCTATTATTTTTTTCTTTTCTACTGATTTTAGTAGGTATTTGTTGTTTTTTTTTTATATTCAGCTCGCCAAATTGACGTCGCCACCAGCCTGATGGAAAGCCGTGGCACAAAATGTGTTATAGCAGCATCAGAAGTATGTAGGTTTCTTTTTTGTTTTACGTGAGGGAAAATCCTCATGGTTGTTATGTCGGACTCCTACCGACTAAAAAACCTCACTTGTGCTGCTAACAGCCTACGATTAGGAGTCTAGAGAGCTTAGGAAAGAAAGATAATTATAATCCTAGCGGACGTCACACGGTCTCACCCGCGTAGCTCCCGTTCCCGTGGGAATCACGGGATAAAATATAGCCTATGTTACTCAAGGTGAATGTAGCTTTCCAATGGTGAAAGAATTTTTGAAATCGGCGCCGTAGTTTTTGAGTTTATTTATTACAAACATTCAAAAATACTTAAATTTACATCAATGTAAATTAAAAGTTTGAGTAGAATTATGTGGATGTTTGTTACTTCATTCACGCTCTAACGGCTGAATGGATATGGCTGAAAACAGACCTATGGCTACTACTGCGGATTCACCAGGGGGGGGGTCCGGTGTTATCTCGCTCCAGAAGTATAAGAAAGAAAGAAAGAAAGAAATAGAAATTTATTTCACATAGGCATATACAGATGCTCTTGTAAAACGTCCAGAATATAAATCAAAATCTACCACCAGTTCACAACGCGACCCACCTGAGAAGAACTGGCAAGAAACTCAGCGGGTTATTCTTTTTAGAGCTCTATTTACAAAATGAATCTAAAAACTATACATTTTAACAATTTTTTGAGAATCCAGTAGAGCAGGTCATTTCCAGGCTTCTCCATATTGGTACCTTATCTATAAACATTTCAGCTCTCTAGCTATCATCATTCATGAGATAAAGTCTGCTGAAAGACAGACGGACAGCGTAATCTCTCGGATCTCAAACAAGAAACCGTGAGATCGTTCTCACCCGACTGCCCCGCTCTAACACGTTTATTGTGAAAGTTCAATCTGATTGACGTTGTCATTTTTGTTTTATTTCGAACTTTGAACAGATGATCCACGTGACCTAGTGACGTAGTTTAATGCGACAGAATCACAGACTACTCTCGACATAAGCACCTCTGCACTCTATTTTATAGAGAGGGGCTAAAAGGGTCTTGTTTTTACCTTTTGGGTACGGAACTCTAATAAAATAATTTAGTGCTGGGCCATGTCCTTTTACTTAAACGAATTATTTTTTAACCATATTTGTTTTTTATGAACATTTACAATCAAACCCAATTGGTAGTTTTTTATTATTTTTATTGCGAAATTATTTCATTTTGTAAATTTGTAAGGAAAAACAGTTCTCAAATTTGAATTTGTTATAGGTATTACTTTATGTTGTAGAAATTTTGGGGACCCTTTTATAAAGTTTAGTACTTAAATGGTAAAAACGGGACCTTGATACTGAGACTGTTTGTCTGTCTGTCTGTCTCCAAGCTGTATCTCATGAACCGTGATAGCTAGACAGCTATAATTTTCACAGATAATGTAATTCTGTTGCCGCTATTACTAAACATATCAGTAATATCGCTACTACTAAAATCAGGAATAAATATATGGGCGGCTCTCATATAATAAACATTGTTTTTTCTCGTATTTTGGTACGACTTTGTTCACTTAGTCGGTTTTATGGTTCATACATACATAGTTTATTATTAATCTAATTAAAGAAGCCGTGAGACGGTCTCACCCGACTACCCCTTTCTAAAACGTTTATTGTGAAAGTGAAAGTTCAATCCGATTGACGTTGTCATTTGTTTTCTTTCAAACTTTGAACAGATGATCCACGTGATCTAGTGACGTAGTTTAATGCAACAGAGTCACATACTACAGACACAAGTCTCGCCATAAGCCCCTCTGCAATCTATTTTATAGAGAGGGGCTAAAACTAGGGGATGACAAGCGGTTTCACACGCGTAGCTCCCGTTCTCGTGGCAATACGGCAATAAAATATAGCAATTGTTCACCAAGGATAGTGTAGCTTCTCAACAGTAAAAGAATTTTAAAAATCGGTCCAGTAGTTTCGGAGCGTATTTAATGCAAACGAACAAACTATCAAATCTTTCCTCTTTATAATTTTAGTATAGACTATAAATCTGTGGTAAAGATAAACTATTCTCTTCACCCATTTGTCAAAATCTGTTGAGCACTTTAGACACTAAGGTGATACATACAAACAAACTGCTAAGTTCTTTACACTACCATGGATACTAGTAGTCCTGGAACATCATTTGGAGGGCTTACCCGGGGCTCCCAACCATAGGCTATTGGGCGTAAGTGAGGTTTTTTAGTCGGTAGGAGTCCGGCATAGCATCCATGATGGATTAAAAAATAAATAAAAAATAAAAAAAAATGTTTATTCATGATGTCCACAAATTGTTTTACAATGTCTTATCAATATCTTATCAATCTATAATTACTAGTTTCTTATATAATCAGCTTATGATATCATATTAATCTCTATCGAATTAAAGTTTCTTACTTATTTCAAATTTTTAGCGTCTTACCTGATCTAGGTTTTTGAATAAAAACCTGTGTTTCAGGTTATTGCTACGTCTTTACTCTAATAATAAATGGACTATTAGTAATAATGGTACGTGATCTGTCAAATAACAAAAAGAATGATTATCGTTATGACTTACCTATATCCAAAACTTATTGTAACACTTCTAATAGCTTTTCCGTGACATTGTAATTTAGTTTTCCTAAGTATTCTGATATTAAAATTTTACATTTTCTGTGGTATAAGCGATATATATTTAGAATTCTATTAATTCTGTTATATAATCTTTTTACAAACGCATGCCTAGTTTGTGACTTTATACAAACCAAATCTTGTCGTCTCTTGTCCAGTGGAGTGACTGGTATGGGTTGCTTTGCGTGCTGGAGGAGTATAGTGTGCAACACAAACAGCTGACGCACTGTTAGTACCTTACATGCTCTGTATAGCTCCTGTGTGGGAGACCGAAAAGGACGACAGGTGGCCACCTTAAGGATGGCTCTTTGTGAACGTTCCAGTGGGAGCATAGCGGAACCAGCGGCTCCGCCCCAGGATGTTATGCAATAAGGCACAATTGATTGACATAGTGCTAAGTAAACTTGCTTAATTATCCTAAAATCCGCTATTTCACCCCCACGTTCAAAAAAAACCATGGATACTAGCACACCGTGTGAATTAAACACAAAAAAACCTGACTGTGGTCCTCGGAAGGCAATGGCAGTTTATATTCTTCAAATAATAATTAATCTACACTAACGGTTTAAAGAAGAAAGACCTGTTTGTTTGTTTGTAATTGACAAACTGTAACTACCGAACTATTTTTATAAATTATTCCACTCTTATGGGCGAAGTGCAATTGTGTCTCCAGCGATTCGGAGGGGGTGAAGCAGACGCAAGATGTTCGGGACGCTCCGTGCGTCGGAAACGTTTTAGCGCGTTAACCCGTTCACTACGCAATTGAAATCATTGACAGAAGTACAAGTTTACATAACATTTTTTTTCGCCCTGTTTAGATAAACCTCTTTAGATCTTCTACTCGTGAGCAACTACATAATTGATTTTGATGCAGTTTTTATCACTAACATGTACTTAATGATATTCATTTTCATAATAAGAATAGAACATAATTATATTTCAGAAGTACTTCAATTTCTTTTTTTACCTGTGACGATTTTTGCCAGGTTTAATGAAAAAGTAAGAATCTGCTGACCCTATCCTTTATTGTTTATATTTTTTGGTACTTCCTTAAAAGGAAAAAACCGGCCAAGTGCGAGTTGGACTCGCCCATGAAGGGTTTCGTAGCAGCAAGTAACATAATATAAATGTTCTTATAGTTCGTTGTAACTTTGATTTATGTAAAACATCAATCAAAGTTACAATGAATTATAAGAACACGTTCGCAGTGGTAGTGATGTGAATGTGAAGTGAAGAAAGAAAAACTACCAGCTCTATCTCGTTCAAACCAATTTTTGTTGGTAGTTTTTATGGCAATGTACATCATATATTTTTTTTAGATTTATCATTCTCTTAGTTTAGGAGTTAGAGGGGGAGGGACACACATTTTTCCACTTTGGAAGTGTCTCTTGCGCAAACTATTCACTTTAGAAAAAAAGATGTTAGGAACCTCAATAGCATTTTTGAAGACCTATCTATAGATAACCCACACGTATGAGCCTGATTAAAAAAAAATTGAGTTTCAGTTATGAGTATGGGGACCTTACCAAGTTTCAACAGCATAGGCCTTATAGTTTCGGAGAAAAATGGATGTGACACACGGATGGACAGACAGACAGACAGACAGACATGACGAATCTATAAGGGTTCCGTTTTTGCCATTTGGTTACGAAACCCTAAAAAGGAGGGAAAAATATACCTGTATGGGAGCCCTCCTTAATTTTTTTTTCTGTTCTTAGGATTCGTAAATTTCCAATGCCTAGCTATTGCAGTGGTGCATATATGCATATATGCATATATGCAGATTTGCAAGGGTGTAAAGGAATAAATTTCGATAAATTTATTTAAACTAGACAAGGCTTTAGTCCTGTCCAAATGATTACCATTACCCAAATTAAACATTCTACGTTTGACTTCGCATAACTATTGCCCGCAGCTTCAGCTGTGTAGAATTTTGTTCACGTTCCCCCATACCATTGGGTCAAATCCAGGGATAAAATAGCCTTAATGCTATTTTCTAAATTATCTTACTTCTTACTAATATTATAAATGCGAAAGTTTGTGAATGTGGATGTTTGTTACTCTTTCACGCTCTAACGGCTAAACGGATCTGGCTGAAATTTAGTACAGGGGTAGATATAGGCCTGGAATAACACTTAGGCTACTTTTTATCCCGGCAATCAGTTCCCACGGGAACAAAACTTGACGCGGGCGGAGCTGCGAGCGTCAACTAGTGTATAACATGTCCAGGAATACATTGCAGTCTGTAAAATTATAGCCAGATGTGCTCAACCGTTGGAACGTGATTTTGTCACAAACATCTTCACAGACTTTCATATATCATAATTAAATAATTCGTAAATCATATTAAATCATCAGGCACTTTTGGCTATTCTGCTTTTCCGTACTTCTGAGCCATTGGTCCCGGTTTTCAGTAACATATATTCACAAAATCATCTTCTAGCGCTTAACATTATAGGTACCACTCTCCATTGAACATTATATTACTATTTTATGTATTGACTGTATCGGGTTGTATGTAAGCTGTTTATTTTCAGTTCACTGTTAAAATTCAAACTGAGGTGACGGGAGGCCTCGAACCGTTGGCGCAGCGAAGAACCATAGCGTCCTTGGCTGCCTTCTATCGAATGTATCACGGCGAATGTTCTGAAGAGCTCTTCAACCTGATCCCACCCTCTCCTTTCCGATCCCGAACAACACGTGCCGGGCAAAGATGCCACTCACACACAGTGGAGAGAATCTTCGCCAGAACTGAGCGTTTCAAAAGATCGTTCCTCTGTCGAAGTATAAAAACATGGAACGACCTGCCCGCACACGTGTTTCCCTCATGTTACAATCCCGGGTTCCTCAAGAGGAGCGTGAAGAGGCACATCACAGGGCCGCCAACTTGAGGACCACTGTCAGAAGTGGCCCCCAATCGCTAGATGCGCCACGGCTTTCCATCAGGCTGGTGGCGACGTCAATTTGGCGAGCTAAATATTAAAAAAAAATACTCATACTTACAACTTTCAAATTCAATACCTACCTACATCAACTACGACGTACGAGTAGTAAAGTAAGACTACGAGAATATCAACAATACGCAATACGTGCCTTGAAAACTGAAATTTTGGATACAAGAATACCAATTTTTTAAGTTTAATTTATTATAGACTCAATCAAGGTTTATACCTACTGTTATATTGTAAATTTAGGAGAATTGGCCCACTGATTTATCAGTCACTAGCGGACGTCAGTAGTTTCTGTTCCCGTAGGAATACGGGAATAAAATATAGCCCATGTTCACCGCAAAGAGTGTAGCTTCCCAACAGTGTAATTTTTCAAATCGATCCAGTAGTGCCGGAGCCTATTCGTTACAAACAAACAAACAAAAAACAAATCTTTCCTCTTTATAATATTAGTATAGATTAGTATTATACTCGTGACATTGATTTTACTTAAATATTAATATAAAAATAATGTACATGTTATAAGCTCGATCAGGGCGTCAATTACATGAGCGCATTTATAGGTGAATCTTCTGGACTTATCTATTATGTGGCATCAGGCAAACTTTGTATTGGAAAGTATGAAAACGTATATAATACTATAACTTATATAATACAGCAAAGAAACTTTCCCAAACAGATGCGATATTTTTACGCTCTTGAGCTTAAGCCTTGAATACTTCCTTTTTTGGTTTTTTTTATTACCCATTTTCGTTACTACGGCAGCGAATTACGTCAGCGGGCGTGACAAAGTTGTATACGGGTGTCCTCTACGAAGCCTGTCGGCTGACTGAGCGGGCTCTGTGAGGTAGCTGATAGCGGCAAAATGCACTCCCGCTCAACAAAACGTTTTTTATATTAAAACAATATGTTTTTAATAAATAAATAACTGCATAGAACCTTGAGGTAACTTATTAGGGACATGGAAATAAAAAAATAGTGTGTTATATTATATAACTACTGAATGAAATTGAATATAGTCAAGGCGGTCACAGGTAAATTTACAGATTCGAGGGAACTTTGGGATTATTTTCTATCGAGCCGAATTTACTCAATCGTGTTTTGGAGAGCTGACATCCCTAGTCAGTATACTTAATAATAATTATCCATTTAAAAAATTGTGAAATCTTTGTTAACACCATTGCAAAATTGGTTCGAAATATGTCAAAATTATGTATTTTGAGTCCCACTTCACCTTAAAATGCTGTTTTAGCCCCTCTGTATAAAATAGATTGCAAAGGGGCTTATAGCGAGACTTGTGTCTGTAGTCAGTGACTCTTTTGCTAGCAACTGCTCATTCGATTGCGATGCGGGTTTCTTTATTGAGTTGCGGTTTACTCCACTTAACATTTAGTGTTTGTTTCATGTCAATCGGTTCATAAATAAAATAAAATATTTCAATCTAAAGATAATGCAGCGTACGAAGTCGCGGGCTACAGCTAGTGTATAAATGTAAACGCAGCAGTATCAAAGTAAAAACGTTAGATAACTGTCACTGTGACAAGTTCTGACATATCACGCTTTAAGTAGCACCTCACTCGCTGAGTTGACACTAGGAAATAGTGGTGGGCACGATATCAATGTTATTTTTGTCGATAGACTTGAAATCGATACACACTTTCTAATGTGAAGTGGGAATAAAATTCTCTTTGTTGTACACCAGGCACCACATTGAAAAATATTTATTGTTGTAACAATTAGCGTAATTTTCGTGCAAAACAATCTCTAATAGGTAACCTAATTATGCCTTCTGTGGGCTATACCTATTTTGGAGAAGTTTGCGAAATTTTGTTTCAAGTTTAAATATCTGATATTCGAGAAACCAATATAAATAGAATAGAAACGAAGAACAGGAACAAAATTTAACACGAGTAAATACAAATAAGATAATTATGTTTCCTTTGTGGACTAAAATATTGAAGCATTCATATTTCATTAGATACTGTGACTTTCCTGAACACGTAGCCTCTTGAAATTAAACATCGATATCAATTTTGCCCATCACTAAATTCACACACAGCTCGAGATGCGGCACCTTTGAACATAACAAGTTAGTGATGTGACACTATCGTCGATCTTAATCCTTTTGCCGAAGATATAATTTAAGTAACGAGAGATTAATCTGTAGTAATGTTGACAGGCCAAAATCAAGTTGACGACTTCTTAAAAAATGTAATGTAATTTAATATTTTGTCTAAACGAGATTGCTTAGAAAGTAGTGTGAAGCTGTACGTCCTCTTTTATGAAACTTGTTGCTTACTAATTACTTACTTTTTATTTTACAAAAAAAAATGTCTTTTAATATTTTGAGCAGGCAGGATAGCAGTATTATGAGACGATGTAGCTTGTATGAGTATAATATCAGCTTCAGTTTTATCGTAGCTTGGGATACTCCGTGATCTTACAAATAGTATTACTATCGACGATAGTATAGAACGAAAATGAACCAGGGTTCAAGATTAACACTTTCTTTTTAACGCGAGGAAAATCCTACATGGATACTATGCCGGACTCCTAACGACTAAAAACCACACGTATCCTGCCTAACAGCCTACGGTTGGGAGGTTGAGAGCCCCGGGAAGCCCTCGGAAGAATATCCGACACAAGATTATCCCTTGGTGATTATGATGATTCTATCTATTTATTTGTTGGTAGTCTGCTTCAAAACAAACAGACAGACGGACAAGAAAGTGATCTTGATATCAACATAGAAGTGCGTTATTAAAATCTACAAATATGGACACATAGTGTAATAATACGCACTAGGTTGAAGAAACGCTGACGTTTGAACTCGGAAAAAAGTCTTCATCTTATCTTATTTCATAGTTTATTACAGTTTAGTTTACAGTAAGGCCCAGTAAGGGTTCACCAATAAGTTTACATATTATTATGCTTGACTAGTTGACGTCCGCAGAACCGCCCGCGTCAAGTTTTGTTCCCGTTTCCGCTCCCCGTGGGAACTTATTCCCGGGATAAAAAGTAGCCTATGTGTTATTCCAGACCTATGTCTACTCCTGTACCGAATTTCAGCCAGATCCGTTCAGCCGTTAGAGCGTGAAAGAGTGACAAACATCCACACTCACAAACTTTCGCATTTATAATATTAAGTAAGAAGTAAGATTATAACAGTTTCTGGTCTGTATTTCTTCTCTACATGTTCCAAGCCAGTCATACCTCCAAATCTTTGGAATATCCTTCCAAGGGTTTACCCGGGGTCGCCAGGCCAGGGATCGTGTTAGTTTTTAGTTGGTAACAGTCCGGCACAGCATCTATGACGGATTTTCCAAACGTATAAAAGCCATACCTCCAAGCATACTTGCAGGAAGTGCACTGCACTTCCAATTTCATTTTTTTTTCTATTTAAATTTATTCATTTACTAGCGGTACCCTGCCACGCTTCGCTGTGACTTTTTTATGGTGGTTATATGTGACCTATGAGAAATGAGTAACAAACTAAATGATGGGTACATTTAAAAAAAAATGTGTGCGTGTACTATTGTACACACGTAAGAAGTGAAACTTCTTCATGACCTTATTTTTCGAAAGAAATATCATGAAATATACATAGGAGTTAGTAGTCCAAAAGTTCAAAAGTTCAAAAGTCCAAAGTCAAAAAGTCAAAAAGTCTAAAAGTCCAATAGTCCAATAGTCCAAAAGTCCAAAAGTCCAAAGTCCAAAAGTTTAAAACTACAAAGTCTAAAAGTCTAAAATTCTAAAAGTCCAAACTCCAATACTCCAAAACTCCAAAACTACAAAATTCCAAAACTCCAAAACTCCAAAACTCCGAAACTCCAAAACTCCAAAACTCCAAAACTCCAAAACTCCAAACTCCAAAACTCCAAAACTCCAAAACTCCAAAACTCCAAAACTCCAAAACTCCAAAACTCCAAAACTCCAAAACTCCAAAACTCCAAAACTCCAAAACTCCTAAACTACAAAACTACAAAACTCCGAAACTCCGAAACTCCGAAACTCCGAAACTCCAAAACTCCAAAACTCCAAAACTCCAAAACTCCAAAACTCCAAAACTCCAAAACTCCAAAACTCCAAAACTCCAAAACTCCAAAACTCCAAAACTCCAAAACTCCAAAACTCCAAAACTCCAAAACTCCAAAACTCCAAAACTCCAAAACTCCAAAACTCCAAAACTCCAAAACTCCAAAACTCCAAAACTCCAAAACTCCAAAACTCCAAAACTCCAAAACTCCAAAACTCCAAAACTGCAAAACTCCAAAACTCCAAAACTCCAAAACTACAAAACTCCAAAACTCCAAAACTCCAAAACTCCAAAACTCCAAAACTCCAAAACTCCAAAACTCCAAAACTCCAAAACTCCAAAACTCCAAAACTCCAAAACTCCAAAACTCCAAAACTCCAAAACTCCAAAACTCCAAAACTCCAAAACTCCAAAACTCCAAAACTCCAAAACTCCAAAACTCCAAAACTCCAAAACTCCAAAACTCCAAAACTCCAAAACTCCAAAACTCCAAAACTCCAAAACTCCAAAACTCCAAAACTCCAAAACTCCAAAACTCCAAAACTCCAAAACTCCAAGACTCCAAAACTCCAAAACTCCAAAACTCCAAAACTCCAAAACTCCAAAACTCCAAAACTCCAAAACTCCAAAACTCCAAAACTCCAAAACTCCAAAACTCCAAAACTCCAAAACACCAAAACACCAAAACTCCAAAACTCCAAACTCCAAACTCCAAAACTCCAAAACTCGAAAACTCCAAAACTCCAAAACTCCAACTCCAAAAGTCCAAAATTTCAAACGCCCAAAACTCGAAAAGTCAAAAGTACAAAAGTCCAAAAGTCCAATAGTCCAAAGTCCAAAAGGCCATAACGCCAAAGTCTAAAATTCTAAAAGTCCAAAAGTCCAAAACTCCATAACTCCAACACTCCAATACTCCAAAACTCCAAAATTCCAAAAGTCTAAAGTCCAAAACTCCACAATTCCTAATGTCCAAAAAGTTTAAAAATAACATGCAAAACATATCTGACCTCTTTATTAGGTGCGTACTCTCTTTTATTATTCTGAATGCAAGGAGGCCGCAATCAAACTTCTCTTAAAAAACATCAATCTGGTATTAGGTACCTTCTAAATAGGTTGTTTATAATAATTTTGTTTTGAAGCTGGCAGAATATAATTAAAAAAACAACTACCAACGCCATCTATTGGTAATATCACTTTTTAAAGCTATTTTATTCTTATTGCAGTTATGATAAAAGTGTATAAAGTAGCCTAAAACCATCTCTGAATCCTATTGTATATCGTGTCCAATTTTGAGCTCAATCGATTCAGTAAATTTTTAATAGATACACAAACGCACACAACATTTTTATATATATAGATTGTACTTCTACTTACTTGGACCGACTGATAAACGGGCCAGTGGCATAGTCAGACAGTGTTAATTGCTTCCAACAATGTTGAAAAATAACTAACGTAGTGACAGCTGCTCATAGAGTAACACCGGCTCAAAAGTTGTGTTGCATCATAGGGCGGAAACTCCATACAAATGATTTGTTTTTAATTCTGTCATCATACAGAGCTTGTATGTGTGTGTGTGACCAATAAGGCTAAGCAAATGTTCCCTCACGACACCCGCCAACTTTAATGACAGCTGTGTCGCGGGACTGGCGGGGGTGGGGAAGCTTGGTCAGTGAGGGGCAGGGAGATGTCTATCTGTATGTAATACGATTATATCTTTGGTTCCAGATAAGATAGAAACTGGAAGTTTATTAGCAGTCTATTCCGGTGAAACTATCCCTTCGGGCGATGTGTTTTTAAAGAGGAAAGATTTGATTAGTAGTTTGTTTATTTGCATCGAATAGACTCCGAAACTACTGGAGCGATTTGAAAAATTCTTTCACTGTTAGGAAGCTATATTATCCCTGAGTAACATAGGCTATATTTTATTCCCCTATTTCCACGGGAACGGGAGCTAGTATGACATAGTGTTTATGATGTTATATTCGTACACGTACAATTTCAACCATAATGAACTACCGCGTGTAAACAACCCAGTGCGTAGATAAGATAGGTTGCAATACAAATCATTACAGATTAACATACAATAGTGACAGCTGACTGCTCCATAAATAGATTGAAATTGATCAATGTGTGCGTTGAACCTATCAATTCTACATGGATATATGTCATTAGGTGCGCTCGCGCCGTTTTTTTAAATACCTTACCCTTACCCCAATACCTTACCCTTACCCCAATACCTTACCCTCACCCCAAGGGTAAAAACGGGACCCTTTAATTGAGACTTCGGTGTCCGTCTGTCTGTACGTAGAGGCTGTATCTCAGTAACCGTGAAAGCTAGAGAGCTGAAATTTTCACAGTTGATGTATTTCTGTTGCCGCTAGCTATAGCGAGAGAGAAATACTAATATCAGAAAACAAGAAAGCCGTGAGATAGTTCTCACCAGACTGCCCCTCTCCAACACGTTTATTTTGAAAGTGAAAGTTCAATCCGATTGACGATGTCATTTTTGTTTTATTTCAAACTTTGAACAGATGATCCACGTGACCTAGTAACTTAGGTTAATGCAACAGAGTCACAGACTACAGACAAAGTCTCGCCATAAGCCTCTGCACTCTATTTTATAGAGAGGGGCTTAATTAAAGTGCTCCCACACAACAAACGTGATTATTTGCCGTTTTTGGTACGGAACCCCACATGCGCGAGTCCTTCTCGCACTTGGCTGTTTTTTTTCTTAATGAATGCTCTAAAGTAGAACTATTAGGCAGCCGACCACAGTCTAGAATGTTGTTCACTATTAAGATTCCAATTCGTGCAGTTTGTCAACTCAGCAGGAGACCGTCTCGCCTCCTGTGGATAAATGACACTAAGTACCACCAAACAGTGACATTCTATCACCGTCTTATTTATAATAAGTAGGCTAGGTTCAAGCATTTTCATCTATGTGTAATGTAATGTATTTTTTGTCTTGGTGGAATGTATTAGTAAGTACTTTACTTTTTTTTATATATTTAGCTCGCCAAATTAACGTCGCCACCAGCCTGATGGAAAGCCATGGCGCATCTAGCGATTGGGGGCCACTTCCGACAGTGGTCCTCAAGTGGTCGGCCCTGTGATGTGCCTCTTCACGCTCCTCTTGAAGAACCCGGGATTGTAAGATGAGGGAAACACGTGCGGGCAGGTTGTTCCATGTTTATAAAGTTCGACAGAGGAACGATCTTTTGAAACGCTCAGTTCTGGCGCAGATTCTCTCCTCTATGTGTGAGTGGCATCTTTGCCCGGCACGCGTTGTTCGGCATCGGAAAGGAGAGGGTGGGATCAGGTTGAAGAACTCTTCAGAGCATTCGCCGTGATACATTCGATAGAAGGCAGCTAAGGACGCAATGGTTCTTCGCTGCGCTAACGGTTCGAGGCCACCCGTCACCTCAGGACCACCATTATTGGGATAGCACGTCTCTGCATAGCGTCAAGCGCGTCTAGTAAGTACCTCGCGGAGTCATCCCAAAGGTGAGGACAGTATTCGACGCAGGGAAACTTCGCTACTTCGCTGCGGGGGCATGTAATATCAAGTTCCCTTAATTAGAAAACCCCTCTTGACATGAATCTCGAAGTCACAGACTAAAAAATAAATTTTTGAAAAATCTACTCCTATCAGATTCGGGTGCTTTTCCGCGTCTTTGGGGGGTTGTTCGGGTGTTATCCCGGGTCTTCTTGGTGTGGCGTGCGTGATTTCCTCACGTCACGCTGTCTTCTAGGGCCTGCTTCTGTAAGAACGGTGAGCAACCCTCGCACTGTCCTCAGGCCCCATTCATGGTGGTCGATGACCTTCTGTAAGGATGAGTGCAGTTGAGGGCACAGCTAGTGATTTATTAACTTTAAAGTTTAATATTAATTTATTTAAAGACTGTAATTTTACTGACAACTGCATTTCATTTCGAGTTTACCTTCTGGCTTCTCCACTCAAAGAATCATTTTTGCGAAAGTGTTTCCTTAGTCGCCCTTTAGTTTAATTTTTGCAATAGGCTCACCACCTATTACGTGGGACATGAAACTATTGAGGTGAAATGTGGGCGTATACCTACTATGCCTCTGCCTACCCCTTCGGGGATAAAGGCGTGACTATATGTATGTATGTACTACCCGTTCGCTCTAACTTTGCCGTTGGCGTAGAGGCGTATACCCGAATTTTTAATTACTTACACGAAGTAAATTGACAGTAGCTAATGTCACTTCGTCATAGAAAATACGCAACATTGTATGAAGAAGTGACATTAGTTGCTGTCAATTTACTTCGTCTAATTAAAAATTCGACTTTAGTATGGAGCCGAGCGGCAAAGTTAGAGCGAACGAGCAGTATGTAAAGTTTAAACCATATTTTGAAAATTGCCACTATTAGGACGCCTATTAGTCTAGATTAGGGCGATTTAAACTTGTGCCAGATACAGATAATTTGATATCTTAATCACCGGCAATAAGGTAGATATTACGCTAGCAAAATCAATCAAAACTTAATCATGTTATCCAATATGATATTACTATGTCGTAATATACATTACAGAGATCATTAATAGATAAAATGTCTGCGATCCGTTTGCGATCAGAATGCGATCGATGTCCAAATAAGCTCCTTTTAATAAGACGCGATATAATTAGTCTTTTTCACCCACGCGTGAGTTAGATGTGATTTATCTTAAAGACATTGAGTTAAGTTAAGAGCCTACCAGACACCAAATTGTTAAAAGCAGATAGCAGATATACATTTTAGCGTGTAAGAAAGAGCGATCGGTTTTTGTGCGCTTTTAACGAAATAAATTAATTATAAAAAAACTATAACCAATATGAAAAAAATGCTCTAGTGCAAATGAAGATTTTACAATTGTCTTCCTTATAAATATTTTATATTATAAAAACAACATATAACATACGAGATCTAGCTTAAAATTTCACGAAATCGAGCTATTTTCAATTTTTCAACACAAAAATCCATCAAGGATTTTATTAGTAATCGCGTTTCGAGCCTAGAGCGTTTTTAGTTCATGAACTGAAGTTGTGTTTAAATTTTAATTCAGTAGACCTCACGAGTCCTGAGATCTAGATCAAAGTAATAGTCTATTTGGCGTCAGATGGACTCTTAAGAAGTAATAATAATAACTTAATGAGTAAAGAGTTTCTGTGGGATTGTCATAAGAGTAATTTAATTAGATTGTGCCCCGCAGGTTTTCCCGCGACATACTTTAAGAGTGCTTTAAGTAATTAAGATCGTGTGGCGACGGTAAAGAGCACAAAATGTCACCTCCATAATTCATCCCGACTACGACTGTGTCGTAACAGGCAGGGCGACTAAGAGAACACTTTCGCAAAACGATTCTTTGAGTGGAGAAGGTAAACTCGAAATGAAACGCGGTTGTCAGTAAAATGACAGTCGTTAAGCCAAATTGAAGGCCTTATGGGTGGCTTGAAAAATTTCAACCTGCGCCTGTCCATATCAACACGGCATTACGGCTCACCACCGGTGCAGTGGGACAAAATCTAAAAAAAGGTGAAATGTGGGCATTTATAATATGCCTTTGCCTACCCCTTCGGGGGTAAAGGCTTGATCACATGTTATGTTATGATCTATACTTAATATTATAAAGAGGAAAGATTTGATTGTATGCTTGTTTGCATCGAATAGGCTCCGAAACCAATGGGCCGATTTGAAAAATTCTTTCACTGTTGGGAACATTCTACATTCTTTGCGGTGAACATAGGTTATATTTTATTCCCATATTCCCACGGGAACGAGAGCTACGCGGGTGAAACCGCGTGACGTCCGCTAGTATGTTATAATTACACTGTGCCGCACGAGTTTATTTTTTTCGTGTGAAAATTCCTGATGCATGCTATGCCGGACTCTTACCGACTTAAAACCACACGTTTGAATGAAAAACGTAAATAAATGTTCACTCACATCATAAATATATCATATTAACATTATTTATTAGAAAGATCTCTCACATAACTCAAGAAATCATCGAGCAAAAATCAATTTGTAATTCTATAGATCTGCTGCAAGTCATAAATGATTATTGATTTAGTACCGCCACTCGCCGCTAGGGAGACAACCGCGACTAGATTTTTATTTATGATCTGCTAAATAGGTAATAAATAAATCAATTCCTATAAAATAGTATATAAATATTTATTTATTTATGAAGAAATGTTAGTCGTGCCTTATATCTATTAATAATGAGTACCTACATAAGTATTCTATTTCAGTGTGCTTATAAAAATAACTATTCAAGTTAAGAATCTGTATGACGCCAAATAGACTATTACCTTGATCTAGATCTCAGGCCTCGTGAGGTCTAATGAATTAAAATTTTAACACAGACAACTTCAGTTCATAAACTAAAAACGTACTAGGCTAAAAAGACGATTGCTGATAAAATCCTCGATAGATTTTTGTGTTGAAAATACCTGAAATTTTAACCTAGATCTCATAAGTTTCAAGTTGTTTTTATAATATAAAATATTTATAAGAAAGACACGTAAAATCTTCATTTGCACTAGACCCGTTTTTTAATATTGGTTATAGTTTTCTTATAATTATTTTTTTTCGTTAAAAACGCACAAAAACCGATCGCATCTCTCTCTGTCTTGCACGCTTAAATGTATATCTTCTATCTTCTTTCAACAATTTGGCGTCTGATAGGCTCTTCATTCCACCATCTTTTGGGCTAGCTCTTAGATCATCTAACCACAGGATGCGCCTTACTTAAGCATTGTTTTCTGCCATTGCACATGACCATTTGGTCTTTTGGCTTTATAAAAGCACTGTACATCAGTACATCATTTTATATGATTAAACTAGTACATTTCATTGTAGTTGACTGTACAATAAAAATTAACACACAACAGCCATTACGCGTTTGTCGATTAATGGCTATTTCTACTTTTTACGATTCTCATCGTCACCTTCATGGTAAATTTTAAATACTGATTATTTCAACAATTTTTTTAACAAACTCAAAGCGTTTGGTAAGTTAAGTAACATATATAAGTCAACAAGTTAAATTTTGAGTCAGATTTGGAAGAATAAGGTTTTGAATTATTTGATCCCACGTAGGTGACGCGACGATCCACGAAGGTGACGCAGTAGCTTTACAGACATTATTAATCATTATTTAAGTACAAATTATAAGTTAATTTGTTCATTCGTCAGTTATATGGTAACAGCTACCTACTTAACTAAAAACAATTACCAGATCCTATACCTACACTACACATGCTTTTGACGTAAAAGTTATTCTGGAACCATAATATATTATAAAAATAACACAGTACATCTCTTTGGCACAAAGTGGCAAATTATCAGTTGTCTAGATCCCATAGCATAAGCTTATATTGTCTTAATTTGGGCTAGATGATGTTATGTGAGAATGTCCGAACCTGGCTACTTATAATGGAAGCACTCTGCGGCTGGACGATCGGCTCACCGAACTCGAGGTAGAACTGGGTCGCATAAACTGGCACATTCTGGTGTTGTGTGAAGTCCGAAGAAAGGGGGAGGACACGCTAACCCTTGGGTCGGGTGACCTATTCTACTTTTGGGAAGGTGATGGAAGACATTCTTCCGAGGGCGGTGTCGGCTTTACGGTGAAAAAGGAACTTAGCAGCATTGTGGAGATCAGCAGTGTTTCGCCTCGGGTAGTCGGGTAGCATACGTAATACTGAGACTTACCAACAGGACTCCCTGAAGGTGATTCAGGTGTACCTATGCCCCAACTTCGAGAATCACTGACGAGGCAGTTGAGACCGTGTACGAGGACGTGGTGAAAGCATTACACGGTACTGCCAAGACTCACTACAATGTTATGATAGGGGACTTCACTGTCAAAGTGGGAGTACAAGAACGCGGTGAAACGAAAATCGGACTTTTTGGTGTTGGGCGTAGAAATGACCGGGGGCCGCGGGGCAGTATGCTTATCAACTGTCTTGAGGCTCAGGGGCTCTTCTTGATGAACTCATTTTTTAATAGAAGGTGGACTTGGCGAAGCCCCAACAAGGTCACAAGGAACGAGATAAAATTCATCATGTCGGACAGGAGGTGTATATTTGGAGAAGATGTCTCTGTGATCAACAGGTTTAATACCGGGAATGATCACCGACTCGTCAGAGCGTCTCTGAATTTAGACTTCCGCGTCGAAAGGGCCCGGATGATGAAGCCTACTCTCCGACCTACTGCGCTCCAAATAGCTTTGTGTGCCGAGAAGTTTCAATTGGAGCTTCAAAATCGTTTCGATCTGCAGGAAACCACTGGCAACGATCACGATAAGGCCGACACTGTAGTCAGGACGCTACAACAAGTGTCCCGAAGGTTTCAGTCTGGAAAAAAGCAAAAATAGGTGTTCCCAGCTTTCGCCCGAGACCCTCGAGCTCATGAAAATCAGACGGGAAACGCCATCTACATTTCATTGAAGTGCGATAATTAGGATGCATGCTGTGTTCGCACTGAGTTCTCGGCTGAACTGAGTCTAAATTTTACTTTTGCTTACTTTTAGTCTTCGTCAGACCAGAGAGATTTAAACATCAAAATCCGAAAGCTGCTATGACGCGACCTCAGACGTAATAACACCAATATCGTAGAGGCAGCGATCACACAAAATTGGGGTACTAAAGTCTTTGCCCAACAGCTCGGAAGACCTCGTCTGACAAAATTGAAGACAGCGGGTGGCAAAACCGAGACCTCGAGGTTCGAGATTCTTGAAGAAGTTAGGAGCTTCTACAGATAACTATATGCATCACGGAAAAAAAGACCGACGGGACCTAGCGACCGCGACCATAGAGCCCCACTAATGCGCCACTATACCGAAGACATTCTGGATATTGACCAGGGCGAGGTCAGGGCTGCTCTCGAACAACTAAAAACCAATAAATCCCTGGAGAGGACGGAATAACGACTGAGCTTCTTAAAGCTGGCGGGACTCTAGTTCTCAAAGAGCGGACGAGTCTCTTTAATGCCGTCCTCCAACAGGGACAAACACCTAAAGCGTGGAGCGGGAGTGCGGTGGCTCTGTTTTTCAAAAAAGGTGATTAGACCTTGCTGAAGTATTATATACCCATCTCACTCCTTAGCCATGTTTACAAGTTTGTTCTCGAGAGTGTATTTAAGTTGATATAAGTATAAGGTAGTAGGTGCCTTGATTAAGCTTTAGGTGGCATGACTCTTTCCCGGGATTTCTCCTTGAGACTTGGACGCGACGGTCATTGTGTCTTTGTCCAAAAGTTCTTAGCATGCCGCACGTCTTAAGAATCGGAAAAGCATCTGAACTAACCCAAAACACGCAAGATAACACCCGAACCCGTAGGCGAGGCCACGGTGATAGCCTAAGCCTGTCGGGTACCCTGATACATCTTTCTAAGGAGTTACCCGGGGCGCCTAATACTAGACGGGTAAGTAGCTACGATGTGGGTTTTAGACGGTTTGGATCTGGCATAACGTCCGGTGGAATTTCTACTCCTATAAAAGGGCTTCACACGGAATGTTATAGGTATTGCTCTGTCGTTTGCCATGATTGTAGGTACCTACTTATTTGTTTTACTATTATTCCGCTACATATCTACTACAATACGAATCTAAAAGAGTACCACTCTTACTGAAACTAGTCAGAGATCACCTTCGTGGCATAAACTCACCTTCATGGGTAAAACGCCACGAAGGATGTGACACGAAGGTAACGAAAACATAGCTTTTTTTTAAATTCCGACAAAGTTTAGCCGTTACGTATTAAATTAAATACTACATAAATATCTCAATTAATTTGCGGTTTCGATGAATAAACTCTGACTTCAATAGCTATTATACAATGTACAAAAAGTCACCCACGAAAAGTACTCGAATTAAGTGTCAAATGTAGAAACTTACTGATATTTTTTTTTCTCAAGGAGCCAGGAGTTTTACGTTGCACTCCCGCGATGCCCGATCACGAATTACGTTCAGTTAAGTTAAGTTTTGTTATTGGGGCGGTCGTTTTGGTCAACAGTAAACCGTTTACTACGCAAATTTAGAGTACCTAGATTCGTGTGACCGATGTATATTGTGTTTTAAGTTCTAAATAATAGTTAGAAGATTTTTTTTTGTAATTCTGTGTGTGTAGTGTATGTTATTACGGTGAATTTAGTGTATGTAACTTTAAAATCTATGGAAATTTGGTGAAGCAGTAACCAAATGTTTAACTGAATCGGGAAGTGTGACACGAGTAGAATGCGAAATATGACCCCGATTTTGACCTTTCGTGTTAATTTTTGGTATGAATATTTACTTCTATTGCAACAAATTTCATGTATTTTATAGCTTAATAGCTGTTTTATCCACTATTTTAAAACATTTCTTTCTAACTCATACGGTTTAGAAAATATAAGCGTGTGACCATCAAATTTAAGCAACCAGGAGAAATAGCCTAATACATTTTTAAATGCAATGAAATTTTATATGTCTTTGTGTTTCCCCCTTCACTTGTATGAAAACTGGCAGAATATTTTTGTATGCGGTGGTTCGCAAAGGCTAGTCCCGTGATATATGGTCTAAGGGCTAGCTAGACGAATCTCTGAGAATGTAATAAATATTTAATAGGAAAATAGACCAATTGCTACGAATAATGATTCGTAGACCAATTGCGAGTCGGACGAATTAGTATTTGTTGTTAGTAATATGTTGTTAGTATTTGTTATTAGTATTTGTTGTTAGTATTTGTTTTTAGTCTTTGTTGTTAGTATTTGTTGTTAGTATTTGTTGTTAGTACTTGTTGATAGTATTTGTTGTTAGTATATGTTGTTAGTATTTGTTGTTATAGCGGCAACAGAAATACAGCATCTCTGTAAATATTTCAACAGTCTAGCTTTCACGATTTATAAGTTACAGCCTGTGATTCTGGTAATAGACAGACAGCAGGGTGTCAGTGTTTGCACTTTTCCTATACCGAATTGACGTCGCCAGTCTGATGGAAACTTTTGAATTGGGGGCCACTCTCACAGTCAGTAAGACTTCTGTCAGTGGTCCTCAAGTTGGCGGCCCTGTGATGTGCTCTTCACGCTCCTCTTGAAGAACCCGGAATTGTAAGATGAGGGAAATACATGTGCAAGCAGGTTCGACAGAGGAACGATCTTTTGAAACGCTCAGTTCTGGCGAAGATTTCCTCCACTGTGTATGAGTGGCATCACTGCCTGGCACGCGTTGTTTTAAATCGGAAAGGAGAGGGTGGCATCAGGTTGAAGAGCTCTTCAGAACACTCGCTGTGATACTCCGGTAGAAGGCAGCCAAGGACGCTATGGTTCATTGTAATACATGGACCTACCTAAGACTCATAATAATTCAATACCTGCTCGATAGACCAAAACTGGTTCTGACATTTTACGTAACTTTAAACCATGACAGATAGCTAGCAGGTGTTAAATTATATTACGATAAAACCACCATTGTGGCTACAGCTACGTCACACCTTTACATATACGAGTATTTATAAGTAACCGGTCAAGTGCGAGTCGGACTTGCCAACGGGAGTTCAGTATTTATTGTATGTACATAATTTAAGATTCTAGTCTCTCAGTTATTGCGTACTTAAAATAAAGCCTTTTGTATGTTTATTTCATTAAATTAGAAATTACTACTTTTGACATTTTCCTCATAGGTACTTGGAATAGGTATATGACGAATGTTGAAAATTTTAATACTCATAATAGGTACTAAAAAGGCGAAAGTGCTGATGTGTGGATGTTTGTTAACTTTCAAACTCTAACGGCTGGCTTCTCTCTGAATGAAATGGCTGAAATTTGGTACAGATAGGGGGTAGTCTAGAATGACAAATAGGCTAGCGGCTTTTTTTTTAACGTGAGGGAAAATCCATCATGGATTAGCATCCATGATGGATTATGCGTGAGGTATTTTAATTGGTAGGAGTCAGGCATAGCTGCCTGACTCCTACCAACTAAAATACCTCACGTTGTGCCCTGCCAGCCTATGGTTGGAAGTCCCGGGTAAGCCCTCGGAAGGATGTCCCAGGACTCCCAACAGACCCACGGCCGCCACTGCGGCCTCGCCTAGGGGGTGGTTCGGGTGCTATCACGCGTCTTTTGGGGGTTTCGGGTGTGATCCCGCTGCTAAGGGCATCGTGAATCTCTCACGTCACGCTGCCGTCATGGGCCTGCTTCTGTATGGACAGTGAGCAGCCTTCTCACCGACCTCAGGCCCCAGGCCAGTCATGGAGGCCGATAGTCCTCGGTGAAGACACATCGACGGCGTCCAAGCAGCCGACTGCGGAACTCGGGAGGGAGAGTTTTCTCCCTTTCCCACCCCGCCGCCTCCTACACTCACATGACCTGCTCGCAGAAAGAGGCGGCGCAGTCCCACTTACTCCCGCTGGAGAGCATGGCTCGCATCATGGTCTCCAGCGAGAGAGTGACCACGTCCAGACGCACTACGAGGACCAGGCGCTGTTACGCCCACGCCGTGCACTCCACCAGCGTGTGGAGCGCTGTGTTATCGCTGCGGTTCTCGCAGTGCTATAGGCTTGCGGCTAGGCTATTCTTTCCCGAGAATAATTAATAATAAATAAATATTCATGGACATTTTGACACAACGCTATCTATACTTATAAGCTATAATAAGATGCTATGGAAAGCGGGAACGCTAACAAAATTAGACGAGAGCTTAGCCGGCGGAGCGTCGAAATATAGATACAGTACCCGGCAAACAACTTGAGCATCGCGTGAGGCGGTGGGAGAAAGATTGCGCATGTACACTTACGTGCAAAAATATTGTGTCAGTGAAAAACACTTTTTTTGGCATTTTATTGTGGTAGCTAATAACTTAGTTGGTGGTATAGAGAGAAAAGAGATTACGAAGGTGCTCATCGTTGCTCAAGAAGTTTGCCGCTTACTCTACTTACGTTTTTTTTTGGTGTCTCATGGCTTTATCTTATTTTACCGTAAATTGGATTTTTTCACAGTTTAAGGAACTGATGTAAACCTAAGTAGGTTTGATACTTTCAAGCGTTCTCGAGATAAAGGGTCTTTTAACAAGCAGACGAACGAACAGACAAACGAAAAAATGATTTTAAAAGGGCTTTGTTTCCCCTTTGACGCACGGAACCCTAAGAATAGATCAGCCATTGCTCTCGCTAGTAAGCCTTGAATTTTAATTAATTGATTGGAATTTTGTTTTTTGTAATGGAGAAAATAAGTCATTTTTCGAGAAAACAAGCGTATGGCCCCACCAGATGTACCGGTGGTCACCGCAGCCTATGAACGTTTGCAACACCAGAGGCGCCACAATCGCGCTGACGACTCTGTAAACACCTTCTCAGACTCAGACCCCTTTTGAAGAACCCCATACTGTACACGCTTGGGAAAACCGAGGCAGGTTATTCCACAATCTAAGCGTACGTGGAAGAAAGCCTCTATCAGATCTTACCGTGATCGAGCGCTCATTTCTACGATTCGGTATCAAAAAACGCTATCAGATGGAAACCTACATACTAAATTCGCTGAGGCTACGCACACATAGACAACTTATTCACAGACGCGAGGTCAGGCGCTCCTCAACCAACTTTTCGATACTGATTTGTGCGCGAGTGTGTGTAGCAGAGGGTAGGTGTGAAAAAAAGTACATACATGAGTTTTCCATCTGTACTATCTCTAATTTGTGCTATTACCGAGACTTTGTTGTCTGTCTGTCTGTCACACGATGTATCTATCTCGTGAACCGCTATAAATTATGTAGATTGTTGAAAGTTTCACAAATGATGTTTTTCCGTTGTCGCTATAACAACCAATACGTAAGTTCTTACTGAAAACATTTTAAAAAAGTTTAAAGGTCCCATAGAATGAACATAATTGGCTTGCAGTTTTTTGACACGGAACCCTTCGTGCGCAAAATCTGCTGTGACATGTTTAACAGCGCCATCTAGTATGTAATAGGAACGCAAAAAGAAAGAAATGAAAAAATTGAGCAAGTTTTAACAAACATTCTTTAATAATAATATGTACTACTTTTCTTAATATAATACAATATTTATCAATAATTAAAATAAAAATATTTACTACAATTAATTAGATATTCTAAAACTGTTGTATTTAAAACACATTGTTCATAAATTATGCTTATTTTTTGTATTTTTCTTTTTGCATTGTTTAAAATATTTAGTAATATTTCTATTAATCTCTCATGCAATTTTTTTTCAAATTATAGAATTTAATATGTACAAAGTTGGATCGTGCCTGACTATTTAAATCGTTAATATTTTTTACAAATCTTTAAATATTTACAATTTGTCTGTTTGTCTGTGTCGCTTTTACGCTTAAACCGCTTTAGCGATTTAAATGAAATTTCGTATAGAGATAATTTGAGTCCCTCCATTGTCTACTTTTTAACCGACTACGCAAAAAGAGGGTAATGATTTTAAGTGATAACGACTTCTACATGAACGAAGCCGCGAGGAACAGCTAGTATGATTATAAAATCGGGCCATGTATTAATAAAATATTTAAATACACGTCAATATTAAGCTTATATCTAACTCCTAGTCAAATATTCATTAGCAATCTCCTTCCAATCGCAAGGGTCCTCGTTCTCCGAGGGCTTTGTCTTCCGGATCTTCTGGAGGAGCTCCCAGCCCTGCGCCTTCTCGGTGGAGGACACGTAGGAGTTGGTCGGGTCCAGCTCGCGGGTGTAGGCGCCTAGCACTAGGCTTTGGACTAGGCGGGAGGCTATGAGGATCTGAAATGAAGAGAGAGTGTGAATTTGTAGGTGATACATTTTCGAGTTGCTAGCGAAACCGAGTATTACAGATTATATAATATATTCTATATGAGTATGTGAAAAATCAGCCAAAAATCGGTAATAAATCAAGTTTGTTGTATGGGAGCCCCTTTTAATACCCCTTTTCAGGTTCTAGTATTTGTTGTTATAGCGGCAACAGAAATACATCATCTGTGGTAATTTCAGCTCTCTACCTTTCACGGTTCCTGAGATACAACCTCGTGACGGACAGACAGACAGACGGACGACTAAGCCTACTGAATAGAGTCCCGTTTTACCGTTTGGATACGGAATCCTAAAAACTTGCGATCGCAGGAGCGTAAGATGTTAACCTAACCGGGACCACGAGATTCTTTGACAATATTTCCAATTCTATTCCGATGGACCGTAAGTTTGTCTGCCACCTTAGTAGTATAAAAAATAATTCTCAAGTACTGTTGTTTTCTCAACTCAATATTAAGTACCTAAACAATAAGGTTTATTAGAGAGAAAAATAGTTCATCAGATTTTAGCACATGACGTAGGTACCTAGATACCTACATAGAGCAACAGCCTCCTCCTTGTCATCGCCAGTCAGTTAGTAGTTTTGATCGGGTGCTAATTAAACGAACTTCTTTTTAATAGCATTATTGGCCTCCCAAAAATACTTTGCCTCCCAAATTAATAAGTCAGCCACAATTAGTGAGCGTCAGAATTTACATAATCCACCATTTAATTTCTTTATTAGCCACTGTTAATATAATTCAGCATCGTGATTATTTTTTAGCATCTAATTTTGTAACATGCATTCAAACCGTAAACTTCTAAATTACTTAAAATGGCATCAAAATAGACATTATTTATTAATATTGTAGCTTCTAATTTCCTAATTCAGCATGTTTAAAATGTAACTCGTCCCACATTAATGGATCATCAAAGTTAAGTAAAATTGCCAACCAAAAAGCAAATTATGGCCACTAATATTACCTAAATAGCTAAAACCACTTGTAGCCACTGACTCAGTCTTTTGTAAAACGATCACTGCAGTATGCAACTACCGCTATTGCTGGTGCTCGGATGGGTGACCACTTTGTAACATTTGATTTGCAAGAGTTTTCTTGCTTTGCAAGGCAAATTAAGCTGACTGTGTGGGGTGTCATAATGTAGTGGAAACGGACAAGCGAGTCCGTTTCAACACGGAAGCATGGGACAGACCTTCGGGCATAAATGCTTTTATTTATTACTAGCTGTTGCCCGCGACTTTGTACGCGTGAAAATTATGTTATGATGCCAATTTGGTTTGGATTTGAATTCTTTTCTGCCAACTGTGTAAAACCTATCTCTTACTAATATTCCTGCTACGTTTTGGTTAAATCAATCCACCATCTTACATATTTCATTGCTCTCTGCTTAACCCCTAGGATATGTAGCGTGATAATATATAGCCTATTTGAAGACCCCACCCCTAAGTAATATTTGTGAAAAATTTGAATCAAATCTATTGAGTACTTTTCGAGATCCTTCCGGACAAAGCAAAGCAAACAGACAAACCGACAAACAGACAAAAAATTTTCTAACTATATTTTCGGCTTCGGTATCTTATATTGAATACCCAGCGAGTATTTTTTTTTAAATATTTCCAATGTACAGTTTTCTTCTATCATTTTATTATATGTATAGATTGTGTGTTACCTGCAGTGTTTATAATTCAGATATTCTAATACAATGACCTATGCATTCTAAGGAATACCTGCCCCAGACTCCAGACGCCTCGTCCAAGCAATGTATGAAATATTTTGAATAAGTATAATGATTGCTCACACATTGTCTAGGTATTGTACAAAATTCCCAGGGATTGCATAAAATACCTGCTGCTCCACCGGCAATGTGTAAAATAATAGGTCTTGGGCCCCCATAAAATTGTAATATACCGCAAAATTATAAACTATACAGAAATTGTAACATAATGCAAAATATTAAATTTATATGACATCTGGCGCTCGGCGGCCGCTGCCATTGCTGGTCACTATTCCAACCTAACCTAACCTTCGCAAGCAGCGAACAAACCTTACCATACCATCATATACCATACTCTCGCATATTTCATACATTGCCTTGCCTGCAAATTTCAGGTATTCTAGACATTATACAGATTTTGGTCAGTGACGTAATATATGTATGCATGTAATACAGATTATAGAACTAAAGACAGATAGCGCTTACCAAACAAAAAAGTAAGACCAAGAAAGCAATTACTAAACCCAAAAGTGAGTACTATAACGTGGCAGTGCTGAACACTGTTCACACGTAACGAGTAATTTCTCATTAATGGTGAAATTTATGACGATATTATCCACATATTCACATTATGTAAATATACTGAACTCATCAGTTATTGAGTTTAGTATTTGCTTCCTTGACCTCACTTTCTTGTTTGGTAAGTAAGCGTAATCTGTCTTCAGTAGTTTAGTTACAAAGTGATATCAAATAGCGGTCTCTAATTGATGCAAATGGCCGGTCGCTGTCGTTCTTTGCACTTACGTCAAACCTTGCAGTGGCTGTTTTCACGAAAAAAGAATGTGATATATTTATTTTACACGCTAAGTTATAAAAACTGGTGTTATCTGTGGAGGCTTAAATTACAATTTTTTGAGGCTCTCGATTTGAAACCGTGAAATATAAAATGGTGATTACATGTAAAATCGGTGGCTGAATTAGTAAATTAGGTGTTAATATATAAATACGCAGGACAAGTTAAAATAATTGTTGATCTTTATTTGAAGCTTATAACGGAATGTTAAGGTGACCTTGTAAAGAGGATGAATTAGTATATTAGGGGCTAATTCATTTTCGGGTGGCTTAGTTATTAAATCAGAAGCTAAATGCCGTGGCTGATTAAAACTTTTAAGGCTCGGTATATTATATCTCGTTTTGATCTACCTCAATATGAAAATAACGATCAAAAACATTACCCTTCTTGAATCTATACTATTATCTATATCTATTATATTATCTACTAGCTGATGCCCGCAGCTTCACCCGCGTAAAATTTGTTCCCGTTCCCGCTTCCCGTATTTTATCCCCTTGGGGGTAGAATTTATCAGAATCCTTTCTTAGCGAAAAAAAAAAATTATAAAAAGGTGAAATGTGGGTATATAATATGCCTCTGCCCACCCCTTCGGGGATAAAGGCGTGATGATGAACCTGAACCTTTCTTAGCGGATGCCTATGTCATAACATCTACCTGCATGCCAAATTTCAGCCCGATCCGTCCAGTGGTTTGGGCTGTGCGTTGATAGATCACTATGTCAGTCAGTCAGTCACCTTTGAGTTATATACAGGGTGTGGCGTAAATTGTGGTCCAACCGTCAGGGTGTAATAGAACAGGTGCCCCACTATAACATACTACAATATCATCCAAATTTACCCAAGGGTCTCAGAAAAAAATAACTTTTTTTGAAAAATCGTCCCTTTTTTGTAAAGTTGCCTGTAGATTATAGGAAAACAGCTATTTCTGATTTCTGTTTTTTCTCTCTTAAAGCTAAATACATAAGCTATCAAAAAATAATATTGTTAATAAAATTCCACAACAAACGTTTGAAATAAATATAAGTTCATCTCAATTTTCTCTCTAATTTTCAGGTATCATGAAAATTGTTCAACGTTTTTTATAAAAAATATGTACTACTCTGATGCTATCCAAACGTTTAAAAATATGCTTATGTAATATTGATTTCAAAATGATACCATGAAAGGATTTCGCATAAACAGAAACTAGTAATTTTTACTGTTAAAGTTCAAAACGGGTTAAGAAAAATGACCAAAATCAACTTACATACATCACACTTATAACGTTTTTTTCATAGTAATAGTTCATAGTCGACATTATTATTATTTATTTAAAATCTTATAACCTAGATAGCGCCCGCGGCTCCACCCGCGTGGGATTTTGTAACTATTCTCGCTTTTATGATACCACCGGAAGTGGGAATAGTAACAAAATTCATCGCGAGTGAAACCGCAGGCAACATCAAGGTCGCGGTTGAACGCCCGAAACGTCGGTGAATGTAAGTAAATAGTATTTCGCGTGAAGTGTTAAAAACTGCGATAGTTTAAAAAAATCATAACCGTGATGGCGCCCGCAGTTCCACGCGCTAGGAATTTGTCATGGAATGGGAACAGAATTTCAGATAGAAAATAAATAAAAGCGAGAATAGTTACAAAATCCCACGCGGGTGGAGCCGCGGGCGCTATCTAGGTTATAAGATTTTAAATAAATAATAATAATGTCGACTATGAACTATTACTATGAAAAAAACATTATAAGTGTGATGTATTTAAGTTGATTTTGGTAATTTTCCTTAACCCGTTTTGAACTTTAACAGTAAAAATTACTAGTTTCTGTTTATGCGAAATCCTTACATGGTATCATTTTGAAATCAGTATTACATAAGCATATTTTTAAACGTTTGGGTAGCATCAGTGTAGTACATATTTTTTATAAAAAACGTTGAACAATTTTCATGATACCTGAAAATTAGAGAGAAAATTGAGATGAACTTATATTTATTTCAAACGTTTGTTGTGGAATTCTATTAACAATATTATTTTTTGATAGCTTATGTATTTAGCTTTAAGAGAGAAAAAACAGAAATCAGAAATAGCGGTTTTCCTATAATCTATAGGCAACTTTACAAAAAAGGGACGATTTTTCAAAAAAAGTTATTTTTTTCTGAGACCCTTGGGTAAATTTGGATGATATTGTAGTATGTTATAGTGGGGCACCTGGTCTATCACACCCTGACGGTTGGACCACTATTTACGCCACACCCTGTATATTTAGATTATCTATTTATTGCTATTCAAAGGGGAAATGCTGCTAGTCTTTTGGGCACAATGCCACGGGGGCCTTATTTAGGTTTAGTTTAGATAGTAATAATGTAAATATAGATATGTAATAATTATGTTTCACTGTAATTTTTAACAATAAATGTACCTATCTATACTTACTAATTATATTGGGTGTAACAAAACTACCTGTTCAAATTTCGTCATGTGACGTGGCATCAGTCATGAAACATTACAATAATGAAGAAAAAAAATCACATGAATACTTTAACCGTAAATCCGTTTTAAAGGTCCTATAAATTTTCATTATCACCCTTTCTATCGCTACTGAGCGGCAGTAGAAAGCGACAACGACAGCCAGACGTGCCGTGTTTGTTTTGCCACGGCGACCATGTTACCTCGAATTGCCAAAAATGGATTCTTAATGTAAGACAATTTTTTTTATTAAATATTTGTATTTGATTTCCGATGCCAAGTCATCTCATGAAATTTGGAGAGGTAATTTTGTTACACCCAGTATAAAGAGGAAAGATTTGATTGTTTGTTTGTGTTTTTACTTCGAATATGCTCCGAAAATACTGAACCGATTTAAAAAATTCTTGCGCTGTTGGGAAACTAAACTATTCCCGGGTAACAAAGGCGATATTATATTCCTGTATTCCCACGGGAACGGGACCTAGGCGGGTGAAACCGTGACGTCCGCTAGTCTTGTATAAACATGGACATACCTTCAGTAGCCTATATTCTTCATCAGGCAATCTCCTGTTGACGGTGTACCCAGCGAGTACGTAGCCTCCGGAGCGAGGGTCTCCGGTGACCAGAATCATGTAGGTCATAGCAATAGCCAGCTCGAACACGTAGTAGGAGTACTGGATGTCGCCGAAATCGATTATTCCTGTCACTCGGTAATCGGTGTTGCTGTAAGTAAAAGAAAAATATTTTTAACTAGCTGACCCGCGCAACTTCGTTTGCGCCACATAAGAGAGAGTATTCCCTGTTCCCGTCGCATTTACTCCCGTCGCGTTGCGTTTACTCCAAAGACTTCTATATAAACTGAGGTAGACATGCCCTACGCACCTATTTTTGAAACCTATAAACTGCGCTAATTAGCAGCGTTGTTCGCACTGTTGTGAGTCAAAACTTCGAGAGTAGGTACTCGACTTGCAATTGGAGTCCATACGCCTTCTCTTTAACTCTTGTTCTATCCGTAAATTACTATTGTGTGTGGTGACAATTACGTAAATAGTATTTATAAGTGAGTGTAGTCTTAGCAATGTGTGTGTTTGAGGATTGCTTTTAAAATCTCGCTTGTTAGAGAACGGCGCGTCTACCTCAGTTCATATAGAAGTCTTTGGTTTACTCCCGTAGCGTCTCGTCGTTAAGGGGCGGTTATAGCGCACAAGTAGGCATTTGGCGCTCCCCTCGCCCCGGGCGCGAGACACACCGCGCGCCGGCAGCGGCAGTCAACTCTCATGCCACAGTATACAGTAGAGTAGAAAGAAACAGCATGCTAACTTTGTTTGACGTAGTAAATGCATCTAACTTCATTAAGTGTAGTGATTTATTCGAGTTTCCTAAATAAATGAGTTAATTATATTTATTATACTATTATTTTTAGGCTAAAGAGTTTGTTTGTTTGTTTAGTTGTTTGAACTCTAGAGTCTAAGAGACTGCTAGTTGAATTTCAAAAGTTTCTTAACAGAATGTCCATTTTTGAAAAATACCAAAATATATAACATCACACTAAGGCGAATAAGAGCTGAGCAGCAACGAAACATTTTTCGAAAACTAGGATATTTCATTTCTTTTGAGAGTTTCCGTTGCGTAAGTTTGCTAGATGGTTACAGTTGCGTAAAAAATGTAAATTACATTTTAACTGGTCATAAAAAATTCTAAAGTTTTCTAAAGTTGGTATGCTAAGTATGAATCACGTGATCATTTTGCAATCCAAAATGGCCGCCGCGGTGTAATCACAAAATTTCATGATGGGTATCATTTAAAGGGGTTTTTGGTATGCTGAGTACGAATCACGTAATAATTTTGCAATCCAACATGGGCGCCGCGCCGTAATTACAAAATTTCAGGTAGCTGGTTACCATGTCGTGAAAACACTTAAAAAGTAAAAGATCACCACATTTTTACCATGAGTCGCGTATGTATTTGTAACGGTTAATCTAATTACATTTTGCCCATTACTGATATTCTTATACTGTGGCGCGATTTCAACGTAATTTGGCATAATAATTACGAAATAGTTGCGAAAAAAACTGACACAGGTCCTGCCTCCACAAGCGCCAGGGCGAGACTGATCGGCCGTCAGCGGCGCAATTCTATTGCGTTTGGTAGATATTCGTACATGATAACTATGTAAGTAGTTGTTTATAGAAAAACGCTCGGAAAATGTGTATAAAAACTTAATACATTTAATTGAGTGCAAAAAAAAAAATATAAAATATTAATAGTTTAGCCACAGTTTTGAAAAAACTTTTCTGAGAGAGTCAACTTTGGGATTTTTTTCTATCTAGTGAAATTTATTGGATCGTGTAACGGGCTCGGAATATGTTTAGCTTATATCCTTAACTATTATATATATATTTATCAGAATTATAAACCCTTTACTTTTTGAGTAGGATTGTTTCAAAAAACTCAAAATCTGACCCACGCGGCCTTAATGTTCAACACTACGTGAGAGAGAGAGAGAGAAAGGTTTATCGTCGCGTGTATTCCCGTCGCATTATTTTTAAGAACAATTTCGTTTATGAAAGAGGTATCCCGTGGCCTTATTGTAGAAAAAAATTGATTGCCATTAAAATGGTTATTGTGCACCAACCCAAAGATAGACACATGCTATCGCGCAATTTTTTTTTAGAACTTTTAAAGAGAAACAATTTTGTAGTACATATTTTTTACATAACTATAAATATTTACGCAGCACACGCAACGAAGCTCTCAAAAGGAATAACTTTTCCCCCGTTTTTGAAATATTTACTATTACTGCTCCGCTCCTATTCGTTGTAGCGTGATGCTATATAGCCTATGACACTTCACAATAACGTAGCTTTCTATTGGTGAAAGAATTTTTAAAATCGGTTCAGTAGATCCTGAGATTACCCCTTACAATTTAACAAACACACAAACTTTACTTCTTTATAATATTAGTATAGACTAGTATGTATAGAAGTATAGATGACATAAATTGGTATTGTGTTGACAGCGCCATCTAGTATCGAATTTTATGAACTTTTTTTAAGCTGAGTGCTTTTAAGTATGAATATATGGAAAATACACGAAGTATACACATAAATAATATTATACACGGACAATTTTTAAATTCTGAAATAAATTACTATAGATTACAAAATATTTCAACTTCGAAATAGAAAGTGAACTTCGGCAGGCATTAAGATTAATAAATAATATTATATTGACGGTAATAGTAGGTAATATCATACAAGAAAATAGTTTGTTATAGACTCCATTGATATAAAAGTATAATTATGTATTTGAAACTGTATCCCAATACCAATGCATGCTGAAATAAGCCAAGTTATTACATTTGAAGAAGTGAATTAACCATCAGCTCTAAGCTTCCAGCTTGACTTGGCTTACCTCAACAGCACACCGTTAAGGATTCTTGAGCATACCCTCAAAACTCTGGTATTCACCCGCCTATTATAACAAAATAAATCGTCATAAAGAAAATTTAGACAGGTACCTAGTGACATCTATTAGCGGTTAGAAAATACTGTACACACTAAGCAAACGCAAAGTGACACATAGTGACATCTATTGTAGAATAGAATAATTGTAATAGGTAAATAGAAAACAGCGCTATCTGTTGTATACCATCAAAGTTATATGTATAACTACATCTATCTCTTAATAGATGGCGTTGTAAGTACTTTTCTAAAACTGAAGTAATTTTTAACTGACGCTAAGAAAAAGGCTTTCATAATTTTAAAATTATGTATGAATGAATGTCCATTTCAATGTGCAAACGGCTTGACTTATTTATAAGAAGTGTTTAAATTGTTTTTATTTCGGTAGGTTATCCTATTTATTCGAGACTTAGGTAAGTATAGTCATCTATTACTAACCAATATGGACTGTAGGTACATGTAATCTGTGCTTAACCCTTAAATGCATATGGTTGCCAATTGTCTACAAACTACATTTGTACTTCTAAAAAGTCACATATGTGACAAGTGTTTCTGAATGTATGTTTTTATCATAGCCAATAACATAATGAAACAAAAAAAATATGAAAGAGAGTCGGTAGAAATTAAAATTACCGCGCAATTTGACATAACGAAAGCGAAGGGGGAAAAAGTTGATTGTGTGATAATTAGTGACTTTTGAATTGAAATTTACTGAGAAGTAATTGCTGAAACGATTTAAAAAAATATAAGAAATACATTAGACATAAGGTAAGAAACCACTATTATAACGGTTTTTTTGGCAATTTATCAATACATATAATAAAATCGTAACAGGTCGCTGTCTGTACATGGAAGATAAATAAGAAAAAATATTATAGGGGGGCTTTATGAACGCAATAGAACCCAAAACAATGATTTTTAGAATTTTTGTCTGTTTGTCTGTATGTCTGTATGTCTGTATATCTGTTTGTCTGTACGGTTGTGCACGCTAATCTCAGTAACCGCTCAACCGATTGCAATGCGGTTTTTTTTATTGTGTTGAGGTTTGCTCCAGTTAACATTTAGCGTTTGTTTTATGTAAATCGGTTTAGAAATAAAAGAGTTATAACACTTTTAAGAATCAGATATTTTGAAAATTTTAATTGTAGGGGTTTCTTTGAATGTGAGTGAACCTAAACTGGCGTGTTGGCTTAATCATAAAAGAGCTTAATGATTAAGACTATTTTTAAACAATTCAGTCCGCGCCGAAGGCGTGGACTGAATTGTTTTAAAATAGACTTAATCATTAAGCTCTTTTATGATTAAGCAAACAGGGCAGTTTCAGACGCTGCTTGATGACTCTGATGAAGAAATACCTTTCCTTTCATACACCTTATGTGACGTAAACGAAGTTGCGGGCTCAGCTAGTCCTGAATATGTCTGTAGCTTGATTTTTATGTATGTTGCCAAATGTCTACACCATGCGTTTGCTTTATTTTGCCTATTTGGGTATAGTTTTGGTATTTTGGTTATTTCGCTTTTCTTTTCAGCATGTATGGCTCGCTGGCAGAAAAAGAAATCGAGCCAGCTCTTGCTGCATTACATGACGGTGAGGTCTTCGAAGATGGTGTAGATTTCGATGATGATAATATCGATTATTATTCAAATGTAGGGCACTTATTGCATGAACTGGAAGATCAATCCTTGAATAATAAAGAAGACCCTCCCATTTTCTATGAAGAGGAGCACTTGCCAGGTGGTGCATCCACGGCGGAACCTGTGGCGAAAACCTCATCTCAAATAAACCATAATTTGCCCAAAAATCATAAAAGACTACAGTGCCTATATGGGCGGAGTAGACCTCATTGACAGTTTCTTAGGAAGGTATAGGATCTGAATAAAAAGTAGAAAATGCTATCTTCGGCTTTTTTATCACATGATGGACATGTCATGTCGGCTATAAATTCTTGGGTGTTGTATAAGACACCTACCGACTGGTACCATTGTATGGTTTTATACAATGCCTTACAACAGTCTATGGCCGGGAGTCCGGAGCAAGCCCTCGGAAGTATGTCCCTGGGTTCCCGGCAGACTACCACCGCGGCCTCGCAAATGGTTCGGGTATTATCCCGCGTCTGTGAGGGTCTGGGGGGATAATTGGGTGCTATACCACTACTATTAGTGGCGAAGAGACATGCCACCGTCTTGGTCAGCTTCTGTAAGGACGACGAGCAGCGAACTCGACCTTCTCTGACCCTCGGTCATGGAGGCCAGTAGTCCTGGGCGTAAAGCAACCGGCGACGACCCCGTCGCTGACTGCGGAACCCGAGAAGGAGATTTCTTTCCCGCTCCCTCCCTGCTGCCTTTTTCTCGAGCATAACTTGCTTGCAGAAAGACGCAACAGCGTTCCACTTTCCCCCGCTGGAGACCTTGGCCCTCACCATTATCTCCAGCGTGAGAATGCAAAATTTGATGCTAAAAAGCACTGAGGACCTATGAAGCCTGTTCCACCTAAAGATGATAGAACTGACGGGGTTGATTGATCACAATGAGAGAAGGTGTGATACAAAAAATAGGTGCAAATTACAAGGATGTGAGGAGTTTTCACGCATAGAATGTATCAAGTGTCAGGTGGCCCTTTGTCATACTAAAGACAAAAATTGTTTTGCTGCGTTACATACATAAATAACCACTAGGATTATAAGTTATTAGATTTTGATCTCACCTACCGCATTGTTATTTGTTTTTCCCTAGACGCATAATGTAGCCAAATGTCTACAAACTGTATTTTTTCAAAAATGTACTTTTTATTCAAACCAAGATTTTTTTTATTATTTTTCCCTTTATTTATGACTCAAAATCTATACTGAAATATTTATTTTATAACTAAATAAAAAATCATGCATTTAAGGGTTAAGTCGGAATTAAAACTTTATTTATTTATTTATAGTACCTACCTAGGTATTTATAAATTTCACATCACTCGAAAATGTTATAGAATAGGTAATAGGATTACCGTATAGCGGACCCAGGACTCCAACATCAACAAACAAGTTGTACTTATCTCAAGCATATTAGGTAGATATATAAATCACATTTAGTATCTAAAGAGATATAAATATTCGTCTGTTTGTTTAGCACAAGTTAAACAATGTCGGTGATGATAATAGAGCGTTATCTGGTGACATAACATCATCATTATCATTTTAGCCCCTAAATATGTTTTTTTAGCCCTTCTCTATAAAATAGATTGCAGAGGGGCTTATGGAGAGACTTGTGTCTGTAGTCTGTGACTATGTTGCATTAAACTGCGTCACTAGGTCACGTGAATCATCTGTTCAAAGATTGAAATAAAACCAAAATGACAACGTCAATCAAATTGAACTTTCACTTTCACAATAAACGTTAGAGGGGCAATCGGGTGAGACCATCGACTACGTACCCATACCCGTGGGTAGGTAGGTAGTCGGTGGATGAGACCGTCTCACGGCTTCTCAACACAACATCACTTTTTTGTTTCTTTTTTTTTTATTGTGAGGGAAAATCCTCGTAGGATGCTATGCCGGACTCTTACCGACTAAAAAACCTCACGTAACGCCCAACAGCCTATGGTTGAGAGCCCCAGGTAAGCCCTCAGGAAGGATGTCCCAGGACTCACAACAGACCTACGGCCGCCACTGCGGCCTCGCCTAGTGGGTGGTTCGGGTGCTATCCCGCGTCTATGGGGGGTTTCGGGTGTGATCCCGCTTCTAAGGGGGGGCGTGCGTGAGTTCCTCACGTCACGCTGCCGTCATGGGCCTGCTTCTGTGTCGGCGGTGAGCGGCCCTCTCACCGTCCTCAGACCCCCGGTCATGGAGGCCGATAGTCCTCGGCGAAGACACAACTAACACTAGGTATTTCCTTTTTTAATAACGTGTGGAATATTCAGCAGGATGCTATGCCGGACTCCTACCGACTAAAAACCACACGTTCATAGGTAGACAGATCATAGGTAGGCTGTAAAATATAGCTTGATCTCTGTGACAGTTATATTAACGTAAGCAAATTTTACTTTTATTTCAAAAGCATAAAGTTGGTAGGTAAGCCCTCGGAAGGATACCCCAGGACTCCCAACAGACCTAAGTACGGCTACCACTGCGGCCTCATCTATTTGAGTACTGTCCCAACCCCGCGTCTTTGAGACGTTGTTCGGATGCTATCCTGGTTCTTGGTTCTTTCACCTGCGTGGAATTCTGTTCCCATTCCCGCTTCCCACGGTAACTTATTCCCGAAAAAAAGTAGCCTATGTGTAACTGCCGTGTTAATGAAAAAGGGCACAACTAACATTTTTTGCCAAATTGAGTTATATACATATTCGGAATCAGGAAAAAAAGGCCTATCTGCCTAATTTTTTGTATATTTTTAGCAACAAAATAAACAGAGATAGCAAAAGTCTAAAGGGCACAAATGCAGCATTTTTAAATTTTTTGTTAAGAAAAAGGTCACATTGTGACATATGTCTTCTATTTCATATTTATGGTTTGAAAATACCTAATTGAAAAGGCATAATCAGCGCATTTTAAATAGAAGGGGCTTATGTGGTAGTTGTGCTAACTTTTTTAACCAACACCGTAGCAAGAAACGTAAAAGAAAAGGCACAACTGGCAGTTATGCCTTTCCTACTTAACATCTCTGAAGAGAGATGAAGTCAAAGGGGCGAGGTATGCGTAGGATTGCGCCAGTTGTGCCTGACGTGTCAAGACGGAGTCCGCGCCTGTTGGCGCGATGCTCTGGTAAGAATATAATTTTGTTACTTATTCTAATTAGTTCGTTCTATTTTACCTACACTATGAAATATTATTAGTCTAAGGTTCTAACTTACTTTAACTTGAAATTTCTTTATTTATTTATTATTAGAAGAGTTAGTAATAGCAATATGTGTTGGTAGGTTATCGGCCACACGCAGCACAGCAGACAAACTAGCGGTCCGTTGGTTGGTTGGTTGGCTGATGATTCAGTAATCGATAAATTTTACAAATTACCTGAGAAATCGCATCCAAAAATTAGTAGCAGTGACTCAGAATCCGACTTTATACCATGTTCTCAGCACAAAACCATCGAAGAAGTGATTCAGACAGTGAACAATCAGACACAGAAACAAACCAAGTACAATTAAGAAAAGAAGGCAATATAAGGAACCGGAAAAAATATAATATTAGCTTAAATGATCGAAAGATATTAAAGAAGAAAGAAAACGTAATTACCAAAGATTTGTAAGACCTGGTTGTCAAGAAAACATCTGCAAAAAAAGTGCTCAAGTCGTTTTTCCGAAGAGTTTCTCAAGAAAATTAATACAAATTTCTGGAAACGATTTTTTCGTTATTATAATAAGTAGATATTGTTTATTATTTCTTTGTGGTTGTGTTTACCTGATTTTTGTGGAAAGCAATTTTATCTTAAGATACATTTTAAGTTATAAAATTTTTAATTTAAACTAGCGGACGTCACGCGGTTTCACCCGCGTAGTTCCCGTTCCCGTGGGTATACAATATTTTTTCTTCCATAAGAACCTTCTCCTGACAATACCTTACACAACAAAAAAAAAATTAGAGAAATCGGTCCACCCGTTCTGAAATTATGCGCTTACCAACACATTTTGCGATTCATTTTTATATTATAGAAGATATGTAATTTTGATTAAAATTAAGATTAATAATTAAGAATTAAGATAAGATATGTTATTTTTGTAAATTGTTTTGATAAACGTTTGATTTTCTTAAAACTACTGTGTTTTTTTTCGTCGAGAAGTTTAGTATTTTCTAATATTTTACTTTTATCACAACTGATAATAATACGATGAAAAGGCACAATTGAATAAAAGTGCCTTTTCATTGTAAAATTCCAAAATTCTCCTCAAAATTTTACATTGAAAAGGTATATTTCGTTGTATATGCCCTTTAAACGTAACATGGTTGATTTTATCTTATTTTTTATGTTAAGATGAAACACATTATGCTAATTATCAATTATATGCATTAAAATAAAAAAAAAAAATGCTATGGTCTTATTAGTACTATACAAATGCAAGTATTACCATTCGCAGAATTTTGGAAAATATAGTTTACTGGGGTTTTCTTCAACAAAAACAAAAAATATATTTAATCTCTATTTTCTCAATGTTTACAAAATGTTAGTTGTGTCCTTTTTATTTACGACGGCAGTGTAGGTATATATTATTCATCAGTTTCTTTTATTTATACTGCCAAGGTGGCAGAAAGCTTATAACCCACCTAATGATTGGTTACCGTAGTCTATTAACGACGAAAATAAAAAAATGTACCTACCTTTCAGCCAGACCTGGCCAGCTGTTACAGCAAGATTGAGTAGCAAATATACAGACATCCACATAACCACACATATAAATATAAACTTTCACTATTTTCTACTACTAAGGTGGTACTCGAAAATTCGAATTTCTGTTAACTGTGCAACCCTGTAAAAACCTTCTAAATCCCTTTTAGAAGAACCTCGTACCGTTTGAGAAAATCGAGCATTTATAATAGGTACATGTACATATATTCATATAATACGGTCACGCCTTTATCCCTGAAGGGGTAGACAGAGGCATATTATATGCCCACATTTCACCTGTTTTTTAGAATTCGTTCCACGCATTAAGTGGTTGAAAGGGCAGGCGCGGGTTGTGACTGCCTGCTGTTGAAATTTTTCAAGCCACCTAAAAAGGCCTTCAATTTGACTTAACGACTGACATTTTACAGGCAACCGGAACCAACGGCTTAACGTGCCTTACGAAGCACGGAAACGCTCAAATAAATGCCACAAAGTGGTCGCATGGATGGTCCCCCATCCAAGAACTGGCCATAGTGAAAGTTGCTTACTACAGTGATCGTTTACAGAACACTGAGTCTTAAATATGCCTCTGCCCATACCTTCGGGAATTAAGGCTTGATCATATGTATGTCTGTGTGGTAGTATACAGTACCTATGATAGAAGTGTAAGGTCCACAAGTTGACGTACCTGCCCCCCGGCTTAAGCCCCACGAGCACGTTCATCTCGTTGACGTCGCCGTGGATGACGCCGCGCTCCAGCTCGCCCAGACGAGGCACCACCGCGTACTTGAACTCCTCGATCACCTGGCATTGAGGTACAGGCGGTAAGTTTGTTGTGTAACTGGTTTTTGTTAGAAGTTTCTGAGGTTAGAAAATCAAATTCGGAATTCTGTTCCAGGTCCTATTCCAGGTTTTTATTGTATAAGGCGGGGACTGAATTGTTTTAGAATAGCCTTAATCTTTAAGCTCTTTTATGATTAAGCCAACACGCCCGTTTAGAATTACCCTCACATTCAAGAAACCCTTGAATTCTAGGTTTTGCGAAAGTTGAGATGCCTTTAATTCCTGAACTACAAAACCCTCAACATTGAAACTTGTGTGCAACAATCCTTAAAGTAGTTTATAACACTGAAAAGATTTTTGGAATCGCATCACGCGTTGAGAAATTACGACTGAAAAACCGTTTCATCTTTCATCCCCTCTCTCGCAGGAACCGCGCAAAACTTTGGGATCAAAAGTATCCTAGAACCTTCCTCGGACTATAAGCTTCAAGTGTACCAAGTATCATTTAAATCGGTTCAGTAGTTTCGGCGTGATACTTATTCGGGATACAGACAGACAGACAGACAGACAGACAGACAGACAGACAGACATGAAAAGTTTAAATTACATTTTCGGCTTCAGTATCGATTAGAAAACGCCCTCCAATTAAAATTTTCAAAATATCTTCCATGTACAGACTCTTGACCCTCAACAGTTTTATTATAAGTATAGATGTATTCCATTATCCTATTCCAGGTTCCTCATTAAATTTGATATTTGTACCAGTTGCCTCCCTTTTTATAGCTTTGTCTTTATTTTTCTAAATTTTTTACTAATATTTATAAGTGCCCCGTGTGGCGACGGAGCCTCGTGTTGCGACGGGTAAGAGTACAAAATGTCGCCACCCCAAAACATCCCGAGGGTGTCGTCAGAGACGACTAAGGGAACACTTTCACAAAAAGATCCATTGCGTAGAGAAGGAAAACTCGAAATGAAACCCGGTTGTAGGTAAAATTATAATCGTTAAGCCAAGTTGAAGGCGTTATGGGCGGCTTGAAAAATTTCAACTGTGGGTCGCGGCGACCTGCGTCTGTCTATTTCAACATGACAATAGGCTCAACTACCTATTACGTGGGACATAAAACTATAAGGTGAAATGTAGGCGTATACTATGCGTGACTATATGTATGTATGTTATGTATAAACCAATAACAAATCATTGACTCATCAGGCATCTTCATAGTCATCCCAGTACATATCTAGATAACATTTTTCTGAGAAAAATGTTAGATAATATTTCTCGGTTAAATGTTAAGAAACATCACCCCTATTCACACCTTTACCATTATTACTTTGTAAGCATAGCCGGGGCATTTACATTACACGCCCACATGGGCCACATGTGACATTCGTTTCCTCCCACGTAATAGGCGGTGAACCTATTGCCATATAGAAATGGACTACCTAATAGGCGTTAGGCCAAGATGAAGGTTCATCATCACGCCTTTATCCCCGAAGGGGTAGGCAGAGGCATATTATATACCCACATTTCACCTTTTTATATTTTGTCCCACGTAATACGTTGTAAGCCGTATTGCCGTGTTTAAATGGACAGGCGCAGGTTGTGACTGCCTGCTGTTGAAATAAAGCCTTCTTGGCTTGGCTTAACGACTGCCATTTTACTGGCAACCGGGACCAACGGCTTAACGTGCCTTCCGAAGCACGGAAACGCTCAAATAAATGTCACAAAGTGATCACATGGATGGTCACCCATCCATGGACCGGCCATAGTGAAAGTTGCTTACTGCAGTGAACGTTTACAGAACACTGAGTCCGCGGGGCCACGAGCGTTAGGCTAAGATGAAGGTCTCTTCTCTTGACCTCCAATCATCTTGACCTAGCGACTACATGTTATTGACAACTGTGACAAACGGCTTATCGTGCCTACCGAAGCACGGAAATTCTCGCCAAAAGGTTCATAAAGTGCACACCCATCTGAGGTCAGCTATAGCAAAAGATGCTTACTGTAGTGATCGTTTACATGGCACTGAGTTAGCGCGTCTACGAGTGCTTCAAAGCAAAATGCTGAAAGTAGATCAGTTTTTTTTTATTCATACTAGGTAGCAGACACACCGTCGTCTACAAACGTTTGCAAAGATGAATAGCGCTCCACTCATGCTGCCGACCCTGCAAGAACCTTCTAAGACCACCTTGAAGAAGCCCATACTGTAGGCGTTTGGGAAAACCGAGGCTGGTAGGAGGGTAGGAGGCTAAAAAGTAGGTATTAATATGTACCTCCTCAGCTAAGTCCAGTTTGTCCTGGTCCTTGACGGCGTACATGAACTTGGTCAGCTCCGGCACCTTGGTCAACATCCACATGTGCTCGCGGGAGACCAGCCCCGAGTGGTTGAAGTTCTGCGGAGAAAACAAGTCTTCATATTACACATATTCAACAGATCGTCCAGAAGCGCAGTCTCTAGCTTTGAAAAAACGCAAGGCCTCATATCTGGGCCATGTTCTCCGACACCAACGTTACGAGCATGTATTACGATATGCTGATGCAGATTTGTACTGCTCGTTCGCTCTAACTTTGCCGTTCGGCTCCATACTAAAGTCGAAATTTTAATTAGACGAAGTAAATTGACAGCAACTAATGTCACTTCTTCATACAATGTTGCTTATTTTCTATGACGAAGTGACATTAGCTACTGTCAATTTACTTCGTGTAATTAAAAATTCGGGTATACGCCTCTACGCCAACGGCTAAGTTAGAGCGAACGGGTAGTATGTTGTATAATATTATGTTTATACCTATTACTGTTAAGTTCCTATCCATATTTATGTGATTGGTATTGTGTGTATGACGTGTGTCTATGTATAATGTTAGATATGTATGTAACATTACAAAACTTTAACTTTCATCTTATCTTCTATCTAGTTGCACACTTCTTAAACCTTCCGTTGCGCTTTTCCTTTCACCCAAAGGTTTGCTGGGAGAAAATTCAGTGTTGAGTTAAGCTCGCCTTTGTACATCATAGTTCCTAGTTATCAATGTCAATGTAATTTTGTTTCTGTGTGGAATAAAGAATTAAAACCAAAACTAAACTAAACGAGCTCATGCAACTGATAAGGAGGTGGGAGGGATAAAAAAGTCGTCGTTACGAAATATCGGAGAGTGGGCCGGAATATCTAAAGCTGAGCTGAGCTGTTTCGGCGAGTGAGAGATCGAGAGGCCTGCACAATGCTGGTCGCCAACCTTCACTAGTTGGAGAGGCACCCTAAGAAGAAGAAGAACGTGTACCTGGAACTCCGGCAGTAGGTAGATGGAAGGGACCGTGTAGTTTTTGTCGGTAGGAGAATGGATGGTATCTATGAGGATTTTCACATATGAGGTCTTCCTGCTTTTAGCCCCTCTCTATAAAATAGAGAGAAGAGGGGCTTATGGCGAGACTATGTCTGTAATCTGTGACTGTCGCATTAAACTACGTCACTAGGTCACGTGGATCATCTGAGTGGCAAGTACGAGTTTCAGCGTGACATTCACGGGTGAGCGCGTTATCGCCGACTTGTATGGAATCGAGACAAGTTTCTGCGTTTACAGCTAGGTGGCGGGGTCTCGATTCCATACAAAAATGGCACAAAAAGTTTAGTTTTATTATAAGGATACCGTTGTTATATTGTTAACAAATGTAAAACGTGTGTAAAATTTCAGTTGCCTAGTTATTAAACAGATTTGAGTCAGCCAGACAGCGTTGCCTCAGTAATGGGTCCCGCTTTTACCTTTTGGCTACGGAACCCTTAAAATGATAGTATAATACGCCTCTGTCTCTCCCTCGAGAATAAACACCCGTGAATGATCGCAAGCATATATACTGCTCTTTTGCTCTAACTTTGCCGCTCGGCTCCACACTAAAGTCGAATTTTTAATTAGACGAAGTAAATTGACAGCAACTAATGTCACTTCTTCATACAATGTTGCTTATTTTCTATGACGAAGTGACATTAGCTACTGTTAATTTACTTCGTCTAATTAACAATTCGGGTATACACCTCTACGCCAGCGGCAAAGTTAGAGCGAACGGGTAGTAAAACGAACAACAACAATAGGTGCACGGTATCGCGCTGTCCAAGGTTCAATAAGTAATAACTCGGGCACTGACAGTTCCATTACAATGTCGGCTAGTCAGTCAGTTATATAAATAACACCAACATTATACTCAATTTTCTTGTCAGTCGGTCAAAGATAATTTGTTGGGAGACGTATTAGATCTAATAGTTTGTTTATTTACTTGCTGTTCCTCACAAATTTCCTTGTAACAACTTTGAAGCACTTGAACTCAGTAGCACACATCACCACGATACATAAACCTAGGTTCTCTCAGAACCAGTTTAGAAATAATCTTTCAAAGTGTATCATCATCTTGCTCCATTCACTCAAGTTTGGGAGATCAGATTTCCTAGAGATGTTGAGATAGGTACTGTAGGTGTAAGAGCCGTAAATATATGAAAGAAAGAGTCAGAGCCTAGCCGATGGATGTGACGGTAGAAGGCTCAAGTCGCCCGCTTGTTACTCGATAGATAATTATATTGTTTTGCATGTAGATCTCTGACGTCAACGCATTGTATATACAAGAACAGGCTAATAATACAAAAGGCTTACCTCCCCTTTTTTTTAACGTGAGGTAAAATCCTTCATGAATGCTATGCCGTACTCTTACCGACTAAAAAACCTCACGTAACGCCCAACAGCCTACGGTTGGGCGCCCTGGGTAAGCCCTCGAAAGAATGTCCCAGAACTCCCAACAGACCTACGGTCGCCACTGCGGCCTCGCCCATGGGGTGGTTCGGGTGCTATCCCGCGTCTTTGGGGGGTTTTCGAGTGGAAGCCCGCTTCTGAGGGGGGGCGTGCTTGAATCAAGGCGTACCTCCCCTTGTGAAGAAAAAAAACCAACCTGCCCCAAGTACTTAGTTGACTCGTCAATGTTACTACGGAACTTTGATGTCGCAAGTCGGTCACGAACGTCAGATTCTATGGCAGTTTAGAGGCACTATGGTAGTTGCTTCACGGAAAATGTCGAGGAGTTGGGAATAGGCTCAATGTATGATGATATAAAATTGAACCTATTTACTTGAGCTTGATGGTATTCAAGTTAGGTAACAAATGTCAGAGTCTAACGACATGCTGATTGCCGTTGTTGCTCTCCACCGAATAAAAGAACAGAAACATGGTTCGACATAGAAACATCGTTTCTATGTCGAACCATCTCGTAGCTTGGAACGTTCTGCTGGCGCACATATTTTCCTCCTCTAACAACCGTAGGTTAGAAAGTGGAACGTCATCATGAGAGCTGGCTGTCTATAGTGGAGAACTATGAAAGTGGTCTTCAATTAGATATCGCCTTGGCTTTCCATCGAGCGGTACCATTTGACAAGCTAAATAGGACACAAAGGTATGTTTACCTGAAGCTTAGTATCCAAATTAGCAACGAACTCTCCCAACTGGTACAGCAGAGCTTCCGACTTGGGGACGTCCTGCAGCAGCTCACCGGGGACGTACTCCAGAAGCCTTACAGCGTGCTGTTTGCCGCTGATGCTCTCCACCGAATGTAGGTGACCGAATACGTTGCGAACTGGCTTCGGGCAGGTAATTCCTCGGGTTACTACGGTTAGGAGAAGCGAAGATAAGTACATAAACATACATACATAAATAATGATCACGCCTTTCATCCCCGAAGGGGTAGGCAGAGGTATATTATATGCCCACATTTCGCCTTTCAAAAATTGTTCCACATAATTATATTCCCCGTATTGCTGTGATAATATGGACAGGCGCAGGTCGTAACTGCTTAAGTAGGTACAACTGTTCATTCATTCATTCATTAATTTTTCCACCCACAAAGGCCTTCAACTTGGCTTAACGACTGCCATCAAATCAAATCAAAAAACATTTATTTCGCATAATCCTAATACATAGGCACTTGCGACACGTCAATGAATACAATGCAAATAGTACCACCAGTTCGGAACGCGGCCCGCTTGAGAAGAACTGGCAAGAAACTCGGCGGGCTATTCTTTTTGTGCACTACATATTTACAATAAGTAGATACTATAAACTAAAACTCTATCAGTAGGTAGAGCAAGCAGATCACTTCCAGGCTTCCTTATCAATCAAATAATCGTCAATTGTATAATAGCCCCTGCAGCACAATTTACTTTTTATACGCTTTTTAAACTTAATTAGGGGCATGCTTTTAATTTCGCTTGGAAGCCTGTTGTAAAAACGTATACAGTTACCCAGGAAAGAATTACTGACTTTGTTCAGTCTACAATGATAAACGGCAAGGTTGTTTTTATGTCTGGTGTTCACATTGTGTCTATCGCTTAACTTAGTAAAACTAGATAAATTTTTCTGAACATACATAAGATTTTCAAAAATATATTGTGATGCCACAGTCAGAATATTTAATTCCTTAAATTTTTCTCGCAGAGAGACCTTTGGACCTAATCTATATATGGCTCTTATGGCCCGTTTTTGTAAAACAAAAATTGTATTTACATCTGCGGCATTGCCCCATAGTAGCATAACGTACGACATTACACTGTGGAAGTAACTGAAGTACACTCGTCGGACCACTGTGTCGTTCGGACGCATGTGCCTCTCGCAAGGCCTGAACCACCTCGGCCCAAGGAGTGGCGACATGTGTGGCACTACAAGTCAGCAGACTGGGATGGACTGCGAGAGTTCTATGCGTCGTACCCGTGGTGGCGGCTTTGTTTTGCCTCAGAGGATCTGGATTCTTGTGCTATAGCAGTCGCTGAGGGGATCTTGGAGGGTATGGAATGCTACATTCCCAACCGCTGGATCCCTGTAGGTGCAAAAAAGCGACCGTGGTTCAATCGGCTCTGCAGAGAAGCTCTAATGCAGAAAGAATCTGCCTACAGAGCTTGGACCACGGCTCGTGCAAATTCAGATCCAAACATCTCTGAGGTAAAACGCAAATTAAATGCCGCCTCGAGGTCCAGTAAAAGAGCAATTGTCAAGGCCAAGTTCGATTTCGTCGGCAGAATTGGCGAACGGCTAGCAGGCTACCCTTCAGGAAGTCGTGAATTTTGGTCGCTTGCCAAAGCTGCCGAGGGAAACTTCTGTCGGTCAGGATTACCACCCTTGCTTAAACCCGACGGTAGTTTGGCCCAGAGTGCCAAGGAGAAAGCCGACCTTTTGGGTAATCTCTTTGCCTCTAACTCGACCATGAGCGACGGGGGTGCAATACCGCCGTGCATTCCGAGTTGTGGCACTTCCATGCCGGAAGTTAAATTTACACAGCGGAATGTCCGGCGGGAGCTTCAATCCCTGGACGTTCATAAGTCGAGTGGGCCAGACGGCATTCCCGCGGTGGTACTAAAGCATTGTGGTCCAGAGTTGTGTCCGGTACTTACACGTCTTTTCGCACTTTCCTATTCCATGCGACAAGTCCCGGTGTCGTGGAAGATCGCGTATGTACATCCTGTACCCAAGAAGGGTGACAGGACCGACCCGGCCAATTACAGGCCTATAGCCGTCACCTCCCTTTTATCCAAGGTGATGGAGCGTGTAATTAATACACAGCTCCTGGGGTACCTTGAGGAACACGACCTGCTCAGCGACCGGCAGTACGGTTTCCGTCACGGTCGCTCGACGGGCGATCTTCTTGTGTACCTAACACACCGATGGGCGGCGGCTATCGAGAGTAAGGGTGAGGCTCTAGCAGTGAGCCTCGACATCTCTAAAGCCTTTGACTGGGTCTGGCACCGTGGTCTTCTTACGAAATTGCCCTCATATGGACTACCTGAGAGATTATGCGGATGGGTGTCCAGCTTCTTGGCCGGTAGAAGCATCAGGGCCGTCGTTGACGGCAGCTGTTCAGACTGCATGGCCATAAACGCTGGAGTCCCGCAAGGCTCAGTGTTGTCCCCTACTCTGTTTCTGCTGCATATCAATGACATGTTGTCTATTGATGGCATTCATTGTTATGCGGACGACAGTACGGGGGACACTTGTTACACGGGCCGCCCCGGTATCTCTCGGGACACAGTAGAGGAAAATCGTGAACAGCTTGTGTCTGAAATCGAGGCTACTCTTACTAGAGTGTCCGATTGGGGTGGACAAAATCTTGTCCAGTTCAACCCTTCCAAGACACAAGCGTGTTTTTTCACCGCTAAGCAAACCCCAATTACTGTAGCGCCGCAATTTCAGGGCACATCTCTTTCCATCGCCAAAAGTATAGGGATCCTTGGCGTTGACATCTCCAGTGACGTTCAGTTCCGTAGTCATTTGGAGGACAAGGCTAAGCTGGCGTCCAAGAAGCTAGGTGTGCTCAACAGGGCGCGGCGGTACTTCACTGCGGCGCAAACACTGCTTCTCTATAAATCGCAAGTGCGGCCGCATATGGAGTACTGCTGTCACCTCTGGGCGGGAGCACCTGAATATCAGCTTCGTCCATTTGGCTCGGTGCAAAGACGAGCTGTAAGAATTGTCAACGATCCTGTACTTACAGCTGGTGTGGAACCTCTTCGCGACAGGAGAGACTTTGCCTCCTTATGCGTGTTCTACCGCCTGTACAATGGTATGTGCTCTGAGGAATTGTTTGAAATGATGCCCACGGCTACGTTCTATCATCGCACCGCTCGCCACAGACAGGGAGTTCATCCTCACACTCTGCGTCCGGTGCGTTCCAGCACGGTTAGATCCGATAGGTGTTTTCTTCCACGCACGCTTAGGTTGTGGAATGACCTCCCTGCCTCGGTTTTCCCAAACGCCTACAGTATGGGGTTCTTCAAAAGGGGTCTTAGAAGGTTTTTACAGGGTCGGCAGCGCGAGTGTGGCACCTCTGGTGTTGCAAACGTTCATAGGCTGCGGTGACCACCGGTCCTTCTGGTGGGCCGTATGCTTGTCTGCCACCTTAGTGGTATAAAAAAAAAAAAAAAAAAAAACTATTCGCGCTGTTTCTACATCAGTCAGATGCCTAATCTTTTGGACAGCAAATGCTGCTGAACTTAATCTGCCAGCCAGTTTTTCAATATGTGGGCCCCACTGCAATCCAGAATCGATCGTCAACCCTAAGAACGCAGTAGATTTCACAAGTTCCAACTCTTGGCCATTAAGTTGCACATTGGTTTCTGCCTGTGTTACATTAGGCAAGGTAAATTTAATACATTTAGTTTTGTTTTCATTCAGGTTAAGATTATTAGTGTTAAACCAATGTACTACTTTTAGGATTGCATTGCACCATTTCACCATTGCACCATTTTACTGACAACCGGTACCAACGGCTTAACGTGCCTTCCGAAGCACGGAAACACGAACCTTTTTAACGAATATTAAACTACCACCACGCTTTATTTCGAACAGTAACAATAAAACCGGATATGTTAGGTTACAAGGCTAGTTAGAAGGTTTTAGCCGTTGGGGTTTTTTTTAAACCAATCAGAAAAAGGAGCCCCACACCGCGGGGCTCCATCACGGATAATCTTAGCGCAAATAAGTTTTCTATAAATCAACAATAGGTATTATGATAGAGAATATTTGATTTTGTTATTCTAAGATGTGATTATTCTAACATTAAACTTTATGTGAAACGATATTCTATAAAACTATTAGCCATAAAAGAACATACCTAGGTACACCCAGTAAATGTTGCTTAATACAGTGATCGTTTACAGAACACTGAGTCCGCGGACATCAATCACGAGAGAGTTATTGGTATAGGTTAGTAAAAATTCTGACTCACCCAAAAAGTTCATAATTTCATTCTGAGCTTCAACAACAGCCACTTTCTGGGTATCCAGCGAGTTCATAATCTTCAGCACATATCCATTTTCAGCATGAGCAGTGATCAGGGGATTCTTCATGTTAGGATCTTCAGTTATCTTGTAGTTCTTATCATCGTAGCCGTTGAGTTCTTCCAGTTCTAGCACTGATATACCGTACAGGCGCTCTGCTAGAAGCTTTACACCTTCTTGGTCAATTATTGGCTTGATCACCGTGCCAGGCTCAAATTCGCCTGCCATTTCTGATAAAATCATACAAATTACTTTAGTTTGAAAATTCTTGTGTTGTATGAACTCAGGCGCCACAATCAATGGTCTATTTTCATCTAATGTTAGGTTTACAAATACATTTCATATTTATTTGCCTTTATCGGTTAGATAAGATAGTTTCTGATGGAGCAATAATACTTATGAAGTTGTCATTGAGATCTAAGCCTTTGTTATTTATCTAAAGCTACACAGACAACATTATGGAACATCACAACATATGGAATATTATAAACACGATAAACTGTGAATGGAATTCTGCAAGTGCAGTTTAGGGTTTGCGGTGACTATCCGGTAAAATGAAATAAAAGAGTATTGCTCTGTCTCGTCATCCAGGCCCTATATGAAGGTAAACCAAAAATGGGTCCATATTATAGACAAATAATTATATATAAACAGTTGGGGTTTTACGCGAAATACTTACTTGCACCGAAGACGTTGATATTGGAACGTCTGTGGTCACTCACAGCTGGACTATGGTAAGGGTCGAGCGAATGCATAGTAACTTTGTGTGTGTGAGAGTAACCCTCCAATATTTTTATAATGAAGAATAAGGCTGACTACATACCAAACTCACTACGTCAGGATTTTGGTTCAGTTTTACGTGCAAGTTTCATAATCACTGAATTCCACATCCGAAAGAGCTTGAATCTATCGTGCATATTGACATTTTTTATGTTCCAGATTAGGATACACATACATACTTATGTTCACGCCTTTATCCCCTAAGGGGTAGGCAGAGGCATATTATATGCCCACATTTCACCTTTGTATAATTTGTCCCACGTAATAGGTGGTGAGCCGTATTGCCGTGTTTAAATGGACAGGCGCAGGTTGTGACTGCCTGCTGTTGAAATAAAGCCTTCAACTTAGCTTAACGACTGCCATTTTACTGGCAACCGGGACCAACGGCTTAACGTGCCTTCCGAAGCACGGAAACGCTCAAATAAATGTCACAAAGTGATCACATGGATGGTCACCCATCCATGGACCGGCCATAGTGAAAGTTGCTTACTGCAGTGATCGTTTACAGAATACTGAGTCCGCGGGGCCACGAGCGCTTCAGGTAAATACCTATGTATAATATCAGTGGCGAAAATTTAATAATAACATTTTAAACGAAGCTTACTATAGTCTTATTATCTTAGAAACTGAAGATTGATAGTTGTGGAATCGTTCGGAAGCTGAATGAAGCAAGGATTTTAAATGTCACTGATAATTTGAGACGTTATGCGACATGGATATATCAAAAAGTGATGAGTCTCTTCACCTTACACTTGAATCAGCTCGCGATCCACTGGTAGGTTGCGACCTATGGTGAGGAAAATGTTTTGCTAAAATGAAGGGGTTTAAAAAGTGTTACAATATAAGCATGACAAGTGCGTGAATTCCACTACCAAGCAACCGACAAAAACATGACAGATAAAAAAAAACCGCGGCCATCGCAATGGTGGTTCTGTTTATTTCTGTATTATTCTATGATGATTATCAAGACAACTGTTTTATTTGACACAAATGCAAGGTTTTAATGACAACACCACCACCAAGCAACCGCCAAAAATTTACAGAAAGGACATCGCAAAGGTTATTTCTTTCTTGTTTTGCTCTTAGATGACAGAAGATGTCAAGACAAACTGTTTTGTTTGTCACAAAGACAAGGTTAAATCACAACACCACCACCAAGTAAGCAACAGCCAAAATATTAAGAATAAAAAAGTTTACGTCTCTGCCACCATATCCATAATATTCTATGATGACATAGATGATAAGACAAATGTTGAACATACACATGAAATGTTTGACACAATTGCAAGATTTTAATGACGACACTACCACCAAGCAACCGCCGAAAATTATACCATCACCACACACACACATTTGACACAAAAACAGGGATTATTGGCAACACCATCACACGCAAACTGTCATATTTGACATAAATACAAGTTTTCTGACAACACCACCACCACTCGCAAACTGTCACATTTGACACAAAACTGGGTTTTATTGACAACACCACCACCATACGCAAACTGTCACATTTTAACATAAAGTAAAGTTGTTATTGACAACGCCACCACCACACGCAAACTGTCACATTTGATATAGACAAAGTTTTATTGACAACACCACCACCACACGCAATCTGTCAAATTTGACATAAAGACATTTAGTGACAACATAGAACCACAAAAGCCGAAAATAACACTGCAAACTCACCGACAAGCCGGGTCGCATATTGAGACATTTTTCAAAATTTTAGCCAAACACTTCAAATATAAAAATGTAGACACTCGTCGTCGAGAATCAGCAGCTAGAAATAAACACACAGGCAATATTGCTATATTATGCTAAGCAATTTTTGAAAATTCTTATACGTACTTCCTGTAATTGGATGAATATGACACTCAATAAATTAATAAAACTTAGTTTTTTTTAAATACCACCTATACAAAAACTTGTTATTTTGGAGATTGCACAAATGCTGGACTCTTACCGACTAAAAAACCTCACGTAACGCCCAACAGCCTGTGGTTGGGAGCCCCGGGTAAGCCCTCGGAAGGATGTCCCGGAACTAAATAGTCACGCTTGGTAGATACTGAAAGGTACCTACACTTTTGTCCTACGTAACAGACAGTGAGCGTATTGCCACGTTAAAATGAACAGGCGCTGGTATCTTCAGTTAAAATTGTAGTTGTTCTGGCGAACTTCGTAAGAACACAGAAATACATATTTATGTTCTGATCTCGCACAGCTTTTGATTACATTTTTCTAATAATTTTCTGCATAAAACGTAACCTAACACAAGCCTAACACAGGTGAGAGAGTCCTGGGGTATCCTTCTGAGGGCTTACCCGGGGCTCCCAACCGTAGGCATTAGGTGAGAAACGTGTGGTTTTCAGCCGGTAGGAGTCCGGCATAGCATCCATAGGATTCTATGCCGGACTCCTACACTAACGTTTCGTGCAGCCTTTTTTAAGTAAACAAGAGAAAATGGGAATTTATCTAACAAATTCCGTTTCCTATTGTTTGTTTTCGAACTTATTTCGCCTGGAACCCCGGGACATCCTTCTGAGGGCGTACCGGGGACTCTCAGCCGTAGGCACCTTGTGTCCTAAAGCTGCCTAAGTTTGGTTTTAGCTAGTAGGAGACCAGCATAACATCCATGAGTATTTCCACACGCAAAAAAGCATCCTATGAAGTCTACTCTTACGTCATAACCCGTTTAAGTAATAATTATAAGTATTATATGTTCGAAAACAATAGTTCGTCATAAACAGCGACACTAGCGCCGCCTTGCCGGTGACGCTGTTATGAGAAACTAACGTCATGTGAGTTATCACGCGACTGTTTAAAGTTATTTATTTATTGTAAAACATATTTTAAGACATAGATAACAACTTTCATGATTGTTAGAAGAATATCATATCACATTGTTTTGAGTTTCTGTTTTAATAACGTTACTTATTAATAAATTATAAGTAGGCTTGGGCTCACTGTTAACTAATAATCAAATCTCTAAAAAATATACCTAGTCTTTAATAAATTTTAAATTTTAAATTATACATACATTGCCATAAAGGAGCAAAATTTTAAATTTTCTTATATTTTAATAAGGTCGAAGAAAAAATGAGTTCCTCTAACTATTAATACATACATACATATAGTCACGCCTTTATCCCTGAAGGGGTAGGCAGAGGCTTGGTACACGCCTACAATTCACCTTAAAGTTTTATGTCCCACGTAATAGGTTATTTAATCAATTAAATTAAATATTTTTTAAATGGTCACATCAACAAATTTCTGCCTTTAAACAATGTCTTATCACATGGTATTATTTTTCTAACGTTGCGTTCTAATAAATCACTCCTTCAATATGAATGTTACACTTTCATAAAAAAAAACTTCATTGAAAAGAAAAACAATAAAAACCATAAAACAATAGTTAAGTACCAACCTCAGCGTTCCAAAAAAAATCACAACATAAACACTCCTTTAAAAAAAAAATTAAAAAACCTTTTTCAAAACAGACAATGAATTCTAAATTTAAATACCTTTAAGATGGCGGGCGTTACGTTCACACTACACTGAGATGATCACAGAGTCCTACAGTGCAATGAACAATCTTGTATTCATGCTGATAACAGCAAGGATACGGTATCTATTGCTATCTGATATCGTGATGGCAACTGCCTGAATTGTTTTTCTCGTGCAATGTCATCAATCAAAACAGTCTAGAAAGAAGTGAATAAGTGTTTAGGTTTAGACTGATATTGCATTGGAAATTTGCTGGCGTTTTAATTACATGTACCTATGTTTATAACATCATCTTCATTTTTTTTTGATTCAATAATGGAACCAAGAACCCTGAGGAAGGACAGTACTCCGTTGACAAGAGGTATTAAAATATGGTGCATACCAACCGGTGCTTATACATATAAGCCCCGCAAGTTGGTAATGCGCTGGTACCTTGTCATAATGACAGCTAAGTGACGTCATCGTGACGTAGCGCGAGCGCGCGCTGCCCTAGCGAAGCTGCGTACGGTATTTTTTTTGCTCGACGGACATACGTCACCAAGTGGTCACCAATATGGCGAACAGGTTTGTCAGTTAATAAATTTAAAAAACTAATAAAACTTAAATTGTGCCAGAAAGCTTATTATAGCATTAAAGACTTTCTAGAAGACAAGGCTGCCTGGCAGTGACACGAATTGCTCCTTTCTACATTTAAAAAAATAAAACTGTATTAGATATTATTATTAAGATGAATAAAATTAAGAGGGACCGGACTGAGTTTCTTGGGGTGTTCTTCTCAGTCTGTAGCATTTCCGAACCCCCGGTAGAGTCACAAAAATTTTGACAAACCTAAATATTTTTTTTAAAAATTTCAAAGGGCATAAATTTTATTTTATTTTATTTTATTTTGGTCGCCAAGCGCAATATCAACGTGCGGGGCTTATACATCTTTCGAAATAGGGACTGGATGCCGTTTAAAATATTAATTGACTTTAAATTTGCAATGAACTGCCAAATTTTGAATTTAAATTTGACAGCTTGCCAGCTCCAGCGTCGAGTTTTACTCAGAATTTTCAAGACAACTAGTAGACCGGGAGATTATGACAGAAAAGTTCAAGTCATTTGTTACAAGTATGGCGACCCCTAGAGGGTCGAATTGGGTGATTTGAGTACCGAAAATAGTAATTTCAGAGCTGGCCCGCGGGGCGTATTTACAGGCTGATTAATTAAATTTGTCGGAAAAAATACAATGTTCAAACGATTTGTTACACAAAAACTCATGCGTTTTTTTGTAGTCCATGAAAAATAACTAGGCGCCAGCGTAATGCCATACTTTTTTCGCGGGATTTATGGCCCGCCATCCCAGTTAATTTTTTTTTTAAACTTTTGTTACAGGATATTTTGTTTTTTTAAAGACAATGAACAAGTAAGCATTTACGAAAATCATAATGCCATACCATTACGACGATTCTCAGCATTTACAACATTATCTTCTCCTTTAAAACTATTATTACAAATTTATCTATGTATGTATAACCAATTGCCATCTAGTTTCTATTGCTTCACAACGACACGTAATGGACGCCGTCACTTGCGTACGCGCCGAGACGTTCGTGACTCCCCATTTGACAGATTACAAAGTTGTTTGTTTGTCAATTTAAAAATAAATCTAACTACTTGTGTTGCTATCACGACTTGATTTAGGGAGTTGGTACTTGTGCGGCTTTGCACGTTTTGGCGAGCTGTAAAAAAAAATTAAGTACTTGGTCTACTTATATTTAAAACTAGAGGACGTCACGCGGTTTCACCCGCGTAGTTCCCGTTCCCGAGGGAATACAATATTTTTTCTTCGATAAGAACCTTCTCCTGACAATACCTTACACAACAAAAAAAGAATTAGTGAAATCGGTCCACCCGTTCTGAAGTTATGCGCTTACCAACACATTTTGCGATTAATTTTCATAATAAGAAGACTAGCTGAACCCGCAACTTCGTTAACGTCACATAGGTGTATGAAAGGAGAGGTATTTCTTCAGCAGACTCATCAAGCAGCGTGTGAAACTGCCCTGTTTGCATAATAATAAAAGAGCTTAAAGATTAAGTTTATTCTAAAACAATTCATTGTTGTTTTAAAAAAGCCTTAATCATTAAGCTCTTTTATGAAGATTTACCCATTTTTAGATTCTAATGTCTATGTACGATTCTTTGAAGTGATATAACTTTTTTATTTATAAACTGATTGGCATGACAATAAGTACAACACAATAAAGAAAACCGCATTGCAATCGGTGAAGCGGTTACTGACATTAGCGTGCACAAACGTACAGACAAACAGACAAAAATTCTAAAAATCATTGTTTAGGGTTCTATTGCGTTCATAAAGCCCCCCGTATAATATTTTTTCTTATTTATCTTCCATGTACAGACAGCGACCTGTTACGATTTTATTATAAGTACTAGCTGTTGCCCGCAGCTTCGCCGGCGTAAAATTCGTTCCCGTTCCCGCTTCCCGTATTTTATCCTCTTGGGGGTAGAATTTATCAAAATCTTTTCTTAGCGGATGGCTACGTCACAACATCTAACTGCATGCCAAATTTTAGCCCGATCCGTCCAGTGGTTTGGGCTGTGCGTTGATAGATCACTATGTCAGTCAGTCAGTCACCTTTGCGTTATAGGTATATATAATACTAGCGGTACCCTGCCACGCTTCGCTGTGACTTTTTTATGGTGGTTTTATGTACCTATGAGAAATGAGTAACAAACTAAATGATGGGTACATTTAAAAAAAAATGTGTGTGTGTACCTACTATTGTACACACGTAAGAAGTGAAACTTCTTCATGACCTTATTTTTCGAAAGAAATATCATGAAATATACATAGGAGTTAGTAGTCCAAAAGTTCAAAAGTTCAAAAGTCCAAAGTCAAAAAGTCAAAAAGTCCAATAGTCCAAAAGTCTAATAGTTCAAAAGTCCAATAGTCCAAAAGTCCAAAAGTCCAAAGTCCAAAAGTCCAAAACTACGAAGTCTAAAAGTCTAAAATTCTAAAAGTCCAAAAGCCCAAAAGTCCAAAAGTCCAAAAGTCCAAAAGTCCAAAAGTCCAAAAGTCCAAAAGTCCAAAAGTCCAAAAGTCCAAAAGTCCAAAAGTCCAAAAGTCCAAAAGTCCAAAACTCCAGAACTCCAAAACTCCAAAACTCCAAAATTCCAAAACTCCAAAACTCCAAAACTCCAGAACTCCAGAACTCCAAAACTCCAAAACTCCAAAACTCCAAAACTCCAAAACTCCAAAACTCCAAACCTCCAAAACTCCAAAACTCCAAACTCTAAAACTCTAAAACTCTAAAACTCCAACTCCAAAACTCCAAAACTCCAAAACTCCAAAACTCTAAAACTCTAAAAATCTAAAACTCTAAATGTCTAAAACTCTAAAACTCTAACTCCAAAAGTCCAAAATGTCAAACGCCCAAAACTCGAAAAGTCCAAAAGTACAAAAGTCCAAAAGTCCAAAAGTCCAAAAGTCCAAAAGTCCAATAGTCCAATAGTCCAAAAGTCCAAAGTCCAAAAGGCCATATCTCCAAAGTCTAAAAGTCTAAAATTCTAAAAGTCCAAAAGTCCAAAACTCCATAACTCCAACACTCCAATACTCCAAAATTTCAAAAGTCTAAAGTCCAACACTCCAAAATTCCGAATGTCCAACAAGTTCAAAAATAACATGCAAAACATATCTGACCTCTTTATTAGGTGCGTACTCTCTTTTATTATTCTGAATGCAAGGAGGCCGCAATCAAACTTCTCTTAAAAAACATCAATCTGGTAGGTACCTTCTAAATAGGTTGTTTATAATAATTTTGTTCTGAAGCTGGCAGAATATAATTAAAAAAACAACGACCAACGCCATCTATTGGTAATATCACTTTTTAAAGCTATTTTATTCTTATTGCTGTTATGATAAAAGTGTATAAAGTAGCCTAAAACCATCTCTGAATCCCATTGTATATCGTGTCCAATTTTGAGCTCAATCGATTCAGTAAATTTAGAGTTTTTAATAGATACACAAACGCACACAACATTTTTATATATATAGATTTAGATTGATATTGATTGAAGTAACCATGTTCTGTAAATAATTACTGCGCTAAGCATCTTACCTATGCTACAATAAGTCCTAAGGGTCTAAAGACGGCGGGTTTCAGGAGTTTTAGGCACGTGTCATAATCATAATCATAACTTTATTGCCAACCAAGTGTACCTACATTATAAGGTCTTAAAATATAACATGGTCACAACTCAGTTAGACTTTTTCAGGCATTGCAAATAAGAGAAGAAAAAAAAGACGTCACGCCTCAAATAGCGGTATAACACCCGAACCAATCCCCCGGACCCGATATAGCATCCAAATACTCTAGGGGAGAACACAGTGGTAGTCAAAATCTGCCTTAAACCCTGGGCCATCCTTCCAAGGGCTTAGCCAGGGTCCTGGGACATCCTTCCGAGGGCTTACCCGGGGCTCACACAACCATAGACTGTTGGGCGTTACGTGAGATTTTTTAGTCGGTAGGAGTCCGGCATAGCATCCATTTAGGATTTTTCACGTAAACAAAAAAAAGGGATTAGCCAGGACTCCTGGACATAGCCTTGTAGAGCATCGTGTGCATTTAACCAGTAGGAATTCAGCCTAGCATCTATGTAGCAGGTACTGGTAGTAGGTACCTACCGATTTCTGCACGTAAAAAAACTAATAATAATATACCTATACTTTCAGTAATTACAGAAAAAAGAGGTGACGGAAGTCAATACTATTAATAATAGGGTCTTCTCTCGTTTTTCATTAATTCATTTGCACTAATATTGTTTGCCATAATCATCCCCGATCATAACATTTACTTGCACCATTATCATTTATACTAATAACGTTTTCCTTAACAACTCAACAGTGATAACTTTTATTTGCCATAAAATGACTTTCTATAACAACATATATCATAATAATTAGTTTCCATAAGTAACACATCTCATAATCGACTCTTGACGTAATCAAAATTTGATATAATTATAAATAACAAAGGGGCATAATATTGTTAGATCGGAATTAAATTATCGTCACCCCGACTCATTGCAATCCGACTCGGATAGGTTAGGTTAGAATACTCGTTTTCGTACTCTCCGCTATACTCGTAACGACGATTTTTATACATGTCCTTCCACCAAAGCGGACATGACATGTATCGAAAATCATCGTTACGAGTATAGCGGTGTCCGCAATGGGTCCGACTCGCTCGCAGTGGAAAGCGGGCATTAGTCTTCATGGTTTTTTTAAACCACCCATAAGTAGGAGCCCCGAGAAGCGGGGCTCCGTCGAGCTTAGTTAGTAGACGCTGTAATCTTTATTTATTTATGGTGAATAAAAGTTATGGAAAATGGCATTATTGACAACGAAAATTATGGCAAATACATTTATGGATTTAAATTATTATGACGCAATGGAATTAGTGAAAGTCATTTTATGGCATTTTACGATTATGGCAACTGAAGCGTTATTTCTAATAAAATTATTGCAAATACCAGTATGGCATATGAAATTATGGCATTTTAAATGGCATGTATTTAAATCGATATCTGTTTATTCCCTTTTTTCGAACAAAATATTACAAAGTTAAAGCAAAAATACTGACTTGCACACTAATTATGCACACTAAATAAGTCAAATTCAATATACTGTTTAAAGGTGTTTGCAGAACTATTTTACTGAACATATCACTATTATCAAAATCGTATATCTAAAAATTCCTTAGCTCAACAAACTTATTAAAACTTTTTTTAAGAAAACCATCACCTAATTTACTTTTATGAACATCTTTTATTCTAATTAAAACCCAATTTAATCAGTCATCTTTACAAAATTAAATTTTATTAATGAAAAAAATAAAAAACTAACCTAACCTAACCTATTCCATTATAAGATTGTAAAATTTTGAGTGCAAGTAAGTATTTTTGATAAGCAATTCGTATTTTTGTTTAGCAAATCTTATATCCGGTGTAAGAACGAAATTTTTGGTTTAAATTTGATAAAAAATGTCATCTCGTTTTGTGTAAAATTTTAGTTTTTTAAGTAGGACATGTTTAGTTTATCAATTGGTTGTTTTGCACAGCATTTGATTTTCTGGTTTGCGTTCAGTAAATAAGTGGAGTTACCTAGTGTGCAGAAAAATTAAACAGATGTGCATTTAAAAATATCCCATTTTAAATTATGGCAAACATTAGTAAACCTAATAATAGAATAGGTACTTTTTATAATAGACAAATTATTTATTTGTCCATTATAAAGAGGAAAGATTTGATTATTTGTTTGTTTGCATCAAACATTGAACTAATATTACAATGTAACTCAGTGGCATCGAATAAGCTCTGAAACTACTGAACCGATTTGAAAAATTCTTTCACCATTGGGAATGGGAAGCTACACTATTCACGGTGAACATAGGCTATATTTTATTCCCGTATTCCCACGGGAACGTTGTGACGTCCGCTAGTCGATAATAAATCTTAAAGAGTTTCACTTACAGTATTGTTTTAAGTAAGATGTTTACGTCTTCAGATATTTTAGACGTTGTTTTTATTAGATACGTTGTGCTTATCATAATGTCTAAAACATTTCCAACAAGTCATAACTCAATGATATCAAGGCTGGTAGGTAGACAATGATGACCGACCCGACTACATCATATCTATTGCAAGATTTGAGAAGAAACAATTTACTTTTGAGATTCAGTATCTTTATTTGCCATTCCACAGTACATACATACAATGTTAAAATTAGTTCAGTGGACACTGAATTAATTTTAACATTCTTATTAGGGCGCAGCAATCTCTACTCTAGATACTACCCGTTCGTTCTAAGTTTGTCGTTGGCGTAGAGGCGTATAGGTACCCGAATTGTTAATTAGACGAAGTAAATTGACAGTATCTAATATCACTTCGTCATAGAAAATAAGCAACATTGTATGAAGAAGTCACATTAGTTGCTGTCAATTTACTTCGTCTAATTAAAAATTCGACTTTAGTATGGAGCCGAGCGGCAAAGTTAGAGCGAACGAGCAGTACTAATAGGTACCTATTATAAATGTGAAAGTAAATCTGTCTGTCTGTTCACTTTCACGCCTGACTGTGTCCTACTAATATAATATCTATATATATAAAAATCAATGCCACTTTTCGTTGTAATTTTATAACTCAAGAACGGGCTCACCTATCCAAACGAAATGTTTAGACTTTGTTCGGACTATTTAGTAGATGGTTTATGTGAAGTTTGCACAAAATCGGTCGAGCGGTTCTTCATTTATCACGCAAACGAAGTTGCGCGGGTCAGCTAGTAAAATATATAAATATATAATACCAGCGGAGGTCACGCGGTTTCACCCGCATAGTTCCCGTTTCCGTGGGTATACAGGAATAAAATATAGCCTATGTTCACCGCAAAGAGTGTAGCCTCCCAACGGTGAAAGAATTTTTCAAATCGATCCAGTAGTTCCGGAGCCTATTCGTTACAAACAAACAAATAAACAAACAAAAAACAAAAAAACAAATCTTTGCTCTTTATAATATTAGTGTACCTACTCGTAGATTATAAATGTAAAAGTTTGTGAAGATGTTTGGATGTTTGTTACTCAATCACGCTCTAACGGCTGAACGGATTAGGCTAAAATTTGGCACAGAGATAGCTTATAGTCTGGAATAACACATAGGCTACTTTTCATCCCGGGACTATGTTCCCACGGGAAGCAGGAACGTGTACCAAATTTCCCGCGAGCTAAGCCGCGAGTATCATCTACATCTAGTATTATATACCTAGGCGAAAGTTTGTGAGGGCTAGGTTCGGAAGGACGTGATTGTTAAACGTCTGAGTTAGCTAAATGTCTAGGTTGAAAAAAGTCTTCATTGCAAAACGTCTTGATTGCAAAAATGGTCTTAGGTACATAAAAAAGATAAATTTAAAACTATTTATTTTCTTCGTGTCTGTTTGTTTGTTTATTTCTTCGGGGTTTGCGCAAAATCCAGACGCTTGTTTTGTAGGTATTTTTTCAACTTAAATAATGCTGTACGTTTCATCACAATCGGTTCAGCAAAAATTATATTACAGCTTGACCTATGTTTTACTAGAAGCCCAAGGCATTGGACGGGTCAAATTCGATTAGTTATTAGTTAAAATCACCTCGCGAACGAAGTCGCGGGCAAAAGCTAGTAATAAATATATAAATGAAGAAGACAAGTTTACACAAAATATTCATTTAATAAATAAAAGTATCGTTCATAATAATAGACTGCCATCTATCAATAAGTTCCTAAACTAGTTAGTACAGTGGTTGACATTGAAACCAGCGTTGCTAATAGTTTATACTACTAAACACTAGATGTCACTTTTACATTATGCTGTGTTTTAGCTACTCCTTAATAGATGGCGCCACGATACAAAAAATCTTACGTTCTTAGTTGAATTAACTATTATTTTTTACTTGATGGGATTATGGAAGGGTGATGTTATGGAATGTAGAGCAGTTTTACAGATTAGGTATGAGATCTGGAAGCAAAGAGCGCTGAAGCGGCATCTGAGGCTATTAATAAATATTAGAAATTCCGATAGAGACTCTTAGGACACCAGCCTGATTATGTGTTTTGTACATATTTCCACTAAACGGATTTTTCTACATCCTGTTGCAATTTTCAAGCTGATATTAGACCTAAAACTATCTAACAGGCAACCGAGACCAAATAACTGCTTTACGTGCGTTTTGAGGTAGGTATGGAACCAGTTGCGAATGAGAATGCCACAAACGGTTACCCATCTTAACAACTTAACTGTCCCCATACAAAAATATGCACATACCCGACGCCCATCATTTTACGGTTTTACTTTTCATGTTATCTCCAGGATGTACAAACTTTTGCAAAAATTTATTTCATTTTCTTAAGTTTAGGGTTTTTGCGACACGTTCATGAAATTTTGATTGCTTCTCTATCACGCTCATAATAAAAATGTATCCCGAATTTGTATCTAAATTTGAATCACCTGTGACTCATGAACTTATTCCAAAAGTTCACCATGAGTCATATGTGACTCATTGGACAGTGAAGTTGTTAAGACCTTCCTTGGGCCTCTTGCAACTAGTGATCGTTTACCAAATAACTAAGCAGCCGGCGTTTTTTTTTATTTTACATGCGGAAAATCCTACAGGGATGCTATGCAGGACTCCTACCGACTAAGAACCACACTTATCCTACCTAGCAGCCTACGGTTGGGAGCCCCGGGTAAGCCCTCGGAAGGATACCACAAGACTCCCAACAGACCTACGGCTACCACTGCTGTCTCGTCTAAGGGGGTGTCGTTCGGGTGCTATCCCGCGTCTTTGGCGGGTTGTTTGGGTGTTATCCCGCTTCTTTTTCAAAAGGTGTTACATATAATTAGTAATATCACTATGTTTTGCCATTAAGGTAGCGTACAAATCTTATATTAAACATTTAAAACAAAATTAGCTACATACACAATCTTGCGGGATCGTGCGTGAATCCCTCACGTCACGCTGTCGTCTAGGGTCTGCTTCTGTAAGGACGGTGAGTGCAGTCCGCTCGCCGTCCTCCGGCCCCAGTCATAGTCTTGGGCGAACCACTCGGGGACTCGGCGATACTAGCTGTACAACAGTACATACATACATTTAATCAGGCCATTATCCCCGATGGGGTAGGCCGAGGCATAGTATACGCCCACATTTCACCTTATCGTTTTATGTCCCACGTAATAGATGGTGAGTCTATTGACCGTGTTGAAATGGAAAGGTCGCCGCGAACCGCAGTTGAAAATTTTCAAGCCGCCCATTAGGCCTTCAACTTGGCTTAACGATTGTCATTTTACTGACAACCGGGTTTCATTTCGAGTTTTCCTTCTCTACGCAATGGATCTTTTTGCGAAAGTGTTCCCTTAGTCGTCGTCTTACGACACCCTCGGGATGTATTGGGGTGGCGACAATTTGTACTCTTAACCGTTCGTCGCAACACGGGACCCCGTCGCCACACGGGATTTTTAACAGTGTTACTTTGAAATTTTTCTGTAGGCTAAACTGGATTTGAATGAAATTAGGGCCGTATTGTACAATAGGCTCCTGGATTAAAAAAAAAAACTATTTAACCCTGTAGCGATTCTATCAGTACCTATGTTACTAGATGATAATTATTCACGCCGAACAACGTGTGCTGGACTGTGAAATTATAAACCCGAAAATCATTTAAGGGTTAGCCAAGTACCTATCGCTCCACATTCCCACCAACTATTAAAACCAAATTAAAACATCGTCATCAATCGGTTATTCCAATTAGTTAACCCTCCGCTCGCCAGGGTGTTAATCCTTGCCACGCGGCTCCATAAAGGATCTCATTTAACCCCCCCGCGGTTGGGTTTAACCCCGGCGTTTGACAGATGACACGATGCACTTGTTTTTTAAATTAGGCTAAGGAGGGCTAAGGATATATTTTATTGTACCTATAGCTTTCACGCTTGTGGCCCCGCGGACTCGGTGTTCTGTAAACGATCACTGCAGCACAGTATAAAAATGTTGTTTAACATATATACAGTGCCTGCAGTAAGCAACATTTACTGTGGCCGGTACTTAGTGATTCCGTGCTTCGGAAGGCACGTTAAGCCGTTGGTCTCGGCTGTTAGAGTAATATGGCAGTCGTTAAGCCAAGTTGACGGTCTCTAGGCGGTTTGAAAATTACAACAGTCGTTACATTCGTATGTATGTAGCTCAGTGTTTAGCGCTCAAATTATGATGACGTATGTTATGTCAAAATTTGGGTACGACTTAGTCCAGCAGATTGAGATTGAGGTTATGTTCAGCGATCTGACTGACTCAGTGTCTTCAAGCATCTTATCTTATGGCTGGTTCAGAGATGTTTTACCACTTTCTGGTATTTCGATTTCCAAAGCAAGGAAGCGATACCGTGCTTTGAAAAGCACTTGGAATGGAAGGCCTTACAACAGGTCGCCACCAGCCTGATGGTAAGCCGTGGCGATATACGTATCATATACGCTTATCTATCTATACCTATCATTTATATACTCTATATGCCTATGTATTAGGATTATGCGAAATAAATGTTTTTTGAGTTTGAGTTTGAGCATATTATTTAAGTATATCATTTTTATACTCTTGACTGTCGGCACTTGATGGAACATTATTGAAACACACACTTGCACACTTACATTCCACAATTTAATTTAGCTTAACACAATCTGACCGGTTTCGCTTTAAAGCATTCTCAAAAGTTTTTACAATCATGTTTTCACACTATTTGTTTGTTGTGTTTAGGGTCGGCAGCGCGAGTGTGGCGCCTCTGGTGTTGCAATCGTTCATAGGCTGCGGTGACCACCGGTTCTTCTGACGGGCCGTATGCTTGTCTGCCACCTTAGAGGTATAAAAAAAACAGTGTAGGAACATGTACTTCCCTTAATCTCTAATTAATAATGTATCTCTACCTATTTGTCGTTTTCGCATGATTATATAACGTTTTTGTTAGTAGAAATCTTGCGAGATTTTATTAAAATGTAACCCAATTCCAATCAAAATGCAAAGCCACTTATTTTGAGTTATTTTCAGAAAAAAATCATGTCCCTACAGAGGTTACAGAATAGAATAAACCTAATTGCTAATAGTAGGTACTCCTATGAAACTTTCATGTAAAGGTATTTCAGTTTCATTTAAGAACAAAGGGTAGCCTTATCGCTAAAAGCAATCTTTTACAGGCAACCTTTTCTTTGGGCTATATTCTCTCCCTTTGTATTCTTCTAGAAGACACAGAATAGTTAATAACAAACTTGCAGATAGCACAATAACATTAAAATTATCGCGCACTTATTAAACCTCAACAATTATCAAACGCATGAATTAACCAAACATTATTGACCTCTATATTAAACTAACATATGCAAAAACAAAGACCAAGATATAGTGGAACAAAATTATACTTTGACAAAATCTTGTTTTACGCTAGAGAAGGCTTCACAGTCGCTTAGAGTAAAACAAACTTATATTTCCCGTTCAATATTATCCTCACAAGCAAAAATGAACCTTATGCGCTACTGTATAAGGTTCATGTCTATTTATACAAAGTGATTCATAAAGTTGTCTTTTACTTTCCTAAGGCAAAACGTTGGGATAGGAATCTTAAGGGAAATGTCTTTTTCAGTTTCCCATTGTCTACAATTACTTGCTTTGTAATATATATCCGTCCTTTTCTAACATATGGATGTTGGCATACGTCTGTCTCTTTCGTGTGATCTTTGAATTCAATTTGAGATTTCCGTTCGCATCTGTGTTTCGAGGTTTGTGTTCTTTTTTTAATTTGTTTTTTTTTTCTGGATGTCGAGTGGTTTTGGCCGACTGCGTTAGTGTAGAGGGTGTTTTATTTGTTTTTAATATAGGGGGTTCATGTAGCAAAAAGTTAAATAGGTACATTATTATTATAGTAGCCCCGCGGACTCAGTGTTCTGTAAACGATCACTGCAGTATATTTACTGTGTGGCCAAGTCATGGAGGGGTGACCACCAAGTGACCACTTTGTGACATTCGGAAGGCACGTAAAGCAGTTGGTCGTAAGTCGTATACATCGTAGTCCATAACAGGTTTGTCAGTTAATAAATTTAAAAAACTAGTAAAACTTAAATTGTGCCAGAAAGCTTATTATAGCATTAAAGACCTTCTAGAAGACAAGACTGCCTGGCAGTGACACGAATTGCTCCTTTCTACATTTAAAAAAACTGTATTAGATACTAAGATGAATAAGAGGGACCGGACTGAGTTTCTTGGGGTGTTCTTCTCAGTCGTCGCAGACTGCCCGGTTTATTTGCGGTCCCGCGGGGCAGAACTAAATTGTTGGAGAATGCACCTATCACGCGAGCAATTATCACCTTAAATTTAGTTGCAGAGAAAATAGATTTGTTCTCGTGTCCAATGAGCGAATTTGCAAAGGTTACCCTACATTGTATATGCTATGCCAATTAAAATTATTAATTGTTATTTAAAATTTATAAATTATTATTTTGTGTGTATTCTTTAATGAAATCTAGTGTTTTAGAAAATAATAAATTCATAAAGTAGATATTAGGAATTATTAATAGATAGAAAGTATTTAAATTGCTTATTATGTATTATGATCTATTATAAAATACATATAAATTAATTGTCTTGCAATTGAAACAATTTTTAAAGTGGTTATCTATATGTTTTTAGTGAATATGATTTATTGAAAATTAGAAAATAATAATAATTGCCTATGTAATGTATAGGGAAATAATGTAAAAGTAGGTATTACAGTTATTGTTACATTAAATAAATATCACTACACTGTCGCATTGGGAAACATGCCTGTAAAGACTGATGTATGTAAGAAATAAATAAATAAAAAAAAAAAAGTCTGTAGCAATTCTGAACCCCCGGTAGAGTCACAAAAATTTTGACAAACCTAAATATTCTTTTTAAAATTTCAAAGGGAATGAATTTTATTTTATTTTATTTATTTCATTTCGTTGGTTGTCAGTAAAATGACAGTCGTTAAGCCCAGTTGAAGGCCTTATGGGCGGCTTAAAAAAATTTCAACTGTGGCTCGACTCGACCTGCGCTTCATGTACACACTCCTGCACACACTTACCCTATACCTTGCTATAAATCATCTGTTGTAATTTCAGCTCTCTAACTATCACATAGAATATATTATATAATCTGTGCTATCACGTTTCCTATGAGTCTCGTGACAAACAGACAGACAGACAGACGGCGAAGTCTCATGAATAGGGTCCTGCTTTTCCCATTCATTAGCACTAAAAAGAACTCCACGCGGACTGTGCCGCTAGCACCAACTAGTCTTTATTATAAAGACTAGCTGACCCGCGCAACTTCGTTTGCGCCACATAAAAGAGAGTATTACCTGTTCCCGTCGCATTTACTCCCGTCGCGTCGCGTTTTTACTCCCGCAGCGTTAAGAGAAACTATTTTTTACATAACTATAAATATTTACGCAGCACACGTAACGAAGCTCTCAAAAGGAATAACTTTTACCCCGTTTTTTAAACATTTGCTATTACTACTCCGCTCCTATTGTAGCGTATAACGTTGTAGCGTTATGCTATATAGCCTATGACACTCCACAATAACGCAGCTTTCTATTGGCGAAAGAATTTTTAAAATCGGTTCAGTAGATCCCGAGATTACCCCTTACAATTTAACAAATATACAAACACACAAACTTTACTTCTTTATGATATTAGTTCGAATTAACCGAACTTTCGAAGTTACAGATCCAGGCAAACTAGGCCAACTTTCGTTATTTCAAATGAGCTTTATCTACGACTCTGCATTATATCTTACGACAAAAAAATACCGACGAATTGAGAACCTGCTCCTTTTTTGGAAGTCGGTTAAAAATATGAAAGAATTTCAATACGGTGTCCATAATGGGGGTAAGTGTCAGTAGTTGGGACCTCGGTCTCTTAAAGAAGAGACATTAAGAAGGCAAGGGTGTTGCTACTGATAAATGACCTCTTGTGGTACTGGTAGGGTTGGCACTTGGCGGTGACTTTATTTGACAGAAAAGCGGTAGACACCTACTACTGTATGTATGGTATTGTTTTCGCTAATATTTCGATATTTTTCTCGATACCTATAGAACTAGCTGACCCGTGCAACTTCATTTGCCACTGGACATTTGCTACTGCATCGAGTAGTCCTACGGCATTTCCAACTTTTCGAAAAATGCAACTTATTGCAACAGCTATCGGCTCTCATATTTTTTTAAGTAGACCCCTTATTTTGTATATTTACACAGTTTCTTTCTTCTTTTACTGTGTTATATAATATTATAAGACAGTTAAGTTAGTTAGGTACATAGATAAACTTATATTTCGTAACAACATTTTTCTCACACAAATATTGTTTAAATTTTCCCCACGCTTCGACAACCCTACCCTAACATCGATAACTGACCTCCCCGCTGTTAAAAAGAAATAAAAAAGTAATAAAATGCAAGGGTACAATAAAAACCACAATAATAGAAGGGTTCCGCACCCACTCCGCAAAGGGATCCCTAATTTTTGAAGCAATACTTCGGGGGAAAATGAAGAAAATTGCTTGAATTTGCATATTTAGAGGATTCTGGGCAGTTTAGAGAATGTTAAGATGTATCTTCAGTTTAAATGGGTAAAAATATAGTCTTAAGTATTTTTCTTCACGCCTGATTTCACGAAAGGGTAGGCTGAGGCGTATTGACGCTACGCCATAGTCGTATACACACGTCCCCTATTTCACCGTGTTGTGGCGAAAATTAGGAGAAAGCCTACGTTCAGCAGTATACTGCCATAAGCTGATTTGATTGATTGATTGTCGCAGTATTACCCTTAGGTTACTGACAGAAATATGTTGCGGTTTTCTGTTGTTTTGTAATAGCGAATTTGGGGTCATTCTCATAGTCTACAAGATAGTGGCCCTAAAGTTGTCGTTTCAATGATAGGGCTTGAAGAATCCGGGATTGTAAGAGGAAGGTAGCAATTGAGCGTTCCAAGTTAAATTGTGCTTGTAAACCCCATGTTTATGCAAGGCTTATAGAATGGTACATAACCAAAATGACTCTGACGCGGTGTTGTTGCTGATTGACATACCTCAAAACTACAGGTGTCCATGACCAAGGGCTTCAGAACAGCGAGCTAGTTTCTCGCCTTTCTTACAGAAGCAGGCCAAGAGGGCTAGACGTAACGGGAGAACGTACGGCCACTGCGTCTTTCTCTCATTGAAGTTATGCTTGCGAGTGCAGAGAGGGATCGGTAGACCACTTTCCCTCCACTTTCCGCCGCGGTGACGTTGGCGATCCCTAAGATTACTGGCAATCATGACCGAAGATTGTAGGCGTGATGTGTTGTTGTGTGCTTGCCGTTCTGACAGAAGCAGGCCAAGATGGCTAGACCAACGAGGCAGTCCAAAATTCTCTGAACATAGCCAACGTTAATCAAACGTATCAAAAGGAAAGTTATGGTCATAGTGTACTTACGATGAAAGAGTCGGCAAGTGGCAAGTGTGTGCGGAGTGATCGTCGGCGAGTGTAGCGCATAGTCACACTATTCCTGTCGCTACTACACTCGAGTGGCGCAGGGGCGGAGTTGGGTTTGATTTATTATTATGGAACAATATAATGAAGTTGCCAACACAGGATGCCTGGCAAATTCATAGATATTATATTGTAACAACCCAAAATCTAAATTCTAAAGTCCAAAATTCAAAGTTCTGGGTAATAAATACAGGGATGTCCAGTGGCAGATTTCAAACTAAGGAAGTACGTAGAAAATAAAGTACGTAACTGACTCAAAAAATGTTTATTACAGTTTATTTATAAGAATTGCGGATTTTATCAAATGTGTCAAAATGGTGGCCTTCGAGTCTGACACACTCTTTGAATCTAGCACGCATATTGTCGTAAACGCGTTAACAAAGCGTCTGTATAAAGTCGCACAGTGTGTATAAACGATTTTTCTAGGTCCGGAATTCAATTTCCAGACCGGAAGAAATATTAGTGTAATCCGCAAATATTTGTCCAGAGTTACGGTGTCTTGTATACAAAAGTATTATTGAAGTGAAACTTCTTTATCGGCGTTGGAAAAAAATTTGCGTCACGTCACGATTTTTGGTTACGCGCCATCTTTGTTCTGTTCCCCACCACGGTGGATTCGAATTAAGAGTACTTTATCCAGGGATAGCATGTCATTTAAGGGTTTTTGGTCTTTTGGACTTTTGGATGGGACCTTGGTACTTTGGGTCTTTGGGACTTTGGAACTTTGGGACTTTGGGACTTTTGAACTTTTGGACTTTTGGACTTTTGGACTTTTGGACTTTTGGACTTTTGGACTTTTGGACTTTTGGACTTTTGGACTTTTGGACTTTTGGACTTTTGGACTTTTGGACTTTTGGACTTTTGGACTTTTGGACTTTTGGACTTTTGGACTTTTGGACTTTTGGACTGTTGGACTTTTGGACTTTTGGACTGTTGGACTTTAGGACTTTTGGACTTTTGGACTTTTGGACTTTTGGACTTTTGGACTTTTGGACTTTTGGACTTTTGGACTTGTGGACTTTTGGACTTTTGGACTTTTGGACTTTTGGACTTTTGGACTTTTTGGACTTTTGGACTTTTGGACTTTTGGACTTTTGGACTTTTGGACTTTTGGACTTTTGGACTTTTGGACTTTTGGACTTTTGGACTTTTGGACTTTTGGACTTTTGGACTTTTGGACTTTTGGACTTTTGGACTTTTGGACTTTTGGACTTTTGGACTTTTGGACTTTTGGACTTTTGGACTTTTGGACTTTTAGACTTTTGGACTTTTGGACTTTTGGACTTTTGGACTTTTGGACTTTTGGACTTTTGGACTTTTGGACTTTTGGACTTTTGGACTTTTGGACTTTTGGACTTTTGGACTTTTGGACTTTTGGACTTTTGGACTTTTGGAGTTTTGGACTTTTGGACTTTTGGACTTTTGGACTTTTGGACTTTTGGACTTTGGGACCTTGAGACCTTGGGACTTTGGGACTTTTGGACTTTTGGCCTTTTGGACTTTTGGACTTTGGACTTTGGACTTTGGACTTTTGGACTTTTGGACTTTTGGACTTTTGGACTTTTGGACTTTTGGACTTTTGGACTTTTGGACTTTTGGACTTTTGGACTTTTGGACTTTTGGACTTTTGGACTTTTGGACTTTTGGACTTTTGGACTTTTGGACTTTTGGACTTTTTGACTTAATTTAAGGTGAGGTGAAAATTAAGTTTATGAAGAAGTTTCACTTCTTACGTGTGTACACTAAGTACACGCAATTTTTTTATTTGTCTGTCTGGAAGAGAGTGTCGGTGTTAAAGTAAGGAAGGGCATGCTACGATGTTTCTGGCATGTGGAGCGAATGGGAGATGAAAGAGTAACAAATAGATATACAACGCGAAAGTGGATAGACGCAGGAGTCGGGGAATACAACGAGACACCTACCACGACCAAATTAATCGTGTGTTAGTTGAAAGTGGTGTCAAGAGCCGAAGGAACCGACGTGCATGCATGAAAAGAAAAATGAGAGTTGAAGAAGCAAGTGAGGTGTGTATGGACCGTGCCGTGTGGCACTCGGTTCTTTCTGCCTACCCCGCAAGGGATTTGGCATGAAGGTCGAAAAAACGAATTATACCTGTAACTAATGGAATCAGGCGTTACATGGCGGAAATCCATCTTTAAACGACAGTAAAGGAGTGGAGGAAGAGAGAGAACCCGCCTCACACGCTCGGTTCGTCAATCCTATCGTACAACAGTCAAGGACAACCACAACTAATTGTAAGGGAAGAATGACAGATCGAACTCCTCAGGAGAGAAAATTTGGATGTTGGATAAGAAAAATACTTGTGCCCACCAGATTGTTGATAATGAGCCCTACTCCGCTTAACAACACGTGACTAATTATAATAAGTCCAGTTTTCCTAAACGCCTACAGTATGGGGTTCTTCAAAAGGGGTCTTAGAAGGTTTTTACAGGGTCGGCAGCGAGAGAGTGGCGCCTCTGGTGTTGCAAACGTTCATAGGCTGCGGTGACCACTGGGCCGTATGCTTGTCTGCCACCTTAGTGGTATGAAAAAAAAAAGAAAAAAGTGGCTAGGGGTTTTCGCCTACACACGAGGCTTTTTGATTTTGATATTGCCTGAAAATACAAATTTCCTTTTCTGAGGAGTTCGAATAATATCAATGTTTAAACATTCAATATGTATGTTTAAAATTCGTCTAGATTCCGTCGCACAAACTAATATTTGCCTAATTTATGTTAGATGACTTTCTATATGAATGTCCCAATAATATTTTAACATTTATAAACTTTTTACCTCATCGAAAGTCGGAAAAACTTCATTAAAAAATTGCCGTTGCCTTCAAATCCGACCCTGCATTGCCACCATGCTAGTATTTTGTTAGTCGGCTGCTTTGTCGCGAAGTGCCTTGTTCCAGAGCCGATCTCCCTTCTCGCTCTTACCCACAGCATCAGAGCGAGACAGCACCCCGTCACGGGACACTGCTTACGCCCAAGTGTGACAATATTTGGTCACTTATTGGCTACACTGAGAACTGACGCAAACGCATACAAAAACTAGACTGTTCAATATTGCTTTATGAAATATCTTTTTTTTAGCTTTTAACTTTTTTTACTGACTATGCTGTGAAGTGTGGCGGTAGCGGTCGCGTGTGCGTAATGAGGTCGGAAGTTCGATGCTCGGGTTAGGTAGAGAGTAATTGGTGTTCTCTCGTTGTAATTCTATGTACATACTCGTACTCATAAGACAAAGTATAAACTAGTTACTAAACCAATCCTTGGGAGGGCGATTGGTCATTTTGCACCTGCTGGCCAGACGTACAGGGTTTCAAATGGTCCCTTCTTCAGCATAACCTCGTCCGATAGTCACTGAGAGGCTGGTTTAGACCCTGAAGAGTTGAATAGGGTATTGGTTGCTTTGCTGGTCACTCTTCATACGTAGCAGCCATGTGCTGTCCGTATAAAGCTAAGATCAATAAAAGCTTAGTGCCGTAGATGAAGGCCAGTGTTCTCAAGAGTTCTACTCCTTAACTTCACCTTCTTGAGGTGTAATTATAGTCAAATTAAACAATAAATAGAATGAAACAATCAATAAAATCATCAATCCACACCTCAGTCAGCCTTAGCTCTCATATTTCAAGCAATACATTGCCCAGAGTCTTTCTGCATTCAGTTATTCTGCGCTTCTCTAGGTCGTAGATAGAATATATTATTTTTCTGTGGTCGTAGGTCCATCTAGCTCGGAGGTGTGAAAAAAAAAATAGGTTACTTCCCGCCAAGATGATCTTAATGACACAAGATTTATTATGATCGTGCATTCATTAGAGTTAATTCTTTAAGTCATGATAGTTGGAATGTAACAATATTTACGTCATGATTCACCAATTTTTCACAGTAATTCGGCCAGCTTTAGGAAATATCCAGAATGGAGTTCAGTCATAAAACGTGGAAGAAAAAGCGTTCTGTAATTATACTGCCTGGCCTAAAGCATCTCTACCCCTGATTATTTGATTGTTACGAAGGCTAAACTCATTTTTTTTATGTGTGGAAAATTCTACCGACCAAAAAATAACACGTTTCCTACCTACTACCTACGGCTGGAAGCCAAGGGTAAGCCCTCGGCAGGATATCTCCAGGAGCCCTATATCTTATACTTAATACCTGTCTTATATTCCTAATTTCTTGAAGCATTCGATTCGTAATTACATCGCTACTATTTGATGTGGTTATCCTTGACTCTTGTGCGTTGGGATTGTTGAATCTAAAGTATGGTGGTCCTCTCCCTCCTCATTTTTCTATCTTTCTCGATGGAAATCATTCTTGTTTTCTTTATTGACTAGATAATATTGTTGTAAGCGAGCGCCGAGCGCACAGCTGGTGAATGCGCGGACGCACCGCACACATTTATCATGACGCAACTAATAATCCGAGTGGTTTACTTAATCCCATTGTTTGTTCGCAATTAACCAGCTTCAAAGACACCAATTCGGTACAGACGTGGACAAAAGTATTATCGACATTACATTCAAAATAAGCTTAATACCTAAGCGGTGCAAGTGAGCACTGATGCATCACAAGTTGACCACAAGAAAATCTGTGTCGCAAGTCCCAGACACAGTTGCAATATATATGCTCCTTTTTACCACGCTGTGAATCGGTGCAATGAATTTAAATAATGCTGTGCTAAGAATAATGTCTCTACATTGAGAGCTGTCTCTGAACGAGTTCTAAATGAGGTGATTCCCACCAGTCCGACTTGTATTCAGATGATTGAAGTCAGAGGTATTTGCTACACAAGAAGCAGATTCGTTTCTGCGTAGAATACTGATCTCACCTTTGATACTTCTGCGCGGGGTACTTACTGAATGCGCTCTACGCTATGCAGAGTCCTGAGTATAGTAAGGCGTGAGCCATTGGCGCAGCGAAAAACCGTAGTGGTAGTCGATGGCTACATTCTACCGAATTTATAACAGCGAGTGTTCTGAAGAGCTCTTTAACCTAATCCCTCCCTCTTTCTTTTTAATCCCGAACAACTAGTGCTGGGCAGAGGTTCCACTCTCATGCAGTGAAAAGAATCTTCGCCAGAACGGAGTGATTCAAAATATCGTTTCAGCGTCGTACCATAGCAGTTTGGAATGCACTTATGGCGACTGCATGGCTTTCTATGAGGCAGTTGGAGTCATTTTGGCGAGCTAATTGGCAAAAACTTGCAGCTATGAATTTTAGGGGAAGTGAATTACAATAGTACCTAGTTGGTAATTGTAAAAAATAGAATGACATTAGTACGTGACTGTACCCAAAGCGGTAACAAGATCCCAGTTCGGTTGATCGCCTCGCTCCGAACACGCTACGCTGCATGTTTGCGCCCAATGTTTGTCCTCCACCGCTCACCAACACAACACACCGCCAATACTATACTGTTTGGACATTTTTAGAAACTTAGCATTTGTGGGCACGTATGTACCTATCCGAAATTTCGACCAAAGATCAATGTACCCCACTTTTAGAATATCATATTCAAATATCGACTTTATGTCGTTACGATAAGAGTTTATTAATAGATTTCAATGGGTTTTAATATGTTGGTGTAATAAAGTATGTGCACACAAAAATAGTTAATAATAACACAGTGATTTTAAGTCTTATTTGATTAGGAATAAGGTCGGAATGCAATGCTAATATACTTGTCATTGTTATACGTTTCCTAATACTGTTTGAACAATTTTAACATACGATTTACTAATGACATTTTTAGATTTTCGAAATTAATATTACTCAAGTATTTACTGTTCAATATTTTAGTTTTTAAACCGTTATGGTTGTCACAAGTAAATTAATCTTTAAGGTATGTGAACTCTTTTGTGGGTACTATTAAAAACAAAATTTCAATTTTCAATTATAAACGCTTAATTTTGTACGAGTGAATAAATGGTTGTTATTCTTTACGCAAAACTACAGAATAGACTTTAATAAAACTTTACCGTAATATCATGCAAAACTTTAACTATTATAAGACTAAAAGATTTTTATTCGAAAAAAGTGAAATATCCGAAATGTAATAGCCTATAGTTTGGAATAACATAATAGGCTACTTTTTATCCCAAGAATATGTTACCGTGGGTAGCGGATCAGTGCAGTGGGACCACTTGGAAGAGAAGTCGCATGACATTTGGTACACAAAAGAGGCAGATAAGCATACAGCTACCAAATACATAATGGTGACTGTAGCCATGGGCGATTGCAACACCAGAGAAGCAACAGTCTCGCTGCCAACCTTCTTGTAAAGAATCAAATGCTGTATGTTCGAGAAAACTTCATTCAGGCAAAAAGTTCATTCTACAAACCAAGGGAGCGTGGAAGAAAGTGTAGTTTGACTGCCTCTGTGCTGGAGGTCCAGGGTTCGATTCCCGGGTCGGTCGAAATATTTGTGTGATCCACTAATGTTTGTTTCGAAGATTGGGTGTTTTCTATGTATAATAAGTAGATATGTATTTAGAAATATATAAAAGTATGTCTATCTGTTGTCTAGATCCCATAGCACAAGCTTATAGCTTAGTTTGGGCTAGATGATGTTGTGTGAGAATGTCCAACACTATATTTTTAATATTTTATATTTTTTTTTAAATTTAAATAAAAGTAAAAATAATTTATCAAACCTTACCGTGATCGAACGTTCCGGCTGCAAAGTGTGAGGATGAACACCCTATCTGTGGTAAGCGGTGCAATCATAGACCGTAGCTATAGGCATCATTTCCAAAATTTTCCTAAGAATACAAACCAGTGTACACTCATACTTGGGACTTTACGCGAAATGCATTTACTTACATTTTCACACCGACGTTTTGAGCACGTTGCTGCGCCCGTGGTCGCGGTTGGACGCGTGAAGTCCCGAGTTCTATAAGTATGAGTGAAAAAAAAAACCGCGATAGTTTAAAAATAACAAAACCAGTGCACAATTGGTAGAAAGTCTCTTGTCACAAAGGTGTTCGACCGCTTCAGTGCATTATGCATGGTTGAGAATTGCCGCCCAGTTCCTTAAAAATATCTACCCAAAAGCAGCTGATTCCAGTCACTCCTTTTCATTCAGTTCCTGATCATTGAAGAAACAAACGGCTTTCACTAAATAAATGCTTTACCTGAAGTCTTTATAATGGTGTGCTTTACAAACTATTAAAGTATAATTTACCATTTTTTTGTACAATTAAAAACAAGATTTTGTACAATTAAAAACAAGAATTTGTAACCGCAAAAAATAACGCTTACATCCATTATTCAATTGTGGGGTAACTCGATCTTTTGTGGGGTAAAATGATATTATAGGTACATTGTTCAACTTATAAGTAGTTTAGTTTATTGTTAATATTGTTTGTTGTTATAATATTTTGCAAATAAGGTATCCGTGCGTGAATTTATAATAGATGTTTAGCAAATTTATCTCAGAATCTGCGATTCATAATGTTTACATTTATTGCAAGTGAAGTGTAAGACCGTGAGATGAAAAAATAACCTCGTCACTAAAATAAAAATACAATCTCAGCTTCGAAGTGAGTGCTTAAGATACAAATAGATATAATATATAATATAATATAATATAATTTATTTCAGAAAATTACTTTTGTACATAGTTGTAAAATATACACCTTACGTTTACAATGGTATTAAACATTAGATTGTACGCATAGTTATTACATATTACGCATAAATATAATAAAAGAAATACAATACAATTCAAAATTTAAAGGTCTATCTAATAATAACATTATGTTTTAATTTAGTACAAAGGGGCATGTTTAAATAAGTACTGCAAAAGAGTTTCACTTAGTACCGAGATTGTAAGTTACCTTGTCTGAACTAGGAACTAACCTGTGTTTCAGACTATCGCTTAACTAGCCGATTTAATCTATTGTATCACATTACGTTGTTCTTATAATTATAATGAAGTATTATTGCAAACAAAAAGAAATTAGAAAAATAAAATTACCTTTTGGTTAGGTACATAATTACAATAAAACTACTTAATTACAATTAAGATAAAAATAAAATTACGTATTACTAAAAATATATGTTAGCTCAAATAATCTGTTAAATCTATTATAAAGAAAGGGACCCAAAAATATATAAAATCTATGTACAAATGCATGCTTGAACGTTGTTCTGCTACAAACTATGTCCTTTCTTCTTCTGTCTGCTGGTATTGTGCTGAAGGGAAGTTCAGAGTGTTGTTTTAGTATTATGTGAAGTATGAATAATTGACGTACCGTAAGGACATTACATGCTGTATAGAGTTGATGTGTAGGGAATAAAAAGGGTCGAAAGGTTGCCACCTTCAGGACTGCTCTTTGCGCACGTTCGAGAGGAAGTAAGACTGTTTTACCAGTACCCCCCCAGGACGTTATGCAATATGTTAGGATGGACTGACACAAAGCCAAATACACCCTTTTTATAAGTGTATATTCGGCAATATTCCGTAAATTTTTGAATATATAAATTAACTTACGTACTCTACTGCATAAGAAATGAATGTGTTTGCTGAAATTTAGATTAGAGTCAAAAATAATACCTAAATATTTTATATCGTCAGTCACGCTTAAAGTAGAGCAAGTGCATGCAGTGTCATCAGAATTTCTACAGCTGTGTGCGTAAAGGCTGGGGTCAGCGGGTTGGTCTTTAATATTTCTCATTCTAAATACTATGTACTTGGTCTTTTCAATGTTTGAGGTTAGTGAATTCTCTTGGAGCCACTTGGACACAATATTGAAACCACTCTGCGCAAAACTAAAAGCGTCTTCGCGCGATTGTGCCGAGAAAAGCAACGTGGTGTCATCGGCATATGATATTATGGCTCCATTTTGGAGTGTTAGGTTACACAGGTCGTTTATGTAGATTAAAAAGAGAGTAGGTGATAATATGCTTCCTTGAGGACAACCAAAGCCGGTGCTTTTTGTTTCATCACTTGTCCACTCCCCGATTTTCACACACTAATACCGATCCCTAAGGAATTCAGAAAAAAGTTTTAGTTGCGTCCCCCTTATTCCAAGCACCTCAAGCTTACGCAATAGAGCAGTACAGGAAATAGTATCAAAAGCTTTTGCGAGGTCTAAAAAAATTCCAATGGTGTGCATGCCGTTATCAAGATTGCTTGTTATATAGTTAGTCACTTGATGTACCGCTTGGTCAGTCGATCTTTTAGGCCGGAAGCCAAATTGATTATCTGAGAGCAGTTTTTTATCTTCTAAATATTTTACTAGTCTATTGTTTATTATTTTTTCTAATATTTTTGATAATCCTGTTAGTAATGAGATTGGTCTGTAGTTATTAATGACCTTTGGGCTTCCAGACTTGAGTATAGGTATAATCACAGCTTTTTTAAGTAGTTTTGGAAAAGTGCCATTCTGTAGACAAAGCTGAAAGATGTGCGTCAGGGGAGGTGCGAGAAAGTCTTTAAATCTTTTGAGAATTGAATTAGAGATGTTATCCCATCCAACCGCACATACATTCCTTAGGCCACTAATAATACTTAAAACTTCCTCTAGATCGGTATCCAATAAAACAAAAGACTTCAGTTGCGATGACTTAGTCATGGGTCGGGTGGATGAGCCACAGGACGTGAGCGCCCTTTCTGCAAGGTTTTTCCCTACGTTGGCAAAATATTGGCTCGCTTTGTTCAAGGCTTCGGAGGGGGTTGAGTCTGTTGTTAATAAGTCTAGCGCTGGCTGACAGCTTTTTAAGTTGTAAGTATTATTTTTTATTACTTTCCAAATCATCTTATTATTATTGCCAGCCTTTTGTAGCTCGTCCTTTCCGTACTGTATTTTTAATTTCTTTAACAGAGAGTTACAAAAATTTCTATACCTTTTATAGGATATTAGGAGTGTAGAATTTTCAGGTGCAGATTTTAATTTTTGGTGCAAGTTATCCCTGTGTCTTATGCAGCGAACGAGGCCGGGTGTAATCCAAGGCTTAGTGTTTATATACTTATTCGTCACAACTGTTGAGTACGTATTTTTCAATAGAGCACTTTGCAACGAATTAATAAAATAACTAAGTGCGATATTTGCATCGTCAGTCGTATAAACGGGGTCAAACTGAATATTACGTATGTCTGATTCAAGGTGTTTCATATTAATCCTAGCATGAGTGTGTATAATTTTTTTCCTAGGTATTGCCAATTGTAGGGTTAGTAGAACTGCCTGGTGATCTGTAACTGTGGAGTTAGTGACCATAGTTAGTGCGGGTTTGTTTGTTTTTATCACAAAGTGATCCAAGCATGAGCCAGTTATGAAAGTCGGGCAGTTATGAGCTGGCAGAAGTCCGTGGAAAGAACAGGTATCTTTTTTTTTTTTTTTTTTTTTTTTTTTTTTTTTTTTTTTTTTTTTGTGTTTATCTGCAATCAGTACATAACTATAAGCAGATAGGCTGTGTGCTCATGCTGTCTGTCGAATGCATCCTCCACTGAGGATCGCCATTCATTAGGTATACCGCGCTATCACAGAATATCTTTTCTTTTCAAGCGTTTTTGATAGCTGCGCTTGGTCAGATTTGCAGCAAGTACATTCGGGTGCTTTTCAAGTCTTCTCCGATATTTTTGTTTGCAGGCCAGGATTTCCTCTCGCACAGTGCTGATATTAAGGTGTGAGTGGATCTCGGTGTTGGTAATAAACCAAGGAACGTTCGCTATGGTTCTCAATATTGCGTTTTGCACTCTTTGTAGTTTCATAGTACTAGAATTGCTTGCGCTGCCCCAAAGCTGAATGCCATACATCCAGGTGGGTTTTAATATGGACTTGTAGATAAGTAATTTGTTATCCAATGATAACCTGCTATTCCGACCCAGCATCCAATAAAGGTTCCTTTGTCGGATGATCAGTTCACCTCTTTTACTTGTGATGTGCTTGTTCCAGGTCAAACGCCGGTCCAGATGTAAGCCCAGGTACCTGACGCTGTCTTGGTGAGGTAGGATGGAGTTTTCAAGGTGCACAGGAGGGCAGTTCCCTTTCCGGAGCGCAAAAGTGACGTGTACCGATTTTGTCGTACTGGCTTTGATTCTCCATTTTGTTAACCATCTTGTGATGGCGTCAAGTCCTTGTTGGAGTTGTGCTGTGGCAACATCAGCGTGTTCACTACTAGCCATTATTGCAGTATCGTCAGCATATGTGGCAGTCATGACTCCTTCGATCTGGGGCAGATCAGCAGTGTACAAGGCGTATAGTGTTGGTCCCAATACAGAGCCCTGCGGCACCCCCGCTTTTACCGGATAAAATTCAGAGCTTGCCTCAGATTGCTTGACCTGAAAGATTCTCTCTGTGAGATATGATTCCAATAAGACATAGTAAGAGTGTGGAAGACTTGTTTTTATCTTACAGAGAAGACCCTTATGCCAGACTCGGTCAAAAGCCTGCTGAACATCTAGGAATGCTGATGAGCAGTACTTCTTTTCTTCAAGAGATTTTCTTATTTTCTCTACCACCCTATGCACTTGTTCAATGGTAGAATGTTCCTGCCTGAAGCCAAATTGATGGTTAGGAATGGTGTTATTTTTCTCTAATATGGGCATAATGCGGTGCAAGATTATTTTTTCGCAGACTTTCGACAATATGGGCAGCAGGCTGATAGGTCTGTATGAGGTGGTTTCGATTGCGGGTTTTCCTACCTTGTGTATCATCAATATTTGTGATACCTTCCAAACATCCGGGAAGCACTGGGTTCTCAAAATCCCATTGTACAGCATCGTCAGGAAAACCAACGCTTTTCTGGGCAATTCCTTTAGGATCTCCTTTGTTATGAGGTCATAACCAGGTGCCTTTTTGTCTTTGAGGTTGTTAATTATTCTCCATACCTCTCTAACTGTGACTGGTATCGGTGGGAGCGACATTTGCAAAGGCTGATCAAGAACGTTTTGCACATCAGGATCCGAACTGCTTCCGTGATTTGGTGTGAAGACAGTTGACAAATGTTTTGCAAATAGGTCTGCCTTTTCTTTTGGCGTGCGGGCCCAGCCATTGCTTGTTCGAAGCGGTGAGTTTATTACCTGTGGCCTGTCATAAGATTTCGTGAATTTCCACAATGAATAGTCAGTGGCTGCCGTGGATGTTAGGCTTTCCAATTGATTCTGGAGAGTTTCGTTGTTCCAGTTCTTCAGCATTTCCTTTAGTTTTGAAGCTTGTCGGTTGAAATCAGCCTTGTCGCATGAAAGTCTGCTCAGTTGCCACACACGGCGCAACCTTCGCTTCTCTAAGATTGCTCTTTTTATGTCCAGAGGGTAGTTATGTACACGGGTCTTTTGGGGTAATAATGGTGTGCTCCTCCAGCAAGCCTCCTGGATGAGGTTTGTTATATATTTGCATGCGATATCAGTCTCACCAGGAGTTTTGAGGGCAACTTTTAAATTAATGTTCTCCTCGATAAACTCCCTAAATGAACACCAGTCTGTCCTTCCATTATATAATCTTTCAGGACTTTCATGCTCAATGATTTTTGTGCTTAATGTGAACAGTACTGGCGTATGATCCGAAGAGCCATCGTAACAAGGGTCGCACTTCACATAGTGAGAGGAGAAACCCCCAATCACGAAAAAGTCCACCAGGTCTGGTTTTCTGTCAATATCTTTGGGCCAGTATGTGGGTTCGCATGTCGAGGCTGTTATCAAATTATTACCATCCAGGCTAATCTTGAGCTGTCTGCCTCTCGTGGTAGTCAGTCTAGATCCCCATAGTGTATTCTTGGCATTCCAGTCTCCGCCCGCCAAAAATCGTGATCCAAGGGTCTTAAAAAAATCTGTGAACTTCTCATTGGATATTTTATGTTTGGGAGGACAGTACACCGATGATACATTGAAGTAACCATTTTTATTCTCCACTGCTATTGTGGTAGCCTGGATGTGGCATGTTCTATATTCAGGCATTATGTGATGCTTCAGCGATTTTCTGATGATAATAGCGGTGCCTGCGTGTCCTGTTCCATCTGGGTGTAAGGTGGTATAGCATTCATAGTTCCTAAACTTGATATTTGTGGCAGAGGTGCTGTGAGCTTCAGATATTAAAAGCAAATCCAAGTTGTGCTGTATCATGAGTGTTTCTGCATCTTCTTTATTTGGAGTTAATCCATTTATGTTCCAAGTCGCCATTCGTAGTGCAGTCATTTTGACAGTTTATCTACGAGTTGTGTTATGAGCATCATCAGTGTACTCATGTGTTGTAAGATAGTGTCGAATTTCTCCGACTGTTTGATTAACATCTTTTCTAATATCAGAAGTGGTTGTGAGTGTGGAGCAGCTGGATGTGGATCGGGTTTGGACAGGTATCTAGGTATGAATCTGCTTTATCAACAGATTTCCCAGGTACAATGTTAATATTTATGTCCCCCATTAGTATTATTGTTTTATAAGATGATAAGCTTTTTAAGTTAATGTCTAAGGATTCTAAAAATATGTCAATGCTTTGAGAGGGTGGCCTATATACAGCTAAAATAACCGTATCAGCACTTATTCTAAGAATTAAGCAATTACAGGCTGCGAATTGCGGTTCCTCTACCGTAAATTGCGGTTCTTCTACTGAATTTGACACCAACCCTGCAGTTGGTGTCGATGGTGGGCTTCGGTGAACTAATTGGCTACGGCCAAAAGGAAAACCTGGACTAGACATTTCTAGACCCGATTTTCAACACTTTTTATTTAAATTACTTCATACTTTGGTCCACTTAAAAACACTGGCGTTTCACTTAAGTCGGCAATAAATCACACTGCGTGAGCAATTATGTTGACATTAATAAAAATAGTTATTTACAATAACACTTCTAAATAAACATATCACACGTCCGCTTAGTCAAGCGATCTCTATAGATACATGTAGTCACACTTTTATCCAGGCAAACGTTGAGGCATAATTATTTTTATACCACTAAGGTGGCAGACAAGCATACGGCCCACCGGATGGACCGGTGGTAACCGCAGCCTATGAACGTTTGCAACATCAGAGGCGCCGCACTCGCGCTGCAGTCCCTGTATAAACCTTCTAAGTCCCTTTTGACACCATACCGTAGGCGTTATTATACTAATTACTAGCGGACCTCACGCGGTTTCACCCGCGTAGTTCCCGTTCCCGTGGGAATACGGGAATAAAATATAGCCTATGTTCACCGCAAAGAGTATAGTTTCCCAACAATGAAAGAATTTTTCAAATCGGTCTAATAGTTTCGTAGCCTATTCGTTACAAACAAACAAACAAAAAATCAAATCTTTCCTCTTTATAATACACTCGAGAGCAATGAATCCGGGTCACTTAAAGAATGTTAAAAATCTCGGAAACTAAAAATGATAGGTTAATGCAATAAATTGTATTTAATAGACAATGTAATACTCCTTAAATGAAAGTAAAAAAAATATGAGTCACCATACATTTTATTAACACAAAATTACATAAAGAAAAAACTGCCGATCTCTCCTTAAAACAAAAATAGGAAACATGAAATTTTTGAACTTTATTACGATTTTCTTGAATTTTAATACTTCGTATTGCCTCCTCGTGCTTCCATTACTGCGTTTACGCGGTTTGGCATGCTGTACACCAAGTTCCTTATACGATTTTGGGGAATATTCTCCCATTCCTCTGTGAGAGCAATTTTGAGCTCACGAAGCGTGATTGGGGGAGGGTTTCGTTGTTTTACGCATCTGCCTAGCTCGTCCCAAGCATGCTCGATCGGGTTGATATCCGGGCTGCGCGCTGGCCACTCCATACGAGTAATGTTCATCTCTTGAAGGTAGTCATTCACAATCCTACCTGTATGAGGTCGGGCATTGTCATGCATAAATATAGCATCCTCACCTAAATTGACCATAAATGGACCAACGTGATCATTGAGGATTTCTTACACATATCTTACGCTAGTTAAAGAGCCGTTTTCTATGATCACCAGCTCTGTGCGACTTTCAGAAGAAATTCCGGCCCACACAAGTACAGACCCACCACCGTAGGCTACTTTTTCTTCGATGCATGCTTGCTTGAATCTTTCCCCTGGTCTTCGATACACTCTGTGTCTTCCATCGTGCTTGTAGAGCATAAATTTTGATTCGTCGGAGAACATAACTTTTGACCAATCTTCAATACTCCAATTTACGTGGCTCTGGGCATACCTTAGTCTCGAAATACGATGCCCACGCTCCAGTTTAGGGCCGTTTGCAGGTCTAAGGGGTTTTAAGTTAGATTCAGCAAGCCGACGTCTTACTGTCCATGCACTTGGGTTACTTCCTCCGAGGCGTCGAAACTGATTGGTGAGTTCAGTTCCTCTGAGAAAGCGATTTCGAAGCATGGTGTTCACCAAGTATCGGTCTTCTCGTGCTGTGGTACACCTGGTTCTGCCCGTTCCTGGTCTGCGTAGGTTAGAACCAGTTTCTTCGTAACGTCGGAGAACTCTTTGTACTGTTGACAGCGACACACCGACAGTCCTGGCTGTATCGCGCTGACTCCGGCCGGTTTCCAGCATTGTAAGTATTCTGGTGCATTCTTCAGGCGTAAGCGACATAATTTCAGCTTGATTAATGAAAATAGAGCACTATCAACATGGTTTATGTACCCACATAAATGACAGATTACAAACAAAAGCAACACCAAATGCTGTAATTTCGTAGTTCCATCTTCGAAAGTGGCCCTTTTTCAAATTTGATTTTTTTATGATATAACTTTACAATAACTAAGAAGTTTTAATACCTTCATTTAAGGAGTATTACATTGTCTATTAAATACAATTTATTGCATTAACCTAGCATTTTTAGTTTCCGAGATTTTTAGGATTCTTTAAGTGACCCGGATTCATTGCTCTCGAGTGTATTAGTATAGATTACACTACCATATTACACCATTCGTACTTTTGTATTGCCGTATTTTTACATTGCATGAATAGCCACAAATTGTGACTACCGAGCTTTTGTGTCTTTAGTAGGCCTTCGACTTTGTTTAACGAATGCCATGTACTGGTAACCAGTGCAAACGGCTTTACATATCTTCTGTAGTACGGAATACCCATCTTAAGACCAGCTAGAGAGTAATTTGCTGAGCTCAGTGGCCGTTTACAAAATACTCAGTTTGCGGTGCAATGAGCGATTCCAGGGGATGCATATATCACTCTTGCGTGAAGTTGACAGATTCTGCAATTGCAAATGGCTTATTATAACCGTGCTATGTTTTCTTATTTTAGGCAAACCTTAACATTACACAACATTACACAACCTAAACATTACATGGTTTAGCTAATATAAATTTTAATACTACACTGAAAAAGTTCGTCACAGGTTTTTGCATGTAAATCGGACTGCTGGATACACTTTCACATCTGAACACCTGAACTTATTTCGATGAAGTTTGAAGCATTGAAGCTGTTTTTTTTTAGTTTTCGCTAAAAACATAGGATTTCACCAACTCCTTTTTTATTTACCTAACTTTCTACAAAAACAAACCCTTTCAGTAAATACTATTGTATTATAAACCTCTATGATTACATATGGGTAAGTTGGTCTTTTCAAAAATCTTTGAACAAAAATAAACTCTGTCATTTAATACAAGTGCAAGCCTTCTCAGTTTAATTGTACTATTTTTGAGATAAAATAACAGGTAAAGTTGAAATTCTATTGAATCTTAAGTTTTCTCGCATTTTTTATAGAAACACCTGTTTATCGCTGAAGGGGTAAGTAGAGATTTATTGTGTTGAACTTTCACCAGTTTTTTTTACTTTTTTGTAGGTGTTTTTTTCGTGTATAAAGACATATTTGTTATACCTACCACCACTACTACTATCATTACTCTCAAGAACTTATCCTAGGACTAGCCACGCGTTTCACCCGCGTAGTTCCCGTTCCCGTGGGAATACGGGAATAAAATATAGCCTATGTTCACCGCATGGATTGTAGCTTCGCAACAGAGAAAGAATTTTTCAAGTCGGCCCAGTAGTTCCGGAGCCTATTCGATGCAAACAAACAAACAAAGAATATATAAGTTTTTGGAAGTACCTACTGATAAGCATAGCAGCAAGCTAAGCATGGATGATTGTAAAACCTTTTTAGTCCAAAAATACTCATCTTATATTCTAAGAAGGTCAGTTGTGATGTTAGGGGAAATCCCAGAATTTACATAGGTACCTATCTACGGAATTTTATAAACTATTTATTGTACTGGGTAGTCTATTGAGGAAGTTTAAAGTCCAAATCAATACACTTTTTTTTAACGTGAGAGAAAATCCTTAATGGATGCTATGCCGGACTCCTACCCGACTATAAAACCTCACGTAACCCCCAACAGCCTACGGTTGGGAGCCCCGGGTAAGCCGGGTAATTACTCAAGGAAGCTGAGCAGTTATCATCCAACTCCTCTAAGGACAATTTAATATTAGAACATGCATGAGAAGGCCGAGGAGAAATCTGGTCGGAGATCTCATTTACTACCCGTTCGCGCTAAGTTTGTCGCTGGTGTAGAGGCGATCGGCAAACATAACGCGAACGGGATATACAGAACATTAAGAGCCTACCAGACGCCAAATTGTTAAAAGAAGATAGAAGATATACATTTTAGCGTGCAAGAAAGAGAGAGATGCGATCGATTTTTGTGCGCTTTTAACGAAATTAATTAATTATAAAAAAACTATAACCAATATAAAAAAAAAATGCTCTAGTGCAAATGAAGATTTTACTATTGTATTTCTTATAAATATTTTATATTATAAAAACAACTTATAATATACGAGATCTAGCTTAAAATTTCACGAAATCGAGGTATTTTCAACACAAAAATCTATCGAGGATTTTATCAGTAATCGTGTTTCGAGCCTAGAGCGTTTTTAGTTCATGAACTGAAGTTGTCTGTGTTCAAATTTTAATTCAACAGACCTCACGAGTCCTGAGATCTAGATCAAAGTAATAGTCTATTTGGCGTCATATGGACTCTTAAGTCAACCGGGTTAAAGGCGGTGCCACACAAACTTAAGTCTCGACACGTTTCAATTTCTTTTTACATCTTAAACACAATAGCTATAAGTGACTCATACATACCCAATTACTACAATTACTTCTACCCCATCTACCCCCAAAGGTACTACAATGGCGGTAGTACCCTCAAAACAATTGTACCTCAAATACAATAGGATTGTTTCACCACACGATACCTTTTAACTGCATTCAAGTGATTTACTAAAAGCTCTTACATTGTTTTATTTCTATTATTGTATTGTAATAGCTCTTGAGTATATTGTTATTGAATTATAACTTATAAAAATCTAAAAAGTATGTAAATCATACGAATTTATCCCTTATTGCAATGACCTTAAGTTGCAAAATAGTTTGAATAAAAATTTTGTTTCGAATATTCTAATGTTATTTTATAATGTACTTTTGATTAATGTGATAGAGTTCAAATTTGCTTGTACAAGGGATTTTTTTGGAAATATTGACAAATTGGTCTGTATTGTATTTTTCATTGTTCGGGGCGTGGCTACTTTAAACTGAAAAATAATTGTTTGATGATTAAGTATATGTTTTAATGTGAATAGAGCTATCGGTTTGTGAAATTTCATTGTGATATGTATTAATTTCACATTAAACTAAATTGGGTATTACTATAGAATATATTATACTAGCGGACGTCACGCGGTTTAACCCGCGTAGTTCCCGTTCCCGTGGGAATACGGGAATAAAATAAAGCCTATGTTCACCGCAAAGAGTGTAGCTTTCCAACAGTAAAAGAATTTTTCAAATCGGTCCTGTAGTTCCGGAGCCTATTCGTTACAAACAAACAAACAAAAAAAACAAATCTTTCCTCTTTATAATATTAGTATAGATAATCTGTGGTATTACCCCTCTTTCTCTTGGTCCCATTACGATATACGGCTGTAAAAATCATCTTGTAAGTACCTATATCAAATCTATATTGTAAAAAAAAAGAAGGTAACATTCTTCTTGCACACCTTATTAACCGAAGGGATAATCACAGACGTGTCATATTAACCACATTTTTCATCATTGACTGCCTCTGTGGCGCAGTCGGTAGTGATACCGCCTGCGGCGCTGGAGGTCGTGGGTTCGATTCCCACCGGAGACAAATATTTGTGTGACCCATAAATGTTTGTCTCAAGAGTCTGGGTGTTTCTATGTATAATATGTATGTATTTAAAGTATATAAGTATTAATATCCGTAGTCTGATACCCATAACACAAGCAGGTTATTCCTAGCTTACTTTGGAATCAGATAGCGTTGTGTGAGATGTCCGTGAATATTTATTTATTTATCATTTCCATTATGTCCGCAGCGCTCGGCACAAGTTGTGGCTACCAAAGAGTACCATTAACTACTACCTGTTTTACTAAATTTTTACAACACAATTTGCCAGCAAGGTCAGGCACAGTTACAGTGCAAGAAGAGTCCTTAATTTTATTATCAACTAGCTGACCCCGGCAACTTCGTTTACGTCACATAAGGTGTATGAAAGGAGACGTATAAGCAGCATGTGAAACTACCCTGTTTGCTTATTCATAAAAGAGCTTAATTCTATTCTAAAACAATTCAGTCCACGCCTATTTTAAAATAGCCTTAATCAATAAGCTCTTTTATGATTTAGCCAACACGCCAGTTTAGATTTACCCTAACATTCAAAGAAACCCCTACAATTAATTTTTTTAAATATATTCTGTATAAGAGATTCCTAAAAGTGTCATAACTTTTTTATTTATAAACCGATTGACATGAAATAAACACTAAATGTTAAGTGAAGCAAACCTCAATACAATAAATAAAACCTCATTGCAATCGGTTAAGCGGTTACTGAGATTAGCGTGCACAAACGTACAGACAAACAGATATACAGACATACAGACAAACAGACAAAAATTCTAAAAATCATTGTTTTGGGTTCTATTGCGTTCATAAAGCCCCCCTATAATATTTATTCTTATTTATCTTCTATGTACAGACAGCGACCTGTTACGATTTTATTATATGTACTAGCTGACCCCGCAACTTCGTTTACGTCACACAAGCTGTATGAAAGGAGAGGTATTTCTTCATCAGACTCATCAAGCAGCGTGTGAAACTGCCCTGTTTGTTTAATCATAAAAGAGCTTAAAGATTAAGTCTATTCTAATAGTAGTTTTAAAATAGTCTTAATCATTAAGCTCTTTTATGATTAAACCAACACGCCAGTTTAGATTTACACTACATTCAAAGAAACCCCTACAATTAAAATTTTCCAAATATTTGATTCTTAAGAGTGTTAGAACTTTTTTATTTATAATCCGAAACATAAAATAAACGCTAAATGTTAAGTGGGGCAAACCTCAACACAATAAAAAAAACCGCATTGCAATCGGTTAAGCAGTTAATGAGATTAGCGTGCACAAACGTACAGATATACAGACAAACAGACAAAAATTCTAAAAATCATTGTTTTGGGTTCTATGGCGTTCATAAAGCCCCCCTATAATATTTTTTCTTTTTTATCTTCTATGTACAGACAGCGACCTGTTACGATTTTATTATATACTAGCTGAGCCCGCAACTTCGTTTACGTCACATAAGGTGTATGAAAGGAAAGGTATGTCTTCATCAGAGTCATCAAGCAGCGTCTGAAACTGCCCTGTTTGCTTAATCATAAAAGAGCTTAATGATTAAGTCTATTTTAAAACAATTCAGTCCACGCCTTCGGCGCGGACTGAATTGTTTAAAAATAGTCTTAATCATTAAGCTCTTTTATGATTAAGCCAACACGCCAGTTTAGGTTCACTCACATTCAAAGAAACCCCTACAATTAAAATTTTTAAAATATCTGATTCTTAAAAGTGTTATAACTCTTTTATTTCTAAACCGATTTACATAAAACAAACGCTAAATGTTAACTGGAGCAAACCTCAACACAATAAAGAAAACCGCATTGCAATCGGTTGAGCGGTTACTGAGATTAGCGTGCACAACCGTACAGACAAACAGATATACAGACATACAGACATACAGACAAACAGACAAAAATTCTAAAAATCATTGTTTTGGGTTCTATTGCGTTCATAAAGCCCCCCTATAATATTTTTTCTTATTTATCTTCCATGTACAGACAGCAACCTGTTACGATTTTATTATATGTATTGATGTAGTATGTAGTATATATGTATGTATGTATGTATATGTATATGTATATGTATATGTATATGTATATGTATATGTATATGTATATGTATATGTATATGTATATGTATATGTATATGTATATGTATATGTATATGTATATGTATATGTATATGTATATGTATATGTATATGTATATGTATATGTATATGTATATGTATATGTATATGTATATGTATATGTATATGTATATGTATATGTATATGTATATGTATATGTATATGCATATGTATATGTATGTATGTATTGATGTATTGATGTATTGATCAATGAACCATTCTTATCACAGTACATTGCTAGACATGGCTTTCTCGATTTTCAACGTAACACACGGTTCTACCCCATGAGCATCTCGATTCTTGTCCCTCTTTGAAATCCTGAATACAGCCTTAGGCAGTTGTCCCACCGCCGACTAGAAAACGAGTAACTATCGACTATTTTCTCGCTCAAGAAACGTACAATAGATATACATTCTGTGTAAACAAAAGAGATGCGTATACAAATAAGTCATCGCTGACTGTTCACACTGCCCCGGCGAGCACTCGCTTCACTAGTTTGTCGCTGAGCGAAAAGAGCTATGAAAGATAACACTCGCTCAGCGATACTCGCTAAGCGATTAGAACACGCTAAGAGAGCAACCACGGCCAACGAGCGAGTGATGCGAGTAATCGCTCGCCTCACTCGCAGACTCGCTTATAGCCGAGCTACACAACTATCGGAACTACGCACTCGCTCCCTGCGGCTCGCCAACTCGTTTCTAATTCTAGCTCTACTCGTTACTCGTTTATCGTTGCCGGTGAGACAACTGCCTTAACCACACGGGATGGATGCTATCTGCGGTCCGGTCAAAGTGATGCGTACACTTTGTACGGGCATGTGCAATAGTGTCTGCGGTCTGGCCGCAGACACTATTGCCCATAAGGCCATGTTTAAAAAGTGCTGACCGCGTTCCTTATAAACATAGCCTTATGGGCGGCTTGAAATTTTTCAACATAACACAACTGGGTCGTCACAACCTGCGCCTGATTCAGCAGCACGTGTGTAGCGCCTCTAGTGTTGCAAACATCCATAGGCTACCATAGGCTACGGTAACCAACCTTCCGGTGGGCCGTAAGCTTGTCTGCCACCTAAGTAGCATAAAAAAAACAACGTAGCCGTTCAGGTCAGCAGTCCGTGAAGAGAAACTCTTCAGCAATGACGATGCGGACTGCACAAGTAGGGACATTTTGATATTTTATTTCATACGTAACCATGGATACAAATTGCCCTGCCCTTACGCATTTCGTCCGCGTGCCCACACTGTCAAATCGCATATTTTTCACAAAATATACAGAGACTGATATGTTGTTTTGACCTTACCGCTGAACGTATCTAATGTGGCAAAAGCTCTAAGGCAACGTAGAACTATCTACAATGTACACCTGCTGTAACATAAACTAAACGCAATCGCGAACTTTCCCATCAAAATAACAATTATAATGGTAGTTAAACCAACACACACGCAGTAACCACCACAATCCATACAGTATTGTTCAACACATTGCCTGAAGGCATCTCGGCACTTAGAGATAGGTATCAGTGTACTCCCACGCTAAAGGCTTCGAACGCAGGTGCTGTCTCACGAACGTACCCCTATTGTGTCAGAGTATTGTCGCATTGATTCAGAGTTGTGACGTAATGGTGCAGAAGTGACAGTATGAAAGTGTGGTTTGATTTTTCTCCTTACTTTTGAAGGTAAGTGGCAAATGATACAAAATTATAAATATTCACGGACATTTTCACACAACGCTGTCTGATCCCAAATTCCAAAATAAGCTAGGAATAACATGCTTGTGTTGTGGATATCAAACCAGTAACCACGGATATTAATACTTATTGTACTACCCGTTCGCTCTAACTTTGCCGCTGGCGTAGAGGCGTATACCCGAATTGTTAATTAGACGAAGTAAATTGATAGTAGCTAATGTCACTTCGTCATAGAAAATACGCAACATTGTATGAAAAAGTGACATTAGTTGCTGTCAATTTACTTCGTCAAATTAAAAATTCGGCTTTAGTATGAAGCCGAGCGGCAAAGTTAGAGCGAACGAGCAGTATACAGTATTTTTTCTGCGCACGCTTAGAATGTGGATGGATTTCCCTGCCTCCGTTTTCCTAAACGTCTATTTCAATTTATTTATTGCAAAAACTATGGTCTAAAAGTCTACAGTATGGGGTTCTTCAAAAGGGGTCTTAGAAGGTTTAAACGGGGTCGGCAGCGCAAGTTGAACGCCACGAATGATGGTTGGTGTTGCAAACGTTCTTAAGCTATGTGTCCACCAGTATAACTGGTGGGCCCTATGCTTGGCTGCCACCTGTATAAAATATTCAGGTCACCCATGAGACCTTTACTTGACTTGTAGACTGTCATGTTAGAATGATGCCAACTGGAACCAACGCTCGTCATAATATTTCATAGACGAAAGTTTCATGCAGGTTAGGTGAATTATTGTGTCCCCGTTGTAATTTCTTCTTTTGGTTATAACCTACATTAGTGGTAAAGATATTAACGATTAAAGTGGCAGACCAGCTCACAGTCCACTCGATAGATGTGGTAACCGTAAACTAGGACTTTTGCAACACACACCTTCGTTCGTGACGCTAATGTAACGGTATGTCTATTCATGATCTTTACGACAGTGAAAATATTTCTCTATTTTTTTACTAAACCAAAGTTTATTTAAGCTATACCGGTAAAACTGCCAACCCAACATAAAATTAATGTTTATCGCAATGAATTTTCAGAAACCAATACTTAGTTCCATTCGCTTCCGGTCTTCACAAAACTTTCTACTTTCACGAAAACACGCAAAAATAAAAACGCCCTCACTTATCTATAAAATCTGATACCTACACCAACAACCCACAAAACGCAACAAAAATGTGTATTACAATCTGGTGATCTGAGAGCATTTAACTCAATTGTGCCGAACTAATATCGATAAGCCTTTGTTATTGCGACAAGTGGATATCTCGTTTGTTACAAAGCGGTTTGAGGGTGGGAAATCCTTTATCTTTTTTGGTGAAATAAGTAAAAAAATACCTCCCTCTTTGTGTAGTGATCTCAGTTACAATCTCAACCCCCGATCTGTTGTTGAGTGTGCGATAAGGGTTGCAACAATATCTGGTTGCCATCGACGTATCTCTTTTGTAGTTTTCGAGTATCGCTAAACCAATATTTGACTTTATAGTCCGAACAAAACTAAATTAAAAAATGTAAATTACATCAGCCTGGTGCATTATAATATTGCAACATTAACACAGGTCAAAGAGTTTGAATTGGAGCTGTTCATGAGCTTAGAAAATATTGAAATTGTTTGTCTTACAGAACATATGCGTAAGGAGTATGAGCTCATGTTCAGTTTCAGTAGTCACCGGGTTGGTAGTGCGTTCTGCAGGGTCAACACAACACGGGGGGGTTCGTTGATTTTATTAAATAAGAAATTAAAATATAAGGAACGGAAAGATGTTGTGTCCCTCTCTGTAGAGTGTACAGTTGAAATATCGTGCGTAGAATTGGAGCAATTCATAGTAGTATGCGTATATAAACCTGGAGTCTCACCCTTTTGTGAGTTTGAGGAAGTAATGGATAAAGTGCTATTTAAACTTGGAAAAACTAATAAACACCTAATAGTGTGCGGTGATTTTAATGTTAATATACTTATAAATACGCGTCAGACCAATGATATCTTAAATTTATTTAAATCACACAATCTCACTAACTTATTTTTAGAGCCTACTAGATATTGTGATACAACAGCTACTTGTCTGGACAATATATACAGTGATATGTTGCCAGAAAGTAAGAGTATTATAAATAAGATAAAATCAGATCATACTGGGCAAATAGCATCTTTCAAGATCACAAGAGAAAAAGTTAAAAGACGTAAAATATTATGTAGACCAGTAACTAGTGACCGCTTGGAACGTATGCGAGTTGGACTTTGCAATAAACTTCCATTTTTAGACACTGGCTTAGATCCAAATGTAATGTATAAGTTATTTTTTGATTCCTTTTACAATGAGTTCAACTCCGTATTCAAGTCTAAGGAAGTCACTATCGGTGATAGGCCAGCCTTCAGTGAATGGGCCACTGAGGATATACATAAAAGTAGACAAAAACTGTATGAACTATACTCAGAAAGACAGCTTAATAGAACAGATGAATTTCTAAATTATATTAAAACTTATTCAAAAAAGTTTAAAGCAGACTGCTTAGCAGCCAAAAGAAAGTATATAAGTAATAAAATTCTCAATAGTGTAGACAAAGTTAAATCTACTTGGAAAATAATTAACGCAGAAAGAGGTCAAGCAAAATCGAATGATAATAATTTTAAACTTAAAGTAAATGGTAACATAATTACAACAGATGCCGAAGTCGCTAACGAATTTGAACAATTTTTTTCTCGAATTCCAGTAGATTTGACCAGAGCCCTAGGTTCTTCTACCCCAATAGCAGAATCCTTGTTAAAAGCAAATGTTCCTTGCTGTAATGAAATATTCAAATTCAGTAAAATTTGTATACACACTGTCATAAAAACTTTTAAATCTTTAAATATTAAGAAAACTGCTGACCTCTGGGGAATTTCTGTACATTTACTTAATTCGTTAATTGAAATGGTTGCCCCTGAATTATCAATAATATTTAATAATTGTGTTGATAGTGGTGTGTTTCCTGACTTAATGAAGTTTAGTAAAATAACTCCTCTGTTTAAATCGGGTAGCACCTCAGATCCGTCCAATTTTCGTCCTATTTCTGTACTACCCACGTTTAGTAAAATCTTTGAAAAGGTTATGCTTAATCAAATGCAAAATCATTTTAATACAAATAAACTATTCCATACCAAACAATTCGGTTTCACGCGCGGTCGGTCTACCACGGATGCTGGAATCAAATTGTTAGAGTGTATATATGAGGCCTGGGAGGAGTCGTATGATGCTTATGGTGTATTCTGCGACTTATCTAAGGCCTTCGATTGCGTCCAGCATCAGACTTTAATTCAAAAACTTGATCATTATGGAATCCGGGGGACGGCCTTGGATTTAATTAGTTCTTACCTTAGAGATAGAGTACAGAGAGTAGTTATAAATGGCAAACAGTCAAATGGTTCTGCTGTAACAATAGGGGTGCCTCAGGGTTCAATTCTGGGACCTTTTCTATTTTTAGTGTACATAAATGATCTCCCTCACCTTATAAGAGACGATCACGAGGTAGTTTTGTTTGCTGATGACACATCTTTAATATTTAAAGTTGAACGTGGACAACGCGATCTTGACGAAGTAAACAATGCCCTCTCTAGGGTAGTCCACTGGTTTAACGCAAATAATTTATTGTTAAATGAAACTAAAACAAAATGTATTAGATTCACCTTGCCAAATGTTAGGCTCGTTAACACCAGTATTAGGATTAGGGATGATCAAGTAGAATTGGTCGATGAAACTGTCTTTCTGGGCATAAAGTTAGACTCCAACTTGCAGTGGGGGCCTCATATCGAGAAAGTCTCGGGCAGACTGAGCTCTGCAGCCTATGCCGTTAAAAAGATCCGACAACTGACAGACATTAGAACAGCGCGTCTTGTCTACTTTAGCTATTTCCACAGTGTCATGACCTATGGCATACTATTATGGGGTAACGCTGCCGACATCGAATGTATCTTTGTGTTGCAGAAAAGGGCTGTCCGGGCTATCTATGGTATGGGGATTCGGGAGTCATTAAGAGAAAAGTTTAAGGATATCAACATCCTTACTGTGTATTCACAGTACATATATGAAAACTTATTATATACTCATAAAAATAACAGTAAATTTATTAAAAATAGTGATATTCATAACCTAAACTTAAGAAATAAGAATAAATTGGCTGTACCTAGATTTAGGCTTAATAAAATAAGCAATTCTTTTGCGGGCAATTGTATTCGAATGTACAATACATTGCCGACAGCCATAACAGGTTTGTCAATTAATAAATTTAAAAAACTAATAAAACTTAAATTGTGCCAGAAAGCTTATTATAGCATTAAAGACTTTCTAGAAGACAAGGCTGCCTGGCAGTGACACGAATTGCTCCTTTCTACATAAAAAAACTGTATTAGATACTAAGATACTAGAAGAGAAGGGACCGGACTGAGTTTCTTGGGGTGTTCTTCTCAGTCTGTAGTATTTCCGAACCCCCGGTAGAGTCACAAAAAATTTGACAAACCTAAATAATTTTTTAAAAAATTTCAAAGGGAATAAATTTTATTTTATTTTAAATTTTATTTTTATTTTAGATCACGTACGGCGATGTTTGTTTTCTACCTTAGTTGTTTTCTTAATATAGGGGTGGAAAATAAAGTTGTAGTCTTTTTTATACAGACAAGCATACGGCCCACCAGATGTACCGGTGGTCACCGCAGCCTATGAACGCTTGCAACACCATAGGCACTACACTCGCTATGCCGACCCTGTAAAAACCTTCTAAGACCCCTTTTGAAGAACCCCGTACTGTCGGCGGCGTTTTGAAAAACCGTGACAGGGAGATCATTCCACAATCTAAAAGTACGCGGGAGAAAGCCCCTACCGGATCTAACCGTGATCAAACGCTCCAGACGCAAAGTGTGAGGATGAACACCCTGTCTATGGCGAGCGGTGCGATGACAGAACGTAGCCGTGGGCATCATATCAAAAAATTCTTCGGAGCACAAACCATTGTACAGGCGGTAGAAAACGCACAAGGAGGCAAAGTCTCTCCTGGGTAGCACCAGCCGTGGTCACAAGCAGACTGAAGAGGCGGTATCACTCCGATTGCAAGGTAGATTCATTCAAATCTACCCTCGCATTGTCCATCCCCGCACTAGTACACACTACGCTGACAGTGTCCCTATTCTGGAAGCCGTCCGTACCTACTCCGAGCGTTACCCGACTGTGCAAAAGAGCGAGATTGCGTGATGTTGATAACTGGATTCCACGTCGCAGATAATTTGTAACCGTCCTCTCTATTTAAATTGGGATGTTTTTTAATTTCAATAGCTTCACGTACTGTTCTTGAATAAAAATGGCGGTCAGTGGAGAGGACTTGCGGACGGTGAAATTCAATCCAGTGGTTAGTGCCTGATTGTAATATGTGCTCTGCAATCGCTGATTTGTTGGTCTGTCGGTTCTTTACAGCGACGATTATGTTCTCTGACCCTCAAGCCTCAATTATAAGGTATGATCGCGTTAATATCCGTTTTATATAATATGTAGTTTCTTAATATCATGCAACGCGAAAGTTGAAAAGTTAGTAAAGTCTCTCCTGTCGCAAAGGTTCCACACCACCTGCAAGCATAGGATCGTTAACAACTCTCATTTTATATATATAAAATGAGAGTTGTTAACGATCCTATGCTATATGGTGCAAGACAAGCATACAAGTTTCAAGTTGGGGGGGTATCCTTCCGAGGGCTTACCCGGAGCTCCCAACCGTAGGCTGTTAGGGTGGGATACGTGTGGTTTTTAGTCGGTAGGAGTCCGGCATAGCATCCCTATAGGATTTTCCTCACGTTAAAAAAAAACAAAAAAGAGCTTTCAACTTGGTTTAATGAATATCAATTTACTGACAACAAAAAAAACATGACGAAACGCTCCTAAATGGCAATACTACATAGCCAAAGAGGATACGGCTATTTACAAGCCTTTATTTTGAAGCGCTCGTGGCCCCGCGGACTCAGTGTTCTGTAAACGATCACTGCAGTAAGCAACATTTACTATGGCCAGACATGGATGGGTGACCACCACGTGGACCACTTTGTGACAATTATTTACGAGCGTTTCCGTGCTTCGGAAGGCACGTTAAGAGGGCTAACATATTTCGCCCCACGTTTTGCTCAGAAACCATACTTTTCATTGCGTTTAAAGTCATTAAATATTTATCGTACAAACATGGTATTCACTAACATACTTAGTAAATTTAGCGCTCTAAACGTTTTATAAAACATATTTTACCTAACAACAGATTACATATGGTTAATATCAACGAAAGTGAATAAGGTTTTTCAAATCAAACGATTTGCATCGACTTCGATGCTTAAATTCATGTCAAATAACTGATAAATTTAATGAACAAGGGATACGAAGCAATTGCAAAAGGCCTAGGCTATCTGTTTGTAGAATAACCTGATATCAGGTAGGTTCCTTTTTTTTGGAGAAAAATGACTGTCAAGATTGCTCAAATACTGAGATTTTTCACCACAATAAAGTAGTCTTTTCACCAGCTTCTGTAGTTTAAATCATTATGATAATTATGTAATATTATATCAGAACTTCTCCTCTGACAATAAAAATATTTCTTTATAAGTAACTAGAGACAGATTTTTTTTTACAAAGCATTTTGTGAACCCCTATAAATGCAGATACGCGAACAAATACGATTTAGTACCGCCGAGAGGCTCTCAGAGAGTGGTCATGTCGCTCGATGTTCCATTTTTGAATACGAAAAAATTAACAAAATAGTCTAATTCTAGCGTGACCAAACAATCTTAGTACTTTGTGACGTATAATATAATATACTAGCTGATGCGCGCGGCTTCGCCCGCGTGAATTTTGGTTCCCGTTCCAGCTTCCCGTGAAAACTATTTTCTGGGATAAGAAGTAGCCTATGTGTTATTCCAGACTATACTCTATCCCTATACCAAATTTCAGCTGGATCCATTCAGCCGTTAGAGCGTGATTGAGTAACAAACATCCAAACATCTAAACATCCAAATATCTTCACAAACTTTCACATTTATAATATTAGTAGGAAGTAGGAAGTAGGATATAAATATTTATGGTCGATATATAACGTGAACTTTTGTATAGTGCAAAGCTCAGACAACCCGACTAGAGTTTCGCTTCAAAATACTGTATAAAAAAAATTAAATGAATCTAACGAAAACTGACCAAGTTATAAGCTATTACAGTTGCACTATTTTCTTCACGAACAGCGTAGGTGTAGGTATTATATGCAATGCAGGTAGTCACTATTCGTGTGGTATTGATAATAACATATTAACACCCCATTTCATAAGTGGTAATTATGGAACACCTGTGAGGAACCAGACCAGGATTGGGACGGCTATAAAGCCGCTAAAGCAAAATACAAGTAGCGACTGAGATACAGAAGTACCAAGTCTTGGAGAAACTTCTGCTAGAGTCAGACTAATACTGGCCAAACAAGAGACCGAACTGTCCGTATCTATAAAGAAACTTGACGGCGCGGCGGCCTGACCAACCCATGAAAAGAATTATTTATACTGTTGATGGATATCACTTGGTGGAACCTGCTGCACATATTCATTAACGGCACTTGTACTGTTCCACAACATTTATTTATTTTACACCTGACTGGTTTCGCCTTTCGGCAATTTTCAAAGGCAAATTAACATTATATAATGACCACTACATTCCTTAATTACTCGAAAACAATAAATTAATAACATATAAATTACCACTACATCATTCTACTAACGTAAACTATCATGAAAAGACGCCGAGAGTATTTTGATACAAACTCACTTCCCAGGATGCCAATTTCTGCAGACACTCATGTGGCTGGTAGAATACGTATCCACAAAAGAAGTCCAGTGGATACGGACACAAGTTGATATTGTCAGTTACATAGTATCTGTACGCCAGACAATGAATGGGACTGTGACCCTGACTGTGGAGAGAGGTCTAAGTGATCTTTATACCAAAACCCGGTAAAGGGTTTATATTTGTGATTCGGACCTCTGGTTATACAGACCGATAAGCCCTTCGCCTTTCCTGCTAAAAACTCTGGAAAGATTGTGTGACAGAGACAATCGAGAGACGGCCCTTCAAAATAAGACACTGCATTCCAACCAACGCGCATATTGCCCCCGGCAAGTCTACAGACTCAGCACTACATGCAGTGGTACACAAAATAGAAGAGGTCATCCAGAATCAATCAATCAATGTGCCTCGGCACTTTCATGAACATAGAGGGAGCTTTCAAAAAAAGAAGCATAACCACGGCACTGGCAAAACATCGAGTATACACGATGTCAGTGAATAGATAGATAACATGCTAAATAACTCATTTTAAAGCTACAGACAAGCAGAAACCAGTGCGCAGCCATGGCCAAAGGTTGTCCAGAAGGGGGTGGGGTCTCACCACTGCTAAAAAACCTTGTTGTAGACGATCTAATAACCAATCAATCAATCAATTTAACCTAGAACTGTCCCTATATACATGGATGTGGAACAAGCCAAAGCAGATGGTAAAATTAAATTATGGAGAAAATACGGATCTGTTAATACAAAGCATGACTGGTATTTTAAAATCCAAGGCCGACTTCAATTCAAGTGAGAAGCTGCGTTTATTTTATCTTCTAGTGATCTTGTGTATATAATAAATATTTTTAATGAATTGTATTAAAATTACTTTCAGTCAAGCCAACATTTATCGATTTGCGTACACCGCAAATCGATAAATGTTGGCTTGACTGATCACTAATTAGCCCATAAGCACAGTAAATATTTCGAAAGACGACGAGTACTGGACTACAAGGATGGAACCTAAATTGTTAAATTTTTACAACAAATGTCTGTTGCCCAAAATGATTAACCCCAGAAAGAGTCGATAAAATAAAATTAAATTAAATTTATTCCCTTTGAAATTTAAAAAAAAAATTGGTTCGTCAACATTTTTGTGACTCTACTGGGGGTTCGGAAATGCTACAGACTGAGAAGAACACTCCAAGAAACTCAGTTCGATCCCTCCCAAAATTCATCTTAGTAGGTATCTAATAATCGATCAATGCCGATACGGAAGGGCTAATTAATTAGCATTTTTCTTGGCGGTGTGCATTGTTATGCACATGCCTCTTAATAAATATTTGGTTATTGTAAATAAAAAACACCTACTAGCAATATTAAGATTAGAGTTAGATCCCATAGCTCAAGCTTATAGCTTAGTTTGGGCTAGATGATGTTGTGTAAGAATATCCAACAATATTTATGAATTATTTATTAAAAATATTTTAATGTTCCTGCCAGCACTGAATCTGTAGTAGGCAGCAAAACATCGGACCATGCCAAGCGCCTGCGCATTGCTACGTAAATATTATTTGTTTTTAACCATGTGTATTCTCAAATTTAAATATTTATAGTGTAAAATAGAACAACAAGAGTGTGCGTATACGTACATTCTGGCAATAAAGATATTTCATTTCATTTCATTTCATTTCATGGATTAAAAATGAATGAGCTAACCGTCAAATGCTTCCTTTATGCTGATGATCAGGTATTACTGGCATCATCGGCGGATGAGTTGCAATTGATGGTTAATATAATGAACGATGCGCTTAAAAGTAGAGGAATGAATGTTAATGTAAGCAAGACAAAAGTAATGGTTTTTGAAAGAGAGAAATGTATGACTGATTGCTCGATATCGATCGAAGGAAAGAGCGTGGAACAGGTGAAAGAGTTTGTATATTTGGGTTCAAAATTTGCAAGAGATGGAAAGTGTGACAATGATATTGAAAGAAGAGTTTTGGCAGGAAATCAAGTGAATGGAGCCATTCACACCTTTATGAGCAGTCAGAACGTGTCTAAAAAGGCAAGGATGGCTGTACATAGAGGAGTGCTTGTCCCTACACTTATGCATGGTAGTGAAAGTTGGATGTGGCAGGAGAAGCATGAAAGTAAAATTAATGCAGTGGAAATGAGAAGTTTGCGAAGTATAGCTGGAGTGACATTGAGGGATAAAGTAAAGAATAGTGTGATAAGGGAACATTGCGGTATGACAGAAGATGTAGTGACTAAGATAGAGAAAGGGATGCTCAGATGGTTTGGACATGTGGAGAGAACGGATGGAAATAGGCTGACAAAACAGATTTATGAAGCTAGAGTGAATGAGCAAACTGGTAGGGGTCGACCTCGGCATACTCATATCGATAAAACCGATAATCTTCTGAAAAAAGGCCGGGTCAAGAGTACCCTTAACCGAAGAGCATGTATGAAGACACTTATGAAAGTTGAAGAAGCGAAAGTTGTTTGCCAGAATCGTAGCAAGTGGAAAGTCATAGTCTCTGCCTACCCCGTTGGGAGACAGGCGTGATGTTATGTATGTATGTAAAATAAAATATTGTTCATTACTTTCTACAATTTTCGTATATTAAGATACTTTAAAAATAAACTTATGAAACCGTTTTCATGTATGTGTGTATTTGTAATTTCAATATTGATATTAGTTAGGTAAATAAATGTCAACTTTATTAATTTTATTGATGTCAGTATCTATCACTACTAGAGTCGAAATATTTCTTTTATTTATTGAGACAAATGTTACAATAAAGCATAATAACTATTAACAATATGAATAAAACTAAACTAAATCTAAATAGGGCCCCGGTGGCATTGTGCCCAAAAAACTGGCAGCATTCCCCTTTTGAACGGCGATGCTTATTCGTTGGGAGAAATAACTGCCAGCCCTTAGGTCACTAGTTGACTCCACAAGGCGCTTCTTCAAAATTAAAAAAAAAATTATGCCCATGAACCTAGGGTCTCGACACACACACACACACACTACTAAATATCAATAAATTTGCAATAAAATAATCAATATTTGTTTTAAACTAACACGCGTTGAACACATATTTTTATACAAAACGGCATTTCGCGTGGCACTATTTTATTATTATTTAAGGGTTTCAATTTTAGGGTTCAATAGCTGTCCGTGACTCCAACCAAAGCAGACGTGTTGAACGCAACACTCTCGTGCTCGTTCGTACGTGATAAAAGTGCACAGTTAGCGCCGCCCGCGCCGCTACCAGTGCCCACTGACGGCAGTGCGCGTCATCATGACCTACTTCCGCGTGTGACGCTACTAACAAAGTGATCAAAGTGTCGTGTTCGAAATGGCTTCAACTCCGCCTAGTATTAAGTTAAAAACAGAGAATGAACATATGTTGTATACGTATTACCGCAACGAGAAAGCAGCCAATGAAGAACTGCAACAACAAGTTAAAGTCCTGCAAGAGCAACTCCAGTGTCTAAAGGCACAATTTGAGGAACTCTTGAAACAACAACAAACTTCTCAACCTACCACCAAACAGGTAACCGAAAATTCTTCCTCAAAATGTGTGGAATATTGCACAGATGAGGAGGAATTAGCCAAAGAAACAGAGTGGGTTCGTGTTAAGAACAGGAAAAAAAGGAAACTCAACACAACACCCTCCCCCCTATCCAAGTCAGCATCCGACTGTGAGGATGCAAGACAACCAAAACCTAAAAGGTCATTGTTGCCACCACCAATAATGGTAGATGGCGTCAGAGACTACCAAAAATTTTGCGACTTTTTGGTAGAAGGTTTGTCAGGTAACCTTTTTACTGTCAAAATGTTAAGCGGGGACACTGTTAAGGTGAATGTCACCAACGAGGAAGCCTATAGGTTAATAACTAAACATCTGTCTACCAATAATTGTTCGTGGCATTCTTACGAAAACAAACAAGATAGACCCATACGTGTAGTTGCGAAAAAACTGCATCATACGTGCGAACCCAAAAGAATTGTAGAAGATCTACAATCCAAGGGGTACAAAATTGAGGCTGCAGTAAATAAACTCAGTTGGAGGAACAAGGAGCCTCTAAATTTATTTATGCTCAGCTTCAATAATCAAGAAGATATCCAAAATATCTACAAAATTAACTATATTTTAGGATGTAAGGTGGAAATCCACCCCCTTAAAACTCCAAAACTAATACCCCAATGCAAAAAGTGCCAAGCCTATGGCCACACGCAAAAATACTGCTCTAAAGAGCCGAGATGCGTTAAATGTACTGGCAAGCACCTAACAACGGATTGCCAAAAGCCCGCCACTGACAAACCGAAATGTGTCCACTGTGGTGAACCTCATCCCGCTAACTATAGGGGATGTATAGTAGCCAAGGAATTGCAGAATTTCAAAAATAAAAATATGTCAAAGAACCCTCATCATTTGCCGAGACAAACTATCGATGTAAACACGACAAAACCTATTAAGGTCACGGCTCCGCCGCAACCTTGCCCGTCAAGCAAAAATAAGCCGAGAAACGCTTCATTTGCAGAAATTGCACGTAATAGCAATAATGCAACTCGAGACAATGTAAACATTGAAGTGAAATTAAATCAGGTACTACAACTTATGATCACGTTCGATGAACGTTTAAAAACAATTGAAAATAGCACTAAAAGAGCTATATCTCAGCAACAGTCATGAATAAAACCTTGAAAATTATGACTTGGAATGCTAATGGTCTACAGAAACATCAACATGAGTTACAAGTAGTCCTAGATAACGAAAATATCGACGTCTGTTTGATATCCGAGTCCCATTGCACTAACGAGTCCTACATTATGCTAAATGGATATAGAGTATATCATGCTTTACATCCATACAATAATGCTAGGGGAGGTAGCTCCGTTATAATAAAAGAAAGTATTTCTCACTATCAATCCATGATACATGAAGAATGTGACATCCAAGCAGTATCGGTATGCGTTGAAACGAAACGTTATCCGCTAACAGTGGCAGCAATATATTGTCCTCCGAGATATAAGATCAAAAAAGAGCAATACGTTAACTTTTTGCAAAAACTCGGCAATAGATTCATTCTTGGGGGTGACTTTAATGCCAAGAACACGTACTGGGGTTCCAGATTAACTTCAACAAAGGGAAGAGAACTACGAAGTGCCATGAACGAAATCAAATGCGACGTAATATCAACTGGGAAACCGACTTACTGGCCAACGGATCCAGATAGATTGCCAGATTTGATAGATTTTTTTATTTTTAAAAATATATCGTCAAACTATTTGACCATTGAAGAAGGTTTTGATATGAATTCTGACCACTCCCCGATAACTCTACAACTTGGTGAAAATATTATATTCAGAGAAACTTATCAATCATTAGTCAATTCAAAAACAGACTGGTCAAGTTTTCAGGTTGACTTAGAATCCAAAATCAAACTCAATGTGCCCCTCCGAAATGAAGTTCAATTGGACTTTGAGGTTAACAAGTTTACTTCGGATATTCAGCAGGCGGCATGGGAAAATACACCTGCTTTAATGACAAGGAGTAAAGGTAATATATATCCTAAAGAAATCATTGAACTAATCGCCGAAAAACGGCGACAGAGAAAGAAATGGCATCACACAAGATCACCCTCCGATAAAAATATACTAAATAGCTTGACAAAAACGCTAACTAAAACTATTAAAGCCTATAAAGAAGACTCAATTGCCACTTCACTGGAACACTTGTCTAGTGACCGCACCAGCAATTATTCACTCTGGAAGGCGTTGAGGAAATGCAAAGCACCTATTACACCCATTCCCCCCATAAGGGAAACTAACGGCAAATGGGCTGTAAGCAATGAACAAAAGGCAAAAAGATTTGCGCGACATTTAGAATCAATATTTCAACCAAATGAAGGATCATCAGAGGACTTGCCGTACCACGAACGCCAACAAGATTTGTCGGAAATAAAATTGGTAACCCCAAAAGAAGTTGCATTCGAAATTAGAAAAAGCATGAACGTGAAAAAAGCGCCAGGCTACGACCTTATTACAGGTCAGGTACTACAACATCTCCCACGAAAAGCATTGGTGAAATTAACAAACCTATTTAATGCAGTAATAAGATTGAAATATATTCCAGCCGTTTGGAAAGTAGCTGAAGTCATAATGATAGCAAAGCCAGGAAAACCGCCACACGAACCAACATCTTATAGGCCGATATCTTTGCTACCTATAATTTCTAAATTGTTCGAAAAACTTCTATTAAATAGAATGAAACCTATACTTGGCCAAAAAGCTCTAATACCTAATCACCAGTTTGGTTTTAGGGAGAGACATTCCACTATAGATCAAGTACATAGGATCACGAAACTTATTGAAAATGCATTAGAAGAAAAAAAAGTGTGCTCCTCGGTGTTCCTAGATGTCGCGCAAGCTTTTGATAAAGTATGGCATAAAGGACTAATACATAAACTGAGTTCGATGCTGCCTTCCCCATTTGTAGCTATTTTAAAGTCTTATATCTCTAACAGAATGTTTAGAGTAAGGCAAGAAAATGCTTTCTCAGAACTTAAGGAAATAAAAGCTGGAATACCACAAGGTAGCGTGTTAGGGCCGGTTTTGTACCTATTATACACCTGTGACATTCCAGAATCAGAAAACAGTCTCATTGCAACTTTCGCCGATGACACCGCCATAATGTCAACTGGAAATACTCGCGAGGAAGCCGTGCAAAATGTGCAAATCGCAGTGACAAAAGTCTTTGAACCAAAAAGTGGCGCATCAAGCTCAATGAAACAAAATCGACTCACATTGACTTTACTAACAAATCAGCTGACTACTACCCAGTTTATATCAACAACAAGATCATTCCGTTTGCAAATACAGCAAAATATCTAGGTATGACACTTGATGCAAAGTTGCGGTGGAAGGCACATATTAAGAAAAAACGAGAAGAACTCAACATACGCTATAACGATATGTATTGGCTGCTTGGAAAGAAATCAAGTTTGTCAATACCAAACAAACTTTTACTTTACAAACAAGTCCTGATGCCGGTATGGACATATGGTGTACAGCTGTGGGGCTGCACTAAACAGAGCAACAGAAATATCATACAGCGTTTCCAAAATAAAGTGCTAAGGGGCATAGTTGATGCACCTTGGTACGTTCGAAATGATGACCTTCACCGGGACCTTCAAGTACAGCCGGTTGACAAAATTATCCAACGTTTCGCAGAAGCTCATGAAAAGAGACTGCTCCACCATGACAATCCGGAGGCAATTCAACTCCTCGATTGGACGGACTTAAAAAGAAGACTCAAAAGAACTAAGCCCTTTGAGTTAGTGTAGTGCCTAGTGAGAATAATAAGTGTCTTTAGTGCTTACTGTTTAAGAACACAAGAACAAAGTTTATTAATTTATCAGACTCTAAGATTAATCAATGGATTCTTTTCTTAGAATAAGTATAATATAGAAGTTTAAGTCAGCATAAAATTACTTATTAGCCTATAAGCTAGATTGTAATAGTCTAAAGTGTATCTATCTACCTAAGATAGCGTACACTTTACACAAAAAAAAAAAAAAAAAAAAATTAAGGGTTTCGGTACCTTCACTTTCCGAGGCGACCTCGGGACCACGATAGGTATAACCCTGTCGAAACGTCGAGGAAAGTGAAGGTACCGAAACCTTTAATTAATAATAAAATAGTGCCACGCGAAATCCCGTTTTGTATAAAAATAATCAATAATTAACTAATATTACTAACATAAAAATTAAATTAAAAGATTGAACGCTTAGACTAAGAATATGACACCGGTCACCATCAAGGAAAACAAAAGTATCAAACTTGTTGGTAGCAACAATTGGCACTATACGGCTATATGCGCCGCGCCGCGCTGATTTCCTACGATCGTAAAGAAATTTGAAAACCGAATTAAGGTGGCAACATATTATCAGCCGCGTCCGTCAGCCGCGGCTGATGGACGCGGCTTAATAATGTGCACGATTGTTCATACGGCGTCTTCGAATGTCTGTCCCCGGTCATTCCCGTAAGAATTGTCAGCTGGGAAACATGTCAAGCAGCGACAGTGAGGACGATTATTTAGAGTCACTAGCGGTAGCTGAGTTGTGTTTTTCATCAAAAAAAAGAATAAAAAGAAGTATTTGGGTGCATAATATAAATAAAAAACGACCAGAGTTTGGCGAATTTCACACTTTGTATCCAGATTTACTAAAGGATTTACTAATTTCTTCTTTCAGTGCAGCATTTTTAAAATGTTGCAGTTTATGGTTGTAAAGGCACTCATGACTACGAACACATTCGATTATTTTTTCTTCCATCGCGCGTGGTATGTCACCTCGAGCGCGGTTGGTTCGCATATATGACTGTCGAATCGCCCGCGGACGCGTCCCGTGCCCCTTTCACACTGTCCGCGGAAGCAAAAATATCCAGCCAGCCAGATTCTATTCGGATGTCCGTTCGCTCAAGGTCACGTCCGCTACTTATGACTGATAGTTTGCACACTTTCGTTTATTTGTACTATTCAGATACAAGCAATCAGCCGCGGCTGACGGACGCGGCTGATAATATGTTCCCACCTTTAAACGCTCTTAAGCCGTTGGTCCCGGTTGCCAGTAAAATGGCAGTCGTTAAGCCAAGTTGAAGGCCCTACGGGCGGCTTGAAAAATTTCAACTGTGGGTCGTCACAACCTGCGCCCGGGTCGGCAGCGCGTGTGTAGCGCCTCTGGTGTTGCAAACGTCTATAGGCTACGGTTACCAACCTTCCGGTGGGCCGTAAGCTTGTCTGCCACCTAAGTAGTATAAAAAAAAAAAAAAAAAAATTACAACGCAGATACTGTAAATTTATTGTTAAAAATTACAGAGAAATATAATTATTACATATCTATATTTACATTATTACTATCTAAACTAAACCTAAATAAGGCCCCCGTGGCATTGTGCCCAAAAGACTAGCAGCATTCCCCCTTTGAATAGCAATGCCTATTCGTTGAGCGAGAAAACTGCCAGCCCTTGGGTCACCAGTTGACTCCACAAGGCGCTTTTTCAAATTCTTGAAAAATTTTTGCGCATTGGGACCCCATGGACCTAGGGTCTCGACACCGACTGGACAAAAACGATACGATGAGTCGAGACCCTTATATTTATTAATTTTAATATTTTCAGCCGCTTCCGCTGCTGCACTGGCTTTTAATTTTGTTTTAGGAAGATGGGACTGGGCCAGAGTGTCAACACAAGTTGCATCCCACACCAGGACCCGACCCATCTCCCACGGTATCAAAGTTATACCATCCGGTCTCTTGCCATCGTCCCTGAAAACGCCGTTTGGCTCTAAGAGCGCAGGCACATTGGCGGTGGCAAGAGCACGGCGGAAGATGTCATTCAGCGCAGCGTGGCGTGAGAAGCGGCCTGCGCTCTTTAAACATGAAAGACCATGATGCCCCAAAGTGTCAACGTTAAAACCGCAGGGGCATCGATGTGGAGCGCAAAGCGTGACGCCAAGTCTCAAACCAACTGAAATTCTTAGAATGTCCGGTTCCAAAAAAGTTCCGGTGTTGGCTGTAGGGAAAGCTTTCAACCAATCACCGGATTCCTTTCTACTGAGCGCTAATAATCTGGCCCGATCCGGGCCTAAGCTAGCATTTAAAAAGGAGTCAAAGTTTAATTTTGACATAGCGTCGTCCCAGCTCCGTTGTAAATTTGGATGGGTGGGTAAATTTTGTCCCGAAAAAAATATATAAAACTGTTTGAAACCAAGTTTCAAACAAGCGTTTCGTCATGTTTTACTGTAAATTGGTTATAATGTCGTATCCGTCACAGACGTTCCGTCTTACATACTACATTAACTTCTAAAATTAAATTTATTTAAGCCATAAGTATACCATTTTAACTTAACTTTATTATTTAAAGAATTTTATTTACTTACATGTTTTTTTATTTATTTAATGGCACAAAAACAGATATAAGTATGACATTTAATGTATAAAATGTGGTTTACATAAATTATTTCCTAATGCATGGCCCACAACATTGACCTCGTGTTACTAAAGATATTTTTAATAATAGATGCCGCACTCTATGTGACTATAATAGAGTACTAGCGGACGTTGCACGGTTTCACCCGCGTAGTTCCCGTTCCCGTAGGAATACGGGAATAAAATATAGCCTATGTTCCCCGCAAAGAGTGTAGCTTTCCAACAGTGAAAGAATTTTTCAAATCGATCCAGTAAACCGGTTCCGGGGTTTACCACTGTTGACCGAAATTCATTTGATCATTTGACGTGTGACCGAAAAAACATTAGCCCGTTCTACTACTGATCGAATGAACAATTGACCAAAACACTTTTTATCGAACAAACATTTGGTATTTTTACTACTGATCGAATGAACGTTTGGTCGAAAAACAGTATGAATCGTAAAATAAAATCTCGCCAAGTTTCATTTCAAATAAAAACTTTTATGAATGAAACCATAGTATGGAACTTCGCAGAAAAGTAAAAAAAAATTGGTCCGAATTTAACAAAATTAAAACTGTCGACACTTGATACTCGAGGTACTCCCCCGTTAAGGCTGTTTGCACAATTTGCGATTTTCCGCGCGAACTCACCGACGCACGTGTGGTTTCGCCTTAATTTGTTTCTTTATGGGTCTGTGGACGCCTGATTTGTTACTTTAACTATTGTGTTGACAGCACTTTGACGTACTTAATGGTCTTTTTCAAACCCCATGTTTTTTAAATATTACCGAAGTAACGCAAAAATCCACAGTTTTGCAAATTTTATGAGCCATTTACATCTAGTCATCTACGTAAGCTGTTTTCTTGAATTTCATATTTTTTTTCTCAAACGTGTATAGAATCTAAGCTTACATTATTTAGATTAATTTATACTTAGTATATATAATAATAATAATAATAATATTCATTTATTTCTCTCTTCACAAAACAGAAAACTTAACTTATCGGTTAAAACTAATTTGAAATTTGAACAAGGCCTGATTTGTGAGAGACAGGTGCCTGAAGTAGGTTTTGGGAAAAACCTGTGTCACAGGTCACCTGAGCTCCCTCGCGGCTGGGCGGTGTTCAGTGACAAACGTTAACTGGCTTATGAGTAAATGGTTTAAACTTAGGTACAATATTTATGATTAGGAAATTAATATTTCTAAATATAAAATAATGTTATTATGTAGGTAGGTACATTGATCATCAGATACATACTTTGATCAAGTTTTTCAATTGAAAGTTTATTAGTACTAAAAGCCTAAAAGAGTGGGAGTTAGTGTGTGTATGTGTGTGTTATGTAGTGTAAGTTTGTATGCGAAATTCGCAAAATAATCGCCGCGTCATCGAAAGTGAGAAATTATATATCATTGCAGTAGGTAGGTACGTACGTGACTATTTTTATGATATCATTTTGCTTGTAATGAATCTCGCTAAACGCCTTTTCAGGTGTCAAAGTATTTAGGTAAGCGGCGTCATAAGGCTTTCGGTATCGGTATAGTCAAGTGTCTTTAAAAAATCCGAGATCAGTACTTTACAATTATCTTTACGCTTTGGGTACAGATTTAGGTCTTTGTTTAATTTATTATACAAGAACGGACCCAGAAAACAGAAAAAGCGATGAGACAGTTCTGTATTAAAAGTTTTGGTTTCACATACTTTGTGTTTACGGCGCTTATCTTTGTGGAGATTCGGATTGTAATGGAGTTGGGAGTGCATCCTTAAGACTGTGTGGATTATATAACTTTGTCGGACAGTTAGAACATCCCATCTCTTATATAGCTCCACTGTCGAATAGCGAAAGGGTAGCCCGGCACCAACCTTAAGAATAGCACGTTGAGCTATTTCAGCTTCGATAAGGTGAGACTTCGCCGCACCACCCCAAGCAGAGATGCAGTAATCAATCAGAGACTGACATAATGCGAGGTATACCATCTTTCTCACTCCAGTATCCACTGAGGATCTTATGTTCTTAAAGACGTATACAAGTTTACGTAGCCTGTTAGCAAGGTGGGTAGCTTGGTGCTCAAATGTCAGTCTTTGGTCGATAAAAATACCAAGATACTTAATTCTGTCAGTTCTTTGCAAACTTGGGCAAGGGCAGTCAACAAGATTGAGAGGACAAGCGTGGACGGTAAGTTCTAATTGATGTGGTGGAAGTAGATTACTTCTATGTGCAAAGGTAATATATTTAGTTTTAGTTACATTTAATGTCAGAATATTGTCCAATAGACACTTTGTGACCATGTTTAGGCCCTTTTGGGCGATATCAAAAACATCCTCCCAACTATCACCGCTAAAGAAAATCGCAGTGTCATCAGCGTATGTTATTAAACTACCACCTTGTAGTTGGAGTTTGCAGAGGTCATTTATGAAGATTAAGAATAGGGTTGGTCCGAGAATGCTCCCCTGGGGAATTCCATATTTTGGAATTAATTCATCACTTAATTTGTCACCAATTTTTACGCGTTGTCTTCTGTCTGTGACATAATCCTGGATTAATTCCAGGGGCAAACCTCTCACTCCAATCGAAAACAGCTTCCTTAGGAGAAGCGAAAATGGGACTGTATCAAACGCCTTAGCTATGTCCAGGAAAACCACTAGACATTTCCTTTTTTTATCCATATTGGTGACGATTAAGTTAAGTAACTCGTGTACCGCATCAGCTGTAGATTTAGCACGACGGAACCCATACTGTGAAGAAGCGATTAGATCATTAGTTTCGAGAAATCTAATAAGGCGATTATTTATGACTCGCTCTAGGATCTTTGAGAAAGCAGGTAAGATCGATATGGGTCGATAGTTATTGACACAGTCACGAGGGCCTTCCTTATGTACGGGTTTAATAAGAGCACTTTTGAATGCTCTAGGAAATACTCCCGTAGACAAAGACTGGTTGCAGATATGTGTCAGAGGCGAAGTTAGAACACTAGCATATCTTTTTATTATTTTGCTGGTGATATGATCGTGTCCCACTGCACTCCGGTCCTTCAATCCCATAATCAACCCATGTATCTCGACCTCATCAGTAGGGAGTAGAACAAGTGAGAATGGTGGGGACGTCGTAGAGTGGCGATGTCCCGCAACTGGAAACAATGATGCTGTAGGAATTTTTTCTGCAAGGTTCTGTCCCAAAGACACAAAGAACCGATTAACGTCATTTATGCTAGTTGCTGTGTTTTCAGGCGCTATGAGGTACTCTGAGTGATCTGTTACTACCTTACGGCACCCTATTTCCTTAACTGCCTCCCACAGCTTTTTTGTATTCCGACCTGCCTCCTGGATCACTTTTTTATTGTAGGTTTGCTTCGCCTTTTTTAGAATAGACTTGCAAAAGTTTCTATAACGCTTATACGTTACCTGCAGAGTTATATTATTAGGCTCACCTTTTAATTTCTTATAAAGATTGTCCCTGTTCCTCATACACCTTAGCAATCCCGTAGTGATCCACGGCTTTCTTATACGCTTTCTTTTAGGGATATTAATTAAAGTAGTATTATGGTGAATTGAGGAAGATATTAGCGACACTAGGTGGTCAGTGGCCAAATTAACGTCAGAACATTCGACCATAGGAAGAATATATATAAATAATTTACTTTCAAAACAGTGCAATACTGTTTTGCATAACATAACACCAAATAAAAGCTCTGCAGTTTTAAAAGGGACCAACCTTCCGTTTAAGAAATTACAACATAGGAAAATTGTCTTATATGAAAAGACTTAAGAGTCCATAATATATGACGCCAAATAGACTAATTACTTTGATCTAAATCTCAGGACTCGTGAGGTCTGCTGAATTAAAATTTGAACACAGACAACTTCAGTTCATGAACTAAAAACGCTCTAGGCTAGAAAGAAACACGATTACTGATAAAATTTTCGATAGATTTTTGTGTTGAAAATACCTCGATTTCGTGAAATTTTAAGCTAGATCTCGTATGTTATAAGTTGTTTTTATAATATAAAATATTTATTACCAAGACAATTGTAAAATCTTCATTTGCACTAGAGCATTTTTTTCATATTGGTTATAGTTTTTTTACAATTAATTTATTTCGTTAAAAGCGCACAAAAACCGATCGCATCTCTCTCTTTCTTGCACGCTAAAACGTATATGCAGATATACGTTTTAGTGTGCAAGAAAATATCTAGATAGTATCTTCTTTTAACAATTTGGCGTCTGGTAGGCTCTTAAGTATAAACCTTTATGTCTTCAACCAGCCTTCCTGGATGTGAAAACCTTCTTTACAGCAATATAATAGTAAAAAAATAACTAACCGATTATTATAAAATCTCCGTTATCTGTTCAACAGCTGTAGTTTCTCCCTCTCTGTCAATTCTAAAAAAAGTAGGTATTCAAATCAAGTTCCGTAATATTTAAATTCTAAAACCGTTCTATATCGTCTGTCAATCCAAAAACAATTATAAATATCTTCAAAAACCCACAGAAACTAATATTAGTTTAAAGCCCATTGAAAGCATTCAGATTGCCACTCCCTTGTCAGTTATTAACAATGAAAAGAAAAAAAACAAACAATAAATTCAACTCTATCGCATCCCACGCAAATAAAAACCAAAACAATATTACCGTGCTACTATCAAAAATAAACCTTATTTTTATCACAGTAAAGTTTATATTAATTGTAAACGATAACCTTGCAAAATAATTTTACGAAAAAAGTTTTTAACAAAAAAGTTTTTTACTTACAAAAATGTTGAATAATAGTAATTGATATTACTTGAACGGTTTCCAATGACTATTATTTGACGTTTTAACTAATTCTGGCCCCCGGGTTTGGTTGATTTTTTATGGTTAACCGCAATTGTGTGCTGAGGTTATCAATTGTAATTTTTTTTTGTGTACATTTTGTTGCCAAGAATTTTTGAGAACGGTTGATTCAATGGTGATGAAATTTAGTTTTGCATAAAGATTTTTTTTAGCTGTGATAGTGAAGTTGAATTTTTTTAGTTTAACACTTACTACTACAAAGACGAAAAGTTTCATTAAGTATTGTTGATAAATGTTTGATTGCTTAATAGGTATATAATGTTTGATTAATTTATAATAGATAATTTCTGTAACTACCAAACTGATTTTAAAAATCTTTTACAATTAGAATGTCAAGTATTTTTGAAGTAGGAAGTATACTTAGTAAGTAACATAGATGAATCATCATTAAGGTAGGTATAATTTTTAGTGGACCCCTTAGCACATATAGACTCCAAAACTCGTTAGTTTATCTATACAAAAATTTTAAAGAGGAAAGATTTGTTTTTTGTTTTTTTGTTTTTGTTTGTTTGTTTGTTTGTAACGAATAGGCTCCGGAACTACTGGACCGATTTGAAAAATTCTTTCACTATTGGAAAGCTACACTATTTGCCGTGAACATAGGCTACATTTTATTCCCGTATTCCCACGGAACCGGGAACTACGCGGGTGAAACCGCGTGACATCCGCTGGTCATTTATAAGAGTCGGAATTCCCACGTCTATTTCGAATCGACTTAAAACCACACGATCCCAAACTATGCATCTATTAGCGCCGAGTAACCCCTAGTAACTCCTCGGAAGAACTTCAAAGAATAAAATCACATGAAAAAAAAGTACCTATGCTGTTAAAATAACCTCAACAAATTAATAAACAACCATACGGTCATTGCAATAAATATAGAAATTAAAATAAAAACAGGACGAGAGCGGGGGTGAAGTGGGAGCCGCGGGGGAGGGGAGGTGTTTCAATAATAAAAATAATTACCGAGGCAGTGTAAGTGACAGCGGTGGACTGGTGGGCTAGTATGGAGACGGCTTTTAGAATGAATAGGTAACTGAATAAAGGTGGATTTTTTCATTTGGAATAAGTACAAGTAGGTAATTCTTTTATAATAGTCTTACTTCGATTTTGATCGAATCCGCCCTAAGTCATGTTACTGTTTAGTATATCGAGAGTTTAATCAGTAACACTACCATGGTTCATTAAAATACTCTGTTGGATGACTCTTACATAAAATTAACGTTTTTGCAATTTTTTTCTTTAAACTAGTTAAAAATCCGGTGAGTAATTAAAATGAAAATTAAATAAATATTTGTAGACATGACACAACATCATCTAGCCCAAATTAAGCTTATATTAGCTTGTGCTATGGGATCTAGACGACTGATATAAATACTTATAGATTTCTAAATAAATACATATTTTACATAGAAAACACGCAAACTCCAAAACAAACATTTGTGGATGCATTGACCGACCCAGGAATCTTAACCCAGGACCCTCAATAAACACACACATACAGAGGCAGTCAATTTAAAAGATCTAAGGACACAGATATAAAAAAGCATTTTAATTTTATACTACGTAAAGAAAGAAGAAACAGTTATAAAACGTAAACGGTTAAATTAATTCAATAATATCTATTCTACATATACATATGGTCACGCCTTTATCCCCGAAGGGGTAGGCAGAGGCATATTATATTAGCATACATAGCGGTACGGATTAGACAAGTGCTGGACGAGAGAGGGGCACATCCATGTAACAGCGTCTGATGGGTCACGTCATCGCATCGCCTCGCTTCAGGAGTTAGATAGGATACGAATCCCTGCGCCTGCGCCTGCGGCTGCCTCAGCGGAAGCTGACAAAGCCATTATAGTTCCAAAATCAACGGCTGCCAGTGCGAAGCCAAGACGCACAGTGACGACCAAAAAATAAGTGTAGTGTTTATCATTGGCTGACACCGTCGCGTCGTGTGTACTTAATTTCGGGTAATGTTTATGCTATAACTTGTTATATATTATTGCAAATTGTTGTTCACCACTTTCACTCTCTATAGTCACAGTAATTTCACTTTCTTTATTTTATTTTCCAAACACCGACGACTAAAGAAACAATAATTTTTGTTTTTTCTGCTATCATGTCACTGTCTCTTGTAAATCTCTTGTCATTACTGTCAATTAGTTTATTAATTTTCAACCATCTTGGAATCGGCAAAGGCAATTGGACGGATACAGCCTAGTCTTATAATCAAGTCAATAATGTTCTCATTACGTCAAAACCCTGAATATGAATTTATTTATTTTCTTTTTTTCTTGTTTATAATAATGTATTAATTTGTATTTGCACTCAGCTGGTAGGTGAACCGGACTGTGAACCTAACCCTTTCATTTTATATTATTTTATTATACTTATATATAATTAATATTTATTCTATTAATTGGTTTATTTTATTTATTTATTATTATTATTATTCATATTATTATTTTTACAATACAAATATAGATTATGTCAGAATCGGAAGGCAATGATGACAGTTTTCTTATTTGCTCAACACGTACACTAAATAATAGCGCAGTGGTTACTCCTTCACTTGCAGAAGTGCTCGAATCGCACTTCTCTGATGTGCCTCATAACTTCAATGTTTTGCATATTAATGCTCAGAGTATTTCCGCCCATTTTCCTGGTATGCTGGCTAACCTCAACAATAAACATATCGATGCAATTTTTGTATCAGAGACATGGTTGACTCCAGATTTGCCTTCTCTTCCTGTCACTTTGCCAGGATACCACCTAATAAGGAATGATCGCTCGATGGGCCGTGGTGGCGGTGTTGGTATTTATTTAAAATCGCATATCCCTTACAATATTTTACGGGTATCAGCGCAGCCACCGCCGTCAAATTCGGGCGAGTATATTTTTATTGAAGTCGAACTCAATCACACTAAGGCACTTCTTGGTGTTTACTACAGCCCCTCCTACCGAGTGGATTATTTCTCTTCCTTCGAACTTTTGCTGGAAAACCTAGTGCCATCTTATCGACACACTATAATACTAGGAGACTTTACTACTTGTCTTGTTAAGAATGACTCTCTTTCTCTGTCTCGATCTGTTAAGCTATGGAATATTTTAGAAGCTTGTAATCTTTCTGTTCTTCCTTTGGATACTACCCACCATTTTCCTGAATGTGCTCCTTCCCTTCTCGACATCATTATAGTTTCGTCTCCTGAGCTTGTAGTAAAACACGGCCAATGCACAGCTGATATCTTTTCCTTTCATGACCTTATTTTTCTCTCTTATAAAGCTCGCCCCCCCAAGGCAAAGTCTAAGGTGTTAATGCAGCGTAACTTCAGTCGGATGAATGGTGAAAAACTTAGAGAAGATGCAAGTAGCATAGATTGGGCTTCGTTGTACAATTGTGTTCTAGTTGACGACAAGGTTCGATTTTTAACTAACAAATTGGTCAGCCTCTACGATATTCACGCACCTATCCGTCCAGTAAAAATTAAACATCCTCCATCGCCGTGGCTCACTAATGAAATAAAAGATTTAATTAATAAAAAAGGTCGAGCTAAAACAAAATTTAAATATCAACCCACCGAATATAACCGCGAAAGCTATGTTAGGATACGAAATCTCTGCAATAAGGTGTGTAGGAACGCACAACGCCAGCACATTCAAATATCCATAGAAAACGGAGATCCAGCTAAAATCTGGAAATTTCTAAGAACCTTGGGAGTTGGTAAGTCGAAACAAGAAGTTAATTCCAGGAATATTGACCTCGACGCTTTAAATAAGCATTTCTCAAATACATCGAGTTTTGACGCTAGTACCAAAACTAATACTATTACTCGCCTTTCACAGCTACCAACTCCTAACTATCAATTCTTTAATTTTAATCAATTCACCGCTTGTGATGTTAAGAAGAGCATAATATCTATAGCGTCTAATGCTGTTGGTAATGACTGTATTAGCCGCGGGATGATCCTTCCAATTCTAGATGTCTTACTACCAATTATCTGTAATATTCTGAACCATTCCATTTCCAGTGGCATTTTTCCATCGATGTGGAAAGAAGCCCAAATTATACCTTTACCTAAAAAATCTAGTCCTTCGTCTTTCTCTCATTACCGTCCTATCTCTATCTTACCGTTTCTATCTAAAGTCCTTGAGCGCCTTGTTCACACTCAACTTAACTCCTTTCTCAACAAAAACTGTCTTCTAAATTCCTACCAATCGGGTTTCCGCCCGGGGCATAGCACTGTTACTGCCCTTGTTAATATTACAGATGATATCAGAATGGGAATGGAGAGTGGAAAGCTTACATTGCTGACGTTACTGGATTTCAGTAATGCTTTTGGTACTGTGGATTTCCGCATTCTGCTTGAGATTCTACGCTCTATTAACATATCTCCGCCAGTGATTGATTGGTTTCGCAGTTACCTGACTGGACGCCGGCAACGTATTTGTATTGATGATTCGGTTTCTTCTTGGAACAATATCTCGGTTGGTGTACCGCAGGGTGGCGTTTTATCTCCTCTCTTGTTCGCAATATTTATTAATTCCATCACAAAGCAACTAGTTTCATCCTACCACCTTTATGCAGATGATTTACAAATTTACTCACAGGCTGCACTCAGTCACATACATGAGGTTTTTAGCGCGACCAATAGTGATTTGGAACAAATATGTGCATGGAGTAATAGCTACGGTTTGCAGGTGAATCCAACAAAAACTCAGGTAATTCTTATAGGTAGTAACTGGATGATATCTCGAGTTCCCTGGCCTCAGTTACCACAAATTACCTTCAATGGCATGCCGTTACCTGTCAGTGATACAGTGAAAAACCTGGGTATATTTATCGATAGTACTCTGTCCTGGGGGCCTCAGCTACAGGAAGTCAATCGCAAATTGTTTGCCTCGGCAGGCTCTTTGCGAAGATTGCGTGACCTTCTCCCGATACCGACGAAGATTTCGCTTGCACAATCACTACTACTTCCCATATTAGACTATGCCGATGCCAGCTACCTTGATCTCACGCAGGAGCAACTAGATAAGCTTGAGCGCCTTCAAAATTTCTGTATAAGGTTTATATTTGGTTTACGCAAATATGACCACGTTTCTGAATACCGCAATCAACTCAAGTGGCTCCCAATTCGCTTTCGACGAAATACTCATATTCTTTCTTTGCTCTATACTATTTTATTTAACCCACTAGCTCCTTCCTACCTCAAGGGACGCTTTGAGTTCCAGTGTGATACTCATTCCAGATTCCTGAGGTCTTCAAAGAACTTGCGATTGCATATGCCAGCACATTCGACAAAATTTGCCAATAAATCCTTTACTGTTGAAGCAGTACGGCTGTGGAATACACTACCGGTCCATATCAGGCGTGCACAAACGTTGGGCGCATTTAAGGTAAGGGTGAAAGAATACTATCTTTCAATTTAAACCACCGGTATACTGAGTTTTTGTGCGTATATTATATGTGTAGGAAGTGTAATAACATATGTATAGTTGTATGTCTGTATGTATATATGTTTTTAAGTATGTATATTTTTGTATTTATGTGTGTATATGTGTATGTATGTATGTATTTATGTAGGTATATATTGATCGATTTTATTTTATTTTAGTTTGCTAATAAGTATTATGTAACACCAAACCTGAAACCCCATTATTAAAGTATAACACAGTCCAGTCCATCTAAAGGTTGCCTGGCAGAAATTGCTTCTAGCAATAAGGCCGCCCATTGTACCGTAGAATACCTCCTATATTGTGTTAATATTTATAAGCTTTGGTGTACAATAAAGAATATATTATTATTATTATTATTATTATTATATGCCTACATTTCACCTTTGTATAATTTGTCCCACGTAATACGTTGTGAGCCGTATTGCCGTGTTTAAATGGACAGGCGTAGGTTGTGACTGCCTGCTGTTGAAATAAAGCCTTCAACTTGGCTTAACGACTGCCATTTTACTGGCAACCGGGACCAACGGCTTAACGTGCCTTCCGAAGCACGGAAACGCTCAAATAAATGTCACAAAGTGATCACATGGATGGTCACCCATCCATGGACCGGCCATAGTGAAAGTTGCTTACTGCAGTGATCGTTTACAGAACACTGAGTCCGCGAGGCCACGAGCGCTTCTACCCGTTGAGTAGGTACCTACTTAAATAAAATAAAAAAAAAAATTGTAGACATTTACACACAACATCATCTAGCCCAAATTAAGCTAATATAAGCTTGTGCTATGGGATCTAGACAACTGATATAAATTCTTATATATTTCTAAATACATACATATTTTACATAGAAAACACACAAACTCCGAAACAAACATTTGTGGATCACACAAATACATTGACCAACCCACGAATCCAACCGAGGGTGTGTGTGAATTGAGGGTCCTGCCCTCAATTCACACACACACTCACAATCAGACATAAAAAAAGCATTTTAATTTTAAACCACACGTAAAGACGTACACGTAAACGGTTAAATTAATTCAATAATATCTATTCTGTTGCAATTAATTGCCGTAAGGCGTAATTTATCCGGTTAAAAATTAATAATAATATTTTTTTTTTAAGTTTTTGAAAAGTCACCTTATAGAGTCGACTGGTGACTCAAGGGCCGACAGCTATCTCTCTCAGCAAATAGGTATTGCTATTCAAAGGGGGAATGTTGCTAGTCTTTTGGGCACAATGCCACGGGGCCTTATTTAGGTTTTGTTCAGATAGTATTATAATAATGTGTCTTGTAGAATTATGAAGAACTCTTCAACCTAATCCCACCCTCTCCTTTCCGATCCCGAACAACGCGTGCTAGACAGAGGTGCCACTCTCACACAGTGGAGAGAATCTTTGCTAGAACTGAACGATTCAAAAGATCGTTTCTCTGTCGAACCATAAAAATCTGAAACGACCTGCCCGCACACGTGTTTCCCTCCTCTTACAATCCCGGGTTCTTCAAGAGGAGCGTGAAGAGGCACATCACAGGGCCGCCAACGGGTGGGCCGCTTTCTATAGTCTTACAGACTGGGACGGTGGCCCCCAATCGCTAGATGTCGCTGTGGCTTTCCATCAGGCGGGGCGGTGGCATCATTTTGGCGAGCTAAATATTATAAAAAAAAAATAGAGTCACTTTAATTTTTAACAATAAATACTAAACCTTATGTAAAAGGTGTCTTCATTCAAAATGCACGTTCCGTCAACTACCATCAATCAACAGTATACAATTTATACAGTTTTAAAACGGGTGCACTACATTAATACGAAAAACTTAATTCCGAAAGTCACAATCACGAATTTCATAATTCCGAATTTCATAAGTCCGAATGATTCGAAATCCCGAAAGTCAAAAATCCGATGTTTCATAAATCCTATTTATTAAAAGTCATAATTTTAAAATTCCGAATGTTTGCAATTCCGACTGTCAGAATGCCGAATTTCATGAAACCGAACCGTTGAATTCCGAATCATTAAAAATCCGCCGTATTATAAATACGAACTCCGATTATCAAAAATCCGAAATATCATAAATACGAAGGGTGAATGTCGATTCCACACGTTCCTGTTTTGACCCGAAAACTTATCATCAAAGACGATTATTTATGTTCCCGATTCTACCTGTTTTTTTAATAAAGTATAGTGAAGTCTAACTACCGAAAATATTATTTCCAAGTGAGTGGAAGGCTAACGACAAAACAAAAAAAAATTACCTCGAGGGCTAAGGCGGGAGCTCCGCTCCGCTTTGCTCCCGCCTTAGCCTTCTAACCTAACCTATCCGAGTCGGAGTACTCTGAATCGTGGTGTTAACTATTTACTTATTATGGTTAAAACCTCGACTCGGAAATGGAAATAATATCTTCGGTAGTTAGACTTGACCGTACTTTATTAAAAAAACTTTAACAGTGAATTTTCGGATATTTGAAATTCTGAATAATGTTTTTCGGAAAAATAACAGTCCGGTCTTTTGATTATTCGTACTAATGAAATTAGGAAAAATAAAAATTCGTACTTATGACTTTCGGATAAATGAATATCGTCCTTTTGAATATTCGGAGCTTTGTTTCTTAGGAATTATAATATTCGGAATTTTGAACATCGGAATATTGAAATTCGGAAAAACATATTTCGGAATTTTTGGGTGTTCCCTTTTAAAACATAGATTTTTAAATGCCATTATTAGAAATAACTATTTTTCCTACCTAGTCTCTCCATACTAACCAACCCTTCCCAGCTCTAAATATAAAATGTAAGCGGTGTCACAAGTATTGCGAATTAATCGAAACACGACTAGATCGCACCCCTTTGCACCCCTGAACCCCTTTGCACCCGATTGGACCCCCCGAGGGGTGCTAACGTATCTCCTAAGATGTTTGGAGTGAGTACACATTTATTGGTATCAATGACAGTATAGAATTGATATTATTAATACTATACTAATATAATAAAGCTGAAGAGTTTGTTTGTTTGTTTGAACGATAGCATCTCGGGAGCTGTTGCTGGTTCTGTTTAGATTTAATAAATTCAGTGCTTGTCAATTAGGTTATGAATTTATGATACATGTTTAAGGCTTGTATGTTCGAAAAAGACTCATCTTGGGGTGAACTTTATACTAGCAAATATTCGTCGATTTTATAATAAAACTATATTATTGTTATTTATTAGAAACTCTTGCTTTTTTATTTATTATTTTATTTATTTATTGTATACTTTATTGTACGCCAAAGTAGAACAACAAATAAGAAACTTATACAAGAGGAAGCAGTACAATGGGCGGCCTTATAGCTTAAATCAATTTCTGCCAGGCAACCTTTGGATGGAGAAATATGTTGGCAGGAGCGAATTGGTAGTTGTTGGTGTATAATATAAGGTATACTCGTATTCCTATGCAAAAGTACTTAACATAGCAAAGAAAAAATAATAACAGTAATAATGTAACAAAGTATTCATACATTTGTAATACATACTTATATATAAAATAAATATATACTTACATAAAATACATATTCTAATTCATACATAAAGATATTCAAATAGGTACATATATAACGTGAAGATGGTTCCAGTACTTATTTTATAATATTAAGTAGATGATATTAACAATCTATACTAATATTATAAAGAGGAAAGATTTGTTTGTTTGTTTGTTTGTTTGTAACGAATAGGCTCCGGAACTACTGGACCGATTTGAAAAATTCTTTCACTGTTGGGAAGTTACCCTTTTTGCGGTGAACATAGGCTATATTTTATTCCCGTATTCCCACGGGAACGGGAACTATACGGGTGAAACCGCGTGACATCCGCTAGTTAATTATAAAGTAATGGTCTTTAATAGAAGTTTTTGAACTTCTGCAATGTCTCAGCTCGTCTTATTTCTAATAGTAACTATTTCCACAAACGAACTGCTGTAACAATAAATGTGTGGTCAAAAAAGTTTGTGGAATGGGGTGGCATTATGAATATCAAGTTCTCTGATGACCTCAAACATCTATAATGCGTGTCATGAAGGAACCTGAAACATTCCTTTAAAGAGGAAGGTGTAGATGGGTTAAATAAAATATTATATAACAGTTGTAGAATATGAGTATTCCTGCGAAGTCTTATAGGGAACCACTTGAGCTGTGTTCGAAACTGTGAAACGTGATCATACTTGCGCAAGCCAAATAAGAATCGTATACAGACATTTTGGAGACGCTCAAGTTTATCAAATTGGTTTTCGGCGAGATCTATATAGCTGACATCTGCATAATCAAGGATTGGAAGGAGCAAGGAGTTTGCAAGAGCAATTTTTGTGGCTGTAGGAAAGAAGCTCTGCAGCTTTCTAACTGTGCCAGCAGAAGCGAACAACTTCCTACTCAATTCCTGGAGTTGCGGACCCCATGTTAAATTTGAATCAAGTATTAATCCAAGGATTTTTACTTTTTGGCTTACATGGATCGTTGTACCATTAAAAACAAGTGCGGTAGCAGCGACTAATATATTTTTGCTGTTGTTCTAGAACTACCAATTATAATAATTTGAGTTTTAGACGGGTTAACTTGAGGTTCATACGATCTACTCCATGACGCTATTCTTGACAAATCCTCGTTGATGACATCCACCGCGTCCGATAGCTTATCAAGGGGTGCTTGCGTGTAAATTTGGAGATCGTCTGCATAAAGGTGGTAGGAGGAAATTAATTGATTAGAGATAGAATTTATTATAATAATAAATTCTATCTATCTATCTATCTATCAATCAATTAATATCAATCAATCTGTATCAGTCAGTCTGTACATGAAGGATAAATAAGAAAAAAAAAATTAACAAAAAAAACGACTTTAAACAAAAACTAAAAAATAAAAAATAAAATTAACTTAGCACAAAGTAATAGGTAAGTATATTTAGATTTATCAGATATTATTGAATGTAATACTGAAATCAGTGCCAAGTAAAACTATAGGTTTAGGTAGGTTTTATTAATCTCTCATAGAAATATTGGCACCGACTTCAGCGCGGACTGCATTGTTTTAAAAAAGCCTTAATCATTAAGCTCTTTTATGATTAAGCAAACAGGGCAGTTTCACACGCTGCTTGATGAGTCTGACGAAGAAATACGTCTCCTTTCATACACCTTATGTGACGTAAACGAAGATGCGGGGTCAGCTAGTATATAATACTGGGTGGCGCAAAAGTAATGGCACTATAGAAATTAATTATATTCATTTAAATGACGTCTCCTGTCATTCTGATATTGATAATTTTGTGAAAAACAAATGTAAAATTCCATTAAAATAAACATGGATCGTTTTACTTCGCAAGATCTTACGTTCGTACGTACGATAAAATCTTACGTTTTTCGAGATATTTTACGGTAAATATTACTGTAAAATAACTTGAAAAACGTCAGATTTTATGTTATGTTGATAAATAAAATAAAAAATTTCGACTAATATTTGTGTAAATATTAATAAATAGCTCAAAATTGTACATGAATGATTAAAATAGAAAATTATGATTGTTCTTTTGCATTTTCTGAGAAAATTTACCGTTGTGTCTTCTTAGTAAACGCGCCGTGTATCCTTTAGGAACACGTTTTCTATAGGTACATTTATTACACAAAAATGAAAGCCCTGGCCTGTCGTATTTTTCCGATGTAAATGGTCTGGGAATCGGTGATTTTCCAAAAAAATTATGGGCTTTTTAATTTAGGTTTCTAGGTTAGGAGGCAAGTAATCAATAAAACCATTTATATTTTGTTGTATTGTTAATTCATTAAGAAATTGAAATAGTAGAAACTCGTTTATCCGGCCCTCAGTTATACGGATTCGCGATTATCCGGACTAGGTACCAACAAAATAAATATAATTGATTCATTAAAAAAAGGAGAAACCGGCCGTAAGTTAGCTGATAAGTATGGTGTAGGTATATCCACGATAAGTGTTAAGAAGAATACCGATTCAATTTTGTTGTGCACCTGCAAATTAGATAGTGCAGACGGGAGTAAAAACCGGAAAATGATGAAGAGACCGAAAAATGAACTTTTAGAAGAAGCTCTGTATTGTTGGTTTTTACAAAAACGATCAACTGGGCAATCGATATCTGGACCTTTGCTCTGTGAAAAAGCTAACAGTTGAATAAAAAATTAGGCGGCGATGAATCGATTGTGGCAAGTAACGGATGGTTGTACAGATTTAAATCACGTCATAGAATTCGTGAATTGGAAATACAAGATGCATAATGTCAGCTAATGTAGATGCAGCAATCTCTTTTAAAGATCATTTTAAGAAGAAATGGAATGAAAATAACTGTCTTGGATTTTGTTTACAATGCTGATGAAACTGGATTAAACTGGTTACCTTCAAAATCTTTAGCTTCTAGGCGAGAGCATTCAGCTCCAGGATATAAAACAAGCAAAGAGCGAGTAACAATATTAGTTTGCGCTTATGCTACCGGGACCCACAAAATACCTTTGCTCCTCATAGGAAAATTAAAGAAACCCAGATGTTTTAAAAATATCAGGGTACCCTTAATTTATAAATTCTTCATACATTCGATTATCCGGATTTTCGATTATCCGAATGCCTATCGACAACAATATTAGTCCGGTTAATCGAGTTTCTACTGTATGTCAGATGGAATTGTAGGTGGCATAAACAAGGAGCTGGAATTTTTACACATAGATATTTTAGGAGCTGATGGTGTCAAAAAAGTACCCAGTGTGGTGCCCTTTAATCACATTTTTGGGTTCGGTTTCGGTCTAGTAACACCCCCTGCCATTTATTTTTTTTATATTTTCAATGTACAGTATTTTCACTTCTACAGATTTATTATAAGTATTATATTCCTTTGGGACCCCAAACTTATCCTTATTTATTATTGCCCACGTAGCTTTACATTTGTTGGAAGCATTTTGTATGTAATGGTCATTTTTTGATTTTTGTGTCAATTTTATAATTCTATTGAGTCTAGAAGAAAGGCTTTTAAAATTCCTTTTATTTGTTTCAGTGCGATTTTTTCTATATTGCCATAAAAGTAGGCGCTTACGTTTACAACAGATTCTTATGCCCTTTGTAATCCATTTTGGCCGTTTATTGGCACAAATTCTAACATATAGAGATGGGAAACACAAATCATAGAATAGTCTAAACAATTTATAAAATTCCGTAAAAGCAACTCTCGGGTCTTGGCTATTATACACTTCTTGAAAACTAAGGGAATTTATACACTCCCTAAACTTATCAATGTTTTCCCTAAAAGTACGATTATTAATCTCAGTCAGTAAAATGACAAGTGCAACTGTCACTTATACTGAATTTAGTACTGAATTTTCATTCAAGAAATGTCATTTTACTGACTGAAATTAATAATCATGGTTCATCATCACGCCTTTATCCCCGAAGGGGTAGGCAGAGGCATATTATGTACCCAAATTTCACCTTTTTATAATTTGTCCCACGTAATACGTTGTGAGCCGTATTGCCGTGTTTAAATGGACAGGCGCAGGTTGTGACTGCCTGCTGTTGAAATAAAGCCTTCAACTTGGCTTAACGACTGCCATTTTACTGGCAACCGGGACCAACGGCTTAACGTGCCTTCCGAAGCACGGAAACGCTCAAACGTTAATAATCATAGTTTAGAATAATCTCGTTTCTCAACATACCAATGTTTCAGAGGTTGAGTATGTTTAACAGGCATTGAGAACAATTGCCCAGTGTGGTCTGATGTGGCAAATTCATAAACATCACATGAACAATTTTGAATATTGTGTAAAAAATTATCTAAGCACGTCCCAGTCTTCAGACGCGTTGGTTGCATTATAGCGACTTTCAAGTTGTATGCCATTAAAATTCGTGAGAATTCAGAAGACTCAGTCGTTTCTAGCAGTAGATTATTTTGTTGATCAATAAAATTTAATTTTGTAGAGGTGATTGATTAAATTGGGGTTTTACTTAGAATATACGATGTTCCTAAAAGTAAATTAGACGACGGTTTTCCTTAAAAAAGTTTGAATATTTTTGTTGAAATAAGGAATTGTTAGATATACTATTTTGATTATAGTTATTCGTTCAGTAGAACAGTTTTGCAAATACCATTAATCAGTATAATTAATTTGATTTATTTACTGTGCATAAATTAGTGTGCAAGTCAGTATTTTTGGTTTAACTGTGAAATATTTAGTTTAGAAAAAGGGAATTAAAAGATATCGATTTAAATACATGCCCTTTCATATTAGCGACTACTGCTAGTGGTTCAACGGAAACTATTATTTACGTACAAAATTTAGGCAGAACGGCGAGGTCAATGCTAGATACTAGGTCAGCTAGTTACAACTCACAAATATACACATAATTTTTTTTTTCTCTTTAAAATAGTTATGTAGATTAGTTTTATCTAGAGCTAGACGATGTCCTGTTTTCGGACATGACAAAAATTTTTAATAATTATCTCAAGTCATCACAACACGTTCATTCATCCAATAATAGCTTAAGTTACAGTAAATTTAATATCTACAAAGATACCTATTAAATTTACTGTAACGAAACCATATCGCGATCTAATTTTAGGGACAGCGCCATCTAGGCAGCTTGCATTCAGTTGGACTGTAGCTCTGTATAAGTCCAATCCTGACCGATCTGGCAATAATGTAAACATGTCATGTTTCGACAATCGTTGTATAAGACAGATGAGTAGAAAAATATAGTGTGACAAATCATTGAATTGTCACACTAACTAACTAACTATCTTAACGCCAAATCCCTTGCGGGGTAGGCAGAAAGAACCGAGCGCCACAAGGCACGGTCCATACACACCTCACTTGCTTCTTCAACTTTCATTTTTCTTTTCATGCATGCACGTCGGTTCCTACGGCTCTTGACACCACCTTCAACTAACACACGATTAATTTGGTCGTGGTAGGTGTGTCGTGGCCTTCGCCGACTCCTACGTCCATCCACTTTCGCGTTGTATATCTGTTTTGTCATTATTTCATCTTCTGTTTCAGACCAACTCTCCTGAGTAGGTATTTTAAATGAAAATAAACTATCATAAAGAAGTTTTTTGGTGTCGAAATGATTGTAAGAACACTGTATGACTCCTGGATACTGGAATATAATCAGGGTGAATACTCAATTGCAAGTAACTATGGATATGTAGGATCAAATGTGTTTGTTTACATTTTTGCGCAAAGCTATTGAAATACAGTATAGTAATCAAAGGTTTTTCGTGTATACCACAGATCACATAATCAGTACTATAAATATCGCGAACGAAGTCGCGGGCAAAATCTATACTAGATTTTGCCCGCAACTTCATTCGCGAGATGATTTTTACTATTAACCACTCGACTTTGACCTGTCCAATCATAGGGCTTCTAGTAAAACATAGGCCAAGCTGTATTATCTTAGTCCCGGGACATCCTTCCGCGGGCTTACCCGGGACTCCCAACCACAGGCTGTTAGGCTGTACGTGAGGTTTTTTAGTCGGTAAGAGTCCGGCATCCTCTGAGGATTTTCCCTCACGTAAAAAAAAAAAAAAGCTGTATTATCATTTCGCCATGCAATCGAATATTGGTATTAACCTGCAGGTGTTAAAATAAAGACAGTGCAATGTAATAGAGTAGGATAGATAATACCTTGTTGCTTGCTATCTCTCTCTTTTTCTAATATAAGTGTCATGGCGGATTTTTCTTGTAACCGAACGACTGTGTGCTTAAAAATAAAACTTTATCTTATTAAATACGCCTTTTTTTCATTTATATTTCATCTGGTTATGGGCCCAGGTCACTAACTAGCATGGAATAATAAATGTAGGCTTAAGGATCGCAAGTACTGTAGTGAAAATATTAATAGTGAAAAATACCGGCGGCGTGGGTTGACGCCATTTTGAGGTTGTAATACCGGGAAGGAAAATTACTTGTCCTACTATCGTTTTCGTTGGGCAAGGCAGGAGAGCCTACAGGAAGTTTTTGAAATGGATTCGACACAGAGTGGATGTGGACAACAGAACGTCATGAAGCTGGAGGGTTCCAGGAATTGGAATATTTGGAAGTTCCAAATGTCCGTATTGCTGCGAGGTCAAGGTCTTTACAAAATCGTGGACGGGACAACAGTAAAACCTGAAGATGATACTCAGCGTAGTACTTGGGAAACCCAGGATGCGCGAGCTCAAACGCTGATAGTTACGAGAATGTCGGAAGAAGCCATGTTGCATATCATCTCGTGCGATACTGCGGCGGCTATGTGGAGGAAGTTGTTAAGCGTGTATGAACAAAAATCTGAAACAAGCATTCACATTGTGCAACAACGCTTCTTTCAATTTAAGTTTGAAGAAGGAACAAAGATGTCTGTGTTTTTATCAAAAGTACATGAGATGCAGAATCAGTTAAAACAGCTGGGAGAACATGTGTCTGATAAATTTGTTATCACCAAGGTTCTTATGTCCTTACCAGAAGATTACAAGCATTTCATCTCGGCATGGGAGTCTGCTCCTGATGACAAGCAAACCTATGAGAATCTGGTAGCCAGATTATTGATAGAGGAAGAAAGAATTAAAGAAAAAGGCGGGCCACCGCCGTCTACGGCGTTTGTGGCAAAGAAAGTAGATAAAAAAAGTGTTAAGTGTTATAAGTGTCACCGACTTGGACATTATCAAAGCGAGTGCCGATATAATAATAATGTGAACAATAATTTTCGTAACTCTAAAGACAGTCGTCCAGATGTCAAGTGTTATTTTTGTAATAAACCGGGACATATAAAGAGCCAGTGCCGTTTTAAAAAAGATAAAGAAAAAGAAAGCAATGCTTTTATAGTCAACAGTGTTTTTGACGAACAGTTACAAAAATCTCAGTGGCTAGTCGATTCGGGTGCAAGCGAGCATATGTGTTGTGATTATGAACTATTCAATTCATATTCGACTGTAAAAGATAAATCTGTAATAGTAGGAAACGGAACGAAAATTAATGTCAATGGTTGTGGTCAGGTGGCGCTGCAAGTTTGGAATGGGAGTGAATGGATTGACACTACCATACACAATGTACTGCATGTTCCTGAGTTGAAAACAAATTTGTTCTCTGTCAATTGTGCGACAAGCAGAGGCTATGTTATTGTTACGGAAGAGAATAAATGCAAGTTTTATAAACAAAACAAGGTGATGGCTATTGCTGAGCGACGCGGAAGCATGTATTATTTGGATTTTCGCTATTTTAATGCATGTACAGCGAACCTTGCTGACGTGTGTTGTGATCTGCATGAGTGGCATGAAAAGTTGGCACACCAAAACATGGTTTATGTGAAAGATGTGCTGAAGAAAAATAATATTAACGTTAAAAATGCCAATATTCAAACATGTGAAAGTTGTCTAAAAGGGAAAATTCACCGCTTGCCGTATCCTGTAAGTAAGAATACGACGTCGAGAGTATGCGAAATTATTCACGCCGATACCTGTGGTCCTATGGAGAAGCTATCGATTGGAGGCTCCAGATATTTTGTGGTATTTAAAGATGAATACTCAAAGTACAGGCGAGTGTTCTTTGTGAAAACAAAAGACGAAATTAAATCATGTATAAAGAATTTCATATCGCAGGCTGAAAATGAAACAGGAAATAAAATAAAGATATTTCGAAGTGACAATGGAACCGAATTTATAAACAAAGAGGTCAAAGAAGTGTTTCAGAACAAAGGGATTATACATCAAACATCTGTGACCTTTACTCCTGAACAAAATGGAGCAGCTGAGCGGGAAAATAGGATTTTAGTAGAAGCGGCTAGAACGATGTTATATGCCAAAGACTTACCTATCAGTTTGTGGGCTGAAAGCGTTAATACAGCTGCCTATGTGATTAATAGAACTGGTAAAAGCTCAATAGAAGGAAAATCTCCATATGAATTGTGGTCAAGCAAAAGTTATGACATAAATAACCTCAAAATATTTGGTACTGCTGTTTATGTCCACATACCCAAAGAAAAAAGACATAAGTGGGATGCCAAAGGTGAAAAGGGCATTATGGTTGGGTATGGAGAAACAACAAAAGGCTATAGAGTATATTTTCCACATAAAAATGAAGTTGAGACCAAACGAGACATTGTTTTTGTGAAAAACAGTCCAGTGAAGCCAATACAACAATGTGAGACAACCGATTATATCGAGGATAGTGTTGAGGTTCCAGCTACAGTTGAGGTGGGTGCTCAAGTAGAAGATACCAGTGCTGCAGGTGTGTCTAGTCCCCAATCACAGACCATGGATGGTGATGACTTTCAGTGCACCGTGCAGAGTGATTCGGAGGGTAGCCTATATGAACCCAGTGATAGTGATGAGTGTGGTGAGGCTGTGAGACGTGATGTGGATCCTAGTAACAAACGTATTAGAAAGCAGACTGTTTTCTATAACTGTAATAATGTAGTATTAGATAACTGTGAGCCAAAAACCTATTGTGAAGCTATGAATGGTCCGGATGCATGTAAATGGCAGGAAGCTATTCAAAGGGAGCTAAAAACCCTCAAAGATAATAACACTTGGACTATTTGTGACATGCCAGACAATAAAAAGGTTATAAGTAGTAAATGGGTATTTAAAATAAAACAAAATAATAGTAATATTCAATACAAGGCACGTTTGGTGGCCAGAGGGTTTGAGCAAAATGATATATTAAATCTAAGTGATGTATATGCTCCTGTTGCAAAGTTAAGTACATTCAGACTATTTTTGGCTATAGCAACTAAATTAAAATTATCTGTTTACCAAATGGATGTAACCGGAGCATTTTTGTATGGGGAGATTGAAGAAAATGTATACATAAGTTTGCCAGATGGTGCTTATGACAATGATAAAAATATTGTAAAGCTAAACAAATCTTTATATGGGCTAAAGAAGTCTCCAAAATATTGGAATGAAAAGTTTAACTCTACTATGATCAGGGAAGGTTTTAAACGATCTAAATGTGACTCATGTCTGTACTCTAAATGTAACGGTTCAGAACAAATATATGTTCTCTTATATGTTGATGACATGTTGATGTTTGGTAGTAATGAAGAACATATATCAAATTTAAAGTCAATGCTAAACAAAGAATTTGAAATGAAGGATCTAGGTCTAATTTCAGATTTTTTGGGGATAAATGTGAAGCAGAATTTAAAAACAAATGTTACAGAATTATGTCAAAAGACTTACCTAGAAAATGTGTTAAAAAGATTCCATATGTATGATTGTAAACCTATTTCCACTCCCATGGATCAGAATTTTAATTGTAAAGAGCTTGAAAATGATAAATGTAAAAGTAATATTGAGAATACCTGTAGACAGATCGTTGGGTGTTTAATGTATGCAGCATCAGGCACAAGACCTGATATTTGTGTTGCTATATCAATATTAAGTAGATATCAAGATTGCGCTAGTAACACGTTATTGGCCAACTTAAAAAGAGTTCTGCGATACATTAAACACACATTGAATTATAAATTAGTTTATAAATGTGATGATAGCAAGCTAGTAGGATTTTGTGATGCTGACTGGGGAGGGGACCTTCGAGACAGGAAGTCCACTACTGGTTACTGCTTCATGTATTCAAATTGCCTAATATCTTGGTGTTCTAAGAAGCAGAGTACTGTGAGTCTATCATCAGCAGAATCTGAATATGTGGCAATGAGCATGGCTGGAAGTGAGGCATGCTGGCTTACTAATATGTTATGTGATTTCAATGTGAGTAACGTATGTCCTGCTATCATGCATTGTGATAATCAAGCTGCCATAATGATTGCAAACACAAATAGTGTTAAACGATTAAAGCACATTGATATCAAATATCATTATATAAGGGAACTGATTGAAAATAAAAAGATATGTATACAATATGTGACTACAAGAGATCAAATTGCTGATATGTTAACGAAGTCTCTCAATGGTAATACACTTTTAAAGTTTGTGAAACTATGTGGTATGAATATGTAGATTAGTCTTGGTTCAATTTCCTTTTTGATGTTAAAAGGGATGATTAAAATTGTCACATAATTTGTTAATTAATGTTATTACATTGACGGGGGGTGTTAAAATAAAGACAGTGCAATGTAATAGAGTAGGATAGATAATATCTTGTTGCTTGCTATCTCTCTCTTTTTCTAATATAAGTGTCATGGCGGATTTTTCTTGTAACCGAACGACTGTGTGCTTAAAAATAAAACTTTATCTTATTAAATACGCCTATTTTTCATTTATATTTCATCTGCAAAGATTTGCAGAATTTTAATTCTATTGGTTAAACATCTGTGAGTCCTTTTTAGGGTTAAAATACCTCAGATTTAGGTTAATCATCATCATTTTCTGTTATCGAGATATATGAAAACACGACAAATTATTATTCCTAATGGCGGTATAAAAACGACAACGACGTGAGAGATTCACGCACACCCTCCCAATAAGCGGGATAACAGCCGAATAACCCCCTAAAGACGCGGGATGACACCCGAAAAACCCCCTAAAGACGCGGGATAGCACCCGAACCCCCCCCCCTAGGTAAGGCCGCAGTGGTAGCCGTAGGTCTGCTGGGAGTTCCGCAGACATCCTTACAAGGACATACCCGGGTTTCCCAACCGTAGGCTGTTAGGTAGGATACGTGTGATTTTTAGTCGGTAGGAATCCGGCATAGCATCCATGTCGGATTTTTGAATTATTATGATTCAAAATGAAATTATTCATTTGATTGATTTTTTTTCCGGGAAGCACGAGTTATAAATAAATAAATATTCACGGACATTACACACAACGCTATCTGATCCCAAAGTAAGCTAGGAATAACCTGCTTGTGTTATGGGTATCAGACCACGGATATTAATACTTATATACTTTTTTTTTTAAACACATACATATTATACATAGAAATACCCAGACTCTTGAGACAAACATTTATGGGTCACACAAAGATTTGTTATGTAACATTTTGGATAGTATTTTACCATTTTTATTTTTAACACGGGTTCCTATGGCCCGGGGGCCCTGTATTATTGATACGGCTGATACGGCGGTAGCTACGCCCCTGGTCCCAGGGCTCCTAACAGACCTACATCTACTACTGCGGCCTCGCCTAGGGGGTGGTTCGGGTGCTATCCCGCGTCTTCGGGGGGTTTTCGGGTCTCTTCCAGCTTCTTGGGTGGGGTGTGGCGTTGGAGGCCAATATTCTTCCGCGAAGACACGTTAGCGGCACCCAGGCAGCCGACAGCGGAGTTCCCGCCCCGCAGGGTTAATGGGTATTATACGGTTTTTAAATGGCGCTCAAAATATAGTTATGAATTTTAAATCGTTTCGGTACGGATCTGTGGCTTAGTTGGCAGAGCAGTGGCCTGGTTTAGACAAGTGCCACAGGTTCAAGTCTTTTTTTCACTTTATTATCAAACTAGTGGACGTCAAGCGGTTTCATCCGCGTAATTCCCGTTCCCATGAGAATACGGGAATAAAATATGGCCTACTAGCTGACCCGCGCAACTTCGTTTGCGTCACAAAATAGAGAGCATATCACCGGTTCCCGTCGCATTTTTGAATACATGGATGTAAAAAATGTGATAAATGAAGAACCACTCGACCGATTTTGTGCAAACTTCACATAAACCATCTACTAAATACTCCGAACAAAGCCTAAACATTTGGGTTGGGTAGGTGAGCCCGTTCTTGAGTTATAAAATTACAACGAAAAGTGGCATTGATTTTTATATATATAGATGTATACCGCAAAGAGTGTAGCTTCCCAAACAGTGAAAGAATTTTTCAAATAGGTCCAGTAGTTTCGGAGCCTATTCGATGCAAACAAACAAACAATCAAATCTTTCCTCTTTATAATATTAGTTTAGACTAGCGGACGTCAGGCGGTTTCACCCGCGTAGCTCCCGTTCCAATAAATATAGCCTATGTTACTAAAGGTGAATGTAGCTTTGCAATGGTGAAAGAATTTTTGAAATCAGTACAGTAGTTTTTGAGTTTATTCATAACAAACATACACACTCACAAGAATACAAATTTTCTATTTTATAATATTTTAAGTGTAGATGCTACAGAGTTCGTCCTATGGCGCAGACGAAACCGTGAGGCACAGTAAGTAAGAAATAAGGCTCCTTATAGGAACTTAAGATTCTTAAAAACCAAAAATTTGGCAAGAAAATTCCAAAATTCAATACCAACAGCAGTAAATCGTTAAAATTTTACAATTCTCGCGCCCCACCATTTTCTCGGCTGAAACTTTTACAAAGGGCATGCCATCCCTTTCTCTCTTGAAGGTAATTAAAACCCTTCGTCTCGCTCTGGCAAACTTATTGTTATAGTGGTAGCGAAGTTAAGAAAGTATTGAAATATGGACGACTTTATAGGGACGGGCTTATGCAATGAATCTGAAACAGCCATCGGTCATGGTGTGAAAAAAAAAACTTATAAACACTCCAAGCTATGTAAGTTAATAAAAGCTTTTGCTATGGGATTGATACGCAACTGACAAATTTACTTAAATATTTCTAAGTTCATATTTTACATAAGAAAAAGTGAAAAAATCAAACTTCAAAAACACTTTTTGTGGATTACACATATTAAGTCACATAAGTAGTGGTACGATTTTTGCTGTTAATTCATAAAAATCTGACATTATAGCTAGTGCTATTTTAGTTGTCCTTTCAGTGCAAGTATGTAATCTTCCACATAAATAATCCTTCAGTCGATACACACTAATTATGATATCGCTGAGTGCTAATTAGCGACTCCCTGCTCGAGTGAAACTCCTTGCACCCTGCGATCACCTCGACGAGAGTCCTAAAAGAAAATAGCATAATACTTAAAATATCAAAAATTTTGTTGGTCTTGGTGGCTAGTAGGATAAGCCTCTGGACCAAATGACAGAAGGTCAACATAAAAATTAAAAAAAACAATGTTTTGGAAAATCCTAATTCATAAGCACTTTCGACACGTTCATAAATACAAATCAAATTTAGTTCGGAACGCGGCCCGCTTTTGTTTGAGATTGATTATTTGAAAATTCAGTAGAGTAGCCCTTTGCAGTATAATTTACTTTTTATACAGTTTTTGAACTTGACTAAGGGCATAATTATAAATGGTGATCTGCTCAATACCAATATTTTTTTAGATAGATAGATAGATAGATGATAGTTTATTCAATAAATTTATAATTTAGTTATACTATATTTCAATAGCTTTGCGCAAAAATGTAAACAAACCCATTTGATCCTATATATCCATAGCTACTTGCAATTGAGTATTCACCCTGATTATATTCCAGTATCCAGGAATTATACAGTGTTCTTACAATCATTTCGACACCAAATAACTTCTATATGATAGTTTATTTTCATTTAAAATACCTACTCAGGATAGTACAAAATTCAATGATTTGTCATACTATATTTTTCTACACATCTGTCTTAGACATCGATTGTCAAAACATAACATGTTTACATTATTGCCAGATCGGGCAGGATTGGACTATATCATACCTACTAAATTGCTTTTCAAAATAATTACTTCTAGCATAACACCGTCCATGGTCCGCTAAACAAGTATCTGTCGCGCGCAAGTATCGTAATGAGTTATTCACTAACTTGCAGGTTCTGTACCTCTTTGTTAAGGGTTTTTGGGTTCAGTGGCTACCCACGTACAAAATCTTTAATAGATTAAAGAGGAATAATCTGAGTAAGGTTATGTCACAAATTTGTGTTCTCAGTTAAAAATATTTTATAGAAAAAAATAAAAATTTAGTAAGTAATCTAATAGGAATCTCCAGAACTAAAATCATCCCCTTCTTACGGCGCCGGCGGCGTGTAAAGGCACAAACAAACAAAAACATTTATAGTTCTAACTATAGTGAAGTATATTTAGGTACATACATACATATGGTCACGCCTTTATCCCCGAAGGGGTAGGCAGAGGCATATTATATGCCCATATTTTACCTTTTTTGTATAATTTCTCCCACGTAATAGGTGGTGAGCCGTATTGCCGTGTTTAAATGGACAGGCGCAGGTTGTGACTGCCTGCTGTTGAAATAAAGCCTTGAACTTAGCTTAACGACTGCCATTTTACTGGCAACCGGGACCAACGGCTTAACGTGCCTTCCGAAGCACGAAAACGCTCAAATAAATGTCACAAAGTGATCACATGGAGGGTCACCCATCCATGGACCGGCCATAGTGAAAGTTGCTTACTGCAGTGATCGTTTACAGAACACTGAGTCCGCGGGGCCACGAGCATATTTAGGTATGTATGAAAATTCTCATTAAATGCTATGCACGACTCCTACCGACTTAAAACCACACGTTTTCTACTTACCTACTGCGGTCGGGAGCACTAGGTAAGCCCTCGAAAGGATGTCCCAGGCGAGACAGGTGCTTTTTGGCCAGTTTAGTGTATTATTTGCAAGATAAAATCTAATTTTGAAATTGAAATTTAAGCATGAATTTAGTTTTTTCCAAACGGCCTACGAATTTGCTACGCAAATGTAGCACTTCTACAAACGCGTAGGTCATCTACAAGCGTAGCAAAAATAATGTTGTTAAAATTTAATTTCCATCTTAGCTTACCTACTAAGAATAAAATACATGGACAGTTTATAACCGTTTTAAATAAAATGAACCATCGAATTAAAAACCAAACGGCTTATTAACCTCAACAAATAACATTAGTAACCCACCTAATTCCCACGCGATTCAAACCCAATAATTATTCAAAACCACCCCTTAATTTAAAATACTACCAAACAATGAATTTAAAAGCAGTTAAATTGAAATAATACAACAAAAAACTTAAACTCTGGTCGCGTGCCAATCGGCAAAGGTCCATTCTACATGCAGCCTAATCTGATCGCGCGAGAAGTAGGCGCGTAATGCGGTGTGACGTAACCACCGTTCGATTTTTGAATTTTAGACTGTCAAATACAGTTTTTAATCTTCTTTTTAAATTGTTTTGTGGGCAGAGGTAATGGAGTGTATATTAATATTGTGTGTGAGCGAATTTGTTAATTCGATATTAGTCGTGGAGAAACAGGGGTGTGATTAATCGAACTACTCGATGCCTAAGAAATTTGTCTACCTAAGTATTTATTTATATTTTTATAATTAAAATGAAAGTGGAATAACTAGTACAAGTGAATTTTCATAATGTAAGTATTTTGTGTAACACGGAGACATAATTCATTAAATCAAACATACTTACAAAATTTAAACTTTGACAAACAGACGGACAGATAACAAATTAATCGCATAAGAATATCATTTCTCCTTTTGAGGTACGAAACCCTAAAAATGGTACAATTATTGTTTGGTAACAATATACAAATTGTTTGCTTGTTAATGATTAGTTTTTATTTGTTATTACTCTATTTTCTATTGATATTTGAAGCGCTCGTGGTCCCGCGGACTCAGTGTTCTGTAAACGATCACTGCAGTAAGCAACTTTCACTATGGCCGGTCCATGGATGGGTGACCCTCCATGTGATCACTTTGTGACATTTATTTGAGCGTTTCCGTGCTTCGGAAGGCACGTTAAGCCGTTGGTCCCGGTTGCCAGTAAAATGGCAGTCGTTAAGCTAAGTTGAAGGCTTTATTTCAACAGCAGGCAGTCACAACCTGCGCCTGTCCATTTAAACACGGCAATACGGCTCACAACGTATTACGTGGGACAAATTATAAAAAGGTGAAATGTGGGTATATAATATGCCTCTGCCTACCCCTTCGGGGATAAAGGCGTGATGATGAACCTGAACCTATTTTCTATAGCAAATTGAACGTGGTGTAATACACCACGTTCAATTTGCTTTTAAAATATGGATTTATTACAAAAATACTTCTGTTGAATCAAGAAACTAGAGAAAAAGTACTCTTAGCAAAACTTGAAAACACAATTTTGAATCTTCAAGGTTTTTTTTTAACGTGAGGGAAAATCCTGATGGATGCTATGCCGGACTCCTACCGACTAAAAAAATCCTCACGTAACGCCCAGCAGCCAATGGTTGGGAGCCCCGGGTAAACCCTCGGAAGGATGTCCCAGGACAAACAAGATCCTATACCCGGGATCGAACTCAAGTCAACTCTCTCTAGAAGGTAGTTTATAATTCACACCTTATGTCATTCAACCACAGTGACAATTTGTATCTTCAAGGTTTACGGGTCATTTTCACGTTAATATGAATAGTAATACATGAGACTATTCTCACATCTCGACATCTTGGTATATTACAATAGCCGTAGTCACGAATATACTTTAAGACATTTATTTTCCCTGCTGATCATACAATACAAGACGTCCATATTCCGTCGGCCCTCATGAGTGTACAATGCATGATGTCCACAGTTGGACGTTATCGGTTAGACATAGACGGGGCTATTAGTGCTTACGTCTGAGCTTGACTATCATTGGCGACTTGGGGAACTAGTCAGAAGATAAAATTGAGATAGTAGGATAACTTCGGAATCTATAAATAAATCTGTACCTCAGAGGTATGAAATAGTAAATTTATTTCTACTGAAATACTGTTTTTTAATTTTGTTTAGACGTATGAAAATTAATTTACATTGATATCATGTCGGGCTGAATTCGACAAGAACCACACTTACCTTTTCGTCGTGCCAAATACATTTGTAACAATAGTGTGTAGTGTGTATTCAATTGACTTCTATAAATATCGAGCTATTTCAAAAAACCTACTAACCTGCATTAAAAATTTTAAACCAAAATGTTGCTTTAACTTTAAACCTGCTGATCATACAAATCAATGCAAGACGTCCATATTCCGTCGTCCCTCATGAGTGTACAATGCGTGATGTCCACAGTTGGACGTTATCGATTAGACGTAGATGGGGCTATTACCTAGTGCTTATGTCGGAGCTATCTATCATGGTTGACTTGGAGGCTTGGGGAATAAGCCAGGAGATGTAGTAGAGATACAAGAATAATTTCAGAACCCATTAAGTTCATGAACACTAAAATAAAACAGCTAATTTTCTCACTATAGATACAGATCTATATGCCGTTCGTATTATTGCCATTTAAGAAATTATAAAATAGGAAAAATATTATTTGAATTCTTCGATATATATGGATATGGAATAAAAAATATTATTCCATATCTATGACAAGTCAAGAGATTGCACGTCTTGGCCTGCTTCTTCAAAAACGGTGAACAGCCATCCCGCCGTTCTCATGTGTGCAGGTCATAGAGGCCGGTAGCCCTGCGCGAACAGTAGCCTGTGGGAAACCTCGTCGTCGACTACGGAACCCGGGGGTAAGGATTCTCTCCCGCTCTCTCCCCACCGCCTCTTTCGCGAGCATAACTTGCTCGCAGAGACACCATGCCCCCAGCATGGTTTCCCACGTGAAAATGGCTACGCCCAGCTATGCAACGAGGTCGCGTCGCTGCAGCTGCCTTGCTGAGTACCCTTCTAGTGCTGGACCGTGTCGTCACTACTGTCACCGTAGTGCTCGCGCTTAGGTTTTACCTCTCAGTGTATGCGCCACAGATACCGAAGCACCAGAAGACTGTTTCGGTGGCGCATTTGGTAGAGTAACCGCCTGCCGCGCTGAGGTCCCAGGTTCGATTCCCGGGTCGGTCCAAATATTTGTGTGATCCACAAATGTTTGTTCCGGAGTTTGGGTGTTTTTCTATGTATAATATGTATGTATTTAGAAATACCCAAATAAGTGTATTTATCAGTCGCTTAGATCCCATAGCACAAGCTTATATTATCTTAATTTGGGCTAGACGATGTATTTTTCTTTTAATTTGGTTCACAAAACTAGATATAAACTGTAATTCTTAAGACTATGGCAATTCAATAAATATACATTTGGCGATTACTCCCTGCTAGATGCGAACACGGCATGCGACATTATGGTATGTTATTAAAATGCAAAAATAAATAAATGTATAACACCGGAGTTTGGTAACTGGTTTCCTTTAAGGATTTTTTAATACGCCTACGTAACTGGTTACCATGAAGTATTATTTAATACTTCTACGCAACTGGTTACCATGAAGGAGTTTTTAGTACGTCTACGTAACTGGTTTTCATGGAAAAGTTATTAACACTGCAGTACACGCGCCCCTAAATTGACCATGAGCGCACGCGCGGGGCACAGGTGTAGCCCATTAACAAGGAAGTGAATTATAAATATTTATCAAAAATTAATAATTGAAACACAGTGTATATTTTAAACATATCAATTTTTATTATAATTGTTTATAAAACTAGGTAAATTTATCTTTTTAACTGTAATTTTGAACAAAAATAGAAAGTTCTTAAAAATAAACTAGTATTTGGCAGGCTTGAGATCACTAGGTCATATTATCAATTAGGAATGTAACGATCAGTAGAAAATTTTGCTGGACCTATTGGGCCTGGTAGACGAGCTAAAATATTATGGCACCTTGTTCTTAAAGTAGGTGGAGGACACTTACTCCACTTGGTTCCATTTCAAGATTGGTAGGAAACCAATGTCGACAGCAGCACGTCGGCACCTGATTGTTCCGTAACAGAATGATGAGATGATCCCAGCGCATCACTTGGTCTTGCAATTTCTTCCTCTTCTTCTTCGCTTTCGGTCAAAATATCTTCACCTTCACTAACTTCATCAAGCCATCGTTCGATTTGTTCGGACACCGCCATCTGCGAAAAATAAACAATAAATAATGCATACTTACTATTTATATGTTTTTAATTAGATATATATCACAATACGTATAATTAGATAATATAGTTATGTTTCAATAGAGTATATTTACCTTAATTTTGTCACTTTTACATTTTCACGATATTATTCCTCAAACGCACGCGCGGGGCACAGGTGTAGCCCAGCAACTTTAAGGACGTATATTTTATTCGTCTGTGCGCCGCAAGTGGCGACGCACTCTGGTGTGTGTGCAGGGGGTAGTAGTCGAGGAATACACGAGACGATAGATCTATAGCACGCCCAGGTACGATAATATACGGCAATATTACACGCTGGGCTACATATGTAACCCGCGCGTGCACTCTAGTGTTAAGTATAGTGGCAACAAAAATGCATCATCAGTGAAAATTACAACTGTCTAGCTGTCTAGCTGATTCATGAGATACAGTCTGGTGGTAGACAGATCGACCGACAGACGGACGGCAGAGTCTCTGTAATAGGGTCCCGTTTTATGGTACCGTACCCGTGGGGTAAAAACCCCACGGGTACGGAACCATAAAAATTAAAACCATCAGTAACTAGTAAAGAGTTTTACTAGTTACTAATGGCTTCAAAATATTGTTTGGATAATAAGCTAATATTTCATTAAACTAGTGTTATGTTACATAAACGACCAGGATTTGTATAGAATCGGCAATAGCTTCCCGTACTTGCTATCACCAACTCATATAGATCGGTAATAGTCGATATAATACATAATTACGAAATTGTATGGCCGACTCATAAAAAGAAGATTATATTTATTTATTTGATTTTTGTAGCCATAGCAGAGATTTTAAATAAATAGTGTTGCAAATAATATTAATTAATACAAACATTGTAATGCAATAAAAAGTAATTTTATAATGCTCCTTTGTAATGACAATGAATGATTAAAGTTGTATTTCGTAGTAAACAAAAAACGATTAAATAAGAAAACTAGACCAAATAGTATAGATCGGTAATTGTGTGTTACAAAGGCTGATTGTATTAGAGTAAGATGTCATATTAAAATAATTGCTTTATTGTCACATATCGACGAGAAAGAGGTAAAACAAAATTTAATATGCATCGCAATCACCGGCCCATGAGTCGGCAATAGCTGCTACTATTAAAATATTTGAAGGTATTACCGCTTTAATTAAATGTGAAGTTTTATAATATTTAATTAATCAAACTTTATGAAATACTGTAAGAATTTAAGACCTCACATCTAAATGAACACATTCAATAATACAGAACAATCATAGGTTTCATACAATTCTTTAAAAACTGTTAAACGAAGTTTTGGTGTGCTTATCTGTAAGATTAAGGATTTGTGCCATACGATCGGCAAGTTTACTATCGTCATAGAAACAAACGAATTTCGTCTCTTTCCCGGAATGCCACGCACACTAACGTAAGTATTTGCGACACTCAATGAACAAATGTGCGTATTTCGTCAAATGTCTCTAGCATAAACTGTTCCAGTAACGTAAAAATTGCAGGTTAATGAAATGGATCGGTAATACCTGCGAATTTTCGATGGGTCGTTAATAGCTGCGTTTACCTGTAAATGCAGGTATTACCGACCCTGTTAAGACAATTTTAAAATTGATGATAGTTATTAAGAATGGTGATTGAGTTCACACCCAATGTTTTGATTTTATATGAAACTTTAGTTTGTCTAGTTTATGTTTAAAGCCCTAAATTGCCCTTAAACACAATACTATTAAAATAAAAAAATAATTAAGTGATCAAGTCCATTGTTTGTATTTTACAACTGTCAAGCTGTCTAGCTGATTCATGAGATACAGTCTGGTGGTAGACAGATCGACCGACAGACGGACGGCAGAGTCTCTGTAATAGGGTCCCGTTTTATGGTATCGTACCCGTGGGGTAAAAACCCCACGGGTACGGAACCATAAAAATTAAAACCATCAGTAACTAGTAAAGAGTTTTACTAGTTAATGATGGTTTTAATTTCGTTCTCCTGTGATAAAACTGACTTAGTTGGAGAGTTATATTTAATTTTTGATTTATGTTTTATCATTCTCAGCGTTACAATTTACGAAGTAGATTTATTAAAGTAAATTAATATCGTCTTTCCCAGATATTATTATACATTTCATCTTTATCTTCAGACCAAACCTTTGACTGCATTGCTTTGGTCTCTCCACCGTTTGTTGCAATTCGGTAACTGTACATGCTAACAAAACTGTGGCATAGCGAAAATTGTTAATACTACGGCTGTTTATCTTTACTACTCAATCGAGATCATGTAAAGCTTCTGTTATAATAGCTACCAAAAGAGTACAACTAAAAGAGAACCAGTGACAGAATGCAGTCCTGTCTCACAAGTTTTTGTACAGAACCAGCATTAGTTTTGGTTTCCTTCTACTCTTTCTGATTCTAGTACACGCTTCCGATATATAATGGCGATCTCTATTGTTGAGGCTAATATCCTTCAGTAAAGCTATTAGTCGACAGTGCAACACTCGATCGAAAGCCTTTTCATAATTGACAAAGCAAAGATAGACATCCTGCTGTACCACAGCACCTTCCTTGTACCCACACCGGTGCAAAATCGAACTAACAGTCCCCAAGTTGTTTGTCACAGCCTCCGCGTCTTTCTGCGAGTAGGCACAGGAGTAGGTCATGCTTGTGAAAGAGGCGGCGCGGCGGGGAGGAAGCCTGATAGAATTCTCACACCACACCCGAGCTCGGCAGTCTCGCTACCGCAGACTTGTCTTCGTCCAAGACTATCGGCCTCCTGTTCGCCTGTTCTCCTGTTAAATAGTCTAAGCCTGTTCGTCATACTTTATCTTATTGTTTTCAATTTAACCGTTTTTAATGACAAAAAGAAAGTAAGTGCCTTCTAACTCTTTCTTCTTCCGTCGTCAGTTTCGTAGAATGCCTAAGTTACATAAAATAAGTACTCCTTGGTAACCAGTCACATAGCAGTATTAAAAAATCCTTTATGGTAACCAGTTACGTAAACGTATTAAAAAATCCTTAAAGGAAACCAGTTACCAAACTCCGGTTTCCTAGGCGGCCGAAGCGATCACACATATTTGTTCTGACTCAGGAATCAAACCTAAGATGTCTAAATATATCGCATTGTCTATCACTAAACCATCGCTATCCATCACCACATTCAAATCCAACCAAACTCCGTAGTAAACATCTACATCAAACGCATCTTCACTAAACAATGCACCCTGTTCTGTCTGCTCGAGCGCTCGAGTGACGTCATTGTGTCCTGACGTAGAGTGGACGCCTGACTTGGCTTGTGACGTCATGTGACGCGCTGACCAATAGACGTCTGGCTGGATTGGACGGGAGACGTATTGGAGTAGATTGGAAATGGAAATGCAGAGTTGTGTAGATCATTTGATGTAGTTTTGGTAAGATTTTGAATGATTTTTTAGAGATGAAATTTATTAGAGTATTTAAAAAAAATTAAAGGAGAAAGAAATTGTTCTTTTTAACCCTCGACAAAAAACGAGGGGTGTTATAAGTTTAATCCGTGTATCTGTATAACTGTGACATCGTAGCAGCCCAACGGATGGACAAATTTTGATGCAGTTTTTTTTTGTTTGAAAGCCAATATGACGGGAATGGTTCTTAGCCATAAATTTTGTAGATCGTCAGCTCATTTTCTCAGCGATAAAGAAATCTCACGTGTCTTCGCCAAAGACCATAGGTCTCCATGACCGGGGGCCTGAGGACGGTGAGGGGGCAGTTCACCGTCCTTACAGAAGCTAGCCCTAGACGACAGCGTAACGTGAGGTATTCACGCACGATAAAAAATACTATTATTTTAAATAGGATGTTTGTTTGTTTGCATCGAATACGCTCCGAAACTACGGAACCGATTTAAGAATTCTTTCACTATTAGAAAGCTATACAATCCGCGCTTGACATAGGCTATATTTTATTCCCTATTCCCACGGGAATGGGAGCCACGCGGGTAAAACCGCGTGACGTCCGCTAGTATTTTATAATTAGCTTACAAAATTGACGTCACTAACTTGATGGAAAGCAATGGCGCATCTAGCGATTGGGGGCCACTCACAGTCCGTAAGACTTTTGACAGTGGACATTGTTCTTCTGCTAATCTGGGATTTTTCTGTTCCGGGATCTCTCCTTCTGCTTTAGAGGCGTGGAAAGCCTTTATGAGGTTAAGAGGTGAAAGAATTGGACGGTCCGACACACTACTCTCGACTGTCTATTTTTTTATGCGTCTGCTATTTTTAGGGTTTCGTAGCCAAATGGCAAAAACGGAACCCTTATAGATTCGTCATGTCTGTCTGTCTGTCTGTCTGTCTGTCCGTCTGTCTGTCCGTCCGTGTGTCACAGCCACTTTTCTCCGAAACTATACGGTCTATGCTATTGAAACTTGGTAGCTAGATGTATTCTCTGAACCGCATTAAGATTGTTATATAAAACTAGAAAAAAAGCATTACATTTTGGGGGTCCCCATACTCAGAACTGAAACTCTAAATTTTTTTTTCATCAAACCCATACGTGTGTGGTATCTATAGATAGGTCTTCAAAAATGCTATGGAGGTTTTTAACATCATTTTTTTCTAAAGTGCATAGTTTGCGTAAGAGACACTACCAAAGTGGAAAAATGTGTGTCCCCCCCCCCCCTCTAACTTCTAAACTAAGAGAATGATAAATCTAAAAAAAATATATAATGTACATTGCCATAAAAACTACCAACGAAAATTAGTTTGAACGAGATAGAGCTGGTAGTTTTTTTTTAATACGTCATAAACCGCAATTTCCGGTTAGTGAAATCACTACCCCTGCGAACGTGTTAAAACATCAGTCAAAGTTACAACGAACGACAAGAACTTATATACTATGTTACTTGCTGCTACGAAACCCTTCATGGGCGAGTCCAACTCGCACTTGGCCGGTTTATTTATTATCATCTCTCATCGGGGTAGGCAGAGATTATTCTCTGCCTAACCCGATGAGAGATAATTAAAAAATATGAGAACCTCCTCCTTTTTGAAGTCGGTTAAAAATAGTCCCTGTCGAGATAAAAAGGCAAACGTAATTTAGCAAGGGCGAGTTGGACTCGTGCACAGAGGGTTCCGTACCAAAAAACGGCAAAAATCACATTGTTGTATAATATAAATCAGAAAAAAATGGGGTATTAAGGGGGAGCCCCCCTTAATACCCCTTTTTTTTCTGGATTTTAGTATTTGTTGTTATGGAGGAAACTGAAATCAAACTCGGAGGTTGAAATAAACATACATACATACAAACATATAGTCACGCCTTTTATCCCCGAAGGGATAGGCAGAGGCATAGTATACGCCTAAATTTCACCTTATAGTTTTATGTCCCATGTAATAGTTGGTGAGCCTATTGCCGTGTTGAACTGGACAGGCGCAGGTCGCCGCGACCCGCAGTTGAAATTTTTCGTAAGAGTTTCGTTTCCATTGCGTAGAGAAGGAAGTCTCGGGTTGTCAGTAAATTGACAATCGTTAAGCCAAGTTGAAGGCTTATGGGCGGCTTGAAATGAAAAGAGACATATTGTGTGTATTGTTTTATTGAGCACGTTTATCTATTATTATTATTATACTTTACATATTTATTAAATATTATTATCATTTCTAAATATAAAGAGTAAACATTGTACTATTACTATTATTAACATTATTATTATTACATCTATTATTTTCTAACTATTGAACACTAATTATTACTTAAGTGTTTTAAATAAAGTTCTGTAATAATTATGCGCTTACTAGAATATAAGTAAATATGCAATCGTATTTAGTGATCTTAACTATAATTATTTCATGAAAAATATCAGTTTCTAGCGATGTTAATTTAAATAAACTAGTAAGATTGTTTCTAAACGTGGTACGTAATAGTCAAATTTTTAAGAAATGGGTCATTTATTGGGGCTGTTTAGCGTATTATTGATTACAAACATAATTTCGTCTACCTTATTGTAAGTATAGATAATTCCTCTGCAGCATAGCATTTGTAACGACACTGTAGCCGAAATATTGAGAGAAGCGAAAGTATAATTAATTTTTGTAATTTGTGAAAAAAGGATTCATATGAGTATCGGTCCTTTTTCGCAAATTACAAAAAAATTATGAATAAACTAATGTGTTAAAATACATTCAAAATTTCCCTACTCACAAACTTATGTACTTACCTATACATTTTTGAATTATTAGCTTTAATAATACTACTGAAATATAATAATTAGTATTATTATTATTATTCATATTTACACATTTGTACAGCGTTCCACGCTAGTTCCAAAAAGTTTTAGATCTACTAATCATCTACGAATCTATCTAAATTCTATTATTAATATTAAGTACTAAGTATTTCTAAGACTGTAAGTGGCTCAGTTAGAAATACATTTAATAGTAAGCAAAAATATTTACAATCTCTTAATCTGCTAATTATACTTATGAATTTTAATATAAATTAAATTGGTAATATTTCAATCTTGATTTACATAAGTGTTCATTGCGTCAAAAGTATGATCGCAGGCTTTTCAATGAATAGGTAAGGTAGGCCTATGAATCCTAATCGTTATCTAAATGCCTATGATAAAAGTTGTGTTTGAAATATAAGCAGATTTTACATATTTACAGAAAATAACACGTTAAAGGGAAGATATTAATAAAGGGAGGAAGAGAACCCACAATACACCCTCAATCCGTAAATCCTAACGCACAGCAATCACGGATAACCACAAATAGTTGTAACGGAGTAATGACGAATCGAACTCCTCAAGAAAAGGAATGAAGGACAGTTTCTATGATGGATACCTCCATGCTTGATTCTAATAGCTAAATAATGCCCCAGACTAGGCAGTCAATCAATCAAAAGCAAACAGTGGCAGTCCGCTGTTGGACGTAGGCCTCTACCAATTCATTTCACAACATTGCGCCTTCTGCGTCCAGTCCCTATCGACCCTTTTCAAGTCGTCAGTGGACTGACGACCTGAACCTTTCTTTAGTCAATGTGTGTTCGCTCCAGAATATGCTATTCTGGAGATAACAACTGACAGAATTTTAAAGAGCTGTAACAAAAACACATTTGAAATGGTATTTTACTATCACAAATACTGCTAAATTAACTCTCCCAGAATATTACTCTGTATTCAAAACAAACCTAATCAGAAAAGCCATCATTATTTGTATTATCTGATGTCGGAGAAGTACCTGGTGAAGGGACCTGCAACTGCCTTCCATACATCAGTTCTGTAGGAGGCATAAATGAAGACAGGTATTCAGGTGGTGGTCGAATCACTGTTGGCAAATATCCTGTACCACTGTAAGGCGGGGTGAGAAACCTTCGTGAAGGCGAAAATTTAAAACTCTGGTTCGATAACGGTGAAAATGCAGACTTTGATTGATAATTCTGCATATACGGAGGAGATTCCTGAGTCATCTGGTAAGGATTCGAGTTTTCTCCATTGATCATCATTTCCATAGCAGCTACAACATCTCCCTTGCATCTGTTCAAGATTCCTTCAATTTCTATACGACTACGTCTCGGAAATACCTTTATTAGTACGTCAACAGGAGACTTCTGGTACGGGGAAGCATCTTCCGGTACGGTATCGGCAGTTTCTTTCCGTTCTCGTCTGAACATTTTATATTTGAATTCGGAATTTTCCCAAGATTTGTCTTCTTCTTCCTTCTTGACTGGGATTTCTTCTCTCTGTTCTTTCATGGAAAGGTTTTCTGGGGTGAGCGATGGTTCTGTATCATCTAGTTCTTCTTCTACATTAAGTTCGTTGTCGGAAGGTGATCGGGGAGGGGGAGTTCCTAGTGGGGGGGTTGGTACGGGAGTTTTGGAGTCTGATTGTTGTTCTGTAGGTGGAGAAGGGCTGGAGCAGACTTCTGTGATGCGAGCGCGTTTTTGAACTGTGGACAAAGAGATACGAGGTGTTAATACGTTATATTATTAGTAGATACTTGGTAACATGGTTGTTATTATGTATTCAATATTTGTATCGATATGTACATCGATGCAAATATTGTGCATGGAAAATTGTAATGCAATGCAGGAAAATTGTGTTTTTAGTCATATGGAGTCAATAGATTTGCCAAAATTATAGAATTGTTTAATAATATAGTACTGTGGCATAAAATTGAAAGAGGCCTACGTCCAGCCGTGGACCAAATTAATTAATTGATTGATTAATTGATAGTTAAAATATCAGAATGTCATAGTGTATATGTTCATGAAGAACAAAAGAAAAAATTTGAACTGGTTAAAAATTGGTTTATTCGACTTCGTAGTTACAGCAAAAATAAAACAATGGCGTGCAGTCTTTATACGTGAAAATTTTGTGACGTAAGTTTGTAAAAGGAATTATTTATAAACAATGATAATACGCAACGACACCTTTTAGGTAAAGGTCGTAGTGCTGAAATTCGGCGTCAACAGCGTAAAAAAAGCATGTAGGTAGGCAGCAAATTAATGTGTGGTTGTCTGTCCCCATATCTCCAATCAGATTCGCAATACTCATTTTAACTAGTTACAAAACGTCATCTCAAAAACAGTAGTATTTTAAAAAACAAAACACGTTAAACATATTCCGTTTAAAACAAGAACAACAAACACATTTGTCAAAGAACACACGCTTTAAAGAACCAAATACATTCAAGAACAAAAGTTATAACAAGGACTGAACAAAAAGGCTCGCGCATTGCTTCAAGTGGAGGGGTAGGTAGAGACGTTGAGTGTTCTTTGAGAGTTGAGTATACGTTGCTAGTTTTGTGTCTTTAAATAAAGATCAATACTTTTAAAAAGGCGTGTAAGATGAAGCAGTGGGATATGTTTGTGAAATTTATCTTATAGAATTGTTTTAACAAGGAAACTTTTGTATGGACCAAGATAGCTAATTGATTATCAGTTGGTAATTTCAAAGTGTGTTAGTATTGGAACAGATTTTTTTTTGTGATATTTATACAACCAAGGTGGCAAACAAGCTGATTGAAAGTGATCACCGCAGTTTATAAGGATGTTCGCAGGTTATATTTTTTGAAATATACTTAAAAAGATTTTATAACAACTGCTCGGACTGCAAATATTGTATTTGTGGATGTAAAACATGTATACTGGCTGTTGAAATTTTGATTCATATTACAGAAAGGTTTTAGATTTTCTTCTGCACTCCGGTGCCGGCAATAGGCTTATCCCTTATCACGAGAAGCCGACAAGCCTACTACTGGTAAAGTGGTGGTGTTATTCACCTCTACCGTGATGAAGGCATAACTGCAGACCTATATCTACGAATTATTAATAATTATTAATAATAACATATTAAAGTACTTATTTTAAGGTACAATGGGCGACCTTATTCCTACAAGCAATTTCTTCCAGGCAACCTTTAGAATTACACTGCAGGCAACTCGGTGCACATAAGTACGCATATTTCGCATGAAGTCCCGAATGTTTTAAATTAGAATTAGATAGATAGATAGATAGATAATTCTTTATTGTACACCGATATAGTTACAAAAGAAATAATCTATTAGAAGCATAATGCATAGGAACATAATCAAATGTACAATGGGCGGCCTTATCGCTTAATGCGATTTCTTCCAGGCAACCTTTGGATGGACATAAATGATAAGTGCAATCAAGCAACGCGGTGTAGTCAACTTAAATAAATTATTTAACAAAAACAATAGATACTTATATTTAGAATTGAATAGACATACATAAGTAGTAAAATAGAAAATAATTCATAAGTTTCATTGATAAATAGGAAGAAAATGATTTTTAACTAGATTTTTGAATGAATTCAGTGTTTGAGCCTGTTTAATATTCAAGGGCAGTGCATTCCAAAGGCGAATGGCTTTAACGGTAAAAGATTTGTCATAAAAGTTTGTGGAATGCGTCGGCATATCCAGTCTCAAGTTTTCAGACGATCTCAAAGTCATGGGATTTGTGTTACTAAAAAAACAAAAGCGTTCTTTAAGATAAGTTGGATCTTTGGGATTAAATAGAGCATTATATAACATACTTAAAATATGAGCATTCCTGCGAAGGCGGATAGGGAGCCACTTGAGTTTGTCACGAAAATAAGATATGCGATCATATTTGCGTAAACCAAAAATGAATCTTATGCAGAAGTTTTGGAGGCGCTCAAGCTTATCAAGTTGCTCCTCGGTTAGATCGGGATAGCTGACATCGGCGTAGTCAAGTAAAGGGAGGAGAAGGGACTGTGCAAGCGCAATCTTAGTAGACGTCGGAAGAAAGTTCCGTAGCCTTCGTAGTGACCCCGCCGAAGCAAACAGTTTGCGACTAGTTTCTTGAAGCTGGAGTTTCCACGAGAATGTCTTGTCGAAATAGACCCCCAAGTTTCTTAGTGTGTCACGTACTGGTAAGACAGTCCCTTCAAATTCCACTTGCGGTAATTGTGACAAGTCCACTTTTGACACCAGCCCCGGGCTTCCTACAATAATGAATTGTGTTTTGTTGGGATTAACCACAAGTCCATAACTCCTACTCCACGCACTGATTCGCTGTAAATCCAGATTCAACGTAGTGATGGCTTGTGACAGAACATTAAGATTGGCCTGTGTATAGATCTGAAGGTCGTCTGCATAAAGGTGGTAGGATGAACTGAGCTTATCTGAGATGGAACTTATAAAAACAGCAAAAAGTAACGGAGATAAAACGCCACCCTGTGGAACACCAGCAGCAGTATTACTCCATGAAGAATGTGATTCTTCAATACGAATACGCTGCCGACGACCAAACAGGTAACTGCGAAACCAATCAATAGCCGTTGGAGATATGTTAATGGAGGATAGTATACCAAGCAGGACGTGAAAATCTACGGTATTAAAAGCACTGCTAAAATCGAATATGGTTAAAAGTGTGAGATTTCCATTGTCCATGCCTTGCCTGATATCATCTGTTATCTTAACCAATGCCGTAGTAGTGCTGTGTCCAGGGCGAAAACCGGACTGAAAACAATTTAACAGAGCATTTTTATTAAGAAAAGAACTAAGTTGAGAGTGTATGAGACGCTCTAAAACTTTGGAGAGGAATGGGAGAATGGATATAGGTCGGTAGTCTGAGAAGGAGGATGGTTTGGATTTTTTAGGTATAGGAATTATTTGCGCTTCTTTCCAGGCTTATGGGAAAATACCAAAGGATATAGAATAGTTAAAGATATTACACAGGACAGGAAGAATCTCATCTATGATGGGTATAATCATATTACGGCTCACATTGTCTTGTCCTACGGCATTAGATGAGACTCCCAATATACTCCTCCTAACATCACAAGCGGTCAATTGCTCAAAAACAAAGGGAGGATATTTGGGCGTTGGAATAGTGGAAAGATATTGTAATGTGTTTGTTTTAATGGGCCCGTCAAAATGTGGCGAAGAAGAGAAATGGGCATTAAGTGCATTTATGTCTAAGTGTCCGGGAATAGTGTCTTGGCGTGACTTTCCAACTCCCAATGTGTTGAGAAATTTCCAGACCTTTGCTGGGTCCCCTCTCTCGATAGAGGAATGGATGTGCTGGCGTTGTGCGTTCCTACACACCTTGTTGCAGCGATTTCTGATGGCCACATACTTATCGTGATTCTCCTGAGTCGATCTAAACTTATATCTAGACTTGGCTGCAGCTTTTTTCGCAATTAGTTTTTTAATGTCTTCGGTGAGCCACGGAGATGGTAGATGTTTAAGTTTAATTGTGCGTACCGGAGCATGAACGTCATACAGCTGTGTAACCTTAGTCTGGAATATGTGGACTTTAGTGTCCATACAGTTTGAATTTAGAAGAGGATCCCAACAAATATTTGCAGCATCCTCACGAAGTCTAACAATGTTGATGCCACTAAAATTGCGCTGCATTATAGTCTTAGGTTTTATTTTAGGAGGCCGGATTTTATATGAAACATAGATCAGATCATGGAAGGAAAAGGCATCGGCAGAGAATTGTCCATGCTTTGCAACATGATTAGGAGAAGAAACTATAGCAAGGTCAAGAAGCGAAGGCTTACAGTTTGGAAAATGATGAGTAGCATTAAGTGGTAGTATAGACAAATTGCAGGATTCTGTGACACGCCTAAGGGAGGCAGCACGAGAGTCATTCAGTAATAGGCAAGTATTGAAATCACCAATTAAAATCGAGTGACTGTATGAAGGTAAGTAAGATTCCAAAACTTGCTCCAGCGATGAAAAATAGTCTACCTGCCTTGATGGTGAATAGTACAAACCTAGAAGAACTTTTTTAAAGTTAAGCTCCAGCTCCAGAAACAAATATTCAACTGCTGAATTAGGCGAAGGTGGTTGTGGCGATATGTCAATTATATTGTAAGGTATTTGAGAGCGTAAGTATATAGCCACACCGCCACCCCGACCATTCTCACGATCATTCCTAATGAGCTGGAAGCCTGGAATAATGTAAGAACAAGATGGAAGACAAGGTTTGAGCCAAGATTCAGAGATGAGAATAGCATGAATAAGTTTTGAGTCAAAAGTAGCCAGCATATCCGGGAAATGAGCAGGAACGCTTTGGGCGTTTATGTAAACCACGTTGAAATTCCTGGGAACGTCTGAAAACTGTGCCCTAATATTATCACTTAGAGATGGTATGCTGCTAAAACTATCGTTCAGGCTACTGGCAGACAAAAAGCTACCTTCCTCACTATCTGATTCAATCATAATGTGTATCCAATATTATACTGAATGAAACGCTAATATACTATATGTATACAAAGAATATGTATATATATTATATAAATTTATAGATATAATAATAAAATATACTCTATGAGGTCATATATGTCCACCCGCCGGTTGCGTGTTACTAATTGTAAAATTAAATCAACTAAACAAATAAAAAGAAAACAATCACATTAACAAGTTGCAATAGTATCAGAGAAAAATAGAATTCATACCGGGCGACATGTAACACTATAAATACGGAACCATAAAAGTAGTACCCACTGAACCAATTAACTTTCTGAAATTACATAGTTCTTTTCTTGGTTTGTTATGATGTGGGCCGTATGCCGGCAACCCTGCCATAAAATAGCGAAGAAAAAAAAAATACAGATAAGAGGTAAATGACAGCATTACATACGTGCTGTCTTTAGTGACACTTGTGACATTGTCAAAAACTGACTTGTTTACATACAATTATCTAAAATAAACGTGTTGTCGGAAGGTAAAAACTAAAATAGTTGCATTTAAAACAGGTTCAAACTTATTAATATGAAGTTATGAAAACAAACAGTGTACACATTACCCGGCCAAAGAAAGAAGGTTACATAATGCAGATTACTTATTTCCTTGAAGCTGCTCGTCGGGATTTTGCAGTGACAGCTTTAGCGGCAGTAGTTTTGTCCTCATCTGGACACTTGATCCCAGCCAAATCACCAAGGGATGCTATTCGGTGTCGATTACCATCCAATCCAACGACATATACGGAACCCTCTCTGGTCCAACATTTATTAACGCCAAACTTTTCACGAGCAGACATGAATGCCCTGTGCCGGGACCTAGTCAGAAATTCAGAGATGGTCACACCCGTACCTTTAAGCTTGGACTTGGCAAACCATACGCTGTCCCTTACAGCAACACTTCGTAACTTCACAAGAATGGGCCTAGATTTATTGTTGGATGTTTGCCTACCCATCCTATGGCACCGACTGATGTCTTGAGATGAGAAGGATCCAAGCTTAACCTGTTTTTTTATGACGTCGGTAACCAGTTCGGCTGCAACCTCATCATTCTGCTCAGGAACTCCATGTAGTAGAAGCATTTTACGGCGATTACGCGTCTCAATGTTGTCCACTTCACGTACAACTGTATCAAGCTTACTTGCAAAAGATTTCAGCATTTGTAATATAAACAACTTGAAAGTTGCAAAGTCTTCCGCCAAGCTCCCTGTACTTGTTGAGGATGTTTTCTGAAGTTCAGCCTCAAACTTAGCCATCCTTTCTTCATAATATGTGTGCATATCCAGCAAAGAGAAATCCATAGTGTAGTTGTCTTCTTATTCAGTGATCTGCTTATGGAAATAACACTAAACCGGCAGGTATGTAATGTTATCTACCTAATCCATGCATCTAATTGCTTTCAAAATACAATCTACTATTTTTATTTCTAAATTTAAACAGAGCGATAAAAATAACAACTGTATTGTTCAACTACCCGAACTTTTCGAATTAGTATACTTTTTTTTCGTAAGGGTATCCCTCATGAATGCTATGCTGGACTCGTAACGAGTAAATCTACACGTGCCCCTATGGTCAATGGTCGCCCCCGGATAAGTCCTGGAAAGGATGTCACAGAAATAGATTATGAGTACTTAAAAGCACTTCTCTATTTCACACATTTAAGACCTCGTATTTTTAAACAGAACCTACCTACAATACAAAAACAATAAACAAAATACGGGTACAAAAATTTTAATACACAAGTACAGTATATTATGAAAGTGATTGTGGAAGCAATTAAAGGCCATCTCGTCACCAGTGGCGTGTGCGAATTTAATGGCCGAACTTATTGTTTTTTTAAACACCAGGGGGTGAAACCGGGGTGAATAGAGACGCGAGGGGTGAAAGAGTAGGCTGTATCGAGAGTGGAATTAAACCTGTGAGTTTGGGTTTATAAAGTTGGTGTTTATTGATGTGGGTATTGGGAGTTAAACTGACTGTTTGACAAATCAATTCGTGCATTTAAAAGGTTTATTAATTTTTTATAAAATAGTTTGCTTTGCTAGCCAAATGTTGTAGGTACATTCCTCATCTAGCAGGTCTTACGCTATGCCTTTGTCGATTTCAAAATTCAGCACTTATCTCTTTCAGTCTCTTATTTATGCATACCTTTATGAAAAATATTTTGATTCAGTTTAGTTTTCAGAGTAGGTAGTTACTAGGTAGTTAGTTAGTAGCAAATGAATAAAATACCTTTAACAAATGAAGAAAAAGATTTGTCTGGCTACGGGGCGCTCAAACGTATTCTTAATTTATAACCTTCATTAAACATATTAAGGTAGGCAAGATAAAATATAAAATTACATAAAAACAAAAATATAAAAGAACATTTTTATACCACAATGTCGAACAAACTCATTCAATTCACACACAGCCATTAAAATGTAATCGAACCTCTCGAAAAAACGATTTACATCCGATAGTCACTGAATACAATCAAACAATTCATTGAACACAATAGTCAATGTATACCATTCTTAGAAGAAAGAACCTTATAAGAAAACGGGGGTAAATAGAACCAAAAAACATTCGTTTTGTGTCCTAATAAAGGCACGCCCTCGACCAAGAAAAAGGAATTAAAAAATTTCATGGAACGTATACAAACTTTTTATTGAATTACAATGGCTTCATACTGGCCATTTTGAATCTCATTATTTTTGTAAGAATGGAACAGAGATATAGTTTCGTATGTGTGTGAAAGAGATGAATAGACTCTTTCAATTTGATTTAATATAGACATCTGTTGGTAAACGATGCCGTCGACGTGTGTTTTAGTTGTTTTGTGTATAACAATAATAATAATGATGAATACAATTAATAATACACATTATTATAGTTATTTATATTGAGAGATCGGGGGTGAAATAGTTTTTTTTTATTAATGTGGAATGGATAGTCAACATGACCAAACAAACAGTCTACGGAATAAAGGGATTCGGATTTTTTAATTATTTTCATACTAGCTGGAGGTCGCGGCTTCACTTGCGAATTACTATGAAACAGTACTTCAATTGAATCCATACATGTCCATATTTATAATATACTAGAGGGCCAGGCCACGCGTTGCTGTGGCTAAGCTTTTTCTAACCCGGTACTCCCGGCCATAGCCATGTAGGCTTTTCACAAAAAAAAACTATCCTTCCTCTCAAGTTGGATCAAACTGCACACGGTGTGCAAATTTGGTTAAAATCGGTTAAGTAGTTTAGGAGTCCATCGCGGACAAACATCGTGACAGGAGATTTATATATATTAGGAAGATAGATTACAGATAGATAAAGTTAGATAAGTAGATAAAATCGGACCAGCCGTTTCAGAGATTAGCCGAAACAGACAGAAAAAAATTGAAAAATCATATTTCCATTACATAGGTAAGTACCGATTATACCTTTCATTACGCATTTAGTAAAATGCTGACAATTTTTAATTACAAACAGCCATTTAAATTTTACAGACATAAACAGTATTAAATTCATAACTGTCGTCCGTACCATGTATGCATGTCTGCATCGGACGGGTCGCAATGTTTCGTGCTGATTTATGCATTTGTTTATAACACTGGCCGCTATCACAGAACAAAGCCGGCAGTGTATTGTGTGCGGTTTAATGTCACTGCATCGCTAACTATTGTGTGGTGCGAGTTGGACTGCAACTTTATTTAGTTTTGGTGAGTTGTCCAGCCGTTGCAGAGATTAGCCGAAACAAACAAAAAAAACATATTTCCACTACACACGTAAGTACCGATTATACCTTTCATTACGCATTTAGTAAAATGCTGACAATTTGGAATTACAAACAGCCATTTAAATTTTACAGACATAAACAGTATTAAATTCATAACTGTCCTCCGTACCATGTATGCATGACTGCATCGGACGGGTCGCAATGTTTCGTGCTGATTTATGCATTTGTTTATAACACTGGCCGCTATCACAGAACAAAGCCGGCAGTGTATTGTGTGCGGTTTAATGTCACTGCATCGCTAACTATTGTGTGGTGCGAGTTGGACTGCAAGTTTATTTAGTTTGGTGGCTTACAAGATAATTTATATAGCGGATAGCGAACCTCACGTGGTTTCACCCGCGTAGTTCTTATCCCTTGGGAATATGGGAATAAAATGTATCCTTGGTCACCCGGGATAGTGTAGCTACACAACAGTGTAAAAAAATCCACATCAGTTGTGTAGTTTTGGAGCTCATTCAATGCAAACAAACAGTAGTCCTCTTCGTAATATTAATAATTTATACATACTTTTATTTAAATACTCATAGCTTTTTTTTTTCACGTGAGGCAAAATCCTCATGGATGCTATGCCGGACTCGTAACGCCCAACAACCTATGGTTGGGAGCCCCGGGTAAGCCCTCGGAAGGATGTCCGAGGACTAATACTCATAGCTACGTGGACTACGCTACTTATGGCTACGCCGATCTGCTACCGCGGCGTACCCCTAAAACTGCCTACGATAGGAAGTCCATAGTAAGCCCTTGGGATGATAGCCCCAGGTCTCTCGACAGACTAACTTCTTTGAGATACATACATACATATAATCACGCCTTTATCCCCGAAGGGGTAGGCAGAGGCATAGTATACGCCCACACTTCACCCTATGGTCATATGTCCCACGTAACAGGTGGTGAGCCCATTGCCGTGTCTCTTTGTATCTTTGAGATACAACACTTAATTTACCATAATATGTTATGTATAGACCAAATTAAACGCACTTAGAAATCAGGAAAAGTTTCAAACGTTTCCTGATTTCTGCACTTAAAACACTCACATTTAAAACGCTCATAATATTTGCATACATATAATCACACCTTTATCCCCGAAGGGGTAGGCAGAGGCATAGTATACGCACACATTTCACCTTATAGTTTTATGTCCCACGTAATAGGTGGTGAGCCCATTGCCGTGTTGAAATGGACAGGCGCAGGTCACCGCAACCCGCAATTGAAATTTTTCAAGCCGCCCATATGGCCTTTAACTTGGCTAAACGATTGTCATTTTACTGACAACTGGGTTTCATTTCGAGTTTTCCTTCTCTACGCAATGGATCTTTTTGCGAAAGTGTTTCGCAATTCGGGATCCCATCGCCACAAGGGGCTCATAATATGATAGTGTCCAATACCCATATCAGAGTCGAAGGTAGCGTAAGATGATTTACAGAACTTTTGAGCTATGAGCATTCAGCTCTACAGGTTCAAACCAATCTCGCCTACAGACGCGGCTACGGCGTAGACAGTTGTAGAGGGGTTAAGAATTTAAACGTAGGTGATTGAACTATATCTATGCAATGTTATTAAATAAAATTGAAGTCTCTGTGTTTAGTTCTAAATTATCAATAATTCGATAAATAGGTTATGAAAGTGTTTACAGCAGAATTACATACAAAAAAAAAAAATTCCGATAAATCTCTCGGACATCTAAACCGATTTCAACTGTACTAACTGACGAATTGCCGATACTTTTCGTAGTATCTTAGGTTTCTGGGAAATGGAACTGTAATCATACTCGTACATGTCATAAAATCGCTTTGAACATCATACATTATTCCAAAGCTTATTAATCGACACAGGCAGGAGGTATAGATAGAATGCAATGTGTGGCGTTCGAAGTCCGGAGGTCACAGCTTAACAAAAATAAAACTCAAACCGCAATCCTACAACTTCATCAACAGATACTATCTATCTACAAACAAGTTCAAAAGTACCAAAACCCCTTGATTATAGAGATGAAAGTGACACACACACAAATGAATAGTAATGCAGTCACGGCCAGGCGTACTAAATCAGGAGTACAAAGCGGTGTGGTACCATTCTGGGCGTTTCATACCGTACTGTACTATTGTACTAAAAGATTTATGAGCCCGACTGTACTCTGTGCCACTGTAAACATTATGTGCTTGAGTGTACTTTGTTGCTTTTTAATATCAATTAAAAAATAATTAGGGTCACCACTCGATTAACTTTTGCAATCATAGTTTCTCACAAAAAATAATAATATTGTTCTGAACAGGTAGTTTTGATTAACAAAGTCGGTATCCATCCTGGGGATATAATTTCGAGGGCTGGGACCCAGGTCTCCCAACCGTAGTTAGGGAACGTGTGGTTTTTAGTTGTTAAGAGTTCGTCATAGTATCCATGACGGATTTTCCAGACGTTTAAAATAAAGTAGGTAGGTATATTAACATTGGTTTTCAATTCTTGGTTGTCTAAGGATGGCCGGGACTTAGGATTAGACTTTGCACGTATACTTAGGTACCATTTGATATATTTTTATATTTACAGGTGAGATCTCCTTTTAATTTAGAGACCTTATAAAAAAATATTTACAAAACAAAAGTTACTTACTATACCTACCTACTCTTTTAAAATCGTCTATCTACACATTCTACACTGTGAAAGTCCCAACAGATTTTTTTTTTTTTTTATAAATATTTTCCTTCAGAAATCAGAGAAATTCATTACCTACATTACCCGAAAATAAGTCACAGGCAAAATATTTTTAAATTACTTATTGTTTTGCTGTTGATACTACATTAACGTCTTTAAATTAATTATTACAAACAGATACTTCAATTGGTTTTCTTGATATAAGTAGATTAACCATTCGATGTCTTCAAAAATAGTGTCGGCCCTTAAGTTATGCACAAACACACTTTAAACTCCCTCATACTAATCTAACATAATACAATTTATTAATAAACCGAGTCAAAGCACAATGACTGTTATAAAACAAGTATAAATAAGATCACTCGTATATTAAAATTGCAATAACGTATCACACAATGGGACGACTCTGCATCATATTAAATACTCTTTGTCATTCGATTCTGGACAAGGGCTGTCACAAAAGACTTTTTGTATTACATTTTTATTAATATTTTCATAATATTCAATGGGAATACTATTAGTAAGCGAAGCGCGAATGTCTTAAAAATTGACATAATAAAATTTGGTGGTTATAAAAAAGGTATGTGACACTTCATACAGAAGAGAATGTGGAAATTTTTATTGACATTTTAAGATATTTTTAAAGTAACAGTTGACTGAATGTAAAAAACAGGTTAATGCAAATCATTTAAGCTAACTTGCTGGAGATTATCAAGGTTGAAAATATAAGACATCGATGAAAGACTTTATCAGTAAAATTAAAATACTCATACCTATATTATATTATCTGTGCTCATTAGTAGTTTTCCAATTTCTAAATAGTGAGTCCCGAAAAATAATATAATTAAGCTACCAAATTCAAAATCAATCGAAAATCAAAACACAATAACCGCACACAGCGCAGCCCTGGCTGATTGAACTGCAATAGAACACTAATTCCTCAATCAAATGTATAACCATATCAAGCTACAACAAATCAAAATTCAACTTTACACTTCAACAATAAAATCCAATTTGGCACGACCCTGCGATAATAGAGCTCACCAACAATTGGTTTTATTGTTACCGCCCGCCGATTCAAAGTTACTCCGTTCAGTAGTTATAAATTCAATTTTTGATTTTATTTCTATGTCATTAAAGTATAAAATAGTTAATTTAATGCTAGGGTTGTAAATAATAGGTGTCGTGAACAATTCAGCGGGTAGTCGGATGCATTCAGGGCTGCTAATCACTTGAGAATGAACTAAACTCGAGGGTACAAATTAGGGGTCACGAGTCGGGGGTGTATTTATTAAATTTGCAGTCATTTGGATATTAATATCGACAGAGGGTGAGTAGTTTGTATGGTCTGATCGACAAATGTTCGTTTCAAATGTATGATTTGTGGGTGGGATTTTAAAACTTAATCAATTGAAGGCTGATTCATGACCCATGATGTTTTATATTATAACTAAAGCAATGAATGATTTGTAAAATAACGATAATTTTATTTAATTTACGAAATTACAATAGGTGGACTATAGAGCTAACAGTTTTATCGTACTAAAACGCGTTAGATTTGATCATTATCCAACGAATTTTCATCAAGTATGAGTTGTTGAAAAGAGATTTTAAATTCTTTACTTCTTCAGACACTTCGTAACTTGCACTTGCAGAAACTACCTATAATTTAGTTTGGTTTCATGATATTATCGCCATCATAATTTATATAAACCTATACAAAATTATTGCTCGTTAAGGCTACTACTGTGTCAGGACTGCTTGTAGGTATTCATATGACAACAATCTATCTAGACTTTCTGAACATTGCTGTGGCTGACCAGGAAATCATAAATCAAACAGAGTTTTACTGCAAAAACTTTCTCCGATGATTACCCAAAAAATTAACACGGACGAAAAATTTTTCAGTCACAAAGCGGTGCCCGGCTAGCTTAAAAACAAAAAGGTACGCATTTAGAAGTTTTTAACAGCGATATAATAACTGAAATACGAGGGCTGGTAATTAGCGGCCACTCTGTACTTGAATACTTTGAATGAAAGTATAAAGGACGCTGTGTTGTATAAAATGCTTTATTTTTGTATTTTCTTATATATAATAAATAACTATACTGTATTTATTTGGCAGTGAGAAAAACATAAACAAAGAAAACAGTTGTAGTTGAACTTGACCGGGGGCCTGGGGACAGTGAGTGGGCTGCTCACCAACCTAACAGAAGCAGACCTATGACGGCACGGGACGTGAGGTATTCACCCCACCCCCTCCCCCCTAAGAAGCGGGATCACACCCGAAAACCCTCCAAAGACGCGGGATCGCACCCGAACCACCCCCTAGACGAGGCCGCAGTGGTAGCCGTAGGTCTGTTGGGAGTCCTGGAACATCCTTCCGAGGACTTACCCGGCGGGAGCCCCGGGTAAGTCCTCGGAAGGATGTCCTAGGCTGCTGGGCGTTACGTGAGATTTTTTAGTCGGAAAGAGTCAGGCATAGCATCCATGAAGGATTTCCCCTCACGTTAAAAAAAAGTGTAAAAAGTTATAAAAATGTAAAAAGTAATAAATGTTGTTTTTTGTCTCACGGCCTACTAAATACGGTATAAAGCTTTCTAGAGCTTTAATCTGCGAGCGTTTCCGTGCTTCGGAAGGCACGTTGAAACACTTTGTCAACAATATGACAGTCGTTAAGTTGAAGGCATTATGGGCGGCTTGTAAATTTTCTACAGTGCTGCAGTGGGACATCTCAACATACGCCTTTCCATTTCAATACGGCAATGTGCTCACTACCTGTTACGTTGTAAACCTACAAAATATAAAGTTATACTGTTTTTCTGCCTACCCTTTGAAATAATGCATAAATGTAGGTATGTTTGAAAAGTCACCAGTAAACAAAACAACAATAATCAGTAAATAAATAGTTTCATCCAAGTCCCTTGATGTTTTTCCATTGTTTGCTTGATGACTAAATAAATAGAATTTTTCAACATGAATACACAGAGATAGTGATGAGGGGGAATTTTGTTTTAAACAGATACCTACTGGGAGCGCAATATTTATGAGTTATAACTACATCGTATACGTTACAAAATTAAAAGATCTCAATCCAACAGGATAAGCAGTGCAAAAAAAAACTACTTTTAAGGTTTCGTGCATAAAGTGTAAAACGGGACCCAATTACTTCATAATAGGTCACCAGGCTGTATAATCTCATGAACCGTGACAGCAAGACAGCTGAAATTTTCACAGATTATGTATTTCTGCTCCCGCTACAATAAGCTGCGAATAACAAATAGGTGCTAAAAACAACAAAAAATAGAAGGCTCCCATACAGCAAGCGTGTTTTTTTTTGCTACGGAACCCTCTATGTGCAAACCCGACTATTGTGATTATTACTGTCCCATTTCTACGGTTAACGAATCTCTAATCATTCTAAAAGTTTAATCTCAATTGCACACTTTTAAATTTTGAAATTATGACAGCCCTTGTCTATCATAGAATAAATAAACAGATATCAAATAACTCTACGTCTCAATACAATCTACCTATAACTAAATCTTCCCTTCGCCGATATTAAAAGTAAGTAACTTGACTCTTTTAATCAGTCAATATTAAAAAAAAACAGCAATGTGTACTGTGTATACTCGCAATAAAAATTTTGAAGAAGCCTGTGAAACACGAGGGTCGGGCTACATTAAAAAATAGAAGCCCGTTTTGTTCGTCTCTGTTCCTCAATCAACTTTTTAAACTGTAGGTTACATTAAAACAGTCAAAGTGCGAGTCTAACTCACGTCCGAAAGGTTTCGTACCGAAAAAGTGTAAAAAAACACGTTTGTTGTTCATCTCACAATAAACCACAAATTACTCAAGAGCTAGTTATTAGGTAAGAACCTATTAGTCAAAATGAAACAATCATCTCAGATTTAGATCTAATTACATTTATATATATTTTTTTTTAAGGTTCCATATCCAAAGGGCAAAAATGGGACCCTATTACGTGAGACTTCGCTGTCAGTCGGTCTATCACCAGGATGTATCTGAAAATTTTCACAGTCAAATATTTCTGTTACCGCTATTAAAAATAAAAGGAGCTCCCATACCTACGAAAAATGAGTATTTGCCTTTTTTTAAACGGAACTCTCCGTGCGCGACTCCAACTCGCACGTGACCGAGTGCGGATGGCTTTTTTTTCTCATCAAGTCTCAAAAGTTATCATTATCAAAACTTGACCTCAAATTCCACCATTCAATAATGTACAAATTGATTCAATACTTCACATTTTTAACAACTTACATTGAATATTCGGAGCGCCCTACAAAAGTATAGAATAACCAAATAATGAGATGTTATAACAACACTTGAGTATGACCGGCCATCGAAACCTTTTTACAACGAAAAAAATTGCGAGTGGAATCCGTAAGTGGCAACCTTAATGTCTTGGAAAACGTTTTTCAAGGTAATATCAACTTTACTACCCACACATTAAAGTTTGTATTACGTTTAGCATTTAGTATCATAAAATATTTAAAAAAAAATGTAAGATATGTTTAACAAATTTCTATCTTATGTCATAAAAAACTAAGTTTAAATTAAATTGTAGTTTTGTTGACTTAAATTGACAAGACAAAGAATAATCAGTTCTAAAACGTGTGTTTAAGGTATAATTTGATTTGTATTAGTTCAAGTGTAGGGTAAACGGTTCAGTAATCGACCGGGGGTTAGTGAGTGCGTTTGATATGTTTGTATTCAGGTTCAAGTGCGGATGTTATATTGGGTAGATTGATTTGATTAAAGGCACAGATAGGGTAAGATATATTCGGATAGTTTGGCGATGGATAGTGTTGTAGAAATCAATACGTAGATATTTTCAATTGGTCTGGATTGAAATAATGTTAAGTGATACCTTCCTAATTATCTATAACTACTTTAATATGAGATGGGATAACTTTGTCTTTAAAATAATATGCAAATGAATGCATTGAATGACACAGTTAAAAGTTTAAATGTAGAAGAAGTTAAAGCTACTTATTATTGAATTACTATCGAATTTCGAATTTTCGACAGCCCAAAAAGTCTCTTGTTATTATTGTTATTATAGTAGATATCTATATATCTACTTCTAAATTCCTGTTATTAAAATTACTAAATGGCAATTTGTGTGATTTTATGTCTGGCCTTTTTTTAACGTGAGTGAAAATTGCTATGCCGAACTCCTGCCGACTAAAAAAACCTCCCGTAACGCCGAACAGCCTACGGTTGGGAGCCCCGAGTAGCCTCGTAAGAATGTCCCAGGACTCCCAACTCTTATACCTACTTACTACTTAAACACCTATATTTGTGTGATACCTAATCAGTTTCTAAATTCTAGATCTGAATATGTACCTACTCAGTATCTAAATTCGAGTAATATAAAAAGTGGCGTTGTCTAAAAAGAAATTTATCTTGCATCTCTTTAAAAAATAAAGCAAACATAATAATTTTCAGCATCAAAAACCTTTAAAATAACCCTTTCAACCCTTAAATTGAGCTCTCGTTATCCCATACAATAAACGTCCAGGTTGCATCCCTGACCAAGCGTGAGACAGACATATACAAACTGTTCAAGTATGAGCAGGGTAGCTATATGTTTCAAGTGGTACTTCAAATATAAATGGTATCGGATCGCTGAGGAATGAGATGGGTATATCTGTATCGTATAAGTGGGAGGGAGAGGGGAGATACTGAATGCGCTTGAGTGGTCAGTACAGTACTGTGTAGATGTTTGAAGATGCTTTAAGTGGTTCGTATTAGTTTAACTATTATACTGAACTAGATATCGTAGATTTTGCTTGATGTATTAAACTAGCTGATACTTGGAACTCGCCTCCATTTTGTTCCCTTTCCTTCATCCCATGAGAAATTATTCCAAAAATAAAAAGTTTTTAACCCTGTAGGTACTAAATTTCAGCCAGACTGGAATGATAAAGAGAATATGGGTAAAAGAGGATTAGTTTAGATAGGTTCGAGATGGCAGGGGTCTGGGGCGCTACCCATGATGAACTTGGACAAGGCCGGCGACGCAGTGGCTCGGTATGGATGGGATCACGAGAGTGCGCCCAAACATGCCGGCGCTGTAGTTGCCGAGGCTAATTAGCAAAGACTTCTATATAAACTGAGGTAGACGCGCCGTACTCTAACAAGCGAGATTTCAAAAGCAATCCTCATACACACACATTGCTAAGATTACACTCACTTATAAATACTATTTACGTAATTGTCACCACACACAATAGTAATATACGGATAGAACAAGAGTAAAAGAGAAGGCGTATGGTCTCCAATTGCAAGTCGAGTAACTACTCTCGAAGTTTTGACTCACAACAGTGCGAACAACGCTGCTAATTAGCGCAGTTTATAGGTTTCAAAAATCGGTGCGTAGGGCATGTCTACCTCAGTTTATATAGAAGTCTTTGCTAATTAGTATGTAAGACACGGGCTTAGGTATCCCCGCCCCCCGCATTCTCTTGAAAGAGTTCTTTAAGGGAGCTGGTTTAGAAAATGACGAAAAGGAGGTGCAAATGAAAGCGTTTTTTGTCTGCTTATGTAGACGGAAATTTATAGCCAAAAATAGATTTTTAATCTACAAGATGTGTGTCAAAATATGGTTTTGTTGTAAATTGTATATTAATTAAACATAATGTGTAAAACGATCATAGAGTCACCCCCAAATTTTTTGATAAATGCATTTTATGACTTCAAATTTTATCGACGCGAAAGAAAAACATATGCCAGCATATGAAGAAAATATACATCTATAAATTGGTTTTCTTTGATTTTCAATAAGTATAAGTATTATAGCTTGTTACTGCTAAAATAAGCTATAAAATGCTACATTTCCTAGCCTGAAGGACGCGTGTTTTGTATGGTCAGGGTCGTTAGGGCTACCCAAGGCCTTACAAACGGGGCTAGCTTTCGAACATGTACCTATTTAGCTAGTAAATTAATGTGATCACTAGGCTTTGCCTATGGCAGAGGTGAGGAATAAAATAAAAAAAAATCAGCCAGATCAGTTTAGCACTTAGAGCGTGAAAGATTATCTAACATCCACACATCCGTTCTCAGATTATTTTGCATTTATAATTGCTAATGTATTTGGCTTCACCTGCATGGTTCCTTTTATCCCCACAGGGACTGGTCCTCGGAAAATAATTTCTGACCTAGGTATGTGCTTTCCCAAGGTCTATACTATCTATCTTTTTACCAAAGTTCATCTTATGAAATCGCAACGATGTTCAATCGACGCGTGTTAAAATAAAAAAATAAAATAAAATATTTATTCTCTTTGAAATTCTTAAAAAAAAAATTTGGATGGTCAAAATTTTTGTGACTCAACTGGGGGTTCGGAAATGCTACAGACTGAGAAGAACACCCCAAGAAATTCAGTCCGGTTCCTACCAAAATTCATCTTAGTATTTAATACAGTTTTTTTTAACATGTAGAAACTTAGAAAGGAGCATTTCGTGTCACGTGTCACTAGTAAAACAGTATGACTGATTCTGTAGATGCAAAATTGCCCAAAAAAGCACAGATTCGACGCGTTTAAAAACAGTAGACATGACTGGTTCTATAAATGCAATATTAGCCCCAAAAAAACGTTTTTGGACAATTATCCGGACTAGGGGAAACATTTTGAGTTTTTTAGATCAATTTGCGGTAATTTTGCGTTGAGCATGTGTACGTCATATTAAGTTACGTCACCAGTGTCCCATCGACACAATACTGGGGACATTTGTGACGAAACTTGACACCGACCAACAATTATTGTTAGGAATATTGGACTATTATTAAAGTATTAAATACTGTAAGTAAACCGCCTACCTGACTGGTTCAAATTAATTAGTTCGTGGAAATAGTGAAGGTATTTTTAACTGGCCAAAATGAAATCTATCGATTGTGGGCCACTTATCACGCTTCGCTAGAAAACCCCGGAATTGTAAGACGAGGGAAAGACGCGAGGTTCGACAACAAAAAGGTCTTTTTTTTGTTTTTATATTCAGAGGGGCAAGTGCGAGTTTCGGTGAGCGCCTGTCGACATTCACGAACGAGCGCGTTATCACCGATTTGTATGAGATCGAGACAAGTTCCCGCGTTTACAGCTAGGTGGCGGGGTCTCGATTCCAAACGAATTGGTGAGCCGTGAATGTCGACAAGCTCACGCAAAAACTCGCACTTGCCCCTCAGCTCGCCAAATTGACGTCGCCACCAGCCTGATGGAAAGCCGTGGCGCATCTAGCGATTGGGGGGCACTTCTGACAGTGGTCCTCAAGTTGGCGACCCTGTGATGTGCCTCTTCACGCTCCTCTTAAAGAACCCGGGATTGTTAGAGGAGGGAAACACGTGTGCGGGCAGGTCTTTTGAATCTCTCTGTTCCGGCGAAGATTCTCTCCACTGTATGAGTGAATCTAGAGATAATTTTGAAAAGCAATTAGTACCCTATGCTAACTAAATCAGAAAACACCGCCTCAAGTCTCGTCTGTCACCAGGCCGTATCTGAGGAACCGTGATAGTTAAAGAGCTGATATTTTGATAGATGATGTATTTCTGTTGCCACTATAACTACAATATAAAATCAGAAACAGAAAATTAGGGCTGCAATATTCGACCTTGACAAATCCTAAGGCAATTCAAAGGATTACAGCGTTCGCTTATTTCATTCGATTCTAATACAAGGTACTGTTATAAAATCTGAGGGGTTTTAAGAAAAAATGTAGCCGTAAAATATTGTTCTAAAGACCTATATCTATTTTATGACAAGTTTTTGTGAGGATTAAACTCATTTATTTAGATAAAAAAAGTACATTTTTTGTTAAGATTTTTGCAAAATTTCTCATTTTTCGAGAGCGATTTCTATCGAACAAAGTATTCCTAATCGTATTTTGATATGTTAAAAAAGCAAAAGTATGTAATAAATTACAAATATTACAATAATATAGTTTTATAAGATCAAATCGAAGAATATTTCCTAGTATATAGTTCACCCCAAGATGAATCTATTTCGAATATACAAGCCTTAAAGGGGGCAGGTCTTTTTTTGGTACAGGACCCTCCATGCGATTTGCACTTGACCTGTTTTAGGAAGATTTCTGAAATCTGACCTAGCGAAGAGTCAACGCTTCAGGCCGTGATCCGTATGAACCACATTTAAATAAACGTCTAAAACTTCAGACGGTCACCAACATTTGAACAAATATTGAGAATGGTCTTGCAATATTGGACAAATGTTGTACTTTTAATTTTTAGTTAAACATTGCCAACAGTTTAACCATTAGCCAGAAGGTTAATTGGTTATCAAACTTCAATTAAATTAATTGAATTTTTAACTAGACAATTGCAGTTGAAATTTCGAAAAAGGCCTTTAAGTACCTACCTTTGGTTAATATTAAAAATGCTTGTACTCCTTGAGTTAAGGATAGAGATACAAGGTACAGTCGAGCAAATAAGTATTGGTTCACGAATTTTAGCCAAATTGGCTTATCGGCCAACTAGATATAAAACAAAAAATGGCTAAAATTATAGAATATAGACGTTTGCGTCATAATTTATGCTTCTACATTTGCATTTACTGCCAGATTCGCAATACAATATGTAGAGCATGTGAGGAAGAACCTGGCAAGAAAACTCACGGCCACTCTTTTCAAATAGTCTTAGTACATTCGTTTGTAATACAATAAAGATTAACAATTTTGTCTACACAAGCGACTTTCACAATCGCGCCTAATTAAGTGAGGAGCAGCAACTCATGTCCATGTCCCTGTATCGTTAAAATAGTCATCAATAGTACAATAATTATGCCCTTTTTAAAGCCCCTAAGATGATAGACAAGTATCGCTTCAAGCTCACCTGATTAAACGTGGTCACTGTTGTCTATGGCAAGCTATATTATCTATCTGACAATTCCTTTTTTTTTTTGTTTAACGTGAGGGAAAATCCTCATAGATGTTATGCCGGACTCCTACCGACTAAAAAACCTCACGTCACGCCCAACAGCCTGTGGTAGGGAGTCCCGGGTAAGCCCTCGGAATGATGTCCCGAGACTCACAACAGACCTACGGCCGCCGCTGCGGCCTCGCCCAGGCCAGGGGGTGGTTCGGGTGCTATCCCGCGTCTATGGGGGGTTTCGGGTGTGATCCCGCTTCTAAGGGGGGGCGTGCGTGAGTTGCTCACGTCATGGGCCTGCTTCTGTAAAGACGGTGAGCGACCCTCTCACCGTCCTCAGGCCCATCGGATAATTCCTTACAATCGAAACACCCTGAAGCTGTACAATGTGAGTAATGCTCCCTCAAACGTTTGTTAATAAAAGTCGACCACAGTATATTATAATATCCAGAGAGCCAACAATGTCCCCAGCTCATAAAATGTCAATATAACACATAGTGTCACGCGACTGTGACATTCCGTCCTACACCGCAATATCGTTGCAATGTATTGCTTTTGGGCCGCGCAACTTATGAGCGACGGCGATTTTTGGTGTTATTTGTCAATGAATTGCTAGCAAATCCTTTGATATTATTTAAAAAAAGGGCCATATTGTCCCAATAATGTCTACCTATTAAACGTTTTTTTTTCTAAAATTCAAAAGTATAATTTTATCCACCCATACTTCCATAGTAATATTGTAAATGAGAAGGTGTATCTGTTTGGAAGTCTAAGTCCTAAGGAATACCTAAATATTTCGACAACCTTTTTAAAATTAAGATAGGTATATTATGTGTGGAGAATGGCATGAACTATTTCTTTTACAGGAAAATAAACACAACAGATGTCATCGCCTGTGGTGATAGCCAAAGTCTGTCGGGAATCCGGGATAAAGAAATCATATATCTTTCGCCCCGTTCGTTAAAAAGTATCTTTAATGATGAAGTTTTGACAGCATTTTGTCACAGATAGCAGCATTTTTTTACAATCATAGGTATCTATATGGTTCAACTAAAAAGATATTAAGTTTCTGGTGCCGAAGAGTTTACTCGCATAACTTGTACCACACCCGAAGTTGTGGTATGTCGGTATGGGCACGCGGACTGCTCTGTCCCTCCCCTCTATCACTGTAATAAACATTACTCCACTATATTATACACTATTTAACTTTTATACTGCGACATTATTCATTTCATATTATATTTCTGTACATTTCATCCGTCGGAGTCTGAGTAAAGCTACCTCTTAAATTTCTTTTTTCTAGGTCAACGTTAAGTACCTACACTGTTAATTTTGATTAACTTGAGAGTGTCGATAAAGAAAAAAAAATGTGGAAATTCTCACACAACATCATCAAGCACAAATTATCAAGGCTCATGAATGCGTGGACGGAAATTGACGGGTAAAACTCTCTTATTTAGGAACGGCGAAATATGAGACGTTCCACCCGTTATTTGGCGTACACGTATTCACGACGTGTGATCAAGAATCGGCGCCCTGGTATCTAGACGACTGATAGACATACTTAAATGTATATTTCTAAATACTTACATATTATAGACAAACTAGCTGATGCCCGCAGCTTTACCCGCGTCAAATTTGTTCCCGTTCCCGCTTCCCGTTGGCGTAACGTAAAGTAGCCTATGCGTTATTCCAGACTATAATGTATCCCTGTACCAAATTTCAGCCCGATCCGTTCAGCCGTTCGAGCGTGCAAGAGTAACAAACATCCACACTCACAAACTATCGCATTTATAATATTAGTAAGATTACACCCAGACACAGAACAAATCAATATGATCATCACACAAAGAAATTTGTCCTGGGTGGGAATCGAAGTCGCGATATAAAGGAAGGTAAGTTTTTGGCGACATAAACGGCAGTATTTTTTGCGTTAACTTAGCTTAGAAGTTTAGTTTTTTTACAGCTTCAAAGGACCATAGAGCTGATTTGATGGTTTTAATTTCAACACTATACCTTACTGCGTTCTCAAGATAAAGGGTCTTTATGGACAGACAGACGGACGGACAAACAGACGGACAACAAAGTAATGCTATAAGGGTTCCGTTTATTTCTTTTGATATACGGAACCCTAAAAACGACTAACTATCATGCGGGCAAAGTAATTTTGGAAAACCAAATAAAAAAAACCGGCTAAGTGCGAGTTGAACTCGCCCATGAAGGGTTTCGTAGCAGCAAGTAATTTAATATAAAAGTTCTTATAGTTCGTTGTAACTTTGATTGATGTTGATTTTTCTAACCGAAAATTCCGGTTTATGACGTATTAAAAAAAAAAGTATCAGCTCTATCTCGTTCAAACCAATTTTCGTTGGTAGTTTTTATAGTAATGTACATCATATATTCTTTTTAGATTTATCATTCTCTTAGTTTAGAAGTTAGAGCGGGGGGGGGACACATTTTTCCACTTTGGAAGTGTCTCTTGCGCAAACTATTCACTTTAGAAAAAAATTATGTTACGAACCTCAATAACATTTTTGAAGACCTATCTATAGACCCCTCACGTATGGGTAAGATGAAAAAAAAAATTTTGAGTTTCAGTTCTGACCCCCAAAATTTACTGCTTTTTTGCTAGTTTATAAAAATCTTAATGCGGTTCACAGAATACATCTAGTAACCAAGTTTCAATAGTGTCAAAAGTGGCTGTGACACACGGACGGACAGACAGACATGAAGAATCTTCAAGGGTTCCGTTTTTGCCATTTGGCTACGAAACCCTAAAAATACACCTCTATAAAAGAAATTTCTAAAGGTTCAAAAAAAGTACCATTGCGATACAGAGTACTGCATAAAAAGTTTCAGTGCATTCACAGTGTAAGGGTGAATATTGTGACATTTCACGTGTGTAAGTTAATTGCTGCTTACCGTGTCAGCGGCGTTGGGTTGTGGTGTATACAGTTTGTATTTTGCTTTGCTTCAAAGATTTGCTACGGAACGTGAAAAAGTGACCGGTACTACGGAAACTCGAACGAAAAGATTTTTTTTACGTGAGGAAAATCCTACATAGATGCTATGCCGGACTCCTACCGACTAAAGACCACACGTTTCCTATCTAACAGCCTACGGTTGGGAGCCCCTGGTAAGCCCGGAAGGATGACCCCAGTATTGTAGCATTTGTCACTCACAGTCAAATATATTGATTGTGTTTTGGTCAGAATTGAGCTTAGAGTTGAGTTGGAGAACCTTTGAGAACAATGCGCTACCGCCGTTTAAAGATAGACTTTGAGAGTTAAGCATTAATTCGTGAGAAAAATTAATGGTGGTTTTATGATGGAGTTCAATTAATACGATTCTATTGTTTGTATTTCTGTCAACAGACAATATCTTGTCAATCGTTATTTTTGCGCATGAGAAAGAGAGAGAATGTTCCGACCTTGTACTAAAAGAATCCTACTAATCCTACAAATATTATAAATGAGAATGTTTGTGAAGATGTTTGGATGTTTGTTATTCAATCACGCTCTAACGGCTAAACGGATCGGGCTGAAATTTGGTACAGATATAGCTTATAAGTCTGGAGTAACAAATAGGCTACTTTGATCTCTGCACTATGTTTCCACAGGAAGCGGGTACGAGTGGAAGTACGGGGCGAAGCCGCGAGCATCATCTAGTAGAAAATATTATTTTGTTCACAAAATAGCAGTGGACAAAGTGTAATCTGTATTATCAGAATCGATAAGATGTTCTAATAGCCAGCATGTAAGTTGCTATTAATAAAATAATAAATAATAAAATATTCTTTATTGTACACCATAAAGGAACATATTCAAAGAAGAAGATCTTAATCTACGTATGTACAATATTATTTACTATTTACTTGTAAAACATGTTGATTGGCGAACAGATGCCTATACTAAGTTACCTAATAAGGGAATTCGTAGGCGGCCGAAAAAATACTCGTTTTCGCAGTATTTTTTTGACATTTTCTTTCATTTAATTAAGCGATCACTAATTAAACTAGCAGAAAAATAGGTATTCCAAATAACGTACGTATTATTTGGCAAACTGGTAGGGGTCAACCTCGGCGTACGCATGACGACCAAATAAAAGACCTATTGGTAAAAGGCCAGGCCTAGAGTGTATGAAAGTAGAAGAAGCAAAAGTGGTATGCCAGGATCGTAGCAAGTGGAAAGTCATTATCTCTGCCTACCCCGATGGGAGACAGGCGTGATGATATGTATGTGTAAGTATTATTTGTAGGATTACATTCGAGTTACAATAGTACTCTCCAGTGTCAAACTCACTTGCAAGAGTACCGACACTTTTCTCTTACTTTCTCAATTAACGTAAATTACACACTAAACATGAAACTAGCTACACATTGCTTTTGAAAAGAAAATGTTATTTGTGGAAAAGCGCGCCAACTTACTTGTGACGTAAAAGAAAATTTGTTTGAGGTTATAATTTTAAGGTTTTATGCTTCGTTGAGAAATACAAAAATGCAGTCGCAAATTCATTTGAATTAAACTGATTTGTGTGGGTGTGGGTGTATGTATGTACGCACAGTGATAATGAATGTTTCTTCTGAGATTACGTTATGCGAAATTCCTAAAGTGGAAAGATTGATTTTGAAACTACCAAACCGATTTTAAATATTCTTAGGCTATAAAAACCAGCGCAAGCCACAAAAGTTCTCAAAAAGAATGAATTGCCACGCTTTTAAAATATGTTTCATTACTGCACCGCTCCTCCACATAGTAGCGTGATGTTAGATAGCTTTCCCTACTCTATACCTACCTATTTACTAATATTATAAAGCTGAAGAGGTCAAATTTCCTGGGACATCCTTTCAAGGGCTTACCCGGAGCTCCCAACCGTAGGCTGTTGGTCGTTACGTGAGGTTTTTTTAGTCGGTAGGAGTCCGGCATAGCATCCATGAAGGATTTTCCCTCACGTTAAATAAAGAAAGAGGTCAATTTTGTTCAAATCAAATCAACAATTACTTATTTGTATGATTTGAACAAGATTTCAGGACCTAAAGGTAGGAATTAAAAATTCCTAATTAAGAAGAAGAGAAGTTAGTTCAATAACATTCTTTTAATGTCTACCTAGGTCCTGAAATCGCGTTCAAATCAAACAAACAAACCCTTCAGCTTTATAATATTAGATGGTATGTAGGTATAGATTTAATATGATTTACGTCATAGCGAAGTCTCCATGCCATGCCTTCATTAGCTTCACGTAGGCAGTCCTGGGGTATCCTTCCGAGGGCTTACCCGGGGCTCCCATCCGTAGGCTGTTAGGCAGGACACGTGAGGTTTTTTAGTCGGTGGGAGTCCGGCATAGCATCCATGAGGATTTTCCTTCACGTAAAACCAAAAAAAAGCTTCGGGTTTAGCATAGAGATTGCTACAAGTAACTCTCCAGATATAAAACGAAAAGCGACTCAACAGTTTCCCCTGTTTCTTTCCCTGTTTTTCTCCCGGGGCCGGAGTGGCAACACTTTACACTGTTGTACCGTAATTGCTTGCACTGCGCTTTTTCCCCCATAAACCTAGTGTTTATTTTTATTCGTTTCGATGGAACGTCATGGTTTAATTGTAATTTTCATGGACCAGCCAGGTTTGGTTAACATTATAGTGGAGAATAATTTCTTAACAATTAATTTATACGACGTCAGTGCTGCTGATTGGGGTCAGGAAATGGCTGTCAAGGGCATAGGAGTCTCGAGCCTGCTCATGTTATAATATACATACACAACACACACAGATTTGTATGATGACTGCCTCGTTGGTCTAGAGGTCGAATCACGAGTTCGGTTCCCATCATTATTTATATTTATTTATTTATAAACATAAAATTATAGTTGTTATAAGTATATTATGACATGAAAAACAAAACTCTTCGTGTTAACGGTGGGATGTTAATAATGTCCACTAAAATTCGCTGGAACTCATAGGGCGACTCTACTGCAATGCCAACACACAAGAAACGATAGACAAGCTGTCAGTCAAAGGTAAAATAACTGTGAACGGACTTATATTTATGATAGAAACTTAACTAATCAGTCATCTGACATAAACGTTGTGATGTAGACATTCATTATGATAAAGGATTTTTGAAAACTGCCGCCTCAAAAGTTATAGAACAGTTATAGAACATTCGAAGTATGTCGCGGGGTATTTCAGTAAGTTTATAATAATGTGTAAATCTACATTATGCGTCGTTAAAGATTTGTGTCAAGCAAACGCAGACAAATGTTTTCTTCATATAAATACAAATAATAGTGTTAACCTATAAACGAATGACGATATCTTTTGGCCCAGGGCGGCGATTCTCGATCATAAGACATGAACACGTGTACCTAAATTTACTGGTAAAACTTCATCTGTAGATCACTCGAGATTATTTACTCGAGTCGTCTATTCATGTGATCGAGAAATGTAGACCCACCTTAACTGGTTTGTCAGTAAATACCTAAATTTAAAAAAACTACTAAAGTTTTAATTGTGCCGGAAAGCTTGTAGCATTAAAGACTTTCTAGAAGACTAGGCTGCCTGGCAGTGACACGAATTGCTCCTTTCTACATATTAAAAAAAATGTAATAAATTCTAAGATGAACTTTGGTAGGGACCGGACTGAGTTTCTTGGGGTGTTCTTCTCAGTCCGCAGCATTTCCGAACCCCCGGTAGAGTCACAAAATTTTTGACAAGTATATGTATTTTTTTTTATTTCAAGGGAATACATTTTATTTTATTTTATTTTATTTATTTTATTAATATTCTACTAACTTAAGAATCCCTTACCTGGTGAATCATCAGACAGATCTGTATAGTGGTGGGGTGCCGTGGACGTCTGGCTCGCGTATAACAGGTTCAGTTCCCGGGCCTCGTTTTCTTCTTGTGCTTGTTGGCGGCGGAGGGCGACCTTTGAGAATATTTACAAAAATATTAGTAGGCACTACTTATTCAAATGAATCTTACCACGTAACATTATAATTGTCTAAAGTTTGTATATCACGCTCTAACCACTGAATTATTTTGGGATTTCTCTTTCTAATGTGACAAAATCCCTCATGGATAACATGCCAGACTCTTACGGACTAAAATCATACATTGCTCTACCGCTGTCAACGATCAGGAGCCCCCGGTAAGCCCTCGAAAGTTCAAAGCATAGACTTGTTCTATGGTCCCAGGATTTTGGGAGGGAAGACTTGGAATAATAAATCAATTGCTCTGAGTATGCCTCGATAGTTCGGCTGGTTCGGCGGTCTTAGATCGGCTCTCAAGTATTGGGGATAGACGTAGACGGCATTGTTTAGTAATCATACTATTTGCTTCGTAAAATTATTTCTGCCTAAACGACGCCCGCAGCAGTTTCCCGTGGGAACTTATTCCTGGGGTATAGACTATGCGTTTTTCCGGACTGTAATCCATCCCTGCACCAAGTTTCAGCCAGATCCTTCCAGCCGTTAGAGCGTTAAGGAGTTACAAACATCCATACTTCTACAATTACTTCGTCATTACAATATTTAGATAAAAAGTCAGCTTCATACCTGAGCAGCCATAACCCGTTGCCTCTCCGCAATGAGGGTGCACTTCGCGCAGACACAGTCCCTCCACCGGCAGTACCGCTTGTGGCCCTTGAGCGCGGAGACCACGCCGTGGTTGCGGCAGCGCGCGCACTTGGGGGTCCGCTGGTGGGGCAAGGCCGACTGGGTTAATTATGTAGTAAGTTCCTTGGACTGATGAGGGCTGGGGATTATGGAGAGAGGGTTGCACTGGTAAGAACCTGAACAACGAATACCTTAAGGCTCTAGCCTAAAATAAATAAATACTCCCATAGATAGATCAAGCATGCCTGCACCGTGCAATCTAAGGTAACATACTGGATAGTAGACGGAATATCCAGCATGTGGGAGCTAATTTATTGCCATTTGCATGAACTACAACAAAGATGGCTAAAGGCGTCTTAGCCTAAGGTAGTTTTTAAAGTTTTGCTTCAGCGATGGAATTACGACGAGGACTTTTTCTTGTTCGCGTTTGGAGCCTAGGTATTAAAAACTATGGCAAACTTGTGTATTTATAAGCCTATACCCAGAATGATAGCTATAACCCGATGCCTCTCCGCAATGAGGGTGCACTTCGCGCAGACACAGTCCCTCCACCGGCAGTACCGCTTGTGGCCCTTGAGCGCGGAGACCACGCCGTGGTTGCGGCAGCGCGCGCACTTGGGGGTCCGCTGGTGGGGCAAGGCCGACTGGGTTAATTATGTAGTAAGTTCCTTGGGCTGATGAAGGCTGGGGATTGGAGAGAGGTTTTATAGGCGTCACAACAATCTACGGAACCGGTAAGAGCCTGCTGAACCCTAACGTACCAAATACTCTAAGGCCCTATCCTGCCATATTTATATGTGCTGAATAAATACACAGATAGATAGTTCTGGGATGCCTGAATGATGCCTCCTGAGGTAGGTGACAAACGGATGGTAGATGGGATGTCCAGGATGCAGAGAGATAACTAATTGCCTTTCGCACAGACAAAAACAAAGCTGGCTAAAGGCGTCTTGGGCAAACAGTAAGTAGTTTTTAATCACGTTTGGAGAAATGTAAAAACTTTGGCAAAGTTGTGTCTTTATAAGCCGACTGGGTTAATTATGTAGTAAGTTCCTTGGACTGATAAAGGCTGGGTATTCTGGAGAGGGGATCAATCCAATCAATCAAATCAGCACACGACAGTCTATTGCTGGACATGGGCCTCTCTCAGATCACGCCACATTACACGGTCCTATGACGATTGCATCCAGTCTCTATTTGCAGACGGAAGCTTCTGAATCCTAACATACTTAAAACCCTAAAGCCCTATCCTACCGTATATTGTAGATGGTTCGGGATGCCTGCACCATGCGACCATAGTAAACGGATGTTATTTTTAAACTATCGCGGTTTTCTACACTCATACTTATAGAATTCGGGACTTCACACGGGACAATAGCGGAGGGTAGTTTGGCAAGAAGTTACTTCATGGTTTTCGTCGATTCTCGCCTCAGTCCACGGGCGCTGCAACGTGCTCGAAACGTCGGTGTGAAAATGTAAGTAAATGTGTTTCGCGTGAAGTCCCGAATTCTATAAGTTTAGTAAACGGATGTCAAAGAAGTTGAGAAATAATTCACTGCCAGTCGTCACACTCATACAGACACTCTCAAGTAAGGTAGCTAACGTTGTCTTGGCCAAAACAGTCAGAGGTAATATTTTTTTTCGAATGTGTAAAAGGAATTTGGAGCGGCTTTGTATCTCTCTGCGAGCAACAATAGAAACCATACAACGAACTGGGTTTTATAATTATGTATCAACTTCCTTAAGCTGATGGGAGCTAGGTATTCTTGAGAAGGAGTGGAATTAGAATCGAAGCATCTGTAGACTGTCTGTTTTTTTGGAATACTGTGACAAAACCCTAGCCTAGCTAAATGCTATAATTAACCAAATGTCTTTAGAACTTTTCATGTACCTATTATTTTTTTTAGAAAATGTTCAGAGATACAAAACGTAACAAAACCGGCAGAGTCGCCCATATGAAAATACTAGCAAAAACCTACCTAAGTTTATCTGCCTACATAAAATTTCTTGTATCTTCGTTTCATATCTTTCTTATGGAAATAATTATGTATAATAAACAATAAAAAAAAATTAAATAAAAATACTAACTAAAAATTAATATATCTATGTTTCTTGCAAAGTCCCAAAACTCATAATTTGCACATATAATTATTTTGACTTTAAAGTAACCAAACACATTCTTTAATACATTACTAGCGGCCCGCTCCGGCTTCGCACGGGTATACAGTATTTCTCCACTATTTATTGGATGTTATTATACATATAATATAAACCTTCCTCTTTAATCACTCTATCTATTTAAAAAAAACGCATCAAAATCCGTTGCGTAGTTTTAAAGATTTAAGCATACAAAGGGATATAGGGACAGAGAAAGCGACTTTGTTTTATACTATGTAGTGATTTAATAAACCTAACAAAAATATCAAAAACACAATAGAATATTATAATAACATTTAAAAATAATGTTACAAATTATAAGTGTTAATTTCAAATTCCGAATTGCAAATGTTACGAAGGGCGAATATGATACATCGTAATTCGTTCAGTTACCTTTCAATTTTAGTTTGTAATTGTTACGTGTTTGTAACAGGAAGTGTTATTTGAAACTGATATTTTGTTAATGTTATATTATATTCGTATTACTGTATCCCGCGTTGGAGAAAAAAGGAAGTTGGTAATTTAGGTGGTCAATGGGTACATTATTTCAATTTTAAAATAGGGTGGCCACGCAACTGATATGGAGAAGAACCCGAAAATTTACGCTGTCAAATTTAAAATCCTCTTTCAATTTATGCAATTTTTACCAAGCATATCATTAGTTTATATTTTCTATACTTACCATTCTGGCTGATAACACAGGGACATTTTCTTCAGTTCAAGATGTGAACAATATCTAGCTCTCAGGGCCATTAATTTGAAAATTAATATACCTATGCTTTTGATAGCTTTGAAAGTTCTGATAGTTTAATGTCATTGAAAATCATCCTATTTTATGCTGCACTAGGTATATTTTTTAATCAAAAGTGGCTTTATCAGATAGTATAAAAAATAAGTCGGTAGTGATGATACACACATTCATAATGTTAAAAGTCGTTACAGGCTCTACGCTCGCGTAAATACAGAAAACCACTAAAATCGGAGATCGAAATGTTTCGCTTTTGTGGTAGAAACATTATTCTTAGCATTCTATGGATTTTCCATGCGAGCGCCGAGTCCATAGCGTGGCACAGGGGGGGAGCGCCCTGACGGCGTCTGGGACTTGCGACCCATTTGAGTAGGTTTAGGGTGGCCACCTTACTATGCGCATAAACGCTCACCTTCCACCGTCAGTAAAGTTTTCTCTCCTACCCAACCAGATTTGGTAAGATCCTATCAATGCCGTTTTGGATATTCGTTTTAGTAAAGAGTTTACTGAAGCTCTTGGCAATCCAAGGTCTTTAAATACATTTTATAGGGATTTAGCTGAAATTCCTTTTGCTCCTACTTCCAAAACTACAGGACCGATTTGAAAAATTCTTTTACTGTTTGGAAGCTACGCTCTTCCCGGTGCATATATGCTATATTTTATTCCCGTATTCCCATGCGAACGGGAGTTACGCGGGTGAAACCGCGTGACGTCTTTTAGTCATGCATAAAAACACCCAGACTCTCGAGTACCCAGTATATTGTATCATCTATGCTCTCGAGACACATTTATGAATCTCACAATTTTTTGTCTCCGAAATGAATGAATAGGTAAGTAATGATGTAAGTATGAATAGGTATCTGCATACATATGTACATACATACATATATCACGCCTTTATTCTCAAAGGGGTAGGCGGAGGCATTGTATACGTCCACATATCATCTTATAGTTTTATGTCCTACGTAATAGGTGGTGAGCTTATCGCCGTGTTGAAATGGACAGGCGCAGGTCCCCGTGACCCGCATCTTTTCAAGCCGCCTATAAGGCCTTCAACTTGGCTTAACGATTGTCATTTACTGTCAACCGGGTTTCATTTCGAGTTTTCCTTCTCTTCTCAATAGATTTTTTGCGAAAGTGTTCCTTTAGTTGCCTCTTAAGACACCCTCGGAATGTATAGGGGTGGCGACATTTTGTATTCTTACCCATCGTAACACGTTATCTACATAGACTTTAAATAGAATATTGCAGAGAAAGGTAGTTTGACTACCTATCTACAAAAGTTTACATAATATTAGTTACTCGACGTATCAAGCGGAACAGACACACTTTCTGTATTATTGACGTTGCTACTCAAGTTATGTCATTAAGTAGGTACTATAGACAAAGTGGTGGTTCTAGTGATATTTCCATTACCTAAGGTAAATTACTTGAAGCTTGGATGCAAACTACTGTAACATTGAAAGGAACTATCATCTCTTAAAGCAGTTATAATACTTACTACATGATTTGCCCGCATGAAATTCTGTTCCAGCATCCCACAGAAACATATTCCAGGGTCAAAAACAGCCTATGTATTATTTCAGACTACAATTACTGTACAATTTCAGCTAGATCCGTTTAGACGATAGAGCGCGAAAAAGTAACAAATAATTTCACTAACATCTTCACAAACTTTGACATTACAAACAATAAGTAGGTCGGTACCTAGTAGGATTTCAATTTTTTAAGTATCACAGCCTGAATCTGTAAGGAATACAGGATATTTTCTTTTCATAAGTTTTTTCCTAATAAGAATATAGTCTGGACAATTAGTTAACAAGTTAAAATAATATTACTTTAAGAGATGGTAGATACCTAGTAACTAAACTGCCTTTTACTTTAAACTGAGACAAACTGCAACTCTACTAATTCTCAACCCAATTTTGATAACGTCATGAAAATCTGATAACATATCTTTCAAGTACCTATTCATCATAACACCTATTACGAAAACATTATAAAAATACTTTTCAAATTACTTCTGTATCTAGAAACTTAGGTATCTAATCTATACTATATTTTTATACTAATATTATAAAGAGGAAAGGTTTGTTTTTTTGTTTGTTTGTTTGTTTGTTTGTAACGAATAGGCTCCGGAACTACTGGACCGATTTGAAAAATTCTTTTACTGTTGGGAAGCTACACTCTTTGCGGTGAGCTATATTTTATTCTCGTATTCCCACGGGAACGGGAACAACGCGGGTGAAACCGCGTGACGTCCGCTAGTCTATACTAATATTATAAAGAAGTAAAGTTTGTGTGTTTGTTAAATTGTAAGGGGTAATCTCAGGATCTACTGAACCGATTTTAAAAATTCTTTCACCAATAGAAAGCTACGTTATTGTGAAGTGTCATAGGCTATATAGCATCACGCTACAACGAATAGGAGCGGAGCAGTAATAGTAAATATTTCAAAAACGGGGGAAAAGTTATTCCTTTTGAGAGCTTCGTTGCGTGTGCTGCGTAAATATTTATAGCTATGTAAAAAATATGTACTACAAAATTGTTTCTCTTTAAAAGTTCTAAAAAAAAATTGCGCGATAGCATGTGTCTATCTTTGGGTTGGTGCACAATAACCATTTTAATGGCAATAAATTTTTTTCTACAATAAGGCCACGGGATACCTCTTTCATAAACGAAATTGTTCTTAAAAATAATGCGACGGGAATACACGCGACGATAAACCTTTCTCTCTCTCTCTCTCACGTAGTGTTGAACATTAACGACGAGACGCTACGGGAGTAAACCAAAGACTTCTATATAAACTGAGGTAGACGCGCCGTTCTCTAACAAGCGAGATTTTAAAAGCAATCCTCAAACACACACATTGCTAAGACTACACTCACTTATAAATACTATTTACGTAATTGTCACCACACACAATAGTAATTTACGGATAGAACAAGAGTTAAAGAGAAGGCGTATGGACTCCAATTGCAAGTCGAGTACCTACTCTCGAAGTTTTGACTCACAACAGTGCGAACAACGCTGCTAATTAGCGCAGTTTATAGGTTTCAAAAATAGGTGCGTAGGGCATGTCTACCTCAGTTTATATAGAAGTCTTTGGAGTAAACGCAACGCGACGGGAGTAAATGCGACGGGAACAGGGAATACTCTCTCTTATGTGGCGCAAACGAAGTTGCGCGGGTCAGCTAGTATAATATATAGCTAATCTTGCTACGGGCCGACGCCGACGGCACATCATTGTATTGTGACAGCAAAATTTTTCTACCGTTGACTCTACAAAATACCGTAAACATTTTCATTATCATGTGAAGCTCTTTCTAAATATATTTTTACACATAGAGATAAAATAATAATATTGTACTGTACCATGAAGTTCATATAATTTATTTTCTTATTGTTAACCGTATTTATTCCCAAATTATGAAAGTATCCTATGGTCAAGCAGTAGCAGATACAGCTACGAGGTGCTACGTCGCATCTCAGACACTTTAGAAATTTGTACACTAAAAGCAATAAATATCTGCAAAATTTAATGGATACTAAAGCTTATAGTATAGGCGAATATGAGATTATCATTAGATACCTACCTATTACAGGTCAGTACCAAAATATAGTCACGTAGAAACTGCTCTACCTATTTTTGTAGCTCTTAAATATTGTCATTTAATATCGATATAAATAGGTAAGAAACCTCATACGCGTTAAACATTATATTCCTTTTGTAAAATATTAATATTTTTAAGTTTTTTAAAGTACTATCTTTATTTTATTACAGTTTCAAAAATAATTAAGTAAATGACAAAAATAACATTGTTAGTGATTAAGACTATACATCAAATAGAATAGAAAACTAATGAATCATAGTATCAAAATAGTTACCTGATATCTTTCGGAAGCTCTCAGGAAAAACGGAGGCAACGCGGCCAAAACTGGATGTTGCACCAGCTGTGACACATCGACACCGTTCGGTAGAGACATCTCCATCAAAACAACAATATAACAATAACAAATACTCAATAATAACAGTCCAACACACTTACAATAACATTCTAATAACAAACACTGAAAAATGTTATTTTTAATTTAACAATTTTTTTATTCAAATAAAGAACTCGTTTCGGATCGCGAACGTTACAGTTAAGCCGACGCACTCTACCGAGTTGTTACGAACACTGTTGATTCATTTTCAATCCGACTGTTGCCGGGGTGGCGGGTGAAAGAGACAGAACGAGAGCGAAACGACACACTGTATTAAAAATTGTACTTCTATCCCTCTCTTACTGTAGTGTTAACTGTATATGTTGTATCATCCGGTTATATAAAATGTTGTAAGATGAGAGGTTGGAATTAACCAATAGGGTAACGTTTCGACCCCGCCTCTGAGCTCCTATTGGTCAGAATATGCTGAAACTTAATTGACAAAGGTGGCTTTTTTGAGAAGCAAGTTTTTGTATGAACAAAAGAGTGAATTGAATAAAGCACAAAAACACAATTATTTTGTTATTCGTTCCAGGATTCCGTTTCGTTTGTTTTATTGTTATGAGGTTTATTGTTGTTATATTGTTCTTGTGTTGTATATTTGTTATGTGGTTGGTGAAATGGTCGAATATGGTCGATTGTTTGTTAATGAGATGTTAGTTGCGATAACTTTGTTGTTATGTTCGAGTGTTTTATTGCGTGTGATGCACTTTGACATTTTTATACTACTGACATATCTTTTTAGGAATATCTTTAAGGTTCAATAATATTGAATGCAGAAACTTGTAATAATTGGTTAGTATTTTTCTCTTTTCAGATTATGATGGTGACCTCGTTAAGTAAGCAGTAGGTAGGTAGGTACTGCTGGACGTAGTAACTTCCAATTTTTGATATTGGGTTTGGTAGATAGGTATAAGGTTTATTTCAAGGGTTCCTACTCTTTGTCATGCCTTCATCCTCGTTACTCAGCACCATTTACTGCTGGTGAGATTTGGGTCCCGAAGATCTGTAATTAAGTAAAAGGATATCATAATACTTATCATCAATCAATGGTTATGTAAGTCGGTACGATAAGAGGAGGTTCCTTCTGTGGTTCGGAAGGAACGTTAAGCCGTTGGTCCCGATTGCCAGTAAAATGGCAGTCGTTAAACCAAGTTAAAAGCCTGGCTGGCAAAATTGCATAGATACGTTTTTATGTGTACTTTATCTAGCGACAACAGAAACACAATATTTCAGCTCTCTAGCTATCACGGTTCCTAAGATATAGCCTGAGATACAGCCTCATGACATACAAACAGACAGACGGACGGACAGCGAAGTCTCATCAATATAGCCCCGTTACAGAACCAGTCCCCTTTGGGTACAGAACCCTTAATAAGGGTACCTTTACTTACAAAGGTTTCGCTTCACATAGCAATTAAAAGATAATGTGACTTTCAAACATGTCTCAAAAGACATTTGTCTTCGAAAAACTCCCAAAAAACGCAAATATATCGAAGCGTACATATTCTCCCAGCGGGAGGTCGTAGGAGGTTGAAGTGGGAGGGGTAGGATGTACAGAACGATATTCAAATTGCGAACATTTCATTTTAACGCTTGCGAAGATATTCGCGCGCTCCCACGCTCTTGTAGGGATGGGGTGTTTAGGATATCGATAGATTTTAATGCGTTATTGAAAAGGAAAGACACAGAAAGGATTATTTGAGGATTAAAATGAATGATAACGCATAAGTCAGTGGGTATACCTGGGTAGTGTTTGCATAGGTATCAAATACAGTCATTACCTAAAGCAGCTAACTGATCTGATGATTGAGATAGGTGTCTAAAAATGTCCTAGCTTGAGTAGTAAAGCAATATCCGTTTAGGTAAGCATACTTTTACGGGCATATAGATGCTTCAAGAGAAAAGGATATGAAATGAAAATTAAAAACCTAGGTACCAATATAGGTAGGTACGTTAAACTTAAACCAACTTTGTTAAGGAGTTTACCTTTATTTCAATAAATCAAGGGGCTAATAAAATTTATCTCAATAATGTTGCTAAGTAGGTACCTTTCTTATTACTTCTACACTTACGCGTTTCAAAAGATCGTTTCTCTGTCGAACTATAAAAACTTGGAACGACCTGCCCGCACACGTATTTCCCTCATCTTACAATCCCGGGTTCTTTAAGAAAAGCGTGAAGGGGCACATCACAGGGCCGCCAACTTGAGGACCACTGTCAGAAGTGGCTCCTAATCGCTAGATGCGCCACGGCTTTCCATCAGGCTGGTGGCGACGTCAATTTGGCGAGCTGAACATAAAAAAAAACTATCTATGTCCAGATTCACCTGAAATGATAACAACTGATAGAAAAGATCGGAAATGTATTCCAAAGAAAATAAGTAAAAGTATCTATACATCGATCCCAATCGCCCATCCCTAGCCCAAGTTGAGACGTTTACGAAATGTTCACATTTCGCGAATTGATCGTTGCTCTGCGGAATTCTCATTTACGCCTCCCCTCCCCTCTCCTTCCCACCTCGCTCGGGTTCGCCCGGCCACACCTGTATCTGTTCTGTTATACAGAGTGATACGAATATAAGTGTTCTATAAAGGCAAGTAGGTCGGTAGTGACAACCTGCTTTTGAAGGAATCTTATTACAATAAGTAGGTAGATAGATCAGGTATAGTCAGTATAGTGACTAATGTGTGCTCATGTGGCTAATGCCCGTAGCCTTATATTGCATGGAAAATCTTTATTAGCTCCTAATTCCTCCCATGAGTAGGGTTGGCGGCCCTGTGATGTGACTCTTCACGATCCGCTTGAAGAACCCGGGATTGTAATCTGTACCTAATAGGTAAAATGGTAATATGATAGAAAAGTCAAAACTGTCATTGGAAATATAAAAAAAAATACTCGCTGGGTGTTCAAAATAAGATACCGAAGTCGAAAATATAGTTAAGAATTTGTCTGTTTGTCTGTTTGCTTTGCTTTGTCCGGAAGGATCTCGAAAAGTACTCAATGGATTTGATTCAAATTTTGCACAAATATTATCTAGCGGGTAGGGTCTTCAAATAGGCTATATATTATCACTCTACATATCCTAGGGGCTTAGCAGAGAGCAATCAAATTGGCATTATAACATAATTTTCACACGTACGAAGTCGCGGGCAACAGCTCGTATGGTAATAGGATTGTAATAGGGTAGGCAAAGCGAGATTAACACCTCTGGTGTATTAAACGTTCTTAGATTATAGTGAATACTTGAGCAAGCTAATGCTTGTCTTCCAGCTTTGTGATTTAGTAAAAAGCTTGTCCTTAATATCACACAATGTCGCCAAAATCCGTATGCTAATAATTACGATTAGGTGGCAAGCAAACTTCCGATTTGTGTAAAAATAGGAAGTCCGGCCAAGTGCGAGTCGGATTTGCGTATGGAGGGTTCAGTACCAAAGAAAATTACGTTTGTTGTATGGTAGCCCCCCTTAATCTATGAATTTTTCAGATTTTAGTATCTGTTGTTATAGCGGCACCAGAAATACATCATCTGTGAAAAATTCCGCTATCTAGCTATCACGGTTCCTGAGATACAGTCTCGTGGCGAACAGACAGACAGATGAACAGCGAAGTCTCATGGCAAAACTGTATTTTTTCATTCCCAAAATAGTCATTCAGGTTTGCGTAGGTAGGTACTACCAATGGATATTTTCTCTGAAAATGAGAAAAACATTTTATTTTTCTTATTTTCAGATTCAAACTTTCATCACACTCCACAAACTAACATCCATCAACAACAACCAATTAAAGAAACCACCCCTTAAGCTCTCGCACCTCAAAACAAAAAAAAAGCGAACGCCATAACACCCCGTACAAAAATTCCCGATCGGCTTTAAACACAATACGCTCAGATATTCAGTTATACATTGATAATTACGGCTGGCCCTCCCCCCTCCATTTTACCTCCCAAAACCCCCAACTCCCCCTTCTCATTGTAATTTAAATCGAATTCCCGCCGACAAGTAAATTGAAATATTTCAATTTGAACGCACCTTCCGCTCTGACGTTTGATATTTGAATTTAGAATTAAGATGGCGACGTTGTTATATGTTTTTTTTTTAATTGCGTTATCAGCTCTGATACTATTGTAATGGCTTAATCTAAATTTAATAAAATATTCATATTCGCTCTGGATGCGTTTCATCAAATTCTTTTTGTGGTTTATACACTTTACGTTGAGATCAAGAGGAACACACTCCCTGCCTCGGTTTTCCCAAACACATTCAGTATGAGGTTTTTCAAAAGTGATTTTAGAAGGTTTTTGCAAGATCAGTAGTGCGATCGTAGCACCACTGTTGTAACAAACGTTCATAGGCGACGGTGACCTCTTTTGTTCTGGTGGATTGTATGTACTCCTATGCTTGTCTAATACGTTAATGATATGAAAAATGCCTTAAGTTTTCGAAAGCTTCTTTCAATGAACCGCAAGACAGTAACAGGAAGTCTTATTTTCCTTTACGCGCAACGGGATAGCGCGTACCTAAACCTAAACAAAACTGAAGAATAACACTAGAATATTATGAAGAGGAAAGATTTGATTGTTTATTTGCTTGCATCGAATAGGCTCCGAAGCTTCTGGACCGATTTGAAAAATTCTTTCACTGTTGGAAAGCTACACTTTTTGCGGTAAACATAGGCTATATTTAATTCCCGTATTCCCACGGGAACGGGAACTACACGGGTAAAGCCGCGTGACGTCCGCTAGTATTATATATCTTTAAAATCTTCATAAAGCCTTATTTTCATTGGACAGATATCGAAATACATAACTCTGAAATATGTTCGTCGAGAGAGCTATATTTTGCTACGCAGTTGTAACAGTATCAACCAATAGGAAGGCTTGCAACAGTATCGAAGCCTGCCATTGGACGGAATAGAAAGTGTGGGGGGTTTCCCACTTCATTAAGGCGGCTGGATGTCGGGAAAAAACCTAGCTGATGTTAATATAGTTATGGATTGAATGGGAGGGTTGGATTTTCAGAAAAGTTTAGGTATTAGTAAAATTTTATGACTTAATAGTTTTTTATTTACATACATACATACATATGGTCACGCCTTTATCCCCGAAGGGGTAGGCAGAGGCATATTAAATGCCCACATTTCACCTTTGTATAATTTGTCCCACGTAATAGGTGGTGAGTCGTATTGTCGTGTTTAAATGGACAGGCGCAGGTTGTGACTGCCTGCTGTTGAATAAAGCCTTCAACTTAGCTTAACGACTGCCATTTTACTGGAAACCGGGACCAACGGCTTAACGTGCCTTCCGAAGCAAAGAAACGCTCAAAATAAATGTCACAGGAAGGGCACGCTACGATGGTTTGGGCATGTTGAGCGAATGGGAGATGAAAGAATTACAAAACAGATATACAACGCGAAAGTGGATGGACGTAGGAGTCAGGGAAGGCCACGACACACCTACCACGACCAAATTAATCGTGTGTTAGTTGAAGGTGGTGTCAAGAGCCGAAGGAACCGACGTGCATGCATGAAAAGCAAAATGAAAATTGAAGAAGCAAGTGAGGTGTGTATGGACCGTGCTGTGTGGCGCTCGGTTCTTTCTGCCTACCCCGCAAGGGATTTGGCGTGAAGATAGTATTGTATAGTATAGTATAGTTTTTTATCCCTTAGAGAGTCTTGATATTGTCAATAATAATGACATTAGTAATCTATTTGTCCTATCTTTGTATTATACCTGTAAGGTGGCAGACAAGCATACGGCCCCTTGCGGTAATCCTTCCGAGGGCGCACCGGCACTTTCGCCAGTCGCCGTGGCATAACTATTTATTAATCTGTGGTCGTAGGCAGTTATTACGGTACCGTGTGTTTTAGCCCCTCTCTATAAAATAGAGTGCAGAGGGGCTTATGGCGAGACTTTGTCTGTAGTCTGTGTGTCTGTTGCATTAAACCCATAACTTCAGAACCACGTGACTTACAATACTGAAATTTTGCAGACAGTAATAGCTGGTCATTTTGAGAGAGTATACAAAATTTCAAATCAATATGTCATGTGGTTTTTTAGAAGACGTGTTAGAGAGGGGCAGTCTGGTGAGACCGATCTTATGGCTTTTTGTTTAGTTCGTAGGAGTCCAGCATTAAGGACTAAGGTTCCGTACAAATAATTGGCCAATAAAATTTGTTTGCTGTAGATATGAGAGGCTCCCTTCATTATTTTTCCGTATTTAGTACCTACCTACCTATTTATTGCCATAACAACAACAAAGATACTAACATCGTTTTTAAAGAAAATCGATTCGATTGTGTAGCTTTACATTTTTTTTTATTTATTTAAAATACACCAATGGCAAACCAAAACCAACTAAGGGTTTTTTTCGATATCGTGACAGACAAACATACGGATTGTGAGTCTTAGGCTGGTTTCACAGTCACGCTGACCATCGGCTCTGACAGCTCAGCGCGTTGCTCGTCAGCGACGTTTCAGTTTCGTAAAGACGTTTCAGTATCGTCACAGGGCGGAAACTCCATACAAAAATGTTCGTTTTCCCCACACTAATATATACGTAATGTGAATGCTTGAATGTGTGTGTGAGTATACTAGGGACACTAGCTATGGAAACAAAATAATAAGGAACAGAACGCAATCTCATGTATGTAGATACTTTTTTTTCAAATCTACCCTCAGCTAAGCACAAATTTAACCAAAGCGATAGCACAAAGTACGTAGGTAGTAATACGTAATGCAACGCAGTGACACTCTCTCAAGTAGGTACTGTCACGGCAATAGACACATCAACTTGTGCGGGGGGATGGGGAAGCTTACTAGGTGGGAGGCAGGGAGTTGCCGATCTGTATGTAATACTATTATATTATCTTTGGTATCGTGCTACTACTTTAATTAGATGGGCGCGCGTGCGTTGATCAGCGCCGACAGCTACGCGGCGCCGATGTGCGACGCATACGGCCGCTGACCCGTCAGCGCTGACCAACGCACGCGTGATATCTAGCATAGCTACGCGTTATTCTAAAAGGCTTCTAAAGGTCATAGCACACTTTAACCACCCTGCTCCAACACCGCTCCCACCCAACACTGCTCTAAAAGAAGGCTACTGCTCGCAGTCTACGCGGCGACAGCTAGCACGCACCCAGCAGTCCACGCGGCGACAGCTAGCAGATGGCCAGCTGTTCACCCGCCGACCGCTCTCGCCTTTCGCAATAGACACAGTTCGCGATCGGTGCCGGTGCGGCGACTGCTAGCAGTAAGCGCGCGGGCACCGCGCCGACCGCTCGTCTACAACGCACACCCAGCGAGGCGTCCACTCCCGAGCAGTCTGACGGCGGTCAGCGAGCTGTCTGCTAATTGATGATGGCAATGTAAAATATAACTAAAGAGCAATGTTTAAGGCCTATATTTGAATTATATTATTTTTGCCGGGTGGGAGCGGAGTCGTTAAAGTGGGCTTTGACCTTAATAGTTCATACACTTTACTTTGACTATCAGCGCCGACGGTCAGCGCGACTCTAAGCAGTGTCAGACCTTATTAGATCAGCGGGCCTAAAAAGGCAACATTGTGTGTTTCATATTATGAAACATAAAATTAATATAATTTGAAATACGAAACATACAAGACATACAATAAAGAATATGTTTCATAATATGAAACGTTCAATGTCGTCTTCTTAGGCCCTCAGAATCCCACTTTGGGTACAGTACCCGGCAAACAACTTGAGCATCAAGGAGGTGGTGGGAGAAACATTTTGCGCATGTACACTTACGTGCAAAAATATTGTGTCATTGATAAAGGCTGTTTTTTTATTATTGGCATTTTATTGTGTTAGCTAATAACTTTTTAGTTGGTGGCATAGAGAGAAAATAGATCACGAAGTTGCTCACGGTTGCTCAAGAAGTTTGCCGATTACTGTACGAAACCCTAAAAATGTTAGTAAGTGATGACTTTTGAATCGACTTTTTAGCCCCTCTCTATAAAATAGAGTGCAGAGGGACTTATGGCGAGACTTTGTAGTCTGTGACTCTGTCGCATTAAACTACGTCACTAGGTCACGTGGATCATCTGATCAAAATTTGAAATAAAAAAAACCGGCCAAGTGCGAGTTGGACTCGCCCATGAAGGGTTTCGTAGCAGCAAGTAACATAATATAAAAGTTCTTATAGTTCGTTGTAACTTTGATTGATGTTTTAACACGTTCGCAGTGGTAGTGATTTTTCTAACCGAAAATTGCGGTTTATGACGTATTAAAAAAACTACCAGCTCTATCTCGTTCAAACCAATTTTCGTTGGTAGTTTTTATGACAATGTACATCATATATTCTTTTTAGATTTATTATTCTCTTAGTTTAGAAGTTAGAGGGAGGGGGGGGGGGAGGGGACACACATTTTTCCACTTTGGAAGTGTCTCTTGCGCAAACTATTCACTTTAGAAAAAAATGATGTTAGAAACCTTAATAACATTTTTGAAGACCTATCTATAGATACCACACACGTGTGACATAGATGAAAAAAAAATTTTGTGTTTCAGTTTTGAGTATGGGAACCCCCAAAATTTACTGCTTTTTTCTAGTTTTATATAAGAATCTTAATGCGTGCGGTTCATAGAATACATCTAGATACCAAGTTTCAATAGCATAGGCCTTATAGTTTCGGAGAAAAGTGGCTGTGACACACGGACGGACAGACAGACAGACAGACATGACGAATCTATAAGGGTTCCGTTTTTGCCATTTGGCTACGAAACCCTAACAAAAATGACAACGTCAATCGGATTGAACTTTCACTTTCACAATAAACGTGTTAGAGAGGGGCAGTCTGGTGAGAACGATCTCACGGCTTTCTTGTATTAGGTAGCTAGGTACCTACCTACCAGCGGACGTCACGCGGTGTCACCAGCGTAGATCCCGTTCCCGTGGGAATACATACATACATACATATAATCACGCCTTTATCCCCGAAGGGGTAGGCAGAGGCATAGTATACGCCCACATTTCACCTTATAGTTTTATGTCCCACGTAATAGGTGGTGAGCCTATTGCCGTGTTGAAATGAACAGGCGCAGGTCGCCGCGACCCGCAGTTGAAATTTTTCAAGCCTCCCATAAGTCCTTCAACTTGGCTTAACGATTGTCATTTTACTAACAACCGGGTTTCATTTCGAGTTTTCCTTCTCTACGCAATGGATCTTTTTGCGAAAGTGTTCCCTTAGTCGCCTCTTACGACACCCTCGGGATGTATTGGGGTGGCGACATTTTGTACTCTCACCCGTCGCAACAGGGGACTCCGTCGCCACACGGGCCCGTGGGAATACGGGAATCAAATATAGCCTAAGTTCACCGGGAAGAGTGTAGCTTCCCAACAGTGAAAGAATTTTTCAAATCGGTCCAGTAGTTTCGGAGCCTATTCGTTACAAACAAACAAAAAAACAAATCTTTACTCTTTACAATATTAGTTTAGAAGTATTATATTTCATACTAGCTGTAGCCGGCGACTTCGGATGCGTGAAAATTATGTTATAATGCCAATTTAATTGCTCTCTGCTTAGCCCCTAGGATATGTAGCATGACAATATAAAGCCTATTTGAAGACCCTACCCCTAGTTAATATTTGTGCAAAATTTGAATCAAATCTATTGAGTACTTTTCGAGATCCTTCCGGACAAAGTAAAGCAAACTGACAAAAATGTTTCTAACTATATTTTCAGCTTCGGTATCTTATGTTGAACACCCAGCGAGTATTTTTTTTTTATATTTCCAATTTACAGTTTTGACTTTTCTATCATTTTATTATATGTATAGATTTCACAAGACGATAACCGCGTTCTCCCTTCCCATTTCCCAGAGGAACGTCCCGAAGCTCTGGTGATCATCTTTAGCAAATTTCATCAGAATCGGTTCATCGGTTCCGGCTTGATTAAGTAACAAATATACAAAATTTACTTTCGCATTTATTATGTGTAGAGAACGAGAAGTAGGTTTAAATATTATTCACCACTAGCGGAAGTCACGCGGTTTCACCCGCGTAGTTCCCGTTCCCGTGGGAATACGGAAATAAAATATAGCCTATGTTCACCGCAAAGAGTGTAGCTTTCCAACAGTGAAAGAATTTTTCAAATCGGTCCAGTAGTTCCGGAGCCTATTCGTTACAAACAAAAAAACAAAGAAACAAAAAACAAATCTTTCTTATTTATAATATTAGTACTATGGAATGCAATCCCGCAACAAAATTGTAATCCCGGTATTTGCGGGACTGAGAGATCTCAGTCCCGCGGGATCCCGGTATTTGCGGGATCCCGCTTATTTCTGAAAGTCATTGAGAAAAGAATAGAATTCTGTATCATACATCCATCTAGAACTGAAAAATAGTTACACCTTAATCCCCGAAGGCAGAGGCATATTATATGCCCACATTTCACCTTTTAAGATTTCGTACCACGTAATATGTCGTGAGCCGTATTGCCGTCTTGAAATGGACAGGTGCAGGTTGCAACTGCTTGCTGTTGAAATTTTTCAAGCCGGGCTTTCAACTTGGCTTAACTGCCATTTTACCGGCAAACGGGACCAACGGCTTAACGTGCCTTCCAAAGCACGGCTACGCTCAAAAAAATGTCACAAAGTGGACCGGCCATAGTAAAATGTAACTTACTGCAGTGATCTTTCACAGAACACTGAATCCACAGGGCCATAAGGAAAAATAGATTATTTAATATTACTTATATATTGAGATTATTAAACGGATGGACGGACTTTTATGTACCTATGTACATAAAAGTTATAAAATACCTACTGCAAATTATTAGAAGCTCAAAAAACATAGCATGTCAAAATTGGGGTGCTGGGTAGGACAACCTCCACGTGGTGCATCCTGGTAACGTGGACGACGATGTGGACTTCGCTCGAAGCGCACGTCGTCGCCCACGGCCAATTGTCCACCAAGGAGGGGGGGCCGTTATGGCCGGTTTGGAGTTCTCCGCATGCACTCTGTTATGCAGAGCGTACTTAGCGGAGAACTCTCAGGGCGACGAGTACTTCGCCACTGAGCGATCAGTGGTGAAGTACACGGTCCCACGGGGACCATCGTTCGGCCGTAACCCCGTCTGGCAACAGACGGGCACGGTGGCTCTTTGGAGTTGCGAGGAAGAAAACCTCTATAAAAAATTACCCGAATCCTACGCTCTGACGCCCGGCAATGGGAGGCATCGCTGGGGAGAACTCAGTGCCTAGGGCGTCACTCCTACCTTCCCACCCTTTCCCATACTCAAGTCCACTCCCAACTTCCCCGCTTCCACCCTTAAAAAGTCGGCGGACTATAAACGCAAAACAACATAATGACTGAGGCAAATTTATCAATTGGAACTACCCAGGAGCGTACCCGGCAGTGTCCGGGGAATCGCTTGGCATGATCCGTCATGTCGACCCCCGCCAGGGTTCATCCCAGGTGGTATATGGGAGGGGTCACCACAGCCTAGGCCCAAGGGTGTGCCTTAAAACCACCCAACAAAGTGACGCGGAGGACGCAAATGGAGGAGACAGAAATGGAGTCGGCTGTCGACATGGGTACCAAGACCGAGGGCAACCTCGCTGCACGCAACCATGCCGACGTAGGTAGAAAGAGATCCAGGTCGAGCGGACCAGGCAAAGGCCTGTTTCGTTGGCCTGGGTCCGAAACATCATCTACTGAGGAAGATGGTAATAGCCTTCCTAGGAAGGTAGCTGCTACCACCGCGGGTAGAGGTCGGAAGACCGACCTCTACAGAGCGAAAGGGGGTAGAGTAGTAGCAGAGCCGCCAGCGATTGTGCCCCCGCTGCCAAGCGGGAAGGTCACGGAGGTGCCGGCGGCGGTGAATATCTTAGCGGCTCTTTCCCGCATTTCTGGCGCCGTAAAAAGCGCCAAAAATGTAGCGGGAAAGAAGAAGGTCGTGGCGGATGCACTCACAGGCGCCGCCAAAGCGCTGGAGAAGCTCCTGGAAAGGAGCGTCTCCAGCGAGGAGGGGAAACTCCGGGCTCGGATTGCGAGCCTGGAAAAGGAGCTTGCCGACTCCCGCAAGCAGTAAGAGCTGATGCGGGAGGAGATCGGCAAGCTTACGCAGCTGGTCCAGGGTGCCGGGGAGGCTCGGGGTGTAAAAACCCCCGCTCCCCGTGCGCAACCCAAGGCAACACCATCAATAATGCAGCTGCTGGAGGTAATCGAGCGACGTCTCGGTGTCCTTGAGGACCGGGCATACCGCCCGCCGCTGGCAGCACCCTGTGCACCCAGTGGTGCTCCAGATCCCAAGCCGAGGGCCTCCGCCCCTAAGAAGAAGGCACCTGGGAGAAGTGGCAACCCCGCTTCCCCAACAGCCAGCGCTCCTGCTGCACCCCAGACTACCTCAAAAGAGGGGGTCTGGGAGGTAGTAGGAGCAAAGAAGAAGGCGGCTAAGGCCGCCAAAAAGGCGGCGAAGGCCGCCAAGAAAGCGGCAAAAGTCGCCGCTAAAGCGGCAAAGGCCGCCGCGGCGAAGGCGCCGAAGAGGCTCCGCGCTCCCCGCTCCACTGCCGTCGTCATTACGGTGACGACAGAGGGCAAGGCGAAGGGCATGGGGTACGCCGAGGTACTGAGGCAGGCCAAAGCCTCAGTAGACCTCAAGGCCCTCGAGATTGAGGGAGGGCTCCGGTGCAAGGTGACGCGCACCGGAGCACGCCCCAAAGTGGATGCCTTAGCGGCAAAGCTGCTGGATGCGGGTGACGTCTGCGTCACCAGACCCAACAAATGCGCCGCGCTGCGCATTTCGGGTCTGGATGACGCGGCCACGACGGAGGAGATAATCTCAGCCGTCTTCAGAACAGTGCGAGGCTGGCATGCGCCAGCCTCGACCTGTTCTGGTCCTGGGAGACTTCAATGCCTGGTCGCAGGCTTGGGGCTCCCGGGAAACTAGAGACAGGGGGAGGATACTGGAGGACTGGGTCACTACACGTGGCCTAGTCATCCTGAACCAGGAGAATGTCGCAACCTGGACACGGCGGGGGCTCAGCTCGGTCATAGACGTTTCGTTTGCGACCCCTGAGCTCGCCCGCCGTGTCCAGGGATGGTGTGTGGTGGTGGAGGAGGAGACGTCGTCAGATCACAGACGTCTCCCCTCCACCTAACTTACCGCCAGCAATCGCGAATTCTCCGGAACCGCGTTGGGCACTCCATCGCCTTGACCGGGAGGCTCTCCTGGAGGCGGCCATCGTGCAGGCCTGGATTCCGACAGCGGACAGGCCTGCCGATGTTGATACCGAGGTGGAGTGGTTCGGGAGAGCCATGTCGCACATCTGCGATGCGGCGATGCCCAGGGCTAGGCCCAGACCGGCGAGGAAACAGGTGTACTGGTGGACATTGTGGATTACATAAACACTTATAATACGTCACTCAGTTTATTTTTGTTACGGAATTATGAATTCGACTGGCGTCTTGATCTAGTCGTTGGGGTACCCTGGCTACGAATCTGCAGGTCGTGGATTCTACTACTACTCGTGGGTGTAATGAACACAATTATTTCTCGCATCTTGAAAATTCTATGTACAGGCGATTATTCCCAGGTCTTCACTTTCCCAATTTTTCACATTTCCAGATCTTCACATTATCGAGTATCCACAATTCCACATGCTTATAATCACCCTGGTTTTGGACATAGTTTCGTAGTCGCACCATCGAAATTGATATTGGTGTTAATGGTTATAAAAAAAAATAACCACGAAGACTAATGCCTTCTAACCTAACCTATCCAAGTCGGGAGCGTAGTATTCGAATTGAGAAAGTAGACATCTGGGAATGTGAAGATCTGGGAATAAGGCCCTAGTTTAACATGTCAAGTATAACAAGTCAACCTCAACCTGATAACCAAGTAATCATTAAGGCAGGCAACCATGCAGGGCACGAGTCAGATGCGTTTTAAAAAAAATCAATTTCACCTTAGTGACTAGCAAATGATGCATGCAAACAACAGGTTTATATAAATCTATTAAAATATCCTCCTACTAGTCTTAAGCAACGTACAAATGATGCTGTCAACCCAACAGGGGACTGATGGTACAAGGAGTAATGATATAATGTATTCAATCAAAAACCTTCAATCCCATCCTCCCAGCCTCGAGCTAATACTTACAAAATCCGCAAACCTGGCAAGTAATGAAGGCAAACCTACAGGAGTTTGACAATCAACTGGATGGATTCTCCAAACATTAAGTTTCAAACATACTTAGTAAAATGTATACGGATAAGAAAACAAGAAACCCGTGTGTCTATTTTTATAATTAGCTTCAAAACAGACTTCCCATGACGCGGTTTCATCTGGACATACACACACATAGATACCTTATTAAGCACGCTACAATAATAATGATAAACCGACCGGTCCGACGCCAATTACCAGATTCTCCTTAATTGCCTGTTGTGTTGATACATACACTGATATCATGACTGTATGGCTACCGAATGTAGGATAACTCTGGCTGTTTACTTCACCTCTGTGTTGCTCTTATCAGCAGCTTGCGTGGGTAAAGGAGACGGCATGTTAATATTCTTCGAACAGTCTTTTACGTCATACGTATTCACCCAAACACACACATAGATATTAATACAAACAAGTTTTAAATAAAACCAATAAGCGGGCAAAGTCTCAGACGAGTTCGCGCTCTCGCGTGTTGCGTAGTACAAAATGGCCAACAGGAAAATTCTGTTGTGCCTTTTAATTTCGTGTTTAACAGTTTCTTATATTGAGTGTCGAAGAGGCGGTGGAAGCAGGAGTTCGGGTGGTAGCAGGAGTTCGGGTGGAAGTAGGAGTTCAGGAGGACACTCGTCTTGGGGAAAGAGCTGGGGTTCTTCAAGTTCTTCGGGGAGCAAACCCTCTTCAAGTAGTTCTTCATGGAGCAAGCCATCATCCTCGTCAAGCAGTTGGGGCAGTTCGTGGAGTAAGCCTTCATCGTCAAGTGGCTCATCCCACGGCTATCCGTCATCCGGATCAGGGCTATCCGGATCCTCATGGAACAAGCCGTCGTCTTCAAGTAGCTGGAGAAGTTCATCCTCCCCACATGGATATCCTTCGTCTGGATCAGGACTGTCTGGGTCTGGTTCCAGTTCACATGGCTATCCCTCATCAGGTTCAGGAATGTCCGGGTCTGGTTCCAGTTTACATGGCTATCCCTCATCAGGTTCAGGACTGTCTTGGTCTGGTTCAAGTTCACATGGCTATCCCTCATCAGGCTCAGGACTGTCTTGGTCTGGTTCCAGTTCACATGGCTATCCCTCATCAGGTTCAGGACTGTCTTGGTCTGGTTCAAGTTCACATGGTTATCCCTCATCAGGATCCGGACTGTCTGGATCAGGGTCAAGTTCACATGGCTATCCCTCATCAGGCTCAGGACTGTCTTGGTCTGGTTCCAGTTCACATGGCTATCCCTCATCAGGTTCAGGACTGTCTTGGTCTGGTTCAAGTTCACATGGCTATCCCTCATCAGGATCCGGACTGTCTGGATCAGGGTCAAGTTCACATGGCTATCCCTCATCAGGCTCAGGACTGTCTTGGTCTGGTTCCAGTTCACATGGCTATCCCTCATCAGGTTCAGGACTGTCTTGGTCTGGTTCAAGTTCACATGGCTATCCCTCATCAGGATCCGGACTGTCTGGATCAGGGTCTAGTTCACATGGCTATCCCTCATCAGGCTCAGGACTGTCTTGGTCTGGTTCCAGTTCACATGGCTATCCCTCATCAGGTTCAGGACTGTCTTGGTCTGGTTCAAGTTCACATGGCTATCCCTCATCAGGATCCGGACTGTCTGGATCAGGGTCAAGTTCACATGGCTATCCCTCATCAGGTTCAGGACTATCTTGGTCTGGTTCCAGTTCACATGGATTTTTTTTAGATTTATTACGTCATGACGGTCTTCGTAAACGCAAAAGACTAATGCACCTTTGATACTTAAGATAAAAAATAGCATACAATGTGATCAAAATACAACAATTTTGTAACGTCCTAGAACACAATATTTAATTTAATAATAACTTTTATGTATTTGGAAACCTTTTTTACTTGTAAATGCTCTTTAATTAAAAAGTTAGTAAGTACCTATAGGTACATATTAATTTACCTACTAGACCAAAGATATATTAAAATGTATTTTACAATAAATAAAATTTTAAGCATTTAATACCTAAACCATTAGTTAAGAGATTTTATTGAAATTTTATGAAAGTTTTAGTTCCGGATATGCCGATATAATTATGTCGAGCGTAGCTATGCCGACAGCTGCTAATGCTGAGATTATTGTAAGTAGGTTTCATTTTAGGTTATAGATCTCATAGTCATATCTAATTATCTACTCGCTACTTATTATGTTTAATGTTCATTTTATCATAAATATAAGTACGATAGGTTAAGTTTGAAGATAATCTTTGCTCATAAGAGCAAGATGATAAGATACTTATAGCTTTGTAGTCGTGAAGCTGTGCCATTTCAAATCATTTGAAATTATTTTTAAGGAATAAAATTTGTTTTACAAAATTTGCCTATTATTGTTTGTTGTACCTATCCTATTAACATTTTGAGCGTATATACGCTTCACCCCCTGCTGGCTAGCAGAAATCTACACTACACGATGTTCAAGTCCGCTTATCACAGACAACCACCGCAGAAGACACGGAAGGCGAGTAACCGAGTCAGTTCTTGTCAAGAATCATCTGAAATTCATATTATTCTTGACCACCTGCTTTAGGCAAGCAAGAATAGTTCATACTAAGAATATAGACTCTCTTATTCTTAGTACTTAGTTACTTTATAATCTAAGAGTTCATAATTCTGTTATACCTATTTCTGACCATTCTATTACGAGTCCGTTCACACAGACCGGCTCGGAAAGCATCGGCCGGCGCTTATAAAAATAAATACTACTGCTCAGTGACCGGCAGTACGGTTTCCGTCACGGTCGCTCGACGGGCGATCTTCTTGTGTACCTAACACACCGATGGGCGGCGGCTATCGAGAGTAAGGGTGAGGCTCTAGCAGTGAGCCTCGACATCTCTAAAGCCTTTGACCGGGTCTGGCGCCGTGGTCTTCTTACGAAATTGCCCTCATATGGACTACCCGAGAGATTATGCGGATGAGTGTCCAGCTTCTTGGCCGGTAAAAGCATCAGGGCCGTCGTTGACGGCAGCTGTTCAGACTGCATAGCCATAAATGCTGGAGTACCGCAAGGATCAGTGTTGTCCCCTACTCTGTTTCTGCTGCATATCAATGACATGTTGTTTATTGACGGCATTCATTGTTATGCGGACGACAGTACGGGGGACACTTGTTACACGGGCCGCCCCGGTATCTCTCGGGACACAAAGCTTGTTTTTTCACCGCTAAGCAAACCCCAATTACTGTAGCGCCGCAATTTCAGGGCACATCTCTTTCCATCTCCAAAAGTATAGGGATCCTTGGCGTTGACATCTCCAGTGACGTTCAGTTCCGTAGTCATTTGGAGGACAAGGCTAAGCTGGCGTCCAAGAAGCTCGGTGTGCTCAACAGGGCGCGGCGGTACTTCACTGCGGCGCAAACACTGCTTCTCTATAAGTCGCAAGTGCGGCCGCATATGCGATCACCTCTGGGCGGGAGCACCTGAATATCAGTTTCGTCCATTTGACTCGGTGCAAAGACGAGCTGTAAGAGTTGTCAACGACCCTGTACTTACAGCTGGTGTGGAACCTCTTCGCGACAGGAGAGACTTTGCCTCCTTATGCGTGTTCTACCGCCTGTACAATGGGTATGTGCTCTGAGGAATTGTTTGATATGATGTCCACGGCTACGTTCTATCATCGCACCGCTCGCCACAGACAGGGAGTTCATCCTCACACTCTGCGTCCGGTGCGTTCCAGCACGGTCAGATCCGATAGGTGTTTTCTTCCGCGCACGCTTAGGTTGTGGAATGACCTCCCTGCCTCGGTTTTCCCAAACGCCTACAGTATGGGGTTCTTCAAAAGGGGTCTTAGAAGGTTTTTGCAGGGTCGGCAGCGCGAGTGTGGCACCTCTGGTGTTGCAAACGTTCATAGGCTGCGGTGACCACCGGTCCTTCTGGTGGGCCGTATGCTTGTCTGCCACCTTAGTGGTATAAAAAAAAATCCTTCTTTCTTTTTTTCTTTTCTCACAGGAAAGTTTGAAAGGGAAGGCAAACGGAACCAATCTGATGCGCTAGAGTGGACGAGTAAATTATACCCGTCATCAGAGCATAGTAGAATTCTGATCAGAAGCAGCGTCCTTCGAATGCAACCAGCAGTAACGCTTTAAAAAATTTCACTTTTAATATTCCTATAAATAGATACAGTCACTCTCAATGGAATATGAAATGGCCTTTTCAATGACCGTAAACTTTGGACAGTGATTAGATTTGGGGCGTGCGTGAGTTGCTCACGTCACGCTGCCGTCATGGGCCTGCTTCTGTAAGGACGGTGAGCGGCCCTCTCACCGTCCTCAGACCCCCGGTCATGGAGGACGATAGTCCTCGGCGAAGACACGTCGGCGGCGCCCAGGGCGCCGACTGCGGAACTCGGGTGGGAGAGTTCTCTCCCGCACCCGGCCCGCCGCCTCCTTCGCGAGCATGACATGCTCGCAGAAAGAGGCGGCGCAGTCCCACTTACTCCCGCTGGAGAGCATGGCTCGCACCATGGCCTCGAGCGAGAGAGTGTCTACGCCCAGACCCACTACGAGGACCTGGCGCTGTTGCGCCCACGCCGTGCAAGCGTGTGGAGCGCCGTGTCATCGCTGCGGTCCTCGCAGTGCTGACACTCGGCCGTGGTTTCCTGGTGTTTTCGCCACAGGTACCTACCGAAGCTACCGTGCCCGGCAAGCATCTGTGTCAACCGGTAGGAGAGAGCACCGTGTCTTCTCTCCAGCCACTCGTCCATGACCGGTCTGACGGCCGGAGACTGGAGAGATGGCGGCAAAGTGGAAGAGGCACTGCGTGGGGGGCGGGAGTTTGGGTAAATGCTCCCGCCCTGCCATGCAGTTCGGGCTGCCGGCCGTGAATAACGGCGCGACCGGCGGCAACAGTGCTGGGCCGCTGTCACCTCGGCAAACGGCAAAGCGGGAGGTGCACTGTGCGGGGGAGCGGGAGTAACGAATAATGCTCCCGCTCTGCCGTGCAGTTCGGGAGCGCCACGGTGAGGAGTCACTGCGCGCCCCCGATTGTTTCTTGACCGTGGGCGTAAGGTCGGGGGACCCCGCCCACCAACGGTCACATGGTGGTGGGCACTTTCTCCGTGTTCCGAGGGTGCCCATTTGCGCACGCCTGCGCCAGCCGCTCTCTGTCTCCTCTATTACAGAGGGGCGCTCGAGAGCGATGCAGGCGTGGTATTCAGCTCCTTAGGGAGCTTTGGGGAGCCGCCCATCGGGCTCCCCCGAGGAGAGCCTCGAACAAACGGGGCGCCCCTAGCCGGGTCGACGTGAATAATCTTTTGATATCCCTCGGCCCGGCTAAAGGGTGAGGAGGAACACCGCGGGGTTTAGTGGGTAGGACGGTCCATTCCGGACCGGGCCGGGAGTCCCACACACCATCCCAGCTGCCCCCGCAGCTGGGATGAAGGCTTACGCGCCTTCGTACGCGCCTTCGTACGGCTCGGCTGAATCGGGGGGATTCGCCACAATCGCGGCCGTCAGACCGGTCATTTGGTTTTTCAAGTCGCACCTTCCATGTCTCCACGGTTTCCTGGTGGAGCAGGGTCCGCTGGGCCTCGATTTCTCGAGACGCAGGCCTTTGGCCCCGCTCCAGCGCCTCCTTGCGCCATCTGAACAGTGACGCAAGGGCTCTCGCTTCCAGGTCCCATGGAGGGATCCCGGCTAGGAGACATGCCGCCTCACCGGAGATCGTGCGGTATCCTCTTATCACCCTGACGGCCATCACTCTCTGCGGGCTCAGCAGTCTAGCCTCATTGCTGGCCGTCAGGGTCTCCGCCCATACGGGAGCCCCGTACAGGGCCATGCATCGCACGATCCCCAGGTACAGCCTCCTGTAGGGAGCGTTGGGTCCCCTGATGTTGGGCATCAGCGGCGCGAGTGCGGCCGATGCTCCCCTCAGTTTTGGGACCAAACTTCGGAAGTGATGTCCGAAGTTCCACCGGCCATCCAGTACGAGCCCCAGATACTTCATCGAGGGCTCGATGCCGATGCTGACGCCCCCTACCTGTAGGCTGGATACCGCAGGTGGCCCCATCCGAGGTCCGTGGAAGCACAGAGCCTCGGATTTGTGAAGGGCGACCTCGAGACCCAGCCGCCTTGATTCTCTCCCCTACGTTTAATTTAATTTTATAACTACTACCCGTTCGCTCTAACTTTGCCGCTGGCGTAGAGGCGTATACCCGAATTGTTAATTAGACGATGTAAATTAGCAGTAGCTAATGTCACTTCGTCATAGAAAATACGCAACATTATAAGAAGAAGTGACATTAGTTGCTGTCAATTTACTTCGTCTAATTAAAAATTCGACTTTAGTATGGAGCCGAACGGCAAAGTTAGAGCGAACGGGCAGTACATTGTCATTGTTTTTTTTTCTTTTTTGTTCTTGATACTCTGATTTGTGCTCTAAAATAAACTAAGTTTCTCTATCAAATCGAGTTTATATTGTTATAATTACCTGCTAACTACATTGCTATCTTGAAAATGTTTACTTATATTAAAAACAATAACTGCTAACTATATGGGTAAATCCTTTCCCGTGAATTTTAATAAGAAAAGTTGTTACCAGTGCTAGTATAATCTTTTTGAAAATAGTGTGTGTATAAATAAATACATTTTCTACATTAAATCGATTTTCCATTGATTATAAATGCCTGCTAAATACATTGCTACGGTAGTAATTTTAGCCTATATGTAAAACAATAGCTGAGCTATCTACACTAAATACCTTATCTCGTAATTTCTAATAAAAAATGTGGTTACCAGTTATAAGGTATAGTATTTTATAAGAATATTGCGTGTATAAATAATCCAGAACTCTAATATTAAATTTTTAATAAGTTTTTTTCCTCTCCTGTAAAGTTGACGTTTTGTAGATAGCAGTATTTGATTCTTAAACGTCGATAAGCATGTGTATCTTTTTCTCTACAGTCTATTTGTATTACTCACAAACTATATCACATCAAAAATAATATAAAATGTGAGAGGATAGTCTGGTCTGGGTTAACCCGTCGTGTAATTAAACATGAGTCATTTTTTTTTTTTTTGTTTTTTATTGAAGAAGGCTTACAGACTAATTGACAAATGAATAATAAATCATACTCATACTGCTTCATTCACGAAAAATTATATATTATAATAATTAAATATTATAATATTTATATATTATTCGACATATTTTTCATTTATGTGCGCTCATCTTTTGTGTCAGACAATTGCTAGTAAGGGAAACTGCCATTGTTCCTTCATGATGGGTATCGATTAAGGGATTTTTTCGTATGCTAGGTACCAATTTAATGTAATTGGCCTTAATTTTACAATAAAAACCTTTTGTCATAGTATTTTCGCATTGCTAGGCCTAAACTTAATAAGCAAATCTTTTTAGTTTACTACTGTTAATAGCTTAGGCGGCCAAATTCAATTCCAAAATTATCATGTTATTCGTACTCAGCATTCAAAAAAACCCATTAAATGATATCCATCACGAAATTATGTGATTACGGCACGATGGCCATTTTGGATTGCAAAATTATCATGTGATTCGTACTCAGCATACCAAAAAACCCCTTAAACGATACCCATCATGGATTTTTGGGATTACGGCGCGGCGGCCATATTGGATCGCGAAATTATCCCGTGATTCGTACTCAGCATACCATAAAACCCCTTAAACGATACCCATCATGAAATTTTGTGATTACACCGCGGCGGCCATTTTGGATTGCAAAATTATCACGTGATTCGTACTTAGCATACCAAGAATTCCCTTAAACGATACCCATCATGAAATTTTGTGATTACGGCGCGGCGCCCATATTGGATTGCAAAATTTTCACGTGATTCGTACTCAGCATACCAAGAAACCCCTTAAACGATACCCATCATGAAATTTTGTGATTACGGCGCGGCGCCCATATTGGATTGCAAAATTAGTACGTGATTCGTACTCAGCATACCAAAAAACCCTTAAAACGATACCCATCATGAAATTTCGTGATTTCACCGCGGCGGCCATTTTGGATTGCAAAATGATCACGTGATTCATACTTAGCATACCAACTTTAGAAAACTTTAGAATTTTTTTATGACCAGCTATTATGTAATTTACATTTTTTGCGCAACTGTAACCATCTAGCAAACGTACGCGACGGAAACTCCCAAAAGAAATGAAATATCCTAGTTTTCGAAAAATGTTTCGTTGCTGCTCAGCCGAGTTAGGCTTACTTTCTGAAACCTATACATTTATAAGCGAAGCGCACGGATGTAGAAGATGGTTAGACCATTGTCTAGTATCTAAGTGAGCGTTGCAGTCAGTTGTAAATGTGACTGTGCATAATAATGAGGTATACTGGTCAGACCATTTTCCTTTGGAAATAATTTGTAACCTGGGGACAATTAAATCAAAAATAGTTTCTAAACAGGGGGTTAGTCATAATATACAATGGGGGACGCGTGACTTAGATGAAACAAACAAATACACAGAAATATGTAACAAGAACTTCAAGAAAATTGAATTTCCGGAGGAATTTAGATATTGTGATGACTTTAAATGTCTTAGAGTAGACCATAAGTGTATTATTGACGAGTTATATAACAATATTGTTAGTGTGTTATGTAATGCATCGGTAGAAAGCCGTAGTTATATACCTAACCGAAAAAAACAGTTTAAATGTGTTTATGGGTGGAATAAACATGTACGGGAGGCGCACAGGCAGGCTAGACGCGATTATTTAGTGTATGTGTCTGAAGGCAGGCCGGGGAGTGGGCCTATATTTAACAATATGAGCAATAGTCGCAGGTTAAATACTGTCATAAAAACCAAGATCAAATACGGATGGATTATCTTGCTTCACAACATGCCTCCAAGAAGTTCCACAAATTTTGGAGTGGCACTAAGCAGTTTGATGGTCGGGTCAGCCTGCCCGTCAGCGTTGATGGTATCAGTGACCCAAAGCTGATAGCAAATGCATTCAAGAGTCATTTTCAGGTTGAATCTTGTTTGTCGTCGGTGTCTGATGCTGGGCTTCATCAGCCAGTGCAACAATCGATTAGATTTTCTGGTCGGGATGTAGCTACTGTGATTAGTGGTATGAAAAGAGGAAAATCGCCTGGCCATGATGGGCTCAGCATCGAACACCTGCAGCATGCAGGAGTTCACCTGTCTAGAGTGTTGGCACTTTTGTTTGCCCTGTGCCTGCGTCATTCATACTTACCAGCTGCCCTCATGAAGACAGTGGTGGTGCCACTGGTCAAAAACACTACTGCTGATATTTATTTATTATTATTTATTTTATACTTTATTGTACACCAAGAAAATAAACAAACAGAGTAAAAATATGTTACAAAAATAGCAGTACAATAGGCGGCCTTATTGCTTAGAGCAATTTCTGCCAGGCAACCTTTGGATGGAAAAATTATGTAAGTTGATAACTGGTAGTTGTTGGCGTTCAAATTTAAAAAGAAAAAGTAAAATTTTCAATAACGCATAAATAAAATGTTACTTAACACAAATAAATACTTATCACTATATCTACATAATATACATATCTAAATAATACCTATACTTATATACATAAATAATACACATAAATAATACCCATAAATAATATATATAAATAATACATACCAATAAACACATAAATAAAGTAGCAAAGGATTGCTTAACACTCATGTCAAGTAGAAGTTCTTAACCATAAGTTTAAACTTACGTAAAGTCTCAGCTCGTCTAATTTCCAAGGGTAATTTGTTCCATAGCCTTATTGCAGTTACAGTAAAAGAGCGATCAAAAAAATCTGTAGAATGCTGTGGCATATTTAGTTTTAGGTTTTCCGATGACCTCAAACATCTGTCATGTGAATTACAAAGGAACTCGAAACGTCCTTTTAAATAGGATGGTGTTGATGGGTTAAATAAAATGTTATACAAAAGCGATAAAATATGAGTATTCCGGCGAAGTCGTATAGGCAACCACCTGAGCTGAGTACGAAACTGTGAAACATGATCATACTTGCGCAAGCCAAATATGAATCGTATGCAAACATTTTGGAGACGCTCAAGTTTATCTAATTGGTTTTCGGCGAGATTTGAAAAGCTGGCATCGGCATAATCAAGGATAGGAAGAAGTAAAGAGTTAGCCAGCGCAATTTTTGTAGACGTAGGAAGGAACCGTTGTAACCTCCTTATCGCACCTGCAGAAGCGAACACCCTCCTACTAACCTCTTGAAGATGTGAGCTCCAGGATAAATTAGAATCCATCATTAATCCCAAATTTTTCACAGTGTTACTAACAGGAATTGTAGTGCCATCAAATGTAATCTTCGGCAGCTGGGACCAGTCTATTCTTGAAGTATACTTAGAACTTCCTATTATAATCACTTGAGATTTGGATGGGTTTACTCGAAGTCCATAAGATTTGCTCCAAGAAGATATACGAGCTAAATCCTCATTAATGTTATCCACCGCCTCAGATAATTGATCAAGTGGTGACTGAATGTAAATCTGGAGATCGTCTGCGTAAAGGTGGTAGGAAGAAGTAAGTTCTTTTGAGATAGAATTTATAAAAATTGTGAAGAGTAAAGGAGAGAGAACGCCTCCCTGGGGCACCCCGACGCTCGTATTGCACCAACTAGAAAAAATATCCTCTATACGAATGCGCTGTCGGCGGCCACACAGGTAACTCCGAAACCAATCCATTACCCCTGGAGATATGTTAAGAGAACGTAGAATACAGAGTAAAATATCCGAATCGACTGTGTTGAAGGCATTACTGAAATCTAATAAACAGAGAACAGTTAGCCTATGATACGTCAGATAAAGCCAATTACAGACCTATATCTCTGGCCACTGTAATAGCAAAAGTCCTTGACAGGCTATTGGATAAAAACTTAGAAAATTTCACAAATTTACATGAAAACCAGTTTGGTTTTAGGCCCGGGTTGTCGACAGAAAGCGCGATACTATCCCTAAAGCATACTGTACAATATTACCTAAAGAGGAAAACACCTATTCCGTTGAATGCCGCATGAAACCCGAGTTGCCAATCTCCCGAACAGTCGATTGCTTTGGCAACCATGGCGGCCAACTTTTTTCGTTTGGTTCTCCTCGCACATTTTTCGATATCTATGGCTGTATGGTCGCGGGTCTAAGTCTTTCTGTATAAATTAATGTGTAGAATTGGTTATGGTACTGAATGAGATAGCTTGCCGAGTGAATGTAATGAAAAAAAAAGTCGAAATCACGATTTGATCGCTGTCATTATTTATTGTTTGTTTGGCGCCGTTCCTAGAAAGTAATAGTACGATTAATTTTTGAATATTTTCGTTTATTCTGTTTCAAATATTGTTGTTTTGCATTTAAAAGTATCCTGTCATGTTGTTTAACAGCTGTGATAAATATTTTCAGTGTAATTCGAAGTTAAATTTGTAAAATTTGATAAAATAACACGCGAAGGTCACCATTATTATTTGTTGTTGTTTTTGTTGTGCAGTGCTCGTATTTAAACGATATTTGTTGAGATTTTCTCAATAGAAACTATAATCTTTTGTCAAAATACCATTTAACATTTAACATATGAATAATTTATGTGAAAATCAATAATAAAAATGGAGGGGTTTTTTTTTTAATAATTTAAGATTACATAGCCTCGATATCCCCAAAATAAACAAAAAAATAAACAAATAAATAGGCAGTAATATTTTATTTTATTTTCGGAGATTTTATATCTACAGATTATAATTTTTTTGGTGAAAGTGAATTGTTGATGTGTACTTATATTTTGTAAATAAAATAATTTAAGTCAGAAAACTGCTTTTTATTTTGAATTACATGGTAAAATCTGAGAGTATTCCTTCATTTTCCCCATCCTAATTTTCAGCCAAATATCATAAATCCATTACACATGGGGTGTTCTCGGATTTAGTGTAGTTATTTTCGTCAGTTATCCAGCATGATGAAACAGTAAGTATTTATGTAGTACGACTCCTGTAAAAGAAATAAGGATATATTGTGTGACGTCCGGCGTGCAGCCGCCGTTCCCGCCGGTGGCGTGGGCACCGCCTATGGATACGCCGGCGTGACCACGCCACCGGCGGGATTGAGCGGTTATGCTTGCTTCTTGGATTTGTCCAGGGCATTCAATCGGGTTCCGTATTGCAAGCTCTGGACCAAGCTTAGAGACTCTGGCGTCCCTGATGACCTTGTGGACATTTTCTCATATTGGTATACAAACCAGCGAAACTTGGTAAAGTGGGGTGATGTCTACTCCGATGAGTATGCTTTGCAGTGTGGTGTAAGGCAAGGCGGGCTGACCTCGCCGAGACTGTTTAACCAAAGACTTCTATATAAACTGAGGTAGACATGCCCTACGCACCGATTTTTGAAACCTATAAACTGAGCTAATTAGCAGCGTTGCTCGCACTGTTGTGAGTCAAAACTTCGAGAGTAGGTGCTCGACTTGCAATCGGAGTCCATACGCCTTCTCTTTTACTCTTTTTCTATTCGTATATTGCTATTGTGCGTGGTGACAATTACGTAAAAAATATTTATAAGTGAGTGTAGTCTTATTAATGTGTGTATTTGAGGATTGCTTTTGAAATCTCGTTTGTTCGAGTACGGCACGTCTACCTCAGTTTATGTAGAAGTCTTTGTGTTTAACATCTATGTTAATCAGCTGATTGGGGAGCTCAGCAGCACTCATGTTGGATGCCATATTGATGATGTATGTGTTAATAATTTGAGCTATGCTGATGACATGGTGCTGCTGGGACCCTCAATTGGGGCTGTGAGGCAGCTGGTGAGTAGGTGTGAGCGCTATGCTGCGGAACACGGCCTGAAGTACAATGTAAGTAAAAGCGAGTTCATGCTTTTTAAAGGAAAAAATAAAGAACCTAATTTTATACCGCCACTATTGCTTGAAGGAGTACCTTTAGGTCGTGTTTCGCAGTTTAAATATCTAGGCCATATAGTGACTGAAAGTTTGTGTGACAATTTGGACATTGAAAGGGAACGCAGGGCGTTGTCGGTTTGAGGCAACATGTTGGCACACAGGTTCGCTCGGTGTACAGCAGAAGTGAAAGTCACACTATTTAAAGCTTATTGCCAAACTTTTTACACCAGCGGCCTGTGGGCTAGCTTTACGCTGAGGGCCTACAGCGCCTTGCGAGTCCAATACAATAATGTGTTCAGGGCACTGTTTCTGCTCCCTCGGTACTGCAGTGCTTCCGGCATGTTTGCAGACGCGGGGGTCGATGATTTCTACGCAATTATGCGCAAGAAAATAACCTCGGTAGTGCGGCGGGTTCGATGGAGCCGTAACAGTGTTCTGATGATGATAGGTCAACGAACGGACTCTGTACTGATTGCTAGATTTACTGAGCTTCATGTGTGGCAAAGCGGGTAGGCCTACTTGAAGACATTTAATTTGAATAATAAAATTGTGAATAATGTAAAGAGTAATAATAATGATTTTAATGTAGTAGGTGCAAAGGTTAAATTTTATTTGTATTATTTTATTTTATTATTATTTTGTTTTATTTCATTTAATTTTAATTTCATTTTACTTAATCATTTGATGGGTTTAACTTGGGTTAATTTTGATTGATTTAAATTTTATTCAAAGATGTGATTTCATAATGATTTTAATTATAATTTTGTTAAATTTTGATGGATATAAATTGATTGAAATTTGACATGCTGTACTTGATTCATTATAATTATTCATCGATTTAGTTTTTTGTTTGTATTTTAATGTGTATGTACTGATTAATTTTATTTTATTTTATTTTATTCTATGGACACTGTCTGAAAATAAATAATTTTTATTTTTTTATTTTATTTATTTATTTATTTCAGCTCTTATTCGCCTTAGTGTGATGTTATATATTTTGGTATTTTTGAAAAATGGTCATTCTTTTAAGGAACTTTTGAAATTCAACTAGCAGTCTCTTAGACTCTAGAGTTCAAACAACTAAACAAACAAACAAACTCTTTAGCTTAAAAATAATAGTGTAATATATATAATTAACTCATTTATTTAGGAAACTCTAATAAATCAATACACTTAATAAAGTTAGATGCATTTACTACGTCAAAGAATGTTAGCATGCTGTATATTTCTACTCTACTGTATACTGTGGCATGAGTGTCTTGCGCCCGGGGCGAGGGGAGCGCCAAATGCCTACTTGTGCGCTATAACCGCCCCTTAATAGTTGCATTAATTAGGTTCGTTAATTCACCAACGCTTTTCATTAGAGATGGTATTGCAGAACTGGAGTTGAAAAACCATCGTCATTAATGTATGTTTTATTTTTCACATTCATGTATTTCCTTATTTTAATTGCAACTTTGTTACCTGTTTACCAACAATTAATTTCTGCTGTTTTTGTTGACCTATTTGGTGTGATCAGTTTTGTTCGAATATCGATCTATACTAGGGAATGCAATCTCGCAACATAATTGTAATCCCGGTATTTGGGGGACTGAGAGATCTCAGTTCCGCGGGATCCCGGTATTTGCGGGATCCCGCATATTTCTGAAAGTCATTGAGAAAAGAATAGAATAGGCTTGTGTCCTAAATTTCCAAAATCGTTTATTTTTGTAGCTTTATATCTACATGATCACAAAAATGTAATATTTTGATTTAAAACAATCATTTACATAGTTTATTTTGTGATTTAAAAAATAAATTTCAATTTGTATCGAAAACGCTCATGGCGCCTTGTGTGACGTCACTTGATGCCAAACAAAAGTAGTAGTGGTTATATTTATCCATTTTCGGATAGGCAAAGGCAAATTGAGCCATACAGCCAAGTCTTGTATATTTATTATCTCTTCATTTTGCTTTAAAAAGTCACAGTCCTCGTCCTCTAAGTCCAGTCAAAGTCAAGTACATCATCCCTAAGTCAATGTCAGTCTTCCTTCAGAAAAGCGGTGGATAAATTACTGAAAGTTTCTTTAGATTTTTAGTCACTGCAAAGTTGCGATTCACTGCGTTTTATCACTTCCCAACACTAGTGCACGTTGTCAAACGTTTATGTTTAAGAATCCACCATCGATACACACAAAACACTCGAAATTACACTAATTTTGCAAATTTACAAACGACGCGATACGATTCCTTCCAGTTCCCGCCAAAGAATCTCGCCAAACAAAACAAAAAGAAAATGTGTATTTTTTTATGAGCCCTTTCAATGATTTGTTTTTAGATTAAAAGTTATAGGTACTACAAAAAAGAAACGTTTAGGGGTTTTAATCGATATTTAGGGATATCTGGGGAATTTGAAGTTGGTTTTTAGAGGAACATTCGGTAGGAGTTGGCATCACTTTGGCATATGGTCTAAGTAACCAAAGCCAGTATAAATTAATTAAAAAAAAATGCCATTGACATCACTGTTTGACAGGTGTTTGACAGTGTTTAGTTTGCGTTCGTCTGCTTTCCATATTAATTTAAAATGTTCTCTGTCTACGGTATTTTATGACACGAGATAACACGACTTGTGACACAAGATGTCAAGACTCGAGACTGCCAGAGTGTGTCAAACGTCAAAAAGCAAACTGTGACGTCACACCATCTGATAGAGGTGTTTGATGTCACGTGACTGATTGCCTATTTTTTCCAATCTTATTTTCTAAAAATAATAGTAATCCTTAATTTGTGCACCAATTTATATTACTTTTTGTTATTTATATATCGGACATAGTCGTTAGAAACACACATCAATCCAATGATATTTAAGTAAAGATATGCTACCTTCATACAAAACAGCATTCAGTTATTGTTGAGTTATAATTTCACGTGCTTACCTAATAGATTTTTTTTTTTTTTTTTATCTTATATTTAGATTTCATCTATGAATGCGATAGAGAATACAAAACATTTAAAACAGAGAGGGATAGCTATCTGTGTCGTTTGGCACACAGCAGCCGACCACAACACGACTTGTTTCGCTCGCAGCTATTAGCCGACTAAATGGAATTATAACAATTGTGTGACTTTGTCCGCAACAGTTTTTGAGCGGTAATGCGATATCTACCTGTTTTATACTATAACATCATTGCATCAATCAGATTTATTCTTAGTGGACACAAGCCTATTCTGTATCATACACGCATCTAAAACTGAAAAATAGTCACGCCTTAATTCCCGAAGGGGTAGGCAGAGGCATATTATTTACCCACATTTCACCTTTCAAGATTTCGTACCACGTAAATTCTTGTCTGCCAAACGACTCCTAACTTTACATGTCAGATAGCCAGCAAGCAATGTACGAGATAATTGAATACTTTTTTAACTGTTTATAGTACAAAAAAACTAAAAAAGTCAATCTCCATGATTAAATCACTAAAAACCAATAAGTACGGTATTAGGTTAGATATACTGGGGGCGGCACTGGAAAGGCTAGACCAATATTATAAGGAGAATGGACTTCGACCCAACCCTTTAAAAACCCAATCGTGCGCTTTCCACTTGCGTAATCGGGAAGCAAACCGACCCCTTAACATCTCGTGGCGAGGAGTCAAAATTGAGCACTGCCCAAAGCCGCGCTACCTCGGCGTTACCCTCGATCGCGCTCTCACATTTAAAACCCACTGCATCAACACCAAGCAAAAAGTGGCGAGCAGGAATAACCTGGTACAAAAATTAATATCCACGTCCTGGGGAGCAGCCCCACATGTTGTCAGAACAACCAGCCTCGCTCTCTCCTTTTCAGCGGGTGAGTTTGCGTGTCCAGTGTGGCACCGCTCTACGCATGTGAAGGAGGTTGATACTGCCCTAAATGACACATGTCGCATGATAACGGGCTGCCTTAAGCCTACTCCCCTAAATAGAGTATATCCACTTGCCGGTATCGCTCCACCTAGCGTAAGGCGACAAGTGGCATGTGAGATTGAGAAGGGAAAGCAGGAGACCGATGCGCGGCACCCACTCTTCCAACACGTTATACCAAGCTCCCGCCTTAAAAGCAGAAGGAGCTTCCTTCGATGTACCATTGCTGTGGAGGGTCAACCCGAAAGCGTTCGGAACCAGCGGTGGCTCACGGAAAATGCACCCCCTCCAGACAACATCCAGCCTGCTGAGAGCCTACCACCCGGGCATGAACTTAAATGGGCCACCTGGAAGTCCCTAAATAGGTTGAGGTCCCAGGTCGGCTGTTGTAGGGCGAACCGGGTAAGATGGGGCTACCTGGACCCGGGGAGCGGGGGCTGTGACTGTGGTGCACTTCTGCAGTCAATGGACCACCTACTGTCATGTTCGCTGTGCCCCTACACCTGTGCAATTGCGGATCTGAATCAGGCTACGGACCGCGCAGTCAATCTTGCTGAGTTTTGGGCTGGGCATATCTAGCTATTTTTGTCGCCATTGACACGAAGAAGAAGAAGAAGGTTAGATATTAAGTCACAATTACAAAAAACTTATTCAAACCGAATAAGTTTGCGCGCTTCCACTTACAAAACAACACATGGCGTTTACCTTTGCACAGTCCCGCTAATCCCGCACGATTTACGTGCGGGACTGGTCCCGCAAAAATACTGCGGGATCCCGGTATTTCGGGATCCCGGTATCCCGGTATTGCATTCCCTAATTAGTACCTATAGATTGTTAAGAAGATGCTATAATTAATTATTATTGAATCTTCTTGCTGACGAAGCGCTCGTGGCCCCGCGGACTCAGTGTTCTGTAAATAAACGATCACTGCAGTAAAGCAACTTTCACATGGCCGGTCCTTGGATGGGTGACCATCCATGTGACCACTTTGTGACATTTATAAGAGCGTTCCCGTGCTTCGGAAGACACGTTAAGCCGTTGGTCCTGGTGGCCACTAAAATAGCAGTCGTTAAGCCAATTTGAAGGCCTTTTTAGGGCGGCTTGAAAATTTCAACAGCGGGCAGTCACAACCTGCGCCTGTCCATCTCAACACGGCAATACGGCTCACCACGTATGTCGTGGGACAAATTCAAAAAAAGTGAAATGTGGGCAATAATAAAATATGCCTCTGCCTACCCCTTCGGAAAAAAGGCGTGATATATGTATGTTTGTATGAATATGTCAAAACTTCCCTTATCATCCGAAGATTCAATCAATCAATCAATCAATTCAACCCATAGCAGTCCAACTGCTGGTCATAGACCTCTCCTTTTCGCAACAACACACAAGAAATATGAAATTTAAAACTAAAATTTCCGAAGATTAGAAATTAAAGTTGTGACAGGTGTTAAAATCTTCATCATTTGTGTCAGAATATAATTAATTCATGATGATGAAGTTTGTACCAACTTTTTAATTATTTTACTTGCGAGATTCAGAGACACGTAGGAAGGTCTACATATAAGACGCATTCTATACACTGTCAGAATAACACAGCAAATGTTGACCAGTAGCTCGATAGATGGCGCTGTACCGTTTTTCTGAATCGCGGTATGGTTTCGTTCACAATGTAGCCGTATATTTTTTAGAGGGCTTGAATAATCAGACCATATTTTTCGACATTTGAAAGACGTCATCTTTCAACATTCTGCAAAAAAAAAATTTTTGATATGTCACATCACTGGTTAAACAGTGAATGTGATAAAAAAATTAAATGAAATTATAGTAGTTTATGACACAGTTGCATAATGAGGGTTCTTATAACACGAGTGTGTTTTAAAAAAACGAGCCGTAGGCGAGTTTTTTTATAGTATCACACGAGTGTTATAAGACCAAGTTATGTACAGTGTCATACACTACTTTATCTACTCTCATACTATAATACCTGATTTCATTTTGTTGTGATATATAGTTGCTCCTTGATTTCGCCGGTAACAGGTTCATGGTCATGTTTGACGCAGTTTCCAGTATGTCTGGTGGTGTACAATTACCACCATCCTCGCTTTAAGACATGTTTTTACACAAAAACTAATTTATTTTACAAACAAAACCAAACTTTGTTTAATTTAAATGTAAAATGTTGGCGCCAAGGCGCAAACATCGATTGCGCATGCGTGTTTCTTTTTTTTTTAGGCTGCGGAGACCATAGATTTAGGATTTTTCGCTACTCTGGAGACACATTTTTTTTTTAAAGTAGAGGTTCAAACTTTTTTTCAGCTGGAGATTGTTTATGGTGTATCGTAATGATTAAAAAGTTTTATTATGATATAGGTGTCCATACAAGACCTGTATCGTAATAAAACTTTTTTTTTGGCCTGTGCGTAATGTTTGTCATAATAGTATTGATTTCAATTTTATAATCTTTGTATTATAGTATCAGAGTAGATAAAGTAATTTAACAAATACCTTTGTTAAATTACTTAATTTCATTTTTAAATGCACATCTGTATAATTTTTCTGCACACTAGGTAACTCCACTATTTTACTGAACACAAACCAGAAAAATGCTGTTTAAAAAAAATAATTCACTAACTAAACATGTCTTACTTAAAAAACTGATAAGTTACTCAGAACGAGATAACCTTTTTAATCGTATTCACACCAAAAATGTGGTTTGTACATCGAATATATGATTTGTAAAACAGAAATACGAATTGTTTATCAAAAATACTAACTTGCACTCCAAATTATACAATCTTATAACGGAATAGGTTAGGATAGGTTAGACTTTTAATTTTTTTGATCAAAAAAATTTAATTTTGTAGAGGTGATTGATTAAATTAGGGTTTTACTTAGAATATACGATGTTCCTAAAAGTAAATTAGGCGACGGTTTTCCTTAAATAAGTTTTAATATTTTTGTGGAACTAAGGAATTATTAGATATACGAGTACAATTTGATAATAGTTATTCGTTCAGTAAAACAGTTCTGCAAATGCCATTAAACAGTATAATGAATTTGATTTATTTAGTGTGCATAATTAGTGTGCAAGTCAGTATTTTTGGTTTAACTTTGAAATATTTTGTTCAGAAAAAGGGAATATACAGATATCGATTTAAATACATGCCTTTAAAAAATAGGACTCAGAATTACTAAAGACTAGCTGACCCCGCAACTTCGTTTACATCACATAAGGTGTATGAAAGGAAAAGTATTTCTTCATCAGACTCATCAAGCAGCGTGTGAAACTGCCCTGTTTGCTTAATCGTAAAAGAGCTTAAAGATCAAGTCTATTCTAAAACAAAAATAGCTTTAATCATTAAGCTCTTTTATGATTAAGCCAACATGCCAGTTTAGATTTACCCACTTTTAGATTACAATGTCTAGGTATATGTGATTCTTTAAAGTGATGAATTGATTCTTGAACTTTTTTGTTTATAAACCGATTGACAAGAAATAAACACTAAATGTTAAGTGAAGCAGACCTCAACACAATAAAGAAAACCGCATTGCCATCGGTTAAGCGGTTACTGAGATTAGCGTGCACAAACATACATACAAACAGATATAGGTATAGACATACAGACAAACAGACAAAAAATCTAAAAATCATTGTTTTGGGTTCTATTGCGTTCATAAAGCCCCCCGATAATATTTTTTCTTATTTATCTACCATGTACAGACAGCGACCTGTTACGATTTTATTATAGAAGACTAGCTGAGCCCGCAACTTCGTTTACGTCACATAAGGTGTATGAAAGGAAAGGTATTTCTTCATCAGAGTTATCAAGCAGCGTCTGAAACTGCCCTGTTTGCTTAATCATAAAAGAGCTTAATGATTAAGTCAATTTTTAAAACAATTCAGTCCACGCCTTCGGCGCGGACTGAATTGTTTAAAAATAGTCTTAATCAAAGCTCTTTTATGATTAAGCCAACACGCCAGTTTAGGTTCACTCACATTCAAAGAAACCCCTACAATTAAAATTTTCAAAATATCTGATTCTTAAAAGTGTTATTACTCTTTTATTTCTAAACCGATTTACATAAAATAAACGCTAAATGTTAACTGGAGCAAACCTCAACACAATGAAAAAAACCGCATTGCAATCGGTTGAGCGGTTACTGAGATTAGCGTGCACAACCGTACAGACAAACAGATATACAGACATACAGACAAACAGACAAAAACTCTAAAAGTCATTGTTTTGGGTTCTATTGCGTTCATAAAGCCCCCCTATAATATTTTTTTCTTATTTATCTTCCATGTACAGACAGCGACCTGTTACGATTTTATTATATGTATTGATATATAGATACATAACATACACACAGTAGTCAGTACAGTACATTTACAATATTTTTGCAAATTACAGTACTTATTAATCAATATCAATCATCAATCAATAGGTACATATAATAAAATCGTAACAGGTTGCTGTCTGTAGATGGAAGATAAATAAGAAAAAATATTATAGGGGGCTAAATAAACGTAATAGAACCCAAAACAATGATTTAAAGAATTTTTGTCTGTTTGTGTTTGTCTGTACGTTTGTGCACGCTAATCTCAGTAACCGCTTAACCGATTGCAATGCGGTTTTCTATATTATGTTGAGGTTTGCTCCACTTACCATTAAGTGTTATTTCATGTCAATCGGTTTATAAATAAAAAAGTTATAGCACTTTAAAGAATCATACATGCACATATGAATCTAAAAATGCGTAAATCTCAACTGGCGTATTGGCTTAATCATAAAAGAGCTTAAAGATTAAGTCTATTTTAAAACAATTCAGTCCGAAGGCGTGGACTGAATTGTTTTAGAATAGACTTACCCCCATATTCATAATCGTTTATTAAACCTATTTTAGTTAAAACACATTTTAAGTCTATTGCTGTCTCTAACCATACTCTGTCATTGGTTAGAGACAGCAATAGACTTAAAGTGTGTTTTAACTAAAATAGGTTTAATAAACGATTATGAATAAGGGGGTTAATCTTTATAAAGCTCTTTTATGATTAAGCAAACAGAGCAGTTTCACACGCTGCTTGATGAGTCTGATGAAGAAATACCTCTCCTTTTATTCACCTTATGTGACGTAAACGAAGTTGCGGGGTCAGCTAGTTCTTTAATATAAATTGCATAATGAGATCTAAGTTAAACATATATGAATACGTACCTATATAACAAACATATATAACACTAGCTGATGTCCGCAGCGTCGCCCGCGTAATAGTTAAGTCCCGCCCCCGCTTCCAATGGGAACATTTTCCCGGGATAAAAAGTAGCTTATATGTTATTCCAGACTAAATTATCCCTGTACCAAATTTCAGCCCCATCCGTTCAGCCGTTCGAGCGTGAAAGAGTAACAAACATCCACACTCACAAACTTTCGCATTTATAATATTAGTGAGATATAATAACATATTTGAAACATAAAATGTGCTATTCTCTAATAAAATTTTAAATCCAAGCAATGATATGCTTTATACAATGAATAGATCTTTCAAACAAAAAAAAAAGCTATGATATCTCCATTAACAAGAATTGCATATTGAAAGCAACTATAGTTCAATCCTGTGCCCGATCTGGCAATAATGTAAACATGTCATGTTTTGACAATCGTTGTTTAAGACAGATGAGTAGAAAAATATAGTATCTATGACAAATCATTGAATTTTTTTGCTATCCTGCCTAAGTAGGTATTTTAAATGAAAATAAACTATCATAAAGAAGTTATTTGGTGTCGAAATGATTGTAAGAACGCTGCATGACTCCTGGATACTGGAATATAATCAGGGTGAAGTGAATACTCAATTGCAAGTAACTATGGATATGTAGGATCAAATGTGATTGTTTACATTTTTGCGCAAAGCTATTGAAATACAGTATATCTATAAATTTTTATACTTACAACTAGGAACAATCTGCCTAGGAATGGAAAAGAGGAATCTTCCAGGCCTGGGTTGATAAAGTACAATTTATTTTCATCCCTTCTATTCGAAAAGTATCACTTTGCACCAGGTTAACGGGGCGCAAAATAGCTCTTTTTTCTGTTAAAAGCTTTTTAGCGGGTGGCAAAGTGATTTGAATTTGGAACTTGAAAATTTCATAGAAATCGAACGCAAATTGTATGGATTATTGGCTGGTAAGTGTCGGCTGCACAGCGCGGTGTCCTGAGCTAATTTAAAAAAAAAATAAAAGCGCCATTTATCTGTTCAACTCAACACAATAAAGAAAACCGCATTGCCATCGGTTAAGCGGTTACTGAGATTAGCGTGCACAAACATACATACAAACAGATATAGGTATAGACATACAGACAAACAGACAAAAAATCTAAAAATCATTGTTTTGGGTTCTATTGCGTTCATAAAGCCCCCCGATAATATTTTTTCTTATTTATCTACCATGTACAGACAGCGACCTGTTACGATTTTATTATAGAAGACTAGCTGAGCCCGCAACTTCGTTTACGTCACATAAGGTGTATGAAAGGAAAGGTATTTCTTCATCAGAGTTATCAAGCAGCGTCTGAAACTGCCCTGTTTGCTTAATCATAAAAGAGCTTAATGATTTAGTCAATTTTTAAAACAATTCAGTCAACGCCTTCGGCGCGGACTGAATTGTTTAAAAATAGTCTTAATCAAAGCTCTTTTATGATTAAGCCAACACGCCAGTTTAGGTTCACTCACATTCAAAGAAACCCCTACAATTAAAATTTTCAAAATATCTGATTCTTAAAAGTGTTATTACTCTTTTATTTCTAAACCGATTTACATAAAATAAACGCTAAATGTTAACTGGAGCAAACCTCAACACAATAAAAAAAACCGCATTGCTATCGGTTGAGCGGTTACTGAGATTAGCGTGCACAACCGTACAGACAAACAGATATACAGACATACAGACATACAGACAAACAGACAAAAACTCTAAAAGTCATTGTTTTGGGTTCTATTGCGTTCATAAAGCCCCCCTATAATATTTTTTCTTATTTATCTTCCATGTACAGACAGCGACCTGTTACGATTTTATTATATGTATTGATGATATATAGATACATAACATACACACAGTAGTCAGTACAGTACATTTACAATATTTTTGCAAATTACAGTACTTATTAATCAATATCAATCATCAATCAATAGGTACATATAATAAAATCGTAACAGGTTGCTGTCTGTAGATGGAAGATAAATAAGAAAAAATATTATAGGGGGCTAAATAAACGTAATAGAACCCAAAACAATGATTTAAAGAATTTTTGTCTGTTTGTGTTTGTCTGTACGTTTGTGCACGCTAATCTCAGTAACCGCTTAACCGATTGCAATGCGGTTTTCTATATTATGTTGAGGTTTGCTCCACTTACCATTAAGTGTTATTTCATGTCAATCGGTTTATAAATAAAAAAGTTATAGCACTTTAAAGAATCATACATGCACATATGAATCTAAAAATGCGTAAATCTCAACTGGCGTATTGGCTTAATCATAAAAGAGCTTAAAGATTAAGTCTATTTTAAAACAATTCAGTCCGAAGGCGTGGACTGAATTGTTTTAGAATAGACTTACCCCCATATTCATAATTGTTTATTAAACCTATTTTAGTTAAAACACATTTTAAGTCTATTGCTGTCTCTAACCATACTCTGTCATTGGTTAGAGACAGCAATAGACTTAAAGTGTGTTTTAACTAAAATAGGTTTAATAAACGATTATGAATAAGGGGGTTAATCTTTATAAAGCTCTTTTATGATTAAGCAAACAGAGCAGTTTCACACGCTGCTTGATGAGTCTGATGAAGAAATACCTCTCCTTTTATTCACCTTATGTGACGTAAACGAAGTTGCGGGGTCAGATAGTTCTGTAATATAAATTGCATAATGAGATCTAAGTTAAACATATATGAATACGTATATATCAAACATATAATAGGTGTAACAAAATTACCTATCCAAATTTCGTCACGTGACGTAGCATCAGTCAAGAAACATTACAAAAATGAAGAAAAAAAAATTACATTAATACTTTAACCATAAAGCCGTTTTAAAGGTCCTATTTTATCCTATTTTCACCCTTTCTATCGCTACTGAGCGGCAGTAGAAAGCGACAACGACAGCCAGACGGGTGCTCTGTGTTTGTTTTGCGTTCACGGCGACCATGTTACCTCGAATTGCCGCGGTAAAAAATGCATTCTTAATGTGCGACAAAAAAATTTTTACAAAAATGAAAAAAAATTACTCCCCTTTTTTATTAAATATTTGTATTTGATTTCCGATGCCAAGTCATCTCATGAAATTTGGAGAGGTAATTTTGTTACGCCCAGTATAACACTAGCTATTGTCCGCAGCCTCGCCCGCGTAATAGTTTGGTCCCGTCCCCGCTTCCACTGGGAACTTTATCCCGGGATAAAAAGTAGCCTATACCTATTTTATTCCAGACCATAAGTTATATCTGTACCAAATTTCAGCCCGATCCGTTCATCCGTTTGAGCGTGAAAGAGTAACAAACATCCACACTCACAAACTTCCGCATTTATAATATTAGTGAGATATATAACATACTAGCTGATGCCCGCAGCTTCGCCAGCGTGAAATTTAATCCCGTGGGAACTTATTCCCGGGATAAAAAGTAGCTTATATGTTATTCCAGACTAAATTATCCCTGTACCAAATTTCAGCCCCATCCGTTCAGCCGTTCGAGCGTGAAAGAGTAACAAACATCCACACTCACAAACTTTCGCATTTATAATATTAGTGAGATATAATAAAATATTTGAAACATAAAATGTGCTATTCTCTAATAAAATTTTAAATCCAACAATGATATGCTATATACAATGAATAGATCTTTCAAACAAAAAAAAAAGCTATGATATCTCCATTAACAAGAATTGCATATTGAAAGCAACTATAGTTCAATCCTGTGCCCGATCTGGCAATAATGTAAACATGTCATGTTTTGACAATCGTTGTCTAGGACAGATGAGTAGAAAAATATAGTATGACAAATCATTGAATTTTTTTGCAATCCTGAGTAGGTATTTTAAATGAAAATAAACTATCATATAGAAGTTATTTGGTGTCGAAATGATTGCAAGAACACTGTATGACTCCTGGATAGTGGATACTGGAATATAATCAGGGTGAATACTCAATTGCAAGTAACTATGGATATATAGGATCAAACAAAGACGTATCATATATAGACACGTTATACACGAACATTGCGGCTTTCAAAAACAGCTAAACTTTTATAAATTTGAAATAAGAATTCTATAAATTATCTGTGGTAGCATGCATGAAGTCAATATCAGAGGAATGTGGGGAAAAGGGGAAACTTGAATTTCACTTACTCAGACATAATATGATTAATGTGTTTCCGGGTAAAGTACGTAATATTTAAATTTATAAAATGTTAATGTAGTTTATCTGATTAGTAATTATAAACGTAATTTAAGTAATAAAATAAAAATATAACAATATCATACATAAACATTTATTTAATAAGTACCTAATAATTTAGTACCTAGTAAGTAATCCAAATATTTGTAATTTAAATCATTTTAATAATCTTAATATATTATTATGTTTCATTATTTTTTCAAAGAAATATAATTACCTAAATAAAAAAAAATCAAATAGCAAAATAAAACATTAGTACAAAATCTCCCCAACATCCCCTTACACCCGTAAGCGCGGGCGCCAAACCACAGACTATAGAGTACATTTTTCTTGTGCATTCATAATTGCTTGCCGCCATTTTATCGATTCGAGAAAATAAAATAATATTATTATTTCTATTGTACTTACGCATGAAATGATACGTTTTTATATTGAACAGTTGCTGTGTAGCTTGTGTATCATCTGAAGATACATGAAGGCATGTTTTTTTCGAGTTTTCTTTACTAACAGAATTTAAAACAGTGCTAATAGAACTTTCGCTAACCCTACAGTCGCGTCACAGATTTTCAGGTAATTACCTGCTTTACGTGTTGCCATTTTCAAGTGTCTATGACGTATCTATAGTTTTTTATATCATTGGGATCAAATGTGTTTGTTTACATTTTTGCGCAAAGCTATTGAAATAGAGTATATCTATAATTTTTTTTACTTACAACTAGGAACAATCTGCCTAGGAATGGAAAAGAGGAATCTCCCAGGCCTGGGTTGATAAAGTACAATTTATTTTCATCCCTTCTATTCGAAAAGTATCACTTTGCACCAGGTTAACGGGGCGCAAAATAGCTCTTTTCTGTTAAAAGCTTTTTAGCGGGTGGCAAAGTGATTTGAATTTGGAACTTGAAAATTTCATAGAAATCGAACGCAAATTGTATGGATTATTGGCTGGTAAGTGTCGGCTGCACAGCGCGGTGTCCTGAGCTAATTTAAAAAAAAATAAAAGCGCCATTTATCTGTTCGTGTTCGTCATTGTATGTTCTTGTAATCGGTAAACATATCATAATGTTTTCTGCAAATATGATAAGTTCTACATCGAGTTATCAAAGTGACAATGCATGAACTTCTGAAACAATAACCATAGAAGGTAAATACGTCGTACAAAACTTATTTTTCTCATAGAAAGAGGATGAAAAGTAGAGTATATTACTCGAGAGCAAATTATTTTTCCCTCGGGCGGTGTACTTTGAATCCCTCACTGCGCTCAGGGTTCTACGTAAGAATCCCTCGCTAAGTTCGGGATTTTATTCTAGAATCCTTCGCTTCGCTCGTGATTCAAAGTAGCGCCCTCGCCGTAAAAATATCTACTATTTTGCTCCCTGGTTGTAAAATCTACTATTTCAGCCATATTTTGCGCAATTCATTCCTGAAATGAGGTCTGATTATAGAATGTACAAGCTTCTGCCCGCGACTTCGTACGCTAGGTGATTTTAACTAATAAATCAATCAACTTTGACCTGCCCAATGCATAGGTCTTCTATTAAAACATAATCTCAAACTGTATTACCATTTCCGCTGAACCGATTTTAATGAAACATCTTACAGCGTTAAAAAAATACCTAATATGATAAACCACCCAATCGTTGGCACTCCTCCAATTATTGGCACTTTAGTGTATATTGTCCATTTCTAACAGAAAAATAATGCCATTTTACTTTTTAATGCATACCTACAACTAGCAGCATGACATTACGTGCACGTGTTTTTAATTACAAAATAATAGACAAGTACCTATATCAGTGATTTGCAAAATTTTGCACAGGGGATGTAAGTTTCTATGGAAACTTCTACATTTTCAAAGACAACTAAGTAGGTACTTCAAATTACGTATTTCATGATTTTTCGAAAATCACCCCGAAGAGTGTAAAATTTAGAAACACTCAATCATCAATCTATATTGGATATTCCAGACCTAGACGTAAGTTTATCGAAGTATATCCCGGACGAAGCCGGGGGCACAGCTAGTATAGTTATTATAATTATCTATGGTCGATAGTCACACGTATGTGTTTAACACATATTTTATTCTTTTACTGCTACGTGTTTATACGAAAGGATGTCCGTGTGTGTATGCTACGGCTTGTGTGAGTGTCACCTCGTGTTGTGCAGACTTGTAGTAAAGCTTAACATGGACATTCCAATTTTTGGCATTTACTTCCTTCTAATAAAAGAAAGAGGTTTGACAAAGATCTTCATCATCTTGCAAGAGTTGCACCTGACGATGTTGTCTAATGGAGGAACCTATGGCGTAGGCGTACGGTAACTACTAACAAGACTGAAAAATAAAAAAAAAACAACGTCACAGCAGCTACCAGCAGTCAATCATAGCAAACTTCGGGCTCTAAAATGCAGATGTTGGATGCATTTTTTTTACCACTAAGGTGGCAGACAAGCATACGGCCCACCAGATGTAGGTACTGGTTGTCACCGCAGCGTATGGACGTTTGCAACACCGGAGGCGCTGCACTTACGCTGCCGACCCTAACATTTGGAGTTTTATACCTAATTGCTATCAACCTTGCTCGCAATTCAGTTTGTGACTCCAGTTACTAAGATCATAGTTATTCTGTCCTAACATCTTGAGGGTAAGTACGTGTGTAAAAATTAGGTACCTACCAAATATTGATTTACAAAACAGTTAACTTCATTAATCAGTATTAACAGGGCAAATTTTTGAAAATCAATTAATATGCCAACTCAATCATAAATTTTTAAATATGGATAATAAAATCCTGCTCAAAACCGATGCATTTTCCATATTTTTTTAAAATTATTAACAAACTTTTTTTTTAAACTTACGATAAAAATTTTCAAGACTACAATACTTTCTGGACAAAAATACAGATTTACAGTTGAAATAATTTAAAAAGCCTTGTCCCGACATATCCACATTAAACTATCGTCCCAGTCTCGCTGACTTACAAAACCACCGTTAAAAAAGGTTATCTAGCTATCACGGTTCTAATTTAAAAATGTCTTGCCAAATTCCCTACATATCCACATTAAACTATCGTCCCAGTCTCGCTGACTACAAAACCACAAAAACAGTCGGTCAGCATTGGCCGGCGGACTCACCGCACATAAAATCCTACTTTTTAACCCTCGCCTGCGAGTGAGCTTGATGGAGAGCCGTCAGAGCCCGTTTTGGACTCAACCCTTCGACGCTTGCAGTTTGGAGTAGATTTTTTTGTCTGTTTTTTTTTGTGAAATAAGTGGCGCGTGGCCGGTTTACGAGTTGGCACTTTGACTCAGTCGATGTTTTTGCGCGTTTGAGAATCGGTTTAGGTAAATCAGTATAATCAATATCTATGTCTATGCATAAAGTGATTGAAAGAATAATTTATCTAAAATTTCTATATTTTGAGATGTAGGTACCTAAGTAGGTACTGCTGCGCTCCCTTGGGTTATAGCATGATGTTACATAGCCTATGATCAACACCTCCACCTACTACCTAGTCCTAGCATGATCAGGTGGGCCGCCGTATGCAGGATTGTCTGCTACCTTATCTTCTTTCCTTGGTATAAAACCGGCTAAGTGCGAGTCGGACTTGCGCATGGACCTACCAATTGGCGGCAAAAAAAATTTGTTGTTTGTTGTATGCGAGCCGCCCTTAAATAATCCTACTAATATTATAAATATGTAAGTTTGTGAAGATGTTTGGATGTTTGTTACCCAATCACGCTCTAACGGCTCAACGGATTGGGCTGAAATTTACAACAGAGATAGCTTATCGTCTGGAATAACACATAGGCAAATTTTCATCCCGGGTTCCCACGGGAAACGGGGACGGGTACCGAATTTCACGCGGGCGAAGCCGTGAGCATCATCTAGTTTCATGATAAAGCGACAATAGAAATCCCTCCCGGGGCGAGGCCGCAATGGCGGCTGTGGGTCTGTTGGGAGTCCTGGGACATCCTTCCGAGTGCTTACCCGGGGCTGCCAACCATAGGCTGTTGGGCGTTACGTACGTGAGGTGTTTTAGTCCGTTGAAGTCCGTCATCATAACATCCATGATGGATGTTCCCTCACGTTAAAAAAAGTTATCTTGCTGTCACGGTTCTTGAGGTACAGCCTCGTGCGCGTGACAGACAAACGGACAGCGAAGTCTCAATAATAGTGTCTCGTTTTACCCTCTGGGTACGGAACCTTGAACAAGAAGCCGTGAGACTGCCCCTCTAACATTTATTGTGACAGTGAAAGTTCAATCTGATTGACGTTGTCATTTTTGTTTATTTCTAACTTTGAATAAATGATCCATGTGACCCAGTGACGTAATTTAATGCAACAGAGTCACAGACTACAGGCACAAGTCTCGCCATAAGCATAAGCCCCTCTGCAATCTATTTTTTAGAGAGGGGCTAAAATGATGCATTCGAAGTGCAATAATATTATTGCACAAAAATGGATTTGTGGTTTTCAGCTGTTAGATAAGTAAATAATTCTTGTTTTTCATGCGCTGGTAGCTCGCCGAGTCTGTGTTGGTTCTATAAATTCTGTCCTTAGATTTCGTGGCCACTTAATGGCATTTCTATGACGTATTCGTGCTTCGGAAGGCACGTTATGTCATTGACTTAAACACATCACAACCCTGTGCTGACCATTATTGCATTTTTCACTGTAAAAAAAAAAAAAGATATTGTGTACTACTAACGACATCTACAATTACAATCCAAAACCAGGAAAGTAACTTCACATGTGATGGTAAAGTTGTTGCTATTGCATACTAGATGGCAGTAAAGTCATTTTAAACAACACATTTTATATTAGCAGACTTGTATTTTTTATATTATTTTTGTATGTAGTTGACTCTGCTTAGAGAATATTGTTCTATTTTGAACTATGTTACAAATACGTTATGTACCTACTATTAATTTTATTATTTTCTATCAATGACTTTTCTCATTATAGCGACATCTATAGCTGAACATAAAAACTAGAAAGACAAGTAGTACATTGATAGAGGCAATGTTGTTGCTATCTCCCACTAGATGGCGTTAATTTTTTTTTTTAACTGAAAACATTTTCTTATGATTGATGGCAAAGTCCAAGCCGAACATCCCCAAAGCAAAACAAGAAGCCGTGAGACGTTCTCACCCGACTGCCCCTCTAACGTTTATTGTGTAAGTGAAAGTTCAATCCGATTGACGTTGTCATTTATGTTTTATTTCAAACTTTGAACAGATGATCCACGTGACTAAGTGACGTAATTTAATGCAACAGAGTCACAGACACCAGACACCAGTCTCGGTATAATTATCGCTCCTCTGCTATACTATACTATACTATACTATACTATCTTCACGCCAAATCCCTTGCGGGGTAGGCAGAAAGAACCGAGCGCCACACGGCACGGTCCATACACACCTCACTCGCCTCTTCAACTTTCATTTTTCTTTTCATGCATGCACGTCGGTTCCTACGGCTCTTGACACCACCCTTCACTAACACATGATTAATTTGGTCGTGGTAGGTGTGTCGTGGCCTTCCCCGACTCCTACGTCCATCCACTTTCGCGTTGTATATCTGTTTTGTCATTCTTTCATCTCCCATTCGTTCCACATGCCCGAACCATCGTAGCATGCCCTTCCTTACTTTAACACCGACACTCTCTTTCAGACCAACTCTCTTTCTTACATCTTCATTCCGAACGCGATCTGCGAGCGTTACTCCGCAGATTTTGCGTAGCGCGCGCATCTCGACCGCGTTAATTCTACTTTCATGAGTTTCCTGCCATACCCAACTCTCGCTTCCATACGTTAGCGTAGGTATCAGCACCGCATTGTGTACTGCGAGCTGGGCCTTTTGGCTTAAGGCCTTGGTACCTAAAAGTTTGCCTAACGCTCTATTCACACTATTGCCCGCAGTTACCCTCTTTTCTACATCAGCGGTGTACCGTCCATCCCTGCTAAATGCACATCCAAGATATACAAACTCATCCACCTGTTCCAGCACTACATCATTTACAGTTATCCTGTCATTCGTTCTGTCCTCTTCTCTTTCGAATACCATCACTTTCGTTTTAGTCGCGTTCAAATGTAAGCCTCTCATTAGACAATCATCTTTCATCGTTGTGACTAGTGACTGTAGTTCTGATGGCGATTCGGCTATGAGCACGGCATCATCTGCATACAGCAAACAGTTCACAAGTAAGTCACCCATTCGCAATCCAACATTCATCGATCTTACTCTCTTAAGACAATCGTCCAGGTACAGGACAAACAGCAGAGCCGACAGCACGCAACCCTGGAGACAGGCTGCCGCCCACCCGCACACATGCCGTACATCCCACATATGTAGACTGCACAGCACGAAGCAGCGCACCATCAATCCCATATCCTGGCAATATATCCCAGAGATCCTTCCGTACAACTCTGTCAAATGCTTTCTCCATGTCCACAAAACCGCAGAAAACCTTCCGGCCAGCTGCTTCTCTACGATGTTGCGGAGAGAGAAAACTTGGTCCATACATCCCCTTCCATTTCGGAAACCACCCTGCGCCTCCCACAGTAATCCGTCAGATTCCACCCTCATTCTTCTTTCAATAATTTTGCCATACACTTTAGCTGCTATACTGATTAAACTGATGGCCCTATAGTTGGCGCACTCCATACGTGAGCCCTTGCCTTTATACAAGGGCACGATGATAGCACGCCTCCAGTCCATTGGGACCCTTCCAGTCTTCCAACATAGATTGCTCAGTGACCAGAAGGCGTCCCGGACGCAAGGACCACCTAATTTGATCATTTCAGCAGATATCCTATCAATTCCCGCAGACTTTCCATTTTTCACGCTCCTCTGCAATTTATTTTATAGAGAGGGGCTAACCGGAATACCGAGGGTTCCGTTACGTACAAACTTTCGCCTGTCTGTCAACGTGTGTTGCTATCGACTTGAAATTAACACCATAATATTTAAGTTTATAGTCCGACTCGCACTTAGCCGGTTTTATTAACAACTTCAACTTTCAACTGCAAGTAAAACCGGCCAAGTGCTAGTCGGAGGCGCGCACTTAGGGTTCCGTATCAGGATTTTCCCTCACGTGAAAAAAAGGCACTTCCCTTTTGTTTTTTGTTAGTACGGAACCCTTCGCATAGCTCTATAATGCAATAGTTTGTATCAGAAGGTATGTATACTTAATTATTACTAGCTGTTGCCCGCGAAGCGCATGCCTCGAAAAAGGCCAGTTTCCCAAGGTCTGGAAGACAGGGAAACTGGTCTTGATTCGAAAGGCGGGGAGGCCGGCAAATTCCCCATCAGGGTACCGGCCGATCGTGTTGCTCGACGAGGTGTGCAAGCTCTTCGAGCGCATTATTGCACAACGCCTCGTCGGGCACCTCACACGCGTGGGGCCTGATCTGGCGGATAGCCAGTTTGGCTTCCGTCAGGGACTCTCCACCGTGGACGCGATCATGCGCATTAGAGGCCTGACGGAGGAAGCAGCCTCACAGGGTGAGGTGGTGGTGGCGGTGTCTCTCGACATCGCCAACGCATTCAACACCTTGCCCTGGAGCTGCGTCAGGGAGGCGCTTATCTATCATGGAGTGCCTCCCTACCTCCGTCGAATTGTCGGGGCTTATCTCTCTGAGAGAGCCATAACTTACCCGAGCTGGCTAGGGCCGGGTCGGCGAGATGTGTCGTGCGGTGTTCCACAGGGATCGGTTTTAGGGCCGCTCCTGTGGAACATCGGTTACGACTGGGTGCTGCGTGGTCCGTTGCTCAGAGGGGTCGGCGTAACGTGTTACGCCGACGACACCCTCGTTACGGCGCAGGGAGCAACGCACCGTGCCGCAGCACTTAAGGCCACGGCAGGGGTTGCTCAGGTCGTGGGTCGGATTCGGCGGCTGGGTCTCGAGGTCGCCCTTCACAAATCCGAGGCTCTGTGCTTCCACGGACCTCGGATGGGGCCACCTGCGGGATCCAGCCTACAGGTAGGGGGCGTCAGCATCGGCATCGAGCCCTCGATGAAGTATCTGGGGCTCGTACTCGATGGCCGGTGGAACTTCGGACATCACTTCCGAAGTTTGGTCCCAAAACTGAGGGGAGCATCGGCCGCACTCGCGCGGTTGATGCCCAACATCAGGGGACCCAACGCTCCCTACAGGAGGCTGTACCTGGGGATCGTGCGAAGCATGGCTCTGTACGGGGCTCCCGTATGGGCGGAGACCCTGACGGCCAGCAATGAGGCTAGACTGCTGAGCCCGCAGAGAGTGATGGCCGTCAGGGTGATAAGAGGATACCGCACGATCTCCGGTGAGGCGGCATGTCTCCTAGCCGGGACCCCTCCATGGGACCTGGAAGCGAGAGCCCTTGCGTCACTGTTCAGATGGCGCAAGGAGGCGCTGGAGCGGGGCCAAAGGCCTGCGTCTCGAGAAATCGAGGCCCAGCGGACCCTGCTCCACCAGGAAACCGTGGAGACATGGAAGTTACGACTTGAGCAACCAAAGGGGGATTCGCCACAATCGCGGCCGTCAGACCGGTCATGGACGAGTGGCTGGAGAGAAGACACGGTGCTCTCTCCTACCGGTTGACACAGATGCTTGCCGGGCACGGTAGCTTCGGTAGGTATCTGTGGCGAAAACACCGGGAAACCACGGCCGAGTGTCAGCACTGCGAGGACCGCAGCGATGACACGGCGCTCCACACGCTGGTGGAGTGCACGGCGTGGGCACAACAGCGACAGGTCCTCGTAGTGGGTCTGGGCGTGGACACTCTCTCGCTTGAGGCCATGGTGCGAGCCATGCTCTCCAGCGGGAGTAAGTGGGACTGCGCCGCCTCTTTCTGCGAGCAGGTCATGCTCGTGAAGGAGGCGGCGGGCCGGGTGCGGGAGAGAACTCTCCCACCCGAGTTCCGCAGTCGGCGCCCTGGGCGCCGCCGACGTGTCTTCGCCGAGGACTATCGGCCTCCATGACCGGGGGTCTGAGGACGGTGAGAGGGCCGCTCACCGTCCTTACAGAAGCAGGCCCATGACGGCAGCGTGACGTGAGCACTCACGCACGCCCCCCCTTAGAAGCGGGGTTACACCCGAAACCCCCCATAGACGCGGGATTGCACCCGAACCACCCCCTGGGCGAGGCCGCATTGGCGGCCGTAGGTCTGTTGAGAGTCACGGGACATCCTTCCTGAGGGCTTACCCGGGGCTCTCAACCATAGGCTGTTGGGCGTTACGTGAGGTTTTTTAGTCGGTAAGAGTCCGGCATAGCATCCTACGAGGATTTTCCCTCACGTTAAAAAAAAAAAAAAAAAAAGCTGTTGCCCGCGACTGCGTACGTGTGAAAATTATGTTATAATGCCAATTTGTTTTTGTTTACATGCATAATGTGTCAGAATTTCCCTTATCATCCGAAGATTCAATCAATTCAACGTATAGCAGTCCACTGTTGGACATAATTATGCCTCTACCAAAGGAGAAAGCCCACAGATCGTTTCTTTTTGAAAAACCTTAATAGAAAGTGTATGGCTATCTAAGTAGATTGACAAATCATTTAATATTATTTTAACAATCTTTTAATTCATTTGATCAATATATTTTGTGGCGTTTAAACTTTGATATAATTCGTAGTGTTATCGTTTTTACGCGTCGCAGACTGACCAAATGAATGGTACTGACGTGACGAAGATGGCCGCCAATTGCAAATATCAATGTGTGGGGTACTCAAATGCACTTATCAGTTTCAAATGGATTAGTTCATGCATCAATGTTGTTGAGATCATAGATTTAGTATCAAAAAATTCTAAATCTAACTAAACTTAAGGATTTTTTAAATCTAAAAGGTCGACAACGTGCATAAGTGTTGGAAAGTGATATAATGCAGTGAAACGTTACTCTTTAATTTTTCGACAAACTCCAGATAACTCGATATTATTATTTTATGTTCTAAAGGTAAATTGGTGTGAAATGTTTGTATAAAATAATGATTATGATCTGGATTGATAATTTAAATGGTAAGTAATTATGGAACTATCGAGATCCAATTTGTTTATTTACTACGTTATCTGAATAAGTTTCAATGTGGTAATAAGTACATACATTTTCAGGGTTATTTATAAGTGATTTGGAACAAATACTTCTATCTTTTTTGAATTAAATGTAACGATTAGCATTTTTGGACAAATTGATTTGTTCGGATTGATGAACATTTGCTTCAAAACTAACCTCTAATTTGAGCAGCAAAACGAAGAATGAGAGAAAACCCTACAAAATAAGACAATATTTTTTATTTCCTTTGAAAGTAGGATATCCATCCAATTTAATATCCGATTTTCGCTGTCATACTACATTATTTGTTATGAAACGGCGGTCCATTGAAAGGTGGTCAATCCCCTTTCACCACAATACAAGAAAATTGAAAATCAAAATTAAAATTTCCGTAGATTAGAAAGTAAAATTGTGACAGATGGTAAAAACTGCATCATGTGTCAAAAAAAAATTCATGATGATGAAGTTTTAACCTACTGTCAAAATTACTTACATTCTACTAACACAATTAATTTTTAATTATTTTACTTGCGAGATTCAGAGACACGTAGGTCTACATACAAGACGCATTCTATGCACTGTCAGAATAACAGCAAATGTTGACCAGTAGCTCGATAGATGGCGCTGTACCGTTTTTCTGAATCGCGATATGGTTTCGTTCACATTATAGCGGTATATTTTTTAGGAACTTATTAGAACCCGCTGACTAACGGACGAGGCTCTTCTATCTTACGATAGATTAGGACTTTTTGATATGTCACGTCACTGGTTAAACAGTGATTGTGATAGTAAAAAAAAAATAACTCTGATCAAAAAATAGTAAGTAAAGTAAATAAACAGAATTGCAAAAGTTATACATAATAACATAATATACAGTAGTCAGTACAGTACATTTATGTACAGTATGTTTACAAATTATAATCTGTGGTAAAACCAAGCAAATGGTGTGCCTCATAGTACAAAATGGCATAGATAAAATTTGAATAACATAAAAAGCTATGATATCATTCTCTATTATAAGAATTGCTTATAAAAAATCTATTAATTACATATCTACTTTTACAATACAACCAGGAACAATTTGCCCAGAAATGGAAAGGAGGAATCTGCCAGGCCTGTGTGGAGAAAGTGCAATTTATTTTCTTTAGATAGTGAGCTTGTTGAACATGAATAAAAAGACGTATCTACATGAATAAAAAGACGTAAGTACCTATTATTGACTAAATTCACTGACACGTCTTGTGTATCGAGTTATGGTGAATACTTGTAATAATATTTTGAATTCGAGTTTCAATTCCTCTACGACTCGTAGGATCTTATACAATGCTGCACTGTAGGTAACTGTGAATTGTTTCGTAGAATTGCAATTAGTTACATTGTGTTCATAAGTGGCCAATATGAATATTCCACTTTCACAAAAGCTGAACTATATATTTACTTGGCCGTCAGCAAAACATCTATACATACAAATAAATAAAATTGGAGTGTCTGTTTGTAATATTAAAATAACCGCTTTCTACTACATGCATATACATACTATGCATATACTATGCATATACATATATATATACTGGGTGTAACAAAACTACCTCTCAAAATTTTATGACATGACTTGGCATCGGAAATCAAATACAAATATTTAATAAAAAAGGGGGGTTATTTTTTTTATTTTTTTTTTCGTACATTAAGAATTCGTTTTTTACCGCGGCAATTCGAGGAAACATGGTCGCCGTGGCAAAACAAACACAGAGCACCCGTCTGGCTGTCGTTGTCGCTTTCTACTGCTGCTCAGTAGCGATAGAAAGGGTGATAATGAAAATATATAGGACCTTTAAAAAGGATTTACGGTTAAAGTATTCATGTGATTTTTTTTTTTGCATTTTTGTGACTATTTAACTGATGCCACGTCATGTGACGAAAGGCAGATAGCTTATGTAATAAGGAGTAACTTAGGCTACTTTTATTTTAGAAAAAAAAAAACTAATTTACAATACATTCCACGCGGACGAAGTCGCGGGCACAGCTAGTAAACAAATAAAACAGTAGTTGTCGAAGTTTTTTAGCCGAGTGGGGCGAAAAATGTATATGGTGTGTATAGATAAAAATGTAAAAGTAAAATAAGAGGTTCCAATATGTCAAAGACTTGATTTTTTCTAACCGAAAGTTATTAACATTTTTAGATTTAGTTTACGCAAAAGTTTTATTTTTGTCATTTTATTTAGATTTTATGTTTATTAAAATTATGCAATTTATGCTACTACTATTTACTACTACTACTATCTTCACGTCAAATCCCTTGCGGGGTAGGCAGAAAAATCCGAGCGCCACTCGGCACGGTCCATACACACCTCACTTGCTTCTTCAACTTTCATTTTTCTTTTGATGCATGCACATTGGTTCCTACGGCTCTTGACACCACCTTCAACTAACACACGATTGATTTGATCGTGGTAGGTGTGTCGTGGCCTTCCCCGACTCCTTCGTCCATCCACTTTCGCGTTGTATATCTGTTTTGTCATTCTTTCATCAGTGGAAAGCCGTGGCGCATCTAGCGATTGGGGGCCACGTCTGACAGTGGTCCTCAAGTTGGCGGCCCTGTGATGTGCCTCTTCACGCTCCTCTTAAAGAACCCCGGAATTGTAAGATGAGGGAAACATGTGTGCGGGCAGGTCGTTCCAGGTTTTTATAGTTCGACAGAGGAACCATCTTTCGAAACGCTCTGTTCTGGCGAAGATTCTCTCCACTGTGTATGAGCGGCATCTCTGCCCGACCCGCGTTGTTCGGAATCGGAAAGGAGAGGGTGGGATCAGGTCGAAGAGCTCTTCAGAACATTCGCCGTGATACATTCGGACCACCAATTATTCGGATAGCACGTCTCGGTATAGCGTTAAGCGCGTCCAGCAAGTACCTCTCGGAGTCATCCCAAAGGTGAGAAAAGTATGCGACGCAGGGGCGAATCTGCGTCTTGTACGGTAGACATCTCTGATGTGGCGTGAAGTACCGTCTCACCTTATTTAGTACTCCTAGTTTCCACAAGGCCAGCCCAATACAACACTCAATGTAGTTTTTGTGATTGAGCTCACACCGGACGTCTATACCGAGGATCTCCAGGTTGTCCTTTAGTGGAACCGTAATGCTCTGAAGAGAGGGTAGGGGTAGGAATGGGGACTTCTTAGCTGTAAACGCACACGCCTGTGTTTTTCTGGCATTGAACTCGACCAGGTTGTCTGAACTCCATTAGGCAATGTGACGCAGGTCCCGGTCGAGATCCGCCACGAGTTGCCTTCTCTTCTCCTCCACGTCGCCTCGCCCCTCCGCTGGACGGCCAGAATAGCTCCCATGTAGAGTACTATCATCTGCATAACAATGAATGCACCCAAGGGACAGCATGTCATTGATATGCAAAAGAAAGAGAGTTGGGGACAATACCGATCCCTGTGGTACTCCGGCATTTACCTGCAAAAAGCAGGAAGCCTGACCATCACAGAGAACCCGTATACGTCACCCGTGCAGGAAGCTGGCCACCCAGCGGCAGAAATGAGGCGGTCGACCGTATGCCGGCAGCTTGGAAAGAAGCGACGCATGCCATACCTTATCAAAGGCTTTAGCGATATCTAGGCCAATAGCCAGAGATTCGCCGTGCCTCTCTATAGCCTCACCCCAGGTGTGTGTTATGTACGGTAGGAGGTCACCCGTTGATCGTTTCGGCCTAAAGCCATATTGACGATCGTTAATTACACATGCCTTAACCATCGTAGCATGCCCTTCCTAACTTTAACACCGACACTCTCTTGAAGACCAACTCTCTTTTTCATTGTAATTTATAAATAAACAAATATTTATTGATGTAGTTTTAATTTTATTTCCTGAAAACCGTTGTGTCCACCACTAGGGGACTTCCCCCTACTGCGAAATAAGCTTACCGAGCGCAAAGGAAATAGTACACCCAACTTCGATAAAAGCACCGTCATTTGAATTTTTAGGGTTCCGTAGTAAATTATGTAACCTATGGTTTACATACACGCCTGTATCCTGGATGGGGTAAGCAGAGGCATATCATATGCCCAAATTTTCATCTTTAAGATTGTATCCCACCTAATAGGTGGTGAGCCGTATTGTCGTGTTGAAAATGGACAGGCGCAGGTTGTGACTGCCTGCTGTTGAAATTTTTCAAGCCCATAAAAGCCTTCAACTTAATGACTGCCATTTTACTGGCAACCGGCTGAACGTGCCTTCCGAAGCACGGAAACGCGTGTGCTTCAAGCTGTAATCCTCACATTTGCAATCTCAATGAAAACGAATTTTGACAACGCCAAAAAATAGTCGTGAAATAGTCGTACATGTAAAAAAAATAGTCGTTTTATAGTTTCGGCGTTATAGCTATAGGTTAATGAGGATTATGGCTTGAACGTCAAGCTGTAATTCTCACCTCTGGTGCAAGCAAACGGTAAATTCTATCGAATTGGTTTAGGTTCCAAAAAATAGTCGTGAAATAGTCATAACGACCTGCCAAATCTCAGAAATAGTCCATAAGCGGTTCCCGAGATATGAAGGTACCGTGGTGAGGATTATGGCTTGAACCTTTGAAAACTTCAAATTTCTCCGAAACGCCTGCGAATTTCGGTTCAAAGTTTGTGCCAAAAAATAGTCATGAAATAGTCGTATGAAGCTATAATAAATTTGAGTTGATTTAATGTGAAAATAAAAACTTTTTATTTTCCCTACATTTCTATTGATGTACAGTCGTGTACAAAATTTGTAACTTCCAATGATACTAGAGGAAGTCACGCGGTTTTACCCGCGTAGCTCCCGTTCCCGTGGGAATGCGGCAATCCGGGATGGCTAATATTGTGAATTGCCTCAAATGCCTGTTTCCTAAATTTTTCGGGTAAATAAGGCCTTATATTGGCAGTAGATACCTCACAGTAAATTGTTTTACTTGAGTTCGGTATTACGCATCGTTTTAGCGTTACATTACTTAGCTTGTTATCGCTTTGTCCCGACAACACAGTTGCTATGTAGGTATCATGTTCCTGCGCGTCACTTATTTCTGATAAAAAAACGGACGTCGCGTCGTAGGACTGGCTACTGTTTCGACTCGCGATAGCGTGTCGGCTACAACATTGTTGCACCCTGTTATATGTTGTATGTTTGTAGAGTATTCGCTTATATAAGAAAGCTGTCTAACTCTTCTAGGGATTTCTTTGTCACAATTATTTTTACTGAATGCGAATGTCAACGGCTTATGGTCAGTAAAAATAGTTAAAGGACGACCTTCTATGTGATTTCTAAAGTGTTGCACGGCCAAGTAGATTGCTAAAAGTTCCCTGTCGTAGGTACTATATTTTACTTGGGTACATGATAAGTGTTTGGAATAAAAACCTAATGGTATCCAAGACGTATTGGTAAATTGTTGAAGAACGGCTCCAACGCACGAGTCCGATGCGTCCGTCATAAGGCTTAGGGGCGCATCTGGTAGTGGATATGCTAGGGTTGCTGCTTCCTTGAGACTTTCCTTGCATTTTTCGAAGGCTGCAATCCCAATGTCGGTCCATGGGACCTCAGACTTGTCTCTTTTCTTAGCTTTAGCGAGGTACCTATTGAGCTCTTTTTGTTGTTCGATGGCGTGAGGTATGTGTAACCTATAAAAATTCACCATCCCTATGAACCTCCGCAGTTGCTCCAAAGTTTTGGGACGTGGGAAGTCCATAATGGCTTTGACCTTGTCGGCTAAAGGTTTTATGCCCTTGTCGGTGACCTCATAGCCTAGGTACTCGGTTTTAGGCTGCCCAAACTCGCATTTTGCTAGATTAATTGTTAATCCGAACTCGTCAAAACGCTGAAATAATAATTCTAAGTGCTTATAATTAATTTCTGAGCATGTGCTCGCTATGATTACGTCATCTAGGTAACAAAATATTTGAGAAGTTTCTAACTTATTATTTATAGTATATGATAATTGCTCTATGCCTTTTAGTACCACGTTGTCCATGAACCTTTGATACGTCTGCGGGGCCCCACAGAGCCCGAAGGTCATCCTGGAGAACGACCATAAACCGAATGGGGTAATTATGGCTGTTTCGTCCACATCGTCAGGATGAATAGGTATGTTGTGGCGGTATCCATTGCCTTTCCCTGCTGCTGGAGTTGTCTCTGGACCTGTACCCATTGTCGTAGGGTTTGTCTCTAGGTCGACTACGTACTGTTAGTAGACTTTGCATCTGTGAGCATATATCTGGATTGCTGCTAGATTGCGTGGTACTTACGGCCGCTGCCTCGGTTGTCAAGGGGCTATGCTGGATGCTCTCCATGACTTTGTCAGCTATGGGTGCCAGGTTTGCTAATTTTTGGTCCTGACTGGCCGCAAGTAGTGCCCGAACGCTTGGGGGCAATCGTGAGGTCCATATATTTTGTAAAGTTTCGTCGCTAGCTTGGCAATTGCGAGCCAAATCTTTCATTTTCCTTAGTAGCTGTGACGGCTTTTGTGACCCCAAATCTAGTTCGCTTACCAATTTGTGGAACTGTCGTTCAGGGGATTCCTCGAATACCTCAAGTAGTCTGGCCTTGAGGGTTGTGTATTTGTTGTTTTCAGGTGGGTTGTAAACTATGTCCGACACCTGTTGGAGCGCGTCCCGGCCGAGTTTCGAAATCACTAGCTGGAATTTGCAGTCCTCGCCTTGCTTTTGAGGGGCTATCGTCGCTTCGAATTGGGCAAACCACAGCCTGGGTAATTCTGTCCAGAACTGTGGGATTCGTGCCGCTATGGAAATGGTAGCTAAGCCGTCCTCGTTTTTCGCTGCGTAGGCGGGCGTGATGCTGGCGGGCGTAATTTGTGGCGTGTTCATTTTTCACTATATCACAGTTACTTTTTTCACGACTAAATTGTTCAGCACTCCTAAATTTATTTTGTTGCGTGTTCGTGAGTCGCGGTTCACCAGTTTAGGGGACACACTAACGAGGTGCTAATTCAAACGATTAGAGATGTCTAAGTACGTTTATTGTCACACACGTCTATACGCTAGTGCAACGCAAATGCGACTGGTTACAAGATGGCGGACTAGTGCCGCGGTCCCTACAAAAGTTTACGAAGATGATTGTTAGTTAACACACTCTAACAACTGAACAGAACAGGCTGATATTTGTTACAAATATTGATACTAGCGGACGTCACGCGGTTTCACCCGCGTAGTTCCCGTTCCCGTGGGAATACGGGAATAAAATACAGCCTATGTTCACCGCAAAGAGTGTAGCTTTGCAACAGTGAAAAAAATTTTTCAAATCGGTCCAGTAGTTCCGGAGCCTATTCGTTACAAACAAACAAACAAATGAACAAAAAAACAAATAAACAAATCTTTCCTCTTTATAATATTAGTATAGATAGTAGTTTGGAATAACACACAGGCTACTCTATATTCCGGAATTATGTTCCCATGGGAAGCGGGAACGGGAACCAAATCAAACGTGGACAAAGCTGGGAGCATCATCTACCTAGTTATTTCAGACTAGCTGTTGCCCGCGACTTCGTACGCGTAAAAATTATGTTATAATGCCAGTTTGATTGCTGTCTGCTTAGTCCCTAGGATATGTAGCGTGATAATGTACAGCCTATTTGAAGACCCTACCGCTATTTAATATTTGTGCAAAATTTGAATCAAATCTATTGAGTACTTTTCGAGATCCTTCCGGACAAAGCAAAGCAAACAGACAAACAGACAAACCGACAAACAGACAAACAGACTAAATTTTTTCTAATTATGTTTTCGGCTTCGGTATTTTATGTTGAACACCTTGCGAGTTTTTTTTTTAATATTTCTAATGTACAGACGAATTTGAGAATGCATGGTCAATCCGAAACGAAATTGCTTTGCACTGAGAATTGACGCCATCTCTCGGATAACATTGGAAGTCAAGTATCTAGCGTTGCCGATTTTTTAAATACCTCACACACGAACGCGATTATTGTCAAAATAGCTACTCATTAATCTTTTGAGTAATGTAAATATGCCATCTAGTACATTTTTTGTGATTCTAAGGTGTCTATGCAATATTATATTCGAGTAAAGTTGCGCCATCTAGTGGAGTTTTTGTGAATTTGGACTCAAATGTGCTTGGGGTTATAGATCTTAAGGGGCCCATGCAATATTGGAGGTGACTGTACAGGTTTGCCTTTTCTATCATTTTATTAAGTATACTAGCTGATGCCCGCGGCTCCGCCCGCGTGGAATGTTATTCCCGGTCACAGGGGTATGAAAAATAGATGTTGGCCGATTCTCAGACCTACTCAATATGCTCACAAAATCTCATGAGAATCGGTCAAGCCGTTTCGGAGGAGTATGGCAACGAAAACTGTGACACGAGAATTTTATATATTAGACTAGCTGACGCCCGCGGCTCCGCCCGCGTGCAATGTTTTTCCCGGTCACAGGGGTATGAAAAATAGATGTTGGCCGATTCTCAGACCTACTCAATAGCCTCACAAAATTTCATGAGAATCGGTCAAGCCGTTACGGAGGAGCATGGCAACGAAAACTGTGACACGAGAATTTTATATATTAGATGTATATGTATATTTTATTATATGTATAGATTTATAGATTACCTAATAAATGAAATATCAATAAATACAAAATGTAATAGATAATAATTATGTAAAAATTACAAAATTCGTCATGAAATTCGCGTCCGAGATCTTAATCGTGTTCGTGTTCGTATTCGAAATCGAAACCATCACGATCCAAAATTTTCCTTTACTTATTTTTATACCACTAAGTTGGCAGACAAGTATACGGCCCACCAGATGGACTGGTGATCACCGTAGCTTATGCACGTTTGCAACACCAGAGGCGCCACACTCGCGACGCCGACCCTGCAAAAACTTTCTAAGAGCCCTTTTGAAGAACCCCATGCTGTAGGCGTTTGGGAAAACCGAGGCAGGGAGATCATTCCACTATCTAAGCGTTCGACTACACTCTCATCATTATGGTGATATCACCACATATTCACATCAAATATCAATCAATCAATCAGCCTATAGCAGTCTACTGCTGGACCTAGGCCTCTACCAGTTCACGCCACAGTACAAGGTCCTGTGCTTTTCGCATCCAGTCCCAGTCTGCGACCTTTACCAGGTCGTCGGTCCATCTGGCGGGTGGCGGTCTCCACTCCAGAACTTGTTTGCTCCATCGGCCGTCGGTTCTTCTATAGATGTGGCCACCCCATTGCCACTTCAATGTGCTTATTCTACGCATCAAATAGTTTTTCTATACTATATAATATTATAAAGAGGAAAGATTTGTTTTTTGTTTGTTTGTTTGTAACGAATAGGCTCCGGAACTACTGGACCGATTTGAAAAATTCTTTCACTGTTGGGAAGCTACACTCTTTGCGGTGAACATAGGCTATATTTTATTCCCGTATTCCCACGGGAACGGGAACTACGCGGGTGAAACCGCGTGACGTCCGCTAGTACTAAATATAGGTACACAATATCTACGGAACCTAATACCGACATATTTGTTCAGCTTCTATAGGTACTGTACCTGTTAGGCGATGTATCCCTTTTAATATTGCTGATATCACATTTTTCTTGTATGTATTCAGTCACATGAGTCACAGAGCAGTATTCCAGACAAAGGTTATTTTATCCCTTTCCCTCTTGTTGCATTACTACGAGAGCGAGGGAGATGACGAATAAATACTATTAGATAGGCCTCGAACTAGATGTGAGTGATGAGCGGGGCGATAAGCAGAGCGACTGCGATTGCGGCGAGTACAAGAGAGTATACAAAACAGAGTACATTTGTATATTACTAGCAGACGTCACGCGGTTTCACCCGCGTAGTTCCCGTTCCCGTGGGAATTCGGCAATAGAATAGTCTATGTTCACCGCAAAGAGTGTAGCTTTCCAACAGTGAAAGAATTTTTCAAATCGGCCTAGTAGTTCCAGAGCCTATTCGTTACAAACAAACAAACAAACAAACAAAAAAAACAAATGTTTCCTCTTGATAATATTAGTATAGATAGGCAACTTAAGACAAAACGCACCGAGCGCCTTTTGCTTGTATGCCGCAGTGCAGTCATTCTTATTTAAAATTGGAATAAAAATATAGATGTATGTTTTCTTCATATACTTACCTATGTTTATTGGCATGTTTATTTCTTACGCGTTCATAAAATTGAAGTCATGAAATTCATTTATCTAAAAATTTTGGGCTGATTCTATGATCATTTTACACATTTACATTTCAATAATAAATCAACACACATCTTATAAATTAAAAAAATTCTTTTGACTGTAATTTTTCGTCTACTTATTCCGACCAAAAGTAAAATCATTTGCACCTATTTTTCTAACCCTTAATATTGGTCAATAACTTGACATCAATAAATCTCAGATCGTATGAAAGTAACTTCAAGAGTGCGTGCTTTCTTTGCATGTGTGTGTGCATCGACGTGTACCTATGTACACATGAGACTTGTGAAGTCGCTTCGGCCGTCTCCGGAGCCCATTGCTCTCTTGAAGTCAGACGCCGCGCTCACCGAGATCGCTATCGCTCCGCTTCTCGCGGAGTTACAATTGAGGACTGATTCTGTGCCGACAGATTACGATTAGTTATAAGTCGTCATTCAACTGAAAAGCTTTCTGTGGTGTGGTGTGTTTTTAAAAGCTGGGTATTGCAGCCATGTCGTATCATGATAATGGATATCCAAAAATACATGTAGGACTACTGGTAAGAGATGTTTTAAATCTTTATTTTAAAGTGTACCTCAAAAGGAAAAAACGGAACCCTCTGTAGGGTTCCTTTTTTTGCGCCATCAACAAGCACCTCTGGTGTTGAAAACCTGCATAGACTACGGTGACCACTAGCCCATCTGTGGGCTGTATGCTTGTCTGCCAACTTAGTGGTATAAAAAAAATCTAAAAATCTTGGATCATGATGGTTTCGATTTTGAATGCGAAATCACTGACAGACAGACGGACGGACAACAAAATGATCCTATGATCACTTTGTTGTCCGGCCGTCTATCTGTGAAGACTCTTTATCTCGTGAATCTAGTCGAGGAACGCCGGCTGCTTGCACGAAAAAGAATGTCTAAATGCGAAAGTAACTCTGTCTGTCTGCCTGTCTGTCTGCCTGTCTGTCTGTTACGCTTTCACGCCTAAACAACTGAACCGATTTTGATGGAATCGATATCACCGAATAGTAAATACCTATATCAATTTCTTTGGAAACAAGATAATAAAATAAGATGCGACATGCTGAAGGGTCAGTCAGACACAGGTCATATTGATTGGAATGCACAAGGAAAATTAAGATAAAATCGCTACTGGTAAACATTAAAATTCCATTTCGATTATGTTAAAGAATCATTATTAACAAGAATCACACAATGTTTTATAATTGAAGAAAAAAATCGGGCAAGTGTGAGTCGGACCCGCGCAGAAGGCTCCTTACGAAAAACCGGTAAAAAAACACGTTTGTTGTATGGGAGAGTCCATTATTATTTTTCTAATTTTAGTAGGTATTTGTTGTTGTAGTGGTGATAGACTATAGTACTAAATAGGTTGAGAGGTCCCAGGTCGGAGGCTGGGAATGTGGTGCACTCCTGCAGTCAATGGACCACCTACTGTCGTGTTCGCTGTGCCCCTACATCCGCACAATTGCTGATCTGAACCAAGCGACGGATCGTCCAGTCAATCTTGCTGAGTTTTGGGCTGGGCTTATCTAGCTATTTTATAAATATTATTGTCGCCATTGACGCGAAGAAGAAGAAGACAGTGAAAGCCTAAATTGAAATCAATCATTATAACATAAGGATGTTTGCAACATCAGTGGTGTGCTACTAGCGCTGAGTTCGGGCGGAAACTTTAAAAACAGCAGACTCAAATAAGATTACAACAATGTTAAAAAGGAACGGAGGCCTGAGGACGGGTCGCTCACCGTCCTTACAGAAGCAGGCCCATGAAGGCAGCGTAACGTGGAGCGGGAGTACGGTGGCTCTGTTCTTCAAAAAAGGTGATAAGACCTTACTAAAGAACTACAGACCCATCTCACTACTGAGCCATGTTTACAAGTTGTTCTCGAGAGTAGTCACAAACCGCCTCGCTAGAAAACTCGACGATTTTCAGCCAATGGAGCAAGCCGGGTTTCGAAAAGGCTTCAGTACCGTGGACCACATCCATACTGTTCGGCAGATTGTACAGAAGATAAATGAGTACAATCAGCCGCTGTGCATGGCTTTTGTGGATTACGAGAAAGCCTTCGACTCGATCGAAACCTGGGCAGTACTGGACGCTCTGCAGCGGTGTCGATATATCGAGGTGTTGATATGCTTGTACGATACCGCCACCATGACCGTCCAGTTGGAGGATAAGAAGACCAATCCTATAGCACTGCGCAGAGGTGTAAGACAGGACTATGTAATATCCCCGAAACTCTTCACCAATGCGCTTGAGGACGTCTTTAAGTCACTGAACTGGGATGAATGGGGCGTGAATATAAACGATGAACGCATCTCACACCTTCATTTTGCTGACGACATCGTAATAGTTGCGGAAACGCTGGAACAGTAGAGCGGGATGCTGCACAGTCTAAGTAGAGAGTCTCGACGTGTTGGATTCGGCATGAACTTGGATAAAACCAAGGTCATGTTCAATGAAAATTAGTGTCCGACCGAAACTGGTTTTCCAGCCGAAACCGAAACCGAAACCGAACTTTCGGCCCCAGGGTCAGTTTCGGCCGAAACCGAAACCGAAACCGAAACTCACGTGTTCAAATTGAAAAAAAAAAAAAAAAAAAACCACCCAAGTGCGAGTCGAATTCCCGCACAGAGGATTCCGTTGCAAAAATTGGGCACAAAAATTACGATTGTTGTGTGGATGCTTTTTTTCTAATTTTAGTAGGTATTTATTCTTTGTTATAGCGGCAACAGCACAGGGTAAGGTGGTTGATGGTGGCAGTGTCTCTTGACATCGCCTGGAGCTGCGTTTGGGAGGCGCTTATTTACCATGGAATGCCTCAATACCTCCGTCGAATTGTCGGGGCCCGTCATTCCGAGAGGGCCATAACTTACCCGAGCTGGTTAGGGCAGGGTCGACGAGATGTGTCGTTCGGTGTTCCACGGGGATCAGTCTTAGGACCGCTTCTGTGGAACATCGGTTACGATTGGGTGCTGCGTGGTCCGTTGCTCAGATGTGTCGGCGTTTTTGTTTTTTTTTTATATTTAGCTCGCCAAAATGATGCCGCCGCCTGATGGAAAGTCACAACAACATCTAGCGATTGCGGACCACCGTCCCAGTCTGTAAGACTATAGAAAGCTGCCTTCAAGTTGGCGGCCCTATGATGTGCCTTATCACGCTCCGGTTGAAGAACCCAGGACTGTAAAAGGAGGGAAGCATGTGCGCTGGCAGGTCGTTCCAGATTTTTATGGTTCGACAGAGAAACGATTTTGTGAATCGTGTTACGACGACACCCTAATTTCAGCGCGAGGAGCAACGCACCGAGACAGCCCTAAAGGCCACCTGCGGGATCCAGCTTACATAATAGTGGGCGTCAGCATCGGCATCGAGCTCTCGACGACGTATCTGGGGTTCGCACTCGATAACCGGTGTAACTTCGGATACCCAATCCGAAGTTTGGTCCCAAAACTGAGGGAGGGGGGCATCAGCCGCACTTTCGCGGTTGTTGCTCAATATCAGGGGACCCAACGCTCCTAGCAGGAGACTGTACCTTGGGATCATGCGGAGCATGGCCCTATACGGGGCCCCGGTATAGGCGGAGATACTAATGACCAGCAATGGGGTTAGATTGCTTAGCCCGCAGAAGGCGATGGTTGTCAGCCTGTCAGGGTGAGAAGGGGATACCGCATGATCTCAGTTGAGGTGGCTTGTCTTCTAGTCGGAACCCCTCCATGGGACCTGGAAGCGAGGGCCCTTGCGTCATTGTTTAAACGGCGCAAGGAGGCGCTGGAGCGGGGCCACAGGCCTATTCCTGTGAGCAGGTCATGCTCGTGAAAGAGACGGCGGGGATGAAGCGGGAGAGAACTCTACCACCTAAGTTGCACAGTCTGCGGCGGCGCGCTCTATACTATCAGCCTCCATTACCGGGGGCCTGAGGACGGCTGCTCACCGTCCTTACAGAAGCAGGCCCTACTAGACGATAGCGTGACGTGAGAAATTCATGCATGCCCCCCTCAAGTAGCGGGATAACAACTGAACAACTCCCCAAAGACGCGGCCATAGTATGCATGATTCCGAGGGCATGCATACTCGGGGCTCACAACACGTGGTTTTTAGTCGGTAGGACTCCGGCATAGCATCTCTGTAGGATTTTCCTCACGTTAAAAAAGTAGCGGCAACAGAAAAACATCATCAGTGAAAATTTTAGGCCTCTATCTGGCACGGTTCCAGTGATACAACCTCGTGACTATTAGATAGACGGACGGCTAGGCCTCATGTCTCGTAAATAGGATCCGCTTTAACCTCTCCGTGCGAGAGTCAGACTCGCACTTGGCCGGTTATTTTTTCAATAGGTGCAGCAAGTTCCACCAAGCGCTATCAATCAACGGTATAAATCTTCTCAAGTGTTCATTTTAGAAATATCTCCACCTAAAGATGAGATTCTTTCTTATACGTATGGAATTACACATAGATGCTATTGCGAACTCCTACCGACTAAAACAACACCGTGCCCTGCTGTTAGCTCTTGGCCGGTTTTGGTTACATTCTAGAAGTGTATAACTAAAACTGGACAACAGTGAGTCGGACTCGCGCACGGGTTACGTACAAGAAAAGTGGCAAAAAAGTCACGTATGTTGTATGGGAGGGCCCCTTTAATATTGTTATTTTATCTATTTTTATTATTTGTTGCTATAGCGGCAACAGAAATACATCATCTGTAAAAAAGGTAACTGTCTAACTATCACGGTGCATGAGTTACAGCCTGCTGACAGACAGACAGACGACCAACACAGTCAACGGAACCGACAACAAAGGGGTAGGGTTATGTAATGTCCTAGATCATTAGGATTCAGTAACCACAAGTAAAAACCGAACCCTAAAAAGGAGGTCCAGGACATAACACAGGGGTAACTGTCTCATACTTCTCAACGATTGTAATTGCTTGTGGTTTAAATAAAGTTGTATTATTATGGCTATTGATAGGAAGTCCTTTGTAAATCTCTAAATCTTCGATTAGTAACATATTAACTGGTTGGGCTGACCCCAACCACGTCACAAGCAGAACCAGGCACTCAAAATTTATGAACACGTGGGTTTCGGCCCGGCCGAAAGTTTCGGCCCATTTTGGCCGAAACCGAAACTGCGGCCGAAACTCGATTTTTTGGCCGAAACTGGCCGAAACCGAAACCGAAACCGAAACTTCGGTCGGTCACTAATTATTATTACCTTTATTTAAAATGTTATATTAATTAAATTGAATTTTTAAATACATTTTAAAAAACAAAAATATATAGGTATTTAAAAATATTGTTATTATTATTAATTAATTGTTGATTAATAATTTGAATTGTATTTACTATGCTATTTATGATTTAATTGTACTCAGATATTATTTGACATTAACTTTGTTAGTATAGTTAAATTATCGTACAATAATTTGCATGGTATTTAATACAGGTACGTACCTTTGTATAGCACTGTGTAGTACTGTAGTAGACAGCAATCCAGACAAGCCCTAGTGGCTTATGGATTGCTTGTTGTTGTAAATTGCATGTTGTAAATTGAAATTAATAAATAAAAAAATAAAAAAAAAACACCGTGCCGTGTGAAGCTCGGCTCTTTCTGCCTACCCCGCAAGGGATTTGGCGTGAAGATAGTAGTAGTAGTAATAGTAGTAGTAAAAATTACATAATTTTAACAAACATATAATCAATAAAAAGACAAAAATAAAACTTCTGAGTAAACTAAAAAAATCGAAATCGAAAATGAATCGAAGAAATCCCTCGAATCGAGGGAATTCCTTAACGATTTACAACAGTTATCTTGTGTTTTGGGCTTGATTAATTTGTATTGTGGAGAACATTACCCCTAGACAGATATAATTTCAGTCTACCCGTCACTGAAAATCATGAAAAAAAATTTTTTAACAAAATAAAACCGACTTTAAACAAAAACTAAAAATTGAAAAATAAAATTAACTTAGCACAAAGTATGTAATAGGTAGTATATTTAGTTTTATCAGATATTATTGACTGTAGTACTGAAGTAGGTGCCAATATTTCTATGAGAGATTAATAATATCTACCTAAACCTATAGTTTTACTTGGCGCCGATTTCAGTATTACAGTCAATAATATCTGATAAAACTAAATATACTACCTATTACTTTGTGCTAAGTTAATTTTATTTTTCAATTTTTAGTTTTTGTTTGAAGTCGGTTTGTTTTGGTAAAAAAAAATTATTACACTTCGGAGCATCTTGATCTACGAAATTGATCTACGAAAATACCTTATCGATGCATCTTGCGTAAAATGTTTTATCTTGCCACACGTGTTACACCTTCGGAATAATAACACCGACTGCGACCGGGTGAGAGCATGAGCTTACTTTAACGTACATTGGGCACGACTATACTATTGTCGAAGATGTTAGTACTACCCGTTCGCTCTAACTTTGCTGCTGGCGTAGAGGCGTATACCCGAATTTTTAATTAGACGATGTCACACGATAGGTGGGTCAGCCACCGTATCAGGTCTAAATATAGTGATTACCAAGAGAGGATAACCAAGGAGATAATTGAGAACAATCTTTAGTAGATACAATACAGCAGTTGATCCTGCGTTTATTAAAAGATCAATTTATAGAACAGATGTATACAAGTAGGTACAGTTAGTTAGAGAGCAAGTAGGGGAGGGTTCTTGAGTATCCCCTAGACCACCAGATCCAGCCGAGGTGATGATGGAGACGAGTACATCACCTGTGGATCAGCCGTAGTAGTAAGAGAGGGCAGCGACCGCTGGCAGGTCTATATAAAGGGCGTGGAGGAGGCGACGAGGGGCGAAGAGTGTCGCGGTGCCGTAGTAAATTGACAGTAGCTAATGTCACTTCATCATAGAAAATAAGCAACATTGTATGAAGAAGTGACATTAGTTGCTGTCAATTTACTTCGTCTAATTAAAAAATCGACTTTATTATAGAGCCGAGCGGCAAACTTAGAGCGAAAGAGCAGTAGTAACATTGAAATATTCACCCCTTATATTTATCTCGTCAAATTAAAATACAATAATCTTATTAACCATTTTACAAACCCGTTCCTGATCGCTCCCTGCGCGGAGGGGTCCATGACAGTTGCTGCGTTTCCACCCTGGATTGCAATGGCCAGCCTTTGCATCAAGAATGATCCGGACCGAGAATCACCCGTCGTCTCTGTGAGCTTATGTCATACGAGTACTAACTTTTGATTTGGACCCCATTTCACCCTTTTAGGCCTTAGAGAATGAATTTAAAAAAAATCCTTTCTTAGTGGACCCCTAGACCTTATAAGGAACCTACTTACCAAATTTGGACTTTCTAGTTTGGGTTGTGCGTTGATTTAAGTGAGTCAGTCAGGACGTTGACGTTTATATAAAATAGATTTCCCTTACAAATCCTTTGGCCTCCTTGTCCCAGCTCTCCAAATTCTCCACCGCTTCGGGCAGGAAGAGGTTCATCATATTTAAATGACACTTCTATTACGTGTGGAAATCCTACATGGGTGCTATGCCGACTCCTACCGACTAAAACCACACGATGTCTGCGGCCGGGAGTCCTGGGTAAGCTCTCGGAAGGATGTCCCAGGGCTCCCTGCAATCCTACTAATATTATAAATGTGAAGTTGTTAAGAATGACTGGATGTTTAGATGTTTGGATGTTGGTTACTCAATCACGCTCTAACAGCTACACGGATTGGGCTGAAATTTGGTAAAGAGATAGCTTATAGCCTGGAATATCACATAGGCTACTTTTCATCCCGGGAATATGATCCCACGGGAGGCGGGAACGGGTACCGAATATCACGAAGGGCGAAGCCGTTAGCATCATCTAGTTATATATAAACGCTGGTTTTGCAATTTTAATAAAAACTTGAATCTTGTTTTAATAATAATTCTTTATTATTTATTAAGTAAGTATCTTCGGTTATTTTGCTTCTGTGGTTCGATATTTTGATTTCTTCAGCACTTTCATTGGAGCAGAAGAAATCATAGGCTACAGTGTTTTCGAGTTTATTTGGTTACTGTTTGGTAGAAGCGCTGAAAAGTAAAATATAATATAATTAGGGTTCCGCACACAAAGGGGAAAAAGCTGTCAGTCTGTCTATCGCGAAGCGGTATCGCAGAAACCGTGATAGCTAGAAAGATGAAATTTTCACACACGATGTATTTCTGTTGCCGCTATAACAACAAATTCCAAAAAAAAAAATAAAGGGGTCTCCCATACGACAAACGTGATTTTTCGCTGATAAATAAAATGAAATTAATTCCCTTTGAAATTTTGAAAAAAAATATTTAGGTTTGTCAAAATTTTTGTGACTCTACTGGGGGTTCGGAAATGCTACAAACTGGACTAGGTATTATCTGTGGTACTACTCGAACTTGGGATGCGGGGTCCTACTAACATCTTAAGGACCCCAATGGGTCGGATCCTCCTCGTGGTGCATCCTGGGCAACGGAGTAGCGACCACTCCCCTTCCTCTGTGGGGGAGTTGTGCTACTCTGGCTAATTCCGGCCGAGGCGGGAGTAACCCACCTGTGGGTTGCTCGGTGATGTGTGTTGCTGCCGGCCGTGCCGTTGTTCACGGCCGGCAGCAGCAATGCTGGGTCGCCGTCGCATCGCCACCTTTGCTGGCGAGACGATGGCGGCAAAGTGGGGAAGGCACTGCGTGGGGGGCGGGAGTTTGGGTAAATGCTCCCGCCCTGCTGTAGTGTGTTGCTCGCCTCACCTTATATAATGTAACTGCACACATTATTTAGGACATTATTATACTAATTATGGCATTGAACAGTTGTCTCTAATTTACCCTACGTCACTCCATTACATGGCGACCCTTAGCCAGTAGTTTTTTTTATAAGTAATTGAAAGTGGTACCGAAACGTTATGAAGAAGAAGCCGTCAAATACTTATCAAGATTAGAAGACTAGTAAAGAAGAAAAATGAACATCGCAAGAAGAATGTGACCTGAGCCTGTACGTGAATTTATATCGAGAAAAAAAGAAGAAGATGCTATTTATAGAAGAATTTCAGTAAGACAGAAAAAAGAAGATCCTTGCGAGGTATAGGTACTCCGATAGAAGATTTTCTATTCTGACTTTGTGATGATGATGTGTGTTGGAGCTGGGCGCTGGGAGAATGCTCAAGCCTATGATGAGAGGATATGCAGGCTGCCGGGAGATTACAGTACGGGTCCGATGTGGAGCAGCTGGGAGTCAGTTCCAGTCCAATGTAAATGCTAGATTTCGCAACATTTTAACACAACACCTTTGACGTCATCCGTGATCAATTTACACATCCGGTGTCGGTAAGCGTCTGCATTATTATATTTACGATGTCAATTTTTGATTAATGTTTTACTTCATTATTTTTACTATATGATTTTTTTCGTGTATTAGTTTATTAGATTTTTTTTTTAAATATTGTAATCAAGGTATGGTATTCCAAAAGAAATAATTACTGATCAGGGAACGGAGTTTATGTCGTCAGTTTTTAATGAAATATGTAATTTGTTGCACATAAATAAACTCCATTCTACAGCTTATCACCACGAAAGTCTAGGAGGCTTAGAGAATACTCATAAAGTTCTTGGCAGTTATCTGAGAATCCAGTGTGAAAACAACAGAACAGACTGGAGCACTTGGCTTCCATTCTGGTGTTTTTCTTTTAATACCACAGTACATACTGAGACGAAATATACTCCATTCGAGTTGGTTTTTGGTAAAATTTGCAATTTACCTTCGAATATAACACAGAATAATTATGTAGACCCACTGTACAATTCTGATTCTTACCCTTTAGAACTAAAATATAGGCTTCAAAGAGCGCAATCCGAAGCTAGGTTTAATTTATTGAAATGTTAAGAGATAAGGAAATGTAACTATGATAGGAATATTAATACATGTAATTATAAGTATGGAGATTTGATTTTAATTAAAAATCAAGTAGGGAATAAGTTAGATAGATTATATTTGGGACCATATAAAGTACTTGAGGACATACCACCAAATGTAAAAATTTTAAAAGATGGTAAAGATTATGTTATCCATAAAAATAATACTAAGTTATTTGTTACTTAAACTCTATGTATTGTGTTTTTTTTTTTATTTCTTGTTTGTTAATTGTAAAAATAATTTATAGAATAAATCATTTTTTTTTATAAAAAGGGGAGGTGTAGTGTGTTGCTCGCCTCACCTTATATAATGTAACTGCACACATTATTTAGGACATTATTATACTAATTATGGCATTGAACAGTTGTCTCTAATTTACCCTACGTCACTCCATTAGACTGCCATGCAGTTCGGGCTGCCGGCCGTGGATAGCGGCGCGACCGGCGGCAGCACTGCAGTGCCGGGCCGCTGTCACCTCACCAGTTGGCGAGGTGATGGCGGCAAAGCGGGAGGTGCACTGTGCGGGGGAGCGGGAGTAACGGATAATGCTCCCGCTCTGCCGTGCAGTTCGGGGGCGCCGCGGTAAGGAGTCACTGCGCGCCCCCGATTGTTTCTTGACCGTGGACGTAAGGTCGGGGGACCCCGCCCACCAACGGTCACATGGCGGTGGGCACCTTCCCCGTGTTCCGGGGGTGCCCATTAGCGCACGCCTGCGACAGCCGCTCTCTGTCTCCTCTATTACAGAGGGGCGCTCGAGAGCGGTGCAGGCGTGGTCTTCAGCTCCTTGGGGAGCTTTGGGGAGCCGCCCATCTGGCTCCCCCGAGGAGAGCCCCGAAGAGACGGGGCGCCCCTGGCCGGGTCGACGTGAATAATCTTTTGATATCCCTCGGCCCGGCTAAAGGGTGAGGAGGAACACCGCGGGGTTTAGTGGGTAGGACGGTCCGTTCCGGACCGGGCCGGGAGTCCCACACACCATCCCAGCTGCGGGGGCACGGCGGGTAAATGCGTTCCTTGCGTCAACAAAAAAAAAAAAAAAAAACTACTCGAACTTACCTTGTGGCTGTCTTAGAGGGTAATCATGTAGTCAGCTGTCCAAGACTTAACACCCATTGGCGGGGCTGTGGGGGCCCTTTGACCTTCAGGTTGTGTGGGACTTTCGCCCGGAACTTCTGCAATGGGTATCGCATCTCCTAGGGTTTGGGAGGTTTGGTTTGGTGATGGTGATGCTGAAAATAAAAGTACGATTTTTTTAAAATTTTCACAGCACCGCCTAGTCTAAATCAAATACGGGGATTGACTCTTTGGTACCAAAACCTTCAGTCAAAAGGCCCAGCTCGCAGTACACAGTGCGGTGCTGATACCTACGCTACTGTATGGAAGCGAGAGTTGGATATGGCAGGAAACGCATGAAAGTAGATTAAACGCGGTCGCGATGCGCGCGCTACGCAAAATCTGCGGAGTAACGCTCGCAGATCGCGTTCGAAGGAACCGACGACGTGCTTGAAAAGAAAAATGAAAGTTGAAGAAGCAAGTGAGGTGTGTATGGACCGTGCCGTGTGGCGCTTGGTTCTTTCTGCCTACCCCGCAAGGGATTTTGCGTGAAGATAGATAGATAGATAGAAATAATTACCAATAATATTATAAAGAGGAAAGATTTGATTACTTATTTGCCATTAGGCGCGATTGGTTCAATTCGCGATTGTTTGACAATGCAAATCGACACGGGTTTCGGACCCAATCAATATTAGGCTCCGAAACTAATTGAACCGATTTAAAAAATTCTTTCACTATTGGGAAGCTAAACTATCCCCGGGTGAACCTATATTTTATTTCCGTATTCCCGCGGGAACGCGGGATCTACGCGCGTGAAGCCGCGTGACGTCCTCTAGTCTCTGCTGATATAAAATTCTAAAAATAGCTGTGACGGTACATTCAAGGTAAAGTTAAAAAAAATAACTGTAATCGACTAATTTAAGACTACCAAGTTCAAATCTGCTTTTTTTCTTCGTGGCTGGTTGTTGGGCAAAATTCAAAATTCAGTAGCTTGATCATAATTGTACTATTAGAATTTTGAAGGTAAGTAATTTTTTCAACTTAAGTTTTGCTATAAAATATGTTTCATCAAAATCGGTTCAGCGGAAATGATAATACAAGTTGACCTATGTTTTACTAGAAACCCTATGCATTGGACAGATCAAGTTAATCAACTCGCGAGCGAAGTCGCGGGCAAAACTAGTATTATATCCATTTAAGTAGAGCTATTTACCCTTGCAGCACACAACGCAGCACTGAACGCAGCAGCATATAAGTCCTACCGCCACCACCAGCACGAATCCAATCAAAATCCTTACCAACAGCACAAGAAAGACAGTACCCTTAAACAGAAAATTTCTTTATTTATTTTTTGGTTATTATAATTTGCTTGTCCTGAGGAGACGGGAGGCCTCAAACCGTTAGCGCAGCGAAGAACCATAGCGTCCTTGGCTGCCTTCTACCGAATGTATCACGGTGAATGTTCTGAAGAGTTCTTCAACCTGATTCCAACCCTCTCCTTTCCGATCCCGAACAACGCGGGCCGGGTTACCATCAGGCTGGTGGCGACGTCAATTTGGCGAGATAAATATAAAGAAAAATCCATCAAACATATCCTTACAGGTTTCCTAATATTGTTACAATCTTACAATGTGATTATTTCCGAGAATTTTAACCAATGAATTTTAACATGTCATAGATACATCAATAGCTTAAATTTCAATACTGTAAACTAACTTTAATACATAATTTATCACGTCGTCACCACGACAATAACGTCAATTAATGTTAATTCAAATAATACACTAACAGAGCCACCGTACTCCCGCTCCACGCCCTGGGTGTTTGGCCCTGCTGGAGGACAGAATTTAATATTCTCGTTAGCACTCTAAGGACTGAAGTTCCACCCGCTTTAAGGAGCTTGTGATGAGAGTTGTGATTCCGTCCTCTCCAGGGGATTTGTTGTGTTTGAGTTGCTCGAGAGCCGCCCTGACCTCGCCCTGGTCGATATCCGGAATATCCTCCATGTAGTGGCGTGTTATTGCATGGAGGTCTGTCAAATTCTCAATTTCCTCGAGAATCTCCAACCTTGAGGTTACGGTTCTGCCGTCCGCTGTTTTGAGTTTCGCCAGACGGGGTCTTCCGAGCTGTTGGGCGAAGACTTTAGTGCCCCTGTTCTGCTCAATTGCAGCCTCGATGTCATTACCCTCCTTTTGCGCAGTCAGTTAAAAAGTAGCCTATGTCCTTCCCTTGGACTCAAACTATGTCTATACCAAATTCCATCAAAATCGGTTCAGTTGTTTAGGCGTGAAAGCGTAACAGACAGACAGGCAGACAGACAGAGTTACTTTCGCATTTAGACATGCTTTTTCGTGCAAGCAGCCGGCGGTCCTCGACTAGATTCACGAGATAAAGAGTCTTCACAGATAGACGGACGGACAACAAAGTGATCATAGGATCATTTTGTTGTCCGTCCGTCTGTCTGTCAGTGATTTCGCATTCAAAATCGAAACCTTCATGATCCAAGATTTTTAGATTTTTTTTATACCACTAAGTTGGCAGATAAGCACACAGCCCACAGATGGGCTAGTGGTCACCGTAGTCTATGCAGGTTTGCAACACCAGAGGCGCTTGTTGATAGCGGGGAGTTAACGGGGAGGCTCTTTAATTATTATTAATAAGTCAATAAAGTGTAAAGAACGTAAAGACATAGTAGACCTCTCTGTTGAACGAGTTATTGAGATAGCCAGTATAGAGTTTGAGCGGTTCATTGTACTAAGCGTATACAGTCCCCCGGATGCTCCATATGCACAGTTCGAAGAGAAACTTGAAGAAGCATTGTTTAAATGCCAAAGTACAAAAAAAACCGTCCTATTTTGTGGGGACTTCAATGTAGACATTTTAGAAACTGCACGGGAACCTTTACAGAGAGAGAAAATGTTAAATTTGTTCAAGTCATTTGGTTTGTATAATATATTTTTGGAACCTACTCGTATAACTGCAACTAGTGCTACTTGTATTGATAATATTTTTACTAATATAAATCCCATTAAAAAATGTATAGTGGACCCTGTAAAATCAGATCATCGTGGCCAGTCTGTTTCTTATCTGAGAAATAGTAGGGAAACTAAGAAGATTATTAGTTTTGTCCCAGTTAACACACATCGCTTGGAAACCTTTAGAAGAAACTTAGTCAAGAAAATAACAGAATTGCCTGATTACATTAGCATAGAAGAATCCTACTCTGATTTATTTAATTTGATACATACTGTGTTTGGGAAAATCTTTACCCCGAAAACATTATCAATCGGAGGCAGTTCTGCTTTCAGTGACTGGGCTACACCCGGAATTTATAAAAGTCGCCATAAACTATATGAACTGTATTCTGAAAAATCATATAATTTCAACCCAGAGTTTCAGCAATATGTTAAGAAATACTCAAAGATATTTAAGCAAGCCTGTACCTTAGCCAAGTCTAATTTCATTAGAAATAAAATTTATGATTCTGCGAATGTAATTAAAACTACTTGGAACATTATCAATGCGGAATGTGGTAGGTGTACAACGAATGAAAGAAAGTTTCATTTAAATATAAACAATCGCCACGTATCGGGGGATTTGGAAGTGGCGACCGAGTTTGAAAAATTTTTCAGTAATGTTCCAATAGAGATAACTGACACTCTCCAGTCGTCTTCCACCTCCGCCGAGCTATTATTGGCAGAATCTGTAGCTGCCTGTGAAGGCGCGTTCGAATTCACCGTTGTCAACTGCAACGACATCATAAAAGCTTTTAGATCTATTAATGTTAAAAATACCGCTGACCTTTGGGGGTTATCAGTAAAATCCATATCAAGTATTATAGATGTCATTGCCCCCCACTTGGCAACTGTGTTTAACGATTGCGTCTCTAGTGGTGTATTTCCTGATTTGATGAAACACAGTAAAGTTATACCACTATTCAAGGCTGGCACCGCTTCAGATCCGGGTAATTTCAGACCTATCTCGGTGTTGCCGACCTTGAGCAAGATATTTGAAAAATTGATACTAGAGCAGATGCTGATCTTTTTTAACAGTCACAAATTATTTCATGAGAAACAATTTGGCTTCACTAAAGGACGTTCTACTACCGATGCTGGTGTAGAGTTATTGAAATGTATTTATGACGCCTGGGAGGATAAACAAGATGCAATTGGTGTGTTTTGTGATCTGTCTAAGGCATTTGATTGCGTCCAACATAAAACATTAATCAGGAAATTACACCATTATGGCATAAGAAACAAGGCTCTCGACCTTCTGACTTCATATTTGAACAATAGAATTCAGCGGGTCGATGTTAATGGTGCACGCTCAGAGGGATCTGTAGTTACTATGGGCGTCCCGCAGGGTTCAATACTCGGACCATTTTTATTCCTTATATATTTTAATGACTTACCCTTTTACGTGGGGGACAACAACAGGATTGTTTTGTTTGCAGATGATACTTCTTTGATTTTCAAAGTAAAAAGACAAATAGATAACTATGACGATGTCAACAACGCAATCTTGAAAGTGGTTCATTGGTTTAACACTAACAATCTTAAACTAAATGATAATAAAACTAAATGTATTAAATTTACCTTGCCTAATGTAGCACAGTCAGAAACCAATGTTCAACTTAATGGTCGAGAGTTGGAACTTGTGGAACAAACCACATTCCTAGGGTTAACGGTTGATGCTGGTTTACAATGGATGTTTTTTATGTCCACATATTGTAAAACTAGCTAGTAGATTAAGTTCAGCAGCATTTGCTGTACAAAAAATAAGGCACTTGACTGATGTAGATACGGCTAGAATAGTTTATTTCAGTTACTTTCACAGTATAATGTCTTATGGTATTCTACTGTGGGGCAATGCTGCAGATATAAATAAAATTTTTATTTTACAAAAGCGGGCCATAAGATCTATATATAGACTAGGTCCAAGGGTCTCTCTGCGCGAAAAATTCAAAGAGGTTAATATTCTTACTGTAGCATCACAATATATTTTTGAAAACCTTATGTATGTACAAAGAAATCTACATAGTTTCGCTAAGTTAAGTGATAGACACAATGTCAACACTAGAAATAAAAATAACCTTGCTGTTTTTCATAGCAGATTGCACAAAACCAGCAATTCTTTCATGGGTAACTGTATACGCTTTTACAACAGGCTTCCAGACGAAATTAAAAGTATGTCCCTTAATAAGTTTAAAAGATCTGTTAAAAGTAAATTGAACTGCAGGGGCTACTATACAATCAATGATTATTTGTTGGATAAGGAAGCCTGGAAATGACCTGCTCTGCTGGATTCTCAAAAAAATTGTCAAAATGCCTAGTTTTTAGATTCTTTAAAATTGTAAATAGAGCAAAAAAAGAACAACCCGCTGAGTTTCTTGCCAGTTCTTCTCAGGTGGGTCGCGTTGTGAACTGGTGGTAGAGTTTTTGTTTTGTATTCTGGACGTTTTGCAAGCGCATCTGTATAATGCCTATGTGAAATAAATATATTTTTGATTTGATTTGATTTGAGCGCAAAAAAAGGAACCCTACAGAGGGTTCCGTTTTTTCCTTTTGAGGTACACTTTAAAATAAACATTTAAAACATCTCTTACCAGTCCTCCATCATCCATCATCAGTTTTTAAAAACACACCACACCACAGAAAGCTTTTCAGTTGAATGACGACTTATAACTAATCTGCAGTGTGACCGATTTAAATTTTACGAAAATACCTTAGCTCCTTACAAATATACTGAAATATACCAACTTTAACAGGGTAAATGTACCGATAAAAATACCGATTTTCAAAACGTGTTTTATTCTTTAATTACTACCTTATTTTTGTAAAAGAAGTACCTAGAATTGACATTTAACATTCTATTTGTAGCACTGAATTCAATCTACTTCATTACCCTTCATAAAGAAAATAATTTACCGAATATAAGAATATCCCTAAATAGAAAAAAATCGTTACGATGTGGAATTGGATTTATTTCAGGTCCTTGACGAGCTCCGGGGGAACCTCCCATCCTGCTCCCCCGAGGAGAGCCGCCGAACGGTTCCCGACGAGAATAATCTTTGGAAATTCTTTGGCTTCCGGCCGGCTATAGGGAGGAGGAATACCACCGGGTTTAATAGGTAGGACGGCCCCTTTCCGGGACCGGGAGCCCTACACCCAGCTATCCCAGCGGGCTGGAATGACGGTGCCAACCGCATTCCTCACGTCAGCAAAACAAAAATGCTGAATATTTTTAAGGTTCGCACGTTCGGTACCCAATGCTTCAAAACGGAACCCTAAAACGGTATATCATGAAATGTGAGCAGGAGGATAAACCTTTTCACAGGTCATGTATATTTATTTATGTTGCCGCTATATGAAAATAATATTTAGGGAGGCTTTCATATATGTCATCGAACGTGATACATCTTAATCCTTTTTAACCCCCGACGAAAACCCGGTCGGGGTGTTATAAGTTTGACGTGTGTTTATTGGACGGAATTCTTCACTTGGTCGGTTTTTTTATGTTTATCGTAACTGCACACCTCGAAGAAAAGTACCTGTACCTAGGTACTTTTTCTAGGATTTAATATTTTATGTACTTAGTAAGTACTTATCTATTACGTTAAACAATATGGCCTTTAAAAACATTTAATAAATCAATCAATCATCTTAATATTTTCGGGAACTCAAAAGTTCCATAAGATTGTCTATACTCCCGAATGAAATATTATGGACAAAATCCGGGAAATCTACAGTACTTCGATGTTCGCGGAGACACGGAGGTGTAAAAAAAAGGTTTATTCAAAATATACCCAAAAATACTGACTTATGCCAATATATACTGATATCGAAAAAGTCAATAAAATATACCGAAAAAGTATTAAAATACTGAAAACGGTCACACTGCTTATCTGTCGGCACAGAATCAGTCCTCAATTGGAACTCCGCGACGAGCGGAGCGATAGCGATCTCGGTGAGCGCGGCGTGTGACTTCAAGAGAGCAATGGGCTCCGGAGACGGCCGAAGCGACTTGACAAGTCTCATGTGTACTTACACGTCGATGCACACACACATGCAAAGAAAGCACGCACTCTTGAAGTTACTTTCATACGATCTGAGATTTATTGATGTCAAGTTATTGACCAATATTAAGGGTTAGAAAAATAGGTGCAAATGATTTTACTTTTTGTCGGAATAAGTAGAAGAAAAATTACAGTCAAAAGAAAATTTTAAATTCATAAGATGTGTTTCGATTTATTATTTAAATATAAAAGTGTAAAATGATCATAGAATAAGCCCAAAATTTTTAGATAAATGAATTTCATGACTTAAATTTTATGAACGCGAAAGAAATAAACATGCCAATAAACATAGATATATGAAGAAAACATACATCTATATTTTTATTCCAATTTTAAATAAGAATGAATATTAAATTATTGCAACTAAAATAAACTATAAAATACTACATTTCCTAGCTTGAAGGACGCGTGTGTCGTTTGGCGTGGCGTGGTCAATGTGGTTGGCCCCAGCGGCCTTAACGGAGCCAATAATCCGACGGCACTGCGGCATACAAACAAAAGACGCTCGGTGCGTTTTGTCTTAAGTTGCCTATCTATACTAATATTATAAAGAGGAAAGATTTGTTTTTTTTTGTTTTTTGTTTGTTTGTTTGTTTGTTTGTAAGGAATAGGCTCTGGAACTACTGGACCGATTTGAAAAATTCTTTCACTGTTAGAAAGCTAAACTTTTTGCAGTGAACATAGGCTATATTTTATTGCCGAATTCCAACGGGAACTACGCGGATGAAACCGCGTGACGTCTGCTAGTAATATACAAATGTACTCTGTTTTGTATACTCTCTTGTACTCGCCGCAATCGCAGTCGCTCTGCTTATCGCCCCGCTCATCACTTACATCCAGTTCGAGGCCTAACTAATAATATTTATTCGTCATCTCCCTCGCTCTCGTAGTAATGCAACAAGAGGGAAAGGGATAAAAGAACCTTTGTCTGGAATACTGCTCTGTGACTCATGTGACTGAATACATACAGGAAATAATGTGATATCAGCAATATTAAATGGGATACATCGCCTAACAGGTACAGTACCTAAAGAAGCTGAACAAATATCTACGGACACACTTTGTACACAATATCTACGGAACCTAATACTGACAGAATTAGGTTCCGTAGATATTGTGTACCTATATTTAGTACTAGCGGACGTCACGCGGTTTCACCCGCGTAGTTCCCGTTCCCGTGGGAATACGGGAATAAAATATAGCCTATGTTCACCGCAAAGAGTGTAGCTTACCAACAGTGAAAGAATTTTTCAAATCGGTCCAGTAGTTCCGGAGCCTATTCGTTACAAACAAACAAACATACAAAAAAAACAAATCTTTCCTCTTTATAATATTATAGTTTAGAAAAACTATTTGATGCGTAGAATAAGCACATTGAAGTGGCAATGGGGTGGCCACATCTATAGAAGAACCGACGGCCGATGGAGCAAACAAGTTCTGGAGTGGAGACCGCCACCCGCCAGATGGACCGACGACCTGGTAAAGGTCGCAGGCTGGGACTGGATGCGAAAAGCACAGGACCTTGTACTGTGGCGTGAACTGGTAGAGGCCTAGGTCCAGCAGTAGACTGCTATAGGCCGATTGATTGATTGATATTTGATGTGAATATGTGGTGATATCACCATAATGATGAGAGTGTAGTCGAACGCTTAGATAGTGGAATGATCTCCCTGCCTCGGTTTTCCCAAACGCCTACAGCATGGGGTTCTTCAAAAGGGCTCTTAGAAAGTTTTTGCAGGTTCGGCGTCGCGAGTGTGGCGCCTCTGGTGAAACCGCGTGACGTCCGCTAGTACTAAAAATAGGTACACAATATCTACGGAACCCAATACCGACATATTTGTTCAGCTTCTATAGGTACTGTACCTGTTAGGCGATTTATCCCATTTAATATTGCTGATATCACATTATTTCCTGTATGTATTCAGTCACATGAGTCACAGAGCAGTATTCCAGACAAAGGTTATTTTATCCCTTTCCCTCTTGTTGCATTACTACGAGAGCGAGGGAGATGACGAATAAATACTATTAGTTAGGCCTCGAACTGGATGTGAGCGATGAGCGGGGCGATAAGCAGAGCGACTGCGATTGCGGCGAGTACAAGAGAGTATACAAAACAGAGTACATTTGTATATTACTAGCAGACGTCACGCGGTTTCACCCGCGTAGTTCCCGTTCCCGTGGGAATTCGGCAATAAAAAAAGTGTAGCTTTCCAACAGTGAAAGAATTTTTCAAATCGGTCCAGTAGTTCCAGAGCCTATTCGTTACAAACAAACAAACAAACAAACAAACAAAAAAAAAAAACAAATCTTTCCGCTTTATAATATTAGTATAGATAGGCAACTTAAGACGAAACGCACCGAGCGCCTTTTGCTTGTATGCCGCAGTGCCGCCGGATTATTGGCTCCGTTAAGGCCGCTGGGGCCAACCACATTGACCACGCCACGCCAAACGACACACGCGTCCATCAAGCAAGCAAATGTAGTATTTTATAGTTTATTTTAGTTGTAATAATTTAATATTTATTCTTATTTAAAATTGGAATAAAAATTTAGATGTGTTTTCTTCATATACCTATGTTTATTGGCATGTTTATTTCTTTCGCGTTCATAAAATTGAAGTCATGAAATTCATTTATCTAAAAATTTTGGGCTGATTCTATGATCATTTTACACATTTATATTTAAATAATAAATCAACACACATCTTATGAATTAAAAATTTTCTTTTGACTGTAATTTTTCGTCTACTTATTCCGACAAAAAGTAAAATCTTTTGCACCTATTTTTCTAACCCTTAATATTGGTCAATAACTTGACATCAATAAATCTCAGATCGTATGAAAGTAACTTCAAGAGTGCGTGCTTTCTTTGCATGTGTGTGTGCATCGACGTGTAAGTACACATGAGACTTGTCAAGTCGCTTCGGCCGTCTCCGGAGCCCATTGCTCTCTTGAAGTCAGACGCCGCGCTCACCGAGATCGCTATCGCTCCGCTCGTCGCGGAGTTCCAATTGAGGACTGATTCTGTGCCGACAGATTAGCAGTGTGACCGTTTTCAGTATTTTAATACCTACTTTTTCGGTATATTTTATTGACTTTTTTCGATATCAGTATATTTATGGGTATATTGGCAAAAGTCAGTATTTTTGGGTATATTTTGAATAAAAGGCCGTAAAAAAATTTTTTTACACCTCCGTGTCTCCGCGAACATCGAAGTACTGTAGATTTCCCGGATTTTGTCCATAATATTTCATTCGGGAGTATAGACAATCTTATGGAACTTTTGAGTTCCCGAAAATATTAAGATGATTGATTGATTTATTAAATGTTTTTAAAGGCCATATTGTTTAACGTAATAGATAAGTACTTACTAAGTACATAAAATATTAAATCCTAGAAAAAGTACCTAGGTACAGGTACTTTTCTTCGAGGTGTGCAGTTACGATAAACATAAAAAAACCGACCAAGTGCGAGATGGACTCGCGCATGTAGACATACATACATACATAATATCACGCCTGTCTCCCAACGGGGTAGGCAGAGACTATGACTTTCCACTTGCTACGATTCTGGCAAACCACTTTCGCTTCTTCAACTTTCATAAGTGTCTTCATACATGCTCTTCGGTTAAGAGTACTCTTGACCTGGCCTATTCTCAGAAGATTATTGATTTGATCGACATGAGTATGCCGAGGTCGACCCCTACCAGTTTGCTCATTCACTCTCGCTTCATAAATCTGTTTCGTCAGCCTATTTCCATCCATTCTCTCCACATGTCCAAACCATCTGAGCATCCCTTTCTCTATCTTAGTCACTACATCTTCTGTCATACCGCAATGTTCCCTTATCACACTATTCTTTACTTTATCCCTCAATGTCACTCCAGCTATACTTCGCAAACTTCTCATTTCCACTGCATTAATTTTACTTTCATGCTTCTCCTGCCACACCCAACTTTCACTACCATGCATAAGTGTAGGGACAAGCACTCCTCTATGTACAGCCATCCTTGCCTTTTTAGACACGTTCTGACTGCTCATAAAGGTGTGAATGGCTCCATTCACTTGGTTTCCTGCCAAAACTCCTCTTTCAATATCATTGTCACACTTTCCATCTCTTGCAAATTTTGAACCCATTTGGGTCCATTTGGGATATACAAACTCTTTCACCTGTTCCACGCTCTTTCCTTCGATCGATATCGAGCAATCAGTCATACATATCTCTCTTTCAAAAACCATTACTTTTGTCTTGCTTACATTAACATTCATTCCTCTTCTTTTAAGCGCATCGTTCATTATATTAACCATCAACTGCAACTCCTCCGCCGATGATGCTAGTATTACCTGATGATCGGCATAAAGGAGGCATTTGACGGTTAGCTCATTCATTTTTAATCCATACGTGCACTCTTGTAGTTCTTTCAAGCAACTGTCCATGTATAGGTTGAACAGCCATGGTGACGCTACACAGCCTTGTCTCACACCTTTTTCGATGGGAAAAAAGTCTGTGCAAGCTCCATTGATCCTGACACAAGCACTGGAGACCTCGTATAGAGATTTCAAGGCTTGTATCAAGTTGCTGTTCACTCCATACATGGACAGTGTTGACCACAGTTCATTCCTCACCACTCTGTCATAGGCCTTTTCCAAGTCCACGAAGATGCAATAGACTTTTTGACGTTTTGCCAAAAACTTTTCAGCTAGGCATCTTAATGAAAAGACCTGATCCGTGCATCCTCTTCCTTTCATAAATCCTGCTTGTACATCCCATATTTTTCCTTCAGTTTCATTCATCGCTCTTTTAATCAAAACTTTCGCGTACAATTTGCCTACGACACTGAGCAAGCTTATGCCGCGGTAGTTTTTGCACTCTTGCTGTGACCCTTTACCTTTGTACAGAGGCACTATGACAGATTTGCACCATTCTTCTGGTACTCTGCCATTTCGCCAACAAAGATTAAAAAGGCGGTACAGCAGGCAAGCTACCACGCCACGACCCGCTTTCAGCATCTCGACAGAAATTCTATCAATCCCAGCAGCCTTTCCTAATTTCATACTATTCAACGCTTCCACAATTTCTTCCATACTTAAGTGGCTTTCATTCTCAAGTTCATTCATTTCCGAAACATGAGTCTCCCTTTGCAAATCCTCTTTTTCAAATAAACTTTCAAAATATTCCTTCCACGTTTTTAACACACATTCCTCTCCTATCACAAGACTGCCATCACGGTTTCTGATTTGCTTAAATTGTGAGGTTGTCTTTTCAGTCCTCATTGTTCTTATAGACTTCCAAAAGAATTTTATGTTTTGTTGGAAGTCATCAGATAACCTGTTATGAAAGTCATCCTCATCAGTCTCTTTCTTACTTTTTAAGACCTCTTTCACAACACGCTTATACCTTTTATACTCATCCTTTGCCATTTTTACATCCTCATCCGTTGCCTTCTGCATTCTTTGGCAGGCCATTGTAGCCAACCAGTTCAGCCATGCTTGCTTCTTATCAGACAAAACTTTTCGACGACTTCCTTGTCTCCTTTTGCTTATCCCACATACTTCCACTGCAACTTTTACGAGACCTTCCTTAATCGGCTTCCATAATTCTTCAATCTCACATATTTCCTCTAAATTTACAAATTTCTCGCTCAATTTACTTACAAATTCCTCTTTCACGCGTATATCTTTCAGAATGTAGAATTCCGTCCAATAAACACACGTCAAACTTATAACACCCCGACCGGGTTTTCGTCGGGGGTTAAAAAGGATTAAGATGTATCACGTTTGATGACATACATGAAAGCCTCCCTAAATATTATTTTCATATAGCGGCAACATAAATAAATATACATGACCTGTGAAAAGGTTTATCCTCCTGCTCACATTTCATGATATACCGTTTTAGGGTTCCGTTTTGAAGCATTGGGTACCGAACGTGCGAACCTTAAAAATATTCAGCATTTTTGTTTTGTTGACGTGGGGAATGCGGTTGGCACCGTCATTCCAGCCCGCTGGGACAGCTGGGTGTAGGGCTCCCGGTCCCGGAAAGGGGCCGTCCTACCTATTAAACCTGGTAGTATTCCTCCTCCCTATAGCCGGCCGAAAGCCAAAGAATTTCCAAAGATTATTCCCGTCAGGAACAGTTCGGCGGCTCTCCTCGGGGGAGCAGGATGGGAGGTTCCCCAGAACTCGTCAAGGACCTGCAAAAAAAATCCAATTCCACATCGTAACGATTTTTTTCTTTGTAGGGATATTCTAATATTCGGTAAATTATTTTTTTTATGAAGTGTAATGAAGTAGATTGAATTCAGTGCTACAAATAGAATGTTAAATGTCAATTCTAGGTACTTCTTTTACAAAAATAAGGTAGTAATTAAAGAATAAAACACGTTTTGAAAATCGGTATTTTTATCGGTATATTTACCCTGTTAAAGTTGGTATATTTCAGTATATTTGTAAGGAGCTAAGGTATTTTCGTAAAATTTAAATCGGTCACACTGCAGATTAGTTATAAGTCGTCATTCAACTGAAAAGCTTTCTGTGGTGTGGTGTGTTTTTAAAAGCTGATGATGAATGATGGAGAACTGGTAAGAGATGTTTTAAATGTTAATTTTAAAGTGTACCTCAAAAGGAAAAAACGGAACCCTCTGTAGGGTTCCTTTTTTACGCCATCAACAAGCGCCTCTGGTGTTGCAAACCTGCATAGACTACGGTGACCACTAGCCCATCTGTGGGCTGTATGTTTATCTGCCAACTTAGTGGTATAAAAAAAATCTAAAAATCTTGGATCATGAAGGTTTCGATTTTGAATGCGAAATCACTGACAGACAGACGAACGGACAACAAAATGATCCTATGATCACTTTGTTGTCCGTCCGTCTATCTGTGAAGACTCTTTATCTCGTGAATCTAGTCGAGGAACGCCGGCTGCTTGCACGAAAAAGCATGTCTAAATGCGAAAGTAACTCTGTCTGTCTGCCTGTCTGTCTGTTACGCTTTCACGCCTAAACAACTGAACCGATTTTGATGGAATTTGGTATAGACATAGTTTGAGTCCAAGGGAAGGACATAGGCTACTTTTTAACTGACTGCGCAAAAGGAGAGTAATGACATCGAGGCTGCAATTGAGCAGAACAGGGGCACTAAAGTCTTCGCCCAACAGTTCGGAAGACCCCGTCTGGCGAAACTCAAAACAGCGGACGACAGAACCGTAACCTCAAGGTTGGAGATTCTCGAGGAAATTGAGAATTTGACAGACCTCCATGCATCACGGAAAACAAAACCTACGGGATTAAGCGATGATGACCAAAGAGCCCCAATAACATGCCACTACACGGAGGACATTCCGGATATCGACCAGGGCGAGGTCAGGGCGGCTCTCGAGCAACTCAAACACAACAAATCCCCTGGAGAGGACGGAATCACAACTCTTATCACAAGCTCCTTAAAGCGGGTGGAACTTCAGTCCTTAGAGTGCTAACGAGAATATTAAATTCTGTCCTCCAGCAGGGCCAAACACCCAGGCCGTGGAGCGGGAGTACGGTGGCTCTGTTCTTCAAAAAAGGTGATAAGAGCTTACTAAAGAACTACAGACCCATCTCACTCCTAAGCCATGTTTACAAGTTGTTCTCGAGAGTAGTCACAAACCGCATCACCGGAAAGCTCGAAGAGTTTCAGCCAAGGGAGCAAGCCGGGTTTCGAAAGGCTTCAGTACCGTGGACCACATCCATACTGTTCGGCAGATTGTACAGAAGACAAATGAGTACAATCAGCCGATGTGCATGACTTTTGTGGATTACGAGAAAGCGACTTGGTACACGTGGGGTAGGACGACCCCCCGCCAGATGGACCGATGACTTGAAAAAGGTTGCAGGGACTGGCTGGATGCGGAAGGTGCAGGACCGTGTATTGTGGCGTGATTTGGGAGAGACCTACATCCAGCAGTGGACTGATATAGGCTGGTTTGATTGATTGATTGAATATTTCCTAATATCCTTTGAGATTGGGCGAGGCCGCAGTGGCGGCCGTGGGTCTGTCGGCAGTTTTGGGACATCCTTTCGAGGGCTTCCCCGGGGCTCCCAACCACAGGCTGTTGGGCGTGAAGTGAGGTTTTTTAGTCGGTAGGAGTCCGGCATAACATCCATGTGATGCGACGTGTTAGATTATGTATTAAAGTTAGTTTACAGTATTGAAATTTAAGCTATTGATGTATCTATGACATGTTAAAATTCATTAGTTAAAATTCTCGGAAATAATCACATTGTAAGATTGTAACACTATTAGGAAACCTGTAAGGATATGTTTGATGGATTTTTTTTTATATTTATCTCGCCAAATTGACGTCGCCACCAGCCTGATGGTAAGCCGTGGCGCATCTAGCGAGTAGGGGCCAGTCTCACAGTCCGTAAGACTTTCTACATTGGTCCTATAGTTGGCGGCCCTGTGATGTGCCTCTTAACGCTCCTCTTGAAGAACCCGCGTTTGTAAGATGAGGGAAACACGTGTGCGTGCAGGTCGTTCCGTGTTTTTATAGTTCGACAGAGGAACAATCTTTCGAAACGCTCAGTTCTGGCCAAGATTCTCTCCACTGTTCGGGATCGGAAAGGAGAGGGTTGGGATCAGGTTGAAGAACTCTTCAGAACATTCACCGTGATACATTCGGTGGAAGGCAGCCAAGGACGCTATGGTTCTTCGCTGCGCTAACGGTTCGAGGCCTCCCGTCTCCTCAGGACAAGCAAATTATAATAACCAATAAATAAATAAAGAAATTTTCTGTTATAGTTTGTTATGCGGATGGTAAGGATTTTTATGGGAGTCCTGCTGCTGGCGACGTCAGGATTTATATGCTCCTGCCTTCGGTGCTGCAAGGGTAAATAGCCCTACTTAAATGGATATAATACTAGTTTTGCCCGCGACTTCGCTCGCGAGTTGATTTTTACTAATAACTACTTAATAACTTGATCTGTCCAATGCAAAGGGTTTCTAGTAAAACATAGGTCAACTTGTATTATCATTTCCGCTGAACCGATTTTGATGAAACATATTTTATAGCAAAATTTAAGTTGAAAAAATTACTTACCTTCAAAATTCTAATAGTACAATTATGATCAAGCTACTGAATTTTGAATTTTGCCCAACAACCAGCCACGAAGAAGAAAAACAGATTTGAACTTGGTAGTCTTAAATTAGTCGATTACAGTTATTTTTTTAAATTTACCTAGAATGGACCGTCACAACTATTTTTAGAATTTTATATCAGCAGAGACTAGCGGACGTCACGCGGCTTCACGCGCGTAGTTCCCGCGCTCCCGCGGGAATACGGAAATAAAATATAGGCTCACCCGGGGATAGTTTAGCTTCCCAATAGTGAAAGATCTTTTAAAATCGGTTCAATTAGTTTCGGAGCCTAATATTGATTGGCTCCGAAACCCGTGTCGATTTGCATTGTCAAACAATCGCGAATTGAACCAATCGCGCCTAATGGCAAATAAGTAATCAAATCTTTCCTCTTTATAATATTATTGGTAATTATTTCTATCTATCTATCTACCTTCACGCCAAATCCCTTGCGGGGTAGGCAGAAAGAACCAAGCGCCACACGGCACGGTCCATACACACCTCACTTGCTTCTTCAACTTTCATTTTTCTTTTCATGCATGGACGTCGGTTCCTTCGAACGCGATCTGCGAGCGTCACTCCGCAGGTTTTGCGTAGCGCGCGCATCTCGACCGCGTTTAATCTACTTTCATGCGTTTCCTGCCATATCCAACTCTCGCTTCCATACAGTAGCGTAGATATCAGCACCGCACTGTGTACTGCGAGCTGGGCCTTTTGACTGAAGGTTTTGGTACCCAAGAGTCAATCCCCGTATTTGATTTAGACTAGGCGGTGCTGCGAAAATTTTAAAAAAATCCTACTTTTATTTTCAGCATCACCATCACCAAACCAAACCTCCCAAACCCTAGGAAATGCGATACCCATTGCAGAAGTTCCGGGCGAGAGTCCCACACAAACTGCAGGTCGAACGGCCCCCACAGCCCCGCCAATGGGTGTTAAGTCTTCGACAGCTGACTACAAGATTACCCTCTAAGACAGCCACAAGGTAAGTTCGAGTAGTACCACAGATAATACTCGTACCTAGTCCAGTCTGTAGCATTTCCGAACCCCCAGTAGAGTCACAAAAATTTTGACAAACCTAAATATTTTTTTTCAAAATTTCAAAGGGAATTAATTTCATTTTATTTATCAGCGAAAAATCACGTTTGTCGTATGGGAGACCCCTTTATTTTTTTTTTTGGAATTTGTTGTTATAGCGGCAACAGAAATACATCGTGTGTGAAAATTTCATCTTTCTAGCTATCACGGTTTCTGCGATACCGCTTCGCGATAGACAGACTGACAGCTTTTTTCCCTTTGTGTGCGGAACCCTAATTATATTATATTTTACTTTTCAGCGCTTCTACCAAACAGTAACCAAATAAACTCGAAAACACTGTAGCCTATGATTTCTTCTGCTCCAATGAAAGTGCTGAAGAAATCAAAATATCGAACCACAGAAGCAAAATAACCGAAGATACTTAATAAATAATAAAGAATTATTTTAAAACAAGATTCAAGTTTTTATTAAAATTGCAAAACCAGCGTTTATATATAACTAGATTATGCTAACGGCTTCGCCCTTCGTGATATTCGGTACCCGTTCCCGCCTCCCGTGGGATCATATTCCCGGGATGAAAAGTAGCCTATGTGATATTCCAGACTATAAGCTATCTCTGTACCAAATTTCAGCCCAATCCGTGTAGCTGTTAGAGCGTGATTGAGTAACAAACATCCAAACATCTAAACATCCAGTCATTCTTAACAACTTCACATTAATAATATAAGTAGGATTGCAGGGATTCCTGGGACATCCTTCCGAGAGCTTACCCAGGACTCCCGGCCGCAGACATCGTGTGGTTTTAGTCGGTAGGAGTCCGGCATATCATCCATGTAGGATTTCCACACGTAATAGAAGTGTCATTTAAATATGATGAACCTCTTCCTGCCCGAAGCGGTGGAGAATTTGGAGAGCTGGGACAAGGAGGCCAAAGGATTTGTAAGGGAAATCTATTTTATATAAACGTCAACGACCTGACTGACTCACTTAAATCAACGCATAACCCAAACTAGAAAGTCCAAATTTGGTAAGTAGGTTCCTTATAAGGTCTAGGGGTCCACTAAGAAAGGATTTTTTTTAAATTCATTCTCTAAGGCCTAAAAGGGTAAAATGGGGTCCAAATCAAAAGTTAGTACTCGTATGACATAAGCTCACAGAGACGACGGGTGATTCTCGGTCCGGATCATTCTTGATGCAAAGGCTGCCCATTGCAATCCAGGGTGGAAACGCAGCAACTGTCATGGACCCCTCCGCGCAGGGAGCGATCAGGAACAGGTTTGTTAAATGGTTAATAAGATTATTGTATTTTAATTTGACAAGATAAATATAAGGGGTGAATATTTCAATGTTACTACTGCTCTTTCGCTCTAAGTTTGCCGCTCGGCTCCATACTAAAGTCGAATTTTTAATTAGACGAAGTAAATTGACAGCAACTAATGTCACTTCTTTATACAATGTTGCTTATTTTCTATGACGCAGTGACATTAGCTATTGTCAATTTACTTCGTCTAATTAAAAATTTGGGTATACGCCTCTACGCCACCGGCAAACTTAGAGCGAACGGGTAGTACTAACATCTTCGACCACGTAATACAGTCGTGCCCAATGTACGTTAAAGTAAGCTCATGCGCTCACTCGGTCGCAGTCGGTGTTATTATTCCGAAGGTGTAACACGTGTGGCAAGATAAAACATTTTACGCAAGATGCATCGATATGGTATTTTCGTAGATCATTTTCGTAGATCAAGATGCTCCGAAGTGTAATAAAATTTTTATCAAAATTTTAACAAAAAAAAACCGACTTCAAACAAAAACTAAAAATTGAAAAATAAAATTAACTTAGCACAAAGTAATAGGTAATAAATTTAGTTTTATCAGATGCTAGCTGATGCCCGCAGCTTCGCCCGCGTAAAATTTGTTCCCGTTCCCGCTTTCAGTATTTTATCCATTTGGGGGTAGAATTTATCAAAATCCTTTCTTAGCGGAAGCCAACGTTATAACATCTACCTGCATGCCAAATTTTAGCCCGATCCGTCCAGTTGTTTGGGCTGTGCGTTGATAGATCACTATGTCAGTCAGTCAGTCAGCTTTGAGTTATATATATTTAGAAGAAGAAGAAGATTATTGACTGTAATACTGAAATCGGCGCCAAGTAAAACTATAGGTTTAGGTAGATAATATTAATCTCTCATAGAAATATTGGCACCGACTTCAGTATTACAGTCAATAATATCTGATAAAACTAAATATACTACCTATTACTTTGTGCTAAGTTAATTTTATTTTTCATTTTTTAGTTTTTGTTTGAAGTCGGTTTTTTTTTGTTAAAATTTTTTTTCCATGATTTTAGACTGAAATTATATCTGTCTAGGGGTAATGTTCTCCCCAATACAAATTAATCAAGCCCAAACACAAGATAACTGTTGTAAATCGTTAAGGAATTCCCTTGATTCGAGGGATTTCTTCGATTTCTCCAGGATCCCCGCATCAGATTCTGACTTCCTGTATATGGGACCACATGGGAAGCACCAGCTTTCAAATCAAAAAAGAATCATCAAAATCGGATAACTCTTTCAAGCGATTTGTCGGTAACAAACATAAAAAATAAATACAGACGAATTGAGAACCTTCTCCTTTTTTGGAAGTCGGTTAAAAACACTACGAAATTCGAAAAAAGAATGTATGTGTGCATGTCGTGTCGTTGCTACAATATCTTTGTGTGTGAACTAGTCTTACTTTTTGAGTTCGAAATGTACCTATGACATGGGCTCGTATACACTATTTAGTCGAAGACTAAAACCACTTATGATAAACTTTAACTTCGTCATCATTCTGATCATTTACTCCTTTTATGCTTTCCAACAGTGAAAGAATATTTCAAAATGGATCAGTTGTTTCGGTGTCTTATTAATGCAAACAAACATACAAGCAAACAAACAACCGCCGAGGACTCGGCCACCATGACCGGGGGCCTGAGGACGGTGAGAGGGCGGCTCACCGTCCTTACAGAAGCAGGCCCATGACGGCAGCGTGACGTGAGCAACTCACGCACGCCCTCCCTTAGAAGCGGGATCACACCCGAAACCCCCCATAGACGCGGGATAGCACCCGAACCACCACCTGGGCGAGGCTGCAGTGGCGGCCGTAGGTCTGTTGTGAGTCCCGGGACATCCTTCCGAAGGGCTTACCCGGGACTCCCAACCACAGGCTGTTGGGCGTTACGTGAGGTTTTTTAGTCGGTAAGAGTCCGGCATAACATCCTCTGAGGATTTTCCTTCACGTAAAAAAAAAAAAAAAAGCAAACAAACAACCAAATCTTTCCTCCTTATAATATTAGTATAAAAGTATAGATGTACTTAATTTATTGACTGCATCGTTGGTCTAGAATGCGTAAAGTGCAACTGTGAATCTCGAGGTCGTGGGTTCGATTCCTGCCGCAGATTCTGATGCCCATTTCAGGGCAAGGCAAGCAGATAGTAACAATTTCAAAAATTGGTACCAAAAAATGGCTCATACCCCAGTTGTCACGATAACTTAAAACTGAGACTTAGCAACAACAATGTGTAGATTATAGCTCGATGTCTGTAGCAGTTGTCAATGTTAACAAAATACTTAGACGTTGCTCTAAAGGCATAAAGCATTGTAGTTAAAACGCAGAAAGTGAGGTGCAGAGGCCCAAACTGTAATAACTACTTCGTGCCTTTGAAATAAAGTCTATTTTGTTTTCTTTAATGCTTTTGCCACCTTTTTGCAGATACATTTTACAGTCAATAGTAAATATGTTACAGTTAAGTTCGATTTTATAATTAAATTCGAATTAGCAAACTTTGTCATTAAATCGTTTAATCCAAACTTACATAACATCTTAATAAGCTGATCACACACTGTCAGTAACGATGACATCAATTTTACTGTATTTATTTTCCGTTTCAGCATCGCATCTAGTACATTGATATTACATGAACATCATTACTGGCTATTTCTCCTGGTTGCTTAAATTTGATGGTCACACGCTTATATTTTCTAAACCGTATGAGTTAGAAAGAAATGTTTTAAAGTAGTGGATAAAACAGCTATTAAGCAATAAAATACATGAAATTTGTTGCAATAGAAGTAAATATTCATACCAAAAATTAACACGAAAGGTCAAAATCGGGGTCATTTTTCGCATTCTACTCGTGTCACACTTCCCGATTCAGTTAAACATTTGGTTACTGCTTCACCAAATTTCCATAGATTTTGAAGTAACATACACTAAATTCACCGTAATAACATACACTACACACACAGTATTACAAAAAAAAACTTCTAACTATTATTTAGAACTTAAAACACAATATACATCGGTCACACGAATCTAGGTACTCTAAATTTGCGTAGTAAACGGTTTACTGTTGACCAAAACGACCGCCCCAATAACAAATCTCAACTTAACTGAACGTTATTCGAGCTCGGGCATCGCGAGGGTGCAACGTGCAACTCCTGGCTCCTTAAGAAAAAAAAATATCATTAAGTTTCTACATTTGACACTTAATTCGAGTACTTTTCGTGGGTGACTTTTTGTACATTGTATAATAGCTATTGAAGTCAGAGTTTATTCATCGAAACCGCAAATTAATTGAGATATTTATGTAGTATTTCATTTAAAACGTAACGGCTAAACTTTGTCGGAATTTAAAAAAAAGATATGTTTTCGTTACCTTCGTGTCACATCCTTCGTGGCGTTTTACCCACGAAAGTGAGTTTGTGCCACGAAGGTGATCTCTGACTAGTTTCAGTAAGAGTGGTACTCTTTTAGATTCGTATTGTAGTAGATATGTAGCGGAATAATAGTAGAACAAATAAGTAGGTACCTACAATCATGGCAAAGGACAGAGCAATACCTATAACATTCCGTGTGAAGCCTTTTTATAGGAGTAGAAATCCCACCCGACGTTATGCCAGATCCAAACCGTCTAAAACCCCCATCGTAGCTACTTACCCGTCTAGTATTAGGCGCCCCGGGCAACTCCTTAGAATGATGTATCAGGGTACCCGACAGGCTTAGGCTATCACCGTGGCCTTGCCTACGGGTTCGGGTGTTATCTTGCGTCTTTTGGGTTAGTTCAGATGCTTTTCCGCTTCTTGAGGCGTGCGGCATGCTAAGAACTTTTGAACAAAGACACAATGACCTTCGCGTCCAAGTCTCAAGAAGAAATCCTGGGAAAGAGTCATGCCACCTAAAGCTTAATCAAGGCACCTACTACCTTATACTTATATCAACTTAAATACATTTACTGACTACTCTCGAGAACAACTTGTAAACATGGCTAAGGAGTGAGATGGGTATATAATTCTTCAGCAAGGTCTTGTCACCTTTTTTGAAAAACAGAGCCACCGCACTCCCGCTCCACGCTTTAGGTGTTTGTCCCTGTTGGAGGACGAAATTAAAGAGACTCGTCCGCTCTTTGAGAACTAGAGTCCCGCCAGCTTTAAGAAGCTCAGTCGTTATTCCGTCCTCTCCAGGGATTTATTGGTTTTTAGTTGTTCGAGAGCAGCCCTGACCTCGCCCTGGTCAATATCCAGAATGTCTTCGGTATAGTGGCGCATTAGTGGGGCTCTGTGGTCACGGTCGCTAGGTCCCGTCGGTCTTTTTTTCCGTGATGCATATAGTTCTCTGTAGAAGCTCCTAACTTCTTCGAGAATCTCGAGGTCTCAGTTTTGCCACCCGCTGTCTTCAATTTTGTCAGACGAGGTCTTCCGAGCTGTTGGGCAAAGACTTTAGTACCCCAATTTTGTGTGATCGCTGCCTCTACGATGTTGGTGTTATAACGTCTGAGGTCGCGTCATAGCAGCTTTCGGATTTTGATGTTTAAATCTCTCTGGTCTGACGAAGACAAAAAGTAAGCAAAAGTAAGTATGCATAGATTTTTATTTTGTTTATTGAGGTTCGCAAACTGGATTCTCTGCAACACTATTCAACATCGCTCATTTAGACTCAGTTCAGCCGAGAACTCAGTGCGAACACAGCATGCATCCTAATTATCGCACTTCAATGAAATGTAGATGGCGTTTCTCGTCTGATTCTCATGAGCTCGAGGGTCTCGGGCGAAAGCTGGGAACACCTATTTTTGCTTTTTTCCAGACTGAAACCTTCGGGACACTTGTTGTAGCGTCCTGACTACAGTGTCGGCCTTATCGTGATCGTTGCCAGTGGTTTCCAGCAGATCGAAACGATTTTGAAGCTCCAATTGAAACTTCTCGGCACACAAAGCTATTTGGAGCGCAGTAGGTCCGAGAGTAGGCTTCATCATCCGGGCCCTTTCGACGCGGAATTCTAAATTTAGAGACGCTCTGACGATTCGGTGATCATTTCCGGTATTAAACCTGTTGATCACAGAGACACCTTCTCCAAATATACACCTCCTGTCCGACATGATGAATTTTATCTCGTTCCTTGTGACCTTGTTGGGGCTTCGCCAAGTCCACCTTCTATGGGGTTTCTTCTTAAAGAATGAGTTCATCAAGAAGAGCCCCTGAGCCTCAAGAAAGTTGATAAGCATACTGCCCCGCGGCCCCCGGTCATTTCTACGCCCAACACCAAAAAGTCCGATTTTCGTTTCACCACGTTCTTGTACTTTGACAGTGAAGTCCCCTATCATAACATTGTAGTGAGTCTTGGCAGTACCGTGTAATGCTTTCACCACGTCCTCGTACACGGTCTCAACTGCCTCGTCAGTGCTTCTCGAAGTTGGGGCATAGGTACACCTGAATCACCTTCAGGGAGTCCTGTTGGTAAGTCTCAGTATTACGTATGCTACCCGAGGCGAAACACTCCTGATCTCCACAATGCTGCTAACGAGTTCCTTTTCACCGTAAAGCCGACACCGCCCTCGGAAGAATGTCTTCCATCACCTTCCCGAAAGTAGAATAGGTCACCCGACCCAAGGGTTAGCGTGTGCTCCCCCTTTCTTCGGACTTCGCACAACACCAGTATGTGCCAGTTTATGCGACCCAGTTCTACCTCGAGTTCGGTGAGCCGATCGTCCAGCCGCAGAGTGCTTCCATTATAAGTAGCGAGGTTCGGACATTCTCACACAACATCATCTAGCCTAAATTAAGACAGTATAAGCTTATGCTATGGGATCTAGACAACTGATAATTTGCCACTTTGTGCCAAAGAGATGTACAGTGTTATTTTTATAATATAATGGTTCCAGAATAACTTTTACGTCAAATGCATGTGTAGGTATATGATCTGGTAATTGTTTTTAGTTAAGTAGCTGTTACCATATAACTATTCGGCAGAACTAACTTATAATTTGTACTTAAATAATGATTAAATGTGTGTAAAGCTACTGCGTCACCTTCGTGGATCGTCGCGTCACCTACGTGGGATCAAATAATTCAAAACCTTATTCTTCCAAATCTGACTCAAAATTTAACTTGTTGACTTATATATGTTACTTAACTTACCAAACGCTTTGTGTTTGTTTAAAAAAATTGTTAAAATCATCAGTATTTAAAATTTACCATGAAGGTGACGATGAGAATCGTAAAAAGTAGAAATAGCCTACTGATAGTGTATGCTCCGCTGTACAAATTATTCAATATCACTGCCTAGTCAATGGCGCCAGAGTTCATTGCGAGGACGTTCTTCCTTATAAAATTCTTTTTTATGTACACATCTGGATGCAGAACATCTTTCCTTGGAGCCTGCTCCATCATGTTTTCAGATACAATTACATTAGGACCAGTTTTCACCAATTTTTCATTAAGCCTATCTGGTTCATACGCAAACATATTTAGACTCGGTTCTCCGTGTTTCATGTAGTCAATCCTCCAAACAGGAGGGTCTGAAGCATCAGCTTCGTAATTATTTGTCATTCTTTTTCTGCCTTGATTTGCTTCTGGAACTTCAACAGACATGGACAGTTTCTCATCAGAATAATCCCTGTAAGGTTCTCTTTGACTCTTTGTAGTTTTATCCTTATATTTTATTTTATGTGGGTAAAACTTTCTAATATTTTTATGTCCTCCATATAATGTAGTTCTCATACTCTCTTTGGCTTTATGTTTCTTTTTAACTACCTTTTCTTCGACTTGGTTTTTGTGTACCTTTTTCTTGTGTTTCCTTCCTCTCTTCTCTTGCCTGGCGTTACTGCTGTAATATCCCGTATCGCTGACTTGTAAGAAATTGGAAAGATCCTCGCTGTTGATAGTAGGGAATAGTGTGAGGTGATATCCAGGCATCTGTGTGGTTTTCTCCAAAGACATTTTCTTGTACTTCAGTTGTTGTATTGATCTTTCTATTAACGTTTTTAGAGTTTCATCTTTGACTATCATATCACAAGGTATCGTTGGGAAGTTTCTGCACAGCACACTCTGCATTAATGAGAGAACGTTCTTAGGCTGCTGTCTCGGTTCTTCTATAGGCTGTTGCACTTCTGGTCGGCGAGTTATGTCAATTGTTAAAGAGTTGTCTTTTTGGAAGTTAGAGACCATTTTGGATATGAGGGCATCGTTTCTCATCATCATCGCTTTAGAGTGGATGAAGTAAAATGTGAGGAACAATAGCTTGTAGTATAAGCGCGTCATGTTTGGAAGTTCTGAAAAATAATTCTTGTTTTAGGTCTGTCATTTTAATATTGCTAGTGATTATTTTAAATATAGATAAAATTTATAGGAAATCAATCCAGTATTGATTCAATATTGATCAATACTAATTTCGGAAATTTTCATATTGACTCACTGGCCGTGAATACTAAAAGCTACATCTGAATTGATTTCAGAATGGGAAGTATTTAACATACATACATAATTATGATCACGCCTTTTATCCTCGAAGGGGTAGACAGAGGCATAGATAGTATACGCCAACATTTTACCTTTTTAGATTTTGTTCCACGCAATAGGTGGTGAGCCGTATTGCCGTGTATTTTAATTCGATAATATATTTTTAAATGTTATGGTTCACTAAATGTTCCCAAGTGAGGTCGCAGTGGTAGCGGTAGGTCTGTTGGGAGTCCTGGGGTATGCTTCCGAGGGCTCCCAACCGTAGGCTGTTAGGTAGGATATGTGTGTTTTTAGCTTAGCATCCATGTACAATAATTTTGATCACGTTTAAAAAAAATGGTTTACTAAATTGTCTAAACAAATATTGCAAGTACTTACGTTCGAGGAGTTACAGCAATCAGACAGCTTTATTGAAATACTGCCCCGCAGCCGCATCAGGCGATTTCCAGACTATGCAAAATAAAATATTACCGAATAAACTACGCGTCCTTCCCACTTTTACTCATAAAATCAAAGAAATCTAACCCTTTTTTTTTTTTTTTTTTTTTTTAACGTGAGGGAAAATCCTCGTAGGATGCTATGCCGGACTCTTACCGACTAAAAAACCTCACGTAACGCCCAACAGCCTATGGTTGAGAGCCCCGGGTAAGCCCTCAGGAAGGATGTCCCGTGACTCCCAACAGACCTACGGCCGCCATTGCGGCCTCGCCCAGAGCCACCCTCTGATTCGGGTGCAATCCCGCGTCAATGGGGGGTTTCGGGTGTGACCCCGCTTCTAAGGGGGGGCGTGCGTGAGTGCTCACGTCACGCTGCCGTCATGGGTCTGCTTCTGTAAGGACGGTGAGCGGCCCTCTCACCGTCCTCAGACCCCCGGTCATGGAGGCCGATAGTCCTCGGCGAAGACACGTCGGCGGCGCCCAGGGCGCCGACTGCGGAACTCGGGTGGGAGAGTTCTCTCCCGCACCCGGCCCGCCGCCTCCTTCGCGAGCATGACCTGCTCGCAGAAAGAGGCGGCGCAGTCCCACTTACTCCCGCTGGAGAGCATGGCTCGCACCATGGCCTCAAGCGAGAGAGTGTCCACGCCCAGACCCACTACGAGGACCTGTCGCTGTTGTGCCCACGCTGTGCACTCCACCAGCGTGTGGAGCGCCGTGTCATCGCTGCGGTCCTCGCAGTGCTGACATTCGGCCGTGGTTTCCCGGTGTAAGAAATCTAACCCTACAACCTCATAGGTCTTTTGACTTCTACGTATTTGTTGTTTTTTATAATCCTCAGACGGTATTATAAGATGCACTGCCATTACAAGTAACAATAATATCACTCGACATTTTTCTATCATTAGCAGAGATATACTTTAAAAAAATTTCGAAAAATTATGGGAAAATAACTCACTTAGACTGACGATACGTTACAGCTCCGATGTTCTTTTAAATTGATGGTAGTTCCTACAGCTATTGTTGAAGGCAAGTTAGTAAACAGTCTTGGTTATGTTGTCGGTGGTGGAGAAAATGTTTGTGTTTCATGAGAGTTGTTTAAACTCTCGCCCCGTGACTATGTCTCGTGCATTGTGCAGATAAGGCTTGTGATGAATGCTGTTGGTACTGTTTTGTTGGAATTACAAGAGAATGGCAGAAGGACGTTAAATTCTTAGTTAATATTTTTTATATAAGTTCGACATCGCCATCTTGGAAAAACTTGGTGATTTCCCAAGATTATGGGTCGCTAGAGTAAGAAGCCATCACAATGGTCCATTAGGATCACGTAAAAAAGGGCTATTTATTTAATGTAAGGGAAGGCAATATGATTTGGAGCTAAATTTCGACCTTTAACCTTAGCCTAACAAGGGTTCTGTAGCTCAGTGGTCAGAGCATTGACCTTTTCAGGCAAAGGTCACGGGTTTGTGTCCCGCTTATGGGTTTAAGATAGTCTAGGTCGTCTCTTCCTACTATATTTATAAAATTCTGACTTCTGATCTCCCAACCCCATCACCTTAGCCTTGTAGCCCAAACGTCACAAAGTGCGACCCAGGATTCGATCCCGATACCTACATCAGCAGGGCAGTCTTATTCACTTACCACTGTGCCACCAAGTCAGTCCTTCAAAAAAGAGTCATCCGGTAATTTGGTTAGTATTGATGATGCTATGAAAGTTTCAGACGAAGAACTCTCAGGGTAGCCATCAAATGGCAGCCACGTTTACGAGAGTAGCGTGAAGTACGCATGCGTGCAGCCACCCCGTGTCGTGGCGACAGCTAGGCGCAATGTTCAGCTCCGGTAGGGCTGCCACCTTTAACTAAAGATAGCCTTACTGAAAACTGAAAATGTATTTATTCGTTTAAGTCACTTAAATGAGAGAGTCTATTCTCAGCTGTCCATGGATTTAACGAACAGGCTCCGGGTCCTTAGCGTGGTACAGAGGGTAACACTTGAAACCAATTTAAGTATATTTAGAGTGGTCAATCCATTTTTTGCTCTAGCTACCGCCAAACTAACAGCCTCAAGTATGATTTCTATTACCTACTCTATCATGTCAGCATGGGTAATGAAATGACCCCGATCTAATAGCGTCCTACAACCCAACAGCAGGTGCTTAGCAGTTCCAATTGCTTCGCCACATATACGCAACATGTACAACCTAACTGGTTTCCCTTACGGTATTGTCAAAGGTAATTTCATCAAATTTATCAAATCGGAATTATAATATCAAAGGATTATCTATACTAATATTATAAAGAGGAAAGATTGGTTTTTTTTTTAATTTGTTTTTTTGTAACGATTAGGCTCCGGAACTACTGGACTGATTTGAAAAAATCTTTCACTGTTGGGAACCTACACTCTTTGCGGTGAACATAGGCTATATTTTATTCCCGTATTACCACGGGAACGGGAACTATGCGGGTGAAACCGCGTGACGTCCGCTAGTCTTTGATAATTCCGTAAGCCGGTGAAACCGGTCAGCATGATAAAGTTGTAGAAAAAGTACAAGTAGCTTAGTTTGCGTAATTTATGACAATTTTCTAGGTTATAGCTAGGTTTCTTATTGAAAAACATGTAAAAATAAAGTGATGACAAGAGATAAAAATAAGAAAAGTGAGATCAAGACAAGCTTTTCAAGATATTTGTGCCAACCCTGGACACTGTCTACCGGCCGAGGCGCCGGAGTGTCGGCCACACTTGTTGCAATGTCGCGCCTCCTACACAGCCATCACTTATGTATTCCAGCTACACTACCGAGCACACTGTTCTCCATACAACCCAGATACACAGTTCACACAGTGTCTATCATATTCTCCAGATGAAAACAGGTTAGAGGCGACAGTTCAGTCATGAGTTGAGCCGCCATGATGTCTTCACGTGGCGTGAAAATTATGATTTTTATACACTTTTGTATTGATTTTCGTGTCGAAGATAGTTGGAGCTGTCTATAAGCGATGTCCATTAGTTTGAGGAACTTTAGAATGTAAACGAGAAGAAATTATCAACTGTTGTACTTAAGTGGAGTTACTGCGATAGGTAAGTCCTAGATTTTTCAATAAGAAATTGATACTAGTAGCTTACACTTTTAGGATGGTCCTACGGACTCAGTGTTCTGTAAACGATCACTGTAGTAAGCAACTTTTACTGTGAATTAAATGGTTATGGATGGGTGACAATCACGATTTACGAGACTTTCCGTGTTTTGGAAGGTACATTAACCCGTTGGTTCCGGTTGCCAGTAAAATGGCAGTCTTTAGGCCAAGTTGAAGGCCTTTATGAAGGGCTTGAAAAATTTCAACAGCTGGCAGTTGTAACCTGCCATATCAACACGGCAATACGGCTCACCACCTAGGCACCTATTGCGTGGGGCAAAACCTGAAAAGTGAAATGTGGCCTACTCTTTCGGGGATAAACGGTGTGATCATATGTATTACGATGTCCATATTAACTGGAGAATGAGAGTTAGAGAGATCAGTCTCTTGCGTGCGTTGGCAGGTTAACCCTTAGAGCTCCTTAAATTTTTTTTCAAAAATCGGTAATCGCAAGGACCTATCTCCACCACCCTAAAAATGAAAAAAGATTTCCCATTTTCCAAAAAAAAAAAATTTATCTCACTTACCAGACCAAATTTTACGATTCTGCAAACAGCAACCGGATTATTGATAAATTGTTTATTTTACTGGTGAACACGCACTCAACAAAAAAAACATTGATTAATCTACCACCACACCATATTTTACGATTATGTAAACACCAACCGGATTATTGATATATTGTTTATTTTACTGTGTATAATAATAAATAATAATGCAAACGGGCATTTTTTAAAATACGTGTCCAGGTTACAAAATGGAATCAAATAATAAAAAAAATTGGTAATGCACAACAATATTTATAGAATGATTCGTTATTCTTGAAAGAGCAATAAAAAAGCTACAGTTACCCTATAAATATACAAGTTTGGATAAAAATAATACTTTCTTTGAACACGAGAGTGGTTTAGACATCCACTTTGTAACTTTTAAAAGTAAAATTATTAAATAAAATTAATAAAAGATTTTCGTTTATTTGGTTATAAATATAATATTCTTTTAAATAATATTACAGCCTAAGTAACATACGTTATATATTTTTAGTATTTAGAAAAAATGTAACCATTTTGTAACTATTTGGTAATTTAGCCCAGTTAACTTCCGATTTATATCGTGTTACAAGCATCTAATGATATTGACTATTTCTTTATGATTAACTCTTTTTTTTATAATTCAACGCAGAGTAAAATAAAATAAGGAATTCACTTTCAAAATCAGTAAAATTTAAAGAAATAGTAATATTAAAACATAAGACAATTACAAAATGGAAAGCTTCAGTTACAAAATCAAAAGGTAAAGCTTAGTTTACCCTGATAAAAAAATACTGCAAATCAGTGGTACTGAAATAGGAAGGGATAAACCATGAACGACGGTAATATATAAAAGATAATTTTCTTTTATATATTACCGTATTTATATAAATAAATAAATGATATTTTAGTAACCAACGCCTTTTATTTCTATTCAGCTTTTTAATTCAGTTCAGTCTCAAAAAATCTATCTATGTAAAGACTGCCTTAAGGTAGTCAATCTAAAATTATTATATAACAAATAGATAAATATCAAATACAACACTCTAATCTAGTAATTAGAAGAAAAATTTCAGCTCGATTGGATAAACAGAAGTGGTCGAAAATGATTTTCAAGAATTCAGCAAAGTCACAATATGAACATTGCAAGTTAAATAAAAGCGTCTAAAAATACCAACACTATTTTTAAGCAAATTATAAATTAATTGAAGAACATAATAAGACCCCCAAGTACATTTTTAAGCCGAAACACAACTCAAGTAACTGAAAAATAATTGTACTAAAATAATTATTGTTCCAAGATATTATCATTATATCCACTAAAAGAAAAATTAAACACAGGCATGCATTTGTGCTCGCCTTTATATTTCCATTTTGTAACTTTTTTATTCCACTTTATATGTAACCAAACAAAATGGAAGTAACGAATCTCCAATCGCCGACCTAAGATTGCTTGTAAATAAACTTTAATAAAGATGGAATACAAAAACAACTATTTTAATAGCTTATAATGCGTTTGTAGTTTATCAATCAATCAATACATATAATAAAATTGTAACAGGTCGCTGTCTGTACATGGAAGATAAATAAGAAAAAATATTATAGGGGGGCTTTATGAACGCAATAGAACCCAAAACAATGTTTTTTAGAATTTTTGTCTGTTTGTCTGTATGCCTGTATGTCTGTATATCTGTTTGTCTGTACGGTTGTGCACGCTAATCTCAGTAACCGCTCAACCGATTGCAATGCGGTTTTTTTATTGTGTTGAGGTTTACTCCAGTTAACATTTAGCGTTTGTTTTATGTAAATCGGTTTAGAAATAAAAGAGTTATAACACTTTTAAGAATCAGATATTTTGAAAATCTAATTGTAGGGGTTTCTTTGAATGTGAGTGAACCTAAACTGGCGTGTTGGCTTAAACAATTCAGTCCGCGCCGAAGGCGTAGACTGAATTGTTTTAAAATAGACTTAATCATTAAGCTCTTTTATGATTAAGCAAACAAGGCAGTTTCAGACGCTGCTTGATGACTCTGATGAAGAAATACCTTTCCTTTCATACACCTTATGTGACGTAAACGAAGTTGCGGGCTCAGCTAGTCATAATTATATTTCTATAAACAAAAACCAATCCTACCAGTAAAAATCACAATTACAAAGTGGATGAAAATTCTGGCACGGTAACGCTCAAGAAGTTTCGATGCGAAATGCGTCAAAATGGTCATTCTCTGACTGTTTTACAAAATGGCGAAGTCTGAAGTATTGTTGCCAGGGAAGAAATTTGTAGTCAGTGGTATATTTTTTGGCGACAAAGTGCTTCAAATTACGGTTACAAAGTGTAATTCCATGCACGATCGGATTTGTGGGACATAATATAATGTTACAAAAGATAGTTTAAATTATTAAATCAGTGTTATTTTATGTTTAATTCTGATAATATTATCATATTTCGATATTATTCATTCTTCTTTACCCTTACCACTGAAGAAAATTCACGAATAAACTTAACTCGAAACTAAGCCGGTCAATGTAGGACAGAGTAAAATCAAGGGTATTCAAAATGATATTCAGTAATATTTTATATTTATTCATAAACTATTCACATAATTTGATGTATTACGGATACATTAAATATTAAATATTATTACCATCGATACGTTATAGTAAATTTTCTTTCATTTCTCCATAAAAACAATGGTAAACTTCTGGTACATGCTCAATTAGAGTATGGTCGTGTAAAAAAAATGCCCAAACACATTATTTATAATAAAAACACGAAACACACACGCACTACACAAACGCACGCCATCCATGCGCAATCCACTCTCAACTTCAACTGTTCGATTTTTATGCGCGGCGACCGGTAGCCGCGAGGAGCTCTAAGGGTCCTCTAAGGGACAACAGAAATACATCACCTGTGAAAATTTCAGCTTTCTATCTATCACAGTTCTTGAGATACAGCCTCGTAACGGACAGACAGACGGCATAGTCTCATGAATAGGATCCCGTTTCCACCCTTTGGGTACGAAAACCCTAAAAATTAAAGGCAAATATGATTATTGCTGTTTTTGTTTGTTCTATCACAGAGCGGACACTCCATACAAATGATTCGTTTTAGCCCCTCTCTATAAAATAGAGTGCAGAGGGGCTTATGTCGAGACTTTGCCTGTAGTCTGTGACTCTCGCATTAAACTAAGTCACTAGGTCACGTGGATTATCTATTCAAAGTTTTAAGTAAAACAAAAATGACAACGCCAATCGGACTGAACTTTCACTTTCACAATAAACGTGTTAGAGAGGGGTAGTCTGGTGAGAACGATCTCACTGCTTTCTTGTTCATTTATGTCACCTACACTTAAAATTAAAACACGCAATGTTCATACAGAGCTTAAATATATTGTGTGCGTGACCAATAAGGATAAGCAAAATGTTCCCTCAAAACACCCGTCAAACTATAATGACAACTGTGGCGGGACTGGCGGGGGTGGGGAAGCTTACTCAGTGGGGGGCAGGGGGTTGCCTATCTGTATGTAATCTATATATATAAAAATCAATGCCACTTTTCGTTGTAATTTTATAACTCAAGAACGGGCTCACCTATCCAAACCAAATGTTTAGGCTTTGTTCGGACTATTTAGTAGATGGTTTATGTGAAGTTTGCACAAAATCGGTCCAGCGGTTCTTCATTTATCACGCAAACGAAGTTGCGCGGGTCAGCTAGTACTATTATATAATATTATATTTGGTTTCATAGAAAACTAACATAATGGGTGTGAGAGGAAGCGGAGGGGTCGGTGGAGGAATCCCCCGTCACCGTCCAAGCCACATCGCGTACTACGTGGCACTTGTCGGCATCCTCAGCCTGCTGGTCATGCTACTGATTTATTTCTTCTACTTCTTCATCAAGAAGGTCAAAAGTAAGTGTTTCTGTGATATTTTGGTATGACTCTAAGTCCCGGAGCTTTTGAGCACGGTTAGATCCGATAGGGGCTCTTCCTTGTGGAATAATCTCCCTGCCTCGGTTTTCCCAAACGCCTGCAGTATGAGGTTCTTCAAAAGGGGTCTTAGAAGGTTTTTACAGGGTCGGCAGCGCGATGTTAGCGCCTCTAGTGTTGCAAACGTTCATAGGCTACGGTGACCACCGGTTCTTCTGGTGGGTCGTATGCTTGTCTGCCACCTCAATGATATAAAAAAAAAACAAAAATAAGTCGATTGTAGCTGCGCTGAATCAGGTTCTGAAAACATTTATTGCTGCATCTTTCACAATGGCATGTTGTTTGATGGATGACCACTTTGTGACATAGGTATCCATTAATGAGGGCTTCCCTGATCACCTGGGCCAATCTGGTGATGAGTAACATGGCAGTCGTTAAGCATAGTTGAAGATCTTACGGGCGGCTTTAAAATTTAAAAAGCAGGTCACAAGAACCTGCACCTGTTCTGTGAAGGAAAATCCTTCATGGATGCTATGCCGGACTTCTACCGACTAAACAGCCTCAGTTAACGCCCAACAGCCTACGGTTGGGAGCCCCGGGTAAACCCCTGAAATGTCCCGGGGTAAGACTCTACCTGAAACGTGGAACAAAGTATTAAGGTTGCGCTAGTCGCTATTTTGTCCATACAAACTTCGGTAGGGGATTACTCAACTGTTTGATACCCTACATACAAAGTCAAACATTTTACTGTTTTGCCTCATCATAAACTTTGTAACACAGTGATGATCAGTGTTACTCACCAACTAGCGCGAGGTAGCTATGCAGAGAACTCTTTCCCAGGGCGCCTTACTACAGAGATTCCAGTGTGCGTGCAAGGGTAGGCCAGGGCTCTGACGAAAACAGTCAGGTAGGGTGTACACACATATATTTATATAACACAGAGATACACAGAGACACACAGAGAGCTTATTCACTGATAGACACAAATATCACAGGTACACAGAAGTATAGTCACGGCTTAGGTACTAATATTACTCAATAGACCACTGCCGCGTGAGCAGGTAAAACTGGTAAGCAGCTAACTACGCTTATAATTGGGTGACAATTACTGGCCTTGAGTGAAGCTGAGAGCTACAGCACGAGGAGTGCCACGTGGAGGCGGCTGGTTCCTCTCAAAGCCCCTCGCTCGTGCAGTCCACGTGTCTTTGGGTGTGGCTCTGCCAACCGTGGACGGGCCGCTTTTCCCCGTAGTAAAAAACCCTGTTATGACAAGTAAACGACAAATGAAATAACTGACATCGCGACCGGCGAAATTCGAACCGCTTTGCAAACAAGAAATGACACTTACCGGTATCCCGGGTGTAGGTTGAAACAGAAACTTATTCTTTGTGAGGAAAGTAGAACCTAGGCTATATTCCTCAACAAGTCCTCAGGTTTGTACAGTGCCTGCGTCAAACTATAACCTCGCAACACATGAGGTGCGCTAAATCATCAGAGCTCAACGTTAATCAAGATGTGAATCGTATTGGCTAGATGTTAGAAGAGCTTGTGACCTCATGGCAGGGCTATTTATACCCTGACTATGCACTCCACCAGAAAATTCCTTCAAAAACCCGTTTTATATTCTAGTTCCTGTCTGACAACGCAAAAAACCAGCGACTAGGTATCGAGTCGATACTATCGACTCCTTACCAGAGAGATGTTGCCAAAGCCAAAAAAAACAATGAATTGAATAAGGCGCTTTGACACGCTCAATGATGATTGTCAAGCCGAAAACTTGACAATACTACACATACAATATAAATGTTACAACTTTGTCTGTACCGTTCAAAAAATGGGAATTGAAAAACTATTAAAGAGATAGAAGTCATTAAATATTCGATTTTTCTGCCAATTTTTAAGACAAATTTTTGGGTAAATAAACAATGAAATGAGTATAAAAACTCAAAATCTAAGTCCGTTCCGACAAAGTTTATTTCTCAAAGAGTTCAGAAAACTTTATTCTAAGTTGATACATTAAGTACTTTTTTCATAATACCCTTCCTACCGAAGGACCTTTGAATGAATGCATTATCGCAGCTTCTCGCTCTCACTATGCGATGTGAGGTGAAACAGCATGATTATTTGACCGAGTTCGAGCGACCGACTAGCGCCACCTTAAAGGTGAAATGTGGGCGTATAGGTAGTTAATTAAATGGAGGATAAAGGCGTGACTGTTATTAGGTATATTAATCAGTCTCTGTGTGTCCATTTCAGAGTACAGTGCTATGGATACTCCTACGCTGATAGCGGCGCCTTCCAGACCACCACCGGTCACAGCTACTGCGTACCCCGTGCAACCAGGTATGGCTTATTTCAGTAATTTTCTGTTCCATAGGCTTCACTACGATTTCTGAGTCAAATACCTATTGACCAGTTTTATATTAAGTAAGGAAATTTGCATGAATGCTAGGCCGGACTCCTACCGACTAAAAACCACTTCTTTCGTGCTATAGTCACAAGTCCGACAACTATCTCAACGACGAACATACAAAGAAGCATGTTGTGTATTTTTTCAATGTTCCTGTATTAACTAGACCCGTTGTGAGTTTGTTGGATTTATAGAAATCAGTATAGACTTAACCTGATGGCAAATAATAAATATTGTGTTTTATGAAACACATTGCATTATTGATATGTTAAACACGCAGTGATTTTTAAAACTCAGTGAAATTGAACTATCTCGATTGGCAACGTTCATTGATCATATTGGAAACGAAAGTATCCCTGGTTTTAGCAAAATTTTATAACAAAACGATGTTATGTACAATTTTTCAGTTGTACGTGAAGGCGCAACAGAAATGGCCAAGCTCTGCTCTCAGGTGCCTTCAGCGGGCAAGGGCGGTACTGTGTACCCTCTGTCCACCTCACCTGCGGCCATCCGAGCTGACACTGGAGATCTAACTGATAATGGAGGAACAGACACTGAAGCTACCACTGTGCCAGGTGCACCAATCCATCCCGATGCAATCATAGCCCCTCCTGAAATACCTTTAATAAAACCAGCACCACCTGTCATAGCTATCAATGGTATAGACACAGTTATAGCACATTAGCATTTTGTGAAATTGCATTTAGTTAATATGAAGTGTTGTGCTCAGACTTATAAATATTTATAATACCCGTTCGCTGTACCGGCCAAAAATACTTCACGAGTGTCAGCAGTTTCCCAAAATTCGATATAAGCCATCGAGGTCTGCCAAGAAGAAACTAAGGAAGCTTTGAGAATAGGAAGGTTTGTTCAAGCGGAGTGTGTAGAAGTATATATTTACAGTGCTTTCGACCACACAGAGATTCTTAGAGATAGTACAGATGGAAAGCTACATATAAAGCTACATACTACATTCGCTGAGGCTACGCACACATAGACAACTCATTCACGAGGTCAGGTGGTCTCAACCGACTTTTCAATACTGATTTGTGCGCGAGTGTGTGTAGCAGAGGGTAGGTGTGAAAAAAAAGTACATACGTGAGTTTTCCTTCTGTACTAGCTCTTATTTGTGGTTTCTGTAAGAGAGGCGGTGTCATTTAAAATGCAATGTTAAAAAATACCGTCAACAAACTTATGTGTTTTTCCGTTTGCGGCTGTATGTCCTCCTGGTCCTTCACACCTCTATCTTTCAGAGAGAGCTAAGCGGGTTGTATTTTGGTGGTGGCAATCCTGTTTTGGATCTTATCAAATTATATTATAAAATATAGGTTTCGTTTTCTATATTTATATTATACGAGGTATCTGAACGGAATTACCAATAAATATTTGCTCCGTAAAGTGACTCTATTGGTTTAACTTTTATATAATAGATGTCTTTTGCTGTGCCAAGACTTAGTCTAGTTTTAACATTTACTAGGTATTAGTGTTAATATTTTATTTTTGTTATTTAATCCCCTCAAACTAAATATTGTATAACATTAGCATAAGCAAGTTTTATACATAGCAAATTAGATTTTTATACGTTTTTCAAAATGTAGCTAGGAAATACGTTTTAGTACCTATGTGTCTTTACATTGTAACTTTTATATCTTTACTTTCAGTAAGTTCTAAACAAAACCTCAAAACGTTTCTAGTTTCTATAGTATAAGACTCACCATTGATATGCTGTGATCTTAGAGTATAAATAAGAAGGTTTATAGAGAGCGTATAGCACCGGTCTCGTTGTGCACAACGTAGGCAGGTGAGTTATAGCTAACTATATCGATAAATAGTTGCCAATATTTGTTTAACGTAAAAGTAACAATATTATGTCTTGCCATTGAGATGTAATTATTGATTTCTTTTTAGTCTGTTTCAGGGTATAGTTTTTTCACGATTTTGCAGCGCATTTAACCATTAATATACTAAAAAGATTTATTTTAAAGTTGAACTGACGCGCTCTACTTCGTACCGCTACCATTTGTATGCGACTGCAAGCGCTCGGCGGGAACGTCGTCATGGTCTCACCCGTGCTTACTGGTCCCTCTTGGATACGAGCGCTCTATACCTTATTTATACTCTAGGCTGTGATGATAAGTTATTGTTGACTCAGGAAACCCTAGAACCCCACCTGAGTCTAAATGTTACACAGATGTCATCCATAGCATTTTGTAGATACAGAAATATCATTTCAATTAAAAAGTCTAGCTGAATCCGCCCGATGCACTTTAGCATGCTTTTCGATTCTTCTAATTTTAAGGTTGTGTCCATTATAAATTATATTTGCTTTTTAGTTCTCGTCGAAATTTTACCGTCCATTTTGTTTTACATTAGCTATTAGAACCGTGTTGTTATGTATATGTTTAAAAGCTGTAAATTTCTATTATTTAAGTACCATATTGACATGTAAAATTTTAACAAAATACTGACCTATTATCAAAATTTATATCTGTCGCTGAAGTCTCGTACGTAGCCTTTTTTTATAATGATATTAATGTGTGATATTAGTGGGCGGGTTCCTTATCGTACAAATACACGCTTGAGTGTGGTGTGAGGCAGGGGGGATAACCTCGCCCCGTCTGTTTAATCTTTATGTGAACCAGCTTATCGTGGAACTCAGCAACACTAGTGTGGGCTGTCATATTGATGGTATTGCTATGAATAATATTAGTTATGCGGATGACATGGTGTTGCTGTGTCCCTCGATAAGTGGTATGCGACGTTTGCTAAAGGTGTGCGAGAGTTATGCAGGTGCCCAGGGCCTGAAGTACAACGCCAGAAAAAGTAAGTTGCTTGTTTTTAAGGCGGGCCATAAAGACTATTTAAATGTACCCAATGTGTCTCTGGCGAGTACTCCACTAAGACAGGTGACCAAGTTTAAGTACTTAGGTCACTGGATCAACGAGGACATTTGTGACGATATGGACATAGAGAGGGAACGTAGGGTGCTGTCTGTCCGATGTAATATGCTGGCGCGCAGATTTGCACGTTGTACGAGGGAAGTCAAACTGACGCTCTTTCGAGCTTACTGTCAGACCTTTTATACGTGCAGTCTGCGGGTCAGTTATACGCAGAGGGCATACAGCGCCCTGCGTGTCCAGTACAATAGTGCGTTCAGGGTGCTGTTGGGGCTGCCACGGTTCTGTAGCGCTTCTGGAATGTTTGCTGATGCTAGGGTGGATGACTTTTACGCGATTATCCGGAAGCGTAGCGCGTCCATCCTGTACAGAACTCGTGCCAGCTCCCACAGCATGCTGAAGGTACTGTGTAACCGGTGGGACTGTCCTATGCTGGGGGGATGGATAGGACTTCACTCCTGCGCATCCAGTTCATAGTGATATGGTCATTTAATTTTAAATTAAATCTAATTTGTAGTTTTAAATAGATATTGCATGTACGTCACTGTACCCGCCTTTTAATTTGTACAATATTGACATTTAATTTATTTATTTCTTACACATACTAAATTTATTTTATTTTAATTTTAATTGAGATTTTAAATCGATATTGCTTATACGTGTATTGACATTTTAATGAAATTAATTTTGTAATGTTTTATTTATTTTATATTATTTTAATTATTATATTTTGTATTTTAATATTTCAACTGATAATATAATTCTTAAAATGTAATGGTGATAATATGTATATAATACTGACATTGCTTTATATTTATTAATCTAATTTAAATAATTGTGTTTCTGTGTTCATTGTCAATGTTTTTTATGTAATATGTGAAATTGATTTAGTTATGGACAAATTAGTCTGAAATAAAGAATTTTATTATTATTATTATTATATTAATAATACTATGTGAATAAAGGTGCGGTTTTTATTAAAATTTAAAGTATCAAATTATAATATTATAATATAACCAAGGGATTGAATATTGTCTTGTTCAACGTTAGTTAAGTGCATTTACATAATATGTATATTATATTCTTATATTGTTCAAAGATTTCACTAAATGAAAACTCCATTATATGTGTAAGAAATACGAAATCTATTCTAGTCTATATAATATTATAAAGAGGAAAGATTTGATTGTTTGTTTGTTTGCATCGAATAGGCTCCGGAACTACTGGACCGATTTAAAAAATTCGTTTACTATTGGGAAGCTACACCTTTTGTGGTGATCATAGGCTATATTTTATTCCCGTATTCCCAAGGGAACGGTTACTAACTAGTTACTAATATCCATCACTATCACTGTGAAGTTAAGAAATATTAACTTAAGATTTTTTTTTTACCCATATAATTACTATATTTCTATATTTTTATACACATTTATATACTTAGATATTCTACACAAATTATATTATTTACAACTTATATTATAATTTATTTACAATTTATAACTTAAGATTGGATAATTTTTGTGCTGTCCATTTATTTATTTATTTTATTTATTTATTTTATTTATTTATTTATTTATTCATTAACAATGGTACATTGTGTTTGAAAAAAAAACGAAAATTACACAGCTACTTGAATAACAACATAATATATCATTAATAAAAAAGTTTAAAGATGATAAGATGAGACTAATCGTGCCATAAACTTATACATGCCAATAAAGCCTTCAACTTGGCTTAACGACTGCCATTTTACTGGCAACCGGGACTAACGGCTTAACGTGCCTTCCAAAGCACGGAAACGCTCAAATAAATGTCACAAAGTGATCACATGGATGGTCACCCATCCATGGACCGGCCATAGTGAAAGTTGCTTACTGCAGTGATCGTTTACAGAACACCCAGTCCGCGGGGCCACGAGCGCTTCTAACTTACTACTTAATGCTTGCTAACATTTAATACACGCAATGTCAATATTTTAGGTAGCTTAAATTATTAATTAATTCATTTCATTAAGAATGTCAAGTTGTGTTAAAATTATTCTATCCTTAGTCACTAAAGTTACAACATTTATTCCAAATTTACAATTACAATAGTGGTTTTCCCTAGCGGAGCATTTTAATTAATTGCCTCCCTATCGTCTGGTATAAATATATCTACATTTAAGTCCTATTTGTGAATTCTTCAAGACAATAAAAACACTCTTCAATTAAATAAGTCCTCAGTGTAGTCTTAAAGTCAATTTTGTAAATTGACTCCTTTATTTCTAAAGGAAGTTTATTAAAGAATTTAATTGAGTTGTACAACGTGCCATGTGCCATTTCTTGGTGTCGTTTCTGATATCAACTCTTCGAGTGGCCACTTTCCATGTTTTTAAATATATTAATTTTAAGGTATATTACACTTTTAATTACATACATACACTTTAAAGTACTGTTCGTTCGCTCTAACTTTGCCGCTCGGCTCCATACTAAAGTCGAATTTTTAATTAGACGAAGTAAATTGACAGCAACTAATGTCACTTCTTCATACAATGTTGCGTATTTTCTATGACGAAGTGACATTAGCTACTGTCAATTTACTTCGTCTAACTAACAATTCGGGTATACGCCTCTACGCCAGCGGCAAAGTTAGAGCGAACGCGTAGTACATTTCACTTTAAATAGCTAATCGAAAGTGCCAAACGTTTACAAGAATAAGTTAGATTTAATCAAGCTACCTCAGTTTTATCAAAAAGTTTTTAATGTTAATCCGTTTTAGATTTTTATAAAGGGTTTGATATAGCTTTGTGTCTATAATCCTTTGTACTTGTTGTAAAAAAAATAGATTATGATGTCTATCATGCCCGTGTTTTATTGACTGCCCTGTTTTATTGACTGTTGAAAATTTTCAAGCCTACTGTTGCAAACTGTTTAAAATTTTCAAGCCGCTTAATAAAGGCCTTCAACTTGGCTTAACAACTGCCATTTTACGGGCAACCGGGACCAACGGCTTAAGGCCATACCCAGGGCTAACGACCTTGAGCATATGGGCGATATGACTCGCCAACATAGAGTAGCGCAACTACAGAGACATCAGAGTAAAAGAACTACGGAAGAAGAAGAAAAATAGTAGCGGAAAGGCGTTCCTCGCTTCACCAAATAAACAAGAAGCTGTGAGACGGTCCCACCCGACTGCCCCTCTCTAAAACGTTTATTGTGAGAGTTCAATTCGATTGACGTTGTCATTTTTGTTTTATTTCAAACTTTGAACAGATGATCCACGTGACCAAGAGACGTAGTTTAATGCAACAGAGTCACAGACTACAGACAAAGTCTCGCCGTAAGCCCCTCTGCACTCTATTTTATAGAGAGAGGCGAAAATAAATTAAAAAACAAAGGAACGTTTGTATTTCAATTTTCCTTTGTTTTTAAGTGTAGTAAAAATACTGTTCGCGAAACGCCTACGAGTTTTACCATAGCAAGTCTAGGATTCGAAGGACATCGCGCGCAATTAGCTAGTAGTTAATTATAACCTTATACCTACACTTTTTTCATTGTAAGTCACAGGCACAGTACACGTCTTCATATCGTCAATTTGTCGTTTTAATTAAACCTGCTGAAAACCCCAACATGGTCCTTCGAGCCGGATATATAAGAACTACGTACAATTGATATTATCAGAAGTTCAAAAAGGAATAATTGTGGAAAAATAAGGATTTAACCTCGACACAGTACATCGGGTCAGAAGACAATCATTGGTGTGATGTGGTCAGAGAATAAAAAACTTTAAGTGCTTATTTAGATAATATTGTTTTCCACTCAACACTCAGGTAATATTTAGGTACAAATTGGCGAAATTAATTAAGGTCAGTATTTTTGTCTAATTTTATTCTATTTAACCTGAAACTGAATATTTGGTTCAGATTAGGTACTTAGTGGTATACGAGCTTATAAGTTTATATAATTTAGTACAAATCTCCTTAACTTTCAAGGAATTGTATTTGTTAACTAAATTCACTCGTTTAAACCATCTTTAGTTGGCATTTTTAGCCATCATTAGAATAATATAATAGACAAGTAATTTCATTGAAATACGACTTAATTATATAATTATTAGTAATTCAGATATATACACTGTGTTAGTTTGTGATTAAAAGTAATTTTCTTATTATTTAAATTGTAATTTAATGAGTAGAAAAGTGCTTAGGCTAAGTAAAGAAAGTTTATAACTTTATAGCTACCTACCTACCTATTATAAACCTTGTATTGTATAACGTTACAGGTTGATTTATCGCTTATCTCCCAAATGGCCGATGAAAAGGAGTTGATTAAAAGACGAGGAAGTTATAAGGGACGTGTAACAGCATTCAGTACTTATATAAATGGACTGGTCGTTTCTTCATTGACTCCCACTGACATCACCGAGTTGCAACTTCGAATCGGTAGGCTTAAAACTATCTTTGAGCAGTATGATGAGGTTCAATTACAAATTGAGTTAGCTTCAGAGTCTTTCAATGATCAGGTAAGCGAGAGAAACGACTTTGAATCTAATTATTATAGGTTACTTTCAAGGGCTCAGAGTATTGTTGATGAATATTCTGGTGATAAGGATAAAAATAGTGTAAGTAGCTGTAACAGCAAGCACAGACTCGTCAAATTACCTACCATTCATTTACCTAAGTTTAGTGGTAAGTATGAAAACTGGTTGGAGTTCCGAGACACTTTCACTAGCCTTATAAACTCTAATAGCGAAATAGATGAAATAAATAAGTTTCACTATTTAAGAGCTTCATTAGAAGGCACTGCTGCATTGGTCATACAATCTATTGAATTTACAGGCAAGAACTATAAAGTGGCTTGGAATTTACTATGTGATAGATTCGATAATAAGCGGTTATTGATACACAATCACGTTTCATCACTATTTAATATAGAACAGGTAACAAAGGAATCTTCTATTTGTTTGAAACGAGTAATTGATCACTTAAATAAGAATCTGCGTGCATTAGAGTCTCTGGGGGAACCTGTAACTCACTGGGATACTCTTCTCATTCACATTGTCACTTCCAAGTTAGATACAAAAACCTTTCGTGAGTGGGAACAGCACAAAAGTCAATTGGCTAAAGATCAAACTATTTCTTTGGATTGTTTTGTCACTTTTCTTCGTAACCGCGCTGATTTTATTGAAACCCTAGAATCTTCACGTCACTCCAATCAGGGTCAATTAAATACGTCCACTAGGCACACTTTATCTGTAAAGCAACCTGTAAAACATAAAACTATGGTTTCCATACAGGACACTGTGAACAATAAATCTCCTTCAACACAAACTGCAAGGTCATGTCCAATGTGTAAAGGTTATGATCACAGTTTAACTTCATGTCCACAGTTTTTAGCGCTTGACAATGAATCACGGTTGAAGTTATTGCCCACACTTAAGGTATGTTTTAATTGCTTCAGTGAGGAACATTTTGCTAATCGTTGTAAAAAACAAGGGTGTGCGATATGCAAACGTAAACACAATAAAATGATCCATGTAAACAACCTAAGTTTTAAGCATAGACCGGCTACAGGCAGCGTTCCGATACAATCTACAGATAATAATGATTCGCAAGTAGCACCTATCGCTGTCGCATCTACCTCTCAGTCAAACTTGACGTTATCTGCGAATGCACCTCAATTGCATTCCGAGAGCTGTGACGTGGCTGCTAACGGCTGTGCGCATGAGTATGTATTGTTATCTACAGCGATGATAAAGGTATACGATATTAATGGGCACGAATACATAGCACGCGCAGTTTTAGACAGTGGTAGTACGTCGTGTTTAATTAGTAAGAAAATGTATTCTAAGTTGAATTTACCCTTTTTAAATATAAACAAATCTATTCTAGGTATAAATAACGTTGTATCTCGCATAGAAAAAATGTGTCAGTTAAGTTTCAAATCGTTGAATGAACAGTTTACTCACAGCATTAGATGTTTTGTTCTGCCGTCGTTAACTGATAGTGTTCCGAGCGGTAATATTAAGTTAGCGAGTTTAAATATTCCGTCAGACATTGTTTTAGCGGATCCTAACTTTCACACTCCTGGTGATATTGATTTAATTATTGGCGCAGATATTTTTTGGGACTTATTAGGGCCACAAAAAATTATATTGGGTCACGGTAAGCCAATGTTATTTGAAACCAAATTAGGGTGGTTAGTTTCCGGCCCAATCCACAGTAAATATGTGGCTAAATCATCAAATCGTATGAAATGTAATTTTTCAACGATTGATCCAACTGATCATTCCTGTAATGATGACATACAAAACCAGCTTATGCGTTTTTGGCAGCTTGAAGAAGTGAGCCCTAAGTCATCATCTCATTGGTCTAAGGAAGAACAGTTATGTGAGGATCACTTTGTGAAAAACACTACTCGTCTAGAAGATGGGCGTTTCTGTGTAAGAATACCACTGAAGGAAAATCCTTCAAAGTTAGGCGATTCTTATCAACGGGCTAAACACTGCTTTCTTTCGTTGGAACGTAGGAATAAAGCAAACCCTTCTTTAGATAAAATGTATAAAGATTTTATGTTAGAGTATTTGACCCTCGGTCATATGTCGAAATCATCACATTCAGATACTATCAACTCACATTTTATTCCACATCATGGTGTATTGCGCGAAGACAGCACTACTACCAAGTTGAGAGCGGTATTTAATGCCAGTAGTCGTACTACGACTGGTGTTTCTCTAAACGAGATTCAGATGGTGGGACCAACTATTCAAAATGATCTTCTGTCGCTTCTCATTCGTTTCAGGCAGTATAAGTACGTCTTAACGGCCGACGTTGAGAAGATGTACAGAACCGTAGTTTTGCATCCTGATGACCGATATTTACAAACCATATTATGGCGTTTTGATTCTACTGAACCCATTACACCTTATATTCTAAATACGGTCACATATGGGACTTCTAGTGCTTCCTTCCTTGCAACCAGATGCCTAAAACAAATAGGTCTTGATTGCAAGGACTCAAAAATCGCAGAAATCATCATAAATGATTTTTATGCTGATGACTTCCTGGGAGGCGGTTCCACTGTTCATGAAATCTTAGATATAAAGCAGAAGCTCACTAAAGAGTTAGCCGATGCCTGTATGCCCTTGCGAAAGTGGAGATCAAATAGCTCTCAAGTCATGAGTAATCACGTATCATCGTCGCTTGACTTAAATATCGGTACCTCTGAACCAAGTAAAACTTTGGGCCTAGGTTGGATAGCTGAATTGGATCAATTTCATTTCCCGATCGGTTGCTCGAGTAATGTTATCAATACCAAACGGGGTATCCTTTCAGTTATTTCTCAAATATTCGACCCGTTAGGTTTACTGTCACCGTGCGTGATACGAATGAAGTTAATCTTACAGAGACTATGGTTAGAAAAATTATCGTGGGACGATCAGATATCGTCTGACCTTAGTGAACTTTGGGCTGATATTATTAAGAGTTTACCTGTATTGAAAACAATTCGCATTCCACGTCATGTTATCTGTGACGCTCATAAATCTATTGAATTGCATGTTTTTACTGATGCTTCAGAGCGCGCTTACGGGGCTTGTGTTTATGTACGCAGTATCAGTCATACAGGGACTTGTTTAGTTAGACTGCTTCTTTCGAAGAGTCGCGTAGCTCCCGTGAAACCAACCACAGTGCCGAGGTTAGAATTATGCGGCGCCTTGGTTGGCGTGCGTATTTATGAAAAGGCTCTGAGTTCTCTAAGACTTAAAATAGATAACGTAACGTTCTGGACAGACTCAACCATCGTGCTCGGGTGGTTGAAGATGCTGCCAAGTAGGTTACAACCGTTTGTACGCAACCGAGTAGCAGAGATTCTGGAAAAGACTGGTAGTTATACTTGGAGACACATTTCCACTGATAGTAATCCCGCTGATTATTTAACTCGCGGCATTCAGTTTGATCAGATTCACTCTCTAGATATATGGTGGTCGGGTCCCAGTTTTTTGAAACAAGATTCATCTTGTTGGCCTATTCGTCACTGCAAAGAGGAGAAAACGTTACCAGAAATGAGTCATGTTGCGTTCCAAACAACTATTTCATCTGTTAATTTTACACAAAATTTAATAAATTTTGACCGTTTCTCCAACTTTACACGCTTAAAGCGATCTGTAGCCTATTTTCTAAGATTTATTAACAAATGCAAGAAAATTCCAGTAAGTGAGTCTTACTTAAGTAGTGATGAAATACAGAACGCGTTGAATTTTATAATTAAACAATCTCAATTTGAGTCTTTTAATGAATATATTTTATTACTTAAAGGACAGGGTTTACCAAAAAAGAGCCCATTAGTTAATTATAGTGTATTTTTAGATGAAAATAATATTATGCGTGTTGGAGGACGCTTAGACAATTCTCCCTTTAGTTATGATAAAAAACACCCTATAATTTTACAGTCCACTCATCGATTTACTAAACTATTATTTACATTTGAACATTTAAATTTAATGCATGCAGGTCCGCAGTTACTTTTGGCTTCTATTAGAGAGAGGTATTGGCCTTTAGGAGGTCGTAATTTAGCCAAAGCCTGTTTCCACCAGTGTGTTCGGTGCAGGCGCCTTAAGGGGCAAGTAGTTGCACCGCTTATGGGAAATCTACCGCAACCCCGTGTCACACCGGGTGGCTTTCCCTTTGATAATGTAGGTGTAGATTATGCAGGCCCTATGCTTGCTATCAGTAGACAGGGACGAGGATCTCGTACCGTTAAAGTTTATATTGCCATATACATTTGTTTCGCTACTAAGGCTATTCATTTAGAATTGGTTGGTGATTTGACGAGTCAAAGCTATCTGTCAGCCTTGCGTCGTTTCATATCACGACGAGGTAAACCACAGAATATTTATTCAGACAATGGCACGGCCTTTGTAGGTGCTTATAACGACTTGTCGAAATTTTTGTCTTCTCATTGCAACTCTTTAGGTGAAAGTGTAGCCAATGAGGGGATACGCTTTCATTTTATTCCCGGATTTAGTCCACATATGGGTGGCCTTTGGGAGGCAGGCTTGAAATCAACTAAAGGGCATTTAGTAAGAGTGTTGGGTAATAGTCATCTTACTTATGAGGAACTGAATACCACCTTAGTTCAAATTGAAGCAATTTTGAACTCTCGACCACTCACTCCAATTTCAGCAGACCCAGAAGATTTGAACCCCCTTACACCTGGACATTTTTTAATTGGGCGACCATTAAGTGCGCTACCTGATAGAACCTATCAAGATTGCTCCTTCAATCATTTGTCACGCTTTCAACGCATCCAGCAACTCCGAGAGCATTTTTGGAACCGATGGAGTAAAGAATATGTTGTTGAATTACAACAAAGGACCAAGTGGAGGGATAATAACAATCCCTTGAAGCTGGATTCCCTCGTTGTCTTAAAGGATGACAATCTGCCACCCTTGAAGTGGCGCTTAGGACGCATTGTTGCCGTTCATCCAGGAGCAGATCATATCAATCGAGTAGCCGACATTAAAACGAGCACTGGCGTTGTGAGAAGATCCTTCAGTAAGATTTGCCCTCTGCCAGAAGTTTCTCCTTAGGGGTGAAAGGCAAGCTTTCACCGCCCGGGGGCATGTTCGCGAAACGCCTACGAGTTTTACCATAGCAAGTCTAGGATTCGAAGGACATCGCGCGCAATTAGCTAGTAGTTAATTATAACCTTATACCTACACTTTTTTCATTGTAAGTCACAGGCACAGTACACGTCTTCATATCGTCAATTTGTCGTTTTAATTAAACCTGCTGAAAACCCCAACAAATACACTGCAAAAAATGTGATTGGTTATTACGTAAAAAATAAATATGACGAATTCACAAAGACGAATGTTCATATATTCATTGTTTTACTTAAATTATTACAAATCTAGACAAGAGGGGTCTTCCACTCGCTTAAAATTTTTGTTACTTTTGGAAAAAAAATCATTTCATTTTATTATAACAAACAAAAATAGTAGTAAACGCAGTTGCGAGGGTCAGCTAGTTATGAATAAATAAGAAGCGCTCGTGGCACCGCGGACTTAGTGTTCTGTAAGCGATCACTGTAGTAAGCTCATTCACTATGGCCAGTCCTTGGATGGGTGACCATCCATGTGACCACTTTGTGACAGTTATTTGAGCGTCGTTTCCGTGTTTCGGAAGGCACGTTAAGCCGTTGATCCTGGTTGCCCGTAAAATGGCAGTCGTTAAGCGAAGTTGAAGGCCGTTTTGGCGGCTTGATTAATTTTAACAGCAGGCAGATACAACCTGCGCCTGTCTATCTCAACACGGCAATACAGCTCACCGCCTATTACGTGGGACAAATTCTAAAAAGGTTAAATGTGGAGACACAATAATATGCTTCTGCCTACCTCTTCGGGGATAAAGGTGTGACCATATGTATGTATGTAACTAGCTGACTCTCACAACTTCGTTTACGACGCTTAAGGTGTATGCAACACGAGGTATTTCTTCATCAGTCTCATCAACCGGCGGGTGAAACTGCCCTGTTTGCTTAATCATAAACGAATTTAAAGATTAAGCATATTGTAAAACTAGCCGACCCTCGCAACTTCGTTTACGTCACATAATGTTTGCAAAAGATGAGGCACTTCTTCATCAGACTCATCAAGCAGCGTATGAAACGGCCCTGTTTGCTTTATCATAAAAGAGCTTAAAGATTAAGTTTATTCTAAAACAATTCAGTCCCCGACTTCGGCGCGGACAGAATTATTTTACAACAGCCTTAATCATTAAGCTCTTTTATGATTCAGCCAACACGCCTGTTTAGATTTACCGTCACATTCCAAGGAACCCTTGAATTATAGGTTTTGAGAAAGTTGAGATATCTCTAATTCCTGAACTACAAAACCCTCAGCACTGAAACTTGTGTGAAGCAATCCTAGGTTAAATTCTAGGTTTAGAGAAGTTGAGATGTCTCTAACTCCTGAACTTCCTCGGATCAATTTTCATTCAAATCAGTAGTTTCGGCGTGATACGTATTCAGAATACAGACGGACATGAAAATTTTAAATTTCATTTTGGCTTAAGTAGGTATCGATTAGAGAACGCGTTCTTTTTTTTTAAATAGCTTCCATATTTAGACTCTCGACCCTCAACAGTTTTATTATTATGTATAGATATAGACTAGCAAGAAACTCGGCGGGCACTCACTTTATTCACTTTTATACCTTAACCAATTTGCCGGTAGATGGTGCCTACTTGTGGCGACCTGCAAGACGTAATAAGCTAAAAGAGTCAAATCTTTCAGCTTAGGTTGAGAGCAGTGTCTCAAAAAAGCAGTGTGTTAATAATCTATACATCTATACATATAATAAAATGATAGAAAAGCCAAAACTGTACATTGGAAATATTAACAAAAAAATGCTCGCCGGGTGTTCTACATAAGATACCGAAGCTGAAAATATAGTTAGAATTTTTTTTGTCTGTTTGTCTGTTTGTCTGTTTGTCTGTTTGCTTTGCTTTGTCCGGAAGGATCTCGAAAAGTACTGAACAGATTTGGTTCAAATTTTGCACAAATATTACTTAGGGGTGTGGTCTTAAAATAGGCTATATATTATCACGCCACATATCCTAGGGGCTAAGCAGAGAGCAATGAAATGTTTAAACCGTTGGATTGATTTAATTAAAACGCAGCAGGAATATTAGTAGAAGATAGGTTTTACACTCAGACAACATATTATTACGCTAAATTTTTTAGGACCTCGGCAGAGAACAATGAAAATCTGTTTGTATATTTATGCAAAATACAGAAATTACTGAATAATTTTAATTAATCTTTTATTTGAATAGCAATCTAGAGGTTGGATCTTTAAATAGGCTATATATTATCACGCTACATATCCTACGGACTAGGCAGAGGCTAATGAAATATGTAAGTATGTGGATTGATTAAACTAAAACGTTGCAGTAATATTAGTAAGAGATTGGTTTTACACACCGGTTACATATTATCACGCTAAATATCTTGGAGGCCCGGTAGGGAAAAATTAAATTCTGTGTTTGCTACGATATCCAGACGACAGACGACTGATATACATACTTATATAATTCTAAATACATACATATTATACATAGAAAACACCCAAACTCCGAAACAAACATTTGTGGAACACACAACTAATTGGAACAACCCAAAAATCGAACCAAGCCCTCCGGCGCGACAGGCAGTATCACTACACCGACTACGCCACAGAGGCAGTCAATGAAATTATATTTCATATTCTTTCATATAATTATTCTAACGGCTTGACAGACACAAAATATATTTGTTTATGTATTTACGGGCAACAATCAAAAGTGCCTAACTGTAAAGATTAGTAGTAGTAATTTATAGGCTTGATAAAGAACAATAATCAAATTCATTAGAGTACGTGTTTGTTTTTAAATATGCATTTAGTATATAACATAATAAGTAAGTTTATCAGTTTTCTAGATCTCATAGCTCACACTAATATAAATCAAATTTCAGGCTACGCTATACTATTGTACAAGCCATGTAATATGTAGTATACTTATTTATAACGTGAAGGAAAATCCATCGTGGATGCTATGCCGGACTCCTACAAATTAAAAAAAACCTTAAGTAACGCCTAAGAGCCTATGGTTGGGAGCCCCGGGTAAGCCCTCGGAAGGATGTCCCAGGATTCCCAGCAGACCCACGGCCGCCACTGCGTCCTCGCCTAGGAGGTGGTTCGGGTGCTATGCCACGTCTTTGGGGTTTCGGGTGCGATCCCGCTTTTAAGGGGGGGGGGGGGGCGTGAGTAAACGCCTTCGGCGCGGACTGAATTATTTTACAATAGCCTTAATCATTAAGCTCTTTTATCATTAAGCCAACACGCCAGTTTAGATTTACCCTCACATTCAAAGGGATCCTTGAATTCTAGGTTTTGCAAAAGTTGGGATGTCTCTAATTCCTGAACTAGAAAACCTTTAACATGGAAACTTGTGTGAAACATTCCTTACAGTATTCCCTTTATAACACTAAAAAAAAATTTTGGAATCCGAAAACGCATTGAGAAGTAACAACTAAAAAACCGTTTTGTCTTTCATCCCTTCTCCCAAAGGAACCGCGCAAAATATCGAGATCAAAAGTATCCTAGAACCTTCCTCTGATTATAAGCTCTGATTGTACTAAGTTTCATTCAAATCCATTCAGTGACTTCGGCGTGATACTTATTCGGAATACAGACAGACAGACACACATGAAAAATGTAATTTCATTTTCGGCTTCAGTAGACTCTCGACCCTCAACAGTTTTATTATATGTATAGACTAGCTAACCATCGCAACTTCGTATACGTCACATAAGATCTATGAAAGGAGAGGTATTTCTTCATCAGACTCATCAAGCAGCGTGTGAAACTGCCCTGTTTGCTTAATCAAAAAAGAGCTTAAAGATTAAGTCTATTCTAAAGCAATTCAGTCCACGCCTTCGGCGCGGACTGAATTATTTTACAATAGCCATAACCATTAAGCAGCTCTTTTATGATTAAGCCAACACGCTACACAAACGTTGTTTATAATGAACATTCTTAAAACAACTTTACTGAAAAATGTTGAGCTTTGGCTACAGTGACATAGGTACATAAATTAAATCACCTTAAACATAATAAGTACATGCATACGGTCACGCCTTTATCCCCAAACAAAGGGGTATCGAGTCATATTATATGTTTACCATTTTTTTATTTGTCCCACGTAACGTAATAGGTGGTGATCCGCATTGCCGTGTTGAAATGGACAGGCTACTACTGTACTGCCTACTTTTGAAAATTATTAAATCTATAAGGTCTTCAACTTGGTTTAACGACTGCCATTTACTGGCTACCGTTAGCGTTAGTGTTATCGTCTCAACTCTTCCGATTATGCGTAAAGTTTTCAGTCTGTGGCCCTAATCTAACAAACGTTTCGTATTCGCGCTTCGCCATACTACTTACTCTTATAATTATTAAAGGGGCTAATTAATAAACACGTACGTCATACCGGCCTTGGACCCACTAAAACCATGAGGTCTCTTCCTATCTATCTAGCGCAGTCCTAAGGTATCCTTTAGTGGGCTTACCCGGGGCTCCCAATCGTAGGCTGTTAGGTAGGATACGTGTGGTTTTTAGTCAGTGGGAGTCATAGTACATTCATGTGGGATTTTCCTCACGTTAAAAAAATCCATCTAGCGCATAACTCCCCGGGTAAGTTGGAGGATGTCCTAAATTTGTTCCCACATTTTGGTTACGACTTATCCTAGAGGCTCAAATAGAATACGGTTCATACTTTGCTTATAACATAATTTCCACGCGGACGAAGTCGCGGGTAACAGCTAGTAACTATAATATAAGCATTTTCATCAGTAGACAACTGATGAAAATACTTATAATATAGTATCCCTTAGCACAAGGTTATATTAGCTTAAGAGCCTACCAGACGCCAAATTGTTAAAAACAGATAGCAGATATACATTTTAGCGTGTAAGAAATAGAGAGATGCGATCGGGTTTTGTGCGCTTTCAACGAAATAATTTAATTATAAAAAAACTATAACCAATATGAAAAAAATGCTCTAGTGCAAATGAAGTTTTTAAAATTGTCTTTCTTATTAATATTTTGTATTATAAAAACAACTTATAACATACGAGATCTAGCTTAAAATTTCACGAAATCGAGATATTTTCAACACAAAAATCTATCGAGGATTTTATCAGTAATTGTGTTTCGAGCCTAGAGCGTTTTTAGTTCATGAACTGAAGTTGTCTGTGTTCAAATTTTAATTCAGTAGACCTCACGAGTCCTGAGATCTAGATCAAAGTAATAGTCTATTTGGCGTCATATGGACTCTTAAGTTGTGTGCGAATGTCCACAAATATTTCTTCATTTATTTATATTGAAATGATTAAGTACCGCTTACAATATAAGTATGATTACCTTTCGAAGTAATTTAATTAAACAATACGAAAAATAAGTTGAAATGCATTATATTCTCATGTAATGCAGCATGCATTGTGTAACTCGGGCTCTGGCTCTGTTGCACGCATTACTCTGTACATGAATGAAAATATAACATTTTACGAGAATATTTTGCAGACCAGAGCGACACACGTCCGTCTAGCAACACGACTCCCCCCGCACTAGATTTTCGGGCGAGCGCGGGGAAGCAAGCAACGTGATGTATGCTTTGAATACATTATTAGTTATAATTAGTTAAAACTTATACTAATTCAAAATTGAAGAAAACCATTTTAGAGGTCTATGTTTTCTTTAGTCTCTGATATAAATTTTATTATCATTCATTAATAAATAGATGTCATACAACGACTTCTTCTAAAAAATTATGGGCTATTTCAGTGATGTTTTACTAGTTATTTATAATTAATACACAATTTCCGATGAAACCATTTTCTGGAACACATCTTGTAGATTTCAAATCTACTTTTGGCTGTCATTTTTCGTATACTAATACCGAGAAGAACGTCTTTATTTGCACCTCTTTTTCGCAAACTTTGTCAACCACTCCCCTTAACGTGCCTTCCGAAGCACGGAAACGCTCAAATAAAATGCCACAAAGAGATCACATGGGTGGTCACCCATCCAAGGACCGGCCATAGTAAATGTTGCTAACTGCAGTGATCGTATACAGAACACTGAGTCCGCGGAGCCACAAGCGCTTCAATTCTTTTCATTTTTAACCATTTCAATAAACCCACATCAATGGTATAAGCTCCGCACGTTGATATTGCTCTTGGCGGCCATCTTGGTGACCACTTGGTGACGTATGTCCGTCGAGCAGTCAGTACTAAAAAAAAAACCGTACGCAGCTTCGCGAGGCCAGCGCGCGCTCGCGCTGCGTCACGATGACGTCACTAAGCTGTCATTATGACAAGGTTCCAGCGCATTACCAACTTGCGGGGCTTATAACTCTGGTTAGAAGGCTTCTTCGTATCCACAACACTGGCTATTCAAGCGGGAGTAAAGATAACCCATCAATGAGCCGCAAACTTAAGAGTCTCTGTCAATATTTAACTGGCCTCGTGGTCCATTGGTTAGTTGTGCCTGACTACAGATTCGGAGGTCGTGGGTTTGATTCCCACCCAGGACAAATCTCTTTGTGTGAGCGCATTGATTTGTTCTGTGTCTGGGTGTAATTTATCTATAATATGTACGAGTATGTATTTAGAAATATATAAGTATGTTTATCAGTCGTCTAGATCCTATAGCACAAGCTTTTAGTAGCTTATTTTGGGCTGGCATTGTGTGACAATGTCCACAAATATATTTATTATATTTGTGGTCTTTGAGAGTGACCCCTTAGTAGACGTTGCTATGAGTTTCCATTTTAGCGAGCTTTACGAGTAATGAAACAATGTTGACGCCCCAGTGGATATTTCAGAAAAAGAGTGCAACAGCTCTTCATAATTATTATTTTAAAACATAGGTAAGAAGTTATTAAAATTTGGAGAGTTTTCAAACGCTTAATGTAACTTTTCGAGGGTTTTGATGTGGCATACCGGCGAGCGTGTATGAAAGCACTTATGAAAGTAGAAGAAGCGAAAGTGGTATGCCAGGATCGTAGCAAATGGAAAGCCATAGTCTCTGCCTACCCCGATGGGAAACTGGCGTGATGATATGTATGTATGTATGTATACTAATTCCTGGACCAGAACTAGTTTTAAAAGTGTTCTTTATAAAAGCCCCGTACGTTGATATTGCGCTTGGCGGCCATCTTGTTAACCACTTGGTGACGTATGTCCGTCGAGCAGTCAGTACTAAAAAAAAATCGTACGCAGCTTCGCGAGGCCAGCCCGCGCTCGCGCTACGTCACAATGACGTCACTTAGCTGTCATTATGACAAGGTTCCAGCGCATTACCAACTTGCGGGGCTTATACTTGGTTGCATCTAAAATTCTCGCCTTGGATAAAGGAACCTGATATTTTCAATTCTTATGACTGCCTCGGAGACGAAGTCGGTAGTGATGTCGTCTGCCGCGCTTGAGGTCCTGGGTTCGATTTCCGGGTCGGTCCAAATATTTGTGTGACACACAAATGTTTGTTTCGGAGTTTGGGTGTTTCTATGTACAATAATGTATAATGTATGTATTTAGAAAATAATTCGGTAAATAGGTATGTCGTATCAGGGCGCCGATTCTCGACCACACGACGTGAATGCGTGGACGCAAATTTACGGGTGAAACGTCTTCCGTCTCATGTTCGCCGTTCCTAAATACGAGACAGGCGACGCGTCACCCGCCGATTTCCGTCCACGCATTCATGTCGTGTGAGGCGAGAATCGGTGCCCAGTCGTGTAGATCCTATAGCACAAGCTTATATTAGCTTAATTTGGGCTAGATGATGTTGTGTGAAAATGTCAACAATATATTTTTAATAGTCAGAATAGCAGAAGCGCGCGTGGCCCTGCGGACTCAGTGTTTTGTAATCGATCACTGCAGTGAGCAACTTTCACTGTGGCCAGTCCTTGGATGGGTGACGGTCCACGTGACGACTTTGTGACATTTATTTGAGCGTTTCCGTGCTTCGAAAGGCACGTTAAGCCGTTGGTTTCAGTTGCCAGTAAAATGGCAGTCGTTGAGCCAAGTTGAAGGCTGGCAGTCACAACCTGCGCCTGTCCATCTCAACATTACAATATGGCTCACCACGTGGGACAATTTCTAAAAAGATGAAACGTGGGCCAATAATATGCTTCTGCCAACCCTTTCAGGGATAAAGTCGTGACCATATGTATGTATGTATGTGTGTAGAATCAGCATTTTCGATAGTGACTGCATCAGCACATCTAGAGATTTCGTACCTACAGTATCAAACGAGACCTTGTATCACCTATCTCTATCTCTCATTCCATAAACTAGGGCACTAGTTGTTGACAGTTTTGCAGTACTAGTTACTCCAGTTGCAGATAGGGCTAAATAAAGGGATAGGGACATAGGCAAAGGCCACCACTCTCCTGAGTGAAGAATGCCTCAGATGTTGCACTTTTAGGCGCTGGGGCTGGCAGGTCTTTTTGACCGCGACGTAATAAAGACCGCGTCTGCCTGCCGATGACCGCGGCTGCCCTCACCGCGAAGATCTGTGTCCGACGGGCACCAGCGGCACGGCTTTATGCCCTTCATGTGCGTAGGTATTACAAGATTCCCTTAGCGCTATCGTTCGCGGTGAAATTGACCGTCCCGGCCCGCCACGTCATCGTTATAGCAGCCATTTTGAATAAAACCAGTATTTTAATAACACAAACTTTAATAACACAAGATCAACATTTAAACATCGGACTAGAATATTCTGGAACGTCGCATTAAATATTATTTATTTACAATAAAAGCATAACATTACATGTTGTTTATTATCTAATAATTTGATTAAATAAGAGACACTTAATTGACCGTAAGGGGGGTCGCCCACACGAACTGGAGTCGAGGCGGCGTCGAAGCACGGGCGCATAAACGGCGCGCCGCTTCTACGTTTCCTTCAGCAATACATGGGAGTGCGCTCACACACTAGAGTCGCGTCACGGGCGATGTGGAGTCGAGGCGGAGGCGGGGTGGGGCTGATGCGCTCGACCGCGCCGCGACTCCGTCGCCATTTTGTCATTTTGTTTCGTGCGTAGACCTGTTTACACTCTTCAAAAATGCGTGACGATTTTGAAACCAACGTAAACTTTATTGAAATTGTACGAATGAATCCGTGTATTTATGATCAAACACGATCTGATTATAGCAACAGGAAGTAAACAAAAGGTACCATGTGACATTCCATAAAACTTTTTAAACTTTTCGGGATACTATCTTAAGACACGTGTAGCTCTGAATGTTTCTCTTATGTCACAGTGTTTCAAATATGGATGTTGCCAAAATCTTCTTCTATTTAAACTAATAACTTGTATGAGCGCAAGCGCGTCTTCATCTTCTGACGACGACATGGTGAATAAATTGGAATGTGTAAAGGAAGCATAGCCGCCCGCGCCTCGACTCTACTTAACGTTCACGCGCCGCCGCGCCGCGACGCCGCCGCTACCGCGCCTCGACTTACCAGTGAGCGACCCGCCTAACTAAATAGTGCTACTCTACTTTGACAGGGCTGCACTTAGGGACTTATGGGTTACCGCCTAAATAGGCCCCTTCATTGACATCGATTTAGAAATTAATCTCACTACATTTAAAATAGACACAATTGAATAAAAAGACACTTTTAATGCCGTCGTCATAAGATATTTAAATCTAATCGCTTTCACACTATCGCTGCTGGTCCTTACTGCAGAAATAAAATCAAACATCATTATAGTCTGTCCAACCGTTTATTTTACTTTTGACAGGGGCCTGAGAACATAACTGTTCCATTGTTCGTAAAAGGGAACTTTGAAATACGCGGTAAAAGAAATAAATAAACTGCCTTAAATTAAAACCTATTAAAAAGCAAAAGTAAAATAAAATAATAAGACCAAAAATAAGCGGTTGGACAGACTGTAGGGTAAATAGTTATGCTATGCAAATAGTGCCCGTACTTCGCCTAGAACTACTATTCATTCTCATTATTGTTCAGACATTAGCCAAGTGGATAATATATTAAATTTATTAATTTTAATAGTTGCTAGTATCTTTAGTATCCGAGCACTAACATGAAACGAAATATATTATATTTCACTTATTTCTATAGCTTTGGCATTATTTTTGGCGCGATCCTTTCGACTTGTACCAAAATTATGTCCATCCAATAAGTTGCCTTTGCTGTTTCTATTACTGCCTATAATGTTTCTATTATTTTGTAATACCCCAAAATTTTGTTTCGTACTTTTATAACAAGTGGTTGAAAAATATACTCATTATAACATTCCCATCTATCAAAACCATCAAGGTTAAAACACCTCTGTTATCCCTGATAAGTGTGTCTTAAATGTAGCACATCATAAAATGATTTCGAGCTTACAATATTCTATTTGTTTTTGTTTTTTTTTAATACTAGATTCAGCACAAAAATAGATGTTGGTATAGTATAATACCTTAGTAAATATTATTCATATTCTACCTAACCTTATCGCTCTCCCTTCTCTCCTTTTTTAAGTTATTTGTACTTTAAAAATTTACGCACACAAAAGTAGTAAGTATCAAGATTAAAAATTTTGTCTAAACGCTAAGCAAATTTAAGATAAATAATGTAGACAAAATCGCGCCGCTTTTACATAGTCAGAAACGGTATCTCTGAAAAGTAACATAATGTAAAAAAATAATGGCAGGGTTCATTTATAGAATAAAATAGGCAGACCGAAACGACACAGAGCTTACAAATTATTATTAAGTAAAAACAGTTTATAAATATTTAATTCTATATAAGACACACTGAAGAATGTATGCCTAATTAATTTTGTTAAACAGTAGGTAGCAGACGTATGAGTATTTTAATATTGTTCATAATTTATTTATTTAGTAGGACTTGACATAAATCATTTATAAGGTTCTGAAATGATACCATTTTAAATAAATTAGGAACTCATAATCATTCTTCTTTATAAATTGACCTATCCTGAATTTGCAAGACGCATTATATGGCCGTCTCTTTACGGTCTTGAGCAGTGTAGTGATGTATCTCGTCGTAAGCAGGTGGACGTTCCTCACTATCTTCAATTTCAAGATCCAGGTCACTCTCTGTAACACAGTTGTGATCAGTAATTAGACATACAGAATGATTTCGAACTAGTTTTACGTAAAGGCTTTTTCTTAGGCATTTTATTCGCTAGTCTACGCTTTTTAAATAGTCTCTAGTCTAGTTTACATACCAACTTACGTACTATAAGATACTAAATAATGTTGGAACTACGAATGACAGACTAAATGAAAAAGCGAAGGAACTATCTACTACGGATTTCCGCCCAAGTTGCATGGGTAAGTAATTACGGTGATAGCAAATTACTTATGTTGTTTATTATTGTGAATTCTCTATTCTAAATATAATTTATGGTTCAGGCGGGACTTGAAGCCATGACCTTTGCCTATCAATGGCAACTTTACAACCAATGCGCTATAGCACAGTATAAATATGTTGTTTAACCAGTATTGTAGCTCCCTACAAACGGACGAAACGCAAGCTATACCTACGATTCTCGTTTTCGGCAGGCCTTTCAGCACGCTAGCAGCGTCCGCAGTCGCGATTGTGCCGAGTAGACGAATGGACGGTGTGTCGTTTTTAAATAGTAACCGCGCGTGTTTTATTTACTAAAAATACAACTAGAGTCTATTGTGCTTGTTTTGGTTGCATGAATTCGTCAATAACGCACCCAGAGATAACGATTTTTAGATTACCTGGAAAGTCCGAAAGGTAAGACCATAAATTGATTTTACTTAAGTACTAATTGGTACTATACTACTAGTTGACTAAAGTTAAGCAAAGTGATTGACACGAGTGAACTAGGTAGTTACATGCAGTAGGTATGTTTGTGTTTAAAACTAGACTTGTGCTTGCTCAGTCAGTGAACGGTGCGATCCAGTACAGTACAATATCCAAAAAAAAACTAGTTCAAAACTCTAGTACGTGTAGGTAGTACATTTAGTTCCGTTGTCAGTTCGTAGTTATTTAATTGAGAGCAATGATTTAGGTATGTTTCAAGAGTATTCATTTCTTTGTGGATGACCGATGTTACAGTACACTTAGCACCGTATGACTGCCTCTGTGGCGCGGTCGGTATTGATACCGCCTGCGGCGCTGGAGGTCGTGGGTTCGATTCCCATCCGAGACAAATATTTGTGTGACCCATAAATGTTTGTCTCAAGAGTCTGGTTGTTTCTATGTATAATATGTATGTATTTAAAAAGTGTATTAGTATTAATATCCGTGGTCTGATACCCATAATATAAGCAGGTTATTCCTAGCTTACTTTGGGATCAGATAGCGTTGTGTGAAATGTCCGTGAATATTTATTTATTTATAAAAAAAAAATTGACAGCATTTTTGTTACCTTCGATTTTTATTACACGCATAGAGACAAATATGAACTTCCAAAGTTTAACACAACTTGACAATGTACGAAAAGTACTAGTGTACTAGAGACTGACTAGTACTTTCAAATAGAAAAATAGTTTTAATTTTGTAAATCAAAAATTTAACGCAATGATTATAAAGACTAGAATTCCGTGATTCTATCACTGACGAAACATGTGATGAGCCGATTATTATTGTCTACGCCGCTAACTCGTTTTCAAATTTCTACACCCGTCTCACTCAATCGTTAGTAGATAACGGGCGCTGCGCCACCACGCCGCCGCCAGCCGTTGCGGGGATATTATATCATTACTCACAAAGTATTTTTTGTTTAAATAAAAAAGGTTCATATTTACTCGAAATGAAAGCTGGTTGTCAGTAAAACAACAATCCTTAATACAAATTGAAGGCCTTGTGGGCGGATTAAAAAAACAACTGCATTAGGCTCACTATCTATTACGCGTACGTAAAACTATAAGGTAAAATGTGGGCGTATACTATGCCTCTGCCTACACCTTCAGGGATAAAGGCGTGACTATTTGAATGTATGTATGTACTATGTACATATTTACAATCGCAATACTAAATAGAAAGTCAAAGTAGGCACATATTATTAAAATGCTGTAAGTGGGCAGCCCTATCGCATGCTTACGTACCGCGCGGCTGTAGGCATTTATTTCTAAAATCCGGCCGAGTCAAACTACAGTATACAGTGGCTATAGTTACAGCAGAACCTACAAGCAAAAAATTTTCACATTATTTAAAACGTCTTTCAAGAGGACAGAGTAAAAATGTATACAAATATTAAGTGAACTTACATACTTATTACAGATATAGAACGATAGATAACTCTATTACTCAAAAAAACGTTTATACGCTGCGATCACTGGAGTAAAGATTGTTCTATAATGGTGGAAACAGATGGAGTTAAAATTAAACTTAAGTGTTTAAAATACATTCCATGAAAGGCAACAATAATAAAGCATTTGCGCACGTCCTACTGATCATCTTCTTTAAGCTTCACCTGAAAATGCTCCAGATTCTGGTCTATGAGTAGGCGCAAGAATATCTCCGTCACTTGCGTGTCTGGCTCGCATCACACCCAATGGGGCCACCCTTCCATCGAGTGATTCCGGCCCTGTTTTCTCAGCGCGCGACCGTAGGGTTGTCAAATCACCAACTTCGGCCAAGTAACATGCACCTCCTTCGTACCCCACAGGTTCTGCACCACCATACACATGCAGCCAAATACACACGTGCGATAGATTGCAGATTAAGCATTGACTTTGATCTGTAAAAGCTTTTCGAAAGGGCCACAGAACAGGAAAGAATAGAAGCGGCAGAGGGTAGTACATTAAAGATTATAGTAGACAGTTATAAAATATCATGAGCAGAAGTCGTGTTGTAATATTTTCCAAGTAGATCTTTTACTGTCAATAACATCGTGCTGTCTAAACAAACATTCGACTAGTTTTGTACAGTGGATGGAACATGCATAATATAATAACAGTCCTAGTAAGATGCTACTCTATTTTGACTTCATCGACCAATGAAACGAATCATTTTAGAGACGCAGGTTGTCCTGAAATCCCACTGCCAGCCGAACTGAGATATTCATGCCTTATTACTTCTACTAAAATTCCATATTAATTTTTTAATGTTAAAAATTATAGAGAAACATAATTATTACATATCTATATTTACATTATTACTATCTAAACTAAACCTAAATAAGGCCCCCGTGGCATTGTGCCCAAAAGACTAGCAGCATTCCCCCTTTGAATAGCAATACCGATTCGTTGAGCGAGAAAACTGCCAGCCCTTGGGTCACCAGTGGACTCCACAAGGCGCTTTTTCAAATTCTTGAAAAATTTTTGCGCATTGGGACCCCATTTTTAAAGGTTTCCTTTGAAGAACCACTTTTCTCTACTACATCAATAAATAAGTGAGAAGTGCTTGTAAATAAATATAGGTATGCTTTTAGGCATTTTGCCTTGTATTGCTTTTTATGCCTTACCGAAAAGCGCCCAGTAAATCTCGGACACCCAGCTGATATCTTCTATACATATAATAAAATGATAGAAAAGTCAAAACTGTACATCTATACATATAATAAAATGATAGAAAAGTCAAAACTGTACATTGGAAATATTAAAAAAAAAAATACTCGCTGGGTGTTCAACATAATATACCGAAGCCAAAAATATAGTTAGAATTTTTTTTGTCTGTTTGTCTGTTTATCTGTTTGTCTGTTTGTCTGTTTGTCTGTTTGCTTTGCTTTGTCCGGAAGGATCTCGAAAAGTACTCAATAGATTTGATTCAAATTTTGCACAAATATTACCTAGGGGTAGGGTGTTAAAATAGGCTATATATTATCACGCTTCATATCCTATGGGCTAAACAGAGAGCAATCAAATTGACATTGTAACAATTTTCACGCGTACGAAGTCGCGGGCAACAGCTAGTGAATAAATAAAAGAGCTTAACAAGTGCCAGAAAGAGAAAAATACAGATTATAAAGAAAATTTGCAGGAACTTACCAACAGATGGTGGTGGAAAGAGAGGCCTGTTGATACTAAGTCTAGATTCAATAGTATGATGCTCAGCTCCCGACCGGTCCAGGGTATCAAGTTGCTCAATAACATCACCAAAATTAAAACCCAGATTATATGTCAAAGTTTCGTCTACAGGCGCCAAAGAACCTCGAGGACGTTCCTTGGATCTGATGGACTCATTAAAAGATTGTTTCACATCTTTGGCTTTGAGCACAGACCTTGTTTGAAGATCTGTAGGTCTCCCTTCATTGTCTTTAAATATAGCATCATCAGCATCTTTATTATCTCCGATATAAAAGTTTGCTTCAGTAGCATCAGCATCTTTTATATCAGTAGATTCTTTTTCTTTTCTCCCACGGGAAGATTTAATATTAGTGTAGTGTTTTTTGCAGGTTTTTCCACCGATATGTTCTTCGCTCTTGGCTTCAATAGATGAAGATTCTGGTTCTGCATAAGGAGCTATATCAGGACTGTCACTGGAATCAGAGTCATCCCCTCTGTCGTGCCTTTTTTCTGGGTTTAGAGGAATGTAAAGATCTTTGCTGGATCGTTCCCAGTCTCTTCGGTGTATTACTTCATCGATGACGCTCGGAGCTGAATGATACCTGGTCTCCGGTTCATTAGGGTCTTGATTTGATTTAAGTCTGCTAGGGATTTCTTCGTGGCTGCGGTGGGCTGACAGAGGCTTCTTGTAACCTGAGCAAGAAGTAGCTGATAAGTACGAATACGTGAAATGTCATATTCCAAAACGGTGTCAATTATGTATGTTAAATTGTAATTTTTGTCTTTGTCTACTTATTTTAATGAAAGCCAACGGTTGATTTAAGCAGGTCACCCTTTATATAATTTTCAAAAAGGTAGATAGTATGTACGCTTCTAATCGTGAAACCCTTTAAGTAAACATGTTTTGGCTTCGTTTCAAGGTTATGCTCTACTTGGCTTGGATCTAAGATTGCAAGTCATTGTTTGGATGAGTTTGTTAGAAACTTGTAACTCAATTGTTATGGTACAAGTCAATGTACCGTCAGATAGTTCGATTTATAAATATAACAAGACATCGATTTATAAATATAGAAGACAAGGCTGCCTGGCAGTGACACGAATTGCTCCTTTCTACATTAAAAAAAACTGTATTAGATACTAAGATACTAGAAGAGTAGGGACCAGACTGAGTTTCTTGGGGTGTTCTTCTCAGTCTGTAGTATTTCCGAACCCCCGGTAGAGTCACAAAAATTTTGACAAACCTAAATAATTTTTTTAAAAATTTCAAAGGGAATAAATTTTATTTTATTTTATTTTATTTTATTTTAACTTCTGAACTATAAATGAAATTGTGTGTTATAAGTGAAAAATTGTCATAAAATTTAAGTGTTTTATTTTTTTTTTTAATGTGAAGGAAAATCCATTATGGATGCTATGCCAGACTCCTACCGACTAAAAACCTCACGTAACTCCCAACAGCCTATGGTTGGGAGCCCCGGGTAAGCCATCAGAAGGATGTCACAGGACAAGTGTTTTATGATAATGAATATTTTTAGAAATATCTAAGAATGTTTATCAGTCTAGACCACAGGCTTTCACATGCTTATTGTTTAGATAGTGTTGTGTGAGAATACCCCCAAACTTCTTATTATTATACATATGAAAAGCTTTATAAACAAGAATTCAAAACGTTTGCTGTTTCACGTTAACCAACATTAGCTGCGTTAATTAAGTGTCCATGTTGAATGTTCTATCTCAACGGGCTATGTACTCCGTGTTATACGGCGGGGCAATTGGTATCGTTCGTGTGCGCTCTAACAGTCAGCCCACGAGCACTTTCATTTTGAAATATAAATTCTAATATTTCGTACTTCTTTTCAAATTATTTTTTTTATTACATACTAGCCGACGACACGTGGTTTTACTCGCGTAATTCCCGTTCCCGTGGGAATAAGGAAATAAAATATAGCCTATATTCACCGCGAAGAGTGTTTCCTAACAGTAAAAGATTTTTTTTAAATCGGTCTAGTAGTTTCGGAGCCTATTCGATGCAAGCAAACAAACAATCAAATCTTTCCTCTTTATAATATTAGTAAATATTATTAACTTGTAAACGAAAAGAAGATCTTTTGAATGGAGGAAACGTTGATGAAGGTATTTGTATGGGAAAAAAATCCATGCTAAGTCTACATGTTCAGCGAAAGCCCGAATTTAATATTGAATGACGTGACGTGATCAAACACGCGTAGCTCGCAAAAGATTTAATCGATCAAGGAACTTGATACGAGATATTCTTCAATTAGGAGAAGTGCAACATAACGGTTGGCCAAAACTCAGCCGAAAGTGGATCAAAAACTATATCAGTTTTAATTTTTTTTTTATTACAATAATATTGTACCATTATAGATTTACTTATATTTTTAACTTTGCTGATGAAATTTATGTTTTTATTACAAAATCTAATCGCATAGTTCTGTCCTTCATCATAAATAATACAAATAGCATACAAATCATTCAATGAAACCATAATTAATATTAATCTGATAAATAGTTTCTCCTGGCATGTATTTACCTGATGTACTAGGTAGGTGAAGTGACACAACACTGCTGCCTATACGCCGTCCAAATAAATCGCTTGAGCGTCGACGGGAGCCTGATCCTGAAACGAGAATAAAACTATTATGAAATGGTCCCACAATGGGCTCGAATACATCAAGTGGCACCGTATTTGGCGCCAATATGTGAAGTGGTCCCACATTGGGCGCCAATTATTCATCTTACAACCCCGGGTTCTTTAAGAGGAGCGTGAAGAGGCACATCACAGGGCCGCCAACTTGAGGACCGCTGTAAGAAGTGGCCCCCAATCGCAAGATGCGCCACGGCTATCCATCGTGGCGACGTCAATTTGGCGAGCTGAATATAAAAAAAAAAAAAAATATATATATATATATATACTGGGTGTAACAAAATTACCTCTCCAAATCTCATGAGATGACTTGGCATCGGAAATCAAATACAAATATTTAATAAAAAAGGGGGGTAAATTTTTTCATTTTTTTTTTAAATTTTTTTGTCGCACATTAAGAATTCATTTTTTACCGCGGCAATTCGAGGTAACATGGTCACCGTGGCAAAACAAACACAGAGCACCCGTCTGGCTGTCGTTGTCGCTTTCTACTGCCGCTCAGTAGCGAAAGAAAGGGTAAAAATAGGATAAAATAGGACCTTTAAAACGGCTTTACGGTTAAAGTATTCATGTAATTTTTTTTCTTCATTTTTGTAATGTTTCTTGACTGATGCCATGTCACGTGACGAAATTTGGATAGGTAATTTTGTTACACCCAATATATGAAGTGGTCCCACATTGGGCGCCAACATAGAAAATGGTCCCACATTGGGCGCCAAATATGAAGTGGTCCCACGTTGGGCACCAATAATAAATTCGTGAAACTGAACGGTTACTACACAAATAAAGTGACGTGAATGCCGAAGCACGAAAATGCTCATACTCGTAAATGCAAATGTCACAATTGATGCGAATGAGACGGGGTTCTACATCTTAGAAGTCAATGCCTGCCTCAACTGCGTGTGGTGTGCCTGGTGACAAACTTACGAGAGAAGGAAAAACTGGCCTGGTGTGAGTCGGACTCGGGCACAGAGGGTTCCGAATCAAATCCTACTATCCTACTTCCTACTAATTTTATAAATGTGAAAGTTTGTGAAGATGTTTGGATGTTAAGATGTTTGGATGTTTGTTACTCAATCACGCGCTAACGGCTGAACGGATCGGGCTGAAATTTAGAACTGGGATAGATTATAGTCTGGAATAACACATAGACTACATTTTATCCCGGGAAAATGTTCCCACGGTCAGCGGGAACGGGAACCAAATTCACGCGTGCGAAGCCGCGCGTATCAGCTAGTAACGGAATAAAATCACGTTTGTTGTATGCGAGTCTCTATTAATCTCCCCATATTTGCTCATTTTAGTATATGTTGTTATAGCGGCAACAGAAATACCTTCGAAAATGAGCTCTCTAGCTATTGCGGTTCTTGAGATACAATCTTGTGACGGACAGACAGAAAGACGGACGGCGAACCATTTGGATACGGAACTCTAAAAATAGGAAAAAACTCTGTACCAATTCATTTGGCCAGGTTCATACAGTAAGGCTTTCCGAAACGGTGGCACCCATGTAGGTATGTTATAGCGAAAATTTAAGAGGCCTACGTTAGTAGTTGACTGCGGTGGGCTGATTTGTTAATAATGTATAAGTTATTGTCTTGTATAATTGTCTTGTATAATTGTCCATTATAGGTTGCCTGGAAGAAATCGCAACTCGCGATAAGGCCGCCGATTGTACCCTAAATATAATAATTACCTATAAGAATAATTTAGATAGCATAAGAAAAATATTGTAATCTTGTAATATGTTTATGGTGTACAATAAAGCATATTGTATTGTATTGTATTGTATAATGATTTAATCTAGGGGGTCAAAATAGTTTTCGTTATTTTTTGCACTTCATATTTAACTTCATTAACACTTATGGCTGAATGTATCAAATATTTACATACCACATTAAAGTGGTAGAATGTACCTGGGACAATAATAATTATAAGACCACAATTTTTTTTTTTTTTTTTTTTTTTTTTTTATACCACTAAGGTGGCAGACAAGCATACGGCCCACCAGAAGGACCGGTGGTCACCGCAGCCTATGAACGTTTGCAACACCAGAGGTGCCACACTCGCGCTGCCGACCCTGTAAAAACCTTCTAAGACCCCCTTTGAAGAACCCCATACTGTAGGCGTTTGGGAAAACCGAGGCAGGGAGGTCATTCCACAACCTAAGCGTGCGCGGAAGAAAACACCTATCGGATCTAACCGTGCTGGAACGCACCGGACGCAGAGTGTGAGGATGAACTCCCTGTCTGTGGCGAGCGGTGCGATGATAGAACGTAGCCGTGGGCATCATATCAAACAATTCCTCAGAGCACATACCATTGTACAGGCGGTAGAACACGCATAAGGAGGCAAAGTCTCTCCTGTCGCGAAGAGGTTCCACACCAGCTGTAAGTACAGGATCGTTGACAATTCTTACAGCTCGCCTTTGCACCGAGTCAAATGGACGAAGCTGATATTCAGGTGCTCCCGCCCAGAGGTGACAGCAGTACTCCATATGCGGCCGCACTTGCGACTTATAGAGAAGCAGTGTTTGCGCCGCAGTGAAGTACCGCCGCGCCCTGTTGAGCACACCTAGCTTTTTGGACGCCAGCTTAGCCTTGTCCTCCAAATGACTACGGAACTGAACGTCACTGGAGATGTCAACGCCAAGGATCCCTATACTTTTGGAGATGGAAAGAGATGTGCCCTGAAATTGCGGCGCTACAGTAATTGGGGTTTGCTTAGCGGTGAAAAAACACGCTTGTGTCTTGGAAGGGTTGAACTGGACAAGATTTTGTCCACCCCAATCGGACACTCTAGTAAGAGTAGCCTCGATTTCAGACACAAGCTGTTCACGATTTTCCTCCACTGTGTCCCGAGAGATACCGGGGCGGCCCGTGTAACAAGTGTCCCCCGTACTGTCGTCCGCATAACAATGAATGCCGTCAATAGACAACATGTCATTGATATGCAGCAGAAACAGAGTAGGGGACAACACTGAGCCTTGCGGTACTCCAGCGTTTATGGCCATGCAGTCTGAACAGCTGCCGTCAACGACGGCCCTGATGCTTCTACCGGCCAAGAAGCTGGACACCCATCCGCATAATCTCTCGGGTAGTCCATATGAGGGCAGTTTCGTAAGAAGACCACGGTGCCAGACCCGGTCAAAGGCTTTAGAGATGTCGAGGCTCACAGCTAGAGCCTCACCCTTACTCTCGATAGCCGCCGCCCATCGGTGTGTTAGGTACACAAGAAGATCGCCCGTCGAGCGACCGTGACGGAAACCGTACTGCCGGTCGCTGAGCAGGTCGTGTTCCTCAAGGTACCCCAGGAGCTGTGTATTAATTACACGCTCCATCACCTTGGATAAAAGGGAGGTGACGGCTATAGGCCTGTAATTGGCCGGGTCGGTTCTGTCACCCTTCTTGGGTACAGGATGTACATACGCGATCTTCCACGACGCCGGGACTTGTTGCATAGAATAGGAAAGTGTGAAAAGACGTGTAAGTACCGGACACAACTCTGGACCACAATGCTTAAGTACCACCGCGGGAATGCCGTCTGGCCCACTCGACTTATGAACGTCCAGAGATTGAAGCTCCCGCCGGTCATTCCGCTGTGTAAATTTAACTTCCGGCATGGAAGTGCCACAACTCGGAATGCCCGGCGGTAAAGCACCCCCGTCGCTCATGGTCGAGTTAGAGGCAAAGAGATTACCCAAAAGGTCGGCTTTCTCCTTGGCACTCTGGGCCAAACTACCGTCGGGTTTAAGCAAGGGTGGTAATCCTGACCGACAGAAGTTTCCCTCGGCAGCTTTGGCAAGCGACCAAAATTCACGACTTCCTGAAGGGTAGCCTGCTAGCCGTTCGCCAATTCTGCCGACGAAATCGAACTTGAATCAACAGAACATCGAGACTAAGCGAGGCTCCAAATCACCAAAGGCAGACAAAGGTAATGCGGAAGATTGGCACGGCGTACGGAAGGGCCCCCGGTCCCCCCCCAATGCAGTGGCCGCGTCCACTCCGGTATCCTCCTCCGGCACGACCACAGCACCAGGGACTTTACACAGGCTGCTGGTTCAGCCTCCTGGGGCGGAGATTAAGTGATCCCCAGGTTCGGGTCCCGTACAGCCTGCGGGCGGTCAGCGGTCAACCGTTTCACCGGGTCTCCCTGACCGCCGTACCAATACTCCGCGCCTCTATCCGCCAATGGAGCCAGATAAGCCTCTGGTCTCACCGTCACCGGCACAAAGTCGCCCCAATGAGCTCTAGATCCCTGCTAACCGACGGAGAACATAACCCAACCGGAGTCAGGTTACTATTACCGCGGTCTTCTGCAGGGCGGAGGTACTGCCCCAGGCGGGCTGCTCAACGAACGGAGTACCGTTATGCCCTTCCTCCTAATGTGGGCTTTTTCGTTAATCCCTAAGATATTGAATCTTAGGGATCTGATTGAAGAAGCCACTACTGTACCCTCAGGGTGTAACGTTAGCTCCATGAGAAGTAACGCATGTCCCCTAAACCCCGAGGGTAAATATTGTAATACCTACATTCTAGTAAATAAATTAATCTGAATCTGAATCTGAATCATTAAGGGTAAATATTTATGCTGTAATCAAAGGTTCATACATACCATGGGCCTGTGCCAAAACTGGTCGTTGTGGATGCTTTCCAGAAGTGCTATCTGAAACAACATTACATTCAGGTGTAAGGAATTATAATGGGGTTGCATTTTCTTTCACCTGGAAATGTTGTGGCAACGGGGTCTCGTGTTGCGACGGGTTAGAGTACAAAATGACGCCACCCCAATACATACCTAGGGTGTCGTAAGAGGCGACTAAGGCAACACTTTCGCAAAAGATCCATTGCGTAAGGAAGGAAAACTCGAAATAAAACCCGGTTCAGTAAAATGACAATCATTAAGCTAAGTTGAAGGCCTTATGGGCGGCTTAAAAATTTCAACTGCGGGTCGCGTTGACCTGCTCCTGTCCATTTCAACACAGCTATAGGCTCACCACGTGGGACATAAAACTACAAGGTGAAATGTGGTCGTATACTATGCCTCTGCCTACCCCTTCGGGGATAAAGGCGTGACTATATGTATGTATGAATGGAAGTGGGGCACCATTTCATTTGACTTCGGTAACAGTTCAAATCAAAGACTTCTATATAAACTGAGGACGACATGCCCTACGCACCGATTTTTGAAACCTATAAACTGCGCTAATTAGCAGCGTTGTTCGCACTGTTGTGAGTCAAAACTTCGAGAGTAGGTACTCGACTTGCAATTGGAGTCCATACGCCTTCTCTTTTACTCTTGTTCTATCCGTATATTACTATTGTGTGTGGTGACCATTACGTAAATAGTATTTATAAGTGAGTGTAGTCTAACCCCCTTATTCATAATCGTTTATTAAACCTATTTTAGTTAAAACACACTTTAAGTCTATTGCTGTCTCTAACCAATGACAGAGTATGGTAAGAGACAGCAATAGACTTAAAATGTGTTTTAACTAAAATAGGTTTAAGAAACGATTATGAATAAGGGGGTTAGCAATGTGTGTGTTTGAGGATTGCTTTTGAAATCTCGCTTGTGAGAGTACGGCGCGTCTACCTCAGTTTATATAGAAGTCTTTGGTTCAAATATACAATTCAAATGTTGATGGGACCCAGACATTACCTACTATTTATACCTACTAAGTAGACAAAACATTTAGATATACATCTAACGGCGTGAATATGTAACATTTTTTAAATGTTAACGTAAATAGTCTGGCTGGGTTAAGAAAGTGTTCCTCAATTCCTAATATAATTTGACCAGTAAAAGATTAATAAAGAAGATTACGCTTTCACTTCAATAGATCTATACTAGATCGGTTTGGTTAATAATGAAAATATTAAAGAACCCTGTGATAAAGAATGAGGCAAGCGAGTTCTGGAGACGCCAAACTTAAGGTAGGACCTACGACGAGAAAACGGTCTCATGCAGGGGCTGGTTATGACGTGATTTGGAAGAAGACTCGTACGTCCAGCGGACTAACATAGGCTGATTTGATTGATAGAATATAGAGAGGAGTATACGCACCAGATTTGGCGTCATCAGGCCAGCAACACAACCAGCAGAGAAGCAGTAAGGGAGCGCACAACTCTGCCGTGAGCACTCCTGCAGCTAAGCCGGTCAGACCTCCGCCGAGACCCATGGTTAGTGTGTCACCCTAGAAATAACAAGAAGCCGTGAGATCGTTAAATACCTAGTGACGTCTGTGACTCTGTTGCATTAAACGGTACGTAGTTACGTACCGTTTAATGCAACAGAGTCACAGACTACAGACAAAGTCTAGACGTAAGCCCCTCTGCAATCTATTTTATAGAGAGGGGCTAAAACTAAAATTGACTGACTCCGTGGCGCAGTCGATACTGTAACCGCCTGCCGCGCTGGAGGTCCTGGGTTCGATTCCTGGGTCGGTCCAAATATTTGTGTGACCCACAAATGTTTGTTTCGGAGTTTGGGTGCTTTCTATGTATAATATAATAATAATATAATAATAATAATAAAATCGTAACAGGTCGCTGTCTGTACATGGAAGATAAATAAGAAAAAATATTATAGGGGGGCTTTATGAACGCAATAGAACCAAAAACAATGATTTTTAGAATTTTTGTCTGTTTGTCTGTATGTCTGTATGTCTGTATATCTGTTTGTCTGTACGGTTGTGCACGCTAATCTCAGTAACCGCTCCACCGATTGCAATGCGGTTTTTTTTATTGTGTTGAGGTTTGCTCCAGTTAACATTTAGCGTTTGTTTTATGTAAATCGGTTTAGAATTAAAAGAGTTATAACACTTTTAAGAAGCAGATATTTTGAAAATTTTAATTGTAGGGGTTTTTTTGAATGTAAGTGAACCTAAACTGGCGTGTTTGCTTAATCATAAAAGAGCTTAATGATTATGACACTTAATGATTAAACAAATCAGTCCGCGCCGAAGGCGTGGACTCAATTGTTTTAAAATAGACTTAATCATTAAGCTCTTTTATGATTAAGCAAACAGGGCAGTTTCAGACGCTGCTTGATGACTCTGATGAAGAAATACCTTTCCTTTCATACACCTTATGTGACGTAAACGAAGTTGCGGGCTCAGCTAGTGTTTAATATGTTAAAACATCAATCAAAGTTACAACGAACTAACGTAAACGCACCTATTACCGCCAGTTTAAGCGGCGCACAGTGGATCGATCCCATACAAATGCCTGGACGTCTGGCTCAATATGCAAACTAATCAATTCGAGTAGATGTGATGTGATATCGAAAGACGAATACATACTTCATCTAATATGGGTAGATAAACACCTCAAAACACGCTTATTATTACATAGAATAGGTTCAAAACACACCCAATCCTTTTCTGGAGAAATTAACTCGTACTTTAATTTTATTTATTTACATAATTCGTGGTTTTCTTTTACTTTGTTAAATATGAATCAACAGGATATATATTAAGCTTCACATTTTTATAATATTTGTAAATTTTAACAGCCATTTAATACCGATTTGAAGAAAAAATAATATTACTTTTATTTTCGAACAAAAGTTGAGTTTTTGTTACTACTTCCAAATTATTCCAAACAAATATTGATGAGGGTAAAATTGTTTTATGTAAATCGGTTTAGAATTAAAAGAGTTATAACACTTTTAAGAAGCAGATATTTTGAAAATTTTAATTGTAGGGGTTTTTTTGAATGTAAGTGAACCTAAACTGGCGTGTTTGCTTAATCATAAAAGAGCTTAATGATTAAGACACTTAATGATTAAACAAATCAGTCCGCGCCGAAGGCGTGGACTCAATTGTTTTAAAATAGACTTAATCATTAAGCTCTTTTATGATTAAGCAAACAGGGCAGTTTCAGACGCTGCTTGATGACTCTGATGAAGAAATACCTTTCCTTTCATACACCTTATGTGACGTAAACGAAGTTGCGGGCTCAGCTAGTGTTTAATATGTATGTATTTAAAAATATATAAGTAGATACCTAGGTATGTCTATCAGTCGTCTAGATCCCATAGCACATCTAGTCCAAATTAAGCTAATATAAGCTATATTAGCTTAATTTGGACTAGATGACGTTGTTTGAGATTGTCCACAGATATTTATGATGAAGTGCTCGTGGCCCCGCGGACTCAGTGTTCTGTAAACGATCACTGCAGTAAGCAACATTTACTATGGCCGGATATGGATGGGTGACCACCACGTGGACCACTTTGTGACATTTATTTACGAGCGTTTCCTTGCTTCGGAAGGCACGATAAGCTGGTCCCGGTTGTCAGTAAAATGACAGTCGTTAAGCCAAGTTGAAGGCCGTACGGGTGGCTTGAAAAATTTCAACTGTGGGTCGTCACAACCTGCGCCCGGGTCGGCAGCGCGTGTGTAGCGCCTCTGGTGTTGCAAACGTCTATAGGCTACGGTTACCAACCTTCCGGTGGGCCGTAAGCTTGTCTGCCACCTAAGTAGTATAAAAAAAAATTATATCGATCAAAAAATATCCAGCTAAGTCTGCTTCTCGCAAATAAACTGCAAATGATTAAATGGAAACATTTTTTTTTTTCAGTTAATAGTAAGTATTTGTGTACATGATTGTCGCAACAGTAAATCATCTGTAAAAAAGTTAATCATGACGGGACAGCTATCACGGTTCATTAGAAATGCAGCTGGATGATATACAGACAGATAAACAGCGAAATCTCTGCAATAGAGTCCTATTTTTAGGGTTTCGTAGCCAAATGGCAAAAACGGAACCCTTATAGATTCGTCATGTCTGTCTGTCTGTCTGTCTGTCTGTCCGTCTGTATGTCCTTCCGTGTGTCACAGCCACTTTTCTCCGAAACTATAAGGTCTATGCTATTGAAACTTGGTAGCTAGATGTATTCTGTGAACCGCATTAAGATTCTTATATAAAACTAGAAAAGAAGCAGTAAATTTTGGGGGTCCCCATACTCAGAACTGAAACTCTAATTTTTTTTTTCATCAAACTCTTACGTGTGGGGTATCTATAGATAGGTCTTCAAAAATGCTATGGAGGTTTCTAACATCATTCTCTTCTAAAGTGAATAGTTTGCACAAGAGATACTTCCATAAAGGAAAAATGTGTCCCCCCCCCCTCTAACTTCTAAACTAAGAAAATGATAAATCTAAAAAAAATATATGATGTACATTGCCATAAAAACTACCAACGAAAATTAGTTTGAACGAGATAGAGCTGGTAGTTTTTTTTAACCCTTAGAGCTCCTCGCGGCGACCCGTCGCCGCGCATAATAATCAAGTTTTTCCGTAAAGCCCCGCGCGGCGACCGGTCGCCGCACCTACCCAGACGACTTTAAACTTAAATTTAGCCTGCTTACGTCCTACTTTTCAATGAACAGGTTTATTGCATGTGTAGTTTATAACATTTTCTTGTTTTTGGAATCTTATGAAATGACGTCAATGGGCCAGAATTATTTACAAAAATCGAACAGTTGAAGTTGAGAGTGGATTGCGCATGGATGGCGTGCGTTTGTGTAGTACGTGTGTGTTTCGTGTTTTTATTATAAATAATGTGTTTGCATTATTATTTATTATTATACACAGTAAAATAAACAATATATCAATAATCCGGTTGGTGTTTACAGGATCGTAAAATATGGTGTGGTGGTAGAGTAATCAATGTTTTTTTTGTTGAGTGCGTGTGTACCAAGTGCAAGTGTGCGTGTGTGTTTTGTTTTTTTATTATAAATAATGTGTTTTCATTATTGTTTATTATTATACACAGTAAAATAAACAATTTATCAATAATCCGGTTGCTGTTTGCAGAATTGAAAAATTTGGTCTGGTAAGTGAGATAAAAATTTTTTTTGGGAAATGGGAAATCTTTTTTCATTTTTAGGGTGGTGGAGCTAGGTCCACGTGGTTACCGATTTTCGATATATTTTTTTAGTGTGTTGAAGGGTTAATACGTCATGAACCGCAATTTCCGGTTAGTGAAATCACTACCACTGCGAACGTGTTAAAACATCAATCAAAGTTACAACGAACTAACGTAAACGCACCTATTACCGCCAGTTTAAGCGGCGCACAGTGGATCGATCCCATACAAATGCCTGGACGTCTGGCTCAATATGCAAACTAATCAATTCGAGTAGATGTGATGTGATATCGAAAGACGAATACATACTTCATCTAATATGGGTAGATAAACACCTCAAAACACGCTTATTATTACATAGAATAGGTTCAAAACACACCCAATCCTTTTCTGGAGAAATTAACTCGTACTTTAATTTTATTTATTTACATAATTCGTGGTTTTCTTTTACTTTGTTAAATATGAATCAACAGGATATATATTAAGCTTCACATTTTTATAATATTTGTAAATTGTAACAGCCATTTAATACCGATTTGAAGAAAAAATAATATTACTTTTATTTTCGAACAAAAGTTGAGTTTTTGTTACTACTTCCAAATTATTCCAAACAAATATTGATGAGGGTAAATAAACCAATAGATACTCGATACTTCTTGCTACTTTTAAGAGCCACATGTGTCCGCGTTACTGAGAAAAATAAAATTTTATAAAACGCCTACTTTATTTTAAACAGCAAAATTTCTATTTAACGTAAAAAAATATACGTATTTTGATTTATCAGATATTATTCAATACTATCTGACCCTTGCAACTTCGTTTTAGTCACAAATGGTGTATGAAAGGAAGAGTATTTTTTCATCAGACTCATCAAGCAGCGTATGAAACTGCCCTGTTTGCTTTATCATAAAAGAGCTTAAAGATTAAGTCTATTCTAAAACAATTCAGCCCACGCCTCACTGAATCATTTTACAATGCTCTTTTATGATTACGCCAACACGCCAGTTTAGATTTACCCACAAATTCGAAGGAACCGTTGAATTCTAAGTTTTGTGATAGTTGAGATGCCTCTAATTCCTGAACTACAAAACCTTTAACATTGAAACTTGTGTGTAAAAATCCTTAAAATATTATCTTTGTGACACTGAAAACATTTTTGAAATCAGATCACGCATTTAGAAGTTACAACTAAAAAACCATTTCGTCTTTCACCCCCTCTCCCAAATGTACCGCGCAAATTATCGAAATCAATAGTATCCTAGAAGCCTTCTAAGACTATAAGCTCAGATTGTACCAAATTTCACTCAAATCAATTCAGTAGTTTCGGCGTGATACTTATTAGGAATAAAGAAAGACAGACATAAAAAAATTAAATTACATTTTCGGCTTCTGTATCGATTAGAGAACGCCCTAAAATTATTATTTTTTTAACTATCTTCCATATACAGACTCTCGACCCTCAACAGTTTTATTATATGTATAGATCATATTGAAGTCGGCGCCAAGTAAACCCATAAGTTTAAGTAGATATTATTAATGACACCAACTTCAATATTATATTGATTAAAATCTGATAAATCAAAATTCATATTACTTTGTGCTAAGTAAATTTTATTATTTAGGAGTTGTTTGAAGTCGGTATTTTTTTTTTAATATTTCATTATTTTAAGTGAAGGGTGGACGAAAATATATCTACATAAGTGTAAAGTTCTCATCAAAACAAATCAATCGAGCCCAAACACAAGGTAATTGCTGTAAATCGTTAAGGAATTCCCTCGACTGTCTTTCGGTTCCATCATCAGATCGACTCTAGACCTTCATTAAATTGTAGTAAATTAAAGCACTTAATTAAAAAGTTAACAAACGCAATAGTTGCTCTACAATTTTCAGTAGTTGCCTTCGATTTCTCCTGGATTCCATCATCACATCCTGACCTGGTGAAAATGGGACCACTGCAGAAGTAAACCCTATTTAACAAAAGAAAAAAAAATCCGTCTATAATTGACCGAAACATCGGTGAACATACATAAAAAAAACATACAGACGAATTGAGATCCTTCTCCTTTTTTGAAGTCGGTTAAAATAGGTACATGTTATAAGAATAATATTTTATTAATAGTAGGGTCCCCTTAAGTAGGAAGTTATAAAACGAGTATATACTCTTTATTTTAAGATATATTCTTACTAACATGCGACCCTGTATGATGTCCAAGCATTTGTATGGGATCGATCTACTGTGCGGCGTTGAGATTGATGTCCAAAAAATAAGCACATTCTTAATATGTGGCGTCAACAAAAATAGTTTTTCAAGTATTGAAACTATCGTACTTTTCAGTCATGTATAGATAGAGTATATAAAAAATTACTTAATAAATTAAATATGGATTAAATGAAAAAAGGGGCCATGTCCCTATTACCGATCCAAAATATAGGGCGTGTGCCTAATACCGTTTATGAGACACCTAATACCGACCACTAAATAAATGGAACCGTTAAAGTTAAATAAAAATGCGCGTGTAGGTATGTTGAGCTATTTATAAAATTTAGATGGTTTGTAATTCTTCAATAAGGCTTTATCGCCCTTTTTGAAGAAGAGAACCACCACACTCCTGTTCCATACCTGTGGCTTTTTACACTCGAGTATGACGGAGTTCAATAACTTCTGTATGTCCTTAAGAACTGGTTTGCCACCTGCCATTAGAAGCTCTGCAGTATATTTCCGTCGTCTCCTGGTACCTTGCTGTTTTAAAGCTGCTTCAGGCCCATACTAATCTCGCACAGGCTGACGTTTGGGATATCTTCGGTAAAGTGCTGAGTCGATCTGGATCTCTGGACTTTAACATGATAATAAACGGGTTTCTTTGCAAATGTGTGTACCTTTTTTTTTTTTTTTTGGCTGACGGCCGCGATTGTGGCGAATTCCCCCTTTGGTTGCTCAAGTCGCACCTTCCATGTCTCCCCGGTTTCCTGGTGGAACAGGGTCCGCTGGGCCTCGATTTCTCGAGACGCAGGCCTTTGGCCCCGCTCCAGCGCCTCCTTACGCCATCTGAACAGTGACGCAAGGGCTCTCGCTTCCAGGTCCCATGGCCCCTCCATGGGACCTGGAAGCGAGAGACCCGGCCAGGAGACATGCCGCCTCACCGGAAATCGTGCGGTATCCTCTTATCACCCTGACGGCCATAACTCTCTGCGGGCTCAGCAGTCTAGCCACATTGCTGGCCGTCAGGGTCTCCGCCCATACGGGAGCCCCGTACAGGGCCATGCTTCGCACGATCCCCAGGTACAGTCTCCTGTAGGGAGCGTTGGGTCCCCTGATGTTGGGCATCAGCCGCGCGAGTGCGGCAGATGCTCCCCTCAGTTTCGGGACCAAACTTCGGAAGTGACGTCCGAAGTTCCACCGGCCATCGAGTACGAGCCCCAAATACTTCATCGAGGGCTCGATGCCGATGCTGACGCCCCCTACCTGTAGGCTGGATCCCGCAGGTGGCCCCATCCGAGGTCCGTGGAAGCACAGAGCCTCGGATTTGTGAAGGGCGACCTCGAGACCCAGCCGCCGAATCCGACCCACGACCTGAGCAACCCCTGCCGTGGCCTTAAGTGCTGCAGCACGGTGCGTTGCTCCCCGCGCCGTAACGAGGGTGTCGTCGGCGTAACACGTTACGCCGACCCCTCTGAGCAACGGACCACGCAGCACCCAGTCGTAACCGATGTTCCACAGGAGCGGCCCTAAAACCGATCCCTGTGGAACACCGCACGACACATCTCGCCGACCTGGCCCTAGCCAGCTCGGGTAAGTTATGGCTCTCTCGGAGAGATAAGCCCTGACAATTCGACGGAGGTAGGGAGGCACTCCATGATAGATAAGCGCCTCCCTGACGCAGCTCCAGGGCAAGGTGTTGAATGCGTTGGCGATGTCGAGAGACACCGCCACCACCACCTCACCCTGTGAGACTGCTTCCTCCGTCAGGCCTCTAATGCGCATGATCGCGTCCACGGTGGAGCGTCCCTGACGGAAGCCAAACTGGCTATCCGCAAGATCAGGCCCCACGCGTGTGAGGTGCCCGACGAGGCGTTGTGCAATAATGCGCTCAAAGAGCTTGCACACCTCGTCGAGCAACACGATCGGCCGGTACCCTGATGGGGAGTTTGCCGGCCGCCCCGCCTTTCGAATCAAGACCAGTTTTCCTGTCTTCCAGACCTTGGGAAACTGGCCTTTCTCGAGGCATGCGCTAAAGAGCCCAACTAGTCGAGGCCCAAGCTCCTCGAGAGCCAGGACCCACGCCCGGCCTGGAATGCCGTCGGGTCCAGGGGCGGTGTTTCAGCGGGATTTAAGCCGCAGTATAGCCGCCCCTAACTCACCCTCGGTGACCACGGGCACGTCGTTCTCGCTGCCTTCCGCGTTGGGCGCCTGAGACGGAGCCATGCGCGGAGGAATGTGTTCCTCCGCTCTCGACGGGAACAAGGAGTCCAGGACCCCCTCCAGCCGCTCCGGCTGGAGACTCTGGGTCAGTGGGGGCGCCTTAGGGCGTAATTTGCCCCTTACCATAAGGTACGGGCGCCCCCACGGGTCTCGCTCCAGAGTCTCCATCAGCTTTTCGCGGCTCAATTTTTTGGACCGGTTGATGGCCGTCTGGAGGGCCCTTTTGGCCTCCCGGTACCCATCATAGAGCTCCGTCTCTCGGGCTGCCGCATCATCTGGGCGACGATGTCTCCGGCGGAACCTGATGTACCGGCGGCGCGCGGTAACGCAATCTGCGCGCAACTGCGCGATTTCCGGCGTCCACCAGTACACCTGGTTCCTCGCCGGTCTGGGCCTAGCCCTGGGCATCGCCGTATCGCAGATGTGCGACATGGCTCTCCCGAACCACTTCACCTCGGTATCAACATCGGCAGGCCTGTCCGCTGTCGGAATCCAGGCCTGCACGATGGCCGCCTCCAGGAGAGCCTCCCGATCAAGGCAATGGAGTGCTCAACGCGGTTCCGGGGGATTCGCGATTGCTGGCGGCAGGTTAGGTGGAGGGGAGACGTCGAACCGAATATATCGGTGATCCGACGACGTCTCCTCCTCCTCCACCACACGCCATCCCTGGACACGGCGGGCGAGCTCAGGGGTCGCAAACGAAACGTCTATGACCGAGCTGAGCCCCCGCCGCGTCCAGGTTGCGACATTCCCCCGGTTCAGGATGACTAGGCCACGAGTTGTGACCCAATCCTCCAGTATCCTCCCCCTGTCTCTGATTTCCCGGGAGCCCCAAGCCTGTGACCAGGCATTGAAGTCTCCCAGGACCAGGACAGGAAATGTGTGTACCTAACTGCTCATAGAAGCTTTCAACCTCGTTCAGTATCTTAGGCAAAGAAGACTGTCGCCGGTTTTTAATTTTGACAGGTGACTCAGCCCTATAGACCGATTCCTTAAAAATACTTAGACCCTTTATTGTGGTCTGTGTTGTAGTGTCACAGGACGGTTTTCAAAGATATAGAGATCAGTCTATTGAGCCGCTTGTATCTACATATCATCCGGCCTCTGTAGTGCCATTCCATGTCTCTCCTCCATGAGCCCGAACGCAGATCGAGATAACTTCTTAGTTCTTTTTATTATCATTTATTTAAAAATATAATTAACAATTTTTGTACAGCATCCCTTGCTGTACTTGGAACTGACTATAAGGAACGACGAACGAGTACGGAGTTCGTTGTAAATGTAAAAGTAGATCGGTAATAGGTAATTTTAAAGGAAATCGTATAACCTATTACTGACCCAATGGAATGTGTATGAATTGGGTAAATACATGTGGTTTTTGTATTTTAAATAGTGTGGTTGCTATAAATATTTAATAATAATGATATTTTAACTATAAAATTACAATATTTATAAATTACACCTCCTTTATTCAACAAAATATTTACTTAAGAGCAAAGTTTCTTTTAAGGCTACTAAGGCTCTTAAATAATATGGCGTTAATAGCTCAAATGCAAGTTAACATATTAAGGAACTGAGTTAGTATAGCCTCCTGCCTATTAATTGACGTATTTTAGCAAAAATCATGACACACGAAAGATACGAAAAGTTCTTATCAGCGACATGGGTCGTTAATAGGAACAAAATTGTGATTTTTGTTCCTATTACCGCCTATTTTTAATATTGAATTTTAAGCAAAATAAAAGAGTATCTCATTAAAATTTATTATTATTTGTGTTCCTGAAAGTATACAAAATGCATAAAAACAACTAGAAGTTGCATTAAAATGCTTTAGGATATAATATTCTGCTAAGAAAGAAGCAAGAGAACTTAAGTCATCGGAGACGCCACACTATGGAAAATGCACTATTGCCGGCAGTCACGGAAGAAATGGGCAATAACTCTTGAAATCATTGAGTTACGCACCCAAAATAGACATGAATAATTGCAATACAAATATATCTACATTTTTCCAAAAGTAACCACTTGTGTAACTTTAACACATCACATTATAATGATAGTTTTCTGAATAGGGCGGTAATGAGCGCGGATTTTAAGGGGTCGTTATTAGGTGCGTTTACGTTACAAGAACTTTTATATTATGTTACTTGCTGCTATGAAACCCTTCATGGGCGAGTCCAACTCGCACTTGGCCGGTTCAATTACCGGTACGGGACCCTTAAAAAGAACCAAACATATTTTGTCAGACACGCAAGACAGTAACAAACAACTGCTAATAACAACTGCTACTTATTCATGGTGAAAGTGAAATGGCATGACCTTCAATAGCTATATTCCGTTTCGAATTCTTTTTATTACTCTTTATTGAACTTTGCTGGACTTAATTGCCGGAGAGGACTCTACAACTACGATAAAACGGGCAATGGGAATCCGAATACGAAAACACATAAAAGGATATTCTGTGACTATCAAAATGTATTTGTATTTGTATTTGATCACTGAGGGACTTGAAGGTCGAGTCTTGAGTTACATTACAGATACACCCATGTTTTTTCTTCATGTTTCTAGTTGTAGAAACCCTCAAGAATGTCATGCCGGAATCCTACAGTACTGGCTAAAGCAACACAGTGCTTTTCCATTTACCTGGCCGGTAGTCCCGGGTGTGCCCCCAGAAGGATCCTACTAATCCTACTTCCTACTAATATTATAAATGAGAAAGTTTGTGAAGATGTTTGGATGTTTAGATGTTTGGATGTTTGTTACTCAATCACGCTCTAACGGCTGAACGGATCGGGCTGGAATTTGAAACTGGGGTAGATTATAGTCTGGAATAACACATAGGCTACACATTTTATTCCGGGAATATGTTCCCATGGGAGGCGGTAACGGGAACCAAAATTCACGCGGGCGAAGCCACGAGCATCAGCTAGTAACCCATAAGACATAAAAGTAGGATTTAGGAAAAGCTTGAAGTGTCTGAAGAGTATGTTTAGGAAAAATTGCATATTATTTTACTGCTCGATTGAATTTGTAAGTTAGCAGTTTTCTAAAAGCTGTTGGATGAGACAGTCCTGCCATCCTTATCAGACGTCTCTCACCAAGACCTTAGGGGTCAAAGCTCTCCTGCTCGTAGTGCATCTGCTGCCAGACGAGCTCATAGCAAACAGAAAGAAAACTGGAAACACAACCCACTCTTTTTAACCAGCGTCCCAGCGTGGTTCCTCTCAATAATAAGTCAGGAAAGGTCTACGTCCCGCAGAGGACTAAAATAAGCTGATTTAAATAATAAATAAATAAATATTCACGGACATTTCACACAACGCTATCTGATCCCGAAGTAAGCTAGGAATAACCTGCTTGTGTTATGGGTATCAGACCACGGATATTAATACTTAAATACTTTTAAATACATACATATTATACACTAGCTGACCCGCGCAACTTCGTTTGCGTCACAGGGGAGTGAGAAAGAGAGAAGTGTGGTATAAATATTTAGTGATATAATGTTTCCCGTCGCTTATGTTCATTAGAGCTGACCCGCACAACTTCGTTTGCGTCACATGAGAGTGAGAAGGAGAGAGGCGTGGTATGTATATGTAAAGTGATATAATGTTTCCCGTCGCATTCGCATTTACTTCCGCCCGTTCTTTTTTGGTACGGATCCGACTCACACTTGACCGGTTTTTATCGTTCACTTGACTGGCTACCACTGCAGACCACGATTACTGCCGTCGTCGCCTTGCTCATATTTTAAAACTTATTACATACTAGCTGAGCCCGCAACTTCGTTTACGTCACATAAGGTGTATGAAAGGAAAGGTATTTCTTCATCAGAGTCATCAAGCAGCGTCTGAAACTGCCCTGTTTGCTTAATCATAAAAGAGCTTAATGATTAAGTCTATTTTAAAACAATTCAGTCCTAGAAGGCTATTTTCAAACTGAATTGTTTGAAAATAGTCTTAATCATTAAGCTCTTTTATGATTAAGCCAACACGCCAGTTTAGGTTCACTCCCATTCAAAGAAACCCCTGCAATTAAAATTTTCAAAATATCTGATTCTTAAAAGTGTTATAACTCTTTTATTTCTAAACCGATTTACATAAAACAAACGCTAAATGTTAACTGGAGCAAACCTCAACACAATAAAAAAAACCGCATTGCAATCGGTTGGGCGGTTACTGAGATTAGCGTGCACAACCGTACAGACAAACAGATATACAGACATACAGACAAACAGACAAAAATTCTAAAAATCATTGTTTTGGGTTCTATTGCGTTCATAAAGCCCCCCGATAATATTTTTTCTTATTTATCTTCCATGTACAGACAGCGACCTGTTACGATTTTATTATATGTATTGATATTGATGAGGGTTATTGTAAGCGAACCGTAAAAGATAGGCATATGCTGTTAAGGACTTTTTTTTATAACTTTTTAAGAGGAACAATTTTATGATACACTATTTTTACGTAACATTAACCATTTACGCAGTGTACGCAATGGAAGCTCTGAAAAGAATTCCCAGTTCTCAAAACATTATTCATGGCTGCTCCGCCACTATTCGTCTTAGCGTGATGTTATATTGCCATTAACCATCCTCAATAAATTGACTATTAAACTGTAAATAATTTTTGAAATGCAACCAGTGGTTTCTGAGATCCTAGCACAAACAAACTCTTCAGTTTTAAAATATTGTGACCTTAAGAGATAGACAAATTAGGTTATTGTGAGCGAACCTTAAAAGATAGACATATGCAGTTGCAGACTTCTTTTTAGAGCTTTTTAAGAAAAACAATTTTGTAATAGACAATTTTTACGTATCTTTAACCATTTACGCAGCGTACGCTTCGGAAGCTCTCAGACGTTTAAAAATATTCCCCGTTTTCGAAACATTCTTGATTGCTGCTCCGCTCCTATTCGTCTTAGCGTGATGTTATATAGCCTATAGCCATCCTCAATAGATGGACTATCAAACTGTAAAAGAATTTCCGAAATCCAACCAGTAGTTTCTGAGATCCTAGCGTTCAAACAAACAAACAAACTCTTCAGCTTTATAATATTAGTATAGATATGGATAGAAACACCCAGACTCTTGAGACAAACATTTATGGATCACACAAATATTTGTCTCCGGTGGGAATCGAACCCACGACCTCCATCGCCGCAGGCGGTATCACTACCGACCACGCCACAGAGGCAGTCAAACGTAGGTAACTCAAATCTAGGAAGGATTTTTTTTTCATGGGACCTTGTCGATCCTGGAGTTATCCTTTCGAGGGCGTACTCGGCGCTCCTGACTCTAGGCAGAAGCAACGTCGCCGTCGTTGTAGTCGGTAAGAATCCGGCATAGCACACGTAAAAAATGGGTTCCATTGGGTTCATTGAGTGTAAAGAGGACAGATTTGTTTTCTTTTTGTTTTTGAATAGGTTCTGAAACTAATGAACCGATTTTAAAAATTCTTTCACCAATATAAAGTTACCTATATTTTAAGGGAGTAACTTCTTTACTTAAAGTTTACTAGGAGCGGAGCATAATTTTACAAAAACTGAGAAAATCTCATACTTTTGTAAACTTGCAATGCGTGCGCTATGTAATGATGAAAATAGGATTAAATTGCTACGGGTTTTATAGCACATCATAAGCAAAGCCTTGAGACACAGCTAGTATATAATAAGCAAGTATTAGTCTAGACTTCTACACTTTAATATTATAAAGATAAAAAAAAATGTGTGTATATGTTTGTAATAAATAAACTCAAAAACTACTGTCCCGATTTCAAAAATGTTTTCACCATAGAAAAGTTACATTCACCTTGAGTCATATAAGCTATATTTAATTCCCGTATTCCCACGGGGACGGGAGCTACACGAGTAAAGCCGCGTGACGTCAGCTAGTCTATACTAATATTATAAATAGGAAAGATTTGTTTCTTTGTTTTTTGTTTGTTTGTAACGAATAGGCTCCAGAACTACTGGACCGATTTGAAAAATTCTTTCACTGTTGGGAAGCTACACTCTTTGCGGTGAACATAGGCTATATTTTATTCCCGTATTCCCACGGGAACGGGAACTACGCGGGTAAAGCCGCGTGACGTACGCTATCATAAATAAAGTCAATACATACCAATACAACACAAATAACCCACTTAAACAATTTTACATTTCCTTGCACTTTTTATCCACTCACAGATTTTCACTGTTGAATCCAATGACTTATGGTGAACCTGGTGATCTGGTGATGTACTGTTCACCACAAGAGAACGCTGTGGTGAACAGTATTGGTGGTAGGTGTTTACTGTCGGAGAGAGCGAGGCGAGAGCGACTGGTCTCCTCACAGCCAAAACTCTCGGTAGCGAGAGTAAATTTGAGGTTGATGACACACTAAGACACTTTCTGTTTGTGTATTAGGCACTCGTGAAATAATTAATAAGATTGTTTTGATTTTTAATTTGATAAAAATTGTGTTTACTTATGTACGCTCGTAAGAAGTAATTCATGAAATTAAAATAATATGTAGGTAGGTACTTATTCAACTAAAAATACACTGTTATATACTATCTAAACTTAACCTAAATAAAGCCCCTGTGGCATTGTACCCGAAAGACTAGCAGCATTCCCCCTTTGAAATTAAAATAATATGTAGGTAGGTACTTATTCAACTAAAAATACACTGTTATCTACTATCTAAACTTAACCTAAATAAAGCCCCTGTGGCATTGTACCCGAAAGACTAGCCGCATTCCCCCTTTGAATAGCAATACCTATTCGCTGAGCGAGAAAACTGCCAGCGTTTGGGTCACCAGTCGACTCCACAAGGCGCTTTTACAAATTCTTGATTTTTTTAAAAAGTGTATCATGTATTAATATCTGTGGTCTGCTAGATACCCATAACATAAGCAGGATATTCCAGCTTTCTTAGTATCGGATAGCCTTGTATGAAAATATTTGTGAATATTTACGTACATAATAGTCCTATAGCAATACCTATTCGCTGAGCGAGAAAACTGCCAGCCCTTGCGTCACCAGTCGACTCCACAAGGCGCATTTTCAAATTCTTGAAAATGTTTTACGCATTGGGACCGCATGGACCTATGGTCTCGACACCGATTGGACAAAAACGATACGATGAGTCGACGTTTATATTTATTATTTTTAATATTTTCAGCCGCTTTCGCTGCTGCGCTGGCTTTTAATTTGGTTTTAGGAAGATGGGACGGGGCCAGAGTGACAACACAAGTTTAGAACTAGTTTCGCTAACTCCAAAAATATAATTATGTGGAATACAATGTTTAGAATTAATTATTTTAATAAAGAAATACCAAGACATAAAATTTAAATAAACATTATTCTTGACCTTCACAAAGGCATAAAACAGTTACAGTAATGATTTAAAAAATACAATTCTTACGAAACTATACTGCAAAATTTTATACCTATAGCCATTTTTATACTTATAAATTTAGCAAAGGTTCTATTGAATTTACTAAATATTCACGGAATAAGTTAATTTTTTAAATAAATTTCATATATTGAGCTTGTTATTGTAGCTCGAAACTTTTTTATATTTTTTATTGTGATTAGTAATTTTATTTACATAATCTAATTCTTTATCTACTTTCAAATCTAACGAATACGTAGACGAAAACTTTATTTTTAAGAAAATTGCGAGAAGAGATGAACGTGCTTGACATAATATTTTTTTAATGATGAAAAAATGCTACAAACTATTTCTATAATAGATTATTGATGGCTAACGAGCTTCTTTTAAGTAATTTCAATCAGCTAAATCAGCCTTTTTTTTAACGTCAGGGAAAATCCTCATGGATGCTATGCCGGACTCCTACCGACTAAAAAACCTCACGTAACGCACAACAGCCGAGTAAGCCCTCGGAAGGATGTCCTAGGACGGCTAAATCAGCCTATGGGAGTTTTCACTACTGTACATAGACCTCTGCCATAAGATTTTGTCTCGTAAGTACGTTTCTATATACGATATGTATGTACCTATTGAACCTGAGGACGGTGAGACGGCTGCTCACAGTCCTTACAGAAGCAGGCCCATGACGGCAGCGTGACCTGAGGAATTCACGCACGCCTCCCCTTAGAAGCGGGATCACACCCGAAACCCCCCAAAGACGCGGGATAGCACCAGAACCACCCCTGGGCGAGGCCGCAGTGGTAGCCGTAGGTCTGTTGGGAATCCTGGGACATCCATCCGTAGTCTGATACCGATAACATAAGCAGGATATTCCAGCTTACTTTAGTATCACATAGCCTTTTATGAAAATATCTGTGAATATTTAATATACATACATACATACAGTGTCGTCTTTATCCACGATGGGGTAGGCAGAAGCATATTGCATACGTACTATGTGGTGATGGTGAGCCTATAGCCGTGTTGAAAAGCCAGGTGCAGGTTGTGACAACCCTCAGTTGAAATTTTTCAAGCCGCCTTCACCTTGGCTCAACAACTGTCATTTTACTTACAAACAGGTTTCATTTTGAGTGTTTCTTCTCCACGCAATGGATCGTTTTGCAAAAGTGTTCCCTTAGTCGCCACTTAAGAAAGATCTCGGGATGAATTGGGATGGCGACATTTTGTTCGTACTCCTTTCCGTCGTCACACGGGCATATAAATAAAAGTCAGTAAAATATATTTGTCGAGTTTTATTCAACAGCATTCAGAATTACTCCTGGGGTATCCTTTCGAGGGCTGCCTACCGTAGGCTGTTAGGTAGGATACGCGTGGTTTTTAGTTGTTAGGAGTCCAGCATAGCATCCATGTAAGATTTTGCTCACATTAAAAACAATTCGACCATCCCTCCCGGTGTGTCTCCGCCTCGCCTGGCGCCGGAGTGTCGCGCTCGGCATCGATCCCGCGTCCCCCATCGGTTGTGAGGTTGTGACACAACGAAGCTGCCGCTCACTCCACTAACACCGCATATATGTTAATGGAGACCATGGCTTTTGTTAACCCGTTACAGAAATTAGGTGGTCCTCAATTCGATCAATTTATAAAACAATTTTCAAAAAAATCTGGACGTTGTAAATATACACTGTCTCGTCCAAATGAAATCATTTTCAGCATGTTTTATCCATTTCTATTTACGCCGGTTTCTGTGCATCAGAAAGAAAGTAAGTTAATCCTTTCATCCCGATGACATGGCATGTAACATGACGCCTTATGGACAAAAGCCTTACGAACACCAGTGTAGTTACAACCTGGGCGGCACCTGGAAAGTGGAAAAATGTATGAATGGTGAAACGTGGTGGTGTTAGTATGCCTCTGGCTTCCCCTTCGGAGATAACGTCGTAACTATACACATATAACTACTAGTATGAATAATCTTGGCGTGATTCATGTTGTTCTACAAAGTTGTCGGAGCAGTTCGAGACCTAGATACATATTACTAATTCTTTTTTGTTATCCCTGGCTTTTGTATTTCTGTAGAATGCTATAAATTTATGTTTAGCGTAACTACGTGCGTGGTTCATGCGTCCACACTATTTGGTCGCGCCACTATAACTCCCAAACGCGAGGATCCTTGCGATGAAGATTATTATTTTTTGGACATGTCCGAAAATGTTCGTTTAGCGGAAATGCAAGAGCATGAACGACTTTTGTCCTTCCTTGTGACATACTACGAATCACCCCCCCCCCCCCTTCCCCGCGAGGCACCCATATAACCCGCTATTTACTGCTCCGCTATCTTTGGTAGATAACATGATACATAAGCTAGGGGGCTGCTCACCGTCCTTACAGAAGCAGGCCCATGACGGCAGCGTGACGTGAGGGATTCACGCCCCTCTCTCCCCTAAGAAGCGGAATAACACCCTAACAACCCCCAAAGACGCAGGATAGCACCCGACCGTCTGTTGGGAGTCCTGGGACATCCTTCCAAAGGCTTACCCGGGGCTCCCAACCGTAGGCTGTTGGGCAGGATACATAAGATTTTTTGTCGGTAGGAGTCCGGCATAGCATTAGGGCTTGAACTCCGGAATTCCGGAATTGCCATAATTCCGGAATTCCGATAAAATCTAATATCGTTTTCAATTCCGGAATTGGCGAGATCAATACCGGTATTTCGATATTGAAAAAAATATATTTTCTCTTTTTCTTTTATTTCATTACAAACAAAAATGTAGATTATAAGCTTCTTATGCATTTAATTACCTTTAATTACTACAATGTTGATAATTTAGGATTTCTATATAAACAAATTAATTCGATTATGTACTTAGGTATTAATCATTTTATTTGATTATAATTTTTATGGATTGTATTACATGAAAAATTTGCATGCTGCATGCAGTGCTGTGGCTAAACATGCTGTACTAGTATAAAATGTAAGATCTTTTGTGACCATGTTTATGAGCAAATAAATCTATTCTATTCTATTTCTAAAACCTACTAAGAATGTAAATCCATAAAATTAATGGTATTTGATAGAGAACATATTTTTTAAATAATAATAATATAATGGATGACGTTTTTGTATTTTTATTACATTTAGACTTCAATTTATAGTGCGAACTTAGACTTAGCTCTGACTTATGCTACGAGTTAAATTTAACTTTGATAGAAACGCTGTAAGAATTTGACAGAGGTCTCGCTCAGCATAGTTCTAGTAGCCTTGACGGAACTCATGAGGCCGTACCTTATTATTAGGGGCAAACTTTGCCCCAAGGCGCTCCACTGACCCAGAGTGAGGAGGGTCCTGGGTTCCCTGTTCTCATCAAGGCGGAGGAACACATTCCGTCGCACATGGCTCCGTCTCAGGCGCCCGACGCTGATTACAGCTAGAACGACGTGCCTGAAGTCACTGAAGGTGAGTTAGGGGCGACTGTACTGCGGCTTAGATTCCGCACGGACCGTGTCCCTGGACCTTGAGGATGGTCCTGGCTCTTGAGGATCTCGGACCTCGAGTGATGGGGCTCTTTAGTGCATGCCTCGAAAAAAGCCAGGTTCCCAAGGTCTGGAAGACAGGGAAACTGGTTCTGATCCGAAAGGCAAGGTGATCGGCAGTCTACCCATCCGGGGATCGGCCGATCGTGTTGCTCCAGTGAGCAACTCCGGCCGATCTCCGATCAGTCGATCCCCAACAATGATACGCTCAAGGAGCTTGCATACCTCGTTTGGTATGCAAGCTCCTTGAGCGTATCATTGCACAGCGTACAGTCGGGCACCTCACACGCGTGGGGGCCAGATCTGGGGGATAACCAGTTTGGTTTCCGTCAAGGGTGCTCCACCGTGGATTCGATCATGCGGATTAGAAGACTGACGGAGGAAGTAACATCGCAGGGTGAGGTGGTGTTGAAAGCGATGGCGATGTCGAGAAATACCGGCATCGCCTTCAACACCTTGCCCTGGAGCTGCGTTAGGTAGGCGCTTATTTATCATGGAGTCCCTCCCTACTTCCGTCGAATTGTCGGGGCCTATCTTTCCGAGAGGCCCATAACTTACCCAAGCTGGCTAGGGCCCAGCCGGGTCAGCGAGATACGTCGTGCGGTGTTCCGCAGAGATCAGTCTTAAGACCGCTTCTGTGGAACATCGGTTACGATTGGGTGCTGCGTGGTCCGGTGCTCAGAGGCGGCATGTCTCGAGTCCTTGTTTAAATAAATTAATTATATTTTTAATTTATTTGCTCCCACCCGAATTCCGCATGTCTTTGCTCAAGACTATCGGCCTCCATAATCGGGGGCCTGAGGACGGTGGGAGGGCAAATCACCGTCCTAACAAAAGCACGCCCAAGACGAAAACTTGACGTGAAAGTTTCACGCACGCCAACGCCCTGAGATGCGGGATAACACCTGAACAAGCCCCAAATACGCGGGATAGCACCCGAACCTCCTAGGTGAGGTCGCAGTGATAGTCAAGGTCTGTTGGGAATCCTGGGGTCATTCTTCTGAGGGCTTACCCGGGCCAACCGTAGGCAATAGTTAGGAAACGTGTGGTTTTTAGTTGGTTACGTTAAAATAAGTAATTTTACTGGAAATTAAAGTAGTGTATCACTAATCACTTAGGACTGTCAGCTCCCGTTTCTTTTTTTACATACATACATACATACATATGGTCACACCTTTATCCCCGAAGGGGTAGGCAGAGACATATTATATGCCCACATTTTACCTTTGTATAATTTGTCCCACGTAATAGGTGGTGAGCCGTATTGCCGTGTTTAAATGGACAGGCGCAGGTTGTGACTGCCTACTGTTGAAATAAAGCCTTCAACTTAGCTTAACGACTGCCATTTTACTGGCAACCGGGACCAACGGGATCTTTTTTTACATATCACTATTTTGTACAAAACAAAACTTGATTGAGTTCCGGAATTCCGGAATTCCGGAATTCAAATACTAAATATCGAAACCCAATTCCGGAACTGAAAAAACGTCCGATATTCAAGCCCTACATAGCATCCATGAAGGATTTTTCCTCACGTTAAAAAAAGATAAGTACATAAGCTACATTGCATGTTACTGTACAAAAATTTGTCTTTCCTAACGGCGAAAGAATCTTCAAAATCGGTTCAGAACTTTCAGAGCTTATCACGAACCAACAAACACACGTGTAGGTATTGAGCACCGTTACGTAGTTGTTTACTACCAGCTAAGTTGATTAGTAATTCATTTACCTTGTTAATTAGTGCTCTTAATTAGTACTAGCAATGTTTACTTCTGCACTAGTTGGCGACCGAGGTTTCGCCCGGGAAGTCTGTTACCTTTTCTGCGTTTCATGGGAATTTACGTTCCCATGGGACTAAACCATAGGCTACTTAAGCCTATGCGTTATCTACACTAATATTTTATAGAGTAAAACTTTTTATTTTTGTGTGTGTATGTTTGTAATGAATTAACTCAAAAACTACTGTGCCGATTTTAAATATGCTTTCACCTTTGGAAACCTACATTCACCCTGAGTAACATAGGCTATATTTTAATCCCGTATTCCCGCGGAAACGGGAGCTACGCGGTTGAAACCGCATGACGTCCATCATAAGTAATGGATAAAATGGATGTTTGTTACTCTTTCCGTTCTATCTAATGATCGACTCTAGCTGAAATAGGGACTTCCCAACAGTGAAAGAATTTTTCAAATCGATTTAGTAGTTTTGGAGCCTATTGCAAACAAACAATCAAATCTTTCCTCTTTATAATATTAGTATGGATAAGAACTAGATGGCGCCCCCGGCTTCAACTGAGTATAAATCTATTCCCATTTCCTCATCCCATGGGAACTGGGAACGTATTACTATGATAATAGTAGCTTATGGGTTATTCGAGACTATGTACGAAATTTCAGCCAAATCCGTTTAGCCGTTAGAGAGTGAAACAGTGATAAGTATACATACATCCATACTGACAAACTTTCCCCGTTATATGTAGAAAGGACTGCAGCAAGGCGCAGTCGCGGGCCCATTCACGCCTGCGCAATACGCGCTTAGAAACAAGCCACGCTAATGCAGACACGCCTCACGACCAGCACTTTATTTATCGAAAAAAAACCAACGAAAACTAACGTATTGTTATAAATATATGTGTTTTTATGTTAAAGTGAAGTGTCTAAAGCGATATAATGTAAAAATGAGTGATTACTGAAAACGGTGGGAGAGTTTTAAAAGAGTTTTTCGAAGAAATGAGTGAACGGTGAGTGTAAATTTTGGAAATATTGAGTGTGAGGCGAGTTAACCTTGACCTGGCTTTTTTAAGTGTTTATGTGTACAGTTTATAGTTAACTAGCTGACACGCGCAACTTCGTTTGCGGCACATGAGAGTGAGAAAGAGAGAGGTATAGTATTAATAATTTGAGTAGGTAATATAATGTTTCCCTTCGCATTTACTCTCGTCGCGCCTAGTCCCGTCGCGCCGCTTATATACATTAGAGCTGACCCGCACAACTTCGTTTGCGTCACATGAGCGAGAAAGAGAGAGAAGTAGTATAAATATTTAAGGTGATATAATGTTTTCCTTCGCATTTACTCCCGTCGCGTCGCTTACATTCATTAGAGCTGACCCGCACAACTTTGTTTGCATCACATAAGAGTGAGAAGGAGAGAGGTGTGGCGTTAGTAAAGTGTTGTTAGTAAAGTGATATAATGTTTCCCGTCGCATTTACTTCCGCCCGTCCTTTTTTGGTACGGGACTCATGGGGGTCTGACTCGCACTTGGCCAGTTTTTATCGTTCAGTTGATTGGCTACCACTGCAGACCACGTTTACTCCCGTCGTCACGTCGCTCATAGTTTAAAACTTATCGAAAGGGGCTATTGTAAGTGAACCTTTAAAGATAGGCATATGCTGCTGAGGACATTTTTTTATAACTTTTGAAGAGAAATATTTTTGTAATACATTATTTTCACGTAACTTTAACCATTTACGCATCGTACGCAATGGAAGCTCTCAAAAGAAAGAAATTTTCCCCGTTCTCGAAACATTATTTATGGCTGCTCCGCTCCTATTCGTCTTAGCGTGATGTTATATCGCAATTAGCCATCCTCAATAAACGGACTATTAAACTGAAAATTAATTTTTGAAATGCAATTAGTAGTTTCTGAGATCCTAGGACAAACAAACTCTTCAGTTTGGTAATTTTGTGAGCGAACCTTAAGAAACAGACAAATTAGGTTATTGTGATCGAACCTTAAAAGATAGACATATGCTGCCGCGGACTTTTTTTTAGAACTTTTTAAGAGAAACAATATTGTAGTACACAATTTTAACGTAACTTTAACCATTTACGCAGCGTACGCCTCGGAAGCTCTCAGACGGTAAAAAATATTCCCAGTTAACGAAACATTCTTGATTACTGCTCCGCTCCTATTCATCTTAGCGTGATGTTATATAGCCCATAGCCATCCTCAATAAATGGATTATCAAACTGTAAGAGAATTTTTGAAATCCAACCTGTAGTTCCGGAGATCCTAGCGTTCAAAGAAACAAACAAACTCTTCAGCTTTATAATATTAGTATAGATTATGTTTTGGAAACGCTATGGTTTTAGGGTTACTTACACAAATAGTTAAAACGGGACCGAACCCTGTCGTTCGTCTGTTTGTCTGTTACCAGTCTGTATCTCATGAACGGCAATAACTATACAGTTAAAATTTTAAAAAAAGATGTATTTCTGTTGCCACTATAACCAAAAAAAATACTAAAAAAGTAAAATAAATCATTAAGGAAGCTCTCATAAATTACCTACACTTAAAAATGTAATTTTTTTGTCTGTTTTTGTGCCCTACGCGAATACTACGACATTACGGCTCACTACCTATTACGTGGGACAAATTCTAAAAAAAGGGGGAAATGTGGGCAAAATAATAATATGCCTCTGCCTACCCCTTCGAGGATAAAGGCTTAAAGTGCCTTATGTATGTATGTATTATTGTATTTATCTAGTAACATAGGTCTTTACTACATACATTCATATAGTTACGCCTTTATCCCCGAAAAGGGTTACCATTTCTGAAGAAATGTATGCCTGATTTACATGGTAAAATCGCCTGATTTTCACGAAAAATGCCTGATTTTCTTGAAAAATGCCGCACAATAAAAAAAATATTTGATAATAAGTAAAACACATTGCTTGAATGAATTTCTAATTTGAAAATATCAGTTTTCAGACACATTAGAGTAGGTAATAAGAAAATCAGCCAAATAAAATATATGATTTGTTTTTTAATAAATGAAAAAGGAATTCTACTGTACGTTTTCTTACTTCTAATGATAATTATCTGATGACGCCATTTTTAACAAGTCTTTTTGAGTTAAAATATAATGCACAAAACTCTTTACAATTAATCATTTCGCCTGACATAGACCAATGCCGGCCGGGCGCCTGATCTAATGCTAAAATGCCTGGCAAATCAGGCGAAAGCCTGGCATATGGTAACCCTACCCGAAGGGGTACGCAGATACACACTATAGACTTTTCTTTTTCAACATTATTCGTATTTTTGTTCCACTTAGGTAGCTAGTATAAATAATAAGTATTCACAAAATATTCAGTTATCTACATAATACATACAGCTGAAATACTGCATCACTACTAATAATAACTATGACATTCAGGATAAATATGACTATTTTTGTTCCATTTTGAGCGAAGTACCTAAATTGGTAATATTAACTAAGTATTTAAATTTCCTGTACCGTATATCTGAAATAACATTAATGCATTCTGTAAAATTGTATTTAATATTTATTAACACAAGATTTTTTAACTAAGTATAACACTTATTGTGAATCGGTATTCCCAAACTGCAGTGGATGCCGTTCTTCTTTTTCTTCTTGTTCTTGGGCTTTCTTGGCTTGAGAGTATGCCAAAGTCAAGTAAATTTCATTGTAAAAATATAAATCATTTTCATGTTCAGATTCTTGATAACAACAGCGTATTCATGTATGTCCAAGTTTGGACTAAGTTCTACTCTAGTAAGGCGGTGGTACCTAGGGCTTGCTGTGGAATTTGTCGACAAACCTAAAAAACTCGCGTTTCACTGCGCTTTATCACTTTCCAACACTTTTGCACGTTGTCGAACCTTTATGTTTAATAATCCACCATAAATTACACATAAACACTCAAAAATACACTTATATTGAAAATTTATTTGAACGAAATGCAACGCTTATTGAAAGTTTCCCGCCGAATCCGGATGCCATCTTGTATTGCATGCCTCAGTCGGTGGAACATGGATTGCACATTGTTATCATCTAACACCTTAGATATCAGTTTAAAGTGGAGTTATTTTATTAAGTAACATTTGACAGTTCATCAAAATTCAACAACGCAACCTTGTAACGGCGGGCATAAAATAATATATTTTTTAGTTTTTTAGAACTGCACAATTGCTTAACATTTTTCAATTACGATTACATATTTATTGTAATAATGACAGATATGAGTAATTTAACGTTTTGCTTTCACTAATAAACGTATGAACTGACAGACGTCAAATGTTACCTGTTAAAATGACGCCACTCTTTGTACTCTGTACCTGTGTTCCGCCATGAATTATGAGAATATTTTCCACGATTTTGTAACATACCTCCGACAGACGTTTCTCTGCCGGATGAGCCGCCGACAGAACGTTTTGATAATATGAGTTGTTCAGCAACAGAACCGTAGAACCTTACAACAACTAACGTTTCGCCGACACAACGATTATTTCATGATAAATCATGAACGTCATGATGGCGGGACCCCGCCAGATTTTCTGAATATCATGCAATAAGGATTTAATACACTTTCTCTACTATTTCATACTTTCATAGTAAAATTCTACACCCATAAAATTACTAAATATCCTACAAAGAAAGTGGTCCCGCTATTTTGACGTCATAATGGCGGGACCACTATTAAATTAAATAAAAAAACATGACGTGATCTTAAACTAACCACACCAAATTTTAATACGATATAGTACAACTACTTAAGAATCATTGTAACACTTATAAAACTGTAATAATTTCAATAGAAAACACGTTTATTATGTTTACATTAGAAAAGCGCCTAAAGAAAAAGTATCAAAGCCAAATAACATAAGTATTATGTTTTGCTCTTGCAATTTGTACAGGCGTTTTGTTTCTTAGGGATTTATTTTGGAATGGTTAGTTTTCTATTGAAATTGCAGTTTTATAAGTATAACAATGATTCTTAAGTAGTTGTACTGAATCGTATTAAAAATTGGTGAGGTTAGTTTTAAGATCACGTCATGTTTTTTCTTTAATTTAATAGTGGTCCCGCCATTATGACGTCAAAATAGCGGGACCACTTTCTTTGTAGGATATTTAATAATTTTATGGGTGTAGAATTTTACTATGAAAGTATGTATAGTAGAGAAAGTGTATTAAATCCTTATTGCATGATATTCAGAAAATCTGGCGGTGTCCCGCCATCATGACGTTCATGATAAATCGACGACAGAATCGTTCACCAAATGAGAACTCGTCGACAAAACAAAAAAAAAATAACTAAAAAATAAATCCGAGTCGGGGTGTTAACCATTCACTTATTATGATTGAATTAATCATTCTGTCGGCGAAACGTTCGTAGTTAAAAGGTTCTGTAGGTGATCAACTCATAATTTAAACGTTCTGTCGGCGGCTCATCCGGCAGAGAAACGTCTGTCGGAGGTATGTTTCAGAGAATTTTTCACAGCGTCATTTGATACCAAAGTAATAGTTTACTTTGGTATCAAATGACGCTGTGGAAAATTCTCTATTTATTCGCTAGAATTAATCTACTTGTGTAATGTCTACCCGACAACCTATATTATTATCTACATACTTATAAATATGCATTTCTAAAAGAATTAGGGGGTTTCCATACAAAAAACGTAATTCTTTGTCATTTGGTTAATAACCCCCTAATTAGACAATAGTTTTACCATCGACGATTGTTTTCTTTTACAAGAAACTAATTTTAAGTATATTATTTTACCAAAGCCCCGTGTGGCGACGGGGGTCCCGTGTTGCGACGGGTAAGAGTACAAAATGTCGCCACCCCAATACATCCCGAGGGTGTCGTAAGAGGCGACTTAGGTATCACTTTCGCAAAAGATCCATTGCGTAGAGAAGAAAAACTCGAAATGAAACCCGGTTGGCAGTAAAATGGCTATCGTTAAGCCAACTTGAAGGCCTTATTGGCGGCTTGAAAAATTTCAACTACGGGTCGCGGCGACCTGCGCCTGTCCATTTCAACACGGCAATAGGCTCACCACCTTTTACGTGGGACATAAAACTATCAGGTGTAATGTGGGCGTATACTATGCCTCTGCCTACCCCTTCGGGGATAAAGGTGTTACTATATGTATGTATGTATGTATTTTACCAAAACATTTGATAATGATAACTAACTAGAGTCGAAAGTAATTCCGGCTAATGTTCTACAAAAACGGAAGTGACACTTGTGTTTGTGTGAGTTTCGGCTGTCCCAGTTGGGTAGCGGAACGGGTAGCCCCTAGTATCTTAGGCGCCGAACATATTCATTTTTGCACAGCCATTTGCATTCTACGGTCATTGTTTTTTTTTTTTAATACAGGTGGCAGACAAGCATACGGCCCACCAGAAGGACCGGTGGTCACCGCAGCCTATGAACGTTTGCAACACCAGAGGCGCCACACTCGCGCTGCCGACCCTGTAAAAACCTTCTAAGACCCCTTTTGAAGAACCCCATACTGTAGACGTTTGGGAAAACCGAGGCAGGGAGATCATTCCACAACCTAAGCGTGCGCGGAAGAAAACACCTATCGGATCTAACCGTGCTGGAACGCTCCGGACGCAGAGTGTGAGGATGAACTCCCTGTCTGTGGCGAGTGGTGCGATGCTAGAACGCAGCCGTGGGCATCATATCAAACAATTCCTCAGAGCACACACCATTGTACAGTCGGTAGAACACGCATAAGGAGGCAAAGTCCCTTCTGTCGCGAAGAGGTTCCACACCACCTGAAGGTATAGGATCGTTGACAACTCTTACAGCACGTCTTTGCACCTTTGTAATATACATGCGGTTATTTTTTATTTTCATTTGATAAAATATGTTTTTGAATATTCTATGTATTTTGACTAAAGTCGGCTACTGAGGTGGCAGACAAACTTACGGACCACACGATACGTCAATTCCAGAAACCCTTCACACGCGCTGCCGACCCAGGAGCAGACTGAGACTACCGACTGTTGAATACGTTTTCCCTTCCACTTATTAAAAAACTCCATTTGTCCTCATACTTATAGTGCGGTTGGACTGCGCGACCACGGGCGCTGCAACGAGCTCGAAACGTCGGGGTGAAAATGTAAGTAAATGTGTTTCGCGTGAAGTCCCGAATTCTATAAGTATGAGTGTAGAAAACCGCGATAGTTTCAAAAAAAAAATCCATTTGTCCTGTTCACAGTATTAATTATTCTAATACCTAACTGGTTTCCCCCTACGGCATTCCCAAAGGCTATCTACTTGAATGACTATTATATTTAGTACATTTAACGGTACAATATGTCGGCAAGTTTCCGTCAATCAACAGAAATAATTCGCTACCTATTATTAATATTATACGTATGCAAGAGTTACCTTGGTATACGGTCTACTAAGCGCGTTGTGTAACAGCGTACAGTTACTGTAACATTGCTGATGTCTGTGTGAATGTACTGCGGTCGGTGAAGCGTCACGTCGCGACCACAGCCAAATGAAAGAAGTAAGTTATCACAGAACGAACACACTGAACGAGATTTGCATGTGTGCGAGTGCAGTGTCTACGAGTATTAACGCGGGGGTGACGCACACTTTGGGCAAATTCTAGGCGGCTGGTTTCTGCAACTCGACGTCATTAAATGCGCCTATTTTGCGTGAGGGGGTATGGTTGACTGCCTCTGTGGCGCAATCGGTAGTGATACCGCCTGCAGCGCTGGAGGTCGTGGGTTCGATTCCCACCGGAGACAAATATTTGTGTGACCCATAAATGTTTGTCTCAAGAGTCTGGGTGTTTCTATATATTATATGTATGTATTTAAAAGTATATAAGTATTAATATCCGTGGTCTGATACGCATAACACAAGCAGGTTATTCCTAGCTTACTTTGGGATCAGTTAGCGTTGTGTGAGATGTCCGTGAATATTTATTTACTTTTTTTTTAAATTTATTATTTACGGCCATTGCCATCCCAGTTCCTCCAGGAAGCCTAGCAGACTCTCCACGTTGCCGACGACTTCCTGGAGCGACCTCGGTGTTCCAAGGTGTGTAGTCCTGTATCTTGCCAGTTCCGGCATTCCATAAGAATGTGATTGGCAGTTTCGTCCGTCTCCACGCAGGCTCTGCAAAGGGGGCTGTCTGCGACACCTAAATTAAAGAGATGTTTGTTAAGTAGACTATGACCTGTAACTATACCTGTTATTATACTTATCTTAGTCCTGTTTAGCGAGAAGTAATTTTGCGGGAGAATCTGGTGTTAACTGTCGGCAATGCCTCTCTCGACTGATGATGACCGGCGATGATCCGTGCAGACACGGATCATTCGCCGGTCCAGTAATCCTGATGATCCACAGTTTTCGTACCCATCTAGATGGGAGGGGTAGTATAGGTTCAGGGCCCATTGCTGTCAGCGAAGAGCCTCTTCTTGCCAGCTCGTCCGTTGCGTCGTTATCTCGTGAGCTACTGTGTCATTTTATCCATTGTAGGGTAACATTGTTCTTTACGCACATATTCATCAGGCCTTTGTGGCACTCCATAATAAGGCCAGATGTTATTGTATGGCTCTGTAACACCTGCAGGACCGATCTACTATCCGTTAGAATCCGGATACAATGATCCTGTACGGTTCTAGCCTTGATGGCCTCAGTCACCTTGCTAATGCCCATGCACTCCGCTTGGTATACTGTACCATGGGTGCCTAAAGGTGTTGCGATATTTATGTTCAGTTCCTCCGAGAAAATTCCTGCTCCGGTGCCCATCATCGTCTTGGAACCATCCGTAAATATCCTCAGCTCCCAGGTATTGAGTCTCTCTTGGGGGGACTCTTGTAGTTGTATTTTGTACTTTTTGTCGAACACAAACTGCTGTATGTCGGTGATCGTTTCAGCTAGTGGTTCCAAATCCACAAAGTTCCTGTATATCTCCGTATGTGCTACCTTTGTTGGTTTCCAAAGTCCTAGACTTTTCAGGCTGGTAGCTGTAGCCGCGGCTTTTTGTTTGATGTAGATGTGTAGTGGGGGGAGACCCAGTATCGCTTCCATCGGCGGCGGCGGTGGGCGTAGTTCTCATCCCCACGGTGGTTGCCATGCAGGCTAGTCTTTGAAATTTTGCAAGGTGTCCTTGACTGTGGTTAGGCTCGTGCGTGGCCACCATACCACAGGCTTGGGAAAATTACCGCCATGTTTTTGTGAGCGATTGAACGAGCTATGCTTCTGAGGGATAAAATCCGAAACGACGTTATCCATCTGAGAACCAGAGTGGTCGACATAGCTCGCAGAGTATGCGTTTTGAAGTGGCACTGGGCGAGCTGATGGTCGATCAAGCAAATCGCGTGTATTATGGCGTAATTTGAGAGAAGTCCACGTCCAGCAGTTTACTACCATGGGCGAATTTGATTGATCGATATCTTTTGTTTTAATTTTTTCGATTCTTATGTCATCAGAAAATATCCGTCCACACATTCACGTCGTATTATCGAGAATCGCCACCTTGTTTGTTATTTTTTTTAAAGGTCAAAGCGCGCTCGTAAATAACAGCAGTAGACTACACACTAGGCCGCACACAGGCTAACCGCGCTTGGTGTTGAAGGTAACTTACTTCTGTCTTTCTACTGTGTCGTGACTGCTGGTTGCACTGCATATATTATATTCTAATTAAGTAGCGAAGTCTGTGACTGCAAATATAAAACCGACACAGAATCAATCAACGACGTATTATAATTAGACATGTCATACACGAACATCACGGCTTTCAAAACCAGCTAAACTTTTATAAATTTGAAAAAACAAAAAACATCTGTGCTAGCATGCATAAAGTCAGCATCAGAGGAATGTGGGGAAAAAGGAAAACTTGAATGTCACTTACTGAGACATATGATTAATTTATTTAAGAGTAAAGTAGATAATATTTTAATTTACGAAATATTAGTGCCGTTTATCGGATTGGTAATTATTATCGTAATTTAAGTCATAAAACCAATTTATATTGGGTGTAACAAAATTACCTGTCCAAATTTCGTCACGTGACGTGGCATCAGTCAAGAAAAATTACAAAAATGAAGAAAAAAAAAATCACATGAAGTATTCATGTGATTTTTTTCCTCGGCGCATACACGTCGGCGGCGCCCAGGGCGCCGACTGCGGAACTCGGGTGGGAGAGTTCTCTCCCGCACCCGGCCCGCCGCCTCCTTCGCGAGCATGACCTGCTCGCAGAAAGAGGCGGCGCAGTCCCACTTACTCCCGCTGGAGAGCATGGCTCGCACCATGGCCTCGAGCGAAAAGTAGGTGCATTATCTTGTATAAAGTGATGCTGAGAAATTTAAAAATAAGACACATAATATGTAGATAGACAAACAATCTATATCAATATCAATATATCAATCATCATCAATACATATAATAAAATCGTAACAGGTCGCTGTCTGTACATGGAAGATAAATAAGAAAAAATATTATAGGGGGGCTTTATGAACGCAATAGAACCCAAAACAATGATTTTTAGAATTTTTGTCTGTTTGTCTGTATGTCTGTATGTCTGTATGTCTGTATATCTGTTTGTCTGTACGGTTGTGCACGCTAATCTCAGTAACCGCTCAACCGATTGCAATGCGGTTTTTTTTATTGTGTTGAGGTTTGCTCCAGTTAACATTTAGCGTTTGTTTTATGTAAATCGGTTTAGAAATAAAAGAGTTATAACACTTTTAAGAATCAGATATTTTGAAAATTTTAATTGTAGGGGTTTCTTTGAATGTGAGTCAACCTAAACTGGCGTGTTGGCTTAATCATAAAAGAGTTCAGACAGAAACAATTCAGTCCACGCCTTCGGCGCGGACTGAATTGTTTTAAAGTAGACTTAATCATTAAGCTCTTTTATGATTAAGCAAACAGGGCAGTTTCAGACGCTGCTTGATGACTCTGATGAAGAAATACCTTTCCTTTCATACACCTTATGTGACGTAAACGAAGTTGCGGGCTCAGCTAGTACCTATTATATTACATAATGATCTTAATATATTATTTTGAATTATTATTTTTTTATAGAAATAATATGATTAAATAAAAATTCTAATAGCAAAATAAAACATTAGTACAAATACTTCCCAACATCCTTTTATGGGTTGCGCCAAACCACAGATTACAGAGTCCATTTTCCTTGAGCATTCCTTATGTTAGCAGCAATTTTATCGTTTCGGGAAAATAAAATAATACTAATATTTCTGTTGTACTGACGCATGAAATGACACGTTTTTATATTTAGCAGTTACTGGGTGAATATTCAAAGTGACGAATTTCGCATGGGACCATCAATAATTAATTCATACCTAAGTTTAGGCGCTCTTGCATAATTTTATGTCATGGATACCGTCATTCTTCAAGTAATGCATTATTAATTATTTAAAAATTGCAGTGATAACAATATAAAATAAAATAAAAACAACATAAAAATTCATTGCCGGCACCTGTTTCATTGTTAGATTTTAACGATTTTATCATATTTTATTAAAACCAGCGCAAATATCGTAGGTTTGGAGACTGTGTCGAAAAAATCAATTATTGTTTACTAATTAATTGTGGTTGTAAGCTTTGTTTAAAAAACAGTATTGGCATCACACGTTTTGAAAGTTTTGTCACGATAAAAAAATCATCACCGTGACCATGACTAGAACTCTATTTTTCGTGACAAAAATCCTTTGACCAAGATATTGTATGATGATTTAGTGACGCCCCGCTTATCTGCCCACCAGTCAGAATTAGTAGTAGACAGACCAACGCAAGTTTTAGTGGAAAAAATTACGACTGACTCTGTAATTTTGGTGTTTCGTCCAGTTTTTGTTTCATTACTAGTTCGCTAAAATCTTGGTGAGTATTTAAAATTGGAATTTCTTTTGGATACTAATTGATTAAGGTCTGGTTTAGTCTATTTTGTAAATCGGTAGATGGCATATATTACTTATGTAAGGATGTATAATGACCCTGAACGTACATATTTCTCATTACCGTGTCCGTCATTCCCGTCATTTACCGTAGCCTTTTTGCGGTCACGGTAATTTGTGACAAACGACGGTAATGATTTAAATGTGTTTTATTCCCACTGGGTACCCGCCTAATGGCTAGTGGGGAGGTTAAATAGGACTCAAAGAACCTAAAACCGCACACCTTCTAAGGTCTTTATGAAAGGCGTGCAAAGTGACTTAGTAAAGCAATTCCTCGAACCACGGCTGCCCTTGGACTATCTCTGGCTTTGAGATGGCCCCCTCTAATATGGAAGCCGTGGTTTCCCAGTTTTTAACCCGGAAAAAGGGGTGAAAATTGCGCCGCCGCGCAGGCTTGCTTCTGCTGGAGTAACAGACGGCCTCACCTGTGACCCCCAGACCTGTGCTTATGGAATAGGAAGGTCGTAGTATCCACTACGCAACACCTTGCACAAGTTATGCCTTCGGTGAACTGGGAAATCTTTCCCGGGCCTGCTCCACAACCTCCTTCTTGAGCATCAAACTCGTAAAAGGAGGTAACTGCTACCAATGCGCTCGCTCTCTTCACCGTGGCTGCGATCATGGCGCTGAGTGAAAAGACTGCCACCCTGATGGATGTCAGCCGCTCTGTTCTTGCTGTGTAACAATGACTGCATTCATTGATAAGCTGGTGTGCAGTAAAAGAAAGTCGTGAACAACTTCTGTGTGAAATCGAGATTACTTCCGCAAGATGTCCCATTGGATTAGACTTAATCTTGTCCAATTCAACCTTCCTAGGCCCTAGTTTGAATATTCATGGACGTGCACTGTAGAGGAAGTGATTTCACCGCTTGGCTCCTGCTATCAAAAAGTCATGAACAACTTCTGAGTTAAATCGAGGATACTTCCCGAAGATGTCCCATTGGGTTGGACTAAATCATGTCCAATTTAACCTTACTAGCCCCTACTTTCAATATTCGTGTACGTCCACTGTAGAGGAAGTGATTTCGACGCTTGACTCTATTTATACTAATATCGATGGCGGTCACGGTCCTGCCAGGACATCTTAAGAAATTGACATCTTTATCGACGGGAGAAAACTGCAGGTGCCTCTTGCGATGCTTAGCAAAACTGGTAAATTTTTTACTCAGAGATCAGATGAATTCGCTTTTTGCTCACAATCTTGCTCAAAAGCTTTTGCTCAAAATAATGCTTTATCGAAAACGGTAGACTTAATAGCGGTTGGTAGAGCTTCGCAATTTAAGTGCCAAATTGGCTTACCCTTCTTGCTCAGAGTATATGGCCGGGTGACTAAAGCCACACTAATTGAGTTTCGAAACATCTAGGTTGTCAGAGGCTGCCAGTGCCACCCAAGCTATGCGAGCGTTTGCCATGGACCCGAGGAACGAAGACTCATTGAGAATCAATATTTATTGAGGCATTCTGTTGAGTGTAGTCTCTACCCTTTTGTTCATCAAACATATGATGTGAAGATCAATCAATCAATCAATCAAATGAGCCTATCGCAGTCCACTGCTGGACGTAGGCCTCTCCCAATTTGCGCCACAATCCACGGTCCTGCGCCTTACGCATCCAGTCCCAGCCTGCGACCTTTACCAGGTCGTCGGTCCATCTAGCGGGTGGACGTCCCACCCCACGTTTGCCGAGACGCGGTCTCCACTCCAGAACTCGTTTGCTCCATCTGCCGTCGGTTCTTCTGCAGATATGGCCGGCCCACTGCCACTTCAATGAACTTATTCTGCGAGCTATGTCGACATGAAATTTTAAAATTTCTAAAAATTCTGCGCAAATAATGTTAAAACCATAGATTTAAGAATTTTTCGCTACTCAAAACTGAATATTCACCCTACTGTGTAGTTTGTGCATCCTCTGAAGATACATGAAGACTTGTTTTTTTACGAGTTTTCTATAATAACAGAATATAAAACAGTGCTAATAGAACTTTTGCAAAGCCTACTTTAGCGACACTGATTGGACCGTCACAAGACGAAAGTCAGGCAAATGCCTTCTTTTCGTCTTGCTATTTCGCAGTGATGGTAACGTATCTATAGTTTTTATAAATCATTGGAACAAATGCTGTAATTTTCCGAGAAGTTGGATATTCCGGAGACTATTTGATGCATCATCCAGGTTCAGGATATCATGTCGTGGGAATAACGCCAAAATAACGGTACTTGAACCAAATTTCAGATACTACAAGAACTTTTATATTATGTTACTTGCTGCTACGGAACCCTTCATGGGCGAGTCCGACTCGCACTTGGCCGGTTTTTTTTTCCTACGCAAATATAGCAGTAGGTGCTCTTATCTCTTCGACGTCCATTATGATACTGTCTCAGTGTGGTGTCGCTACTCTGGTGTCTGTTTGGTGTCTTTCGGACACCACGGTTGCGCTGCCATGGCGTCCCAGTGAAATATTTTGAACACAACCAAGGATTATAACAATAAAATTAACGCATAACACTTAACGATTCCAGCGTCCGCCCCACCGTGCCTCCACCATGGCTGTCGTGGTACCGCCGCCTGCGACCCGGAGACCTGCCCCGAGGCCCCGACATGGGCATGAACGTGCCCAGGAGCCTGGAACCCAACCGGTTTGCGGTCTACACCAGTCTGTGGGGCGACAAGTATTTGCCGTACTTGAGGTATGAATTGCTCCCTTCTGAATTTTTAAGTAAAACTGAATAGGATTTTTTAGATAATAATTAAAAAAAGCCGGACTGAGTTTCTTGAGGAGCTGTTTTCGGTCTCGTTGCATTTTAGAACTTCGGTAGAGACACGTTTTTTTAACTTTACACAGATTAAATTTTATTTTATCTTTTTGGTTCTAATTTTCTTAGACTGCCTCTGTGGCGCAGTCGGTAGTGATACCGCCTGCGGCGCTGGAGGTCGTGGGTTCGATTCCCACCGGAGACAAATATTTGTGTGACCCATAAATGTTTGTCTCAAGAGTCTGGGTGTTCCTATGTATAATATGTATGTATTTAAAAAAGTATATATGTATTAATATCCGTGGTCTGATACCCATAACACAAGCAGGTTATTCCTAGCTTACTTTGGGATCAGATAGCGTTGTGTGAGATGTCCGTGAATATTTATTTATTAGTTTTAGACTGATTGTAAGCATTCTCCCCGCTCAACCCAAAAGTTGTATAAATCCCGAACCCCTGAGGTGGCACTACGATGACACTGATTGCAGTGATCGTTCACCAGACGTTGCAAGTATCCCAAAAACAAATCCTACCCTCATAGACTCAAGACAACACGGTACGTGAACCCCTAGGCGAGGTCGCGATAGTAGCCTGAAGAGAATCATGGGACATCCTTCCGAGGAGATACCCGAAACCCCGACACCAAAAGGCTAGGTGGTAATCGTCTGGTTTTAGTCGGTTCAAGTCCGGCATAACATCCGTGGGAAATTCAATCAATAAAAGTCTTCTGTGGAGTATCAGGCATGATGTTATTATACTTTTTATTGCAGGATAGAGGAGATACTAAAACATCCTTACCCGACCCCGTCTCAAGATTGGCGTCACCGACTCAACGCGCAAGACGTGTGGCGAGCTAAAGGACTCCCTGACTACTCCAAGGTATCTAATTCTTATTAGTTCTGTCCATTTCAACACGGGTCACCACCTATTACGTGGGACAATAAACTTTTAGGTGAAACGTGGGCGTTTGCCTCTGCCTCCCCCTTCGGGGATAAAGGCGTAATTAAATGTATGTATGTATAACAGACCCTGCTGTTTATCTGTCTGTAACTTGGCAGTAATGATATAAACTGTGGTAGCTAGACAGTTAAAATATTTACAGATGACGTATTTTTGTAGCCGCTTTAACAAACAATGTAATACTGAAAATAGGAAATTACACTGAGAGCCTAAGAGGCTTCCATAAAATAAATGTATAATTAGGGTTTCGTAGCCAAATGGCAAAAACGGAACCCTTATAGATTCGTCATGTCTGTCTGTCTGTCTGTCTGTCTGTCCGTCCGTGTGTCACAGCCACTTTTCTCCGAAACTATAAGGCCTATGCTATTGAAACTTTGTAACTAGATGTATTCTGTGAACCGCATTAAGATTTTTATATAAAACTAGAAATAAAGCACTTAATTTTGGGGGTCCCCATACTTAGAACTGAAACTCAAAATTTGTGTTTTCATCAAACCCAAACGTGTGGGGTATCTATAGATAGGTCTTCAAAAATGCTATTGAGGTTTCTAACATCATTTTTCTCTAAAATAGTTTGCGCAGGAGACACTTCCAAAGTGGAAAAATGTGTCCCCCCCCCCCTCTAACTTCTAAACTAAGAGCATGATAAATCTAAAAAGAATATATGATGTACATCGCGATAAAAACTACCAACGAAAATTGGTTTGAATGAGATAGAGCTGGTAGTTTTTTTTAATACGTCATAAACCGCAATTTGCTGTTAGAAATTTACTATGGCCGGATATGGATGGGTGACCACCACGTGGACCACTTTGTGACATTTATTTACGAGCGTTTCCGTGCTTCGGAAGGCACGATAAGCCGTTGGTCCCGGTTGTCAGTAAAATGACAGTCGTTAAGCCAAGTTGAAGGCCTTATGGGCGGCTTGAAAATTTTCAACTGTGGGTCGTCACAACCTGCGCCAGGGTCGGCAGCGCGTGTGTAGCGCCTCTGGTGTTGTAAACGTCTATAGGCTACGGTTACCAACCTTCCGGTGCACGGTGGTCCAGGCGCCGAACAAGCGCGGTCATAAATACCTTACTTTATTAAATTTGGAAAATGGGATTTTTTCTGAGGGTAAATAATAAAAAGAATTCTTTATGAATGTACATTAGTGTTTTATTTACATAATTTAATACATAATATACAGTAAACTGTACAAAGTACTGTTTAACAAAAAAAATTAATACGCAATATTTGAGATTTATTCTGCATCGTTCGTAAATATATCTGAATATGATATTAACGCCGTTCATGAAGGGCAAACCTAATTTCAATTTAAACTAAATTCTTTATAAATCTAAAACCTGCCTCGACATAACGCTTTTTTTTTCTTACGGGGAAATTTCCGAAGACCAGTAGGTAATGAATGGGTCTAAGCTGAGTAAAAGTCTGTAAAGTTAGTCCGTATTCGTAAATTAAAAATACTCGTGACATTTTTCTCGTGTGATCCCGTCTGAAAGCCTTATAATTTTTGTTGTTAGATTCTGCTGGCTCTTCTGATAATTCCCCAATAGATAACCAAGCATACTGTGCTACTTCAGTACTATCGAAGAGGACTTAGTGAACGGAAGCTGGAAGATTATACCACGGATATTCTTGAATTAAAATTCGAGCGGTTTCCAAAGAATCTTCATTAAATTTATTCGAATTTATATTCAGTGTTGCTAGTATTGATTAGTGAATTCACAGCAGAGTCATCTACTTGTGATAATTCTGCCAAACTTCTACGTTTCGAGCGCTTAGACAAATTTCAAAAATATTTCCTGGAATGTCCGCGTTCGGAAGATGGCCCGAGCTGGTTCGCGTTTTCTTGAATGCACTCCTTCTCATTACTCCTTACTAATTTGAAACATTCATTTTCATTTAACCAATCTGAGTAATTTTGCCAAAATGTTGATTTACTTCTAGAGACAACTTTCCAAAATCCATCAAGACTTAAATATAAATTGAGTATTTTACTATCTAAGTTCCTAATTTCTACATTATTGGCCTCTTCCAGTAAAGCTACAATAGTTACCAACACGTGTTGATGTTTTTTGAGGAATAGTTCTAGCCATGGCAGACCAAATCTCAAAAAAATGCATCCTTGAGAAAGAACATTTAATCAAAGTTCCTGAAAAAAAAACATTAATAATTAACATGTGTTTCGTAGACAAGCCTACGCAGTCGTAGAGCCTATATAGCAACTAAAGATGCAAAAGGGCGCAGCAAAACCTTTTATATTTTCAAAATAGACAGTTCGATCTTTAATATAAGATATGTGAGAGTATTCGATTATGGTTGAATTTTTTTGTAGGGCTATGTGAAGTCAACTATAACATACAAATTTGGTAGAAATACTGTGTGGCGTAGCACGTAAAAATACGCCATAATAAGTAAAACAAAACTTAAAAATATAGCTAATTAGTAATAACATACCTTGATCTTAGAAATCCATTTCACAAACCCCCCTCAAAAATAATGCAGTTCTGAAAATTCAGTCACACATACAGCAGTGCTAATGAGTTACTGATAAGGCGAGCGCAACGTAATGATGCGTTCACTTTAGAGAGGTCGAGAAATAAGTAATAATTAGGTAGAATGGGTAACATATTTGTATTTTAGGGTAGCTTATCTATCGGTAAAACATTATACATAATTAAATTGGAGTAATTGATAATGAATTATGAAAACTCACTCACTTGTACTATTCCACAACTTTTATTATAATTTTAATAATGTCAAAAGTTAGTGTAAACACCTTTGAGAATGCTATAATAGCGAAACCGGTTAGGTATTATTAAAATTATAATAAAAGTTGTGGAATAGTACAAGTGAGTGAGTTTTCATAATGTATAACAAGTTCCATCAAGTGCCAACAATCAAAAGTATAAAGGATAATTGATAATGAAATTTTAGCATTTATGACCTATTGGCGGAACCACCGTGCGGTGGGCCGTAAGCTTGTCTGCCACCTAAGTAGTATAAAAAAAAAATCACTACCACTGCGAACGTATTAAAATATCAATCAAAGCTACAACGAACTATAAGAACTTTTATATTAGGTTACTTGCTGCTACGAAACCCTTCATGCTACCAACTCGCACTTGGCCGGTTTTTTTTTGATGTTTTTCGGTGCAAGCCTTCCGTGCGTGAGTCCGATTCGCACTTGGCGGGTATTTATGCACTAAAGTTGCTTACCCACCAGAGATTTTTTTATATTTATTTATTAGATCACGTACAAAAAAATAACTTAGCCCAAATGTACCTTGAGTACACCATGAGCTTGTGTGTGATACAGTAAATCTTGTGTCTGAAACAGTAAGCTTGTGTGCGATACAGTAAATCTTGTGTCTGAAACAGTAAGCTTGTGTGTGATACAGTAAAAAGATAAAGATGTTCTGCAGCTATGCAGCAAGTATGCAAAAGCTAAGCTACGTGACCGTTTCCACTGAATACTAAGCTATGTAGCGGAGCAAGTAAGCTATGGGCTTACTGTGTAGGTACCTACCTACTCTGATCTTCAAATAGTTACACTATCCATTGCACGCATCCTTCTAAATAAAATAGCAAAATACATAGTTTAGTTGAATTCGTTTCCACCAGTGCTATGTGAACCAATGAATACTATTGGCAAATAACAAACGCATTTATAGCAATGTAGTACATTTCTTGTGAAAAAATCCTACACTGTGTCACTATAATTAGAAAAATATCAAAATTCCCTTACAGCCCTGGCAAGACACAATAGAATACAACACCCTCCACACATACACCGCGGTAGCCCCGGGCACGAATACGGGCGCAGTGGGGGGCGCCCGGCGGGCACACGCGGGTGGAGGCGCGGGGCTGCACAACGCGGGGGCGGTGTGGGGCGGCTGGGCCGTGGGGGCGGTGTTGCTGGCGCTGCTGGTGCTGGCGGTGCGGGCTGTTGAGAAGTGTTTGGATAAGAAGTTCTTTAGCTGTGAGTATTCTCTACATCTTACTATGTATAAAGCGCTCGTGGCCACGCGGACTCAGTGTTCTGTAAACGATCACTGCAGCAGTAAGCAAATTTCAGTATGGCCAGTCCTTGGGTAGGTGACGGTCCATGTGACCACTTTGTGACATTTATTTGAGCGTTTCCGTGCTTCAGAAGGCACCTTAAGCCGTTGGTGCCCGGTTGCCAGTAAAAGACAGTCGTTATGCCAAGTTGAAGGCCTTTTTAGGCGACTTTAAAAATTTCAACAGCAGGCAGTCAGTCACAACCTGTGCCTGTCCATTTCAATACGACTCACCACCTATTACGTGGGACAAATTCTAAAAAGGTGAAATGTAGGCATATAATTATACTTCTGCCTACCCCTTCGGGGATAAAGACGTGACCACATGTATGTACATCTTACGTGTCATAAATGCGTAAGTTTCTGAGTTCTGAGAGTGGATTTCTATGATGTTTGTAACTCTTTCACGCTCTAATTGCTAAGCGTATCTTGCTTGCTTAGTCGTTGGAATCCCGTACTTCCGAAAGTAGGTACGTTGGCAGTGATATAGGAAGTTTGAATATTTTCGACAGCAGGCAGTCATCTCGTGTCTCTCCTTTTTAATACGTCAATAGGCTCAGCACCTATTAAACATGTATGTTAAAAATTAGAACTATAAATGCCTCCGTCAACCCCTTTCAGGTTGAACTTTATTTATGTTAACTTACGTGCTTACTACGAATTGGAAAAATCTATTAGTGTTGAATAACCTACGTATCGATGAAAGCTAAAATGATGAGTACATCATTTTAGCTTTCATCGATACGTAGGTTATACATAAGTCCTCGTAGTAACGAGGGCTTGTGTATTTAAATTATTAATATAATAATCTATGTAATAAAAGTAGAATAGAATAGAATAAAACTTTATTTGCACACCATGTTAAATTTTACATAAATAAATAATTTCAGATATTGTACAAAGGGCGGCCTTATCGCTAAAAAGCAATTTCTGCCAGGCAACCTTGGGATGGACAGAAAAAGATATAGATTATAAGACAAATGGGTAGTTTAGGTGTAGAAATAAAATGATACAAAACAATACACACATACCAGAAGGTATAAATAAACAAAGAACTAAGTAAGTACACATACAAATATACCTAAATACAAAATATATACATACATATAAATTTACATACATATAAATAGATATACATATAACTATACATACATATAAATATACGTACATACCAATAAACATACTTAAAAGCATACATTTCAATGTGGAAAGAAAAAAAAAAATATTAAAATATCAAGCTAAGGAACATACTACCGGGTTAAATAATGTTGTCTCACCAAACGCTTAAAGACAACCAAAGACGGAGCCCTTCTAATCGTTGTAGGCAGTGCATTCCACAATCGCACAGCCTGTATGGTGAAAGATTTATCATAAAACCCAGTAGAGTGAGTTGGCATTGCCAATACCAAAGATTCCGATGACCTCAAGGATCTTGTATGTGTGTCATTAAGGAACTTAAATCGTTCTTTGAGATAAGTTGGGGATCGTGGATTGAATAGTATACTGTAAAGCATAGAGAGGATATGAGCATTCCGACGAAAGCGAATTGGAAGCCACTCGAGCTGTTTACGGAATTCGGATATATGATCATATTTGCGTAATCCAAATATAAATCTTATGCAGAAGTTTTGAAGGCGCTCAAGTTTATCAAGTTGCTCCTCTGTGATATCGAGATAACTGACATCGGCATAATCTAGAATAGGAAGAAGGAGAGATTGAGCAAGCGTAATTTTAGTGGTCATTGGTAGAAAATTGCGAAGTCGACGCAAAGACCCTGCCGATGCGAACAAATTCCGGCTGACTTCTTGAAGTTGGGGACGCCAGGATAGCGTGGCATCAACCAGAATTCCCAGATTTTTAACAGTTGCGCTTATGGGTATTGCAACACCGTTAAATACGATGTCAGGTAGCTGAGCCCCGTCTAATCGTGACACCATGATAGGACTGCCGATCACGGCCACTTGGGTTTTGGAGGGATTTACACTAAGTCCGTATTCCTTGCTCCACTTACATATTCGTCGTAAATCCAAGTTAATTATGGATATAGCTTCAGTAATTTCATCGACTGGAGCTTGCATATAGATCTGAAGATCATCTGCATAAAGGTGGTAGGATGATAGTAAAGATTTAGAGATGGAATTTATAAAACTTGAGAATAATAAAGGAGATAGAACGCCGCCCTGTGGTACTCCCGCAGTCGTGTCGCACCAAGAAGAAAAAGATTCCTCCATGCGTACACGCTGCCGCCGCCCGAACAGGTAACTGTGAAACCAATCAATAACTGTTGGAGATATGTTAATCGAGCGCAGCATACCGAGCAGGATATGGAAATCCACTGTATTAAAAGCGTTGCTAAAATCAAGTAAGGATATAACCGTAAGATGTCCGTTCTCCATGCCCAGCCTAATATCGTCAGTGATACTAACCAACGCACTAGTCGTGCTATATCCCGGACGAAATCCCGATTGGTAAGGGTTAAGGAGAAGGTTTCTGTTAAGGAAGGCATTTAGTTGGATATGAACAAGCCGTTCTAAGACTTTTGAAAGGAAAGGTAAAATGGAAATGGGACGATACTCGGCAAAGGATGTAGGGTTAGGTTTTTTGGGAATGGGGACAATTTGTGCCTCTTTCCACGTTGTCGGAAATACACTGTAGGTTAAGGAGTGATTGAAAAGATGACACAAAATGGGAAGAATTTCATCCAGAATAGGCACGATCATGTTACGACTTATGCAGTCTGTACCCACTGCGTTGGAACTAAGCGATATTATGCACCTCTTAACATCACAAGCAGATAATTGTTCAAAAAGAAACGGTGGAAAGGCAGGAGTTGGAAGCGATGAAAGATACTGTAGAGTACTTGCTTTATTAGATGGATCATAATATGAAGCCGAACAGAAATGCTGATTTAATGAATTAATATCAAGTACTTTTGGAAGGTCTTGTTGTTTTGCTTTCCAACCCCTATTGTTTTAAGAAATTTCCAGATCTTCGCAGGGTCCCCGTTCTGGACCGAATTATGGATATGCTGGCGTTGCGCTTTCCTACACACCTTGCCGCAGAGGTTCTTCAAAGCTATATATTTCTCACGGTTCTCACATGTAGCCCTACGCTTAAACTTGCACTTGGCTGCAGCTTTTTTTGCAATGAGGGATTTGATTTCTGCTGTAAGCCAAGGTGCAGGCAAGTATCGCACTCTAACGGCCCGGACTGGAGCATGTACATCATAGAGGGCTATTAATTTATGTGTAAAAATGCTGACTTTCTCGTCAGTACAGTCCGAAGCTAACAAAGAACCCCAGTCTAAAGATGCATCCTCACGTAGCCCATTAAGATCCATACCACCAAAATTGCGCTGCATAAGGATTTTGGGTTTGGATTTAGGAGGTCGAAGGTTATAGGAGAGATAGATCAGGTCGTGGTACGAGAATTCGTCAGCTGTGCATTGTCCATGCTTTACAACTAATTCAGTGGAAGAAACAAGGATGAGATCAATTAGGGATGGAGCACAATTAGGAAAGTGATGAGTAACATTTAAAGGCAGGATAGACAAGTTACAAGAGTTTACAATGCTAGTGAAAGTAGAGGCGCGAGCACGCGAGCGAGAATCTTGTTTTTGAAGACAAGTGTTAAAATCACCCAAAACAATTGTATGGCTGTATGATGGTGATAGATGTTCCATTATGTCTGCAAAGGAAGAAAAGAAATTAATTGCAGATGAAGAGGAATAATACACACCAAGCAGAACCTTGGTATGACAAAGCTCCAACTCGATGAATATTGATTCCCCAGCATCTGAAGGCGGCGGTTGAGGAGACATTTGCAAGATATTAAACGTAATATTGTCTCGCAAATAAATTGCAACACCACCACCTGTAGTGGCAGTGTAGCGATCATTTCGTATAAGGTTAAAGTGAGGTAAAGTGTAAGAAGAAGAAGGTAGACAGGGGTTTAGCCACGTTTCCGAAACTAGAATAGCGTGGATGTTCCTACACTCAAAAGTAGTCAGCATCTCTGGGAAATGGGCGTGAATACTCTGTGCATTTATATGGACTACATTAAAATTCTTGGGTACATCGGAAAACTGAGACTTAATAAATTGAGGCAAAGATGGTGGGCTCCCAAAGCTATCATCTGAGCGGTTTGCTGCAGTGTTACTTATGTCATCATCGCTGAAATCATATGCATCTAACATAATAAATGTATTTTTTGTATAATAAATATAAATACAAAAATAAAAATAATAAATATATACCTACAAAAGATAATATTATAATGAAAATTACCAAAAAAAAATGAGAATATTTTAACCCTGTACGTTCTCTGTCCACCCGCTAATTGTGTTGAAACTAAAAACATAAAAAATATTCACAAAACAGTTAAATTGTTTATCACAATAAAATTCGATGAAACCTGTTTGCACTCGCTGCACTTTTTTATTAGGCTGCATGGATTAAAGACCATTGTCTACCGGTAGAAGAAAGAAAAATAAATTATGTAAGGAATTAACTGTCAGTCACTGACCTGTAATAGTATCTGGACTGGTGATCGGTTTCATAAAAGTGTGCCTAATTGAAAATCGCCATTTGGCGCTGACGGCAGCTAGCGAATGCACTTGGAACTAATACTAGTGATGTACAACACCTGTCTTGGTGTCGATAAAAACTTTACCAGATATCGACTACAATGTTAATTTTATTTTTGTACCAATGATGTATACATAATATGAATGACTACTTTAAAGTACCTAAGTAGGCTAACCATCAGGCTCGCGAATTCAGTTTGGCGAGCTTAATATAAAAAAAAAGTGTTTGCTTAAACAGTGGTCGCAGGTATGTTGCCAAAGTAGTGTTACTATTGTAAATCTGCTGAAAAATGACACCGACACACACAGTCATTGGTTGTCTTTAATCATAATTGGGTCATGTTAGAACTTAAAGCTAGGCGTCCAATAGGCGGATGGGCCGGGCCGGGCCGCAACGCAAAAATCCGCATGCCATACGTTTTTAATGAAACTGCGTTTCGTTGCGGCCCGCCTCTAGTAAAGGCAGATGCTACACAATTTCATATGAAACGTACGGCACGCGAATTTTTGCTCTGCGCTGCGGCCCGGTCCGCCTGGTGGACGCCTCGCTTAACGTGAGCCGTGCGAGCGTGCTCCCCGAAGCAGCCAATGCCAACTTCCTATTTTGCCTCAATGGCAGTTGCCATTGAGGCGGAATGCCATTTCCCATTTACTTCCCGAAGCAGCCGTGCCCAGAGAGGAATTTTGTTAAGTGACAGGTTAATTAGGATTAGGATTTATTGTAGTTTTGTTTGTTTGCAGTAGGTAAGTACAGAGAAGGGTAGGTATTTAAAAAAAATATGAAATCACACATTTATTACGGTATATTTTTAAATGCACATCTGTATAATTTTTAAAAGGAAATTATCTATATAAATATATCACATATTTTAAAAAGATTGAAAAACAAAGTAGATTCTCTTAAAATAGGCTTGTGTCCACTAAGAATAAATCTGATTGATGTGTGTTTCTAACGACTATGTCCAATATATAAATAACAAAAAGTAATATAAATTGGTACACAAATTAAGGATTAGGTACTATTATTTTTAGAAAATAAGATTGGAATAAATAGGTATTCCGTCACGTCACATCCAATACCTCTATCAGAAAGTGTGACGTAACAGTTTGCTACTTTGACGTTTGACGCACTCTGGCAGTCTTGAGTCTTGACATCTTATGTCACAAGTCGTGTCATCTTGTGTAATTGCTTAGATTCTCACGTTTTCATAAAATACAACAGATTTCAACAGTAAAAGTTCACCCCTAAACGTTTCTTTTTAGTACTAAAACTTTTTAAAAATCTAAATCACAAAACAAATCATTGAAAGGACTCATAAAAAATAAAGAGCATTGTTGACTTGGCATGAATAGGCCATTCAACTTGGAAACTACTACCTAGTGTTGACTCTTGTTACAAATGACTATGGTCATGGTAACTGTTTACTATCAGGCGGGCTGTATACTTGTTTGGAAATTTTGTGGTATTATAAAAAAAAATACCTGCTTCCTCTGGATTCATTTGGCTATGCTGAGAATCATCAGTTGGTAACTGGACTTGCATATGTACTACAGGTGAATTAGATTTAGGTAAGTTGATTGGACTATCACGGGAGCATGGGTCATCATATGTAGATGAATCAGTTTCTGCAGTGACCAACGATGAATCAGTTTCTGAAAAATATTGAGTGTTGGTTATTTATATTCAATTATATTTCTTAAATACCAAAGAAGTATTCACTAACTAATTTACACCTACCAAGTAATATTGTAGGTATACTGCACTTTTTTAAAGCTGTCCGTGACCCATGTTTTAATAAACAGTCAGTAGAATGTTTTGAACAAAGATAATCTGATGTTTTCGGAGTCCAATTGACAAGCTTCATTTTTTTAGCCACAGTTTTTAACTGTAATCGGAGGGAAACCTGTAATAAAAGGAACATTTAAATATTATGAACAAGAGTAAATAATTAATTATGAACAAAAAATAGTCTCACTAAGTGTTATAATTCAATGTTAGTGCTAGAAAGTTATATTTCACACGCTAGTTAGTTACTGTTTCGATTATCTACTACAATTTTAAGTGTTTATTAATAATTTTAATATGTTCATTAAATTATTAAAGAACTTTTACCATGCCTCTTGTTTTTTAAACTACGAATTTTGGCATTGGACAGAAAATTATCGATATACATTTTGACATCCCTATTAATCATTATAGGTTATAAAAATATTCGTAAAATCCCCGAAACTCGAAGGGTATTCGCTTATGATAGTAAAAAAAACCTAAATTATGGTTTTATAATAATTGTATAAGAATTAGATTCTTAGATTTACTTACTTGTGAAAAGAGACGCCACAGCCCTTCTCGTATCTTGTTTTACAATATACAAACGATCTCATGCTAAATATCTACTTAATTACACTATGAACTAAATTTATACATCAAAACACTTCAAATTTATACCAATCACAGTAATAACTTAAAAATATTCGAAATTTCACACATAAACTCCTTCTGAAATAAACAAACAACGGCCATTTGCAAACTAATTTAGTTCTCAGTGCACTCGACAGAGGCGCTTTGAATCGGCCCAAAAAAGTAGCTGTCATTTTGTATGGAATAGCCAGTCCAGCGATTATTATTACAGGTCAGTGCTGTCAGTTAAGTCATGTGTCATCAGTCACCAATGTCATACATTGAGTTTATTGTTTACAAATTTTACAATTTTAAAGAAAAGTGAAAGTTTTATCTGAACCAGTTATTCTGCTAATTACATTAAATTGACATGAAACAACACTTTTATCGAAATGGTCAGTTATGTGCACAATATGCAAACATTTAACTAGAAAATGCGTTAAGTGCAAGAGATGCAAAGAGTAATACTACAAGAATAAATACTTAAAATGAGTTTTACTGCAGACCGGGATCATTTCTTATTGGGAGCTCTCCTGGACTTCGTCGCAACCTTAGCAGTGGGTGCTGTCCTCTGCACGTCCCACTCAATCCGATTGAGCTCGCTTAAGGAAGCCACACGATGCCGTGAACCATCAGGGCTCAGTACGAAAACATGGCCTCCTCGAGTCCAGCACTTGGACACGCCAACCCGTTCTCGTGCAGCCATGAAAGCTGCATGTCTGGTGCGAGTCAAGAACTCCGAAAGTGTTATCCCAGTGCCTTTTAACTTGGTTTTACTGAACCACACCTTATCACGGACTGCTAACTCCTTGAACTTTATTAAGATAGGTCTAGGCTTGTTTGCACTTGAAGAGCGCCCCATCCTTTGGCAACGTTTTATGTCAGTAACAGCTACATCGGCCAGTTTTAAGTTGCTGGTAAAAACTTTAATCACTGCCTGTGACGTCTGTTCAGACTGCTCTTCAGGAACGCCGTGTATCAACAAAATTTTGCGACGACTCCGCATCTCAACGTTGTCCATCTCACGGGCCAGAAACTCCATTTGAGTACGAAACGCCAATATTGTACTCAGCACAAAGTTCTTAAACTTGGCAAAGTCCGAAGTCAGACTTACCAGATTAGGTGAGTTTGGGATTCTATTGGTACGCTGAAGTTCAGACTCAAATTCTGTCAGCCGATCTTCAATCCCACTCATAGTTGCAGCAAACGAATCCTTCATTGCCTCCATTTCAGTGTTAGAAAATAAAACTGTGAATATCTTGATAAGTTGGTGATATTGATAGGAGATAACACACAGCAGGTGAGTGTACTATATTGGCATCAAGTTTTACTTGAAACTATTATTCCAAATTAAACAATTAATATTAAATAAAGTAAATTAGCAATAGCTCTAAAAAAATGTTGTTATTGTAGCAACTACCCCTTAAACTTTAAAGTACAATAAAAACGGTCAATAGGTTTTAAAATACAATTCAAAAGCGATGTTGCGTGGCTCAATATTATTACTGTTATTATTTTTGACTGCATCCGACATCGAATCGCGTATAAAACTAACTAACCGAAAATGTTTTGTCCACTGTAGTGCTGTGGGCCTATAACAAGCCCTGTGGAACACCATACATTTGTCTCAGTCATTAGACCCAGCCATAGTTCAAACGATAGATCAGAGTTTTATTAGATAAGATTGTGTTAAAATTTAAACACACCTTGTCTAAAAAATAAGCTGTTCTCTCTCTCTGAATTGACTGCTTTAGTTGCTTCAAAGCTTTGGTAAGGTCGAGAATCAGACAAATACCTTGTGTGTTCCACCATTCCATGAACATCAATGAGTCATGGTCTGATGTCGACTAACTGGAATGATAATGTATGGGTCGAAGAGAGAGATTCAAAATGAAAGTCGATTATCTCGACAACACTTGAACCGTCTAAAATCACATGGCTCCTAGTTATCCGACTATAAATGATTGACCCGGGTATTATAACACCTCGGAACGAATTGCCAGAATCCAACTGTCAGACTAAGATAATAAAGCACAGGATACCACCCCGTGCTTTTCGGGGTTGGTTTGGTATAAGAAAACTAAGAAAACCTTTTACAAACCTTTTAAGTATGAAATGGCCTTTCAGTAGGAGTGGAGTCATGGACGAAATCTAATTTTAGTAAATCTTTCAGATACCCGGCGACACTCGGAAGAATGGCAAACTCCTAACGTCACGGCTACCACTCGTAAGTATTCCTAAATTACGTAACCTAACTGTTTAAATTCCAATTTGATACAATTTATCAAACAGGATACCGATCCAGTTCAGAAAATAAAAGATGGGGACATTTATTTATATATTCTTGTTAGTAAATCTGTAGCCTATCCTTTACATAATATGTCAATATTAAAAGTGAAAATAGGAGGAAGTCAGCCTTCTAGGTAGTTTCTTCAAATACCTCAGTTACCAAATTCTATCTATCCTACCATATTTCGTCTTATGGTTATTTTTGTATGTAGTGATCGCTTGAATGCTTGTCTGCACACAAAAAAATTGTAAGGTATGAACAATTATAAGAAAAATAGGTATGTGATGAATAAATTATGCAATGGGCTAGTTAACTTCAACGCATGAAACTTTGTTTATTTTAACTTCTGTCGTAAAATAAAAGTATCCATCAAAGCTCGTAACTAGATTAAAATCTGCCAAAGTCAGATAATTTTAGAAAGAGCTTAGTTTAAGGATAATACAGTTAAAATTGAAGTCAAATATTATTGACTTCAATTTTAACTTAATACTTAACGTCAATTTTAATTGAAGTCAAATATTATTAACTTTCATTTTAACTGTATTATTTTTTTCTATGTGATTGAATATATTTTTATAATTCTTTCGTTTTACCATTCCAGTGCGACATCAAGGCATAGATGTATCTATACCAAATTTAGATGATTCAGAGATCCCGTCTACAGCCCATCACAATGCAGACCTACCGCCGCCATACTCCGAATGTGCTCCAAACAACGATAACCACAAGGACCTCCCAAAATCTTCTGAAGAACCCCCTCCTCCTTACTCAGCCTGCGTTGTGACCTTTTCTAATAAAGATATCCCAACTGTGCATATTAGGCATCCTGCTATTGAATCAGCACACGCTAGACAAGCTGCTATTGAAGGACCGTCTATTAGACAACTTGATAGTGAAGAACCTCTTATTTTAAGACATGCTACTAATGAAGAAACTTCATTTAGACAAGTTACTAATGAAGATTTACATATAAGAGAACCTAGTACTGAAGAGCCACAAACTAGTTCTGAAATAGAAAACGTTTATAATGATCTACTAGAAACAAGACAAAGATCTAACGTAGAACAGTCTAATTTAGATGAAGGATCTATTAGACTCGAATTACTGTTCGACAACGGTCGTGTTGTTGAGAGAACTATAAATGTAGATAGTATAGATAATGTGCCAGAACTAGTCGCTAACGTAGGACGTACCGTGATAGGTGATAAGAGTGATAGCGTAGTGTATGCAGGTGATAGTGTGATAGCCAGTGATAGTCAAGATAGAGTTATATTTGTATAAAGAACAAGCAATAATTATAATGACGCTTATTTTCGATAGATCCTGAAATGGAACTAATAACTTTGCATATTGGTTACATAATCAAAACGTCGCTTTAGAAAATACATGACGAACGATTAATTACGGGACATTTAAAAACATAATATTCTAGAGCGATGTTTAAACAGCGAAGATTTTCTCGTAATTTTATCTATAGGTAGGTACTCATTTTGATCTAGCTAAGGGATATTCGGCGTCTGGTTAGGGTAACATACAGCTAAGGCTCTACAGAACATAAAACTGTGGCCAGTTTGATCTCACTTAATAGGTGGCAAGCCTATTGCTGTAATGAGACAGATAGTTTGTTCCTTCTATCATCTAACTCAAAGAAATGTGGTACAAATCATTGCGACTTTAAATCTAGTCCTGAATTCAAAATTATTTCTGCCAATTTCTAACATTTGTATAGAAGTTTGTGCCTTTACATATATAATAAATATAAAGGTACCTTACATATATAATTTATCAGTTGGATGGTTAACCTTTGTTAATTTATACTAGATGGCACTTTGTACAAATGACTCAAAGTAATTAAACCATGGAGCAAATATAAGAGAGGAGAGGGCCTAAGCAAGCGTGCACTGTGACCGGTCAATGCGGGTCCTGACGTCATCAGTGGGCGTGGCTTAAGTCAGTGCGCTGTCCGCGTTCATCTAGGCAACTTCCGGTTCGTTGTACGCAAATATATGTCAAAATTCGTATTTTCGCGAAATTAGAAGAATTTAAAAAGATAAGGATAAAGTTTTGTGTTCTATCGTGTAAAAATTACTCGGATAGACGTTTTGATGCTATGCATGGCATCACATTTTAGTTGTAAGTATTTTTATTCTTTATTTTCATAAATAGTTCTAGAAACATCTCTGATCCCCGGATACAGTAAAATATTTTTTACTCGACGCTAGATGGCGATACTTTGTGTTTTGGTTACCTAAAATATGTAGGTGCGTAGAGCTCAGTAATAATATAATTTTAATATTGTTAAGTATTTAAACTTATTTAGCAATAATTCCGAAATAAATTTAGGCAACCAAAGATTATTTTTACAAATTTATTTAAGAACTTCGATAACAGACCGCCATCTATTGCCAAGAATAAACAGCATTAAAAACAGGATCGAATTTAGAATTTCACTGAGGAGCCCGATTTTTGTCACTCTTTTACGCTCAAAAGGCGAAATGGCCTTAGCAGAAATTTGGTACAGGAATAGATTATAGTCTGAAATCACACATATTTTAACGCTTTTTATTCCCGGAGTCGATTCCCATGGAATGCGGGAACGACAACAGAACGCTACGTAGGCAAAAGCGCTGGCGCTTTTGTTTCTGTATAAACCTAAGTATGTTCATTGAAAAATTTTCAATGTACTTGCATTTTATCTACGGTTTAACGACAATTGGCGCCAGCTTGATTGGCTTCTTATTAGTAATTTGTTCACCATGTGAGGTTTATTCTTTCATTTTTTTTCTTTAATATTTACCGCTGACAATACAGTAGAGGCTTAATAACTGTTAGAGCTTTGTTAACATATAATTTGAGTTTTGCAAATAAATCATTTTCGCTATAATTTTCCCTATTATTGGTTCCGCATCTTAAACTATATACAACACTCATGGTGTGTCTCTTTATTGCCATTATGGTACTTTAACTAGGGTGCGTATTCTTGCCCATTTGTCATTATTTTGAAGTGACTGCCACGTGAGCGAATGTCAGTCGAAGTCATATTTTGTTATTCTCTCTCTATTAAGACTACTTACAATCTAGAAAAGACTTTATAAAAAAATATATTTTCATAGTGATAGAAATAAAAAAAATAATACACTATTCAATCTTGCTAAGAGTTAATACTCCGGGGGGACAAAATATTCTAACTTCGGCCCTGTTTTCAGTGTACAGTAGTAGTACTACGTAGTAACCCGGAAGTTGAAGTAAGCAAGTAGTTTTGACACTGACCGCTAGATGGATAATAGTAAAGTGGGCGGATACAAACCCCTCCTCACCACACCCTCCCCCCGCGCCGAGTCACACATTGTTTCATAGGGAAATCATATTACAACACCTCCTCTCTTATATTTGCTCCATGAATTAAACGGTATCGTCCCAACATACCTCGAATATCTCTCAATCGATTGTTACGACTTGGTCGGATCACAAAACCGACTATTTATTCCTGGATTCTATAAATTGTAACCATTCCCAGTGTGTTTGATTTTCAGATCAGTATGAAATAAAAAAATGCTTTCATTGTAGTGTCAACGCAGAATTGGCTATCATTATTAAATTAAATTTCTATGTGCCCTTATATGCTAGATTTTTTAAGCAATAATAATTGTAAGTAGTAACTAGTATTCTGTAGAGCTGTCAACAGATGTACATAATTACTTATGTCTAGGCTAGCGATAGTAGGATTCTTTTGTACCTCACTGCCGTAGAAAATAATGTTTTTGTAAGTAAATAAAGTTCATTATCCGATACAGTAGAAATTTCAGGAAATTGTAGGATAATAAGAATAATAATAATAAAAAAGTCTGTTTGTTTAATTTAAACCATTCCAATATCAACGATCCCATACTCACATTTGGCCTGGATTCCCTTAGCGACAGGAGAGACTTTGCCTCCTTATGCGTGTTATACCGCCTGTAAAATGTTTTGTACTCTGAGGAATTGCTTGATATGATGCCTACACGCTACAGCTGAATTCTATCATCGCACCGCTCGCTACAGACATGGTGTACATCTTCACACCTAGCGGCCGCAGCGTTCGATTGCGGTAAGATCTTATAGTGGCTTTCTTTCGGGAACGCTTAGATTGTGGAATGAGCCCCAGCCTCGGTTTTTCCAAACGCCTACAATATGGAGTTCTTACAGGGTTGGCAGCACCAGTGTAGCACCTCTGGTGTTGCAAGCGTTCGTAGGCATCGGTGACCACAGTTAATCTGGTGGGGCCGTTAACTTGTTGGCCTTAGTAGAATAATAAAAAAATAAACCCTTTGAATTCAATCAAAATATAAAATTAGCCTTGTGATGTTGCAGCACCAGTGAAAACTGTCACCCGTACCGTCATTCTCATAGCAATGGATGTAGTCAAAATAAAATGTCATTTATATGCAGCAAAATAGGATAGGGGACCAAACTGAGCCCTGCAAGACTCCGGTATTTGTGGCCACATAAAGAAGCCATCGACGATGACCTAGTGCTTCTATTGTATGAAGATCGGACATCCGGAGAAGAGCCACTTGGACTGTCATTAGTGGTAATTTTTACAGAAGATTTCGGTGTTAGTCCCGGTCGAAAGCTTTAGAAATATCGATGATTTTTTTATTTGACTCGTCAAAATTTGTCGCCCAACGAATGGAAAACCAATGCGACATCTAGCGGATGACTTTCTTCCTTAATTATGCTGGTCATCGCACAGACGTGTGCAGTAAACATAAATATCGTCAATCGAGCTGACATCGTGATGGAAACCACACTAACTAAGCGTCGTGTTCCTCAAGAGCTGTGATTTGTTACACGGATAAAAAAATCACTAAATCAATTAGCAATAATTTTTTTTTCGACACAACATGACAACATGTTGGATAGGTTTGCCTAGCTTTCATGTTCAGCAGTATAATATTAGGCAAAAGACTGCCATAGGGCGCAGACTCGGGCCTTCTCACGCTTGCGCATTACGCATGGCGTCTCATACACCAATCGTTTATTTATAGACAACAAACAAAAATTTCATGACCAAAATATAATACAGTGAAGTGTTAATGCCATATAATATGTGAGTGATTATTACTGAAAGCGGTGGAAGATTTATAAAAGAATTCGAGAACGGTGAGTGCCATACATTTGTTTGTTTACGATTTAGGTACAGTTATTAATGTTGTGGAGAGCTTTAATTTTATACTTATTAGTAACGTAGATCTAGACAACTATTATGACCTAGCCCGTTACCTGATTCCGGCTTGACGTCGACTTCTGGGACACCCAGTATATTGTTTCTATCGAAATCTTTGTTATGAACATGAGTCAAAACAAAAGAAATTGTGTCTTTGTCCTAAGTGTAATTGATTCCAGCAAATTTTAATACGAAAAAGAAAGTGATAATACTAACAAACAATAAAATATTCTTTAGTTAAGTCACAATGAAGATTCTCTAGATTGACAGCCAGATTCGCATAGCAACAGGTAGAGACACTGACAATAGATGAGTGTAGATAGTAGATACAGATGAACGTAAGGACTAAAATCCTGTGCAAATATATCGTTTATCAGGGAATATAACTATGTGAATGGACGACACCGATGCATGCGATATATTTTGCTCACTGTATCTTCTTCGCTTTTAGAGCCGACTCACAGTTTACTCTCTTCTTATCGCCAATTGGTATTGACATAATTGTTAAAATACAGTGTCATGTGAAACCTCGATATGGGGCATGTCTCAGAAAAAGGGGTGCAAGTGAAATTATTTTTGTCGGCATAACCGGCCCCATACACGTACAATATTATTGACTCAATAATATTGCATCAATATTTATTTCCGTCCGAATATAGTCTGTTCAAACCTCAATTTTACCCATTCACGGTCAATTTATTGCTATATTGATCAATTGTATTGTACGTGTATGGGGCCGGTAAGTAGACGAAAAATATGACAGCCAAAAGTAGATTTTTACTCTACAAGATGTGTGTCAAAATATGGTTTTGTAATAAATCGTATTTTATTAACACATAACGTGTCAAATGATCATAGAATCAGCCCCAAGTTTTAGATGAATGCATTTTATGACTTCAATTTTTCAATGCCAATATGTAAAGAAAACAAACACCTATAATTTTACGGGGAAAGTGGCGTTCTGTCGGTCAGAATCTTTATTTATAAAACATAGATTTTTATTAAATACAGCAAAAAATTCTAAATCTATGGATGATACAATTAATATTAGATCATAAATTCACTAGCCCGCCATGCCACCAATATTCGCGCTAAACACGTCTGCGATATATGACATTAATACTCGTACAATTTCTAATTAACCAAAAAATAGGTGTTCAAAAATCAAAACTCTATGGACTTCTAATCTCGGTTCACGTTTATAGGTTCTGAAGATCCATCTACCGTCAGAATGGAAACTCGCCTTTGGGACGCAGCCATGGTGTGGGGCGCTATGGCAGTGGTAGCCATTTTGCTGATAAAGGCTGTCCGCACCCTGGAGAAATGCTTCCACAACAGTTGTTTCGAGTGTGAGTCTTCTACATACATATCCCCTAAGTGGTAGGCAGAGGCATAATATACGCCCACATTTCACCTTATAGTTTTATGTTCCGCGTAATAATAGGTGGTCAGCCTATTGCCGTGTTGAAATGGACAGGCGCAGGTTGTGACGACCTACACTTGAATTTTTTCAAGCCGCCCATAAGGCTTCCAACTTGGCTTAACAAATTGTCATAATACTGACAACCGGGTTTCATTTCAAGTTTTCTTTCTATACGCAATGGATCGTTTTGCTAAAGTGTTTCTTTAGTCGCCTCTTACCACACCCTCGGGGCAAATTGGGGTGGCAACATTTTGTTCTCTTTCCGGTAGTCACACGAAGCAGGAGTCTTCTACATTCTGTGTATATGCCAGTGGTACGAATATGCGCTTCGAAGTCCCATCCCAGGTATCGACCCGGGATGGGAAATATTTGTAAAGTGTGTCATGTCAACTGAGATTAAAAATCTCATGACATGAAACTCTTGAAAATCGATGATGTCCTACACCAATATTGTTGGCATAAAAATGTTGTGGGCCTAGTATTGAGCCTTGTGGCACACCATAAGTTACCTTCTTTTATAGTGTAGCTCAAATTATAGATAGAGAGACACAAAGCTAGCATTCTAGCTTAAATAGCTCTGTGATATGATAGAGCCTGTATAAAAATTTGGCTGCTCTTAGGATGAACTTATATATAACTAGCTGATGCCCGCAGCTTCGCCTGCGTAAAAATTCCTGCTTCCCGTGGGAACCTATACCCGGGATAAAAAGTACCCTATGTGTTATTCCAGACTATAATGTATATCTCTACCAAATTTCAGCCCGATCCGTTTAGCCGTTTGAGCGTGAAAGAGTAACAAACATCCACACTCTTCAAAGTGTCGCATTTTTTTTTTGTTTAACGTGAGGGAAAATCCTCATGAATGCTATGCCGGACTCCTACCGACTAAAAAACCTCACGTCACGCCCAACAGCCTGTGGTTGGGAGCCCCGTGGAAGCCCTCGGAAGGATGTCCGAGAACTCCCAAAAGTGTCGCGCATTTATAATACGAGTATTACTTAGTAAGATGTACATAGTCTATTGAAATGTTACATGAGCTTTGCATTTATTAGAGGACGCAATTTTATTTTTGGGACACAAGCTTAACCTCAAGTTTGTGTGTGTGGGAGTGTGATCTAAGTTGCCGACCCGTTCGGACGTGTGTCATTTTTCTGTATCTATGTTCCACCTAATTATCACTGATTGGCCTAAAGTTGGTTTCTAAATTCTCGTTTTAACTTCAAGCTCATAAACGCAAGTACTCCACCCACTGAGCGTTACTAGAAAGAGCCAAATAACATTAATAGTGTTGCTGTGTCAAGTGTTTCGTGATCGACGCATTTAATTGGCGCGCCACCCGACCCGGATTTGAACCCGATGCATCGTAAACTCTGTAAGCTGTAGCCGCCCCATTATCCCAACGGACCACAAAGACAGTGACGCAGCGAACTAAAATTCACAAACACTACGAACACGCTGTGCTACGGCTTGCGCTACGGCTATCTACGTCATAGACCGTAGACAGACGACCGCCTCCGCTGCTACGCGAGTGGTAACCTGTGAGTACAAGACGGGGTAATACTACGGATCTGGCTGCGTGTGTGCGTGTTGGTTTGTAGCCCTGGTTACACTTTGAGTTTGAATAAGAACTATGTCGACCCCTCGCACACCTCCGAATATTATGACTCATATGCCACAGTCGGATACGGACATTCCGAGCGCCACAGATGAGAGTATTCATAACATTGACCGAGAACTGAGGGATTATCTCCAATGAATGAATTCACAAAGTTCCAATGTGAAATGAGAGAAATGTTTGAAGCTCTAAAATCTAATCAATTGATTATGTTTAATAAATTGGCTGAAGACGTAAACCAGATAAAAACTCAAAACGAAACTATACATAGGAGTAACTTAGAAATTGAGAAATCGATTGAGTCCATTAAAATGAATTATTCTGAAATGAAATCAAAGCTGGAAAAACTTGAGAAAGAGCGCTCAGAGTGTTACAATCATATTTTCAGATTGGAAAAAATCAGCAGCACCAAGGTTGGGTGTCATATAGATGGGATTTGCATCAATAATATTAGCTATGCTGACGACATGGTGCTGCTGAGTCCCTCGATCAGGGCGTTGAGGACTATGCTTAGTTTGTGTGAGACGTATGCTGAGGCCCATGGACTTAAATATAACACAGCAAAAAGTGAGTACATGGTTTTCAAAGCTGGAAATAAGTGCTATACATCAGTGCCAAGTATTTTCTTATGTGGTGAACCGTTAAACCGAGTAAATAAATTCAAATATCTTGGTCACTGGGTTACGGACGAACTGTCAGATAATGTTGATATTGAGAGGGAGCGCAGGTCGTTGGCTGTCCGCTGTAATATGTTGGCTCGTAGGTTCGCACGTTGCACATTACAGGTGAAGAAGACACTTTTTAGAGCCTACTGCCAGTCCTTCTACACGTGCAGCTTGTGGGTTAACTATACGCAGAGGGCATACAGCGACCTGCGAGTCCAATATAATAACGCGTTTAGGGTGCTGATGGGCTGGCCGCGGTTTTGCAGCGCGTCTGGCATGTTTGCAGAGAGCAATATTGACAGCTTTGCGGCAATCATGCGGAAGCGCTGCACATCCGCGTTGCAACGGTTGCGATATAGTTCCAGCGGTATCCTGCGCGTGTTGTCCGAGCGGTGGGACTCCCCAATGCTAAAGCGGTGGGTGCAACTACACGTCGTTAAGTAGTCGCCATGTTCTGTTTTTGTTTATTTTTATATTTTGATTTGATTTGAGAATTTTATTATAGTTTGAAGATGGAATGTATCTATAGGTATTTTAAATTTGATAGAATTTTAATTTTGAGTTATATTGTTTTAATTTAGGTAGTTATTGTTATTTATTTTATTGTAATTTATTTGACTTCATTTGACATTTAATTGAAATGAATTTAGTAATGGTTTTAAAATTTATAGCGAACTACTAATATAGCTTGTAAGACACATGTACCTACTAATAACATATGGATGAAAATCTGAAATAAATGAATTATTATTATTATTTTTAAAAAAAGTAACATGATTTACAACTTGGCTCCCGGTCGTCGTGCATCGAACTGCGTAATGTTCCTTCCAAGGAAAACGAGACCACTGTGGATATCTGCAATTATATAAAAAATGTCAGCAAGGAACTTAACCTGACAGGTGTTGAATGTGATATCCGCGATGCCTATCGCCTCCCAGGCAAACCGGGTCGAAATAGAGTAATTATTGTAGAACTAAACAGTGTAATATTGAAGCAGAAACTACTCACTTCGGCTCGGGAATATAACAAGAGCAGAGTGCCAGGCCAGAAACTTAACACAAACCATATTGGTATACTTGGCCAACCGTCGGCGATATACCTGTCGGAGTATTTACCTGGTTCTACTAGAAGGCTCTTCTATCAGGCACGTGAATTTGCTAAGAACTATTCCTATAAATACTGTTGGACTACAAATCAAAAAATTTTCTTACGCAAAGATGAATCTACCTTGGAGCGGATCGCAATAAAGTCTGAAGAAGATCTCATCAATTTAAACAAACAAGATTGACTAGAAACAATTTGTCCAAAAACTGTGTCTTTCGTTCTATTGGTATTTCACTCTGATATACAGCACCGCATGATTTGCTCGTATGTAAAGGATAAGGATTTTCACCTTCAGACACACTTAAGAATCCCATTATTTTATTTTTATATCATACTGCACTCGTTCTCATTCCTGTTTGCTTGTAAACATTATTTTGTAGTTAAGAAGATGTTACATCTCATTTTCGAATTACACATGACTCACGCACTAATACACAAACACGTAAATTCACACATACACTGTACATCTATATATATAAAAATCAATGCCACTTTTCGTTGTAATTTTATAACTCAAGAACGGGCTCACCTATCCAAACCAAATGTTTAGGCTTTGTTCGGACTATTTATTATTATTATTATTATTATTATTATTATTATTGATAAATCAGGCAGGCAGTTGCTTCAACTGATAATTGCCTGTATCATGTCATTCTATGTCATTTTCTCCTTTCTATGAATTAAAAATATGTCCAGTTTATTCTTAAATTGATTCACAGTTTGTGCTGATATAATATCGTTAGGCAGCTTGTTCCACTCTCTAACCACTCTATTGCTGAAAAAGTGCTTGTGTGGGTTGTTGTTAGAGAGGCTGGTGCAGAGTTTGAGGTGGTGGCCCCGTAGTCGATTATTAGTGTTAAAAATAAGCATTTTCTGAAAATCCCGCAAGTCATAATGTCCATGCAAGATCTTGTATGTTTCTATGAGGTCACCACGTTCTCGACGCGCCTGATTTAGTAGATGGTTTATGTGAAGTTTGCACAAAATCGGTCGAGCGGTTCTTCATTTATCACGCAAACGAAGTTGCGCGGGTCAACTAGTACTATTCTAAAATCTTTCATTCATATTATAATAAATACATTGAGGCATACTTACAGACATACAAACATGCACGCATACATACAAATAAAAACATTTGCCACACATACAACGAAAGTGACCTATTCTACATATGTGATTATGATCTACCAAATTTGAGCGGTGATAGTACTGGGGGGCGGGTGTCTTTCGTTCTTTTGTTTATTATACAGTTAAAGTACAAATCATACTTCAATGATTGATGACATAAATACAGTGGCAGAAGAACTTGAGACATTCAAGGCTCCTCCGTCTATCCTTTGCTCAACGGAAAAATGTTTGGACTATTTGTCAACAATAAATAATCGGTTTACGATCTTTCACTTAAATATTAGAAGTATAAATAAAAACTTCGACCAATTGCATGCAATGCTCAACAAGTCATTTGAATGCGATATCATAGTTTTATCAGAGTGCTGGCTATCTACCGCACTTTATATACCCGATCTTGATGGCTAATTATTCTTACAGTACAAGAAATCTTATAAATCAGAATGACGGTGTAGTTATTTATGTGAAGAGAGAATTGGGTCACTTGATTACTATCGAACCTCATAATATTCAAGAGTTTAGCTGTTTAATATGCAAAATAGGCAACGACATTGCTATAGTGAGTTTATATAGATCTCCCTCCTTTAAATATATAGACAATTTCTTAAACGAACTAGATAGTATTATCTCATCATTGGCCTCTTCTAAAACTATTTGTATTGTGGGTGACATTAATATAGATATAAAGCCGAATAACGCTGATAAAAGATCACGTGAATACCAAAACTTTTTGATGTCGCACGGCATGGTCCCAACACGTTTCTACATCACTCGGGAAAAAAATGTCTGAACCATGTTATACTTAAAACTCATCTTGCGTCTGTGACTTTTGTATTAGAAAGTTACATAACTGATCACCGCCCAACGGTTTTGTCCCTGTCACTTAGAAATCCCATTAAATCATCCGCAATTTATCGCCATAAAATTAATTTCACTGCTATACGCGAAGAAATAGAGACTGAGGATTTTTTTCCTGTACTTTATTCTTCTGACGTAAACTTTGCTACAGAATATTTGATAACACATTTATCGAAAATAGTAAAGAAGCATACCAACTTTTATAAAATACCGCGTAGAAAAGTTAACATTAAGCCATGGATAACACAAGGTTTAATACGATGTATTAGAAATCGGGATAAAATGCACAAGAAACACAGGGCCGATCCCACAAATATTACTCTTAAAATTACCTATATTAGGTACCGTAATTTTCTAAATAATTTATTGAAAAAACTTAAACATAACTACGAACGAACTCTGCTCATAAATTCCAAAAATAATATCCGTGCCACTTGGGACGCCATTAGGACAATTACGCATTCTAAAAAAAAGGTTTCTTCTGCCTCACAACTGTTGAAAATAGACGACGAACCTCTGCGTTCGGCAAATGCAGTTAATAGGTATTTTACCAATATAGGTAAACAACTAGCTAAATCAATTCAGGAAACACCCATCAATCCACAAACACCTGTATCAAGTAATAACTTACTTGATGACACTAAACTAAGGGATTCTATGGTTCTTCTGGACGCAGATTACTCGGAAATCGAATCCATTATAAAAAAGCTTCGTAGGGATTGTGCTGTTGGAGTGGACGGCGTTCCGTCATCTATTCTACAAGACTCGTGCGAGACTCTTGTGCCGCTCATCACGCACATTTGTAATTTGTCATTTGCTACAGGAGTGTTCCCCAACATATTAAAAAAGGCCATTGTACACCCGATTTTCAAGAGTGGGGATGCTAATATTGTCAGTAACTATAGGCCTATATCAGTTTTGCCCGCTGTGTCAAAGGTATTGGAGAGAGTCATTAATAATCGTTTAATCAACTACTTAAATTCTAAAAGCATCATCTCTGCAAATCAGTTTGGATTCAGGCGGAATATTTCCGCAGAAGATGCCGTCTTGTCTTTTGTGACCGGAGTGGCCGATTTTATGGACAAGAGTCAGAAGTGTTTGGGCATTTTTATGGATCTCTCCAAGGCCTTTGATACGGTTTCAATACCCATTCAAAGTTATCTTCACCTCACTGCAGGGTTCTAGCCTATGCGGACGATACCGCTCTTCTCATTGATGGATCGAACTGGGATGAGTTACAGATTTATGCGGAAGCCGCTCTTTCTAAGGCTACGTCTTGGTTTCGGCAAAATTTACTAACCTTAAATCTGGACAAAACATGCTACATGACCTTCGCCCACGAAACAAGTATGGCCCCGTCCCTAGAAAATTACACGCTAAAAGCTCATTCTTGTAATGAGCCATTCTCTGACTGCAACTGTAAACTGATCACCAGAGTAACACAGGTTAAATATCTCGGTGTTTATATCGATGAATCTCTAAAATGGAAGTACCATATTAATGTGTTAGAAAAAAGAGTTGGGAAACTCATCTACATTTTTAGACTCCTCCGAAATTCTGCAGATATTAACACTCTCAAATTAACTTACTACGCTCTGGTTCAGACAATCTTATCATACTGTATAACATCATGGGGCGGTGCAGCCAAAACAAACTTATTGCCTTTAGAGAGAGCTCAAAGAGCCGTATCAAATAGCCGCTCAGATAGGGTGTGTCCCATAATTAGACACAGAACTAAATTTGCAAAACGACACTACTCAGTCATTAGTTGCTACCTATATAATAAAATCAATAAAATTATACACATCTATCCGCTAAATTACTATCAGTGCAAATTAAAATTAAACATATGGCTTCAAAAATTAACTTATGAGACTACAGAGGAACTACTGCAACCAATATCGTAATAATTACCTGATAATAAGAATGTTGTTTCAACCTTAGTCCCCGTGTATAATTAATTCAATTGATAAAAATCATAATTAGTAGTTAGATGACGCTAGATTTCAGCTCATTAAATGATATAAAACTTGTCTGCTAGTCTCCACGAATTACATAAATCCGTTACGGATGCATAATACATAAAACATGGGTCACGAATACATAGAATACATAAACTAACTAAACACTTGCTGTAATCACAATCACACACGAACACTTCTATACCACATAACAAGCACTCAACACTCACACTTCCACTCTTATCTATTATTTTTTATAATCTCTTTTTTATATTTTTATTTTTTTTCCTCGTCTGGTCCTCTTTTAAATAGGTATCTACCTAGTTTGAGGACGCAGAAAAAACAAATCCAGTACAAATTGACATTGGTTGCGATGGCTGCAAAAGCGCTGTTTGTGGTTATCCTTATCCTACCTGTAACACAGTGTCAACTAGCATGGGAATGGCAGGGGTTAATCCGAACGGCTTTGCGGCTAAATGTGGAATGTCATATTGGATATAAGTGTTAAAATGTTTAAGTCAATAAAGATTACTTACTTACTTAAAAAAAAAAAAAAAAAAAAAAAGTTTGTGGGGTCGCCACCCTTGTCCCCCGGCCGCCATCTTGAAAAGAGGGGGAAAAAACACTTTTATCGCAATATTTCGGAAACTATGAGTCTTACAAAAAAATTGTAGAAGAATAATTTGTAGCATATTGTTTTGCCTACAAATGTGTATATAACATAACAAAAAAAAAAATTTCAATAAAAAATAAAACCGACTTCAAAGAAATCCTGAAAAATAAAATTTACTTAGCACAAAGTAATATGTATTTTGATTTATCAGATTTTATTCAATATCATATTGAAGTCGGCGCCAAGTAAACCTATAGTTTTATGTAGGTATTATTCATGGCACCAACTTCAATATTATATTGTATAAAATCTGATAAATCTAAATACATATTACTTTGTGCTAAGTTAATGTTATTTACAGGATTTGTTTGAAGTCGGTTTTATTTTTTATTGAAATTTATTTTTTCATTATTTTAAGTGACGGGTGAACCGAAAAATATATCTATCTAGGTGAAAGTTCTCATCAATACAAATTAATCAAGCCCAAACACAAGGTAGCTACTGTAAATCGTTAAGGAATTCCCTCGACTGTCTTTCGGTTCCATCATCAGATCGACTCCAGACATTCATTAAATTGTAGTACATTAAAGCACTGAATTAAAAAGTTAACAAACGCACTACCTAGTTGTCCCTACAATTTTCGGTGGTTGCCCTCGATTTCTCCTGAATCCCATCATCAGATCCTGACCTGGTGAAATTGGGACCACCTCAAAAGTAAACTCTATCCAACAAAAAGCAGATTTGAAATTTGTCTATAATTGATGAAATATTGGTGAACATACATAAAACAATGAGAACTTTCTTTTTTTTAAAGTCGGATCTATCAATCTAGGTGTAAAGTTCTCATCAATACAAATCAATCAAGCCCAAACACAAGGTAACTGCTGTAAGTTGTTAAGGAATGCCCTCGACTGTCTTTCGACTCTATCATCACATCGACTCTAGACCTTCATTAAAATGTAGAACATTAAAGCACTTAATTAAAAAGTTAACAAGCGCACTAGTTGTCCCTACAATTTTCGGTGGTTGCCCTCGTTTTCTCTTGGATCCCATCATCAGATCCTGACCTGGTGAAAATGGGACCACCTCAGAAGTAAACCCTATTCAACAAAAAAAGAAATTTTGAAATTCGTCCATAATCTACGGAAATATCGCTTAACATACCTACATCGCCGGTTGACATCGATGGGGAGGAATTCTTTGACACCTGAGCGAGGCATTGTCAGTCTTGTCACTACCCTCCCATCTGTTTTTGTTGTTTATTTTCTTAAAGTTAACAAACGCACTACCTAGTTGTCCCTACAATTTTCGGTGGTTGCCCTCGATTTCTCCTGAATCCCATCATCATTAGAATATAAGTAATTTTAAATTTTTCATTTTGTAAATATACCTATTATTATAATTCATTGATAAATAAAAAAAAAAACATACATAAAAAAAAATACATACAGACGAATTGAGAACCTCCTCCTTTTTTTGAAGTCGGTTAAAAATTTAGATTTTTTTTATAAAAAAAATCTTTTTTGCTCTATAACTTTTTTATACATTCTACAAAACAAAATACCTCAGACTAATCTTGTAGATGATCTTTTACGAGAAATTAAAAAAAAAACGCCACAGAGCAAAAAGAAATTTTTTTGTTTATAACTTCTTTAATTTTTAATTTAGGGCAAAAATTTGTTTAACATATTTGTAGGCAAAACAATTCGCTACAAATTGTGACTTCACAATTTTTTTGTAAGACTCATAATTTCCGAGATATTGGGAAAAAAGTGTTTTCACCCCTTTTTAAGATTGCGGCCGGGGGACAAGGGTGGCGACCCCACAAACTTGAGGTTAAGCTTCTATTGAGACACATCTTCCAAAAATAAAATTGCGTCCTCTAACAAATGCAATATTCGCTCCTTAAATTGTAACATTTCAATGGACTAATATGTATAAGAGTCGAATCTTTAAGTTTTGTTTTGGTTAAGAAAACCACAAAATTATGATAGGGAACAGCAATATAATAAAGTAGTTGAGATAATTATGTTGTAAATTCACTTAAGTTTTTTTGTTTACTAGTTAAGTCGATTGATTAGGATTTTGTTTGGTTTTATAGGCATATACTTAGAGAAGTCGCGGGTTCGAAACCCGTTTGGAGCTGAAACAATGTCTCCATGATGCCCTTTCTCAAAATTTTGATTTCATAAATAATTTCTTTCTATAGGAATGATGCACTGAACAAGTCCAATTCGAGTAGGTAATTATTTATTATCCTTTCACTCCTTTCAGACACACGGGACAATTCAGAAGAATGGCAAACGCTTAACGTCACCGCTATTCCTCGTGAGTAAGCTCCAATTAATATTGCTATTTTCAATTTAAATTCGCTATTACATTATTTTATCTAAGTACCTAGTCAATTATTTCGAGAAAAATATCTAAATTAAAATTGAGAGGAAACACATGCTGTCTTTTTTCTTATTAAATAGCCTTATTTATGTAGAAGCTCAAATTGCTTAAATTCTCTCATTTCAGTGCAACATCAAGACATAGGCATATCTGTGCAAAACTTAGATGATTTAGAGACGTCTTCTACAGCCTTGCACAATACCGTGCTACCGCCACAGTACCCCGAATATACTCTGGATGATGATAACTGCAGGGCGCTCTCAAATACCTCCGAAGATCTCCCTCCCCCTTACTCCACCTGCGCTGTTACTATTTCTAATACAGTTATACCAACTGTACATGTTAGGCATCCTACTGTTGAAGAAGAACATGTCGGACAAGGTGCTATTGAAGGACCATCTATCAGACAACTTGATAGAGAAGAACTGCCCAATATTAGACATTCTACAAATCGAGAAACAAGTTTTAGACTAGTGGCTAATGACGGTTCATGTATTAGACAGTCTACTCTAGAAGAATCTCAAACTAGTTTTGAAAGAGAAAACGTGTATAATAATCTTATAGAAATTAGACTACGATCTAATGTAGAACAGTTGTATTTAGACGAAATAGCTATTAGAGAACCTCTTATTAATGGAGGTACTCCTAATAAAGCAACCTCTCGAAGCAAAGTCGCTAACGAATAAGCACACATTATTAGACAATCTACTACTAAAGAAGCTCAAACCAGTTCTGAAATAGAAAACATTTGTAATAATCTGAAACTAGACAAAGGTTTAAGGCTGCAATGTCCGACCTTGACAAATCCTAAGGCAATTCGAACAATTGATTGGAGCGTACGCTTTTGCAGGATTTCATTCGAATCTAATACATTATAATATTACTGTTATATAACTTAGCGTATGCAGTGTGATAAACAGTGAAAGTTAAGATAGTGTTATACACAAATTAAAAAAGTCTAAGCAACATGCTTAATGTTACATATCCTTCAAATTATATTTGTCAATGATTCTGCTTTTTTTTACCATAGGCAGGCAGGTATGTAACCTGGATTGATATTCTGGTATAATAATTTGGAAACCTGAAATGGTAATCTGGAACCAAAAATGGTTACATGCCACCAAAAAAAAAAGTAAAATAATTACTTTCAGTAAAATAAAAAGTAGAATAATTTAACCAATATAATTTCGTTTCGGACTGTTGGTTCCACTGCTAAGTTCCACTAAGGGGTCCAACAGGATTTTCAAACATTAATGGACCTTATTAGTTAGTGGATCCAACAATATTTATTTTATCCTGGATTTTTTCGGGACGAGTGACCCCACTTACCACATTTGACGTAAACCTCTGTGGTTTAAAATGATATTAAAAATAATGTCTGGTAATGTCATGTGGCTTTTGATGCTTTTTATGACTTGTACTATGAATTAGAAAAGTGTTCAGTACTTATTATTAACTTTGTTTTTCATGTTCTATATGAGTTAAATGAAGATCGATTACCAAAGAGGATCGGCAAAACAAATGACGATCGGCAAAACAAATGACGGTCGGAAAACAAAAGACAAACAAAACAAATAACGGTCGGATAAACAAATGACGATCGGCAAGGCAAATGACGGTTGGATAAACAAATGATGATTGAAAAAACAAAACAAATGACTTATGCATGTTCAAAAGGTCGCGAATTGGCAGAACTATGTAACATTGAGCATAAGCATGTTGCTTAGACTTTTTTGATGTGTATATTTTTTCTTATACAAGTTTCAATTTACAAATTAACAAGCACCCAAGTTTGGGATCTCGCAGAATTTTTAATGCAGCAGCAAGTTTCAAGCTACCATGTTGTGGAAATAAATAGGTACTTAATAAATATGAAGCGCTCATGGCCCCGCGGACTCAGTGTTCTGTAAACGATCACTGCAGTAAGCAACTTTCACTATGGCCGGTTCATGGATGGGTGACCATCCATGTGATCACTTTGTGATATTTATTTGAGCGTTTCCGTGCTTCGGAAGGCACGTTAAGCCGTTGGTCCCGGTTGCCAGTAAAATGGCAGTCGTTAAGCTAAGTTGAAGGCTTTATTTCAACAGCAGGCAGTCACAACCTGTGCCTGTCCATTTAAACACGGCAATACGGCTCACCACCTATTACGTGGGACAAATTATACAAAAGGTGAAATGTGGGCATATCCAATATGCCTCTGCCTACCCCTTCGGGGATAACGGCGTGACCATATGTATGTATTAGTGACCGAAGTTTCGGTTTCGGTTTCGGTTTCGGCCAGTTTCGGCCAAAAAATCGAGTTTCGACCGCAGTTTCGGTTTCGGCCAAAATGGGCCGAACACTTTCGGCCGGGCCGAAACTCACGTGTTCATTAATTTTGAGTACCTGGCTCTGCTTGTGACGTGGTTGGGGTCAGCCCAACCATGTTACTAACCGAAAATTTACAGATTTACAAAGGACTTCCAATCAATATTTATAATAATACAATTTTTACGGAATCCTAAAAAGGTGATCTAGGATATTACATAACCCTACCCCTTTGTTGTCGGTTTTAGTGACTTTGTTGGTCGTCTGTCTGTCTGTCGCCACGCTGTAACTCATGCACCGTGAACCGTGATAGTTAGACAGTTAAAAATTTTGCAGATTTCTCTTGCCGCTATAGCAACAAATTAATAATATTAAAGGGGGCCTCCCATACAACATTCGTGATTTTTTTGCCGCTTTTCTTGTATGGACCCCTACGTGAGTTAGTCCGACTCACTGTTGTCCAGTTTTAGTTGCATACTTCTAGAATGTATCCAAAACCAGACAAGAGCTAGTAGCAAGGCACCGTGTGGTTTTAGTCGGTAGGAGTTCGCAACAGCATCTATGAGTAATTCCGCATGTAGATGAATTAAACTCATCTTTAAGTGGAGATATTTCTAAAATGAACACTTGAGAAGATTTATACCGTTGATTGATTGCACTTGGTAAAACTTGCTACACCTATTGAAAAAATAACCGGCCAAGTGCAAGTCGAACTCTCGCACGGAGGGGTTAAAGTGGGACCCTATAAACGAGACATGAGGCCTAGCTGTCCGTCTGTCTATTAGTCACGAGGTTGTATCGCTGGAACCGGGCCAGATAGATTTAATCAGTAGTACAGTAGTCCTACCGATTAAAAACCACACGTATCCTACCTAACAGCCTACGGTTGGGAGCCCCGAGTATGCCCTCGGAATGATGCAAACTGCGGCCGCGTCTTTGGGGGGGGTTATTCAGTTATTATCCCGCTTCTTGATGATGTGCATGAATCGCTCACGTCACGCTATCATCTAAGGCCTGCTTCTGTAAGTCTGTCATGGAGGCTGATAGTATGGGGCGCCACCTCAGACTGTGGAACTCGGGTGGGAGAGTTCTCTCCCGCTTCCTCCCCGCCGTCTCTTCCACGAGCATGACCTGCTCACAGGAAGAGGCCTATGGCCCCGCTCCAGCGCCTCCTTGCACCATTTAAACAATGACGCAAGGGCCCTCGCTTCCTCGCTTCCAGGTCCCATAGAGGGGTCCCGGCTAGAAGACATGCCGCCTCAACTGAGATCGTGCGGTATCCCCTTATCACCCTGACAGCCGTCGCCTTCTGCGGGCTAAGCACTCTAGCCGCATTGATGGCCATCAGGATCTCCGATCATACGGGGGCCCCGTTAGGCCCCGTTTAGGGCCATGCTTCGCACCATCCCAAGGTACAGTCTTCTGCAGGGAGCGTTGGGTCTCCTGATATTGGGCTCCCTCAGCTATAGGACCAAACTTCGGAAGTGGTATCCGAAGTTCCACCGGCTATCGAGTACGAGCCCCAGATACGTCATCGAGAGCTCGATGCCGATGCTGACGCCCCCTTTATGTAAGCTAGATCCCGCAGGTGGCCTTTAGGGCTGCATCTTGGTACGTTGCTTCTAGCGCTGTAATGAGGGTGTCGTCGTAACACGTTACGCCGACACCTCTAGAGCAACGGACCACGCAGAACCCAATCGTAACCGATGTTCCATAGAAGCGGTCCTAAGACCGATCCCTATGGAACGCCGAACGACACATCTCGACGACCCTACCCTAGCCAGCTCTGGTAGGATAAGGCCCTCTCGGAAAGATAGGCCCCGACAATTTGACGGAGGTATTCCATGGTAAATAAGCGCCTCCCAAACGCATCTCCAGGGCAAGGTGTTAAAAGCGTTGGCGATGGCAAGAGATACTGCAACCACCACCTCACCCTGTTATATTGCCGCTATAACAAAAAATACCTACTAAAATCTGAAAAAAGCATCCACACAACAATCGTAATTTTTGTACCCAATGTTTGTAACGGAACCCTCTCTACGGGAATCCGACTTGCACTTGGCTGTTTTTTTTCTTTTTCAATATGAACACGTGAGTTTCGGTTTTGATTTCGGTTTCGGCCGAAACTGACCCTGAGGCCGAAAGTTCGGTTTCGGTTTCGGTTTCGGCCGAAAAACCAGTTTCGGTCGGACACTAGTATGTATGTATAAATATTTGTGAATATTCTCACACAACGTGTTCTATCGCCAACGTATTATTAGCTTGTGCTATGGGATCTAGGCGACTGATAGACATACTTACATATGTCTAAATACATACATATTTTAAATAGAACACACCAAAACTCGGAAACAAATATTTGTAGATCACACTAAATATATAGCCTGATCCGGAAATCGAACCCAGGACTGTGTAGCAGGAGTCCTGGGTTCGATTTCCGGATCAGGCTATCTAAATACATACATATTTTAAATAGAACACACCAAAACTCGGAAACAAATATTTGTAGATCACACTAAATATATAGCCTGATCCGGAAATCGAACCCAGGACTGTGTAGCAGGTGGTTAGACTACCGAATGTGCCCCGAGGCAGTCACTGTTACTTTAATGAAATTACCATCAGAGTACAGTACCCGGCAAACAATTTGAGCATCGCGTGAGGTGGTGGGAGAAAGTTTGCGCATGTACACTTACGTGCAAAAATATTGTGTCATATTTAGTTATTATTGGCAGTTTATTGTGTGAGCTAATAACTTTTAGTCGGTGGTATAGAGAGAAAAGAGATCACGAAAGTCAACGTCGTTGCTCAAGAAGTTTGCCGGTTACTGTAACAGTGTACCAAAATCTAATCAATCAGTTAAGTAGCTATGTGAATTTGAGTGAAATCACTCCCTCACCCAGGAAGTGAAATGTTCATCTTAAAAATTTAATAGCTAAGAACTATATTAATCACATTGGCTTTCAAACAAACAAAAACATTACACATACTCTGAAATTTGTCTTGCTACCTTAATGAGTGCCTTAATTTATTGATTAACATTTATAAATACAATTATAAAACAAAATGTGTTTCTTTTTTATACCCAACTAGCGGACATCACGCGGTTTCACCCGCGTAGATCCCGTTCCCGTGGGAATACGGGAATAAAATATAGCCTATGTTCACCGCAAAGAGTGTAGCTTTCCAACAGTGAAAGAATTTTTCAAATCGGTCCAGTAGTTCCGGAGCCTATTCGTTACAAACAAACAAACAAACAAACAAAAAACAAATCTTTCCTCTTTATAATATTAGTATAGATAAGAAAACTACCGCCGCGCGCACTCCAGCGCCAAGACAACAGGGGTGCCGCTGTTGACATCGAAATTATTGTGTGATGTTACACGATACAATTATTCATTGGAGATCACTGATGCAATGCTAAACTACCCTTTGGGGGGTTGATTTGGGTGTCATCCAAGCTTGAGGCGTGACTGAAACTCTCACGCCGCGCAGTCGTCTTTAGCCTGCTTCATTAAGGACGGCGAGCAGCCTTCCCTTCGTGTAGTAGTCGTGGCCGAAAACAGACTGCATCGTGATCGTCAGAGATTATCGTTCGGAACCCCGGGTGGGATGCTACCAAGCAACACGTTAAGTACTACTGGAAATTCAACCACTGTCTACGGTCGGGAACCCTGGTTGAGCCCACGGAAGGATGTCCCAGGATTTTCCACAGTCTCTGACTCAAATACCGCGTCACCTATTGCTTCGGGTACTATATACCATGTCTTTGGGGCTTTAGGCGTTCAGGTATACCACATTTGGGGCGCGGCGCGAAGTGTGTGTTAAACTTTCACGTCATACCGGTCGCGCCGTCTTGGGCCTGCTTTTGTAAGGACGGCGAGCAGCTGCCCCGCCGTCCTCAGGTCGACCCTACACATCTAGGTATCTGAGGTTCCCGGGTATTCGTCACCTTAGTTATGTGTAAGGTTTTTATTTCACGTATAGAAATCTACATGGATGCTAATCCAAACTCCTGCCGACTGCAGCTACACAGTACCTACCTACGGGCTGAGAGTTCCAGGTAAGCCCTCGGAAGGATGTCCCAGGTATCTTTAAGGTGTAGAGGCTTGTCTTGCCTTAGTATTTGTACCAAATTTCAGCCAAACCTACAGTCGTTAGAGCGCAAAAGAGTAACATACATCCATACTATTCAAACATCCATCCAACCTACTCACAAACTTTGAATTTTAGCCCCTTTCTATAAAATAGATTGCAGAGGGGCTCATGGCGAGACCTGTGTCTGTAGTCTGTGACTCTGTTGCATTATATTACGTCACTAGGTCACGTGGATAATCCGTTCAAAGTTTGAAATAAAACAAAAATGACAACGTCAATCGGATTGAACTTTCACTTTCACAATAAACGTTAGAGGGGCAGGCGGGTAAGACCGTCTCACGGCTTCTTGTATAATATGCAGTAGTAAGTATTTCTGTTTGACATTTCATGATGGACAGAGAAATGTTTACTAGTGATGGTTCCGGTTTACCACTGTTGACCGAAATTCATTTGATCATTTGACGTGTGACCGAAAAAACATTAAGTATGCCATTCTACTACTGATCGAATGAACAATTGACCAAAAAAGTTTTTATCAAACAAACATTTGGCATTTTTACTACTGATCGAATGAACGTTTGGTCGAAAAACGGTTGACTAAAAAATTATTTTAACAGAGGCTGTATCAAAATGGCTAGGTTAGGTTAGGTTAGAACTGCGACCACAACGCACGAGCCGAGCGAGCGTACCGCGGCAGCGGCCGGCGAGTGCCAGTACCGAATTCTACTTATTTCGCTTTTGTTTGTTAAAATATTCTTGAGTCAATTGTTTTTCGACCAAACGTTCATTCGATCAGTAGTAAAAATACCAAATGTTTGTTCAATAAAAACTCTTTTGGTCAATTGTTCATTCGATGAAAAGTAGAATGACCTAATGTTTTTTTTGGTCACACGTCAAATGATCAAATTAATTTCGGTGTAGTGGTAAACCCTGTAGGTTCTGTTGTCGCTATACCGATCAGCAAATACTAAAAGCAGAAAAAAAGCTTTAAAGCTACCTTCAAGAAACTTTTTATTTGTCCTTTTTTGTACGGAACCTGCGAATGAAACTCGCACTTGGCCGACCGGCCAAGTGCCAAGTATAACATATTCGTGAAACTCAGGGGTGTGAAATTCTATGATTCTACGAATACAATCTGTTACAGGCTTTAAAATCCCCAGGTATGGCTCAATCACTAAAAATAGAACGGCCTCCTATCGATTAATATTTCGGAGAACAGATTTTCACATTACGGAATTCGCTGAATAAATAAAATTACAATATCGCAGACGTAGCGTGGCATCATAATAAGGTGGCAGACAAGCATACGGCCCACCAGATGTACCGGTGGTCACCGCAGCCTATGAACGTTTGCAACACCGGAGGCGCCTCACTCGCGCTGCCGACCCTGTGAAAACCTTCTAAGACCCCTTTTGAAGAACCCCACACCGTAGGCGTTTGGGAAAACCGAGGCAGGGAGATCATCTCACAATCTAAGCGTGCGTGGAAGAATGCCCCTATCGGATCTTACCTCCTCAAGCGCTCCGGACGCAATGTGTGAGGACGAACAGCCTTTCTGTGGCTTACTCTGGTTCTAGCAGACAAAAAGCGGGCAGAGGTTCAAGCGGTCAGTCATGCGTCCTTTGTGTTGCAATACATTACATAGCTCACAGGAGGCGTTCAAGCTTGTAGTACGTAAGCTATGAGAACACCAACGTTTGACCGCGTGACCGCTCTTTGTGTGATAGATTCCTAAGGATGTACCACACAAGGTTTAATGTTGACTTTTTGAAGTTGAACAAGAAAGCCGTGAGATTGGTCTCACCAGACTGCCCCTCTCTAACACGTTTATTGTGAAAGTTCAATCCGATTGACGTTGTCATTTTTGTTTTATTTCAAACTTCAAACAGATGATCGAAAAAACCGCGCTGTACTTGAGACTTGCGTATCGCCATTTTTTACTGATTTAATTTGTATCTATTTATTTTACTGGAGACTGGCAAAATCGTTAATAAACGGAGGGCCATTCATTAAAAGAAGAAGAAGAAACAGATGATCCACGTGACCTAGTGACGTAATTTAATAAAACAGATACGCAGACTACAGACAAAATCTGGACATGAGCCCCTCTGCACTCTATTTTATAGAGAGGGGCTAAAAGTTGGTCACATCTGAATGTTCATTGTAACCAGAATTCAAAACAAAAATTACATCGATATTGAATTGGCCTCGCGGAAGCTTGAAGTCCTAAATAACAAGGTCCCTAACAAGAATAATGTTTGTATAGTCCTATAAATTAGGAATGAGTGACGCATGTGATTCATCATGTCATGAAACTTTATTATTGGCTAATATTGTCCTTTACCTGTAAAATTAAACATGAGTGTAAAATAGTTGTTAAGTTTCTGAATAAATAAATAAATAAATAAGGTGAGGCGGTTCTTCACGCCACACCAGAGGTATTTACTAAACAAGACGCAGATTCATCCCTGCGTCGAACATTACTGGCTCTCATTGCGATGACTCTCCGAGGCACTTATTAGACGCACTTGTTGCTATGCAGGGGCATGCTAAGTCTTGGAACCGTTGGCGAAGCGAAGGACTAAATTTTTAGAGCATTCTACCGAATCTATTACGGTAAGTATTCTGAAAAGATGGCTGACAAGCACGAGATGGAAATTGGTTTCCGTAGTCTTAGTAGCTTGCAACATCAGAGACGGTACACTCGCGCTGCCGATCCTGGAAGAATCTTCTAAGATAAATCAATACATATAATAAAAACGTACAGTAAAGGGCCAAAAAGAATGCACATCGAGCTTTAGAAAGAGGCAATCGGCTAATTTCGACTTCGTATAGCGATATCTGTGTCGCACACACCATGACGTTTGTTTTGTCAGTCATGGTTCAAATGCGAGAGAGTGCAGTCGCTTATCTAAGCCAATAAATATATAGAGCTGCTAAAACCCCTATAAAATTTAATTTGTACCTACTATGGCATCTATAGGGAAAAAAGGTAAGCCGTTAGTCTACCAGTCACGCGAAATTATCCATAATGTTTATAAATATTTTTTATCTGAAGCCAACCAATTTAAAAAACATGAGGATGTTAATGTAAGTAATTATTTTAAGAAGGTTCAACAGAGAGTTGCAGATGCCACTGGAATTTCAAAAAAAACTTTGAACAATATATTAAACGAAGTCGGCACTGGCACTGATAATACACATTCCAGTGGAACAAAATCCAGCTCTCGAAAAAATGGGAGACCAAAAAAACAATTTCGTTTAGATATGGACGATTTTGATTATGATGTTGTTAGAAGAATGGTGTACGATTTTCATCTGCGTTACAAACAACTGCCTACAATAAAAACAATAAAAGCTAAATTATCTGAGGCTATTAATTATAATGGGTCTGAAAAGACGTTGAGAAAAATTCTTTATGAAATGGAATTTGCGTTCACAAAAATAAAAGACAATAGAAAAGTTCTAATGGAAAATCACGATGTAGCTCTCAAACGAATTGAATATCTGGACAAAATACGCGAATTTCGCGAAGCAGGAAAAAACATTACCTATATGGATGAGTCCTACATACATACAACCCACACTAAAGGAAAAACTTGGAGTGATGATAAGCAAATAGGGGTAAAAAAACCGATTTCAAAAGGTCAACGTTTGATAATTGTTCACGCAGGTAACGAAAAAGTCTTTGTACCAGGAGCCTTTATAACGTATAAATCCACGGACGCTGAAGGTGATTATCACAACGAAATGAATAATGAAAACTACGAGAAGTGGCTGGTTAATCAATTAATTCCAAATATACCTAATGATTCTGTTCTGGTTATCGTCAACGATGGCCTAGCAATTTGTCACCACAATATTACACTTTTTGTCGATCTTATCTATACTTATAATAAATCAGTAGAAGTGAAAATTCTGTACATTCAAAATATCAAAAAAATAAATAGCAGGGGGTGTTACTAGACCGACACCGAACCCAAAAATGTGATTAAAAAAATTTTTGTCTGTCTGTCTGTCTGTCTGTCTGTCTGTTTGTTCAGGCATCACGCAAAAACTACCGGTTCGATTACGATGAAACTTGGTATAATTATTCTTTAATAGCCTGGGCACCACACTGGGTACTTTTTATCCCGGAAAAGTATATAGAATTCAAACCAAACTTACCCAAAGTTATTATCAATTATTGCTTAAACAGTTAATGGTACGATGATGAAACTAAGCATAAGCGTTGTTTGTTGCAATTTGAAAAAAGTAATTTTAATATTTTTGCAAATTCCACCTCCAAAGGTATAAAAAAGGAGGGTAAAGTTTGTATGGGACAACGTGATTCCTTGGTCCGATCTACTTAAAATTTGGCATATAGCATTACCAACATAATTGATGGAAGACGTATTTCGTATTTTATTGAAATTTACACTATAACGAGCTAAAAAGGGAATGTAAATAAAAAAAAAATTTGGTTGGTTCCGAGTAGGTTCCACTTAGAAAGATTTAGAAACGGCTAAACACTTAGTTAGTATCTAGCAAGCGTAGTTCACGTAGGTTACATTTTATGCGATTCGTGTAGAAATTCTGATGGATACAGGAGAAGAAAGTCACACGGTGCTCCACCTTCTGTCTGCGACCCGAAGTCCGGGGTGGGTCGTCGAAAGCATAACTTCCAACTAACCTCACACATAAAATTCGCCATGTTTTAATCCTCATTATTTCTGCTATAGAATTTTATACACAGATAAATTACTAGAATTTAATATTCTGTGAACTGAACTCCATTACTTTATATTTTTCTGAGCAGCCACCTTCATTCCTGGAGATGGAAGCTCTTGTTTTGCAGTATCTCTCAGGTTATCTCTTGTCTTGAGGTTTTAAAGTGGAAATGCACTTCCACTTTCTGTGCAGAGTTATGTATAGGTAATTTATAGTCCACATAATTCAGAACTAACGTCAAAGGATGACCCGTATCCACCTTATGTTTATATTTATCATTTGACTTATTGTAATTGAGTAACTTGTTTATAACCTACCTTTTTCTTGCGTAATAATTGTCTTTTGTTACATTTCTCTCTGTATTTTCTAATAAGACAATATTTTTCTTTATAAGTAGGGCATATTGCTTGTAAGTCCTAGTTGGAAGGTATAGATAAAACAGTCTGGTCGTGTAAAATAAAATCGCAAGTGGGTGATTTGTTATCAAGAAATTATGTTTTCTCTCCAGAGAAAACATAATTTCTTGATAACCATTTCTCAATAGGCTCCAGCCTATTGAGAAATGGTTGTGACACTGGAATTGTCAACCCAAGTTAAAAGGTAAGGCCATTTTTTTAATCATCATTATTAATCCTTCGAAGAACAGCCTGTATTCTTACTTCTCCACTTCATTGAACTTAGGAACCTCTAGCAATGTTATCTTTTAAACACATAAAAGATAACAATGGTTATTTTTATACGTATTATTGGTGAAAACAAGCCAGATTCGCACTTTGCAGGAATGTAAGTGGATTCTATGTTTTTCCCCATATTGATCTGCTTTTCTTTTTTTCTTTTTTATGGCGATACTGTTTTCCGCCAAAGACTCAGTGTGGATTTGGTAAGTATTGATCTGCATATTAATTAAATTAATGAGCAGATCAATAGAGCAGATCAATCGTCAAACTGACAGTAAACTGTCAGTTTTGAGACACTGACGTTGTATAAAGCTCTTTCAAATTTGAGTTCTGTGTAGTAACACCAAGAAATATCAAGAATAGAACAGTAGTTCTATTCTTGATAGCTCTTGGTGCGTTTGTGAATGTGTCAAAGCCAGGACTTTTGGATTTACCTCCCTGAGCTGGTATCCATTGGAAGTTGTAGGGCTAACCAAACATTTGTCGCCCACACTTGCGCCAAGCCCCCAAAAATTTACATAACTCCTCCCTCCCCACCCTAAATATAAACCTTATTAGTTTTGAAGTACCTAAGGTATTCAAACTAACCTAATACGTTTAAGCTTACTACTCCGTTCAATTGGTAATAGCGTAATAATATAAAAATAGTCAATACAACATAATAATCCGGAAATACAGCTTTTGTATATTGAAAAAACCTTATAAATTATTTTGGGACTGATTTTCTCCGGAGTTGATATCAATACTCCTTAAATACTCTTATTTTATACTTAAATTACTTTTCATTTTGACACATAATTTGTGAAAGTTCAATACAATTGACGTTTTCATTTATGTTTTACTTCAAACTTCAAAAACAGATGATTTTACTACAAAGCCATAAAGTTAAATAAAAAGCGCTTTATTGGTATAATATTAACCAAATATGCTTTATGGAAGTATTATTGCTAATTTATTAAAATTTTGTGTGACAAAAATAAATTTGTGAAAAGAAGAAGAAAATTCTAAGATGGCTAGCCAGAAAAATGAAAGACCACGCTTCAGGTAGTATCCACTGCATGTTACCATCTACGCTCAATCCTTACGACAAAGTTTGTCAGCAGCGCTAAGCGACTGGTCATGGAAGGCATGAACTTTATTCTACATAGTGCCGACTGCATTCTGTCAGGAAACAGACTCAGTCTTTGTAAAATACGGGAATGGCCTCTACGTAGACTACATTTGAGAGGACTGAAAAGAGCCATTACAATGAACATTAACGATCAGCTGACGAAATTTACATTGTTATTACGTTACCAGGTCTTGGTTGGACCACCTGTATTAGGAGGACAAAGCCGACAGTAGTTCGATTTGTCCAAACGTCGTAGGCTGGGACTACCTGAAGAAGGAACTAAGTTACGATGTCAATGGCTTAGAAGAGAAGTTGTGTCAAGTAATAGTTTAGCCATTGAATTAAGAAATGTATTTAATAAATAAATTTACTTAGCTCATATTATTTAGCGTTATGAATTTGTTAATCAGAAATCTATCTAACTAGGTATTATTATAAATGCGAATGTTTGTGAGTGTGGATGTTTGTTACTCTTTCACGCTGTAACGGCTGCACGGATCTAGCTGAAATTTGGTGCCTACAGAGATATGTTATAGTCTAGGAACAAAATTTCACGCAGGCGAAGCTGCGGGCATCAGCTAGTATAAAATATATATTTATAAAGATTATTTGAAGATTATTTTTTCCTAACAAGAATATAGCAATAATTAAAAATAGTTACATCGTGTTTTACAGCTCTATATATTTCAAGTGAAATCAAAACAAAACAACAATAAAGTACTTAGTGCTAAATTCAAATTCTGATAAACGACTAATCTAATAATTGATGTACATGGAAATGAGCATTCGTTTGCATTCGGAAATGCGATGATTGCCGATGTGCATTCTTTATGGCCCCGTACTTGTAACAAGTCACTGTCTGTGCATGGTAGATAAATAAGAAAACATGTTATAGGGAGGCTTTATGAACGCAATAGAACCCAAAACAATTAGAATTTTTGTCTGTTTCTCTGTACGTTTATGCACGCTAATCTCAGCAACCGCTTAACCGATTGCAATGCGGTTTGAATTTAAAATGGGTAAATCTAAACTGGCGTGTTGGCTTAATCATAAAAGAGCTTAATGATTAAGGCTATTTTCAACAATTTATTGAACAATGAATTGTTTTAGAATAGACTTAATCTTTAAGCTCTTTTATGAAGAAGCAAACAGGGCAGTTTCACACGCTGCTTGATGAGTCTGCTGAAGAAATACCTCTCCTTTCATACACCTTATGTGAAGTAAACGAAGTTGCGGGCTCAGCTAGAAAATAAATAAATATTCACGGACATTTCACACAATGCTATCTGATCCCAAAGTAAGCTAGGAATGACCTGCTTGTGATATAGGTATCAGACCACGGATACTAATACTCATATACTTTTAAATACATACTTATCATAAATAGAAACACCCAGACTCTTGAGACAAACATTTTTATGGGTCACACAATTTTTTGTCTCCGGTGGGAATCGAACCCACGACCTCGTGATCAGCAGTCTCACATTTCGACCTCTAGACCAATGAGGCAGTCAAGATCTTTTCAATGCCAGAACCTGTCCCTTCCTTTCGATAACCGTCGCCTAGCGGTGTGTTGAGACCATAGAGGAAATATAAGAGTCTCTTATATTCGCTCCATGGTTGAGACACATTGACCACCACACAAGCAACCTCGTTGACACTCTTAGTGACCTGAGTAGATGAGATGATTACGGAATAAGGATGATTGTGGAACTGGGTGGCAAGTGCGAGTTTCGGCGTGCGCCTGTTGACATTCACGGGTGAGCGCGTTATCGCCGATTTGTATGGAATCGAGACAAGTTCCCACGTTTACAGCTAGGCTCGATTCCATACGAATTGGCGCGCCGTGAATGTCGACAGGCTCACGCAAAAACTCGCACTTGTCACTCTGATATCGAGAAAGGTATCTCGATATAGATCAGTGTATTACACGCTCCATCAAATTTGATTGAAGGGGCATACCGGCTACAGGTCTGTAATTACACGGGTCGGTCTTTGATATTTGGTGGATACATGTATCAACGTTGTTTATTTTTAGATCATGGAAGAGGCTGCCACAGGGCGCCGTCGCGGGCCCACGCAAACCTGCGCGGCCTGCGCCGTAAGGGCTGCGCTTTCAACCCTCAGGCAGTCAGCTCAGACACGTCTTACAGTCCAGTCTAGTCCAGTCATTTCAGACACTAATCAACTATAACAAAGAAAGTGATAACAGAAAACGTTGGGAGAGAAACTGAAGAATTTTTAAGCAAAATGGGGAAACGGTAAGTGTACATAATATTATCATTTTACAGCTAATGATTGAGTGGAAAGTTGTACTGCATTTTTAGCAAAGAAACATTCTTAAATATTGTTTATATATTCGTATCAATACAAAAACATCTGGTCTTTTACCTAAGCTTTAGTGCCACAGCGAAATTTATAAAAAAAAACTGTAAGTAGTGATACTAACAAACAAACAAAATACTGTTTGTCGCTTTAGTTCACGTGAATGACGCAACAGGTAAGCCTTTGTGTAAGTTCAAAATTGTAAGCAATATGGCTAGAAATTTCACGACCGCTCTTTTCTTTCTAATTTGCAATAAACTTACATTATTATAAGAATATAGTAAACTAGCTGATGCCCGCAGCTTCGCCCGCGTAAAATTTGTTCCCGCCCCCGCTTCCCGTGGGAACTTATTCCCGAGACAAAAGTAGCCTAAGTTACTCCTTATTACATAAGCTATCTGCCAGTGCAAGTCCCGTCCAAATCGGTCCAGCTGTTCCAGAGATTAGCCGGAACAGACAGACAGACAAAATTTTTAAAAATATGTATTTTGGTATGTGTACCGTATATACATTCATATGCATGTAGTAGAAAGCGGTTATTTTAATATTACAAACAGACACTCAAATTTTATTTGTATGTATGTATGTATAGATGTATAGATTAGATTGCCACACACAGGTTTAAGCATTCAGTTTGCTGTTTAGGAATTCAGATTCGAATATCGTATCTTAATGCTCCGCTTAAATACAAATAATTTTCAACAAGGCGCACGCGTAGTACTAATTCCGATCTGTAAAAACCTTGATTATGAAATACAATAAAATGGCGGGGTCCAATTTTAATCGATCTAAAAATCACTGTTTTATTATATCGGATGTGGGCGCGCATCCTAAACGAAATTCCATGAAATTCGTAGATGTGATATGAGAGCCACATTCAGTATGCTTAGAATGATAAAAATTACCTGGACTTGACCGTGATATGATCCTGAACGTGAAAGAGAACCTGGAAGTGAAAGAGAACCTAGTCGTGGTCGAGGACCTGGACATAGAGATGTACGTAATGTAGACCTGGACGTGGTCGAGGACCTGGACATAGAGATGGACCTGTACGAGATCGTGGACCTGGACCTAGCCATTGACCTGGGCCTAGAGGCAAATCCAGGCGTGAGTGTGAACCCGATTAGTCGTGGACGTAGACTTGGATTTGGACATGGAAATGAACCAGGAGCTGGACTTGACCTAGACGTGATATGGATGTGACCTGAAGGTGCATCTGGATATCACCAGGACGTGGATCTGAATATGAAACTAGACCTGAACCTAGCCCTAGAAGTCGACTTGAATGTGAAACTGAAGCCTGTCTGCCTGTCGGAACTAAGACTTAGGCCGGGACTTAGAACTTGAGTTGGGATTGAATCTGGACCCGGACTTGGATTTCCAGAATCTGGACTTTACCAGAATTTGGAATGGAATCTGAACTTGGACTTGGCCTTTAAACTGGACATGGACCTTGACTTTGAACTGGACTTGTACCTGAAACTTAACCTGGATTTGAAACTGGATCTAAAGTTTGACCTGGATTTGTACTTGGGCTTGTATCTGGATCTGGATTTGGACCTGAACCTGGAACTGAACGTGGATTTGGAGGATCTGGACTAGGATCTGGACTAGGATCTGGACTAGGATCTGGACCTGGATTTGAATTTGGAACTGGACTTGGACTTGTATCTGAACGTGGACCTGGACCTGGACCTTTACCTGGACTGGATCTGAACGTAGCCCTAGAAGCATTATTGGACGAGTACCTCAACGTAGAACTGGACGTGGCCTGTACGGACGTGGCGTAACTTGAACCGGAACCTGGACCTGGATCTGATATACAAATACTAATATTTTCCTACGTTTATACCTATTTTACGGCGATTTTCATTACAATATCTGTATAAGTAGTAAATAATTCGTTTTTGACGGCATTTCGACAATTTAGCGAACAAGCAAAATATTTTTTTTTTCGTTTTTAGATTTTTTTGCCAAGCTGTAAATATCCCGTTTTTAATATGTTCCAGCTACCAACGGTACGGCAGGTACCCACAACGACGCCGGCGTTCTGCTGAGCTCCCTCAAGACCTACTGACTACGCTGGTCTCCCCAACTCCAGAACCTCAAGGGGTCACTGCCAGCGCTGGTACCACGCACGCGCCGTGTTCGACGTATGTCTTTTCTAAATAATGTGATGTGAAATATCTATAGCCGAGAGGAATCCAAATGATTTTGAGTTCCGTATACCCAAAGATTAAAAATGAGACTTCGCTCTCCTCTCCGCATCCGTCTGCATGCCCGTCACGAGCCTGTATTTCAGGAACCGTCATAGCTAGAGAGCTGAAATCACAGATTATATAATACTAGCAGACGTTACGCGGTTTCACCCGCGTAGTTTCCGTTCCCGTGGGAATACGGGAGTAAAATATAGCCTATGTTCACCGCAAAGAGTGTAGCTTTCCAACAGTGAAAGAATTTTTCAAATCGGTCCAGTAGTTCCGGAGCCTATTCGTTACAAACAAACAAACGAAAACAAATCTTTCCTCTTTATAATATTAGTATAGATAGATATTCTATTGAAATTTTCACAGTTGATGTATCAGAAATAAAAAAGTTAAAATCAGAAGAATATTACTATTTTAGGGGGCTCCCATACAACAAACCCTAATTTTTGTCGATTTTTGGTACGGAACCGTCCGGGAGTCCGACTCACGCTTGGCTGGTTTTTACAATTCAAGTAATGTAAGTACGGTTCTGCAGCTCAGTTGTCAGAGCATTTTGATAGTTTAGGCAAGTGTAAAGTTCAAGTCACGTCTCAATCAAGTAAACATGTCCTAAACTTCTACTAAACGGCTGGACATATTTAAATGAAACTTTTTGTATGCGTTTGGGTGGCGCCCTGGATGGTTTAGATTCACAAATCAGCCCGACAGATGGCGTTGCAGTCGATATCTACGTTATAACGTAAACGAAGTTGCGCTGGTGAAGCTAGTAGGTATATATATTTTTATAGTAATTGTTTTAAATAGTTATTGGTGTATTTATGATGTTTCAGGACCCAAAATGCTGTACAGCAGAGGTCGAGACCGACCCCGGACGACTCTCCAGAGGTAGGCCATAGATGTTAAATGAATTTTTGTTTGTTTGTGTTTTTGTAATCGAAGGGTATTAAGAACGGGACCCTATAATAGTGATAGCGAGACATTTGTCATTTTCACAGATGATGTATAGTCCAATCCTGCCCGATCTGGCAATAATGTAAACATGTCATGTTTTGACAATCGTTGTCTAAGACAGATGATTAGAAAATATAGTATGACAAATCATTGAATTTTTTACTATCCTGAGTAGGTATTTTAAATGAAAATAAACTATCATAAAGAAGTTATTTGGTGTCGAAATGATTGTAAGAACACTGTATGACTCCTGGATACTGGAATATAATCAGTTTTAATACTCAATTGCAAGTAACTATGGATATATAGGATCAAATGTGTTTGTTTACAATTTTGCGCAAAGCTATTGAAATACAGTAAACCTATTTCTGTTGCCGCTATAACATCAAAAATACTAAAAACAGAAAACGGTTTATTTTGTGGGCGACCATGAAACAAACGTGGTTACCGTTTTTTGGTATAAAAGCCCTTGTGGACGAGTACACTAACGTGGCAGATCAGCTAGTGGCTGATGGAATAACATAAGGACGTTTGCAAGAAGAAGCGCTACATTTGAGCTGGCAACCCCGCAAAAACCTTCTAAAATCCTTGTACTCCGGATTTCCCAGTCCCTGTATAGCTTGCCCAAAACCTTGGATTGCCAAGTGCTCTTTACTACGAGGAGAACGAACGATATTCAAAGCGGCATTGATGTGATATTACAACATCTGGTTAAGTGAAAGGGAACACTACTGGTGGGGAAGGGGGGCGCTGATGCATCACAAGATGGCCACCCTAAGCCTACATAGGTTTAAGCTGAGCTGAGTAATGAATTCACTTAACTCGCAACAGTAAACTGTGGGGCGTTTTGCTTTGGCCCAAAGATACAATTAAAATAAATTTAATTTAATCTTAAATTCTCATTTTAGCCCCTCTCTATAAAATAGTATGGTGAAACTTTGTCTGTAGCTGTGATTCTGTCGCATTAAACTACGTCACTAGGTCACGTGGATCATCTGTTCAAAGTTTGAAATAAAACATAAATGACAACGTCAATCGGATTGAACTTTCACTTTTGACAATAAACGTGTTAGAGAGGTGCAGTATGGTGAGAACGCAACGATCTCACGGCTTTATTGTTCTAAATACCTATGCCAACAATATCAATAATTATATTAAATTGATAAAATTTCAGCTTTGGGAAACAGATGTTTTAAAAAAATGCTAATTCATAAATGTATCGAGAGTCTAGACCAGTGGTGGGCAAACTTACTTAATGGGGGGCCAGAAAAATTAAGAATTTTCAAAGGAGGGCCGGAATTTTAGCCGGAAAATAATAGGAACAATGCATTATGTGCTGAAACTTTTTCATGTTACTTCTTTCTAATATTGCTATGTGGCGGCTCTTTCACGCTCTGACTACTTTATCTATGCGTCTATTGTTCTATTAAGTAGAATCTACTTACATAATACTTCTGCTGGACCGTCAAAATATAATTATCGTGAGCCAAATATACTATTCATGTAGAAGGACCGTCGGCGGGCTGGATTAAATGCTTTCGCGGGCCGGAGTTGGCCCGCGGGCCGTACTTTGCCCATTACTGGTCTAGACCTATGTATTTACAACAGTATTTAAGTCCGTGGTATGATACCCACAACACAAGCCGGATCATCCTAGCTTATTTTTGAGGCTGTTGACATGTCAGTAAATAACATTTATTTATTTCTATCAGCGACTCCTGAACTTAATGGAGACCCACGGCTACATCTTCAAGGATCCCAATGCTCCTTCGACCCTGGGTGGCAGTAACGCCGGGTGGGGAATGGGGGTAGTTCTAGCGGCCGTTGTGATTATGTACGTGGTGATGTACAAACTCATAAATAAAGCTTCCAAGACCAGAGCAAACAACTGTGAGTTACATTATATTCTATTTTTTTTTAAATTTGTATACTGGGTGTTTCTTTTAGGGTGTCAAGCCGCCACTAGCTGGTAGCAGGGTTCCATACCTATCGATATAACCCCCATGTATGTTCTACGATTTTTTGTAGTCTTCGAGATATAATTTTTTTTCGTTATTTTTTCCACGTGGCTTTAAATAATTACAACTTCTTTTTGGTTCGACTTTTCTTGGATATTTTTTTATTATTATAATGCCTATTATAATAATAAAAAAATAAAGTATTATGGACAAAATAATCTCCTTCCTAACTTTGATACAAGATGTAAAAATTTTAATCGATAATAAAAAAATAGGGAATTATGCAGAACATTATATCTCGAAAACTACAAAAAATCGTAGAACATACATGGGGGTTAAATCGATAGGTATGGAACCCTGCTACCAGCTAGTGGCGGCTTGACACCCTAAATGAAACACCGTGTATATTCCCGCTTCCCATGGGAACTCATTTCCGTGATAAAAGTAGCCTATGTGTTATTCCAGACTATAATCCATTCCTGAACCAAATTTCAGCCTAACCCATTCAGCCGTTCGAGCGTGAAAGAGTAACAAACATTCACACTTTTTTTTTAACGTGAGGGTAAATCCATCATGGATGTTTTTTTTCGTTATTTTTTCCACGTGGCTTTAAATAATTACAACTTCTTTTTGGTTCGACTTTGAGACTATGACTTACCGACTAAAAACCTCACGTAACGCCCACCAGCTAACGGTTGGGAGCCCCGGGTAAGCCCTCGGAAGGATGTCCCAGGACTCCCAACAGACCTACAGCTACCACTGCGGCTCCGCCTAGGTGGTGGTTCGGGTGTTATCCCGCGTCTTTGGGGGGTTTTCGGGTGTGATCGCGCTTCTAAGGAGACTACTTATCCACACTCACAAACTTTCGCATTTATATTTATAATATTAGTAAGATAGGTGCTATATAAATACATAATGGTCACACCTTTGTGGCTCTGCCTACCCCGCAGAAGCATCTATATCTATACTTACTGATATTATAAAGAAGAAAGATTTGATTGATTGTTTGTATCGAATAGGCTCCGAAACTACTAAACTGATTTGAAAAATTCTTTCACTGTTGGCAAGCTGCACCGGTGAACATAGGCTATATTTTATTCCCGTATTCCCACGGGAACGAGAGCTACGCGGGTGAAACCGCGTGACGTCCGCTAGTAATATTAGTAAGATTATTATTGTTTAAAGAAAAAGATATGATTGTTAATTTTAAATATGGAAAAAGAATTGGTTTCGAGCAGGATTCGAACCTGCGTCTTCTCGCATACCGTGCGGACGCCTTACCCACTCGGCCACGGAAACCTACTCGGAACCAACCAAATTTTCCACCTCGTATACGTCTTGTTACTAATTGCTTTTCAAAAATTATCTTAACATATATGATTGGAGTAAATTTCTACCTTTCTACCTTCCAGACCCCCCGGAACATGAGGAAGATAAGCCAATGCCTAACGGCCACATTGAGCCACCTAGTAAGTATCTAGTTTTATTTTTTCTATACCACTAAGGTGGCAGACAAGCATATGGCCCAACAGAATGTACTTGTGGTCATCATAGCCTTATACGGACGTTTCTAACCGTAGGCACTACACTCGCTCTGCCGACCCTGTAAAAACCTTCTAAGACCCCTTTTGAAGAACCCCATACTGCAGGCGTTTGGGAAAACCGAGGCAGGGAGATCATTCCACAATCTAAGCATGCGCGGAAGAAAGTCTCAATCGGATCTTACCGTGCTAACATTTAAACTTTCGCGACGGGTATTAAGGGGCGGTTAACCCGCACAAGTAGGCATTTGGCGCTCCCCTCGCCCCGGGCGCAAGACACACCGCGCGCCGGCAGCGGCAGTCAACTCTCATGCCGCAGTATACAGTATAGTAGAAAGAAACAGCATGCTAACTTTGTTTGACGTAGTAAATGCATCTAACTTTATTAAGTGAAGTGATTTATTAGTTTCGTAAATAAAAATAAATGAGTTAATCGTAAATAAATTATGTATATTATACTATTATTTTTAAGCTAAAGAGTTTGTTTGTTTGTTTAGTTGTTCTAACTCTAGAGTCTAAGAGACTGCTAGTTGAATTTCAAGAGTTTCTTAACAGAATGTCCATTTTTGAAAAATACCAAAATATATAACATTACGCTAAGGCGAATAAGAGCTTAGCAGCAACGAAACATTTTTCGACAACTAGGATATTTCATTTCTTTTGAGAGTTTCCGTTGCGTACGTTTGCTACAGTTGCGTAAAAAATGTAAATTACATAACAGCTGGTCATAAAAATTTCTAAAGTTTTCTGAAGTTGGTATGCTAAGTATGAATCACGGGATCATTTTGCAATCCAAAATGGCCGCCGCAGTGTAATCACAAAATTTTATGATGGGTGTCGTTTAAAGGGTTTTTTGGTATGCTGAGTACGAATCACGTACTAATTTTGCAATCCAATATGGACGCCACGCCGTAATCACAAAATGTCATGATGGGTATCGTTTAAGGGGTTTCTTGGTATGCTGAGTACGAATCACGTGATAATTTTGCAATCCAATATGGGCGCCGGGCCGTAATCACAAAATTTCATGATGGGTATCGTTTAAGGGGTTTCTTGGTATGCTGAGTACGAATCACGTTATAATTTTGCAATCCAAAATGGCGGCCACGGTGTAATCGCAAAAATTCATGATGGGTATCGTTTAAAGGGTTTTTTGGTATGCTGAGTACGAATTACGTACTAATTTTGCAATCCAATATGGCCACCGCGCCGTAATCACACAATTTCATGATGGGTATAGTTTAAGGGAATTCTTGGTATGCTAAGTATGAATCACATGATAATTTTGCAATCCAATATGGCCACCGCGGTGTGATCACAAAATTTCATGATGGGTATCGTTTAAGGTGTTTTTTGGTATGCTGAGTACGAATCACATGATAATTTTGCAATCCAATATGGGCGCCGCGCCGTAATCACAAAATTTCATGATGGGTATCGTTTAAGGGGTTTTTTGGAATGCTGAGGACGAATCACATGATAATTTTGCAATCCAAAATGGCCACCGCGCCGTAATCACATAATTTCGTAATGAATATCGTTTAATGGGTTTTTTCGAATGCTGAGTACGAATAACATAATCATTTTGGAATTCAATTTGGCCGCCTAAGCTATTTAGGTAGGACTTCGGATTACTATCCCACGATTTAAGTGGTGGGAGGGGGGCTGGAGGGGGGAGGGGGGGGTGTAGAACCCCTCCCTTGACGGAAAAGTTGCGGACGCCCCCCCTTTTTGAGTTATGATTTTTTTTATATTCTAACCTAACTTTCGCATTTTCTTGTTTTGAAATCGATTTCAAGGTCGAAATTGGAAGATGGAAAATGGAGGGGGAGGGGGGAATCCCCCTGACCCCTCCCCAAAGTTAGGAAATCAATAGTTACCTTGAATTTAGATTTTTATTTTTTGAGGTTATGTTCAATAAAATCGACGACATAAGTAATCGTTCTCCAAATAAGAACTCGTCGACAAGCCAAAAAAAAAATAACCACGAAGGCTAAGGCGGGAGCTCCGCTCCGCTTCACTCCGCTTCGCTCCCGCCTTAGCCTTCTAACCTAACCTATCCGAGTCGGGGTGTTAACCAATAAGTACTAATTATGGTTGAATTAGGGATGCGTAATTCAAATGCCGACCTGGGGTTGAAAAAAAAAACTACGCGTCTCCTATACAAGACACAAATTCACAAATAGGGTGTCATTTGAAAGGGTTGACCTTGACCAACCCATAGTTACGTTTAGTTTCACATATCGGCAACCGTCATTAAATTATTATAATATTTAATAGCGTTCATTTATATAAATATACGTAATATAATAAAATATGCATAAAATTTAACTTAATAACTAAATATAATTATTAATTAAATTTTTAAATGAAGTAAAACATTGTCGTGCGTTAATGTTACGTAAAACAAAACGTATTGGACGAGCCGAATGTCAAAAACATTGGGAGTGTTTGTGTTCTGTGGTGAAAAGTGACAAATTATTGGTGTTTTTTTACGATTTTCATTTTTTTTTTCTCGTTAACCATTAATCTCCGTAAGTTAAAACTTCGCGTGGAGGCTTCTAATAATATTAGCTTTGTGTATAAAAAATATGAACCTCAAACTCGATGGCAGCTAATCTAAAGTTAAGCCGCTATTTAGGCCCACTTGCGCGGAGAGTCGAGTTAAATATATAAATATAGAGTTAGTAAGCTCTGAGTTAAATAAATAACTTCTTAACTCTGACCACGTCTTGCACAGTTGCAAATTGGCACGCGGTTAACTAACTCACAGTAAACCGAACAAGTTTTTTTAGTCTGTGTCGTTCCATCCAATCCAACCACACACAAATGTTAGAACGAAGAATGGAACATGTGTCTCTATCTCTTTTACACTACAGTCTGCTACGTATGATTTACGATACTACCATTTACGATACCAATCATAAAATTTCCTGATTACGGCGCGGCGGGCATATTGGATTGCAAAATTATCACGTGATTCGTACTCAGCATACCAAAAAACCCCTTAAACGATACCCATCATGACATTTTGTGATTATGGCACGGCGGCCATATTGGATTGCAAAATTATCACGTGATTCGTACTCAGCATACCAAAAACCCCTTAAACGATACCCATCATGAAATTTTGTGATTACGGCGCGGCGGCCATCTTGTATTGCAAAATTAGGACGCGATTCGTACTCAGCATACCAAAAACCCCCTTAAACGATACCCATCATGAAATTTTGTGATTAAGGCGCGGCGGCTATATTCGATTGCAAAATTATCACGTGATTCGTACTCAGCATACCAAAAAACCCCTTAAACGATACCCATCATGAAATTTTGTGAATACGGCGCGGCGGCCATATTGGATTGCAAAATTATCACGTACTTCGTACTCAGCATACCAAAAAACCCCTTAAACGATACCCATCATGAAATTTTGTGATTACGGCGTGGCCGCCATGTTGGATTGCGAAATTATCATGTAATTCGTAGACATTTTAATGCATTAGGTAGCTGGTTACCATGTCGTGAAAACACTTAAAAAGTAAAAGATCACCACATTTTTACCATGAGTCGCGTATGTATTTGTAACGGTTAATCTAATTACATTTTGCCCATTACTGATATTTTTATACTGTGGCGCGATTTCAACGTAATTTGGCATAATAATTACGAAATAGTTGCGAAAAAAACTGACACAGGTCCTGCCTCCACAAGCGCCATGGCGAGACTGATCGCCGATCGGCCGTCAGCGGCGCAATTCTATTGCGTTTGGTAGATATTCGTACATGATAACTATATAAATAGTTGTTTATAGAAAAACGCTCGGAAAATGTGTATAAAAACTTAATACCTTTAATTGAGTGCAAAAAAAATATATAAAATGTTAATAGTTTAGCCACAGTATTGAAAAAACTTTTCTGAGAGAGTCAACTTTGGGATTTTTTCTATCTAGTGAAATTTATTGCATCGTGTAACGGGTCTGAGAGAGTCAACTTTGGGATTTTTTTCTATCTAGTGAAATTTATTGCATCGTGTAACGGGCTCGGAATATGTTTAGCTTATATCCTTAACTATTATAAATATATTTTTCAGATTTAAAAACCCTTTACTTTTTGACTAGGATTGTTTCAAAAAACTCAAAATCTGACCCACGCGGCCTTAACGCGATCATGCATACTTTAAAATTGAGGCTTGACGTTTTGGCTGCTTTTTTTTTACGTGAGGGAAAATTCTCATGGATGTTATGCCGGACTCCTACCGACTAAAAAACCTCACGTAACGCCCAACAGCCTATGGTTGTGAGCCCCGGGTAAGCCCTCGGAGCCCCGGGTAAGCCCTCGGAAGAATGTCCCAGGACGACGTTTCGGCTGGGTTGCACCAGCCGTGGTCACAAGCCGAAACATCAAGCTTTAATTTTAAGGTATGCATGATCGCGTTAATACCCGTTTTTATAATTATTACGGATCTTACCGTGCTCGAACGCTCTGGACGCAAGTTGTGAGGATGAACACCCTGTCTGTGGCGAGCCGTGCGCATCATATCCAACAATTCCTCAGAGCACAAACCATTGCGCAATCCATTTTGCTCAATTAATATGCTGTTTTCACACCCATACTTATGGTCACGCCTTTATTCCCGAGGACCTCCTCGGGAATAAAGGCGTGACCATAAGTAGGCAGATGCACAGTATACGCTAAAACATCTTAAAGTCTTTTGTGTAATAGGTGGTGAGTACTGTGCTATAGCTGTGTTGAAAATGGACAGGCACATGTTCTAAAACGCTCGCAAATAGATGTCACAAAATTATCGGGGGTTGTCACCCATCGAAAGACTGACTATTGCTAAAGTTGCTTACGGCAGTGACCGTTTTCGTAACACTGAGTGCACGGTGCCACACGCGTTTTTACAATTTATTATAATTTATAAACAATAAAAATAAATAAAAATTGAATAGGAAACATACGAATTTTTGTTTTTAATTCTGCAACGTCGCCGTCGATTTTAGTTTTTAATTCTGCGACGTTGTATTTCTGACGCACATTTTATTTCAAACTAGCTGATGCCCGCAGCTTCGCCCGCGTAATATTTGTTCCCGTGCCCGCTTCCCGTATTTTATCCCCTTGGGGGTAGAATTTATCAAAATCCTTTCTTAGCGGATGCCTTCGTCATTACATCTACCTGCATGCTAAATTTCAGCCCGATCCGTTCAGGGGTTTGGGCTGTGCGTTGATAGATCACTATGTCAGTCAGTCAGTCACCTTTGAGTTATATATATTTATAGATACATCTTTTTTTATTTTGTATTTCTAGTGGAACACGAAGGCTTAGACGGCTCTGCACCAAATTTAGATGATCTCGAAATGGCACCAATTGCCCCAGCCAATCACTCCGAAAAAGCTCCAACCGCCAATTCTGACTGTGTTGTCAACATATCTGATAAAGTTATGCCAGTTGTGCGCTTCAAAGAACCTGCTATTGAAGGACAAAAACAAGCCGCTAATAACAAGCTGCCTATTGCACCACTTGCTATGGAAGAAGCAGCATATATTGATGACAATGGTTCTGAGATAGAAGACGTTGAAACTAAAGAAGTATCTCTGTATATGAGTCGTTTTAAAGTACGGGAGGATGAACCCTAAACCAATGGCCGGGTTCACCAGGGTTGGTACATTGGTCAGGGTTCTTGGTAGCTTTTAAGGATATCACAAATTGAATGTGAAAAATTCTTTTTAGAATTTTTCTCATTAAATTTAAAAAAAGAAGAAATATTTTCTTTAGATCAGGTTTTAAGGATATGCCAAGATCTCCAACCAATGTTGGTAAAATGGAAGGTCAGGCTCGAATTAAGAGGATAGATAGGGAAAGTGCTGTTAATTTTCACAAGGAATTTCTTCATAACAATCTTAATGATTACTAGGTTTTTATGAGATTTAACCGTCCGTAATGTAAATCTTTGGCACATGAATAAACTGAATGAAAACATGAATAAGTTGGCAAATAAGAAATAACGGAACAGAGACTAAGCTCTGAACAAACGTGCGAATCGGTTGCTACAAGTCCAGTTTTTTCGTGAGGAAAAATCCTCATGGATGCTATCTTCTACCGACTAAAAAACCTTACGCCTACGGTTGGGAGCCCCGGGTAAGCCCCGGGAACCCCCCGGCTCTGTGTGTGCCTGTCAACAAAAAGACACACACAAATACACACACACTAACACACACACACACACACACACACACACATAAAGGCGTGCTTGTACTGGTGCAACTAATTCGCGCGTTTGTTCATAGTTTGGTCTTTGTTCCGTTTATTTACTCATGTGACGGCGGATTCGAAGGTGATAGGAGTTGTAAGTTGCATGCGAAAGCAAGGAATTTAATTAAAATTATTTTTTTTTAATTGACAGCACTCCCTTAGATGACATGCTCATTCCATCGTTAGGTCCGGTAGTAAGAGATAAAAGCTATTCTCTTTAGATCAGGTTTATTTGCCACTTGATGGCAAGATTAATATTGGTGTTTGTATACGTAAATACGTAGAACACATATTTTCATGTTGTGTTTCTGTGTTTAAGTAGTTACTGCTCGTTCGCTCTAACTTTGCCGCTCGGCTCCATATTAAAGTCGAATTTTTAATTAGACGAAGTAAATTGACAGCAACTAATGTCACTTCTTCATACAATGTTGCGTATTTTCTATGACAAAGTGACATTAGCTACTCTTAATTTACTTCGTCTAATTAACAATTCGGGTATACGCCTCTACGCCAGCGGCAAAGTTAGAGCGAACGGGTAGTACTCACATTTTGTCTGTGTACTAGATATAATATATATATATGTTAGTATAATATGCTGCGTCGACATTTGTAACGTTTTTACGGCAATTTCTCCATTACTGTATCAGATCCGTCGAAAACTGCAGCTACGAGTAACATGTTTGACACGATGACACTCGGTACAGTTCGTTGATATTTATGTTACAAATTATGTGGATGCAGCATTTTTTGGAGGACATTGGATGTAGAATTGTGCCAAACAACTACCACCCATTAACCTAACCAACTTTCTCCAACCACCGACTACGTGGTAGAGATCGCTTTCAGCAGTAAGGTCGCCTATTTTACTACCTCTCTGGGAAAGATGTCACCGTAAAATTACAAAAATCCCTTAGATTGTAATTTACCTAGCGAGATTTTTTTTTTTTTTTTTTTTTTTAACGTGAGGGAAAATCCTCGTATGATGCTATGCCGGACTCTTACCGACTAAAAAACCTCACGTAACGCCCAACAGCCTATGGTTGAGAGCCCCGGGTAAGCCCTCAGGAAGGATGTCCCGTGACTCCCAACAGACCTACGGCCGCCAATGCGGCCTCGCCCAGGGGGTGGTTCGGGTGCAATCCCGCGTCTATGGGGGATTTCGGGTGTGACCCCGCTTCTAAGGGGGGGCGTGCGTGAGTGCTCACGTCACGCTGCCGTCATGGGCCTGCTTCTGTAAGGACGGTGAGCGGCCCTCTCACCGTCCTCAGACCCCCGGTTATGGAGGCCGATAGTCCTCGGCGAAGACACGTCGGCGGCGCCCAGGGCGCCGACTGTACCTAGCGAGATTGTAAAATGACTGGAAAGAACAGCAATAATACGGTGGCGTCGTTTTAAGATAGTGCTCGGTGGTCAGTGTACGGCACAGAGCATCGCGCGCCTTTACAGAGGGAGAGGCCAAAGCTAGCAAACCCCCTCTGGCAATAATTTGACATTTTGACGACTAAAAGTGCCCACTTACATAAAAACTGTTTTTTGAAGTTTCTTTCACTAGACTAAGTCTAGTTGACAGCGTGAGCGGTTGAATTGTCATTTTATAAAAATGATGAAATAATTAGATATTAATACAAAAAGAAATGTGATTAAAGAAATCTGAAGAAAAATGGCATTATCTTGCGTAAGTAAGTAATTTTATAACACGTTATTATTATTTACACCTATTTAAACGTGTAGATAATATTCAGATTTGTTTAGCAATTTTACCGGACGTCACATCAATACATGGATTGGTTGAGCGACTTGGGGTGATATGACACAAAATGTATCATGTGTGTGTAAAATTTATGAGTGTATTGTTTAAAGTGTATATATAGGCTTCGTATTGACAGTCGATTGCTATTGTAGTGCGAGTCTAAGAAAGTGTGGGTGAGGAAGATTTCCCCCCGCCACCCGCAAAATATGACAGACAAATTTGTACCGAGCAATCGTTCTATGCCGTCTCCCCTTAGACAGTTCGCGTTGCTCTATGGTGTACGGCGACTCTTAGTTATAATAATTATATTATTGACTCCCTCTATGGTGTGACTAAGTGTATGCCATATTGAGGTCCCGGGTTCGATTCCCGGGCCGAATCAAATGTTTGTTAGATCCGCAAACGTTTGTATCGAAGTTTGGGTGTTTTCTACGTAATGTATGTTTTAGAAATATATTATAATACCTATGTTGTGTACTGTCTGGATCCCATAGTACAATCTTATATAGATAAAATTGTCTGAGACTGTCCAAAAATCTATTTATTTATATGACTTTAACATTTAAAAGTTTAATGAAATTAAACACGACGGCCTATTTTTTATGGTAACATATAGATAATTATAAGCTAGCTAGTGGATAAAATTCCATCAACAACGTGAATGTGAAATGAAAGCCAAGTTCTAAAGACAAAATTATGGAGATAAATAAGACAATTTAATTTTTTTTTAACGTAGGTACCGATAAGTGTTGTGTATACAGAGGCATATTATATGTTCACATTTCACCTTTTACATTTTGTCCCATGTAATAGGCGGTGAGCCATATTGCCGTGTTGATATGGGCAGGCGCAGAAAATTTTCAAGACTAGGTGATTGCCTCGGAGGCGTATTCGATAGTGTGACCGCTTGTGTCTGTCGGTCTTGGGTTCAATTCCCGGATTGGACCAAATATTTGTGTGATCCACAAATGTTTGTTTCGGAGTTTATGTGTTTCATACTCGTATGTATATTATACTAGCTGACCCTCGCAACTTCGTTTACGTCACACAAGGTGTACGAAAAAGGAGGGGCACTTCTTCATGAGACTCATCAAGCAGCGTGTGAAACGGCCCTGTTTGCTTAATCATGAAAGAGCTTAAAGATTAAGTCTATTCTAAAACAATTCAGTCCACGCCTTCGGCGCGTACTGAATTATTTTACAATAGCCTTAATCATTAAGCTCTTTTATGATTAAGCCAACACGCCCGTTTAGATTTACCCTCACATTCAAAATAACCCTAGAATTCTAGGTTTACCGAAAGTTGAGATGCCCCTAATTTCTGAACTACATAACCCTCAATTTTGAAAATAGTGTGGAATAATGCTTAAAGTGCTCCCTTTCAGAAACCAAAAAAATATTTGAAATCAGACCACGCAATGAAAAATTATAGCTATAAAACTATTTTGCCTTTCATCCCCTCTCCTGAAGGAACCACGCAAAATATCGCAATTAAAAGTATCCTAAAACCTTCCTCGGATCATAAGCTTAGATTGTGCCAAGTTTCATTCAAATCGATTCAGTAGTTTTGGCGTGATACTTATTTGGGATACAGACAGACAGACAGACAGACAGACATGAAAAATTTTAATTATATTTTCGGCTTCAGTATCGATTATAGAACGCCCTACGATTAAAATTTTGAAAATATCTTCCATGTACAGACTCTCGCCCCTTAACAGTTTTATTATAAGTATAGATATGAATTTATGAGGATGTCTATCAGTCCTTTAAATCCCGTAGCACAAGCTTATGTCAACTTACTTTTTACTGGAAACTAGATGATGTTGTGTAAGAATATCCAACAATATCCATTTATTTAATTTAAGCCTTCAACTTGGCTTAACGACTGCCATTTTACTGGCAAACGAAACCAACGGTTTTACGTGCTTTTCGAAGCACGGAAATTCTGTGTAGGAAATCCTAAAATTTCTTACAAGAACATGGGTACAACGCTTATAAATAAATTTTAGCTACTAACTTAACAATTTTTTCTTTCTTAAACTGGAAACTTGGCACTGGAAAAACAAATACACCAACCTGCAATAAATCTTAACGAAGATAAGTTTATTAGACAAATTTGATATAAGTAGATTACTTACCTAATTTATACTTAAAATTTGAAAACTAATCCAGTCAAAATAATATTTTTTCGAAGTAAAATGATTGTTTTCGTAAATACTTTTATAATAAAGTTTAAGAATAAAGTATTATGTACAAAAAAATTATTGTGTACCAGGAAGTCGAAATATATTTCAGCATGTTACATGCTCTTGTACCTAAAATATTAGAATTTTCCACAGAGAACTTGGCACCCATACCATACACATCCCAATTCTTTTGCCATTTAAACTTTGAACTTGGCTCTCATTTCTAATTTATGTTTCTGATGGAATATTATTAAGTATTTTATCTCCAGAAACTTTTTGTATTTTTTATCAATATTTGTATAGTTTTCCTGTTAGTAATATCTTTTACCTATAATGTCTAAATAGTCTATCTTGATGCCAAATACGAAGTTTTTAGAACATTTATAAGTCAGTTAATGACTCAGTCATAAAAATGCTGGTTCTTAAACTTTAATGGTACATGAATGATAGTTTTAAGGGAAATGTAAAAAAAAAAACTTCTAGACAAACAGAGGGAATTTAATAAAGGTGCCAAATTTTAAATTTTTTAAATATACGTACAGACATACTTTTCGGGTTGTGCAGGGGTCAGATGAATCTCGAAATGGTTCGTGAAGATTACACGCGGCTGCTGTGTCACTTGTCCCTATTCTCGCCAGGTTCTTTTATTTGAACTTGGCTGGTCACGCTGCCGCGTTTTTAGTTAGAATATTTTTTAAATACTTCACCGAGTGGCTGTAACTAGATGTGACATGAAATGGACACCTAAGTTACCATAAACCGATCAACAGAAGTCAATTCGGACCGGAATCAGGTGTATACTACAAATATTTGTTAAAACTTCATAGGAACATGTATGTGTCAAAATTAACTACTACTTATACTCGTAGTTTCAGAGCTAACGTACAATTTTATAAAATGTTATTTTTTAAGTGTAGCAGGACTGTTAATTGGTCAATCTTACGAATAAAATGTTGTGAGACAATATCAGTGGTTTTATTTAATACTTGCGGACGTCACGCGGTTTCACCCGCGTAGCTCCCGGTCCCGTGGGAATACGGGAATAAACTAAAGCCTATGTTCACTGCAAAGAGTGTAGCTTCCCAACAGTGAAAGAATTTTTCAAATCGGTCTAGTAGTTCCGGAGCCTATTCGATGCAAACAAACAAACAATCAAATCTTTCCTTTTTTTTTAACGTGAGGGAAAATCCTCATGGATGCTATACCGGACTCCTACCGACTAAAAAACCTCACTTTTCGCTCAACTGCCTATGGTTGGGAGCCCCGAGTAAGCCCTCGGAAGGATGTCCGAGGACTCCCAACAGAACAACGGCCGCCACTGCGGCCTCGCCTAAGGGGTAGTTCGGGTGCTATCCCGCGTCTTTGTTGGGTTCCGGGTGTGATTCCCTCACGTCACGCTGCCGTCACGGGCCTGCTTCTGTAAGGAAGGTGAGCCGCCCTCTCACCGTCCTCAGGCCTCCGGTCATGGAGGCCGATAGTCTTCGGCGAAGACACGTCGACGGCGTCCAAGCCACCGACTGCGGAACTCGGGTGGGAGAGTTCTCTTCCGTTCCCGCCCCGCCGCCTCTTTCACAAGCATGACGTGCAGAAAGACGCGGCACAGTCCTACTCGTTCCCACTGGAGATCATGGCTCACAACATGGTCTCGAGCGAGAGATGATACCTTAAAGCTGTAAGTACGAAACGACGAAAGGTTGATTTTGTACAGTTTCAAGGGATGTGATATTAAATAAAACTCAATTCCTTCACAGGTGGAAGAGAGTCTTGAGCGACTAAGTACTTTAAACATCATTTTATTATGATTTCGTAACAGAAATACAGTTTTTAGATTATTTTTTACTAATTTATTTGTTGTATTACTTGCCAAATTTCATGATCGGGAAGTAGCCTATGAATTTGACTTCCCTCAAGAGAAAGGTTTCCCTCAAGGGATAATTTTAATTGCGTTAACCGTATTTTTTACTGCGTTAACTTAGGTCTTAGAAGATGAAATTGCGAGGGTCAGCTTTAAAAAGTATCAGGGAAGTGATACCTAGGAAGGTACCCTTCCTAGGTATCACTTTTCTAGGTATACTTTCTGATCTCGAGATCTGTGTATATTATTACACGATCCATTACCTTTAACATCAGCGCGGTGGTATTTAGTGACCTTAATACGTATCAATAGAGTTTATTTTTAGATCATGGAAGGGGCTACCACAGGGCGCAGTCGCGGGCCCACGCAAACCTGCGCGGTAAGGGCTGTTCCTTCAAGCCTCGGCCTCAGCTTCAATCCTCGGCCATTCGGCTCTTGCACGTTTCGCTCTCCGGTCATTTCAGATAGAAGTCAACTATTAACAAAGAGAGTGATTACTGAAAGCGGTGGGAGAGGTACGGAAGAATTTGTTGACGAAATAGACAAGCGGTAAGTGTCATTTAGACATATAATTTATCAGTTTACAGTAAATAATGAAGTGAAGCGCTGTAACATATGTTTCAATTTCCATCGCTATTTTTAGCAAAGATACCTTTATTATATTCACCTAGTAATATATCAATACAAAAACAACTAGGATTTTATCTGGGTATTAGTGACACAACCAATTTTCAAAAATGAAACTGCAGTGATACAAGCGAACAAACAAAATACTGTTTAAACACGAATGACGCAACAGGCAAAGGCCTTTGTGTAAGCCCTAAATAAGCGTATTGCTAGATATTTCTCGACTGTCTTTGTAAAACTTACCGCACACATACGGTTTTTGCATTCAGTTTTCTTATCAGATATTCAGGTTCCTAAACCTAAATGCTCCGCTCACATACCTACAGAATGTTCAACAAGGCGCACACTTCCTTATAATTTCCGAACAATAAAAACCTCCCTAATGGCTGCATGCGACTTGACAAATCTGCTAAAATGCGAATGAATATAATAAATAACTCGAGATTACGGGCAGAGTTTATATTTCTACTAGAGATGAAACGAATATCCGGTAACTATCCGGTATCCGGCCTATCCGGCCTTGTTTTCACTATCCGGCCGGATACCGGATAAAGAAGGAGTATCCGGCCGCATACGCAGATTGTTTTGATATAATCTATAATAACTGAATTTAAGCTCGTCCAACGCTTTAGCACCGTATTATCCTCAATAAGCACCCTGTAAAATCTATATTGAGCTTTAAACACATTTTAGGTCCAAAATATATGCCTCGAGGTTTATTCATTTTTGAAAAGCAATGCTAGATCTGATCAGCCTGTTTACCTAACCACAAAAGTTATTAATTCGTTCAATCACAATCATCATATAATAAACTCATCTCAACTCATCATAAACTCAATCAAAATATAATTAAACACTACTCATAAAGATTAAGTGTAAAAGAACAACTACCTACTTGTTTTGTTTGGAACATACCTACTTTTTGCCTCGGCTGCCACTGGAAATATTAGTGTTACTACAAATGGCAAATTTTCAGACTTCACTTTTTAAATCATAGTACCTCCCATATGGGTGAACGTTTCGATATCAGACATTTTTCGATATCAGATATATTTATTATAGAAAAACCAAAATCACTAATTCAATCACCAGTAATCACCGCAAAAGCAAACAACACCACTTTACCTTTTTCTTAACCTTGTAGAAATTCACGAAATGACGATCATGACCAATATAAACAAGAAAGCGATAGTTTCACTATTAAACATAAGGATCCAAAATCCGATCGGATCACGCGATTCATTCTGCACTCGTTGCAAGGGGTCACGACTCAAAATTCGACTATGTTCAGCCGGATATCCGGCGCTCCGGTCTCTTAGCTTGCCGAATATCCGGTATCCGGCCAAACCATCTGTTGCATCTCTAATTTCTACTATGTTACGGGGCTCTGTTTAATTGGTCTAAAATATTATCATTATCATTAAAAATCGGTGTTTGATATTATTGGACGTGGGCAGTTCAAGTGCCCTTCCGTCACGTTCAGGTCCTGCTCCATCTGGCCAACGAGTTCACGAACAGCTATAGTATTGCGGTATATGTATATAAGCGGCGGTGAGGGGGGATATTGCCGGGATATAGAGCAGCCAATGTGTTATTATTAATAGGGTAGGATGGACTGACGACCTGAAAAAAGTTTGCATGACCCACACTCACAATTTTTTGCAAAAAAAAACGAGTAAGACATACTCTTTACAAATGTACTTGTAGAACCTATAGCAATCCTAAAAAAAGCAGTCCAAGTGCGAGTCGGACTCGCCCATGAAGGGTTCCGTAGCAGCAAGTAACATAATAATAAATTAAAAGTTCTAGTAGTACGTTGTAACTTTGATTCTAACACGTTTGCTATAGCAGTGGTTTTTGTGGTAGAAAATTGCGGTTTATGACGTATTAAAAAAAACTACTTAAGTACTATATCTTATTCAAACCAATTTTCGGTGGAAGTTTACATGGCAATGTACATTAAGTATACCTATATTTCTTTTAGATTTATCAATCTCTTGTTTTAGAAGTTAGAGGGGATGGGAGGGGGACACATTTTCACCATTGTAAGTGCTTCTTGCGCAAATTATTCAGTTTAGAAAAAAATGATGTTTGAAACCTCGGCCTATCTGTAGATAACCCACACATACTCAAAAATATTTTCGAGTTTCAGTTCTAAGTTTTTGTAACCCCCAAAATTTATTGCTTTTATTATATTTTTTTTGGAAATTTTTTCATTCGGTTCACAGAATACATCTACTTACCAAGTTTCAACAGCATAGGCCTTATTGTTTCGGAGAAAAATGACTGTGACATGCGGACGGACAGACAGACAGGCAGACATGGCGAATCTATAAGGGTTCCGTTTTTTGCCATTTGGCTACGTAACCCTAAAAAATGTGTGTATCTAAATATTTATTTTTTATTTATAACAGCAGATGGCAGCCATAATGGACCCGTCTCAGCTGTATTGGATTGCGCCCTTCTGCAACCAGGCAGAGTGGTATGGTCCTGCAGGCCAAGATTTTATGAAGGAGCTCAGTTTGGTGTTCGCGACTTTGATGTTCTTGATTTTTACATTTGTGACGTGGTGGTGCAAGGAGATTACTAGGGGCAGTAAGTCAAATACTACCCGTTCGCACTAACTTTGCCGCTGGCGTAGAGGCGTATACCCAAATTGTTAATTAGAGGAAGTAAATTGACAGTAGCTAATGTCACTTTGTCAAAGAAAATACGCAACATTGTATGAAGTAGTGACATTAGTTGCTGTCAATTTACTTCGTCTAATTAAAAATTCGACTTTAGTATGGAGCCGAGCGGCAAAGTTAGAGCGAACGAGCAGTACATTCTATTTTTACTCAACCTACCTCGCAGAGGCATATTTATTACACAACTAGAGGACGTCACGCGGTTTCACCCGCGTAGTTCCCGTTCTAATACAATATTTTTTCTTACATAACTACCTTCTCCTGACAATACCTTACACAACAAAAAAGAATTAGTGAAATCGGTCCACCTGTTCTGAGTTATGCGCTTTTTTTTTTTTTTAACGTGAGGGAAAATCCTCGTAGGATGCTATGCCGGACTCTTACCGACTAAAAAACCTCCCGTAACGTCCAACAGCCTATGGTTTGAGAGCCCCGGGTAAGCCCTCAGGAAGGATGTCCCGTGACTCCCAACAGACCTACGGCCGCCACTGCGGCCTCGCCCAGGGGGTGGTTCGGGTGCAATCCCGCGTCTATGGGGGTTTCGGGTGTGACCCCGCTTCTAAGGGGGGGCGTGCGTGAGTTGCTCACGTCACGCTGCCGTCATGGGCCTGCTTCTGTAAGGACGGTGAGCGGCCCTCTCACCGTCCTCAGACCCCCGGTCATGGAGGCCGATAGTCCTCGGCGAGAAGTTATGCGCTTACCAACACATTTTGCGATTCATTTTTATATATAAGAAGATATACTCACATGTCATAATTTTAAAATTTGTCCCACGTTATAATTGGTGAACCGCATTGCCATGTCGAAATGGACAGTGACAGGTTCTGACTGCATGCTGTTGAATTTTTTTAAACCGTCCATAACCATTCGACTTGGTGCCAATTGTCAATGCCATTTTGCCCCGAGGCCCTGCGAACTCAGTGTTCTGCAAACTATCACTGCAGTAAGCACCTTTCACTATGGCCAGTCCTTGGATGGGTGACCATCCATGTAACCACTTTGTGGCACTTATTTGAGCGTTTCCGTGCTTCGTAAGGCAGGTTTGGCCGTTGGTCCCGTTTGCCAGTAAAATGAAATAAATGTTACAAAGTGGTAACATAATGGATGGTCACCCATCCAAGGACTGGCCATAGTGAATGTTGCTTACTGCAGTGATCGTTTACAGAACACTGAGACCGCGGGACTACGGGCCTATCTTTATACCAAACTCTCTGTAAAATATACCTTGATTCAAATGACAGCACGTGTTGCTCTCTGACTACAACGTCAGATATCCCAAGCGGAGCGTGAAGAGGCACGTTCCAGGGCCTACAACTTGAGGACCACTGTCAGAAGTTCCATGGACTGTGAGAGTGGCACCCAATCGCTGAATATCGCCATGGGTTTTCAACCAGGCGGGCATGCAAGCTTTTTTTTATATTTAGCTCGCCAAATTGACTTCGCCACTAGCCTGATCAAAAGCCGTGGCGCATCTAGCGATTGAGGGCCACTTCTGACAGTGGTCCTCAAGTTGGCGGCCTTGTGATGTGCTTCTTCACGCTCCTCTTAAAGAACCCGGAATTGTAAGATTAGGGAAACATGTGTGTGGGCAGGTCGTTCCAGGTTTTTATAGTTCGACAGAGGAACGATCTTTCGAAACGCTCTGTTCTGGCGAAGATTCTCTCCACTGTGTATGAGCGGCATCTCTGCCCGACACGGGTTGTTCGGAATCGGAAAGGAGAGGGTGGGATCAGGTTGAAGAGCTCTGCAGAACATTCGCCGTGATACATTCGGACCACCAATTATTCGGATGCCAACCAAGGACGCTATGGTTCTTTGCTGCGCCAACGGTTCGAGGCCTCCCGTCATCTCAGAACAACCAATTATTCGGATAGCACGTCTCTGTATAGCGTTAAGCGCGTCCAGCAAGTACCTCTCGGAGTCATCCCAAAGGTGAGAAAAGTATGCGACGCAGGGGCGAATCTGCGTCTTGTACGGTAGACATCTCTGATGTGGCGTGAAGTACCGTCTCACCTTATTTAGTACTCCTAGTTTCCGCAAGGCCAGCCCAATACAACGCTCAATGTAGTTTTTGTGATTGAGCTCACACCGGACGTCTATACCGAGGATCTCCAGGTTGTCCTTTAGTGGAACCGTAATGCTCTAAAGAGAGGGTAGGGGTAGGAATGGGGACTTCTTAGCTGTAAACGCACACGCCTATGTTTTCCCGGCATTGAACTCGACCAGGTTTCTGAACCCCATTGGGCAATGTGACCCAGGTCCCGGTCGAGATTCGCCACGAGTTGCCGTCTCTTCTCCTCCACGTCGTGTCATCCACTGGACGGCCAGAATAACTCCCATGCAGAGTACTATCATCTGCATAACAATGAATGCACCCAAGGGACAGCATGTCATTGATTTGTAGAAGAAAGAGAGTTGCGGACAATACCGATCCCTGTGGTACGTTGCCGGCATTTACGTGCAAAAAGCAGGAAGCCTGACCATCACAGAGAACCCGTATACGTCGCCCGTGCAGGAAGCTGGCCAACCAGCGGCACAACTGAGGCGATAGACCGTATGCCGGCAGCTTGGAATGAGCTAAATATTTTAGAAAATCTTTTAGTTATAGAGAGCTGATTTTTTAAAAATGCTATAGACTAGCACTGTGGTGTCTGCAGCGAGGACGCGGCGCTGTATACTCTGGCGGAGGGCTCAGCATGGGCACCGCAGCGCCGAGAACTCGTTGTAGGCCTGGGTGGATACCACATATTTTTCCACTTCGGAAGTGACTCTCGCGCAAACTATTCAGTTTAGAAAAAAAATGATGTTAAAAACCTCGATAGCATTTTTGAAGACCTATCTATAGATTAAGATTATTTTTGAAAAGCAATTAGTATGCTAACTGATCATAAATTTTAAATATGGAAAAAAGAATTGGTTTCGAACAGAATTCGAACCTGCATCTTCTTGCATTCCGTGCTTAGATGCTTAACCACTTAGCCACCGAAACCTACTCGGAACCAACCAAATTTTCCACCTTATATACGTCTTGGGGCGACGTAAGCGACATCTACTATCTATAGATACTCTACACGTATGGGATTAATGGAAAAAAATTGAAGCGCTCGTGGCCCCGCGGACTCAGTGTTCTGTAAACGATCACTGCAGTAAGCAACATTTACTATGGCCGGATATGGATGGGTGACCACCACGTGGACCACTTTGTGACATTTATTTACGAGCGTTTCCGTGCTTAGGAAGGCACGATAAGCCGTTGGTCCCGGTTGTCAGTAAAATGACAGTCGTTAAGCCAAGTTGAAGGCCTTACGGGCGGCTTGAAAAATTTCAACTGTGGGTCGTCACAACCTGCGCCCGGGTCGGCAGCGCGTGTGTAGCGCCTCTGGTGTTGCAAACGTCTATAGGCTACGGTTACCAACCTTCCGGTGGGCCGTAAGCTTGTCTGCCACCTAAGTAGTATAAAAAAAAATATCTTTCTTATCTTGTAAAAAAATTGAGTATCAGTTCTAAGTATGGGGAGCCCCAAGATTTATTGCTTTTTTTTCTATTTTTGTGTGAAATTCTTAATGCGGTTTACAAAATACTTCTACTTACCAAGTTTCAAGATCATATAGTTTCAGAGAAAAGTGGCTGTAAGATAAGGCTGAACAGACAGACAAGCCCTCGGAAAGATACCCCAGGACTCCCATCCCAACAGACCTACGGCTACCACTGCGGCCTTACCTAGGGGGGAAAGGGGGGGGGGGGGGTTCGATTGCTATGCCGCATCTTCTGTATTAATAAATATCTATCTACCTTTCAGTCGACCCGCCACTTCAGGGAGGTAGTTCAAAGCCTGACGTCAGCGAGGAAGCTAGTGAGTAGTTCTTTAAGTTTACATACATCATACATACATATATTCACGCTTTTATTCCCGGAGGGGTGGGCAGAGTCATAGTATACATTTCACCTTAATACTTTTATATCCTACGTAATAGGTGGTGAGCCTATTGCCGTGTTGAATAGGGGGCGCAGGTTGCCGCGACCAATAGTTGAATTTCTTCAAGGCGCCCATAAGGCCTTCAACTTGGCTTAACGATTGTCATTTTACTGACTGACAACCAGGTTTCATTTCGAGTTTTCCTTCTCTACGCAATGAAACTTATTGCGATAGTGTTCCCTTAGTCGCCTCTTCCGACACCCTCAGCATGTACTGGGGTGGCGATATTTTGTACTCTTACCCGTCGCAACAAGGGACCCTGTTGCCACACGGGGCAAAATGAACATAAATGAAAATGTTTCCTTGCTCTTACATCCCACAATTTAATTTAGTTTAACACCACTTCTTTCCATCAACCACCACTTTTCAACAAGTTTTGTCTAGTGCCGACAATCGAGAGTATAAATGATATAAGGACAGAAGGTACGGCTGAATTAATTGTCATGTTCAAAACACTAAAATTCTGTATTACAACAGGCTCCATCAAGTGCCGACAATTGAAAATATAGGTTATATTTTAAAATACCAGAAATCATAATGCCTTTACTTAAAATGCATTAGACCAAAATACCCGAATTCAAAATACCTTAACATTCAAAATACCTTATTTCAGTACACCTTACCGTAAAATGTCTAAATTTAAAATACAAATAATTATTATATCAGAATTCAAAATACAAATTTTCAAATATCCTTAATTTAAAATACCGAAAATAGAATACAATGTGTCAGTGTCACTGTCACTCACACGTTTTGTTATTTGGCTTTAACTTATTTACAACGACCCCCCCCCCCCCCCCCACCTAAGTGAAGCCGCTGTTGTAGCCGTAGGTCTGTTGGTCCTTGGGTATCCTCCTGAGGGCTTACCCGGGGCTCCCAACTGTAGGCTGTTATGTAGGATACGTGTGGTTTTTAGTCGGTAGGAGTCCGGCATAGTATCCATGTAGGATTTACCTCATGTTAAAACACTTTGATTCAGAGTGACAAAAGTACTACAGTGGGCTAAAAAAATCAAAAAAAAAAATAACCACGAAGGCTAAGGCGGGAGCTCCGCTTCGCTTCGCTCCCGCCTTAGTCTTCTAACCTAACCTATCCGAGTCGGGATACTCTGAGTCGGGGTGTTAACCATTCACAGATATATAGCATCCATGTAGGATTTAAATCATGTTAAATAATAATAATAATAATAGTCATTTAATTCAGAAATTACTTTCCATAGATGTTAGTAGTTACAGTCAGACTTAAAAAAAAGGTATTTTGTGTTTAAACATTTTAGGATAAGGTATTTGATAAATTTATTTTTTGGGTTTCGGTTATTCGACCGTAAGGCATTTTAAATTATTTATATTATAAATATTTGCCTTTTGAATATTGATATTTCGATTTCGGGTATTTTGGGCTCGGGCATTTTAAGTAAAGGCATTATGATTTCTGGTATTGTGACGGTATACCAAAATATAATATACTAATCTTTAAGTTCGTTTTAAGATAGCGGTCGGTGTTCAGTGTGCGACGACCCTTAGTTATAATAATTATATTGACTCAATCCATGGCGAACTACTAACCCCCAGTTTCCGAAAGGCTGCTCAACGCTAAAATTAACTAATCGGCTGTTAAATCTCTTGTGAATAGCAATTGGGTTACTAGAAGCATTGTCAAATGGTTTATTTTGACCATGCATCGTGTCAATTGACATGGCTTTCTTATTTTACTCGAGAATCGTATGTCAACCGCTATTTTAGGTGTCTGAAACGCTTCTCAAGCCGTGATCATAGATTATTCGTGTGACAAAAGCTTTGTCAACAAATCGGTGCCTGTCGGCGAATTAACTTATGGATAAAATTGATTTTTTACGTTAATGTACCTTTTCTCTTCATACAAAATACATATTGTCACGCCTTTATCCCCGAAGGGGTAGCATAGTATACGCCCACATTTCACCTTATAGCTTTATGTCCTACGTAATAGGTGGTGAGCCTATTGCCGAGTTGAAATGGACAGGCGCAGGTTGTGACGACACACATTTATGGCGTACTACTGAATGTAAGCCGTGTTGAGGTCCAAAGTTCGATTAACGGACTGACTCAAATATTTGCAATATTTGTATCGGAGTTTGGATTCAAAATACGAAAAAAATCTGTTTTTTCTTAACGCGAGGGAAATCCATCATGGATGCTATGCTGGACTCCTACCGACTAAAAATCCTCACGTGACGTCCAACAGCCTATGGTTGGGAGCCCCGGGTAAGCCCTCGGAAGGATGTCCAAGGACTCCAAACAGACCCACGACTACCATTGCTGCCTCGCCTAGGGGGTGCTTCGGATGCTATCCCGCATCTTTGGGGGATTTCGGGTGTGATACCGCTTCCAAGGGGGCCGTTCGTGAATCTCTCACGTCACGCTGCCGGCATGGGCCTGTTTCTGTAAGGACGGTAAGCAGCCCTTTCACCGTCCTCAGGCCCTCAATCATGGAGGCTGATAGTCCTGAACAAGATCTTTATTAAATAACAAATATCTATCTATCTTCCAGACAATCCGCAACGTGAGGAAGAAAAGTCAACGCGTGACGTCAGCGAGGAAGCTAGTGAGTATTTCTTTAATAACTATGCTGTTTTCACGGTCACGTTCAAAAGGCAGGCAGAGGCACAGTTTACGGCCACACACAGTCATATCACAAAATTTAAGGTGACACCTTATAATTTTTTGTCGGATTGATGGTGAGCCTATTGTCAAAATACAATAGGCTTGGTTGCCTCTGTGGCGTGATCAGTAGTGATACCGCCTGCGGCACTGTAGGTCCTGGGTTCGATTCCTGGGTCGGTCCAAAAATTTGTGTGATCCACAAATATTGGTTTCTGAGCTTGGGTGTTTTCTATGTATGTATTTAGAAATATATAAGTATGTATATCCCTTTATCCGCAACGAGTCAGTCGTCTAGATCCCATAGCGCAAGCTTACATTGGCTTAATTAGGGCTAGATGATGTTGCGCTCACATATAGATATCCCAAAGTGTTCAGGTGGTAGTCACCCATCCAAAGACCGGCTATTGCTAAAGTTGCTTACAATTGTGACCGTTTTTAGATCACTGTATCCGTTGAAAAAGTTACTTTAAATTATAATTAAATAAAAATTGATTCTGCAACGTTTTATTTCTTTTAATGACAAACCTTTTACTTCAAATAGATAAAAGTCTTTTTTTATTTTGTTTTTCCAGTGGAACGGAATGCCATTGAGGGATCTGAGCCAAATTCAGATGTTCTACTAATTATTTTATCTCAAGAAAATTAAAAATTAACATTGATCTCAAGATGTCACCAACTGCCTAATCAGATTGTAAAATGGATGAAAACAACATAATATCCGGTGACGTCGTTTTAAGGTAGTGGTCGGTGGTCAGTGTGCGGCGATCCTTAGTTATTATAATTATATTGACTCCCTCCATGGCGCACTACTGAGTGTATGCTATGGAGGTCCCCGGTTCGATTTTCGGGTTCACTCAAATATTTGTGGGATCCGCAAATGTTTGAGTATTGGAGTTTGGATGTTATGCTATTGTAATGTTCTAGAAATATACCTATAAGTATGTTATATGCCGTCTAAATCACCAGCTTTAATAATGACATTGTCTGAAAAGGTCCAGAATATCAACCTATTTATTTATAATGTATTTAACACTCAAAAGTAACTGAAAAGAAACGACGGCCTATTTTCATGGTACTTTAAACTTGACTTTCGTTTCACATTAAAATAATAATGGAATATTATGTAGTATTTTATCTGCAAAAAATATTTGTATTTTTTATTAATATTTGTATAATTTTCCTTGTTTGTGATATTTTTCACATCACTAGTTCTTTTAATAATAGAGGTATAATGCAGATTATTTCATTGATGACCTATATTTTGTTGGTGGAATTACATACCTAGATAAAATATTAAAAGCAATTTGTATGCTAACTTTTTATAATATTTTATTATAAAGTGAAAAAAGTACAACCTCCATAGCTCAATTGGATAGAGCATTGCCCTGGTTTAGGCAAAGGTTGCGGGTTCAAGTCCCGTCTGGGCCAAGTTGTATTTTTTTCGCTTTATACTTAAATTACATGTCCACAGAATAAAAACGATATGACCGTGTATTTTACCTACTTTCAGACTTCGAATTAAGTTCCTTTGTTGACACAAATTACAATCAATCATTTTTTAGTTTTTTTATTTTTCTTTGGACCTATTAAGTTTAATCAAGTTCAGTTCAGTATGCTAAGCAAAATGTCTGAAATTGTGGGTTCTAGAGAAAAGAAGAGAATTTAATCAATGTGCCAAATTTTAAATACGTAACTTAAATTGTTTTCGGTTAGTGAACGGGTAGGAAACAGCCCGAAATGGTTCGTGAAGACTACATACGGCTGCTGTGTCGCCAGGTACTTTTTCTTGAACTTGGCGGAACACGCTTCCGCGTGTCTAGTTAGAATATATTTAAATATTTCATCGAGTGACATGGAACGGAAACCCACTTAGAGTGTTTTTAAGTATTAAATAACGCAATTTAGGGGCAAGTTGGGGAGGGGTTAAACCTTACGGTGCGTTACAGGGGTGGGAAGGGCACTGGAACCGGGGTACAGAAAAACATTTTGGTGCGTTATATGGGGGGAGGGAGTTTTTGAAATCTTCCAAAATTGCGTTACGTAATACTTGAACTGACTAATAGTATTCATAGTATAAGAAGTCAATTCGGACCGGAATCAGGTGTATACGAATACATTTAATGTAAAATCTTCATTGGCATGCATTTGTCAAAATTCACTACTACATAGAATATATTATATAATCTGTGCTACTACATACAACATACTCGTAGTTTCGGAGCCATTTTGAAAAAATGTTATTTTTTAAGTGTAGTAGGACTGTTCATAGGTCAAAATTTTACGAAATAAAAATGTTGTGAGACAATATTAGTGGTTTTATTTAATACCAGCTATGTATTACTTCTTGACTGTGACATACAGCGATCCCCATAGCACCCATTTAATAAACAAATACCTACGCGCCAATCAATCAATGAAATCATACATACATACATATGGTCACGCCTTTATCCCCGAAGGGGTAGGCAGAGGCATATTATATGCCCACATTTCACCTTTTTGTATAATTTGTCCCACGTAATAGGTGGTGAGCCGTATTGCCGTGTTTAAACGGACAGGCGCAGGTTGTGACTACCTGCTGTTGAAAGTTGAAATAAAGCCTTCAATTTAGTTTAACGACTGCCATTTTACTGGCAACCGGGACCAACGGCTTAACGTGCCTTCCGTAGCACGGAAACGCTCAAATAACTGTCACAAAGTGATCACATGGATGGTCACCCATCCATGGACCGGCCATAGTGAAAGTTGCTTACTGCAGTGATCGTTTACAGAACACTGAGTCCGCGAAGCCACGAGCGCTTCTACTGCTCGTGCCAATCCATCAATGAAATCAGTCTACTAATAATATAAATGCGAAAGTAACTCTGTCTGTCTACCTGCCTGTCTGTCTGTCTATCTGTCTTTCCGTCTGTTACGCTTTCACGCCTAAACGGCTGGAGCGATTGAGATGCAATTTGGTATAGGGATAGTTCGTGACCCTGGGAAGGACATAGGCTACTTTTTAACCCTTACCGACTGCTGAAAAGTAGGGTTATGATTTTACGCAATAACAACTTCTACGCAGTCGAAGCCGCAGGGAACAGCTAGTATAATTATAATACCTTCACCATACCATATCTATCACAGATACCTAACATAAATATAATCTGTGATTTGGCACCAATTGAACAATACTTTTTTGGTTAGAATCCCCCCGTTCCCAACCGACCACCTAAGTTATCCACCTGGTTGGTCAGTTAGGAATAAAAGTTCCTAACCACCCACCAGGGTCGGCAGCGCGAGTGTGGCGCCTCTGGTGTTGCAAACGTTCATAGGCTGCGGTGACCACCAGTCCTTCTGGTGGGCCGTATGCTTGTATGCCACCTTAGTGATATAAAAAAAAAAAAAAAAAAAAAACCTGTGACTGTATAAAACTTCCCAGAATCTCATAGATTCAACTCAATCCCTTTTTTTTACGTTAGGAAAAATCCTCATGGATGCTATTACTAAACTCCTACCAACTAAAAAACCTCTCGTGTCCTGCCTAACATCGCACGGTTGGGAGCCCCGGGTAAGCCCTTGGAAGGATACCCCCGCCCGGTCCCTTTAAAGGCATTTGAATAACAAAAAAAAAACCGACTTCAAACACAAACTAAATATACTTATTTGTGCTAAGTTAATTTTATTTTTCAATTTTTAGTTTTTGTTTGAAGTCGGTTTTTTTGGTTAAAATATTTTTTTTCATGATTTTCAGTGACGGGTTGACTGAAATTATATCTGTCTAGGGGTAATGTTCTCCCCAATACAAATTAATCAAGCCCATATACAAGATAGCTGCTGTAAATCGTTAAGGAATTCCCTCGATTCGAGGGATTTCTTCGATTACTCCAGGATCCCCTCATCAGATTCTAACTTCCTGTATACATGGGAAGCACCAGCTTTCAAATAAAAAAAGAATCATCAAAATCGGATAACTCTTTCAAGCGATTTGCCGGTAACAAACATAAAAAATAAAAAAAAATAAAAAAACTGCCTGTACATTTCAACAGACCGCAAAAGGCTCCTCTTACAATCCCGGGTTCCTCAAGAGGAGCGTGAAGAGGCACATCAATAGGGCCGCCAACTTGAGGGCCGCTTTCTATAGTCTTGCATACTGGCACGGTGGCCCCCAATCGCTAGATGTCGCTGTGACTTTCCATCAGGCGGCGGCATCATTTTAGCGAGCTAAATAGAAAAAAAATTTAAATGTGTAACCACTTTATTACTCAGTATGTTACTCACCAACTAGCGCGAGGAAGCTATGCAGAGAACTCTTTCCCAGGGCGCCTTACTACAGAGTTTCTAGTGTGTGTGCAAGGGTAGACTAGGGCTCTGACGAAAACAGCCAAGTAGGGTGTACACACATATATTTATAAAGTATACAGTACACTACAGAGACAGAGAGAAGTTATTCACTAATAGACACACATATCACAGAAATACATAAGAGTAGTACCGATTACTGCACTAATATTACGGAGGCGGTCTACAGATACTTGTTACAAATTGCTTAGGCTGTTACATAGCAAGGTGATAAAGGTAACGGGGTACTGCCTGGCCTGCGGTGTGCGCTGATAGCGACTCGGGATGTTGTTAATGCCCTGTGATGATGGCAGGTTCCTCTCAAATACAAAGCTTGTGCAGTCCACTCTACCACGCCCTCGTACCACGTGCAGTCCACGTACTTGTGGGTGTGGCACCGAACATCCACGACTTGTCACTCTAGTCCAACTAAAGAACCCTGTTCGTGAAAGAAAAACGACTAGACAGCGCGACAGACGAAGTTCGAACCGCTTTGCAAACAATAAAGTAAAACTTACCAGTTTCCTGGGTATAAGTTAGAACAGAAACTTATTCTTTCTGAGGAAGGTAGAACCTAGGCTATATTCCTCAGCAAATCCTCAGGTTGGTACAGTGCCTGAGTAAAAATTCTTCACTGCATTAAGATAACCTCAAAGTTCTCAAAGAGCTCAAAGTTATGTCTAAGACTTTACAGGTGCTGAGAAGATGGTAAAGAAACTTGGAACTTCAAAGCAGGGCTTTATATACCCACTCTAACGTGGAATAGTCTAGAATCCTATCTAAAACCCTGTTTGCAAGCGTAATCTCCTTATAATAGGTCCAACAAATCACCATAGACTCTGCGTCCTTCCGTAACAAAGACAACTAAAGTTGCCAGAGACAAAAAACTATGAATTCATTAGGGCGCCCGCACACGCTCAATGATCATTGTCAAACCCACAACCAGATATTGCTGCACCTACAGAAAATAAATGCCACAAATGTAGTTTCTGTCTAGTATTGCCTCAGCCTACACCTTCGGGAATAAAGGTGGGTCTAGTGGGACTCTATGTATAAAATAGAATATATAAAAGAAATTAACAAGACAAATCGAATCCGCGCTTTGGAAGGCATGTTAAGCCGGTAGTCCATACATCCGTCCATTCAAAAGTCCATCAGTGCATCCGCCCTTCCCTCCCGCCCGTCTCTCCATCTTTCTGTCAAGACCCTTTATCTCGTAAATGCGTAGAGGCATAGGTATCGATTTGAAATTAATAACATTTATATTAAATTGTACAATTATGATCCATTGAAGCTGTAAAGTAAGAAACGACGAAAGATTGATTTTTTACAGTTTCAAGGGATATAATATTAAAACTCAATTCCTTCACAGGTTGACAAGAGTCTTGACAGACAGACGGATGTTCGTTAAACAACGTTTTATTATGATTTCGTCACAAAATTCAGTTTTTAGATAATTTTTTACTATATTTGTGGTATAAAATATTACTTGCCAAATTTCATGGTCCTAGGTTAACGGGAAGTAGCCTATGAATTTGGCTTCCCTTGAGAGAAAGGATAATTATTTAACTTAGAAGTTCAATTTTTTACATTTTTTTGTGGTGGATGAGTGCCAGCAATATGAGTAACACAACGAGGATAGGTTGCTTCACATATTGGGGAGTGCACAGCGTGGGTGCAATAGCTCCAAGTCTGCACGTGGACATCCTCTCGCTGGAGACCAACGTGCGAGCCATGATCTCCAGCGGGAGTAAGGGGAACACCGCCGCGTCTATCTGCAAGCACGGCATGCTCGTGAAGCAGGCGGCGCGGGCGGGGAGAGAATGGGAGGAACTCTCCCACCTAAGTTCTAAAGCAAACCCTCAAAGAAGTCTGAATAAAAATGACCTCTCGTGTCATCACATGTGACAAAAACGAAATTGCGAGAGTCAGCTAATTACAGATAAAAATTATCAGGGAAGTGATACCTTGAAAGGGTACCTTTCAAAGGGTACCTTTCTAGGTATCACTTCCGTATCTCAAGATCTGTGTATATTATTACACGATCCATTAGGTACCTTTAACATAAGAGGTACACCGGCGTGGCGGTAATTAGAGACCTTAATACGTATCAATAGAGTTTATTTTTAGATCATGGAAGGGGCTACCACAGGGCGCAGTCGCGGGCCCACGCAAACCCGCGCGGTAAGGGCTGTTCCTTCAAGCCTCGGCCATTCGGCTCATACACGTTTCGCTCTCCGGTCATTTCAGATAGAAGTCAACTATTAACAAAGAGAGTGATTACTGAAAGCGGTGGGAGAGCTACGAAAGAATTTGTAGACAAAATAGACAAGCGGTAAGTGTCATTTGGACATATAATTTATCAGTTAACAGTAAATGATAGAGTGGAAAGCTGTAGCATATGTTTCAATTTCCACCGCTATTCTTAGCAAAGATATCTTTATTAGATTCACCTAGTAATATATCAATACAAAACCATTGGGATTTTACCTGGCTTTTAGTGGCACAGCAAATATTCAGAAAAAAACTGCAGTGATACTAGCGAACAAACAAAATACTGTTCACGCGAATGACGCAACAGGTAAAGGCCTTTGTGTAAGCCCTAAATAAGCGTATTGCTAGATATTTCTCGACTGCCTTTGCCAGTACCTACCTATAGCTTACCGCACACATACAGTTTCTTGATCAGGTATTCAGGTTCGGAAACCTAAATGCTCCGCTCACATACCTACAGAATGTTCAACAAGGCGCACACTTCTTTATTATCGGAACAGTAAAAACCTCCCTAATGGCTGCATGCGACTTGATAAATCTGCTAAAATGCGAATGAATATTATAACTCGACATTGTAGGCAGAGTTTATATTTCTACTATGTTACGGGGCTCTGTTTAATTGGTCTAAAATATTATCATTATCATTAAAAATCGGTGTTTGATATTATTATTGGACGTGGGCAGTTTCAAGTGCGCGTTCTTGACTACGTCCTCCAGGTCACATCCATGTCACGACTAGTCCATCTGGCCAACGAGATCACGAACAGCTATAGTACAGCGGCATAACATAATATATGTTAAGCGTGGGGGGCCGACGACCTGAAAAAGGTTTGCGTGAACTGTCTGGATGCGTAAGAGTCAGGACCGTGTTTTGTGGCGTGATTTGGGAGAAGCCTACGTCCAGCAGTGGACTGCTTTAGGCTGAGCTGATTTGAATGTCTGATCTATCCCTGTAGAAATGTTTAGCCAGATCCGTTCAGCCGTGACACCGTGAGAGCGTAAAAGAGTAACAAACATCCACACTTACAAATTTTCGCAAATTAAAACGATTAAGACATAAATGAGACTTTATAAATGTACTTGTAGAAGCTATAGCAAGCCTAAGCAAATGTCGGTGTCTAAATACCTATTTATTTATTTATTACAGCAGATAATAGGCGTAATGGAGCCTCAGTATAAGCCCTGCTGTAACTTAAAACCCGACATAATCGAAACCATCGTTGGCTACGTTTTGATCGTCTTTGTTCTGCTGTCGACGTTTCTTATGTTGTTGATGTATTTGTACAAGAAGATTTGCATGAACTGTAAGTCAAATACATTCTATTTTTACTCTACCTACCTCACCCCGCAGGGGCAAATTAAATTACACAATTTTAAAATTTGTCTCAAATAATAAGTTGAGTTCGACTGCCTCTGTGGCGTAGTCGGTAGTGATACCGCCTGCGGCGCTGGAGGTCTTGGGTTCGATTCCTGGGTCGGTCCTAGTATTTATGTGATGCACAAATGTTTGTTTCGGAGTTTGGGTGTTTTCTAAGTATAATATGCATGTATTTAGAAATATTTAAGTATGTATATCAGTCGTCTAGATCCCATAGCACAAGCTTATATTAGCTTAATTTAGGCTCGATGATGTTGTGTGTGAATGCCCACAATTTATAAAAAAAATGGTGAACCGTAGTGCCGTGTTGAAACAGTCGCGGAAATTTTTAAGTCACCCATAATGCTTTCGACTTCAACGCCATTTTACTGAATATTAAATGTACTCTGTGTTTTACTGACAAACGGAACCCAGGGCATCCGTAGGACGGAAATGCTGGCAAAGAAAGGTCGCAATTAGGGCTTGAACTCCGGAATTCCGGAATTGACATAATTCCGGAATTCCGATAAAATCTAATATCGTTCTCAATTCCGGAATTGGCGAGATCAATACCGGTATTTCGATATTGAAAAAAAAAATTGCTTCTTCTTTAATTTCATTACAAACAAAAATGTAGATTATAAGCTTCGTGTGCAATTTAATTACCTTTAATTACTACAATGTTGATAATTTAGGATTTCTCTATTAACAAATTAATTCGATTATGTACTTAGGTATTAATCATTCTATTTGATGATATTTCTAAAACCTACTAAGAAAGTAAATCCATAAAATTAATGGTATTTGATAGAAAACATACTATTCAAATAATTATAATATTATTGATGACGTTTCTGTATTTTTTTACATTTAGACTTCAATTTATAATGCGAACTTAGACTTAGCTCTGACTTATGCTACGAGTTATTTTTTTTTTTTTTTTTTTTATATTCAGCTCGCCAAATTGACGTTGCCACGATGGATAGCCGTGGCGCATCTTGCGATTGGGGGCCACTTCTTACAGCGGTCCTCAAGTTGGCGGCCCTGTGATGTGCCTCTTCACGCTCCTCTTAAAGAACCCGGAGTTGTAAGATGAGGGAAACACGTGTGCGGGTAGGTCGTTCCAAGTTTTTATAGTTCGACAGAGGAACGATCTTTTGAAACGCTCGGTTCTGGCGAAGATTCTCTCCACTGTGTATGACTCTCTCTGCCCGGCACGCGTTGTTCGGGATCGGAAAGGTGATGGTGGGATCAGATTGAAGAGCTCTTCAGAACATTCGCCGTGATACATTCGGTAGATGGCAGCCAAGGACGCTACGGTTCTTCGCTGCGCCAACGGTTCGAGGCCTCCTGTCACCTCAGGACAACCAATTATTCGGACAGCACGTCTCTGCATAGCGTCAAGTGCGTCCAACAAGTACCTCGCGGAGTCATCCCAGAGGTGAGAACAGTACTCGACGCAGGGACGAATCTGCGTCTTGTACAGCAAACATCTCTGATGTGGCGTGAAGTACCGTCTCACCTTATTTAGGACTCCGAGTTTCCGCGAGGCCAGCCCAATACAACTTTGATAGAAACGCTGTGAAATTTAACTTTGATAGAAACGCTGTAAGAATTTGACAGAGGTCTCGCTCAGCATAGTTTTAGTAGTTCTGACGGAACTCATGGGGCCCGTACTTAATTATTAGGGGCAAACTTTGCACCAAGGCGCTCCACTGACCCAGAGTGAGGAGGGTCCTGGGTTCCCTGTTCTCATCAAGGTGGAGGAACATATTCCTTCGCACATGGCTCCTTCTCAGGCGCCCGACGCTGATTACAGCGAGAACGACGTGCCCGAAGTCACTGAAGGTTAGTTAGGGGCGACTGTACTGAGGCTTATATTCCGCAGGGACCGTGCCCCTGGACCCTACAGCATTCCAGGCCGAGCGTGGGTCCTGACTCTTGAGGATCTCGGGCCTCGAGTGATGGGACTCTTTAGTGCATGCCTTGAAAAAGGCCAGATTCCCAAGGTCTGGAAGACAGGGAATTTGGGTGGGAGCGTTCTCTCTCGATCACGTTTCGCTGCATTAACTGATCACAGAAAGACGCAGTGGCGTCCCAATTACTCCCACTGGAAATCATAGCTCGCGCAATGGTCTCCAGCGAGAGAATGTCCACGTCCAGACCTACCACGAGGACCGGGCGCTGTTAAGCCCACGCTGTGCACTCCACTAATGTGTAAAGTACTGTGTCCTCACTGCGTTCCTCGCAGTGCTGGCACTCAGGTGTTGTTTCCCGGTGTATTCGTCACAGATACTTACTGAAGCTCCCGTGCCTGGTAAGCATCTGTGACAACCAGTAGGACAGAGCACCCGCACCGTGGCTCCTCTCTAGTCACTCGCCCATGACCGGTCTAACCGCCTTGATTGTGACGATTCGGCGATTCCCCCTTGTGTGATGTGATGTGGCGATTCGGTTTGTTGCTCAAGTCCAGGTCTCCACGGTTTCCTTGTGGAGCTGGAACTGCCGAACCTAGATTTCTGGAGACGTAGGCCTATGACCCCGCTCCAGCGCCTCCTTGCGCCAGAAAAGAATAAATTAGAAATATAATTTATTTATTTAAACAAGGACGCAAGTTGCCTCGCTGCCAGATCCTCGAGACATGCCGCCTCTAAGCAACGGACCACGCAGCACCCAATCGTAACCGATATTCCACAGAAGCGGTCTTAAGACTGATCTCTGCGGAACACCGCACGACGTATCTCGCTGACCCCGCTGGGACCTAGCCAGCTTGGGTAAGTTATGGCCCTCTCGGAAAGATAGGCCCCGACAATCGACGGAAGTAGGGAGGCACTCCATAATAAATAAGCGCCTCCCTAACGCAGCTCCAGGGCAAGGTGTTGAAGGCGATGCCGGTGTCTCTTGACATCGCCATCGCTTTGAACACCACCTCACTCTGTGATGTTACTTCCACCGTCAGTCTTCTAATGCGCATGATCGCATCCACGGTGGAGCGCCCTTGACGGAAACCAAACTGTTTATCCGCCAGATCTGGCCCCACGCGTGTGAGGTGCCTGAATGTGCGCTGTGCAATGATACGCTCAAGGAGCTTGCATACCTAACGAGGTATGCAAGCTCCTTGAGCGTATCATTGTTGGGGATCGGCCGGAGTTGCTCAACGGGGCAACACGATCGGCCGATCCCCATCCGATCATGCCCCAAATACGCGGGATAGCACCCGAACCTCCTAGGTGAGGCCGCAGTGATAGTCAAGGTCTGTGGGGAATCCTTGGGTCATTCTTCTGAGGGCTTACCCGGACCAACCGTAGGCAATAGTTAGGAAACGTGTGGTTTTTAGTTGGTTACGTTAAAATAAGTTATTTTACTGGGAATCAAAGTAGTTTATCACTAATCACGTAGGACTGCCAGCTCCCGTTTCTTTTTTTGAACGAAACTTGATTGAGTTCCGGAATTCCGGAATTCCGGAATTCAAATATTGAATATCGAAACTCAATTCCGGAACTGAAAAAGCGTCCGATATTCAAGCCCTAGTCGCAATGTGGTCACATGGACCCATCCAAAAACCGGTCATAGTGAAAGTTGCTTACTACAGTGATCGTTTACAGAACACAGTTCGCGGTGCCACGAGCCTATACTAAATATAAATATTTATACCAAACTCTGTAAAATATACCTTGATTCGAATGACAGCACGTGTTGCACATAGTAGACATAGTACCTCACTTCTCCCCCCCCCCTCCCCCCTCCCCCAAGTAGCGGGATAGCATCCGAGACCCGAACCAACTCCCCAGACGCGGGGTACGGCTGTAGTTGTCGCCATAGTCTGGCCCTGGGAAATCCTTCCGAGGGCTAGCTCGGGTCTCCCGGCCGTAGACAATGTCAATTCAATCAGGCTTTGTGTGGTTTTAGTCGGTAGGAGTCCGGCATAGCTCAGATCATGGCTGATTGCAAGGCGAAAATTGCGGTTTATGACGTATTGAAAAAAAGTACTTACTCGTTCGAACGAATTTTCGGTGGAAGTTTGCATGGCAATGTACATCATACATATATTAAAGAAGTTAGAGTGGTGGCGGGGGCGTATTTTACCACTTTGGAAGTGTCTCTCGTGCAAACTATTCAGTTTAGAAAAAAAGGATGCTAGAAGCCTCAATAGCATTTTTGAATACCTATCAACATATATAATTTACACTTTGATGAAAAAAAATTGAGTTTCAGTTTAAAGTATGAGGAAGGACCCCCAAAACTTAGTTAGTACTTAGTTTTTTTTTTCATTTTTGTGTGAAATTCTTAATTCGGTTTACAGAATACCTACATCTACTTACCAAGTTTCAACAGCATAGGCCTTATGGTTACGGAGAAAAGTGGCTGTGACATACGGACGGACAGACAGACAGACTAAACGAATTTATATAAGCATTCCGTTTTTTGCCATTTGGCTACGGAACCCTAAAAGGAACGAACAAGATCTGCCTAAATACTAATATTATAAAGAGGAAAGATTTGTTTTTTTGTTCTTATGTTTTTTGTTTGTTTGTAACGAATAAGCTCCGGAACTTCTTGACCAATTTGAATAATTCTTTCACTGTTAGAAAGCTACACTCTTTGCGGTGAACACAGGCTATATTTTATTCCCATATTTCCACGGGAACGGGAACTACGCGGGTGAAACCGTGTGACGTCCGCTAGTATTGAATAACTAATGGACATCATGCGGTTCGCGGAACTATCTCTATACCGAATTTCCTCTCAATCGCATAAGCAGTTTAGGCATGAAAGCGTAACAGACAGACAGACATAGTTACTTTCGCATTTAGAATATTAGTAGGGAAGTAGGGATGTCCATCGAGGATAGTGTAGCTTCCCAACAGTGAAAGAATTTTTCAAATCGGTTCAGTAGTTTCTGAGCCTATTCGATGCAAACAAACAAACAATCAAATATTTACTTTTTATAATAGGTACTTATTAGTTCTTTATTTAACGTGAATCCTACATGGATGTTATGCCGGAATCCTACCGACTAAAAACCACACGTATCCTACCTAGCAGCCTACGGTTGGGAGCCCCGGGTAAGCCCTCGGAAGGATGTCCCAGGACTCCCAACAGACCCACGGCTACCACTGCGGCCTCGCCTAGCTAGGGGGGTTTCGGGTGCTATCCCGCGTCTTCTGTATCTATATATATAAAAATGTTGTGTGCGTTTGTGTATCTATTAAAAACTCAAAATTTACTGAATCGATTGAGCTCAAAATTGGACACGATATACAATAGGATTCAGAGATGGTTTTAGGCTACTTTATACACATTTATCATGACAGCAATAAGAATAAAATAGCTTTAAAAAGTGATTTTACCAATAGATGGCGTTGGTCGTTTTTTTTTAAACTTATATTCTGCCAGCTTCAGAACAAAATATTATAAACAACCTATTTAGAAGGTACCTACCAGATTGGTGTTTTTTAAGAGAAGTTTGATTGCGGCCTCCTTGCATTCAGAATAATAAAAAAGAGTAGGTACTTACCTAATAAAGAGGTCAGATCTGTTTTGCATGTTATTTTTGAACTTTTTGGATATTCGGAATTTTGGAGTTTTGGACTTCAGACTTTTGGAATTTTGGAGTTTAGGAGTTTTGGAGTTTTGGAGTTATGGAGTATTTGGACTTTTAGAATTTTAGACTATGGAGTTATGGACTTTTGGACTTCGGACTTTTGGCCTTTTGTGCTATTGAACTTTTGGACTTTTGGACTTTTGTACTTTTGGACTTTTCGAGTTTTGGGCGTTTGACATTTTGGACTTTTGGAGTTGGAGTTTTGGAGTATTGGAGTTTTAGAGTTTTAGAGTTTTGGAGTTTTGGAGTTTTGGAGTTTGAGATTTTTGGAGTTTTGGAGTTTTGGAGTTTGAGAGTTTGAGAGTTTGAGAGTTTGAGAGTTTGAGAGTTTGAGAGTTTGAGAGTTTGAGAGTTTGAGAGTTTTGAGAGTTTTAGAGTTTTAGAGTTTTAGAGTTTTAGAGTTTTAGAGTTTTAGAGTTTTAGAGTTTTAGAGTTTTAGAGTTTTAGAGTTTTAGAGTTTTAGAGTTTTAGAGTTTTAGAGTTTTAGAGTTTTAGAGTTTTAGAGTTTTAGAGTTTTAGAGTTTTAGAGTTTTAGAGTTTTAGAGTTTTAGAGTTTTAGAGTTTTAGAGTTTTAGAGTTTTAGAGTTTTAGAGTTTTAGAGTTTTAGAGTTTTAGAGTTTTAGAGTTTTAGAGTTTTAGAGTTTTAGAGTTTTAGAGTTTTAGAGTTTTAGAGTTTTAGAGTTTTAGAGTTTTAGAGTTTTAGAGTTTTAGAGTTTTAGAGTTTTAGAGTTTTAGAGTTTTAGAGTTTTAGAGTTTTAGAGTTTTAGAGTTTTAGAGTTTTAGAGTTTTAGAGTTTTAGAGTTTTAGAGTTTTAGAGTTTTAGAGTTTTAGAGTTTTAGAGTTTTATAGTTTTAGAGTTTTAGAGCTTTAGAGTTTTAGAGTTTTAGAGTTTTAGAGTTTTAGAGTTTTAGAGTTTTAGAGTTTTAGAGTTTTAGAGTTTTATAGTTTTAGAGTTTTAGAGCTTTAGAGCTTTAGAGCTTTAGAGCTTTAGAGCTTTAGAGCTTTAGAGCTTTAGAGTTTTAGAGTTTTAGAGTTTTGGAGTTTGGGAGTTTGGGAGTTTGGGAGTTTTGGAGTTTTGTAGTTTTGGAGTTTTGTAGTTTTGGAGTTTTGGAGTTTTGGAGTTTTGGAGTTTTGGAGTTTTGGAGTTTTGGAGTTTTGGAGTTTTGGAGTTTTAGAGTTTTAGAGCTTTAGAGCTTTAGAGCTTTAGAGCTTTAGAGCTTTAGAGCTTTAGAGCTTTAGAGTTTTAGAGTTTTAGAGTTTTGGAGTTTGGGAGTTTGGGAGTTTGGGAGTTTTGGAGTTTTGTAGTTTTGGAGTTTTGTAGTTTTGGAGTTTTGGAGTTTTGGAGTTTTGGAGTTTTGGAGTTTTGGAGTTTTGGAGTTTTGGAGTTTTGGAGTTTTGGAGTTTTGGAGTTTTGGAGTTTTGGAGTTTTGGAGTATTGTAGTTTTGGAGTTTTGGAGTTTTGGAGTTTTGGAGTTTTGGAGTTTTGGAGTTTTGGAGTTTTGGAGTTTTGGAGTTTTGAAGTTTTGGACTTTTGGAATTTTGGAGTTTTGGAGTTTAGGAGTTGTGGAGTTTCGGAGTTTTGGAGTGTTAGAATTTTAGACTTTTAGACTTTGTTATTTTGGACTTTTGGACTTTGTAGTTTTGGACTTTTGGACTATTGGACTTTTGGACTTTTGGACTTTTTGACTTTTTGACTTTGGACTTTTGAACTTTTGAACTTTTGGACTACTACTAACTCCTATGTATACCTATTTCATGATATTTCTTTCGAAAATAAGGTCATGAAGAAGTTTCACTTCTAACGTGTGTACAATAGTACACGCACACATTTTTTTTTTTAATGTACCCATTATTTAGTTTGTTACTCATTTCTCATAGGTACATAAAACCACCATAAAAAAGTCACAGCGAAGCGTGGCAGGGTACCGCTAGTTAATCAATACATATAATAAAATCGTAACAGGTCGCTGTCTGTACATGGAAGATAAATAAGAAAAAATATTATAGGGGGGCTTTATGAACGCAATAGAACCCAAAACAATGATTTTTAGAATTTTTGTCTGTTTGTCTGTATGTCTGTATGTCTGTATGTCTGTATATCTGTTTGTCTGTACGGTTGTGCACGCTAATCTCAGTAACCGCTCAACCGATTGCAATGCGGTTTTTTTTATTGTGTTGAGGTTTGCTCCAGTTAACATTTAGCGTTTGTTTTATGTAAATCGGTTTAGAAATAAAAGAGTTATAACACTTTTAAGAATCAGATATTTTGAAAATTTTAATTGTAGGGGTTTCTTTGAATGTGAGTGAACCTAAACTGGCGTGTTGGCTTAATCATAAAAGAGCTTAATGATTAAGACTATTTTTAAACAATTCAGTCTGCGCCGAAGGCGTGGACTGAATTGTTTTAAAATAGACTTAATCATTAAGCTCTTTTATGATTAAGCAAACAGGGCAGTTTCAGACGCTGCTTGATGACTCTGATGAAGAAATACCTTTCCTTTCATACACCTTATGTGACGTAAACGAAGTTGCGGGCTCAGCTAGTAATAAATATTTATCTACATTCCAGTAATCCCGCTACGTCTGAGATATAGCTCAAAGCTTGACGACATCGAGGAAGCTGGTGAGTAGTCTATACTAATATTATAAAGAGGAAAGATTTGATTGTTTGTTTGTTTGCATCGAATACGTTCCGAAACTAGGTACCTACTGGACCGATTTGAAAAACTCTTTTTGTCTCTCTTTCGTCATGCATGCTACCAAAGATTTTTTTTTACTAAATTATGTTGCATTTTAAATGCGATTATTTAGATTGATAATTATAACTTGTTTATTTATAAACCGATTGACATAAAACAAACACTATAAATGTTAAGTGGAGCAAACCGCAACGCAATAAAGAAAACCGCATTGCAATCGGTTGAGCGGTTGCTGAGATTAACGTGCACAAACGTACAGACAAACAGACAGTTACGATTTTATTAAATGTATTGATTGATTGATGATGATTGATTGATATTGATAATGATTGATGATTTTGATTGATTTTTTTAAATTTATGAAAGATCTGCTGTTTTTTGAAAGCCGCAAGTGCATGACGTGTTTAATTTGGGTTAAACCTTATAATTGTGTTGCATAGATGGTTGATTGTTCCCCATCCCGCACGTAAACTCGTGAAATATACATATACCTATATTTCAATATGCTACAGAACCTATACTCTGCTATTGCCGAGTTGAAAATGGACATGTACAGGTTCTGAAACGCTCGCAAATAGATGTCGCAGAGTGGTTCTCATCCATCCAAAGACCGGCTATTGCTAAAGTTGCTTACTCCAGCGACCGTTTAGCGCTTCAAAAATTTGGTATACTTTAAATTGTCTATACTAATATTATAAAGAGGAAAAATTTGTTTTTTGTTTGTTTGTTTGTAACGAATAGGCTCCGGAACTACTGGACCGATTTGAAAAATTCTTACACTGTTGGGAAGCTAAACTCTTTGCGGTGACCATGATTATATTTTATTCCCGTATTCCCTCGGGAACGGAAACTACGCGGGTGAAACCGCGTTACGTCCGCTAGTAAACAATAAAATAAAAATTGATCTGCAACATTTTATTTCTTTCCATTCAATGACAAACATTTTACTTCAGATAGGTACATACATCTTTTTTTTATTTTGTCATTCCAGTGGATCCTAAAGCCATAGAGGGATCTGAGCCACATTCAGATGATATCTATATCAAGATAAAGATTTTATCTCCAGATTAAAAATAACATTGATCTCAAGATGTCACCAACTGCCTAAAGTGACGTCATTTTAGGTAACATTTGACGTTTGTCAGTTCATACATTTATTAGTGAAAGCAAAACGTAAAATTACTCGTATCTGTCGTCATTAGAACAAATATGTACTTAGAGAAGAGAAAACATTTAGGATAAGTGTGACTCTATTTTTGTTTGTGTATTATAATTTATCTATATTTCCTGTATCATTTATATTTATGACATTAATGTACACTACAAATTTTATTTAACATTTTTTGACATTTGAAATTTTTAATTTAATTTATTATAAATTTTATTGTGCATCGGTATTCCCAAATTGCAGTGGTTGCCGTTCTTGTATTGCATGCCTCAATCGGCGGAACATGGTTTGCACATTGTTATCATCTAACACCTTAGATATAAGTTTACTCTGTACCTGTGTTCAGCAATGAATAAATGAATTATGAATTATGAATTATAGATTATTGATACTATTGATTGATGAGACTTGATGGAACTTGCCTTCACTTGTAGATACTGTTCTACAACATAAACATTGTTTATGTGTACGAAGTGTAATTATGATTCAAATAAGTAAATAGCCTTTGAGAATGCCGAAAGGCGAAACCGGGTAGGTATTACAAAAATAAATGTTGTGGAACTGTACAAGTGAAGTTTTTTTTAATATAAATCAATATGACAATCGCAATTGAGGTCCCAGGTTCGATTCCCGGGTTGTCTCTAATGTTTGTGGGATTCGCAAATGTTTGAGTATCGGAGTTTGGGCGTTATCTATCAATTGTAATGTTTTAGAAATATACATTATGTAGGTATAAGTATGTTCTATACGTTGTAAATCACAAGCTTTAAGAATCACATTGTGAAAAGGTCCAAAATATCTATTTATTTATAATGTATTTAAAATTCAAAAGTAACTAAGATGAAACGACGGCCTACTTTTTATCGTACTTATAGATACCTATAAGCTAGTGAATCAAATCCTATCAAAAACATAAATATGAAATGAGAGCCAAGTTCATAGTTCAAAAGTATTGAGATCTATTAATAGTGCTAAGTTTCATGTAGAAAATCATAGAATTTTAGTTAAGAGAAGATGCAGAAAACAAAATAATTATTGTGTACCAGTAAAAATTTATGTTAGCAAGTTGCATGAGAACTTGGCTATCATTTCAAGTTTATGTTTCTGTTGGAATGTTATAAAGTATTTTATCTACAGAAACCATTTGTATCATTTATTAATATTAGTATAGTTTTCCTTTTTGTGATATTTTTCATATTACATTTTTTTTAATAATAGAGATTTAATGCAGAATAATTCATCGATGAACTGTATTTTGTAAGTGGAATGACATAGATAAAATATTTGAAGCAATTCGTGCTAACTTTTTCATAATATTTTACTATAAATAAAGTGAAAAAAGTACGGCCTCCGAAGCTCAATTGGTTAGAGCATTGCCCTGGTTTAGGCAAAGGTTGCGGGTACAAGTAACGTCTGGGCCAAGTTGTCTTTTTCCACTATATAGTTAAATTACATGTAGACAAAACGATAAAAAATAACTGTGTATTTACATGTAGACAAAACGATAAAAATATTTTTTCATTTGTAGTTACTTCTAATATCTTATGGTCGACCTTGTGGCCAAATTTAAATTTTCTAGATCATCTATGATTCAGAGTCAGTCATAGAAGTGCTATGCTAAGCAAAATGTCTGAAATTGTGGGTTCTAGAGAAACAAAGGGAATTTAATGTGATGTGCCAAATTTTAAATACGTAACTTAAATTGTTTTCGAGTTGTGAACGGGTTAGAAGCAGCCCGAATTGGTTCGTGAAGATTACACTCGGCTGCTGTGTCGCCAGGTCCATTTTATTGAACTTAGCTCAACACGCTGCCGCGTGTATAGTTAGAATATTTTTTTAATGCTTTTACTTACGTTCAAGTATTAAATAACACAATTAAGGGGCAATTTGAGGGGTCTAGCCCTTAAACTACGTTACAGGGGCGGGAGGGGTATCGCAACTGGGTATTTCTTTGTGTTATGCGGGGAGCGAGGGTTCGAAACCAACCAATAAAGTGTAAAGAACGTAAAGACATAGTAGCCCTCTCTGTTGAACGAGTTATTGAGATAGCCAGTATAGAGTTTGAGCGGTTCATTGTACTAAGCATATACAGTCCCCCAGACGCTCCATATGTACAGTTCGAAGAAAAACTTGAAGAAGCATTGTTTAAATGCCAAAGTACTAAAAAAACGGTCCTATTTTGTGGGGATCTCAATGTAGATGTTTTAGAAACTGCACGGGAACCTTTACAGAGAGAGAAAATGTTTAATTTGTTCAAGTCATTTGGTTTGTATAATATATTTTTGGAACCTACTCGTATAACTGCCACTAGTGCTACTTGTATTGATAATATTTATACTAATATAAATCCCATTAAAAAATATATAGTGGACCCTGTAAAATCAGATCATCGCGGTCAGTTTGTTTCTTATCTGAGAAATAGTAGGGAAAATAAGAAGATAATTAGTTTTGTCCCAGTTAACACACATCGCTTGGAAACATTCAGAAGAAACTTAGTCAAGAAAATAACAGAATTGCCCAATTACACTAGTGTAGAAGAATCCTACTCTGATTTAATTAATTTGATACATGATGTGTTTGGGAAAATCTTTACCCCGAAAACTTTATCAATCGGAGGCAGCTCTGCTTTCAGTGACTGGGCAACACCCGGAATTTATAAAAGTCGCCATAAACTATATGAACTGTATTCTGAAAAATCGCATAATTTCAACCCAGAGTTTCAGGAATATGTTAAAAAATATTCAAAGATATTTAAGCAAGCCTGTACCTTGGCCAAGTCTAATTTCATTAGAAATAAAATTTTAGATTCTGCGAATGTCATTAAAACTACTTGGAACATTATAAATGCGGAATGTGGTAGGTGTACAGCGAATGAAAGAAAGTTTCATTTAAAGATAGACAATCGCCACGTTTCGGGGAATATGGAAGTGGCGACCGAGTTCGAAAAAATTTTCAGTAATGTACCTATAGAGATTACTAACACTCTCCGGTCGTCTTCCACCTCCGCCGAGCTTTTATTAGCAGAATCTGTAGCTGCCTGTGAGGGCGCGTTCGAATTTACAGTTGTCAACTGCAACGACATCTTAAAAGCATTTAAATCTATTAATGTTAAAAAAACCGCTGACCTTAGTGGGCTATCAGTAAAATCCGTATCAAGTATTATAGATGTCATTGCCCCCCACTTGGCAGCTGTGTTTAACGATTGCGTCTCAAGTGGTGTATTTCCTGATTTGATGAAACACAGTAAAGTTATACCACTGTTCAAGGCTGGCAGTACTTCAGATCCGGGTAATTTCAGACCTATCTCGGTGTTGCCAACCTTGAGCAAGATATTTGAAAAACTAATACTAGAGCAGATGCTGATCTATTTTAATTGTCACAAATTGTTTCATGAGAAACAATTTGGCTTCACTAAAGGACGCTCGACTACCGATGCTGGTGTAGAGTTATTTAAATGTATTTACGAGGCCTGGGAGAATAAACAAGATGCAATTGGTGTGTTTTGCGATTTGTCCAAGGCATTTGATTGTGTCCAACATGAAACATTAATCAGGAAATTACACCATTTTGGCATAAGAAGCAAGGCTCTCGATCTTCTGACTTCATATTTGAACAATAGAATTCAGAGGGTTGATGTTAATGGTACACGCTCGGAGGGCTCTGTAGTTACTATGGGCGTCCCACAGGGTTCAATACTCGGACCATTTTTATTCCTTATATATTTTAATGACCTACCCTTTTACGTGGGGGACAACAACAGGATTGTTTTGTTTGCAGATGATACTTCTTTGATTTTCAAAGTTAAAAGACAAATAGATAACTATGACGATGTCAACAACGCAATCTTGAAAGTGGTTCATTGGTTTAACACTAACAATCTTAGACTGAATGATAATAAACTAAATGCATAAAATTTACCTTGCCTAATGTAACACAGTCAGAAACCAATGTTCAACTTAATGGTCGGGTGTTGGAACTTGTGGAATCAACGACGTTCCTAGGGTTAACGGTCGATGCTGGTTTACAATGGGGTCCACATATTGTTAAACTAGCAAATAGATTAAGTTCAGCAGCATTTGCTGTACAAAAGATAAGGCACTTGACGGATGTAGATACGGCTAGAATAGTCTATTTCAGTTACTTTCATAGCATAATGTCTTACGGTATTCTACTGTGGGGCAATGCTGCAGATATAGATAAAATTTTTATTTTACAAAAGCGGGCCATAAGAGCTATATATAGATTAGGTCCAAGGGTCTCTCTGCGCGAGAAATTCAAAGAGGTTAAAATTCTTACAGTAGCATCACAATACATTTTTGAGAATCTTATGTACGTACAAAGAAATTTACATAGTTTCGCTAAGTTAAGTGATAGACACAATGTCAACACTAGAAATAAATCATTGCAGTCGTTTATCATAGCAGATTGCACAAAATCAGCAATTCTTTCATGGGTAACTGTATACGCTTTTACAACAGGCTACCAGACGAAATTAAAAGTATGTCCCTTAATAAATTTAAAAAGGTTGTAAAAAGTAAATTGTACTGCAAAGGCTACTATACAATTGGTGATTATTTGTTGGATGGAGAAGCCTGGAAATGACCTGCTCTACTGGATTCTCAAAAAATTGTCAAATGCATAGTTTTTAGATTCATTTTGTAAATAGAGCTCTAAAAAGAATAACCCGCTGAGTTTCTTGCCAGTTCTTCTCAGGTGGGTCGCGTTGTGAACTGGTGGTAGATTTTGATTTATATTCTGGACGTTTTACAAGAGCATCTGTAAATGCCTATGTGAAATAAATTTCTTTTTCTTTCTTTCTTTCTTTCTTTCGAAATTTTCGAAAATTGCGTTTTGTAATACTTGAACTGACTAATAGTATTCATAGTTTAAGAAGTCAATTCGGACCGGTATCAGGTGTATTCGGATATAATGGTCTTCATAGGGATGATGTGTCAAAATTAAGTATTATCTACATACTATCGGAGACAACGCACAAATTTATACATTTTATTTTATAAATGTATTATGACCGTTCATTGGTCAATCTTACGAAATAAAATGTTGTAGGACATAATATCAGTGGTTTTATTTCTTACCAGCTGTGCCCTGCGGCCCCTACTGCTATGTCTGTTATACTATAAACCCCGTACAATACATTTAACTATAATAAAATCAGTCTACTCCTATACCTCTCCGAATTCACTTCAAACCTTCCTCTTATACCTACCTCAGATTAACTAATAGTACTGAATAGTCTACCTTGATGTCAAATATCATACAGTCCGTAACTGCGGCCTTTTCCAGATCATCGGTCCTGTCCTGGGGTATCCCTCCGAGGGCTTACCCGGGGCTCCCAACCGTAGGCAGGACACGTGAGGTTTTTAAGTCGGTAGGAGTCCGGCATAATATCCGTGAGGATTTTCCCTCAGGTAAAACAAAAAAAAAGGTCATCGGTCTGTGGCGACCGCCACATATCAAAGAAATAGGAATCCTATATTGCGATATGAAAGATCTCGCAACGTAGATAAGATAAATCCTGAATCGCGATATCAGAATTCTTGCTGCGATGAATGATATTACCAACAGTCCAACATCAACCGTTGGGCTTCGGCCCGCCAGGCGCGATCACCTAGCCTGGTCGGAGGATCCTCCCTTTGTGTGTTGGATGAACATTCCCAACCTTTCCTCCACAGGTCCATTCGACGGAAGGCGGTCCTAACGTTTGCCTATCACCGTCATTCAAGAACTCGTTTGCTACATTGACTAACGGTTTGTCTACAAATGTGGCCAGTCCAGTGCCACTTTAATGTGTTCTTTCTAACCCCCAAAGACGCGGAATAGTACTAGAAACCTTAGGTGAATCCGCAGTGACAGCCAAAGTCTGTCGGGAATCTCAGGACATCATTCTGAAGGCTTACCCAAGACTCCCATAGGCGTAGGCAGTGTCTCAAGAGTCCTACATAGCATCCATGAAGAATTCCCACACGAAACAAAATAAATCGGACCAGAGGATTGAAAATTCCAACAGCAGGTACTTGAATTTACAGAAGCAGGCCAAGACGGGTGGTGTGTCTCGTCACCCCTTATAGAAGTGGGGTAATACCCTCCCCTCCCCCCCCAAAGAAGCAGGATAAATCCCGATCCTATCCTCAAGAAGTGGTATAGATCCCAACCCATACGGAGAGTCCGCAATGATGGACAAAGTCTGTGTCGGGAGCCCAAAGATTATCCTTCCGAGGGTTTCCCCGGGACTCCTGGCCTTAGACAGATGGCAAGGCACCGTGTGGTTTTATTCGGTTGAAGTCTGGCATGACATCCATGAGGAAATCCATGAAGAAAAAAAAGCAGGTACTTGAAACCCTGCGCCTGCACATATCAACATGGCAATAGGCTTACTGCCACTTATTATGAGGAGTAAGATACACAATGTATGTAAGGATAATAAACAGAATGCATTGTATTTTTTTTTTAATATTAATAAATAAATATTCACGGAACCTTGACTAGACTAATAGTAGGTACTCATAGTTAAGAAGTCAATTCGGACCGGAATCAGGTGTATTCGGATATAATGGTCTTCATAGGGATGATGTGTCAAAATTAAGTATTATGTACATACTATTTATACATGTTATTTTGGTATACCGTCACAATACCAGAAATCATAATGCCTTTACTTAAAATGCATTAGCCCAAAATACCCGAAATCGAAATATCAATATTCAAAAGGCCAAGTGTGTATAATATAAATAATTTAAAATGCCTTACGGTGCCTGACCACACAACGCTACCTGATCCCAAAGTAAGCTAGGAATAACCTGCTTGTGTTATGGGTATCAGACCACGGATATTAATACTTATATACTTTTAAATACCTACATATTATACATGTTCCTATGTATAATATGTAGGTATTTACACATAGAAACACCCAGACTCTTGAGACAGACATTTATGGGTCACACATATATTTGTCTCCGGTGGCAATCGAACCCACGACCTCCAGCGCCGCAGGCGGTATCACTACCGACTGCGCAGTGACAGTGCACAGAGGCAGTCTATGTGGGTGTACCTTTAGTATGATTGCCTCGACCTACTCCTTCGGGGATAAAGGTCATAAATGTATCTAACAATAAAGGCTCCTATACTATAGGTAACTTTAAGGTAGATTAAAAGAAATCAAAAGTAAACGTCGTGTTTCAAGGAGAGACCAAGGGATCCACACCGGACCTAAAGAGATATGAGCATGAACTCAAACCGACTACAACTACACGGTGGCCTAATAATATATAAACACTATAGATACGTTACTAACACTGAAAAAAGTGTGTGCGTGTAACCTTAACGCGCGATTGAAGTTAAACTTCTTTGCCATTGACGGCATCAAATGTTATATTATTATCATTCATTAGAATTTTGAATAGCGGAAACTTACGTCAGAAAAAAAGTCTGAGTTACCCCTAGTCGCGCCTAAAGAAGTTTTACTTCAAAAATGGCAACAAAAAAGTCAGGCAATTGCCTTACTTTTCATACATGCTACCATAGATAATTTCATAGAATTTTTTTGAATGTATTAAAGATCTGCTGTTTTTGAAAGCCGTGATGTTCGTGCAGGACGTGTCTAATTATAATTCTTCGTTGTGGTGGCCCTTCATGACTGTATGTGGTCCGGGAGTCAAGAGCCCCCCTTAAACCCCTCCCCCCGCCTTTTCAGATTTTAATATTTGTTACTACAGTGGCAACAGAAATACATCAACTGTGAAAATTTCAGGTCTCTAGCTATCTCGGTTCCCGAGATACAGCCTCGTGGCGGACAGACAGACGACGAAGTCTCAATAGGGTCCCGTTTTTGCCTTTTCGGTACGGAACCCTAAAAAAGATACGTATTGGTGGAATATTTCAACAGTTTCGAACTCGGTAACTCAGCCGTCCACAGCGGCAGCGGTCGAACCATGCCCAATACACGTGGATTCTAATCCCACTGTAACTTGACTTCCACATTAAAAAATAATCCTTCATCCGTAAAGAATTCTCATCAGCCTTATTCACCAACTTCAGAGACCTGCCTGTTGTGAGAGGAAAAGTCAATCCATTTCTATAGGAAAAATAAATATACTTAAACAAAAGGACTGATAAAATAAATTTAATCTGAGGTTTAGTCCGGGAATCCGCGCAAAATTGAGAGTCTCCCATTACCAACATTATAAAGTTACGTAAGGTAGTAACTGCATGGCTAAGTGCTCAGACTGAAACAATAGAAACATTGTTCCCAAAAGTGACCACGTAACAATGGCGCTCTTTTAGTAATTTTGCGAAAGCTAGCTAAGTATACCAGTTAAAAAGTCACTGAATATTATTGTATACACGAGCATTTGACACAGACAAACACTTCACTGTTTTAAAACCATACATATAGTCACGCCTTTTTCCCCAAAGGGGTAGACAGAGGCAAAGTATACCCCCAAATTTCACTGGTAGAGGTTCTTTTCTATCCCACGTGGTCGTGAGCCTGTTACAATGTTGCAATAAACAGTAGCTGATTGGGTTATATATTAAAATATCAGAAATCAAAATACCTTTACTTAAAATGCATTAGACCAAAATACCCGAATTCGAAATACCTTAACATTCAAAATACCTTATTTCAGTACACCTTACCGTAAAATGTCTAAATTTAAAATACAAATAATTATTATATCAGAATTCAAAATACAAATTTTCAAATATCCTTATTTTAAAATACCGAAAACAGAATACAATGTGTCACTGTCACTCACACGTTTTGTTATTTGGCTTTAACTTATTTACCCCCCCCCCCCCCCCCCACCTAAGCGAAAAGCCGCAGTTGTAGCCGTAGGTCTGTTGATCCTTGGGTATCCTTCTGAGGGCTAACCCGGGGCTCCCAACTGTAGGCTGTTATGTAGGATACGTGTGGTTTTTAGTCGGTAGGAGTCCGGCATAGTATCCATGTAGGATTTACCTCATGTTAAAACACTTTGATTCAGAGTTACAAAAGTAGGTACTACAGTGGGCTAACGAAACAAAAAAAAAAATAACCACGAAGGCTAAGGCGGGAGCTCCGCTTCGCTTTGCTCCCGCCTTAGTCTTCTAACCTAACCTAGCCGAGTCGGGGTGTTAACCATACACAGATATATAGCATCCATGTAGGATTTAAATCATGTTAAAAAAAAGGTATTTTGTGTTTGAACATTTTAGGATAAGGTATTTGATAAATTTATTTTTTGGGTTTCGGTTATTCGACCGTAAGGCATTTTAAATTATTTATATTATAAATATTTGCCTCTTGAATATTGATATTTTGATTTCGGGTATTTTGGGCTACGATATTTTGAGTTAAGGCATTATAATTTCTGGTATTATGACGGTATACCGCTGATTGTGATGACGACCATCTGCAACAATTTTTCATGCCGCCATCATAACATTCAAAGGTTTTCCGTGCTTTGAAAGGCACGTTAAGCGATTAGTTCCAGTTGTCAGAATACAGCAGTTTTTAAGTCAAGTTGAAGGCCATATGGGCGGATCGAAAAAAGAAATGTTCTTCACAACCAGAGCCTGCCTATTTCAACACAGCAATGAGCTAGTAGCACAAAACTTAAAGTTATAGTATAATTTACATCTGCCTAACCCCTCAGAGATATAGGCGTAGTGATTATATCTATATATATAAAAATCAATGCCACTTTGCGTTGTAATTTTATAACTCAAGAATGGGCTCACCTATCCATACCAAATGTTTAGGCTTTGTTTGGACTATTTAGTAGATGGTTTATGTGAAGTTTGCACAAAATCGGTTGAGCGGTTCTTTATTTATTACGCAAACGAAGTTGCGCGGGTCAGCTAGTATAGTATATCTCAGACGACCTAGAATAGGTCGCAGGCTGGAACTGGATGCGGAAGGCACAGGACCGTATGTTGTGGAGTAATTTGGGAGAGGCCTCCGTCCAGAGTTTTTTTTTTAACGTGGAGGAAAATCCTCATACATGCTATGCCGGACTCCTACCGACTAAAAAAACCTCACGTTACGCCCAACAGCCTATGGTTGGGAGCCCCGGGTAAGCCCTCGGAAGGAAGTCCCAGGACTCCCAACAGACCCAGGGCCGCCACTGTGGCCTCGCCCAGGGGGTGGTTCGGGTGCTATCCCGCGTCTTTGGGGGGTTTCGGGTGTGATCCCGCTGCTAAGAGGGGACGTGCGTGAACTCCTTACGTCACGCTGCCATCACGGGCCTGCTTATCTAAGGACTGTGAGCAGCCCTCGCACCGTCCTCCCAGCAGTGGACTGCTATAGGCTGAGAAGATTGATTGATTGATGTATGTATGTCGGGATGATGAAGGATGACGTTAAGTCACGATTTCAGCATCATATACAATGGATTAATGTTTCTTTATTATTTGAATACATATTTAGTTACAAATCCTACTTCCTACTATCCTACTAATATTAGAAATGTGAAAGTTTGTGCAGATGTTTGGATGTTTGTTACTCAATCACGCTTTAACGGCTTAAAGGATTGGGCAGAAATTGCGGTACAGAGGTAGCTTATCTTATAGTCTGGAATAACACATAGGCTACTTTTTATCTCGGAAATATGTTACCACGGGAAGCGGGAACGGGTACCGAATGTCACGCGGGCGAAGCCGCGAGCATCATCTAGTAGTTACATAATTTGAGCGATATTTGTTATGTACTATTATAATTTAAACTCCTGTTCGCATTTCCATGTTTACAAGTCGTCATAATCGCAGAATATTCAAGGATCTAATAAATAAATAATACTAGCTGAACCGCGCTAAACATCTATACTAATATTATAAAGAGGAAAGATTTGATTGTTTGTTTGCATAGAATAGGCTCTGAAACTACTGGACTGATTTAAAAAAATCTTTCAATGTTGGGAAGCTACACTATCCCTTGGTGAACATAGGCTATATTTTATTCCCGTAATCCCACGGGAACGGTAACTACGCGGGTGAAACCACGTGACGTCCGCTAATTAGAAATAATTTGAATGAAAAGCAATTAGTATACCTACCTATATTGATTAACTTAACTAAGGTCAAATGCGATAATTTATAACTTTTGTCTTGTTAAAAAAGATGTTGAAATTCCTATCCTCAGGCCCTCTTATAAACAGAGTTTTAATCGCAGCTGGAAGGATAATGTCCATAAAAGCTAAAATCTATAAAATTAGAAATATCTGAAACTTCACAAATTCCAGAATTGCTGAATACCTTTTTGGAAACAAAAAGACTGACAATGGCGTGGGATATACCTATTTTATGTAATAGATAAAGTAATCTATAGGAACATATAATAAAATGATGAAAAGTCAAAACTGTACATTGGAAATATTTTAAAAAAATACTCTCTGGGTGTTCAACATAAGATACCGAAGCAGAAAATATAGTTTTAAAAAAAATGTCAGTCTGTTTGCTTTGCTATGTCCGGAAGGATCTCGAAAAGTACTCAATAGTTGATTCAAATTTTGCACAAATATTAACTAGGGGTAGCGTCTTTAAATAGGCTATATATTATCACGCTACTTATCCTAGGTACTAAGCAGAGAGCAATCAAATTGTCGTTATAACATAATTTTCACGCGTACGAAGTCGCAGGCAACAGCTAGTACTTATTATAAAGAAAAATGTTTGCGTGTTTGTTGGTTTGCTACATTATCCCCGGGTGACATAGGCTTTCTTTTTTAAAGTGAGAAAAATCCTACATGGATGCCATTGCTCCTATGAGTCCTACCGACTAAAAACCACACGTTTCCCACCTAATGCCTACGGTTGAGAGCCCCGTGTAACTCCTCGGAAGTATGACCCCCACTCCCAGCAGACCACAGCAGAACATAGGCTATATTTTATTCCCGTATTTCCACTGGAACGGGAGCCACGTGGGTGAAACTGTGTGACGTCTGCTAGAACTAGATAAGATTTCACCACTCAAAGCCCACAGCGCGCGGCCCGACACGGACTTGGCCAAGTTAAATAATCCGCGCCCAAGTTAAATAATCCTTATCTTGTGCAGATAAGAATTATTTAACTTGCAATACTTTGATATTTATACGAGTCGTTAGCGTTTAAGTAATGTACAGAATTTGCACGTATTTTTGCTTGTAACATACATAATTATTGTAATAGTGACCATATTTCATCTTTATTTTTGTCCCAATTACATACATACATAATATTCACGCTTTTATCTCCGAAGGGGTAGGCACTGGCATAGTATACGCCCACATTTCTCCTTATAGTTTTATGTCCCACGTAATAGGTGGCGAATGGTGAGCCTATTGCCGTGTTCAAATAGACAGGCGCAGGTCCTAACGAAGTAGATATGTTTCAAGCCGCCTATAGGGCCTTCAACTTGGTTTAACTATTACCATGTTAGGTACTCATAGCCGGGAACAATGGCTTAACATTAGTATCTTTGCAGTCCAAATATCGTATTATAGTCAAGCAATTTCATAAAAGTGCCACCTAATGATTCATGTAATATTACACTCGGCGCTGGCTAGCCAGTTCCTTTGCTTGAACTTGGCTTGACAAACTGCCGCGTGTCTAGATAAATGGATATTTATTGGATGGATAGGCAGTGGTGTTACAAAAATCTGACAAATATGCATATTTCTAGACAATAGTATATTAAAAGTACTTGACCGTAATTCGAAGCTTATATGTATAATGAGATAGGCATATACGTTACCCGTAGACTTATCTTAATTAAGTTTGATGACGTATTTCCGTCGACTCAGCAGGCAGGGAGCGCCACCTGTGAACTTATAAAAGAACATGGCGTCCACTTTGTCCTCATTGGCGTTTTGGTTATAGCAGGAACACCGGCTAGTGCATTTATTTTTTCTAGTTACTAGTTATATACCTAGTAAAGTTATAAAAAGTGACTTGGGATGAAGTAAGTGAATTTACAGAAATAGTTATTTAACGGCTTTGCCGTTCGTTTGAATATACAGTGAATCTAAAACAAGTGACTTGTGATTGAAGTAAGTGAACCTACAGACATATTTAACGGTTTAACCGTTCGTTTAAGTCTCAGGTATGTTTTTACTTCATACTTTTTACGATCACATATGAGTGTGATACGTCATAACGTGAAATAAATTATTTTAAAATAGCACGTAAACCTTTCGAGGTTGCAGTTTCTTTTATTTAATATCTTTAGTTACAGCTAATATCAAACTGATTTTATAGATTGTATTCATAGGTACTAATACTTTTTTTTTTAAATATTTGCTTCGTGTATGTACAGCGTAAGTACCGCCGAATATAGAAAATATTTTCAAAATATTTTTATACCTACCCACATAAAGGAGGGAGGGAGGAAGGGCATAACGGAATTCCGTTCGGTGAGCAGCCCGCCTGGGGCAGTACCTCCACCCTGCAGAAGACCGCGGTAATAGTAACCTTGCTTCGTGCTGGGTTATGTTCTCCGTCGGTTAGCAGGGTTCCAGTGCTCATTGGGGTGACTTTGTGCCGGTGGTGGTGAGACCAGAGGCTCATCTGTCTCTATTGGCTGGCATAGGCGCGGAATATTGGTACGGCGGTCAGGGAGACCCGGTGAAACGGTTGACCGCTGACCGCCCGCAGGCTGTACGGGACCCGAACCTGGGGATTACGTAATCTCCGCCCCAGGAGGCTGAACCAGCAGCCTGTGTAAAGTCCCTGGTGCGGTGGTCGTGCCGGAGGAGGATACCGGAGTGGACGCGGCTACTGCATTGGGGGGGGACCGGGGTCCCTTCCGTACGCCGTGCCAATCTACCGCACTACCTGTGCCTGCTTTTGGGGAATTGGAGCCTCGCTTAGTCTCTTGCGTCACCGACACACAGGCACCCCCTACCTTCTTTTTATCCCCTTTCAAATATCATCATGGCAAAAGGTCAAATAAGAAAAAAGGTTTCCACAGCGACTTCGTCGTCGTCCACACTAAATGTGGACTTTTGTAACATCAGAGGAATGCACTCTAACATCTATGAGATCCACCGCCACCTGGAATCTGCGAGGCCGAACTTATTTTTCCTGACGGAGACTAAGATATCTTGCCCGAAGGATACATCTTACTTGATGTATCCTGGCTATAAGCTGGAGGCTAATTTCAGGCGTCAGGCTGGGGTATGCATGTTCGTACGGGAGGATATCTGCTGTCGCCGTCTCAGTGACCTGGAAGACAGGGACCTGTCTACATTATGGGCGCGCGTGGATCATGGGGGCCACACTCTGATCTACGCGTGCATTTACAGGTCCCATAGCGGTGATACGGAGACAGTTCGCCTTTTTGACCACCTGCAACAATCGACCGACAAGGCTATTGAGCGGTATCCCTCTGCGGAGATAGTGATTTTGGGGGACTTTAATGGTCACCATATTGACTGGTTGGGTTCCGTGCACACTAACTTTGCGGGGAAAGCTGCTCACGACTTTGCCCTGACCTACGGTTTCTCCCAACTGGTAAAATCTCATACGAGAATACCAGATAGGGAGAACGAGCAGAGTGCATTGCTGGACCTTCTGCTGACTACGCGGCCTGACGGATGCACCACATCAGTGGATGCACCACTTGGTTCATCGGACCACTGCCTCGTTCGGTCGCGAGTGCCTCTCGCAAGGCCTGAACCACCTCGGCCCAAGGAGTGGCGACATGTGTGGCACTACAAGTCAGCAGACTGGGAAGGACTTCGAGAGTTCTTTGCGTCGTACCCGTGGAGGCGGCTTTGCTTCACTTCAGAAGATTTGGACTCCTGCGCTGCAGCAGTAGCTGAGGGGATCTTGGCGGGCATGGAATGTTATATTCCTAACCGCTGGATCCCGGCAGGAGCTAGGAAACGACCGTGGTTTAATCGGCTTTGTAGAGAATCTAGGATGTTGAAAGAAACTGCCTACAGAGCTTGGACCACGGCTCGCGCTAACTCAGATCCTAGCATCTCTGAAGTGAAACGCAAACTGAATGCCGCCTCGAGGGCTAGTAAAAGAGCGGTTGCCAGGGCTAAGTTCGATTTCGTCGGCAGAATTGGTCAGCGACTAGCCGGCTACCCTTCTGGAAGTCGTGAATTCTGGTCGCTCGCCAAAGCTGCCGAGGGAAACTTTTGTCGGTCGGGATTACCACCTCTACATAGACTGGATGGTAGTCTGGCCCAGAGTGCCAAGGAGAAGGCCGACCTTTTGGGTTCTCTCTTTGCCTCCAACTCGACCATGAACGATGAAGGTATCCCTTGGTGTGGCACTTCAATGCCAGAAATTAAATTCAAGCAACGGGACGTCAGGCGGGAGCTTCAATCCCTAGATATTCATAAGTCGAGTGGGCCGGACGGCATTCCCGCGGTGGTACTTAAGCGGTGTGGTCCGGAGTTGTGTCCGGTGCTTACACGTCTTTTCACGCTTTCATACTCCATGAAGCAAGTCCCGGCGTCGTGGAAGATCGCGCACGTGCATCCTGTGCCCAAGAAGGGTGACAGGACCGACCCGGCCAATTATAGGCCTATAGCCGTCACCTCCCTTTTATCTAAGGTGATGGAGCGTGTAATTAATACACAGCCCCTGAGGTACCTTGAGGAACATGACCTGCTCAGTGACCGGCAGTACGGTTTCCGTCACGGTCGCTCGACGGGCGATCTTCTTGTGTACCTCACACACCGCTGGGCGGCGGCTATCGAGAGTAAGGGTGAGGCTCTATCAGTGAGCCTCGACATTTTGAAAGCCTTTGACCGGGTCTGGCACCGTGGTCTTCGTACGAAACTGCCCTCCTACGGACTGCCCGAGAGTTTATGCGGATGGGTGTCCAGCTTTCTGGCCGGTAGAAGCATCAGGGCCGTCGTTGACGGCAGCTGTTCTGACTGCATGGCCATAAACGCTGGAGTACCACAAGGCTCAGTGTTGTCCCCTACTTTGTTTCTGCTGCATATCAATGACATGTTGTCTATTGACGGCATTCATTGTTATGCGGACGACAGTACGGGCGACACCTATTTACACGGGCCGTCCCGGTATCTCTCGGGTTGCAGTGGAAGAAAGTCGTGAACAACTTGTGTCTCTGAAGTCGAGGCTACTCTCACCAGAGTGTCCGATTGGGGTCGACAAAATCTTGTCCAATTCAACCCTACCAAGACACAAGTTTGTGCTTTCACCGCAAAAAAGACTCCATTCACTGTGGCGCCACAATTTCAGGGCACATCTCTCACCATCTCTGAAAGTATAGGGATCCTTGGTGTTGACATCTCCAGTGATGTGCAGTTCCGCAGTCACTTGGAGGGCAAGGCCAAGCTGGCGTCCAGGAAGCTCGGAGTGCTCAGAAGGGCGCGGCGGTACTTTACTGCGGCGCAAGCACTGCTTCTCTGTAAGTCGCAAGTGCGTCCGCATATGGAGTACTGCTGTCACCTCTGGGCGGGGGCACCCGAATACCAGCTTCGTCCATTTGACTCGGTGCAAAGGCGAGCTATGAGAGTTGTCAACGATCCCATACTTGCAGGTGGTGTGGATCCTCTTAGTGACCGGAGAGACTTTGCTTCTCTGTGTGTGTTCTACCGCCTGTACAACGGTTTGTGCTCTGAAGAATTGTTTGATATGATGCCTACGGCTACATTCTATCATCGCACCGCTCGCCATAGACAGGGTGTTCATCCTCACACGTTGCGTCCTGAGCGCTCTAGCACGGTGAGATCTAATAGAGGCTTTCTTCCGCGTACGCTTAGGTTGTGGAATGATCTCCCTGCTTCGGTTTTCCCAAACGCCTACAGTATGGGGTTCTTCAAAAGGGGACTTAGAAGGTTTTTAAAGGGTCGGCAGCGCGATTGTGGCGCCTCTGGTGTTGCAAACGTCCATAGGCTGCGGTGACGACCGGTACATCTGGTGGGGCCGTGTGCTTGTCTGCCACTCTAGTGGTATAAAAAAAAAAAAAAAAAAAAAAAAAAAAAGGCACATTAATTACTAGATGTTCCTATACATGTAAAAATATGGCCTTGGCCTATTATGGGTAAAATCGTAATCATCCCAAGTTTCTGAATACGTACGAGTGTGTCAAAGTAATAACTAAATGTTCACCATGAAAGTAGTACTTAAATTTTAGGTACCTAACATAATAGTATTTCTTTTAGTTTGGTTTCTTGATAGAAATGAATCCTCAATCCTTAGAAAGTGAGCTAATTCCAAGTGGAGTATTTCAAAAGCGCGCTCTGAGCTCCAGTTACTGTATTAGGTACGTCAAATAGCTACAGTTCCAGCTTATTTAGCTCGAACTTCAAATAAGGGCGATCGCGACGCCACGTGCATTGTCGTAAGTGGAGTAAAAGAAGCCGACTTCCACTAAACCAGATAAGGATGATGGAAATAGGTGATTTATTTCTTATTACCTAACACTGGTCCTGACCAAGTGTAAATTTCTTCACAGATTAGAGGTTAAATTACGAGGATGATAGAAACAATCATCCTTGCTTCGTATTTTATATAGGGACAGCATTAAAAGAGATTTCGGTTACCCAAGATCCTAAGACACAGTATAACCTAAGAGGTTGATAGACACGTTTTGGCGACAAATTGCCTTGATAAGATAATATGCTGATACCCACTATTGTAAAATCATAGTCCTGGGTTCGTCAACCTAAACAAAAACGGGGAGATCCGACAATTCGAATCCCTGCTACATTTTGAAAAAGCTGACAAGGTTCTTTCTGCCAAAAGGCTTTTGCTGCCAAAACCTTTTGTATTTTTAAAACAAAGAGAATCTTTTGAAAAACTTAAGTTTCTTCGAAAATATTTATGACAAAATTGAAGACCTACTTTAATAATAGGATTTCCATAAATCTTTTATCAATTTATTACAAATGGCTTGCGGCCATAGATCTGATTTCATATATTATTCTCAGAATTGTCAAAGACCCAATTCTTAAAAATGAACCTTGATAAAATATCGTCTTCAAACACATACATTTTCGAGGCTGGAAGCCTTTTCAACGGCACTCGGGAAGGCATGCATTTTGGTCTTCGATCTCCAAAAAGGATGACCCTGAAAAAAGTTCATCCAAATCATTACGCCAGCCTTCGAGAGGATCAGGCGTCAAGATCAGATCTCCATCGAATGGAAAGAATTTGACAGTCGAGAGCAGTGTCTTGGTGGTCCAGTTGCTTAGGGCGTCTGGTCCGGCAAACCAGAAGACGCGGGTTCAAATCCTGCTCGAGACCAAAAATTTTTTCACATTAAAATTTGTGATTGAGTCAGCATACTAATTGCTTTTCAAAATTATCTCCATCGAATGGAGTCCAGATTCCATTGTACCAAGAGCCTTTTTAGGCCTGTATTACGGTTACCACTCTCGAGGGGTGTGTACAATATCCATAATAATTGGGCATACGACAGTGAATGTCCCTTCAATTAAGAAATTTCTGAGCTTTAGGCTCTCAAAGAGACTGAGAAGTTTAACATCCCCTGCCCATACCAGCAAAGGAAACACTAACCAGTAACCACCCTCGAGGGGTATGTACAATATTGTGTATCTATAGTAATTGTAATATACGATAGTAACCAGGCGTACGATAACATACTAAGTAACCATGCAAGGATGTCCCTTCAATTACGAAATTTCCGAGCTCGAGGCTCTCAAAGAGACGAGGAGAGGTCTAACATCCTCTGCCCACACCAGCAAAGTAAACACTAAATGATATGACCCTGTCATTCTATGTCGGTCAGTTAACTCTGTACAAAATACGTTGGTAAGGAACGAGAGTACCAAAAAGTTTTAAATTTATAAAAGGGTACCGCATTCCCTTTATCCAGAAACTCCAATCCGTCCTGCACGGTATTCGAGAGGACGCAGGTTCGAATCCTGCTCAAAACTGATAACCTTCCCACATTTAAATTTACACCGAACTCTGTTCAAGTCCCGTCCTGACGAAGTTGTAAATTTTCACTTTATGTTAAAAGGCTATGGAAAACTTGACTAAGGTGGAATACTAATTGCTTTAAATACTTAAGAATCCATACAGGTTTCCTTTTTAACTGAAATGACCACATTGTGCAATGGTTCAAAAGATGAATGCTCAAGGCACTCTAAAACTAGTTCCTTTGTCACCAAGTTTGGTTTCTCCACTTTTCCTAACTTCAAATAGCGATGGGTCATCCGCCCAGAATTCAGTTTTAGGACATTGTACGCCTTTGTGAAGCCAGAATAATTCTATCTTTCAGCATGTTCCGTTTACCAGATTTCCTCCAACCACGAGATTGGATGTGCAAAATACATCTCAGTCAAGCTTATTTTCATGATAAAGCTGATGTAGTGTACATTATTCTTTCTCAGAGCACATTCTTGTCTTCCGCTCGGGTAAGCCGCACCCAAAACATTTTCGTTTCTCACCATCTGGGTGCCTCGATTTCTATAGAATAAGAGTATTCAAATACTCGTCTACCTACACAAAATCTCATTTTGCGCATCAAAATCCTGTTACTCTTCACAAACACGTACAAATAGCCTTGAAAACTCTTCAAACCCAGGGATGGTTAGACAATTGGGAGAAAACAATAATAGGTTCCCAAAGAAACCTCTCATATCGTTATGCGATAGACATACAACTACCTGAAAGTCCAATACCAAAAGAAAAGATATTAGACATAAAAGGAAGATTTATTTAATTCCAAATCAAAGAAACTTAGTTCTTTTAAAGAAAATTCAAACTTGGTGGGTCTTTTGAATTTTTACCACTTTCGCAGTGCCTAGAGGTAGCTTTACCTCAGCGTCACATTCGGTCAATCCCCTAACCGACAACCCACTGAAGAAAATAGTAGTGCACGGAGTGGTACAAGTGGAACTCCAATAGTGGGTCCGCAACTACCGGTTCTCGACAATTTTACAAGCTTTCCATCCGAGATGCTTTCTTACCACGGACGCGTCAGATTTCGCTTGGGAGCCCAGCTAGAAAACATTTCTCTAACAGGCTCGAGGGCCTAAAATAACAAAGATTGCACTGCATCAATAGAGATGTTGATAATCTTACACATGATTCGAAATCATATACCGGTACTGTGTTACAGTCTGTACTCATTCAAAGCAGTTGTAGTCCATCCCCCCAGAGGGACGAGACCAAATCAATTGCCTTGACGAACTTAACTCGTCAGCTTGCGTGTAATGGTCCGACATCAAATTGACTTCACCATACACTGCATTCCGAGCCGATACCATATGTATCAGCTCCTCCGGGTATTTTTTGTGAGCATCCTGCTTCAAACACCACTAAGGCAAGATTGCCTACAAACAATATTCCTATTATGAAATGGAGAACACTACACATGATAGGCCTGTTTGTAATGTGTGGATATTACTTCCACCACCATTTTTAATACCCAAGATGCTGTCACACCTTAATCGGTCAACAGGAGTGTTTGTGGTGCCGCGATGGCACAAGGTAATAATAGAGGGCAGATCTCAAAGCGAGAGCTCTGTAAGCTCCATTCGTTCTGCAGAACCTGCAAAAGAACCTAATAAACATTATTTCTTTCCTTCTACTAAACACCTCGACAGATCTCCCACCACCTCACATAGAGAATCTGTGGAAATGTGGGGGGGGGGGGGGCGAAGAGGTAAATAACAGATATTAAATCAAAAACTTTTACTATTGAGCTCCTTGAGACCTACTTTTTAAGATACTTATAAATTTTACAGTTTTAACCGACTTGCATTTTATTCATGGTTATTATATAATACGATTCTGTTACATAAATAACAGCAACAACAGATTTATGTGTATGTTATTCTTGATAATATAGAAACCGTTAGTCAACTTTACATAGTTCGCATGTTTTGGTGAAACATATTATCTTGGTCGATTTCTTTAAAAAATGTAAAGAAAGTTAAGTCACATATTCATTGACATTGGGATTGATGACTTAGTTTAATATTACTAAGTATTGATACAAAGAGAACATTTTTCAGGTTTCTCGTCATAGTGATTTTATGCTTAAGTCGCCGCAACCACGATCTAACTTTGCTCGATTGTATTAACTCACGTCGTAGGTACTACTTTTAGGCCCGAATCAAGAGTCCGAAACTGATCATTTTCATTTCAGACAATCTGGTTGGAAAACTATTGTAAACAAAGATAACACCTACGACTAATCAATTGAATCCTTTATTCTAGATAGAAATTAGGATATCAGAGTAACCGATAAGAGACTACACAGTCTAATAGTTTATTTATGACTGTTAGAGTTTCTCCAACTATTCTAGCCCCGGCACTACCCGGTCAACAGCAGCTTCTAAGAATTGGTGGTGGTGGTAAGATCAAAATAATCCTTAACACGAGGTAATTGACGATGGATTTCAAAAAAAATTATCGTCGAGTAATAATGTCAGCTACTACCACCAATCAAATATAATAATAATTCGCAATTATTTAATCCTGTCAATAGAAGGAATACTTACTACTCCTTAAATAAGATTCCTTATTTAGTCTGTTTAAGATTACATATGAAGTTGTTCAAGATGGTAAAGATTATAAATCTGGATACCATACATACAACATTGTATAATATTATTTTCCTAAAAATAAATTAGAATCACATTGGCGTTTCCGTCACTCACCAGGCGAAAACAAACATTTCTCATTATATAAGCTTCGAATTACGGTCAAGTACTTTTAATAGCGGCGTTTTCCCTGAAAGAAAACGCATATTAAAATACTTACCTAATTCGAAGCTTACTTTTTAAATCTGCCCGGTGAATAAAAGCCAATGAGGACAAAATGGACGCCATCTGCATTTATAAGTTCACAGGTGGCGCCACCTGCCTGCTGAGTCGAAGGAAATACGTCATCAAACATGAGTAAGATAAGCCTACGGGTAACGGATATGCCTATCTCATAAGCTCACTCATAAGCTTCGAATTAGGTAAGTATTTTAATATGCGTTTTCTCTCAGGGAAAACGCCGCTATTTGTCAGATTAGGTAATTAATACATAGGTAAAATCCCTACTAATATTATAAATGCGAATGTAACTCTGTCTGTCTGTTTGTCTGTCTATCTGTCTGTCTGATGCGTGTCTTTGTCCACAAAATGTTTAAAAAAATATTTAAGATTATTTTATTGTCTAAGTGCTAAGACGGGATTCAAACTCAAAACCTGAATAACGAACGGCAATCGTCATTTTCACACATTGCACCACCGAAGCAATACCTCAATACCGTTACTTCTTAGTACCTATAGCTTCTTTGCCTTCTTTAAAAAAACTGTTTGTTCAAAGTTTTAATACACAATCTTATTTTCATATCGCCAAATTGACGCCGCCCGCCTGATGGAAAGCCATGACGCATCTAGCGATTGGGGGCCACTCTCACAGTCGTAAGACTTCTGACAGTGATCCTCAAGTTGGTGGCCCCATGGAACTCACCTCTCTCTCTCTCTCTCCGTCCTTTTTTTTAACGTGAGGAAACTCCTACGTCGATGCTATATTCAGTATTCAGTACCTATCTTTATTTGCCATTCCACAGTAGGTACATTATTATGATGGTAGCCTATGTCAATTTATGATATAATTGGTTCAGTCAGTGTGGACCCTCTGTTAGGTCGCAACAATATAATATAAAATTGAATTTATTATGTAACAAATTAGAATTGTCAAATTAATTAATAGATAAATTATACTAAGTACTTATATTATACTATGCTATACCGGACTCCTACCGACTAAATACCATACGTATCCTACCAGGCTACGGTTGAGAGCCCTGGATATGCCCTCGGAAGGATACCCCAAGCCTCTCCTCTGTCCTGGTAGATAGGATTCTCTCATGAATCACTACATTGGGATTCTCCTACACGCTGACAAAATAACAGCCTTCTTTGAGGAAAACTGTTCTATTACGCAATAAATTTTTTTGCATGTCCGTTATACGGTCGCGTTGAAGTTAAACCAAGTTTACATCGCCAGTTGTGCTGTGATAATAGTGCGCGATGGATGTACCGTTGAATGTTCCAGATTCTAACAAAAACAGGTACGATTTCATTTCATTTCTACTTATTTATATCAAAATTAACTTGCCAAAGTGATGAATGATAGCTAAATTGCGAAATAATAGTGTATTAAGTTGAAATTCGTTTAGTTAGGTTAGAGAAATCGGTTTAAATACTTGGAATGGCTCGCGAAACTGGTTTTGTGTTGTTGGCTGAATGAGAAACGCAAGTTAACAAAACAAAAAGTAACTATAAACGTGTTATTTGTGATGCTGCGTTGTTGGTGTACTAATTTTATTTTTATACACGCAATCAGGCTTTCTTTAGAAGTACTAAAAGGTAAATTTTTGATGTGAAAATTTCAAGTTGTGCGTCTCTGTACTGAAAAAAGAAACATTTTCATTCGTGACACTATTAACGCTTACCAATTTTAAAACTGTTTATAGTACATACCTACCGTTACCGATTTCAAAATAAAATTACATAAAAAAAATACACACGTATTTTTTTTAAAAAGATTGTACAATTTTCACTTTGGGCTGTCTGCATTCCTCAAGGAGTGACATTGTTTTTCTTTTATCTATGTTAGTTCTACAAGGCCTGGTACTTAAACTGCCTACTGTCTAACCTAAATAGATACGGTTAGGTTAAGTTACTTGTCTTACAAAGATCACTGCGTCGATTCCCAAGTTCAAACAAATATTTTAACCAGTTTAAAGTTATCCATTAATGAAAGTTACTCATTTTCCTTATCCACCTTTTCGTACTGGTATTATAAACGAGAAAGTTTGTTAGTGTGTATGTGAATGTTCGTTACTCTTTACGCTCTAACGGTTGAACGGATGGGAACCGGTCTGGTGATATAAAGTACTAGCGGACGTCACGCGGTTTCATCCGCGTAGTTCCCGTTCCTGTGGGAATACGGGAATAAAATATAGCCAATGTTCACCGCAAAGAGTGTAGCTTCCCAACAGTGAAAGAATTTTCCAAATCGGTTCAGTAGTTCCGGAGCCTATTCGTTACAAACAAACAAACAAAAAAACAAATCTTTCCTCTTTATGATATTGGTATAGATTTGTAATCCCCGGTGTAAGGTTTTTACCCCTCGGGGTTTAGGGGATACGCGTTACTTCTCATGAAGCTAACGTAATACCCTGAGGGCACAGTGTTTGGCTTCTTCAATTCGGTCTCTAAGATCTAATATCCTAGGGATTAACGAAGGAGCCTACATTAGGAGGAAGGGCATAACGGAATTCCGTTCGGTGAGCAGCCCGCCTGGGGCAGTACCTCCACCCTGCAGAAGACCGCGGTAATAGTAACCTGGCTTCGTGCTGGGTTATGTTCTCCGTCGGTTAGCAGGGTTCCAGTGCTCATTGGGGTGACTTTGTGCCGGTGGCGGTGAGACCAGAGGCTCATATGTCTCCATTGGCTGGCATAGGCGCGGAATATTGGTACGGCGGTCAGGGAGACCCGGTGAAACGGTTGACCGCTGACCGCCCGCAGGCTGTACGGGACCCGAACCTGGGGATTACGTAATCTCCACCCCAGGAGGCTGAACCAGCAGCCTGTGTAAAGTCCCTGGTGCTGTAGTCTTGCCGGAGGAGGATACCGGAGTGGACGCGGCTACTGCATCGGGGGGGGGACCGGGGGCCCTTCCGTACGCCGTGCCAATCTTCCGCACTACCTGTGCCTGCCTTTAGGGAATTAGAGCCTCGCTTAGTCTCTTGCGTCACCGACACACAGGCACCCCCTACCTTCTTTTATCCCCTTAAACTTAACATCATGGCAAAAGGTCTAAAAAGAAAAAAAGTTTCCACAGCGGTTTCGTCGTCGTCCACACTAAATGTGGACTTCTGCAACATTAGAGGAATGCACTCAAACATCAACGTGATCCACCACCACCTGGAATCTGCGAGGCCGTACTTATTTTTCCTGACGGAGACTAAGATATGCCCGAAGGACACATCTTACTTGATGTACCCTGGCTATAAGCTTGAGGCTAATTTCAGGCGTCAAGCTTGGGTATGCATGTTCGTACGGGAGGATATCTGCTGTCGCCGTCTCAGTGACCTGGAAGACAGGGACCTGTCTACATTATGGGCGCGCGTGGATCATGGGGGCCACACTCGGATCTACGCGTGCATTTACAGGTCCCATAGCGGTGATACGGAGACAGTTCGCCTTTTTGACCACCTGAAACAATCGACCGACAAGGCTATTGAGCGGTATCCCTCCGCGGAGATAGTGATTGTGGGGGACTTTAATGGTCACCATATTGACTGGTTGGGTTCCGTGCGCACTGACTTTGCGGGGAGGGCTGCTCACGAATTTGCCCTGACCTACGGTTTCTCCCAACTGGTAAAATCTCATACGAGAATACCAGATAGGGAGAACGAGCAGAGTGCATTGCTGGACCTTCTGCTGACTACGCGGCCCGACGGATACACCACTTCAGTGGATGCACCACTAGGTTCATCGGACCACTGCCTCGTTCGGTCGCGAGTGCCTCTCGCAAGGCCTGAACCACCTCGGCCCAAGGAGTGGCGACATGTGTGGCACTACAAGTCAGCAGATTGGGATGGACTTCGAGAGTTCTTTGCGTCGTACCCGTGGAGGCGGCTTTGCTTCACTTCAGATGATTTGGACTCCTGCGCTGCAGCAGTAGCTGAGGGAATCTTGGCGGGCATGGAATGTTATATTCCTAACCGCTGGATCCCGGCAGGAGCTAGGAAACGACCGTGGTTTAATCGGCTTTGTAGAGAAACTAGGATGTTGAAAGAAACTGCCTACAGAGCTTGGACCACGGCTCGCGCTAACTCAGATCCTAGCATCTCTGAAGTGAAACGCAAACTGAATGCCGCTTCGAGGGCCAGTAAAAGAGCGGTTGCCAGGGCTAAATTCGATTTCGTCGGCAGAATTGGTCAGCGACTAGCCGGCTACCCTTCTGGAAGTCGTGAATTCTGGTCGCTCGCCAAAGCTGCCGAGGGAAACTTTTGTCGGTCGGGATTACCACCTCTACATAGACTGGATGGTAGTCTGGCCCAGAGTGCCAAGGAGAAGGCCGACCTTTTGGGTTCTCTCTTTGCCTCCAACTCGACCATGAACGATGGAGGTGTGCTTCCGCCTGGTATCCCTCGGTGTGGCACTTCCATGCCAGAAATCAAGTTCAAGCAACGGGACGTCAGGCGGGAGCTTCAATCCCTAGATATTCATAAGTCGAGTGGGCCGGACGGCATTCCAGCGGTGGTACTTAAGCGGTGTGGTCTGGAGTTGTGTCCGGTACTTACACGTCTTTTCACGCTTTCATACTCCATGAAGCAAGTCCCGGCGTCGTGGAAGATCGCGCACGTGCATCCTGTGCCCAAGAAGGGTGACAGGACCGACCCGGCCAATTATAGGCCTATAGCCGTCACCTCCCTTTTATCTAAGGTGATGGAGCGTGTAATTAATACACAGCTCCTGAGGTACCTTGAGGAACATGACCTGCTCAGTGACCGGCAGTACGGTTTCCGTCACGGTCGCTCGACGGGCGATCTTCTTGTGTACCTCACACACCGCTGGGCGGCGGCTATCGAGAGTAAGGGTGAGGCTCTAGCAGTGAGCCTCGACATCTCGAAAGCCTTTGACCGGGTCTGGCACCGTGGTCTTCTTACGAAATTGCCCTCCTATGGACTGCCCGAGAGTTTATGCGGATGGGTGTCCAGCTTTTTGGCCGGTAGAAGCATCAGGGCCGTCGTTGACGGCAGCTGTTCTGACTGTATGGCCATAAACGCTGGAGTACCACAAGGCTCAGTGTTGTCCCCTACTTTGTTTCTGCTGCATATCAATGACATGTTGTCTATTGACGGCATTCATTGTTATGCGGACGACAGTACGGGCGACACTTATTACACGGGCCGCCCCGGTATTTCTCGGGTTGCAATGGAAGAAAGTCGTGAACAACTTGTGTCTGAAGTCGAGGCTACTCTCACTAGAGTGTCCGATTGGGGTCGACAAAATCTTGTCCAATTCAACCCTACCAAGACACAAGTTTGTGTTTTCACCGCAAAAAAGACCCCATTCACTGTGGCGCCACAATTTCAGGGCACATCTCGCACCATCTCTGAAAGTATAGGGATCCTTGGTGTTGACATCTCCAGTGATGTGCAGTTCCGCAGTCATTTGGAGGGCAAGGCCAAGCTGGCGTCCAGGAAGCTCGGAGTGCTCAGAAGGGCGCGGCGATACTTTACTGCGGCGCAAGCACTGCTTCTCTATAAGTCGCAAGTGCGTCCGCATATGGAGTACTGCTGTCACCTCTGGGCGGGGGCACCCGAATACCAGCTTCGTCCATTTGACTCGGTGCAAAGGCGAGCTATGAGAGTTGTCAGCGATCCCATACTTGCAGGTGGTGTGGAACCTCTTAGTGACAGGAGAGACTTTGCTTCTCTGTGTGTGTTCTACCGCCTGTACAACGGTTTGTGCTCTGAAGAATTGTTTGATATGATGCCTACGGCTACATTCTATCATCGCACCGCTCGCCATAGACAGGGTGTTCATCCTCACACGTTGCGTCCTGAGCGCTCGAGCACGGTGAGATCTAATAGAGGCTTTCTTCCGCGTACGCTTAGGTTGTGGAATGACCTCCCTGCTTCGGTTTTTCCAAACGCCTACAGTATGGGGTTCTTCAAAAGGGGACTTAGAAGGTTTTTAAAGAGTCGGCAGCGCGATTGTGGCGCCTCTGGTGTTGCAAACGTCCATAGGCTGCGGTGACCACCGGTACATCTGGTGGGGCCGTATGCTTGTCTGCCACTCTAGTGGTATAAAAAAAAAAAAAAAAAAAAAAAGTTCCCATGGGGTGCGGGACCGGGAACGGAATCTGGTCAATATTATAAATGTGAAAGTGTGTAACGCAGAGGAATCCACGGGCAATACTTTTGTTGAGGACTTCGATCACTTAGTCATCTTTCTCCTGGGCTTGTTCAATCCAAATTTATTTTAGGTCTTCAATGTCTTCTTCTTCCATTCAGTAGTAGTTTATTTATTCGTTTTCGTATAGGCAAAGGCATTTGAGCCATACAGCCTAGTCTTATATTTATTATATCTTCATTTTGCATTAAAAGTCTCAGTCCTCGTCCTCTAAGTCCAGTCAAAGTCAAGTACCACAGCTCTAAGTCAAAGTCAGTCTTCCTTCAGAAAAGCGGTGGATAAATTTCTGAAAGTTTCTTTGGATGTTTTATCACTTCCCAACACTAGTTCACGTTGTCGAACTTTTATGTTTAAGAATCCACCATTGATACACACAAAACACTCGAAAATACACTAATTTTGAAAATTTATACAACGAGGCGACATGATTCCTTCCAGTTCCCGCCAAAAGATGTCTTTTTCCATTCATCGCTATTATCAGTTTATCACATCACATCACATTCTCTACAGGTCAGTGTTCTCAACACATTCCATCCATCTTTTCTTTGGCCTTCTCTAGTTCACCACCCCTCACATCGTGTTTATCCATCCTAGTCACACATCCACCTTACTAGTTTCTTTGATTTCAATCATTTAGTGTACCTAGGTAGTATATAATAATATTCTTTTCATTATTACCTATATGTGATCAAATGTTGAGAATGATTAAAAAGCTATTAAAAAGGTAATATACCGAACTGTTGATAGCTAGTTGTTAGTAGCACAGAATAATAACACAAAGGTATATCTTCTATAAAGGTACTATAAGTTCTAAGAAATTATGTTTTCATGGGATTTTATTCCGAGGATAAAAAGCAGCGTGTATTATTCCGAACTATCCATCGTTTATTCTCAGCGAGTCACACTATATCAGGTCACCCGTCCGTCACACTGGTTGAGCAAAATACTCGCGTCGATATCCTTGTGATTTAAGTAGGTACCAAATTTCAGCCATATCAATTCAGTCGATAGAGTACCAAACATCCACACATCCATACTCACACACTTTCACATTTCTAGTAAGATAAGATTACGATTTAGAACGAGTGAATGAACTAAATTAATTATCCTTGTCACCTTCGAAGAATGAACTAGCTTGTACGGCTTCGTTCACTTGGAAAATGGAATAATACCTACCTACGCATAATACCTTACCACCTACATACGTACCTATTTAGTAAGATTACCCATTCGTACCGGTTCGACGCAGTACAAAGATGTGTTATGAAGATATTTATATCAAGATCCTATTTATGCGTATTCTGCCTCTTGTATGCCCGGTATTTTACTATGCCGGTATGGCGAAGGGGCCCGTATGAAAACGGGAATCAGTGCAAAATGTGTCGTAAGAGGTGACTAAGGGAACACTTTCGCAAAAAGATCCATTGCGTAGAGAAGGAAAACTCGCAATGAAACCCGGTTGTCAGTAAAATGACAATCGTTAAGCCAAGTTGAAGGCCGTATGTGGGAGGCCTTATGGGCGGGCGACTTGTATAATTTCAACTGCGGGTGGTCACGACGTAAGAGGCGACTAAGGAAACACTTTCGCAAAACCATCCATTGCGTAGAGAAGGAAAACTCGAAATGAAACCCGGTTGTCAGTAAAATGACAATCGTTAAGCCAAGTTGAAGGCCGTGTTTGGGAGGCCTTAAGGGCGAGCAACTTGAAAAATTTTAACTGCGGGTTGTCACGACCTGTTTCTCCACGTAATAGGCTCATCACCTATTACGTGGGACATAAAACTATAATGTGAAATGTGGGCGTATACTATGCTTCTGCCTACCCCTTTGGGGATAAAGGCGTGACTATAATATGTATGTACCTCTTCTATAATTGGTTTCGGAGACGGTCAATGCAACTTGACAAGTCTCATGTGTACCTACATATACTACCAACCCGTTCGCTCTAAGTTTGCCGGTCGCAGAGGCAAACTTAGAGACAGGCACACTTGAAGCTACTTTAATTCAGAATTTAGCTGACATTCAAGTCGCATTGACCGTCTCCGGAGCCATAATGGTTTGTTCTAAAAGGAATTGTTTGAAATGATGCTTGTGACTACTTTCTCCTATTGTATAACTTTGTTTCTGTTGCCGCTAACTTATCAACAAATACTAATAACAGATAAAAATTGTTTATACTGTTGATTGATGGCACTTGGTGGAACTTGCTGCACATATTGAAAACGACACTTGTACTATTCCGCAATATTTATTATAATAAACCTGACCGGTTTCGCTTCACAGCATTTTCAAAGGTCTAGATGGAAGGACAAGGTATCACTATAGATAATATAGATGAAAATTGCGCGATCTATCACGGTTCTTGAGATACAACCTCGTGACGGACAGACAGACTGACAGACGGACAGCGAAGTCTCATGAATTGGGTCTAGTTTTTACCCTGCGGGTACGGAACCCTAAAAATTAAGGAAGCTCCCACAACAACCATATTTTTACCGCTTTTAGCCCCTCTCTATAAAATAGAGTGCAGAGGGGCTTATGGCGAGACTTTGTCTGTAGTCTGTGACTCTGTCGCATTAAACGACGTTACTAGATCACGTGGACCATCTGTTCAAAGTATGAAATACAACAAAAATGACAACGTCAATCGGATTGAACTTTCACTTTAACAATAAACGTGATAGAGAGCGGCAGTCTGGTGAGAACGATCTCACGGCTTTCTTGTTTAACACGGAGCCCTGCGGGTGCAAATCCGACTTGCACTTGACCAAATTTTTTTAAATTCGAATACCAATTAAAAAACTACGCGTGTACAGATTGACTATGACGTTAGGAATGCTATCTGTGACGTCACATCTGTCATTATTCCAAACTAGTTTTCTTGAACTTGCCGGTTTGACATTATAATTAGAAAAAAAACTCGTCGAATAAATTATACCACACGAGCGACATGGGTTTTCCAAACATCAAGCGCTGTGTATTTTCATTAACTTAGTTTTCCTGTTGTTTAGAAATGCATGTGAAACGTATTCTCAGCATTCCGTGAATGCAACGCAACATGCACTAATATTATAAGCGCGAAAGTTTGCATGTATTATTATTTGTCTAGATCCTATAACACTAATTATGTTATCTTAATTTAGGGTAGATGTTGTTGTGTGAGAATGTCTACAAAGATTTATTTATTTATTACTAGCTGTTCCCCGCGGCTTCGTTCGCTTAGAAGCCGTTATCGCGTAAAATCTCCATTATAACCATACAAACGTCGAACCATAAAAATCTGGAACGACCTGCCAGCGCACGTGTTTCCCTCCTCTTACTATCCCGGGTTCTTCAAGAGGAGCGTGAAGAGGCACATCATAGGGCCGCCAACTTGAGGGCCACTTTCTATAGTCTTACAGACTGGGACGGTGGCCCCAATCGCTAGATGTCGCTGTGGCTTTCCATCAGGCGGCGGCGGCAATATGTTGGCGAGCTAAATATAAAAAAAAATCATTACTCTCCTTTTGCGCAGTTAGTTAAAAAGTAGCTTATGTCCTTCCCTTGGACTGAAACTATCTTTATACTAGAGATGCGCCGAATGTGGGTTGAACCGAATTCGAACATTCGGCCGAATGTTCGGTATAAAATGTACCGAACCGAATATTCGGCCGAACTATTCGGTTTAAATTAACGCTGTAAGCAGGTTAGTACAGGTCAGTCGACGAGGCTAGTGACATTTTTTCAGCGCTAGGCGCGTAGCCCTAAAACCCAGGGTGCCGCCGCGATTCTCAATCGAACGGAAAGCTCGAAAAAAGTTTACAGTCGAAATGTCTTTTGTCTCACATATTTACAGTCCAGTACAGTCACAAATATTTCACCAGTAAATCTCCGCCTATGCAAGGAATCGCCACTTTAGTGGTTCGCTTAGGTCTACAGATCCTGCAAGCTGTAAAAAATCGAAGTCGTCGCAAAAGCCCATAAGTAGAGGATCGTTAATAATCCTCATAGCACGCCTATATGCAGAGTCGAACTCATTTTTAATTAAATTAAATTTGTTTTCCACCAACGAAGAGTTAAAAAAAAAAGGATTGAGATGAATGAGTTGAATGTAAAAAGTGAAATGGAAAATGAACAGTTCATTGTCATTAAGTGTTAGTTCAGTGGTGAGTTTTGGACTTGTCGTGTACGGTCGTGTTTTTTTTTTTTTTTTGTTTAACGTGAGGGAAAATCCTCATAGGATGTTATGCCGGACTCTTACCGACTAAAAAAAACCTCACGCCACGCCTAACAGCCTATGGTTGAGAGCCCCGGGTAAGCCCTCAGGAAGGATGTCCCGTGACTCCCAACAGACCTACGGCCGCCGCTGCGGCCTCGCCCAGGGGGTGTTTCGGGTGCAATCCCGCGTCTATGGGGGGTTTCGGGTGTGACCCCGCTTCTAAGGGGGGGGGGGCGTGCGTGAGTTGCTCACGACACGCTGCCGTCATGGGCCTGCTTCTGTAAGGACGGTGAGCGGCCCTCTCACCGTCCTCAGACCCCCGGTCATGGAGGCCGATAGTCCTCGGCGAAGACACGTCGGCGGCGCCCAGGGCGCCGACTGCGGAACTCGGGTGGAAGAGTTCTCTCCCGTACCCGGCCCGCCGCCTCCTTCGCGAGCATGACCTGCTCGCAGAAAGAGGCGGCGCAGTCCCACTTACTCCCGCTGGAGAGCATGGCTCGCACCATGGCCTCGAGCGAGAGAGTGTCCACGCCCAGACCCACTACGAGGACCTGTCGCTGTTGTGCCCACGCCGTGCACTCCACCAGCGTGTGGAGCGCTGTACGGTCGTGTTTTGTATCGTATTAGTGATAATGTCGTGTGACACGGAATGAAGTGAAGAAAAGTACTTGGAGATTTTATCATAAAGAAGAACAGATGAAAACGGACTCCGTAATTATACGGACGACTATACGAAGACTGAGCTAGTTCATAACAATAATTTCTGCCACTCAGTCCTTTCATCTCGACCATTTATTGGTGGGAAAACAAGTACTTTGCTAATTAAACGGATTCAATAATGGGTCTGCTCTACTCGCGGTGAAAACCGGGCATTTTTTAAGGAAGCAACGTTGAGCACTCCGAGGTTTTTGGACGCTAGATTGGCATTTTCACCAAAATGACTACGTTACTATATCGTGCAGCACCAGAAATCTCTGTAATATGACATTAATTTTGGGAAAACCGTTACTAATTTAATAATATTAATATTGTTAATAATATTTTCAACATTCGGTAATTATTCGGCTAATAAACCGAATATTCGGCCGAATACGAACTTTCCAAAACTTGCCGAATGTACCGAATTCGAATATTCGGCCGAACATTCGGCGCATCTCTACTTTATACCAAATTTCATCAATATCGGTTCAGCGGATTATGTGTGAAAACGTTACAGACAGACAGAGTTACTTTCGCATTTATAATATTCGTAGTGATGTATAGATGTTTGTTACTCTTTCACGCTCTAACGGCTGAACAGATCGGGCTAAAATTTGCTTCAGATTATAGTCTGGAATGACATAGGCTACTATTTTCCCAGAAATAGGTAGGTACCTATGGGAGGCCTTTGGCTACGGGACACTAAACAAGAAGCCGTGAGACGGTCTCACCCGACTGCCCCTCTCTAAAACGTTGATTAAAAGAGAATATAATCACTAAGTTTTATTTATTGTGAAAGTTCAATCCGATTAACGATGTCATTTTTGTTTTATTTCAAACTTTGAACAGATGATCCACGTGACCTAGTGACGTTGTTTAATGCAACAGAGTCACAGATTACAGACACAAGTCTCGCCATAAGCCCCTCTGCACTCTATTTTATAGAGAGGGGCTAAAATACATACATAGGTACATAATGTTTGTACAGGAAATACCTATATAGTTGAAACCGATAGATGTCCAGCTTATCAATATTGTCTAAGGACTGACAACCCCGAGGTCGTCAGTCGTTGATAAATATACTGCACCGAGGGCTATAAATTACTACTATGTATTTATATAGCCCAACCACTTTAACAATCATAACTAGGGAATGCAATCCCGGAACGCAATTGAAATCCCGGTATTTGCGGGACTGAGAGATCTCAGTCCCGCGGGATCCCGCATATTTCTGAAAGTCATTGAGAAAAGTATAGAATTCTGTATCATACATGCATCTAGAACTGAAAAATAGTCACGCCTTAATCGCCGAAGGGGTAGGCAGAGGCATATTATATACCCACATTTCACCTTTCAAGATTGGTTTCGTCCCTTACCACGTAATATGTGGTGAGCCGTATTGCAGTCTTAAAATGAATAGGTGCAGGTTGCGATTGCTTGCTGTTGAAATTTTTCAAGCCGGGCCTTCAACCCATTTTACCGGCAAACGGGACCAACGGCTTAACGTGCCTTCCGAAGCACGGCAACGCTCAAATAAATGTCACAAAGTGGTCACCCATCTAAGGACCGGCCATAGTAAATGTAACTTACTGCAGTGATCTTTTACAGAACACTGAGTACGCGGGGCCACAAGGATTAATAAATTATTGAATATTACTTATGTATTGAGATTATTAAACGGATATACATATAAGTAATAAAATACCGACTGCAAATTATTAGAAGCAGATAAAATGGGTAGTTTTGGCATTACTTTAAAACTGCGCAAAAAACATAGCATGTCAAAATTCTTGTCTGCCAAACGACTCCTAACTTTACATGTCAGATAGCCAGCAAGCAATGTACGAGATAATTGAATGTTTTTCTAACTGTTTATAGTACATGAAAAGTCAAATCTCCATGATTAAATCACTAAAAACAAATAAGTACGTTATTAGGTTATATCTTACGTCACAATTACAAAAAACTTCATCATACCGAATCGCAGCAGAGCAGAAGCGCGCTAACTGCTTCTGCTTACAGAACAACACATGGCGTTTACCTTTGCACAGTCCCGCTAATCCCGCGGGATCCCGCACGATTTACGCGCGGGACTGGTCCCGCAAAAATTATGCGGGATCCCGGTATTTCGGGATCCCGGTATCCCGGTATTGCATTCCCTAATCATTACTAGTTGTTTACTTACATTACATCAAAGCTATAGTAATAGCATTTCAAGAAACATTTTTGGTTTGTTTTTGCAATGAGAAAGCCATCCTTCTTAAGAGTCGATATGACGCCAAATAGACTATTACCACTATTACTTTGGTCTAGATCTCAGGACTCGTGAGGTCTGCTGAATTGAAATTTGAACATAGAAAACTTCAGTTCATGAACTAAAAACGCTCTAGGCTCGAAACACGATAACTGATAAAATCCTCGATAGATTTTTGTATTGAAAATACCTCGATTTCGTGAAATTATAAGCTAGATCTCGTATGTTATAAGTTGTTTTTATAATATAAAATATTTATAAGAAAGGCAATAGTAAAATCTTCATTTGCACTAGAGCATTTTTTTCATATTGGTTATAGTTTTTTATAATTAATTTATTTCGCTAAAAGCGCACAAAAACCGATCGCATCTCTCTCTTTCTTGCACGCTAAAATGTATATCTTCTATCTTCTTTTAACAATTTGGCGTCTGGTAGGCTCTTAAGGCTTACCTAGGACTCCCGGCCGTAGTCTGTGGTAGGGTTCGTGTGGTTTAAGTATGTAAGAGTCCGGCATAGCATCCATGACGGATTCTCACACGAAGAAAGAAAAAAAGGTCGTTTCCTGTAAGTACAGAGATAGCTTATAGTCGGGAATAACACATAGGCTACTTTTCATCCCTGGAAAATGTTCCCAAGGGAAGTGGGAACGGGTACCGAATTTCACGCGGGCGAAGCCGCGATCTACATCTAGTACGTCATAAATATTAGGTACCTATGTTATGTATGTATGACAGATTCAATAGTAAATAGTGCGGCAGGAATATTTCGAAAGCTTGACACCGTCATCGAGTTCCATGAAGTAATTAATAATTTTCCTTCCTTCCCAATCCAATTAATCACATAGACTTGGAGGTATTTATTATGTCTGCGAAGAATGTGACTCATAGACTGACGTAGAGACGATACTGTTGAAATTACATAAATAAGTACCTACCCAGGTTCATAATATTATTTTATCCCAGAACGGTTAAGGAGAAGCATTTTATACGCTCACATTTAGAATCGTACTACCGTATTGAAATAGAGAGGCTGTTGCTGCTAAAACTGAACTGGTAGGTCCGCTGCCTAAGGTCGGGAACCACGGGTAAGCCCTCGGAAAAATGTCTCAGGATTAGAAACCAACCTAATGCATTTTAATGAAGCGTTCTTAGGCTGCATTCTACCGTATCTATCACGGTGAGCGTTCTGAAGAAATCTTCAACCTAATCCCACTCTCTCCTTTCCGATCTCGAACAACGCGTGCTGGACAGAGGTGCCACTCTCACACAGTGGAGAGAATCTTCGCCAGAACTGAACGATTCAAAAGATCGTTTCTCTGTCGAACCATTAAAATCTGGAACTACCTGCCAGCGCACGTGTTTCCCTCCTCTTACAAATCTGGGTTCTTGCATCTTACGAAGCGCTCGTAGCTTTTCTGAATCACAGCAGTAAGCTACTTTCAAAATGACTGGTCCTAGAATGAGTAATGACTTCATAAGTGACTGCGACGTTATAGCCCAGTCATATTAGGGCTTTCACCTCGGAATGAAAGATAATAAGCTGCAAATTGGTATGAACCTTTGTTTTGTCATTCTAAATGTTGTCTCAAAAGTCACAATCGTTATCGTGTCCGCGTCTCAAGATATTCAAGGTCAAAGGTCACAAAAATCGGTTTTTCGCGAATATCTGGCTTCCTATCGGTTAAATGAGATTTGCATTTATTATAAAAGTTGTAGGCTATAAAATTCCCTACAACTTTTGTTTAAACTTTTTTTTCATACGACCAACCGTTAAGGTAGAGCGCGAAGAGTGCACATCGTACAGTCATATACGGCCTAATGCAAGGTCAAGTATTTCCAGGTATATAAGTATTGAGAAATGTACGCGTTTTAAAGAAAAGATATATAATGTCGTGTTAACTTAAAATAAAACTAAAATATATAATCCAGAATTAATAATATTTTATACTTAAATAGTTAAATATGAATAATTATATATAAATTATCAAGTTACTTACTTTAATTAAATATAAATAATTAATAGTTAGTACATAAATAATAGGCATTGTTTAATAATTATAATTTCCAAGTAAATAATTGACTTTATAACGTACTGATAACCATAACTCACGCTTGACCTTGCATTAGGCCGTATATGACTGTACGATGTGCACTCTTCGCGCTCTACCTTCAAAACGGTTGGTCGTATGAAAAAAAAGTTTAAACAAAAGTTGTAGGGAATTTTATAGCCTACAACTTTTATAATAAATGCAAATCTCATTTAACCGATAGGAAGCCAGATATTCGCGAAAAACCGATTTTTGTGACCTTTGACCTTGAATATCTTGAGACGCGGACACGATAACGATTGTGACTTTTGAGACAACATTTAGAATGACAAAACAAAGGTTCATACCAATTTGCAGCTTATTATCTTTCATTCCGAGGTTGACCCCTTTTTTTACCTAATATGACTGGGCTATTACCATTTTGAGATATTACATTTGCGAGAGTTCCGTCTTTCAGAAAGCACGTTTTAAGACCTTGGTCCCGGTTATCAATATATTGATACCGTATATTGATTCTGGTCATGGTAAACGTTAAGCCAAGTTACAAACCTTATGGGGGCTTGAAATGTTCAACAGTGGGTTGTCACTTGTCACATCCTACGCTTGTCCATTTCCACATGGCAATAGACTCGTCACTTATTACGTGGGACAAAAAACTATATAGTCAAATGTGGACGTATACTGTACCTCTGCCCTTCGTATACATATAAAGGCGTGTCTATATGTTTGTGTGCATTTTAACTCCATTTTCCATATTCACACCGCCCATAATACACCCAACACTACACGCGTTGGGAATGTGGATAGTTTCCGGGGCGAGTCGCAAACGCTCACGAATGTCCTAGCTAGAGGATTTAGACATATTTAGTTTTAGAAGTGCAACATCTCAAAGGTAACTTAATTGTTTCAGAACTAAAATGTCATACGACGATGGCTTCATCCAGAAAATTCAGAAGATTGCCAAAGGGACTACTCGCGCGCCCTCCACCAGAAGAATGAATACTACGACCACTCGGGCGCCGACGACCAAAAGAATGAACGAGACGACCACTGGCGCTACGTACACTGACAACAGATTATACGATGCTTATTTAGAATCTATCAATGGTGAGTATCACACACACACTTTTTTTTAATACCTCTCCTTTCATACACCTTATGTGACGTAAACGAAGTTGCGAGGGTCAGCTAGTAAATAAATTAATATATTGTTGGACATTCACGAAACATCATCTAGCCCAAACTAAACTATAAGCTTATGCTATGGGATCTAGGCGACTGATATACATACTTATATATGGGATATTTTTAAATGCACATCTATATAATTTTTCTGCACACTAGGTAACTCCACTAATTAACTGACTGCAAACCAGAAATCTGAATGCTGTGCAAAAAACCCAATTGATTAACTAAACATGTACTACTTAAAAAACTAAAATTAAACACAAAATGAGATGACCTTTATTTCTCGAATTTAAACCAAAAATGTGGTTCGTACGCCGGATATAAGATTTGCTAAACAAAAATACGAATTGCTTATCAAAAATACTAACTTGCACTCTAAATTTTACAATCCTATAACGGAATAGGTAAGGTTAGATTAGTTTTTTATTTTTTTGATTATTAAAATTTAATTTTGTAAAGATGTCTGATTAAATCTAAAAGTAAATTAGGTGATGGTTTTCCTTAAAAAAGTTTTAATATGTTTGTTAAGCAAAGGAATTTTTAGATATACTATTTTAATAATAGTGATTTGTTCAGTAAAATAGTTCTGCAAATACCATTAAACAGTATAACGAATTTGACTTTTTTAGTGTGCATAATTAGTGTGCAAGTCAGTATTTTTAGTTTAACTTTGTAATATTTTGTTCGAAAAAAGGGAATAAACAGATATCGATTTAAATACATGCCCTTATATGTTTGTAAATACATACATATTATACATAGAAAACACCCAAACTTCGAAACAAACTTTTGTGGTTCACACAAATATTTGGACCGACCCGGGAATCGAACCCGGGACCTCCAGCCCAGGCGGTTACACTACCAACTACGCCACGGAGGCAGTTTACTATTATATCAATAATATAAACCTCAATATAAATAATAATAACATCATAATACCCCAAGTCACCCCGAGGGTATCCATTGCGTAGAGAAGGGAAACTCGAAATGAAACCCGGTTGTCAGTAAAATGACAATCTTTAAGCCAAGTTGAAGGCCTTATGGGCGACTTGAAAATTTTCAACTGTGGTTCGTCATGACCTGCGCATGTCCATTTCAACACGGCAATAGGCTCGCCACCTATTACGTGGGATATAAAGCTATAAGGTGAAATGTAAGCGTATACTATGCCTACCCTGCTTACCCCTTCGGGGAAAAAGGTATAACTTTATGTATGTATGTATGTATTTTTAAAACATTGTCTATAACTCTCTAGTGTGTACAACAAATTTAAAATGGAATTGTTTAAAAGCACCTCGAGGTCATTTCTGTTTTTTGCATATAATAATATGTACATACTAATAAATTGTTATTATATCTATATCATTGTGGATATTTTTAGGGTTTCGTACCTCAAATGAAAAACGATTACTTAATACCATGGTTCGAAAAAAACCGATTTTTATAATAAACTAGCGGCCCGCTCCGGCTTCGCACAGTATACAGTATTACTCCACTATTTAATGGATGTTATTATACATATAAACCTTCCTCTTGAATCACTCTATCTTTTAAAAAAAACCGCATCAAAATCCGTTGCGTAGTTTTAAAGATTTAAGCATACAAAGGGACATAGGGACAGAAAAAGCGACTTTGTTTTATACTATGTAATGATGATAATGATATCAAAAATCCGATATTTTTTATATATATCCGATTTTTTTATATATATATCGGATTATATCCTTGTAACCTTGTAAAATGAACCTTATTTTAGTAAATTAAAAAGGTTTCAATTTCAGTTAAAAGCTGACCATACTGGTATGTCAAAAGAGATTTCCCCAACTTAAAATATAATTCTAAAATTCTTAATAATTCTGAGTTGTACTTTTTTGCAACGGTTTGCCAGAGTAAACAGTAATCTCCAATTTTTTTAGTTCAGAACACAGGAATAAATCCATTGATTTATATCAAGATAAAAATTAATTGTTATATATTATCATATATCGTGATATTTATCATGATATATACCCCTGATATATATCGGCGAACCCTGCTTAATACACTTTCGTCTATAAAATGCAATCAAATATATTGCAAAATTCGATTACTAAACGACATATAGGTACGGGAAAAAATTGTACAGAACCCTCGGTGGGCGTGTTCCACTCGCTCTTGTCCGGGTTTTTTTATCATTGAAACTGGAAACGATTCGCGATTAATGACATTCAAGTGACTCATTGCGGCCATGTGTTGTTTTGTTTTGTAGGTTGGTAGAGGTACTGCGTACGGACCTTTAGCGATTTGAAGGCTATATTGCGATGCGATACGGGCGAATTAGATAGGTAATTAACAAAATAGATTATGTTTATGTATATGTATAGTACTAGGGAATGCAATACCGGGATACCGGGATCCCGAAATACCGGGATCCCGCAGTATTTTTGCGGGACCAGTCCCGCACGTAAAGCGTGCGGGATCCCGCGGGTATTACCGGGACTGGTCAAAGGTAAACACCATGTGTTGTTCTGTAAGCGGAAGCGCGCAAACTGATTTGGTTTGAGTAAGTTTTTTGTAATGGTGTCGCAAGCAGTCGCAACCTGCACCTGTTCACTTCAAGACGGCAATACGACTACGACTATTTTTCAGTTTTAGATGCATGTATGATACAGAATTCTATTATTTTCTCAATGACTTTCAGAAATATGCGGGATCCCGCATATACCGGTATCCCGCGGGACTGACATCCCTCAGTCCCGCAAATACCGGGATTATAGTTTTGTTGCGGGATTGCATTCCCTATATAGTAGGAATACGTGGAATGTGAGTCGGATTCGCACAGAGAGGACTCCGTTCAAAAATATGGCGTAATATAAAGATGGGTCTACGCTAGACGAGCCGAACACGAGCGGAGCCCGAGCAGAGTCGCTCGCTCGCGATGACAAGTGTAGCTTGAGGCTCGTACGTCGCCGTCGGTCCACACTACACGCATTTTGGCTCGGCTCGGGCTCCGCTTGTGTGCTCGGCTCGTCCAGCGTAGACCCACCTTTACGTTTATTGTATGGCAGCATCCTTTTTTTTCTTCAATTTTAGCATTTCTTCCTATTAAGGCAACAGAAATACATCACCTGTAAAACTTTTAGCTCTCTAGCTATAACGGTTCCTGAGATACAGCCTTGTATCATCAGACGGACAGACCAGACAGACGGACGACGAAGTATCTAACTGGCAACCTACCTATCTAATTGGGTCCCCCTACCCCTACCTACGTTACCTAGTTGCATGCCACACTGCCAGCAGGCGAGCTAGGCGGGTGGGCGATGCGAGATAAGGAAATGATGTAAACTACGCGAAATACTGGCGAGCTAAACTATGGGGTTCACACCGAAAACTACGGACGTACGGGCTAACTACACACTGCTATTCGAAAGACGAGCGTCGACTAGTCCGAGTACCCGAAACGGGGTGGACCAGCGAGCGGGCTGGCGGGCGAGCTAAGCTAGCGAAGTGGGCGCGCCTAACGAGGTGAACTAGTAGCCTCGCTGATATTTCGTTAGCTTCGCTAGCATCGCTGTCGTAGGTTAGTCAGCAGCTAGCGGTGTGATCCGAAGTATGTACGAAGCTGAAACGTTGTTCGCCCGCCCGCTGGCGGTGTGACCTGCGCTTTAACCTTTTCAGCCCACTTAGACAAGTGGCGCAAGCGTAAATCACCAACGAAAGAATAGAATAGGTTGAGATCGCCCAATCATATCGTTTCACCTCGTACGACTCGCGCACAGCAGCGGGATCACGAGCTTGGGTGTGATTGGTCAATAAATTCTATCCTTACGCTAGTGCCACTTGTCTAAGGGGGCATTATAGAACATTAAGAAGCAGCATGGTGTTTGCGCTCTTGTCCCGCACTGTCTCTGTATAATTCAAGCCTTAAGAATGAACATTCTCCGTTTCAGACGATGTGCAGCGCCTGCTGAACTCGAGCGGCATTGGAGGTACATAATCATTTGTTATTATTACTAGAAAATACCCGAGACTTCACTTCGGTTCCCGTTCCCGCTTACCATGGGAACATATTCTCGGGACAAAAAGTAGCCTATTGGTTATTCCATACTATAACTTACGCCTTCACCAAATTTCAGCCATATCCATCCAGTCATTATAGCATTATTGAGGTACAAACATTTAAATATCTTCACAAACTTTAACATAAAATAGTTTTTTGTAACGTGAGGAAAATCCTAAATGGATGCTATGCCGGAATCCTACCGAGTAAAAAACCTCATGTGTCTTGCCTAACAGCCTATGGTTGGGAGCCCCGGGTAAGCCCTCAGAAGGATGTGCCAGGACTCCCGACAGACCTACATCTCGACTACCACTGCGGCCTCACCTAGGGGGGCGGGATCGGGTGTTATCCCGCGTCTTTGGTCGAAATGTATTTGTATCGTATCTATGAACTCATTCTATAATACCTATGTAATGAAAATAAAATAAACCTGTCTCGATTTCAGAGGAACTAAGGCGCACACTTTTCGAGGACGCAGGCGCCGTCGGAGGGAAACTTAACAGGAAGTCCATGGCTAAGTAAGATTTTTCTAAAATAGCTTGAGGCGGAGCGTGAAGAGGCACAACACAGGGCAACTAACTTCAGGACCACTGTCAGAAGTCTTACGGACGGTGAGAGTGGCTCCCAATCGCTAGATGGCGTTATGGCTTCCCATCAGGCGGGTGGCATCTTTTTGGCCCACTAAATATTTTATAAAAATTTTATGATGTAGGTTTAAGCCTCGACGGCACGAAGCGTAAAAAAGCTCAGGTGTCCTGCTAACAGCCTACGGTTGGGAGCCCCGGGTAAGACCTAGGGAAGGATACCCCAGGACTCCCAACAGACCTACGGCTACCACTGCGACCTCACCTTTATTCGGATGCTATCCTGCGCCTTTGGGGGATTTTTCGGGTGTTATCCCTCTTCTTAGGGGAGTAGCTTACTCACGTCACGCTGTCCTAGTTTATAAGCTGCTCGTAAACTCGCTTGCTTGTAAACTCGCTCCATGTCATCAAGGTCTCAGACCCGCCTTGTTCTCTGATACCAAGTAAACCTGGTGGAAAGGTGGTCACCGTAGTCTCTAGTTATTTTACATTTATCGGGCTCATTTCATCAAAAATGAAAAAGTTGTTTTGCAAGGTTGTTGTTGCAAGGTGTCGGCTTTGAATCCTGAGTCGGGACAGATATTTGTGAGGTCTATTGGTCTTGACTTCAGAGTTGGTGTGTTTTCTAAAGCCTGCCTTAAAGAAATACATCTGCGATTGATGGCCACTCTACACAAGACTAGTGGCAGTGGTTCTTAAATTGGCGGCCTTGTGTTGTACTCTATTGGAAAAGCATTGTTATGATTTAGGGGTGAACGACTCTGTTGTTACGGGTTCAAGTTCCATTTGAACCAGGTCGTTTTATAACTAGTTTACTTTAAAAATACATTAGTTTTAAGGAAATACTTTTTGCCAAACATGTATAATGGCCAAGTTAAAAGTTCACCACGTCACCACTGTGTGTGGACAGCACTGAATTGACATTAACAACTCTTTTTGTTTCTTTTCAGCTTGGACACGTGGTTGCATCACTATGAGGAAGAACCTGTACAGGTATACCACTATTATTTATTACTTTAAAAACATTTATCTATACTAATATTATAAGGAGGAAAGATTTTTGAATCGAATAGGCTCCGAAATTACTGAACCGAGTTGTAAAATTCTTTCACTGTTAAAAAAGCTACACTATTCCCGCTGAACATAGGCTATATTTTATTCCCAAATTCTTACGGGAACGGGAACTACGAGGGTAAAACCGTGTGACGTCCGTTAGTTTTATTATAATTTTACTGTGCAGGCCCGGGTGTCAGGTCGCACGCTGTTACTATCGAATTTACCCGCCATTTTATAGGTGGGTAGGCGTGGATAATCGGGCGAGAAAACTAAGAAGCGTGGATAAGATTTACACAGATATAACATTCACCAGAGCCTGGCGCGCGTGCGCATCGGTCGAACGCTGCACCACATAATAAAAAGTTCGACTTTATGCTGATGCCTCATTTACGGTTTACCGCGGCGCTCTAACCTTAAAATGTCAAATGCTAACTTCAAACTGTCAAAACCAATGAAATCAAGTCAATGGTTTGACGTTTTGTGGTTAGAAACCGCCGTGGTAACCGCAAGTGCGGGCTCAGCCTAATGTCAAAAATCAATGAAACCATAGACTCCTCGGTTCTGACATTTTGAGGTTAAAATTTGACATTTTGAGGCTAAAAACCGCAACCGTCAACCGCAAATGCCGGTTACCGCGGCGGTTTCTAGCCTCAAAATGTCAAACTATTGACTTGATTTCATTGGTTTTGACAGTTTGAAGAAGATTATTATTGTAATTATATTATTATAACATATATCGTCTGCTTACTGGTAAAACATAATAAATGCATTTTTTATCTAAAATGACTTATGTATGCATATACATGTAATTTTCGATGTTCTATCTACTGGGAAAACCAAATAACTGCTAGGACCGTTTAATACAAAGATACCTTAGTCAACAATATGATAAGCAACAATGAAATAGTAATAATCGTTCAGATAAACAGAGGTAAATCACCTTAACATCGAATTAAAACTAAACAGCACAAGTAAATGACAATATATCACTGTATGATTTTTTCGATGTAGAAAGATGTAGTATTTACGTTCCCATGAACTTTAAGCTAAAATAGGTTAAATTCATTTATTTACGATCATATTTACATAATGTATTTAAATTCCTACAAGTAAAATGAGATAAATGCAGAGTTTTACCCAAATTACTGAACATTTATGGCAAATAAAGGTCTCTATTATATCTCTTTTTTTCAATTACAGGTAAAACCAGTTAAGTGCATGACCTAGGACAATAATAACTGATTTATTGCCTGATTTTCTGAAGAATGTGTTGCTGTAATTTAAATGAGATACAGTTGAATATTTTATTTATCATTTGGCATTAAAGAATTAAAAAAAAATTAATGATAGTTTTAAATCGATGAAACTTTCAAAGCTTATAATCTCAGTTCAAGGAAATGTGCAGTTACCATATTTTACCAGTAAGCAGACGATATGGTCATGAATTTGTCTAACACGGAGACAAACATTAATTTTAATTACATTTATAAACATTTATAACTAAAAATATGGTACGGACCAAGCGTCTGTAGTTGTAGTTAAATAAAAAAAATTAAAAAAATTCGAATTTGTCATTTTGAGATTAGAAACCGCCGCGGTAAACCGTAAATGCGGCCTCAGTACATATCAGGATGAAGGTTAGTAACCGCTACCACCAACCGCAGTGCGTGTTAGCCTTAAACCTAATGCTCGTTCGCTCTAACTTTGCCGCTCGGCTCCATACTAAAGTCGAATTTTTAATTAGACGAAGTAAATTGACAGCAACTAATGTCACTTCTTCATACAATGTTGCTTATTTTCTATGACGAAGTGACATTAGCTACTGTCAATTTACTTCGTCTAATTAACAATTTCGGGTATACGGGTATACGCCTCTACGCCAGCGGCAAAGTTAGAGCGAACGGGTAGTACCTATGCTCGTTCAATACGGCAGTTGAACGCATTGTTAAAAACAAATTCCTCCTTACAGTGGACGCTCCCCCCACTGCCGAAGCCCAAGATCAAGTTTGAGTTTGAACAGAACACGTCCCCAGCCACAACTATCTGGATAGCGTTCTCGTGGGTCCTGTTCTCCGTGTTCGTGATTCTTCGACTTTGTCTCTACCGTAAGTACCTATACTTACCTTTATTTTTTTAATAAATAAATAGTCACGGACATTTTTACACAAAGCTATCTGATCCCAAAGTAAGCTAGGATTAACCTGCTTGCGTTATAGGTTACATACAACCTTTTTTTTTGTTAATACATATAATACACAGAAACACCCAGATTCTGGAGACATATATTTATGGATCACACATTTTTTGTCTCTGGTGGGAATCAAACCCATGACCTCGCGATCCGTAGTCGCACTTTACGAACTGTTAACCAACGAGGCAGTCGATTATCGGTTCTCTGTCGAACCATAAAAAATTTAAACGCTTTGGCAAAAATTAATTGGGCCAATTTCAGAATTCATAAGAATATTGACAGTGGCACTCAAGTTGACGGCCCTATGGTGTGCCTCTGCACAAAATAACTAGTTCGTTTTCTTCTATTTTCAAGTTTAAAATGTATCTAAATTATCTTTTTTGCTTATTCCAGGCGAGCGATGTAAAAATGCAGATTATAATGAGCAGCGGCGGTTATCACTTGAACAGCAGTTGGCGGCTAGACGGCAAATGGATGGTAAGTACCTTCTAGCTAACGTACATACTATACGACTTGTCAACGACTGCCATGGTACTGAAAATTAAAAATCTTTATTCATATAGTTCACAAAGTAAGACTTATGAACGTCAAAATGTTAGCTTCTAAATTTACATTTACTGCCAGATTTGCAACGCAATAGGTAGAGTCGGAGAGAACCGGGACCAGCAACTTAACTTGACTTTCGAAACGCGGAAATGCCCTCAAATAAATGTCACATAGTGCCCACGTGGTGGTCACCATGGGGAATGAACCATGGCTAAAATTGCTTATTGTAGTGGTAGCACTGAGTCCGCGGGGCCACGGGCGCTTCCACAGAGTTAAATTCAAAGTGAATTAACATAACAACCTATATTGGCCACAATTAATGTAGACGAGAGAGATTAAACTTGCGACAACAAACATGCGCATCAAACACTATTGCTCTTAAAGATGGTTCAGGCATCCGTACTTTCAACATGAATAAGTCCGTCAAACGTAGTAAAACATTCTTTTCTATCCCAGCAGAACAACAAAGCAGTGACAACGAATCTGTAACACTGTCAGTCACTTCAGACGAAGGTTCCTCCAACCAAGCCGATAACCCGCCTTCCTACACCGATTGCGCTCCCAACAGTCACGGAATCGTCAATAAAACTCTTGATTTGGCTTCCGAAGAACCCCCTCCGTATTCCAGCTACTTTGAAAAGATAAACAATAAAGAAGAAAATACAAAATTACAAATGAATACTGTTGCAGACGGAGAGTCACAGTCTCAAGTTACTAACATAGATCACACAAATCTTACTAATAACAGTCAGTTACCGAATTCTTTTTTGAGAACTAATAATAATGATAGAATTGGTGACACAGTTATAAATATGAATGAAAACATATCACAGGTGACCAGAACAACGAGTACAAATGATAATGTTAGATTATAATACACGAAGTGTTTGAAAAAATGTAAGAAGCAAATTAATTCTCTCTGTGATACTTATTGTTTGAGACACAGATACAGATGAAAACTGATTTATTAACAAACACAATACGAGTACTGGTAGAGTAGAGAGACTTGATTGACTGGACACACAACAGTATTTCGATAAGTGTTTTCTGCTGAATAAAATCCATGCATGGATTCCATTTAAGGACTTAAATTGGTTGCTCCTACTCCTAGTCGCCAATAATATAATCGTGAATCAAAAGACTCGAGTCGATCAATCGATCGAGTTTGTACCAATTTCTGATTCAAGTAGTACAACTTGAATCAGAAATTAATGATATAGAATAAATGCCAACTTGAGGACCACTGTAAGAAGTGGCCCCCAATCGCTAGATGCGCCACTGCTTTCCTACCATCAGGCTGGTGGCGACGTCAATTTGGCGAGCTGAATATAAAAAAAAAAAAAATGCTAACAAAACAGTGCTAGACCCTATAAAAGTGATCCGTTTGTGGCCAGCATAGACCTCGTTTGTCTTTAATATTTAAAAATATTGTTCGATTTTTGATGAATGTGAATATTGGGTATGATTATCTTTTATTGGATGGTCTAGTCTTGATAGCGTTGTGTATCAATGATAGTGATAAAAAATTGCGTTCAATGAAATCTTGTAGAAACTGGTGTGAAAATTCAAACTTTTCAATTACTAATGACTGTGTGAATGCTCAGTACTACCTTAGCTTAGATACTTGCATAAAAATTTGATACTACTTACTTACACACAGCACGCCTTTATCCCCACTATTCTTATAGAGATGAGCAGAGGTAAAAATATAAGTACATTAACAATAAATTAGTTTTTGGATATAAAACTTCATTTCGTTCACAATGACGATGACGTTGTAAATGGCATCTAAAGATAATGTTTCAATATTATTCTCTGTGAGAGTGTGATTCTCTTTAGTGACAGAAAGCTTCACCCTAATTTATCTAAGTTATACTTATGCCCTTAGTGTAATACTACTACTACAGTACGTGTAATATTATATACCTATAGGTATTTATTTTAACCGTCGAAGTTAGATTAAGATATTGTTAAGATGTGCGTCAATACATACATACATACATTATAGTTAGTCATACTTACCGATAGTTGTACTCGAAGCTCAGATTTAAGACTTTTGACACAATTCTGGTCTTGACAATGTGAAAATAATAATGTACTTAACTGTTGTAAAATTTGTCAAAATTATAAGTTTTTTAGCATTTAAGTGCCATTTTACTTAGATAAACAAAAATATACTCATGAAAATACTTACATAGTATTGAAAAATGAAAATTAATTGCGACATTAAGTACAAATATCTAAATATTTGTAAATTGATTTACTAAGATTTGTTGATTTACTTAGAATTGTGAAGTATATTTTTATACGACGATTTAAGACAGCGGGTCATGATTGCATTTAGTAAATATCATAGTTTAAATATTTGTTTGTGATACAAATCACGAAAAGTTGAACGCCATACAATAAAATATCTTCAGTACGTTGTTTACACATACTTATTAGAGTGTAGAGTGGAAAATATTGAGATCGCCACTTAACTGTTCAAATGACAGACCCCAAAAAAACTTCTTTTGATAAAAATTTTTTGTCTGTACGTCCTTTACTCGATGACGAAATGATATTCTACTGCCCCTTATCAATGTTGCAATGTAACAGGGGTGGGGTTGCAATGCCCCCGTTACATGTGTTGCATTATAAATTATAATCACAAATAAACTCATCTGGATAAGATTGTTTTGTTTTATTTTATTTACGTGCCATTCCACAGATACCAATCGTAGATAGCGATATATCTATATCCTATGAAAACTAGTCTTAAATCGTACGAATTTATATTGTATTTTCCTTCCTGGTATGTCTTAATTTCGTAGCATAGCGTTTCCATAGCGTTTGGAATACGAAACGCTGGGCAAATATTTCAGTGGTTAAGAATAAAAACTTATTACAGGCCATCGACGAAGTGAAAAAGCAGATCATCATCGTCGGCTTCAGGAACTTCTTCAGCTTAAAGAATGTATGCACAATATTTTCCCAAAATGTAAAATTAAGTTTTACTATACTAATATTATAAATAGGAAAGATTTTGATTGTTTGTTTGCATTGAATAGGCTCTAAAACTACTAAACCGATTTCAAAATTCTTTCACTGTTGGGAAGATTCGTTATCTCTGGTGAACATAGGCTATTTTATTCCCGTATTCCCACGGAAACGAAAATTATAATAAATAACTAATAATAATAAATAAATAAATATTCACGGACATCTCACACAACGCTATCTGAACCCAAAGTAAGCTAGGAATAACCTGCTTCTGTTATGGGTATCAGACCACGGATATGAATACTTATATACTTTTAAATACATACATATAATACATAGAAACACCCAGACTCTTGAGACAAACATTTATGGGTCACACAAATATTTGTCTCCGGTGGGAATCGAACCGACCTCCAGCGCCGCAGGCGGTGTCACTACCGACTGCGCCACAGAGGCAGACAGGCAGTCAAACTAACTATACTTACATAACAGATTCAGATAGGGGAGTAATAAATATAAAAAAAAAACAGTTGTTTTAAAAAGTGCTTTATTGATACAGACTAAAATAATTCATACTAGGATGTAAATAAATACTAATCTAACTTTTAACACAACAGTACACTCTTAAATAATATTAAAACCATGCTGTCTTGAACCATTCTATCATAATATTTAAAAATATTTCTAGTGCGATTTCAATTTCAGTGATTTTGAGTGTCTGGGTGGAGGGGGATTTCTAAAAATGACCAAAATTGACGTGGTAGTTCCCCCTCCAACAACTTTAAAAAAATAGAATCGCACTCAATAAATCAGTAAAAGAAAGCATGGTTGAACTTAACGAGCTAAATAAAATTATATAAACATCTTTACATAGTTACAAACATAAATGCATCTCGAGTAATCTTTCTTTGATAAAACCACTACACAACTAGATAAATATTATTTATTTTGAGATTCTTGTTTATATTCTAAAAAATGGTACCCACTGAAGTATAAAATGATAATAAAATCTTAACCTAATCCGAAACGAGCACATTAGTATCCCAAAAATAAAGTAAAAAGAATTTGTAAAAAAATCCTGAAATTAGTTCATAATTTAAAAACTGACAACACTATCTTGGAAGGATGTATGTGTGAGTGTACTCTGGATAAGTAATATTATGGTCTGTTCAACGTTTATTTTACTTTTGACAGCTCGATTACCAATTACTATAGTGATGTTAAATGCGTTCCCGATTCGATTGAATATAACAATCAACTTTTTTCAAGAAGAAAAAATTTGAAGATCATTCTTTATTTATGAATAAATTCTGTCTCGGGCCTCTATCAAAAGTAAAATAAACGGTTAAACAGACTATCTATATGACGCTAACATGTCACTGTGTGCGCTTCACTGATAGTGTTGCTAGAGTAAGTTTCCGATTACCTCAATTTTTTTTTAAATGATCCTCTTTGAAATTTGTCTGTGAGGAATTTATGTCGATTATATTGGAATCTTTATCAAACAGGGTTTACTATGCCCTGTATAATTCTTAAATTGTAAATTATTAATACAAAATTTAGTCAACTCTTAAGTTATAAGTTTTTTAAAAAATATTTTTTGATTTTAATGCGGAAACCCTATCGCTTATGTTATCTAAGTTAATTAGTATAGAAGTTATTTATTTTACTTAAAAAACAGTCTTAAAGTCACAACTTTAGTTGATAGTAGCACCCATAGGATATCAAATCAAAGATCATTAATGCATTTTGAGCAACTTAAAGAATAATAAATACCTATTCGAAATTAATATTAAACAAAAACTGATTTTAAGAAGCCATGGACTTAATTCTGAGTGATTTGATAGTCAAGATCAAAATCTACAGCTGAAATCAGTTAAAAAATTGGTCTGATAATCTGAGCGACTAGTCCGATGCGAAACAATGAAAAATATTTTTCTATTTTTTTTTCAACTTGACTCAACGATTACGTTAGAAGTGGTAGACTTAAAAACTTTACAAACGCTGACCATGCTGCTTATAGGAATCAAAAATTGGTAGAGCACCTTCATATATTCTGCATCGATTTAGTCACCCAGAAAAATAAATAACAATAAATATTTTGGAACATTTTTACACAGTACGTCAATGGTGGCAGCACATTAATGCTAAATCAAAATTTCGTTCTACCCTCGAAATAGAATTATTTATTTGACATATAAAATGGTTTTTAATTTCTGTATTTCTGTTAAGGTATATTTCACATTAGCGTTTTTTGGGCGTCTTCATAGCGTCGAGACAGCGTGGTCGCGGCGTCGTTTTACGATTTATATACTTAGTGACAATATTTAGCGCAGTTCGTAACTTACAAAAAGTGAAAGGAAAGGAGATTATGTTTTGTTTTGGTTATGTATTAGAAAGTTTCACTTTTATTGAGTTTCAAGACCACACATACTTCAGAAAATACAATATTGTCTGTGGCCATCTGTAGCGTTCACCCTCCCGCTCACATCGACAACACTGTCTCGTTCGCACCAAATCAGTCGTACGAGAGCCGTAGGCGAGAGTAGACGTGTCGGTAATCTATCCGCTAAGTGCGGTACTCTACAATTGGAGGATTTTACACGTGTGATAAAGATTAGAATTACTTTGGGCGCCGTGCGATCAGACTGAAGTCAACCCTAATCCTACTCTAGATGGTAACGCTCAAACAACGCTAGTGTGGGAGGCCTAAAATTTGCAACAAGCGGGTAGTTGTAAGATCATGCGGCATGACACGCCTCACGAGTTGTCACGCCGCATGCTGGCAGTGAGCAGTAGAGGGAGGGTGGGTACCTACAGCTCGTTGTTGTTGTTGCGGCGGCGCACGTAGCGCGAAGTGAGCAGTAGAGGGAGGGTGGGTACCTACAGCTCGTTGTTGTTGTTGCGGCGGCGCACGTAGCGCGAAGTGAGCAGTAGAGGGAGGGTGGGTACCTACAGCTCGTTGTTGTTGTTGCGGCGGCGCACGTAGCGCGAAGTGAGCAGTAGAGGGAGGGTGGGTACCTACAGCTCGTTGTTGTTGTTGCGGCGGCGCACGTAGCGCGAAGTGAGCAGTAGAGGGAGGGTGGGTACCTACAGCTCGTTGTTGTTGTTGCGGCGGCGCACGTAGCGCGAAGTGAGCAGTAGAGGGAGGGTGGGTACCTACAGCTCGTTGTTGTTGTTGCGGCGGCGCACGTAGCGCGAAGTGAGCAGTAGAGGGAGGGTGGGTACCTACAGCTCGTTGTTGTTGTTGCGGCGGCGCACGTAGCGCGAAGTGAGCAGTAGAGGGAGGGTGGGTACCTACAGCTCGTTGTTGTTGTTGCGGCGGCGCACGTAGCGCGAAGTGAGCAGTAGAGGGAGGGTGGGTACCTACAGCTCGTTGTTGTTGTTGCGGCGGCGCACGTAGCGCGAAGTGAGCAGTAGAGGGAGGGTGGGTACCTACAGCTCGTTGTTGTTGTTGCGGCGGCGCACGTAGCGCGAAGTGAGCAGTAGAGGGAGGGTGGGTACCTACAGCTCGTTGTTGTTGTTGCGGCGGCGCACGTAGCGCGAAGTGAGCAGTAGAGGGAGGGTGGGTACCTACAGCTCGTTGTTGTTGTTGCGGCGGCGCACGTAGCGCGAAGTGAGCAGTAGAGGGAGGGTGGGTACCTACAGCTCGTTGTTGTTGTTGCGGCGGCGCACGTAGCGCGAAGTGAGCAGTAGAGGGAGGGTGGGTACCTACAGCTCGTTGTTGTTGTTGCGGCGGCGCACGTAGCGCGAAGTGAGCAGTAGAGGGAGGGTGGGTACCTACAGCTCGTTGTTGTTGTTGCGGCGGCGCACGTAGCGCGAAGTGAGCAGTAGAGGGAGGGTGGGTACCTACAGCTCGTTGTTGTTGTTGCGGCGGCGCACGTAGCGCGAAGTGAGCAGTAGAGGGAGGGTGGGTACCTACAGCTCGTTGTTGTTGTTGCGGCGGCGCACGTAGCGCGAAGTGAGCAGTAGAGGGAGGGTGGGTACCTACAGCTCGTTGTTGTTGTTGCGGCGGCGCACGTAGCGCGAAGTGAGCAGTAGAGGGAGGGTGGGTACCTACAGCTCGTTGTTGTTGTTGCGGCGGCGCACGTAGCGCGAAGTGAGCAGTAGAGGGAGGGTGGGTACCTACAGCTCGTTGTTGTTGTTGCGGCGGCGCACGTAGCGCGAAGTGAGCAGTAGAGGGAGGGTGGGTACCTACAGCTCGTTGTTGTTGTTGCGGCGGCGCACGTAGCGCGCGAAGTAGTCGGGGCGCCAGCACTTGCACGAGCCCGGCACCAGGAACCAGTCGTAGTACAGCCGCACCTGTGACACACCGCGTACATTAGTACCTAGCTACCCACTGATAGAAAAATCAAAAAAAAAGTGTGTGCGTGTAACCTTTACACGCGATTGAAGTAAAACTTCTTTGCCATTGACGGCATTACATGTTATATTAATATCATTCATTCGTAATAGTAAGATTTTTTCGTTACTTCCGTCAGAAAAAAAAACCCGAGATACTCCTACTAGTCGCGGCTAAAGAAGTTTTACTTCAATAAAGTGTGACGTCACGCGGTGCGTGCACCGCAACGTCCCTCGTGTTGAAATGTGAATGAAAGTTCGTATTTTCCTTGCACGTGTACACCATGAGACTTGTAAAGTTGCATTGCCCGTCTATAAATCCCATGAGGCTATGCGTTACCTGGTAGCAGCCCATCTCGTCGTGTCCGTCACAGTGCGTGGGCCTGTCCGCGCCGGCCGCGGTGCCGCCCGCGCTGGTGGCGTCGTCTGCCTGCGCCTGGCCCGCGCGGTTCTGGGCGTACGTGGGGTACTCCGACTGGGAAAGAAGATTGGGATACTGTTGTAAATCTTGTCGATGTTACACTTTGTAAAAAATTTTGGATATTTGAATGTTTGTTACTCAATCACGCTTTAATTGCTGAATGAATCTACCTGAAATTTAGTACGCCGGACAGATAAAATCTGAAATAACATGATAAATTTAATTTGGTATGAGTAGAAAATTTATACGTGGAATCTTCTAATCGGCAAATGTCCTCAATGTAATTAAGACAAAAGAAACTTCAACCGATGTTGTTATGGAGTATGGACTCGCGACACGGTCAAATTGCACTTGTCATGCTTCGTCAATACCATATTTTTGGATTGTATGTTTGAATTTTTGAATGTTTCACGTCAAGTTATGGGTCGTTCCATCTTGACGTCCATGCTCACACACGTGCAAAAAAAGCACGCACACTGAAGCAACTTTCATTCATATTTAATTATGAGACATAACAAGTGTAGGTACTTTGACCGTGTCAGGAGCTCATTCGTCTGTAAGCTTTCTGTAAAATCAAAAATAAATCTACAGGAAATATATTACACACTAGCGGACGTCACGCGGTTTCACCCGCGTTGTTCCCGTTCCCGTGGGAATACGGGAATAAAATATAGCCTATGTTCACCGCAAAGAGTGTAGCTTTCCAACAGTGAAAGAATTTTTTAAATCGGTCCAGTAGTTCCGGAGCCTATTCGTTACAAACAAACAAACAAACAAGAAAACAAATCTTTCCTCTTTATAATATTAGTATAGATAGATAGTATAAATGAATAAAGATGTCTACCTTCGTTGGTCGCGGCGGGTAGTGCAGCTCAGCTACCAGCAAGGACACCCAGCGCGGCGAGCTGAGGCAGCCGCCGTCCAGGTAGTGGCAGCGCGACTGCAGGCACCTGCCGACACATAAATACAAGGCTAAAGACACGCTGCTGCAGACTCGCGACGTGCTAAGAGCCAGGTAACCTGCTTTTATGCCCGCCTTCCACTGCGAGCGAGTCGGACCCATTACGGACTCCGCTATACTCGTAACGACGATTTTCATTCATGTCCTTCCACCAAAGCGGACATGACATGTATCGAAAATCATCGTTACGAGTATAGCGGAGTAAGTAATGGGTCCGACTCGCTCGCAGTGGAAAGCGGGTATTAGTCTTTAGGCTTCAAACTGGATGTCAGTGACGAATGGGGCCACGGCAGCAAGCAAGAGCGCAGCCCACAAGTACAAGAGAGTGGGCAACATACAACAAACGAACACAAACGCGCTGAGCTTTGTTTGGTTGTGTGCGAGCGCAGTGTTAATGTGGCCGACGCCACGGTCGCCGCTCACATCCAGTTTGAGGCCTCAGTCTCAGACATCTAGTGTAATCGGCGAGTCGCTTGACTCTACACGCAGATAGCAGCGTTTTGTGATTGTGATCGGAATGCATCCAGCTGCCCTATGCCCTAAGCGAAACCTGAAGCAGATGAACTGAAGCCCGATTTTCCCGCAAACTGACCGGCCCAATAATGAGTAGTGAACTCGCGACAGTAATCTGCAAATGCCGCATGAAACCCGAGTTGCCAATTTCCCGAACAGTCGATTGCTTTGGCAACCATGACGGCCAACTTTTTTCGTTTGGTTCTCCTCGCACATTTTTCGATATCTATAGCTGTATGGTCGCGGGTCTAAGTCTTTCTGTATAAATTAATGTGTAGAATTGGTTATGGTACTGAATGAGATAGCTTGCCGAGTGAATGTAATGAAAACCCGAGTTGCCAATTTCCCGAACAGTCGATTGCTTTGGCAACCATGACGGCCAACTTTTTTCGTTTGGTTCTCCTCGCACATTTTTCGATATCTATAGCTGTATGGTCGCGGGTCTAAGTCTTTCTGTATAAATTAATGTGTAGAATTGGTTATGGTACTGAATGAGATAGCTTGCCGAGTGAATGTAATGAAAAAAAAAGTCGAAATCACGATTTGATCGTTGTCATTATTTATTGTTTGTTTGGCGCCGTTCCTAGAAAGTATTAATACGATTAATTTTTAAATATTTTCGTTTATTCTGTTTCAAATATTGTTGTTTTGCATTTAAAAGTATCCTGTCATGTTGTTTAACAGCTGTGATAAATATTTTCAGTGTAATTCGAAGTTAAATTTGTAAAATTTGATAAAATAACACGCGAAGGTCACCATTATTTTTTGTTGTTGTTTTTGTTGTGCAGTGCTCGTATTTAACCGATATTTGTTGAGATTTTCTCAATAGAAACTATAATCTTTTGTCAAAATACCATTACCTAAACATTTAACATATGAATAATTTATGTGAAAATCAATAATAAAAATGGGAGGGTTTTTTTTTAATAATTTAAGATTACATAGCCTCGATATCCCCAAAATAAACAAAAAAAAATAAACAAATAAATAGGCAGTAATATTTTATTTTATTTTCGGAGATTTTATATCTACAGATTATTATTTTTTTGGTGAAAGTGAATTGTTGATGTGTATATTTTGTAAATAAAATAATTTATGTCAGAAAACTGCTTTTGATTTTGAATTACATGGTAAAATCTGAAAGTACTCCTTCATTTTCCCCATCCTAATTTTCGGCCAAATATCATAAATCCATTACACATGGAGTGTTCTCGGATTTAGTTTAGTTATTTTCGTCAGTTATCCAGCATGATGAAACAGTAAGTATTTATGTAGTACGACTCCTGTAAAAGAAATAAGGATATATTGTGTGACGTCCGGCGGTGCAGCCGCCGTTCCCGCCACAGGCGTGGACACCGCCTACGGATACGCCGGCGCGGCGTGACCACGCCACCGGCGGGATTGAGCGGCTATGTTAGTTTCGTTGTCTTTGTTATTGTAGTTGGATTCTCCAACAGCGTCCACGGGCGCTACAACGTTTCCGAAACGTCGATGCATGTAAGTAAACAGTATTTCGCCTGAAGTTCCGAATTCTGCAAGTATGAGAATAAACTGCCTACTTATTTTCCCGCCATCGCATCGCAACGTTTTCTAAAACGAGCTCAGCAGATTCAATAATGGACCAGCTCAGCTTGCGGTGGAAACCAGCCTCATAGCTGGGTTCTTACTCCGCCAGACCGACATTTAAAGTTGAAGTTATTCAGACATCAGTAAAGTAAGATCCTGGACAATAGAAGAGGCATCAGCTACCTATATCTAGCCCATACCTACTTGGCAGAATTAGAATATCAAATAGGTATGTTGCTATAGAATTGACCTCATCGTTACTCGGGTCAGTAGTTTTACAAATGACCCTGGCAGTCAGTGAGTCAGTGATGTTTACCTGGTGTCCTCAACTGTCTGCACGTCTGTACATTATCTAGTGTCCTTAACAGTTAGTAAGCCAATACATTACCTGGTGACTTCAACGGTCTGCGTGAAGTATCCTTCATATGGTATCTGTACCACATATCGCCACACTCCTTGATAGTTTCGCGCGAACACCGGCGTCGCGTACTCTACACGTGCCGGACACGGGGTTGGTGGGCCCTGGGAAAGATTTAACATTTTCAAAGTCAAAATCTAATAAATATGCACTTGCAAAACGTCAAAATTATAAAAGAACGGTGTACTGCCAATTCACGAGAGGTTTGAAATTGGGAGAGCAGTGGGCTATATTACTTTTAATGACACTTATATTAAATCAAACGAAAAGAATTAATATCTAGATTATCATCAGTAAAACGAAAAGATCGGGAAATAAGTACATATTTCAATTCCATTTATTTATGACTCAATAAAAAAAGTTTTACGGACGATCCACGCCTCCCGAACTCTAAGACGAAGTCTCTCATTACGTGAATGTCGGGATTCTATGGCAAGTTTAGCAAATAGTAGAGAAATTCTTCAACAAATCGTTTCTACCTAGTGCTCACTGACCTCATATCGATGCTGCGGCTGGGGTGCGTGCGGCTGCGGGCCGGGGTCCTCGCGCCGCTCGACGCCCGCCGACGTGTCGCTGTCGCCGTTGATGGCGCGGTACAACATACAGAAGCTGAAAACGGAAACGATAGCTGTTGACTACTGATATTTTCAAACTAGTAAAACCGGCCAATTCAGATTCGCGCATGGAGGGTTCCGTACCAAAAAACGACTAATAAATTACTTTGGCTGTATGGAAGCCCCCTTATAGCAACAAATACTAAAAACAGAAAAATCGAGTTTAGTACCTACCTATTTGTTGCTATAGCGGCAACTGAAAATTTTAGGTCTCTGGCTATCAGCGTTCATGATTCATGATATAGTTTTTCTTTTTAACGTGAGGGAAAATCCTCATGGATGTTATGCCGGACTCCTACCGACAAAAAAACCTCACGCTACGCCCAACAGCAACAGCCTATGGTTGGGAGTCCCGGGTAAGCCCCAAAGAGTATAGTAATATATATAGGAGAAGAGTGGCTACTCTATGCTTAAATATGCATGTATGGAAAGTGCTGCCGCCGCGTGATTGTTGGATGAACTAAGCACGATAACAGTGGCTGTATACATAGGTAGGTACATTTATGTATACAAACATGTACTCGTACACACAGGTTAATAATTGAACGGCTGTCATACTACCAACTGCATAAATAACTTTGTAATCCCTTATATATTTATAGGATTACAAAGATATATTTGCAGTTAGTAGTATGACAATCGTTCAATTATCAACCTGTTATAAGAGTTCATAGCTTTGAGGGATAGTGTTTATCGTTTGTGTAGTATATTCATATCTATAAACCACAAGCTTACTTTATATTAAGTTTATGCTATAGATATAGACAGATATGTTACAGATTTCTCAATGTACCTATGTACTGCATGAATTCAAGTAGGTCAATTAGGAATACATGGTAATAAATAAAATATTTAAGTTATTGTATCTATTTTTTATTGATATGGGTGCATATCTTTGTGCTGCTTTTTTACATTATTTTATGCTCGTTTTAATACTTAACATCTTCCTGATATCTTGTCCATGGAATCAAAATGGCAATCACATATTCTTTTATTCTTGTATATTTTCATTGGATCAATTTCATTCAGGTAATCTTCTACTACTGATTTCCAAGATGATAATTAATCAGGGTGTTTATCAGGATGTGGGAACCGATGTATAAGTGTCTGAAAGATAAAGAATCACAAGTTATTTTTATTTTTCATATTTGGCTGCAGCTCGAAGAGAAATCTATATCAGTGACATTTATATTATACTTGATAGATATTGTACAAGCCATTTATTATATATATTTGTCGTGCCTTTGAGAGCATGTTATTTAGTTGGTACTAGTAGCTATAACAACATCTATGGTAGTAGTTACAGGTACTTGTAGCCTTAAAAAGTTCAACAACTAGTCTAGCTGCAATGCTTCAATATCGCCTTTGGGTTGTGGTGGTCAGATGGCAGTCGCTTCACAGAAAATATTGAAGTTTAGTCAAATCCGCAGTTAGACTGGTCAAGCATACCCCAGGGCCCGAAGTGAAAGATTATGAGGCGACTGGGATCAAAGCTAAGAGGAAGAAGATATTGAACAACAATAATGTTTATGGAAATATGGTGAAACACGATGATGGTATAGGTACCAGGTTACACAGGCCGTGACCACAGCCAGTGAAAACTGGTCGAAACGTCAAGCAAATCAAAGGTATGTTTGTACCTATACCATGATCGCGTTAATTCCCGTAAACATTACTGTGTACATATCATGGAACGAGAGAGTTAATTAAAAAGTTAGATATTGCACAAGCCTGAATGCGTACAGTAATTTTGTAAGCATATTTCTAATACTGTGGCTGAGTTAACAAAGTTACAAAAGTAAATAAAATAGGTAGGTAACAAAGTAAATCGATTACAACTGCGAATAATCTAATTGGTACATATTATTTTGTGTTTAAATATAAACAGAGACCACTTACCCAGAGGGTCGCAGCTAAAAACAACTTCTTTTCGGTACCTATCAGACTCATGATAATATAAGTTAATTATACCAAAACAAAATTAGCATTTAAAGAACAAATTAAGTGAAAAGACAACTTAAAGAAAAGAAACTTGACAATAATCACAAACGGAAACAGTAAAACAATAAAATCAAAACAATTCTAAAATAACAAGAGATAACCTCGAAAAGCTCATCTCATCAACATTCGACCAAACGTCAGTGAAGTGAGCCACAGTACATAGAGTTGACACTTGACACATACATGAAGTTAGTAGAAAATGGCGCCGTTTTTTTGCCGCCAACATTCACCAGAGGTCACTGTCGTCTATGAAAATTTTCAATGTTCTAAGTGTGCCCCCCCTGGTAAGCCCTCGGAAGGATGTCCCAGGACTTCATGATACAGCCTTGTGACGGACAGACAGCGAAGATTCAGTAAGTAATGGTGTACCGTTTTAAGCCTTATCTTTTTTAAGTAACCTTAAAAATGTGGGCCATAGGCCTGTTTTGATATTGCTCATAATGACGACTCTCAATGGCGGATTTTCAAATCCTTAAATTTCAAATAAAAAATAACCGATGTTAATTTCTAACCATCCGTTCAGTCGTAAAAGCGTGAAGGAGTAACAAAAATCCGCACATCTTTATTATTAGTATTATTGGAATACATTATTTCTACTTTACAGGTAAATGAAAAGTAAACAAAATTATCAGTGACTAAGCAGTATGGCCTCTGGACCGTAGCTTGTTACAAGTGGAACGAACAAATTAAAAAATAGCAAGAATGACAGTTGACAACTTACAATCGACTTGACGTTGACATTTATGATTACTTCACTTCACTCGGTGTATAGATTTTAGGTTAGAATTGAATTCTTGTGTGACTTTAATTATAAATTAATAAACTAAATGCATTTTAACTGTCTAGTTTCATTAAAATGTCTTCAGCTTTAGTGCGACAGGCTCTTGAACTGGTGGACCCGGAAGGTACGTACGTCAATACACTGGCAAGTTGTAATTTTAAAGAAATGTGAGAGTTGTTGCTCTTAAACTTGTGTTGTTGTTTGTTATAGGTTGTGTAGCTAAGAAGCGCGGCGGTCGGGCGAGGCGTCTGGTGGGTCAAGGTTCGTAAAACTCTACGTCATAATTATCACATTGTATGTTATATTTCTTGCATATCAACTGTAGTGGTCGTACGTATTTACAATACACCATTACATTTTATAGCACCTTATTTTACTACCAATAAATAACTTATGTAATAAACTTTGTGCTTGTTCGACGTCTCACGTTACTCTTATGAGCAGTACGGACAGTATTTAACTGCTTTTTTGATTGAAATCATATAAACTTGTATGAATTTTACAGATCACCGGCACTTGTACAAGAATAAGAAGCGAGATAACAAACCAGTTAAGTCCAAGGAACAAATTACTGAAGAAAATATAAAGAAGTTGCTAGCATTGTCTAAGCCTACCGCTGATCCCAAAACGAGAGACAAGGTAAGATGACTGTTTATTTTAGTTAAGCATGTCAGCATTATTATAGTGGCCTTTCGGCCACACAATGTAGCCTTTGAATTTTTTTATATCACTAAAGAACAGACAAGCATAATATGACCCACATGCTGTCCGATTTGTGAAAACCTTCTGAGAGCCCTTTTTTAAAGGACCCTATACTGTAATATTTTGAATAAAAATAAAATCTTTTTTGTGGTCAAGAAATCACTGTATTTGGTATGGTTTAATATAGTCAGCATCTGCCCCTGTAAGGCTAGTTCCATCTCAAACCAAGTTGTGCCCATCATAAGTTAATTAATCCCACAACAAATATCTCAAAGTCTCTCATTCAGTTTCTTATAGAATAGGTCTCCTGCAGATTGGCAAAAGCAACCCTCCTATAATGTCATTTCTTTGTCTATTTATTTATTTATCTCCTTCACTGTGTAACGGTAATGTATGCCAATGTACCTACCCATGTAACACGCTTAGCAATATATAATTTAGTGTAAGCTTTTACCTAAGGCAGTGTAGTACAGACAGTACAGAGTAGACAACCACCCGTGACTAGTAATTGTCTACAGCGTCACTTGCAGCTCTATGTAAGGCACTCGGTCAATAAATATTGTAGTTTGTAGGTATATCGACTTTATCCGGCGCCCCAGAACACCAACTCCCTAAAACTACTCTACTGATGCCTATGTTAACAGTATGGCAATTAGTAGCCAACAACATTCATTTCTTATCATGGGACCACCATTAAAAGGTCAAATAACATAGATAAAACAAGTGCATCATTCTTATTTTAGAATTTATTCAGTTTCAAATCTGCCAGCCTGAAAGTTGTAGTCAAATATTTGTAAACGGTGCAATGTTAAATATTTGCGTTTGATTATACTATCAATGTGATGTGCACTCAAAACTTTATCTACTGAAAGGTAAACTTAACAGGTAGGTAGAGACTTCAATACCACTAAGGTGGTATACAAGCCACCTGATCAAAGTAGTCACTGTCGCCTCTGGAAACTTGCTAACACTTGTACTGCTGACCCAGTACTCCTTTTGAAGAACCCCATGTTATATTTTTAATGTGACACTGACATACATTATGACCACCTATATCCTATGGTTCTTAACAGTCTTTTCCATCCAAAGGTTGCCTGTAAGAGATTGCTTTTTAGCGATAAGGCCGCCCTCTGTACATTTATAAAAATTGTAATGTCTTTCTCTTCTGTATGTTTTTAATTGGTGTACAATAAAGTTTATTCTATTCTATTCTATTCTATTCATTATGGTGCTATTCTCATTGAACATACTAATCTATACCTTTACTAATATTATACTTGTAAAGAGGAAAGGTCTGTTTGCATCGAATAGGTTCTGAAACTACTGGACCGATTTGAAAAATTCTTTCACTGTTGGGAAGCTACGTTATCCCGGGTAACATAGGCTATATTTCATTCCCGTGGGTATTCACTTTGCTACGCGGTGGTACTTGTCTGCTAGTCTATATCTATATTTCTATACTAATATTATAAAGAAGAAAGATTTGATTGTTTGTTTGCATCAAATAGACTCGGCAACTACTGGACCGATTTGAAATATTCTTTCGCTGTTGGGAAGCTACACTGTTTGCGGTGAACATAGGCTTTTTATTCCCGTATTCCCACGGGAACGGGAGCTACGCGGATGAAACCGCGTGACGTCCTCTAGTGTTTAATAAAATTTGATTTTAAAAAGATTTTTTTTGTATACTGTGTGGTAACTTCAAGAGATAAACATCTGATATTGTCCATTAAAATGAAATAATTACTCTAACCTTGACTCTAACAAATATTAGATATACAGCTTAATTTTTTTTATTATTGAGAAATAATTATTTTTGCACGTAAAATGGCGGTCGTTAAGCCAAGTTGAAGGCCTTTATGGGCGGCTAGGAAATTTTCAACAGCCGGCCGTCACAACCTGCGCCTGTCCATATCAACACGGCAATACAGCCACCATCTATTACGTGGGACAAAAATCTAAAAGGTGAAATGTGGGCATATAATATGCCTCTGCCTATCCCTTCGGGGATAAAAGACGTGATCAAATGTATGTGTATGAGAAATAATTTTAGCGAACTTGCAACATGTTCAAGACTTCCCTTGAATTTTTTTTAATTTTTAAGAGAAATAATTTTGATATTCCATACGTTTTGATAATCCAAACTTGAGTGACGAGAAAAAAAGAAAAACATTCCCACACAGCATTTTACATACATATAGGAATTGCAGGGGATACCCTTATTTTTCCCATCTTTTCCCCCTTTCGGGAGCAGTTGGAGATCGGCAGCTCCAACTGGCTTCCGAAAGGGGAGTCCTATTCCAGAGAGCCTCTTTGATGGGTAATGGTTCGTTCTGTGATCCCTCTGATCGACCCGCTAAGCAGCAGAGGTAGTAATAATTATGTTGTGTATGAATCATGTGGGTACTTGTATATCTTGTTGACATATAAGGTATTATTTAAGTACCTTCTTTTTGTATTTTGTATTCTATAATTTGTGTAAAATGTGCAGTGCTACCTAGTGCTAACAAATACAACAATGTTACATAGCTATTGTTTTATTGAACATAATAAATACCTTGATGATTTAGTTAATACTCTGGTCCTTTTAGAGAAATTGACGCGATAACATGTGTGTACAAAAGATCATTATAAAAGCTATCTTATCTAAAATACTCAAGCTGACTATTCAAGCAGTCATAAAGTTACTCTGTTTTATCATTTGACGGAGTATTTGTATTAGAGTATTAGAGAGCCATTATACATTATAATGAGATAACATTACCTAACGTTTCAGATAGTGGAGCGAGCGTTGAAACAAAAACCACTTGCCGATAAGACAGAAACTAAATCGGACGAATACAAGTCAATTCTCTTCCCAGAAGGAACCGAAGAAACGTTTGAAGATTTCGAAGAAGAATTGTTCTGCAGTTAAAATTCGACTTTATTACTTACGTTACAAAAGCAATATTAGCATAGCAAAGTTAAAATCAAGTGACAATATTCCACAATCGAAATTGTACTGTATTGTAAGTGTGTTAAAGTTGAATATTGGTGTTGTGAAAATGCTTATTTATGGATGTGCCTGATAGCGTAGTGGGCAAGCTCGTCTTGGGAACAACCTCTTTTATATTCCTCTTTTTGGCTTTCTGGATAAACACCTACCCGTTTATTGACGAAGGTAAGCTCATTTATATTTTACTAGATTACTGCGTTGAATTCCGTTCCCGTGCTAGCATGCCATGGGAGCGTATTCCTGAGATACGCCCTGTACTAAATTTCAGCCAGATCCATTCAACCGTTATAAAGCGTGTTTGAGTAACAAACATTCAAACATCTTTCAGTACTTTCGTGGGGCCTCTCTGGGCACTACATTTAGATATTTAGAATTTATATTAATCATTAACTCATTTAAAAACGACTTTATCTGAAACTTCAACTTCTTTGGCAAAATAATTACGTAGGTAGTATGTATCTTAATTGATAGTAGGTACCTACCTCGTAATTCATAAAATTACACAGTCTTGCTTGATACTAAATCGGTTACACACTATTAGAACAGTCGGTTTAGTCTTGCGATATAAGTGCTCCTTGTTTTAACTCGAGATAGTTATACCAATATTGCAATAAAATTTCAATTTATTTCATAAACAATTTTCATTGTGTCGATATTACGTATACAATAACAATAAATATAATTTATAATACATAAAAATACTTAGGTGTTCATAAAACTACAACACATTATTTTGACCCTGAGTGTAATTTCAATGCAGTGTTTGTGAGGCGTACATAGATTTAATAATTGGTGTCTATTAGGCAATGGTGCCAATTTAAGTCATCCGCGCTGTGCTGTGGATATTAGAATATTGACAAGACAAGTTAAGACGACCATCAAGGCCAAATTGTAGAGCATATTATACAATTTCACTTTCCAGAGCCAAATATCTATATTTTTTTAACTGACATAAATAAAAAACTTTATTTTCGTTTTTTTTAACGTGAGGGAAAATTCGCATGGATGTTATGCCGGACTCCTACCGACTAAAACCTCACGTAAAACCCAACAGTCTATGGTTGGAAGTCCCGGGTAAGCCCTCGGAAGGATGTCCCAGGACATATATGCACAAAATGGCTATTGCCGTACCACTGTGACCACTGTCCAAAAATATTCAAAACTAGCTGAAGCGCGCGGCTTGGCCCGCGTGAAATTTGGTTCCCGTTCCCGCTTCCCGTGGGAACATTTTCCCGGGATAAAAAGTAGCCTATGTGTTATTCCAGACTATACTCTATCCCTGTTCCAAATTTCAGCTAGATCCATTTAGCCGTTAGACCGTGATTGAGTAACAAACATCCAAACATCTTCACAAACTTCAACATTTATAATATTAGTAGGAATAGTAGGATGTATTTTTTCAATTTCAGATTCATCATTATACCCAGTGGTACCCGACCCCAAGTGGTTCTTACTGTTCTCCGGCACTTGGGGTCTATTCTTCATAGGCGGGTTGATGTCTTTCACCATCTACCACTTATATACCAGCCGATAACCCACCGAATAGCCATTGGCCGTGGCAAAAGAAAAATGTCTGGATTAAAACACCGGGATGACTGGATAATTATTGGGATATCCGGAGTCACTTGTGGGGGTAAAACTTCTTTAGCCAATCAGCTGAAGAGTAAAGTATCACCGGTATTCTTATTCCATCAAGATTATTATTTTTACCCAGACGACAGCCCGCACCACATACGGTGTGGAGGATTAGACCATAATAATTATGATATACTATCTTCTCTGGACATGAAAAGCATGTATGAAGATATATGTTCTACTATAGAGGGCGTTGATAAGTCTCAAGTATCGAGTGAAACTGGAGGTGAAGATGTGTTCAAGATACCGAATAAGAAGTTTTTGATCATTGAAGGTTTTACTGTGTTGAATTACGAGCCGATTATCAAGCTGTGTAGTTTCAGGTAAGTCTATCTATGTTATCGTGTATATGAAATTAAGTATAGGGCTACTGAAAATTGGGCGAGGCGCTGTGAATATTCAGAGAAGATAAAAATTTAAACTAAGCCTTATGCTTAAAGAAATAAGGTTGAAAATACCATGCTATTTTTGACATGGCATTTTCAACTTTATTCAATGAAAATAAAATTTTGTTTAAACTATTACCCTCTCAGTATCTTCACACAAATTTATCTGGCCTGTGCCGTGTACAGATGGTGTATGCTGCTCATCTTGAGCGAGTATTTAAGTTTCCGAAGGATATGGGCTTTGGTACTTATTACGTAGGAGAATAAGACAACAACATTAGACCCTGTGTTCAAAAGGCTTTGTAAGCAACCAGGACTGATGTTTTGTGTGAATTTTTATATTTTAATGGATTTTGCACAAGATATTAAGATTCATGACTCATTTCGATTAATTACAGCTTTTTTGTGTTTTTTATCATCTTGCCCCTTATGGCTTGTTTAACCCCTTAAAGGATATAGGGTCTCATTGCCCGTTATAGCATGTCTTTATGGCATATCCCCACTATGTCTCCTTGTAGCATATACCTATTATGTCCCTTTACAACATATTCCGCTAATGCCCCCCTTACTCTACATCTTCCATTCCAACTCACACTAACTAGAGCTCCAGCCTTCCGCCGTTACTACTTCGTAGTGGTAGCGTTCACTTTTTTCCTTTCAAACCCCTCTATGGCCCCATTTGTCCTCCTCTCGCTTCTTTCTCCTGTGGCTCCTTATAGCACATCCCGTTTATAGCTCCTATGGCCCCTTACAACATCTTCCCCTAGTATCCTCTTGTAGCACATTCCTCTAGTGCCCACCACTAACTAACCCCCTTGCCCTCCAGCTACTACTTCGTGCTAGAGCACGCCGGATATCCCGGGCTACTTTGGTGTCCATTTCGATTGCTCGGCCAATATGTCGTAGAAAAAAGAAACTTATGTCAGCATTTCGAAGGAATTCGTAGAAAACGAACAGTGAAAACCGCAAATTCGAAGAGTCAATATTTAGAAAGTTATAAGGGTTTAATCGTGGCCGCGCAGTCTGCATGAATTCAACTGCGCGGCCACCAGTTCTCTTGAACGGAGCTACGTACAAGTCTAATTCTTTTTGCTAATCACTGACACGATTTCGAAGAAAATGTAGATTATAAAAATAAAGCCCTACTATTTGAACTTCACAACATACGGCACTCCAAAGTTATGGCCGCGCAGTCCGCACAATGCGAACCGCGCGGCCACGGTTTTTCTTAAATGGAGCTTAAACGGAGCTTAGTAGAAGTCCCATTCTTTTTGCTAATTACAGATACCATTTCGAAGAATATGTAGACAGTATGAATAAAGCCTCAAATTAAGAACTAAATGACGTATGTTCTATACGAACCCTATAATCGAAGGAAAAAATAGGGTGACCAAGATTTATAGTGTGTGAATCCAGGCTTTTTACTATTTTAATATCATAGTGTAAATATATTAATTTATATACCAAGTAGCTTTTCTTGTAAAAAGAGCTACTGATTGTTTCAATTAAATTCCAATTCAATTCAATTGAGAATTAGTGATTCAAATTAGTCTTACGAAAATGTGCTTGTAAGCTTTTAAGTAAAATAGGTTTATTAAAAAGAAAACATATTTGCTGGCGATTGGCAATCATTCATTCTACATGGCGCTGTGTGAAATAGATATTCCACTACATTTAATATTGGTTTTTGGTGCAGGACCTCCTCACTCCCACAGTTCAACAATCCCAACCACAGCAACCACCAAAAGGAAACAAACCTTAGCAAATCACCACGACGATAACGAACTGCCCAACCCAAAGAAGACAAATGGACGGGACGATAATTCGCCTGATGGCATTTGTAACTTTTTCTAAGATGAAGCGGTCCACAACTATTCTGAGCATTTTCCGTACTTATTTATATGAGGTGTTATTTACTAACTAGAAGTATTCTTCTATAAATGTAGGTATTAAAATGTCGTTTATAAAAAAAGTAAAGTAAGTAGGTACATATAAGTAAAGTATTGACTTTCGATTACATTACATTAATTAAGTACTATACGTAAAAACACCATACAGTACCTCATTACCTACCAACTTAAATATTGGGTAAAAAATATTAGTATTGCGGAAATACCTTACTTGATATTGTTATTGTCCAGACTACCAACGTTATAGGTTAAACGCAAAGTTTATATTACTTGAATAGTGGTATTTAGATTCAATTTACGTAAAACTAAAGCATTTGAAATTAAATCAGCAATTAAAAATGGTCGAAAACAAGGACGTATCATAGCTATACACATCGACATCGCGACTTTAAAAAACAAATAAACTTTTATAAATTTGAAAAAGAATTCTATAAATTATCTGTAGTAGCATGCATGAAGTAAACATATTTGCTGGCGAAAGAAAAAAAGTCAATATCAGAGGAACGTGGAGTAAAAAGGAAACTTGAATTTCACTTACTGAGACATATGATTACCTACTTAATGTGTTTACGGGTAAAAAGTAATAATTAAATTTCTAAAATGTTAGTGCTGTTTATCGGATTAGTAATTACTGGCGTAATTTAAGTCATAAAATCAAACTCTAACAATACCATAAAGAAACATCTATTTAATAAGTAATAATTCAGTACATAATAAGTAATCAAAATATTTTTAATTTCAATCATTTTAATACTATACTATACTATACTATCTTCACGCCAAATCCCTTGCGGGGTAGGCAGAAAGAACCGAGCGCCACACGGCACGGTCCATACACACCTCACTCGCCTCTTCAACTTTCATTTTTCTTTTCATGCATGCACGTCGGTTCCTACGGCTCTTGACACCACCCTCCACTAACACATGATTAATTTGGTCGTGGTAGGTGTGTCGTGGCCTTCCCCGACTCCTACGTCCATCCACTTTCGCGTTGTATATCTGTTTTGTCATTCTTTCATCTCCCATTCGTTCCACATGCCCGAACCATCGTAGCATGCCCTTCCTTACTTTAACACCGACACTCTCTTTCAGACCAACTCTCTTTCTTACATCTTCATTCCGAACGCGATCTGCGAGCGTTACTCCGCAGATTTTGCGTAGCGCGCGCATCTCGACCGCGTTTATTCTACTTTCATGCGTTTCCTGCCATACCCAACTCTCGCTTCCATACGTTAGCGTAGGTATCAGCACCGCATTGTGTACTGCGAGCTGGGCCTTTTGACTTAAGGCCTTGGTACCTAAAAGTTTGCCTAACGCTCCATTCACACTATTTCCCGCAGTTACCCTCTTTTCTACATCAGCGGTGTACCGTCCATCCCTGCTAAATGCACATCCAAGATATACAAACTCATCCACCTGTTCCAGCACTACATCATTTACAGTTATCCTGGCATTCGTTCTGTCCTCTTCTCTTTCGAATACCATCACTTTCGTTTTAGTCGCGTTCAAATGTAAGCCTCTCATTAGACAATCATCTTTCATCGTTGTGACTAGTGACTGTAGTTCTGATGGCGATTCGGCTATGAGCACGGCATCATCTGCATACAGCAAACAGTTCACAAGTAAGTCACCCATTCGCAATCCAACATTCATCGATCTTACTCTCTTAAGACAATCGTCCAGGTACAGGACAAACAGCAGAGCCGACAGCACGCAACCCTGTCTGACGCCAATGTTGACGTCAAACCAGGGAGACAGGCTGCCGCCCACCCGCACACATGCCGTACATCCCACATATGTAGACTGCACAGCACGAAGCAGCGCACCATCAATCCCGTATCCTGGCAATATATCCCAGAGATCCTTCCGTACAACTCTGTCAAATGCTTTCTCCATGTCCACAAAACCGCAGAAAACCTTCCGGCCTACAGCCAGCTGCTTCTCTACAATGTTGCGGAGCGAGAAAACTTGGTCCATACATCCCCTTCCATTTCGGAAACCACCCTGCGCCTCCCACAGTAATCCGTCAGATTCCACCCTCATTCTCCTTTCAATAATTTTGCCATACACTTTAGCTGCTATACTGATCAAACTGATGGCCCTATAGTTGGCGCACTCCATACGTGAGCCCTTGCCTTTATACAAGGGCACGACGATAGCACGCCTCCAGTCCATTGGGACCCTTCCAGTCTTCCAGCATAGATTGCTCAATGACCAGAAGGCGTCCCGGACGCAAGGACCACCTAATTTGATCATTTCAGCAGATATCCTATCAATTCCCGCAGACTTTCCATTTTTCAAGCTTCGTATCGACCATTCAATCTCTTCCAAAGTAATATCTCCGCTTGATGCTTGCACCGCAAGATCAGTTATCGCCTCCCTCGCAGTGCCCGCATCCGGGAGATATTCATACATTTCTCCAAAGTACTCATTCCACCGCTCTAACACCTCTAAGGGGTCCGCAAGAATGTCCCCAGCTTTACTCTTTATCTTATCCATTCTGGAAACTGACGAACAGCTCCGAGACTTCTTGACCTCCCTCCAAAAGAGTTTGGTATTCGTCTCGAAGTTCCTCGTCAGCTTCTCTTCCGCAATCATATTTATCCTTTCACGCTTCTCTTTCACTAAAGCTTTGGCTTCATTCCTGCAGAGGCGGTAAATTTCTTTCTTCGTGTCTTTCATACTGTCATTCAGTTGCAAAGATGAGACATAATCCAACCACGCTTTCTTCTTTCTTGCTACGCAGGATTGAACTTCTGCATCCCACCAGGCATCACCTTTCGAATGTTCATGTCTCTTTGCACTCCCACATGCTTCTTTTGCACTATCCACTATACTTTCTTTCATAATATTCCAGCATTCATCCACATCTAAGTCGGAAAGGCTCGCGTTTGCAAGCCTTTCACTGACTAAGCCAACATACATACTCCTTACGCTTTCATCTTCCAGTTTTTCACTCTTTATCCTTTCATAGTCTCCGAAAGGGACACGCACTCGCCAGTGCCTCCACTTCTTGAAAAGAGCAACAAACCGGCTTACCACCAGGTAGTGATCAGTTTCAAGAGTGGGGCCTCTGTAGGCTCTTGTATCCCTTATAGCCTGTCGAAGACGATTGTCTATCAAAATCAAATCAATCACACTTTTTTCTTCCTTCCGTCTCCATGTATACGTGTGGATATCTTTGTGACGGAATAAACTGTTCGCCACAAGGAGGTCTCGTTCCAAGCATACGTCTAAGATTGACTTACCAGCATCATTCGATCTCTTATCTCCATACGGACCAAGGACAGCATCGAAGCCATCTCGCTTGGTCCCCACCCATCCATTCAAATCACCACACATGATCAACTTTTCATTCCCGTCAGCCAAATCGAGGACGTCCCTAACGGATTCCCAGAACTCCGCGAGCACTTGGGGATTAGCCGAGCTGACGGGAGCATAGGCTGCGACCAAAAAAACTCTCGTGATCCCCAGTTTTATACGTACCCACAGGAGTCTTGGGCCTACCAATCCATAATCTTTCACTCCAGAGGCCAAACGGGAGGAGAGCAAGACACCCACTCCCTTACTGGCATGATCCTCTTGGTCCACTCCGGACCACAAAGCAATTATTCCGCCAGGAAGATCGTCGATGCCGCTCCCCTTCCGCTTAGTCTCTGTGACACACAATACATCCAGGCATCGCTCTTTCATTACATCCATCAATTCATTCATCTTACCTTCCATACCACCACGCACATTCCACGTGCCTATCCGGCACTCGGCTCCTCGCATCCCGCCAGAGTTGGCGCTGCGTGAAGGGTGGCGGCCCCCTTCGCCGCGTGCGCATGCAGTCGTACCGACGGGGGCATACCGGTACGCGTCGCCTTGGGGGGACGCCCTAGCCCTGTCGGCACTCATCGGTAGTGTTTTGTTTCGCGTTTTCGCTTTCGCCGCTACTTACGGGGAGGGCCCGAGCACAGGTATCGCTCTTCGTGAAGGCACACTACATCCCCCCCCATTTTAATAATCTTAATATTTTATTATTTTGTTTTACTTTTTATTTATAGAAACATAATTAAATAAAATGAAATCTACTAGCAAAATAAAATATTAAGTAGTACAAAATCTCCCCAACATCCCCTTGTGGGTCGCGCCAAACCACCACAGAATACAGAGTACATTTTCCTTGCTAAACGCCATTTTAGCATTCCGGAAAATAAATAATAATAATTATTTCTGTTGTATTTAGGCACGTTTCTATATTTGGCAATTACTGTGTAGTTTGTGCATCATCTGAAGATACAAGAAGGTATGTTTTTTGCGAGTTTTCTTTAACAACAGAATTTAAAACATTGCTAATAGAACTTTTGCAAAGCCTACAGTCGCGTCACTGATTGGTCAGGTAATTCCTTCCTTAACCTTTACGTGTTGCCATTTTCCAGTGTTGATAACGTATCTTAAGGTTTTTTTATAAATCACTAGCTGATGCTCGCGGCTTCGCCCGCGTGAATTTGGTACCCGTTCCCGCTTCCCATGAGAATATTTTCCCGAGATGTAACGTAGCCTATGTGTTATTCCAGACTATAAGCTATTAAAACATGAATGTGGGTTTATCACACGAAGCGAAGATGAGTGTGATAGATAATAGTATCACATGAGTGTTTTAATACCTAATTATACAATTGCATACAAGACTTTATCTACACCCATGATAAAACAATTTGCAAAAATAATATCGAAGAAAAATAGCGGGAATTCGAATTCGCTTTAATCTTTTTTTTCGGCGCGCAGCCTCTGTGGTAGTGCAATGCAACGCGCGTGAATGACAGTTCTTTTTTTGAAACTCATACAGATTCCACGCGTCGAGCGGTAAGATTTTGGCTGTCTGATGAGTAACCCTTTGCGCGGAAGAGATTGAAAACGCGAACGGAGTGTTATGTTATTATTATGAAATTTCATATAGCACTAGCTGTTGCCCGCAGCTTCGCCCGCGATGGCGCTGTATGTGAAAAATGATTTTCCCGCTTTTCTGATGAAATTTTTCCTGAATTTTTTTGCTATAAACCTCACGGAGCCTGAGACCTTTCCAACGAATGCAAAACCGTGGAAATCGGTTCGTGCGTTCTGGAGTTATAGCGTCAGGAAGGAAAACCCGACTTATTTTTATATAATAGATAATAACAGCCGTCGGATGATATTATGGTTATTAGGACCGTACGTACCGAACGTAGTATTAAGTACTCTGTGATTAGGATTTTGGATGTATTAATGTTGGCAATAAGCTAACTGTTGCAGAATCTTTTATAGAGGACTTTTTTTTTTTTAACGTGAGGGAAAATTCTCATAGGATGTTATGCTCTTACCGACTAAAAAACCTCACGTTACGCCCAACAGCCTATGGTTGGGAGCCCCGGGGAAGCCCTCGGAAGGATGTCCCAGGACTCCCAACAGACCTACGGCCGCCGTTCGGGTGCTATTCCGCGTCTTTGGGGGGGTTTCGGATGTGATCCCGCTTCTAAGGGGGGGCGTGCGTGAGTTGCTCACGTCAGGCTGCCGTCATGGGCCTGCTTCTGTAAGAACGGTGAGCGACCCTCTCATCGTCCTCAGACCCCCGGTCATGGAGGCCGATAGTCCTCGGCGAAGACACGTCGGCGGCGCCCCGGCCGCCGACTGCGGAACTCGGGTGGGAGAGCTCTCTCCCGCACCCGGCCCGCCGCCTCCTTCACGGGCATGACCTGCTCGCAGAAAGAGGCGGCGCAGTCCCACTTACTCCCGCTGGAGAGCATGGCTCGCACCATGGTCTCGAGCGAGAGAGTGTCCACGTCCAGACCCACTACGAGGACCTGGCGCTGTTGCGCCCTTTATAGAGGACTTAAAGCTTGGGTGTAGATAAAACATACTTAACCTATTCCTTTCTGAATACCTATATACTGGGTGTAACAAAATTGACTCTCGAAATTTCATGAGATGACTTGGCATCGGAAATCAAATACAAATATTTAATAAAAAAGGGGGGTTAATTTTTACTTTTTTTTTTAATTTTTTTTGTCGCACATTAAGAATTCGTTTTTTACCGCGGCAATTCGAGGTAACATGGTCACCGTGGCAAAACAAACACGGAGCACCCGTCTGGCTGTCGTTGTCGCTTTCTACTGCCGCTCAGTAACGATAGAAAGGGTGATGATAAAAATTTATAGGACCTTTAAAACGGATTTACGGTTAAAGTATTCATGTGATTTTTTTTTCTTAATTTTTGTAATGTTTCTTGACTGATGCCCCGTCACGTGACGAAATTTCGTGAGTCAACTTTGTTACACCCAATATAGGTACCTATTCAGATGATGATGATAGATGATAGATGGATGTTATATATAACATTATCATAGAATCTATAGAAAGCATTTAAAACTTCTAAATACAAACATTTCTTTAATTATTATTTTAAATAACACAAAATGACAAACCACAATGGATAGTAGGTACCATAGAGCAACGTGACCAGTACCGGGGGGAGTAAAGGTAACATGTTTGCTGTATATAATTTATCTCTGTTATATGTTGTACAGGGGGGGGGGGGGGGAGGTTGGGAATTATATTCGTATACACCACTATTTACTAATATTAATGGCATAGAAGTTTTACTGCAATCGCGCGTAAAAGTTACACGCATACACTTTTTTATATTTGTTATACCATTTGAAGTACCTATTTATAATGTTGTAATGTATGCAATTTATGTTGACTGAGAGCAAAGTCTCCTTAGGGCGGCGCCTCGCTTCCCAATCAAAGTCATTGGTCGTGTTGCTCTATGGCAGGTACTGCAGGTACTCAACCCAATCGACAATAATGGCGCCAAAAAAAACGTCATTGTTGTAAACCAATAGAAGAGCACTTATGTAATCCGACCAAATTCGATTGACCATGATAGTTGTAAGTTTTAAGTCCTCGACCAAACCGTTTGAGGTGGTAGCATTATCACTCAAAGTGTTTTTTTTTTCTGCACCTCTGCCATAGATTTAGAATTTTTCGTACATTCTAAATCTATGACCTCTGCCATGGGCAAAACCTAGTGATAGTAGGTACCTACTTTACTAGTTAAATATCTTAGAATTCTAGCCCCACGGGGCTTAAAGAACTACTTCGAGAGATGAGGAGGGGGACGGGGACGCTTAGACCCGTGTTTTGTCTATTGATCATATGAGTATCAAGTTTTGAATATTTGTATACAAGCTATACTTGATACAGACATTCTAAAATAACTGTAAAATTTCTGGTCACAGGTTTCAACGCCTCATATTTTCTAGTGAAATGATTCCCATCACTATTCATAATTGAAAGATATGGGTGCACCCAGTACTGTCTTTTTACATATTTTTTTCAACTTCTCTCTCTTTTTATAACAACAGAAGCAGAATACGTTTTGTGCGATACTTAACAACAAACGAGACTCTATTTATCTTGTATTTAGTGAAGAATGTACCAAAAATGTACAAGGCACAGCGACGCGAGCCATGATATCTACATATTCATTCCAGTTTTTATGGTACGACAGAGAAACGATCTTTTGAATCGTTCAGTTGTAGCAAAGAAAGAGTGGCACCTCTGTCCAGCAGGCGTTGTTCGGGAAGGAGTGGGCGGGATTAGGTTGAAGAGTTCAGAACACTCACCGTGAAAGATACGGTAGAATGCAGCCAAAGACGCAATAGTTCTTCGCTGCGCTAACGGCCTTACCTTACCTTACCCATTATATAACAATATGTACCTATATTGTGATCATCACCATTTACTGAAATATAAATCAATCGATGAGTGTTTTTTTTCTTATCTTCTTATCTTTGACTGCCTCTGTGGCACAGTCGGTAGAGATACCGCCTGCGGCGCTGGAGGTCGTGGGTTCGATTCCCACCGGAGACAAATATTTGTGTGACCCATAAATGTTTGTCTCAAGAGTCTGGGTGTATCTATGTATAATATGTATGTATTTAAAAGTATATAAGTATTAATATCCGTGGTGGATCGTGGATACCCATAACACAAGCAGGTTATTCCTAGCTTACTTTGAGATCAGATAGCGTTGTGTGAGATGTCCGTGAATATTTATTTATTTATATCCTAGAAGTAAACTTCTCTATTCAAATTCAAACCAAGGGACTACAACTATTTGCTTTTTAGACGCTAGGCAGACGACGGGGCGGGCCGGACTTTTTGCCCGCGACGTAATAAAGACCGCGTCTGTCCGCCGATGACCGCGACTGCCCGCCCCGCGAACGCAACGCACACGACGGGTAGAGGCAGTTAGTTCACGACGTTCGTTCTAGCGAAGAGACTGAGCTAGCCGCCCCGGCCCGCCCCGCGCCGCCGTCTGCGTTACTTCATACAAACTGGTTTGTGTGATCCATGGCGGCTAGCCGCGCCGCCACTGACCGGCGGACAACTGCGGTGCGGTCTTTTTGCCCATCGTGTGCGTTGATAGTATAGGATTCCCTTAGCGCTATCGTGCGCGGTCAAATTGCCCGGCCCGGCCCGCCCCGTCGTCTGTCTAGCGCCTTACGATTAAAAGTATAGCAATATACGTGACATTAAAAAGTCTTATTAACCGACTTCAAAAGAGGAGGTTCTCAATTCGTACGCTATGTTTTTTTTATGTATAAGTATTAAGCGATAGCGGCGCCGATTTTGATTTTTTTGTTTGAATGAGGTTACTTCTGAGGTGGTCCCATATCCAGGGTATCAAGATCTGATGCTGGGATCCAGGAGAAATCGAGGGCAACCACCGAAAATTGTTGGGACAACTAGTGCGTTTGCTAACTTTTTGATTAAGTGCTTTAATAAGTAAGTATACCTACTACAATTTAATAAAGGTCTGGAGTCGATATGATGATGGAACCGAAAGACAGTTGAGGGAATTTCTTAACGATTTACAGCAGTTACCTTGTGTTTCGGCTTGATTGATTTGTGTTGATGAGAACTTTACACCTAGATAGATATACTTATCGGTCTACCCGTCACTTAAAATAATAATAAAAAAATAATTAAACAATAGAACCGACTTCATACAAATCCTTAAAAATAAAATATACCTAGCACATAGTGATATGTATTTTGATTTATCAGATTTTATTCAATTTAATATGGAAGTTGTTGCCATTAATAATACCTACCTACCTATACCTATGGGTTTACTTGGCGCCGACTTCAATATGATATTGAATAAAATCTGGTAAATCAAAATAATAACTTTGTGCTAGGTAAATATTTTAAAGGATTTGTATGAATTCGGTTCAATTTTTTTTTTTGGGAATATCTCGTCGACGCAACGTAAATCATGGTCACCCTTCTTTTAACTCGAGTTACAGGGTTTAAGTTCTGTAACTCGTGATTTTCAAGCATTAGAACTTCATTCATGATATCTACATATTCTTCGAAATCGTATCAATGATTAGCAAAAATAATGAGACCTCTACCAAATTCTGTTTAAGCTCCACTTTAACACGTTCAGTGCTGACTTACTCCCCATAGGTGTTTTTCTTTTCCCACGTGAGTGCTGATTCCCACGACCATGTGTGATGCAGCAACTACGCGGAAATTACCTTGGCAGTGCTGGATAACACACGAGCTGTGTATTATGAATCGATACGTCTGTGCTGATGTACCTACACATGTGTGTTGATGTTTTTTTTATAGAAAATAGTTTTTCTATATTAATAAACTAGCTGACCCTCGCAACTTCGTTTACGTCACATAAAGTGTACGAAAGGAGAGGTAATAATTCTTCATCAGACTCATCGAACACCGTGTGAAACGGCCCTGTTTGCTTAATCATAAAAGAGCTTATTGTGAGACTTTTGGTTCTCTGCCTTTTCGCAGAAAATTGTTTGTCCAATTATCACTTGCCAACTTTTTAGGGTTTCGTAGCCAAATGGCAAAAACGGAACCCTTATAGATTCGTCATGTCTGTCTGTCTGTCTGTCTGTCTGTCTGTCCGTCCGTGTGTCACAGCCACTTTTCTCCGAAACTATACGGCCTATGCTATTGAAACTTGGTAACTAGATGTATTCTGTGAACCGCATTAAGATTCTTATATAACACTAGAAAAAAAGCAGTAAATTTCGGGGGTCCCCATACTCAGAACTGAAACTTAAAATTTCTTTTTCAATCAAACCCATACGTGTGGGGTACCTATAGATAGGTCTTCCAAAATGCTGTTGAGGTTTCTAACATCATTTTTTTCTAAAGTGAGTAGTTTGCGCAAGAGGGACTTCCAAAGTCGAAAAATGTGTGTCCCCCCCCCCTCTAACTTCTAAACTAAGAGAGTGATAAATCTAAAAAAAATATATGATGTACATTGCCAGAAAAACTACCAACGAAAATTAGTTTGAACCAGATAGAGCGGGTAGTTTTTTTTTAAAACGTCATAAACCACAATTTTCTGTTAGAAAAATCACTACCACTGCGAACGTGTTAAAACATCAATCAAAGTTACAACGAACTATAAGAACTTTTGTATTATGTTACTTGCTACTACGAAACCCTTCATGGGCGAGTCCAACTCGCACTTGGCCGGTTTATTCGTTTCGAAGAATCGTTAGTTCGCGTAATCTACTCTAACTACTCTATTCTTTAGTTTTATTTCCCAACCTCACTGTATGTTTTGTCTACTTTTTATTATGACACTTTTCAAAATGCCAACTTTCAAGTAGCCGAATGTTTTAGTTAGTGTAATTCACTTAGTTGTTTATTGTTTTCAAAATGTTATTTTTTTTAAATCACCCAGAAAAAGTTATGTCAAACAATTTTATAAAATCGTTTGTCATAACTTTTTCGGGGTGGTTTTGAAAAAAATAAGTACGAACCGGGGTACTCAGAGTACCATAATGACGTTTTTTTATATAAAAATTGCGTATATTTTATCAATGCACGAAAAGGTAAGTTGTTTGGTCTAGTGAAAGATTTGACAAATGATAAATCGCCCAAACGTTTGGTGTCATTATAATATTCAGCTTAACAAAAATTCTTCCAAATGAAACGTTGTCATACAAAAATTTGGTAATCGTGAGTTGTCAAAGTGAAAAACAGGTGAAACGTTGGTTGGCAAGTGATAATCGGGCAAACAATTTTCGACGAAAAGGCAGGATACCGGGACTTTTTTTTTTCAAATATGCCATTTATGATGAATATAACATTATTCATCATAAATGGCAATATAAAAATGTCAGTAATTTTAGTTAATAATTCATACCTAAATGGCGCTGTGCCTTTTTTTTAGAAGACATTATTCCTTAGTAAAATAGGCGTGTTATATGTATGTATAGTATTAGTCATTTGTATTCCCAAAATATTCATATATTTTAGGCACACACGGTGTGTGGGGTCCCAGCACTACCGTTTCGCTCAGATTTAACACACATAAGTGTGTGCCACAGCCTCCGTGTCACTTCTATTTTACACAACAATGCGTTTGTGCTGAAAACACACACAGTGTGAGTAACTCAGCATAATGATTGTTTGGTCGAAATGTACGGCAGCAGTCAACGTGAAGAAACACGTGGCCGCGCGGTTCGCCCTTACGTAAGTGCTGTAGAACGAGAAGTTCAAACTTTAGGGCTATATTTTTCAAATCTACTTTTTCTTCGAAATCGTATCAGTGATTAGCAAAAAGAATTAGACTTCTACAATGCTCCGTTAATGAGAACTGGTGGCCGCGCGGTTCGCTTTATGCGGACTGCGCGGCCATAACTTTGGGTGCCGTATGTCGTGAAGTTCAAATAGTAGGGCTTTATTTTTATAATCTACATTTTCTTCGAAATCGTATCAGTGATTAGCAAAAAGAATTAGACTTGTACGTAGCTCCGTTCAAGAGAACTGGTGGCCGCGCAGTTGAATTCATGCGGACTGCGCGGCCACGGTTAAACCCTTATAACTTTCTAAATATTGACTCTTCGAATTTGCGGTTTTCACTGTTCGTTTTCTACGAATTCCTTCGAAATGCTGACATAAGTTTCTTTTTTCTACGACATATTGGCCGAGCAATCGAAATGGACACCTACTTTGAACTGTGTGTGGCCTGAGCACCTTAAATCGCAGAGGCGTCTTAAAGCACACTCTTTGTTCCTTTATAGCATTTTATCTATAACGGTATTGGTCCCCATTTTTTTAAGTTATGCCCCTTACGATTTCTTTTGAAACCCTTTTATGGCCCCTCTTTGTCCTATAGCTTCTTCCCCTTGTGGCTTCTTTGGTCTTGTATACCTCCTAGTCTAGTGGCTCTGTACAGAATATCTCTTTAGTTGTCCTTTCCAGCGTACCCCCTCGTGTCCCCTTACAGATTATTCCGCTGTTGGCCCCCTAGACACTAACAATAGCCCTGACTCCCCCCAGCTACTGCTTCGTGCTGGAGTACGGCGAGTGTGCGGGGCGGCGCTGTTTGCGCGTGTACACTCCGCCAGATATCCCTTTGCTATTTTGAACCGTGTGTGGTGTGAGCATCTTAAATTGCATAGGATTCTTAAAGCATACTCTTTTAAGATCCTCTGTACCCTTATAGCACCTTCTTTATTAAGAATCTGATCTCTATTTATAAGTTACTCCCCCATATGATTCTTTTTTCTTTCAAACTCTTCTATGCCACGTTTTGTCCCTGATGCATATACCCTTTATAGCTCATTCGCCCCTTTACAACGCATCCCCTTAGTGACCCCATGTGCATATTCCTTTTATAGCTCATTCGCCCCCTTACAACGTTTCCCCCTAGTGACCCCATGTGCATATTCCCTTTATAGCTCATTCGCCCCCTTACAACGTTTCCCCTTGTGCATATTCCCTTTGTAGCTCATATTGCCCCTGATAGCGTATCCCTTAGTGGCCTCTAGTGGTCTCTAGCGCTAACGACACCCCCGGTCCCGCAGCTACTACTTGGTGCTGGAGTACGGCGAGTGCGCGGCGCGGCGCTGCCTGCGCGTGTACAATCCGCCCGACGTGCCGGGGTACTTCGAGCTGTGCGTGTGGCCCGAGCATCTCAAGTATCGAGCACAGGTTCGTTGTATATTTACTATTTAGTATTTATGTAATAAGGTTTACTTACAACTGTTTACATTTATACTTATATCCTATAAAAATACATTAACTTAGTAGCCAGCACAGAGCAATGTAACAATTACCTAAAAGTAAACACCGCTTGTTCTATGTTTAACAAAACCAACCACAGTTAATAATAAGATGATACTATCAGAGTTTTATTTTTACTATAATATCATGACATCAGTATCGTTTAATTTGCAACATCAATTTTTAATGAACTTGGCTATCTTACTTATTCTTAATGCATGGCTAACTTACTTATTCTTAAGTAGGAAAATAATTATAATTGACAGAAAAGAAATAATTAAACAATATGTAAAAAGTGATGTTCAGTTTCCGATATGGAGTTCAGTGCGGCTTTCACCTTAGGTACAGAATCCAAATGACAATCTATCAGGTCGCAGTATTATTATTTCACACCTATCTATTTCCGCCAAAAATTCTGTTTCCAATGAAAATGCATTCTTTTTATAAAATAATGTAATATTACTATCTACACACGCGGTAGCGTGTCAAGCCAAGTTCAAGTATTACTAAAACTTATGATTCAACATTTTATGAAAATTTCAGCAAAAAATAAATAGTTTCGATATGGCTACCTTGGGCCTTTTATGTATTAGGCCGCGAATGTATAGACCTACGCACTGTTTACATGAGAAATGGGTTCGAAAATACTATTGGATCCGGTAGGTTAGGCCAACTTTTTGAACTTGTACATAAACTAAAGTGCTGTAACTTATGATGTATTATTTAAATTTGAAACTGGTGCTTTATCTAAAGGCACTTTCGTTTTGTACCTATCTGACTGTAATATTTAAGCCATATTTATGTCCTTAATATCCTTTTTATTTATTTTTATCTTGGTCTATTACAAGTCTTGACTTCAGGTGATTACTTAAGAATTTAATTTGTCATTTACAGATAGAAAAAGATAAAAGAGTTACTATCTTGGATGGTAAGACGCCCAATTCCCTAGACATCGTCATGGCCGATCTAAGGAGCATTATCGAACACAAATCGGAACACTAGCTCCACTAGACCAACGATTATTTGGTTTTAAGCTAGAGATGTGAGGTACTGCCGCTAGATGGCGATTTTAACAGATGCGAGTGATGTTCACGGGTTTTGCCTGGCAAAAAGTACAGAAACAACTAAAATTTTGCATGTCCGACACTGTACTTTTTCTTTGCTAAAGAATTTTATTCGGCACATACATCTCGATATACACACATAACGTATAGAATACAGGGTATACCGGGCTCCACCAAGAACTCCGGACCTAAGTCAACGTCACTTGAAAGTCTTGACCGTCCGTCAGTTAATGAATGAAGTACTAAAAATTTGTATTATATAGATTACCGTAAAATAAATAAGGTTCTTTTTAAAGAGCTGCAATGAAATACATAGTGGCCCCTCCATTATCTTGTTTTTTTTTTGCCAAGTTAAACAATTTTCCGTGTGGCCCAAAGAGTCTGTAAAATGTAGTCTAATCTCTGTGACAGTTGTATTATTTAAACAAAAATGTACTGTATTTCAAAGGCATAAAGAAGGTATTTAAAGTTTGGACCTCTGTGTTCTCACTCTCTGCATTTTAACTACACAAGCTTTATTTTTCTGAACCACAAAATAATATTTTACAGAAAGAAATCTACATGCAAAGTGCGCTCAGGTTACGCACACAAAGACACCGCTCATTGGATTTCACGGACACGACGTCAAAGGATTTTCATAGCAATTTTGATACTGGTCTGTGCGCGAGTGTGCGTAGCCGAGGGTAGGTTTGAAAAAATAGTACATACATGAGATTGTGTTCTGTACCTTATTATTTTGTGGTAGAACTGTCATTCGAGTCTTGCTATATATTTTATAGGCTGTCTAGCAAAATATATAGATTCGAATCTATCAGAGGCTAAAGTCGGAAATTTCACAAACCCGAATTAGATACAACGAAATTTTTATTTTGTAATAAATACTAAAACATTATGAATGTTATTTTTGTGATGAAGTTATCCCGCAGCCTAATTACTTTAAAATTATTAAGACATAATGGCCTGAAATCTTAATGTAGGTAAATAAAAGTTTGTATATGGGAACCTAGACATTTTTATAAAGTATTCAATGATGAATGTAAGATAGCATTGAGTATTTTACATCTGAAAGGGTAGGCAAAGATATTTATCAGTAAGCTGGTTATTAATAAATTTTATGATTTATTATAATTAGAGCAGAAAATGAAATAAAAGATTTTCATAGAAATTTTTATCAAGTCCCATAAAAATCAAGTTGTCTTTTTGTGCATTTTACAAAGGAAGTGTATGAAAAAGTTTGCATGTTAATTGTTTTAAATATTGATACGGCCATGCTGCTTTGTTGCTCGACTTGGCGGGTGCACTACCGTGCCCCCAGATTTAAACAATAGGATCTACTTATACTTAGGCTGGATTCGACCAAAGTCGGAGTAAGACTATACTGCAGAATAACTTATACCTCTTCTAAAAGTAAAGTGACTTTCTATTTTGCCAACAACTAATAGCATAACGTAACTGTGGTAACCATACAGGATAGAGTACTTCAGTATGTGACATGGGTTACCATAGTGACGTTGTGCTTGTTAGTTGTTGGTAGTGACTTCACTTTCACTTTACTTTTAGTATAAGTACGAGCTATTCCCTAGTATATAGCCTTACTCCGATTTTGGTCGAATCCAGTCTTAATAATTTATTATTATAAAGAGGAAAGATTTGATTGTTTGTTTGCATGGAATAGGCTCCGAAACTGCTGGACCGATTTGAAAAATTATTTCACTGTTGGGAACCTACACTCTCTCCGGTGAACATAGACTATATTTTATTCCCGTATTCCCACGGGAATGGGGGCTACGCGGGTGAAACCGCGTGACGTCCGCTAGTAATTGATAAAAGTATTGTAGAGTTTTTAAATTAGATACTGCCATCTGTTGAACATTTGAAAGGGTAGGCAGGGAGTTAACTCCGTTATACAAGTTTTTGATCTGCTGGATCGACTATTGATGCTATTGATAATCGGTATTCAAAACACTATTTTCGACTAAATTTTAGCGTTTTTTCGTAGGGCATCATCGATTTTGTAATTTTTGTAATGTGGCTAGTATATTACTTGCATTAAAGTGGTGAATTGTGAAACAAAATGAAATGCCTTAATGTAAGATGTTTGTAGAAGGGTGCATAAATATAATCTTACTAATATTAAAAACTAGATGGTATCTGCCAGCTCCGTTCGCAAGGAATTTGTTCCCGTTTCCCCTTCCCATGGGATTTTATTCCCGGGATAAAAGAAGCCTATGTGTTGTTCCAGACTAATCTATCCCTATACCAGTTTTGAGCCAGATTAGAGCGTGAAAGTATAATTAATGAACATCCGCACTCATACATTTTCTTATCTTACAAATGTTATAACTGCGGAAATTTGTGGATGTGGATGTTTGATACCCAATCACGCTCTAACGGCTGAATGGATCTGGTTGAAATTTGATACAAGGATAGATTATAGTCTGGAATAACACAAAGGTTACTTTATCCCGGAAATAAGTTCCCATGGGAAGCGAGAACGGGACGCCACGAACGTCATCTAAGGAATAAAACAACGATTTCCTCTAGGGCATTTTGATTATAGGCATATAGTGGCTTTGGTGTATCGACAGATGTCGCTAGTGTACACGTCATAGTGAATTTGATGTTATCTCAATCATGTTAGTGTTCAAGTTGAGTCTAGTAAATTATTATATTTGTAATAAACTGATATGAATTATATTTGAATTGTTTTATTTTCATGGGCATTCCAAAGCTGTTATAAAGAGTAACAACGGGACCTTATGAAACTCTGTTGTCCGTCTGTCTGCCTTCCTCTCTTTCGCGGAATGTCTGACTGGCTGTCACGCAGCTGTATCTTGGGAACATTTCCACGCCTGTCTTTGTACCACTAGACATGCTCCTTTAATGTCTTCAAAACTAATAACAGTTCCATGGAACTACTGCGATAAAAAAACTCAGTAGTTCCATCAGGGAACTACGCAATGGAACTATTGGGATGCGGCGTATGGATGTGCCGGTCTATACTATTATTTGGTCGAAGCATACTACTGACACCTTTTATTGCAACACATCCTGTAGATGTCTCCACTGTCCGTCTGTCTATCACGCAGCTGTACCTCGGTAACATCTCCACCTGTATCTGTACAACTAGGTACTAACGACAGTTGTAACATCTTCACCTACATCTGTACAACAACTAACAACTATTCAAGTATATAGGCACTCACACGCCGCCTCCGTCGCAGAACTTCGTGCTCTCTCCCTGGTAGCTTCCCCCTCTAGAGCAGGCCTCCGTCACTCGCTACAATTCGTTTTATAAGCACCTACTCCTAAGTATTATGACGCAGAACTAACGTGGCCGACCGGCACAGGGCTGCCACACGCCAGACCGAGCGAAGTGCGCACAACCAATGTACATTTCCCGCGTAAAATAATATTTCGCTTTATTTAGTCTTGCTTTTTTTTTCATCTTACTTCTTACTAATATTCTAAAATTAAATGCGAAAGTGTTTGAGTGCGGATGTGTAGATGTGTGAATGTTTGTTACTCTTTCACGCTCTAACGGCTATCGGATCTGGTTGATATTTGATACAGGGATAGATTGTAGTCTGGGATAACACATGGGTTACTTTTATCCCGGGAATAAGTTCCCATTGGAAGCGGGAAAAGGAACAAACTTTTACGTGGGCTAAGCTGCGAGCATTAGCTAGTTATAATATAATTCTTATGTAAAGAAGAAGAAGTTATAAAATATTATTAGTTTTTTTTTCAGACACTGTGTTTATTGTTTTTTGTAGTTATATGTATTTTGGTTACGTGCTTGCAACCCTAATGTTGTCAATAGTTGTCACTCGATGACGCAATCATACGGTGTGCGCACGAATCTCGACTCTCGGAATACGTCGTAGAGCATGTTTTCCACTGTAGCGATATGTCATAGCTAATATTTTTGAGGTTAAGTATGGGAGTGATGTATCTGTTACGTAGTAACTATTATTTAATCTGTGTCTAGAGGTCGAGTGTGCTCAGGTAGGAGGGACGCTACTGGAGTAACTTTCTCTGGGAGGTAACGTTTAGAGCGATCCAAAATCCGAACCGGTAAAAACGGCACCCTATTGCTTATCTTTTGCAATACTTTAGGAAAACCGTCTCCGCTGTACGACTATCTTTCACGAGGCTGTATCTCTGTAACATCTCCATCTATATCACTACGATTTCACCTGTTAGTATGCTTGTAATGTGGGAACATCGCCTGTATCACTAGTATCTACCACGTAGTACAGTGTATACTCACACGCCGCCGCCGTCGCAGAACTTCCTGCTCTCCCTGGGAGCCTCCCCCTCGAGAGGTAGCGTGGTGTCAGCGCCGGCGCCGCGGTGCTCGGCCGGGAGGGAGGCCGCGGGCGCGGGCGCGGGGGTGTCGGGGAGGGAGCGTTTGGAGCGCTCCTCTAGTCTGCGGGTAGATAAACATTATTGATTGTTACAGAATTATTAGCATATGTAAGGTCCGGCTACTTTCTGCAGTGGCAACACTAAATAATGACCGGGTGGGGAATGTTACGCCATATTGTGGGGCTCAGTCTTAAACTAGACGTCGGTAGATAAAGTATAATAATACGGGCAATGGGGAGCATTGTTAGCAGTGGAAGGTGAGCGTTATGCGCATTGTAAAAGGTGGCCACCTCAAACCTACAGATTGGGTTGCAAGTCCCAGACGCTGTTGCAATGTTCCTCCTTGTGCCACGCGGTATTAGGTTTCCTAGTTCTTAAATTGATTATTTGTATAGTTGAGAATAAACGAGTGTGCTGCCATCTCCGTATTTTCTTCTGAGGTCTAACATCTCAGAAGTGGGATTATAACCCACGCCATGTAAGTACACGCATAATTTCGTATAAAATGGTTACTTTAACTAGTAGGATAAAACTATGTAGGTATCTGTATTTGGTAAAAAGGATAGATATTGCTGGTTAAGATTTAATAATGAAGGATAGATAATGCTGGTTAACGATTAGTAAGGCGAAAGATATTGCTGGTTAATTCAATTAGTACTTTTCATCTAACAGTATGCTGAGTTTTGCCAAGTGATGGGAAAATGGGCCGTTAGGTTTTACCTACATGGTAGCACAGATTTCACAGACATGAAGTCAAAGAATTTGCAAAGTAATTTCGATACTGGTTTGTACGCCAGTGCGCGTAGCCGAGGGTAGGTTTGGAAAAGTTAAGAAACGGTACATACATGAGTTTGCGTTCTGTACCTTGTTGTTTTATGCTAGTTGTTTAAAAAAAAAGTGTCGCGATCCTGTTAATAAAAGAAAAAAAGGAACAGGTGGGTAAAAAAAAAAAGTGTAAGTTGACTGATTAGGTTTATTGTGTAGATTCGGTACTAATGAAATTGAATACATTATCGAATCATGAAGTGAATATTCAGATCCTTAATTGGTTTGTGTTGGGTGTTTGGTGTAAAAGTTCGGTTCTACAATGGGTTCGCCTAGTACTCGGTCACACTTTCACGATTTCTTTTTGTAATTTTAGTGTTGTTTATGAGTGTATTGGGTGTATGAAGGTCAAGCGTTATAGTATCGGGAGGGAGTGTGAAAACAACTTTACTGCGTTGAGAGGCTAACAAATACGTATCTTATTGATAATGTGACTGGTTAAAAGTAGGCATCCGCCCTATTAAGGTTGTGTTTATTGCAAACCAAGGTTCAGGGGGCCAGCCAGCCGTGTTATACGACGACATTGAGAGGCTCCTCTTGTACAGTATGATACAGGGTTCATAGGTGATCCTGGTTAGCTAGCGCCATGTCGTTGAATGGTCGGATAGTGAGTAATACAACGGCGTGCCAGGTTTTCCTACTTCGTTATATTGGGTTCTATTGTAGTTGTGCTTTTGGTGTGACTGTTAAGGCGTGAGCGTGACCGTGACCCACGTGTTTATATTTCTCACTGTGGTGTTTCATTGGGCTGTTGGTGTAGATGGTTGACAAGATTGTGACTATGGCAAAATAAATAGCTCTGAACGCTAGTACCTACTGTTCGAAATCATAATGAGATTTTTCTAGTTTAGCTTTGTCAGACCTATTGGGATACTGATGGCAGTCGTTAGAAAGATTTGTAATATAAAAGAAAAGAGGGTTAACTTAGTTGGTATGAATACTATACGGGAAAGTGAAAGCTCAGTTACAGGTTATTTAAATATATTAAATAAACGGATCCCGTGCAGTTTTTGTGATAATAATATTAAATTTAAAACCAGTTAGAATTAGTATGATCTACAATGTAGATGAGTGTTCTAGAACGGGTGCATCCAAGTCCGGGTTTTAAGTATAGTTTTGCAACAGATTAAGAGATCCAGCCAGAGGTCTAGATCTATGGTTCGGTTAAAGGTTTTGGTTAAAAGAATATATATCTACCTACGTATGTTGGTTGGGGATATGAAAAGGTCCGTTAGTTACCCTGTACTACACTGATATGAAAGTGGTTCTGGTTGTGTCAGCTTAAACGTTTTCAGGTTCAAACGATCAGGAGGTAATTCGATGCGATAACTAATCTCGGCTGTGATGAGTGTGTCTGTGTGTATGTGATCATATTTTGTGAGAATTGTTGAATTTCAGTTAAGTTGGAAGTAAAAATGAATTTTTCAAATTTACCTACCGACGAAATCTTCGTTGATACCTGCGTGATGATATTTTTTTGTTAACATTGGGTGGCCTTCGATGGTTTGAATCAGTCTCAGCCCGGCGGATGGTGCTGCAGTCGGTATTTAGGTTGTCTATTGATGTAGACGAGGTTGATCAGGTTAACTAGAGTTTTCTAATTGTGGTTACATTTTTATTGACCGAACGTGATTGGGATGGACTCCAGAAGGCAATCCTCGAATGACTGATGTTATCTAATCGTATTCCCTTAGAAAATTACAATATAATTCATTAGGTTAGAAGATATCAGACTAAGTAGTGATTAGAGTTGTAACGTTGTTGGGTACAAATAGGAAATGTAGGTATCAGCCACCGTCGCTTATATCATGGACGGGATTAATCTGTTCAGGGAATGGTGTGGCCACTGCCATGCCATTCCTCATAATGTTTTTGTGGAAGACATGTACAGTAACTAGCTACCGGTGTACTTTAACTCTGAATTTTGTAAACTTTCATGTGACGAGTTCCGAAAAATGATCTGGAGAGTGCCGAGGCCTCGGTAACCTTCACCGTGAGCGGTTGTGCTGTAGCCGCTGTGGGTACTCCATCGCCAGCGTAGCGGAGAAGCAGAGCGCGGGTCGACGGCGGCTTGCGCGGGCGCTGTGGACACACAGCGTGAGCACAAGCGGCGCCGGCGTGGTCACGCGTTGTGTCGGAGCTACGAGAGGAGTAGCGTCATTGAGCTGCTGAGTAGTTATGAAAATCGACGTGCTACGATGATGGACATTGGACATTACAGGTCACGTAGTCTTTTTCCATTAAGTAGGATACTCAGATGATGAAGTTCCTAGACCCTTTACCATCTCAGCTATTAAGTTTTAAAAGATTTGTATTAGTTTGGAACAAATTAGATTTCTACTGTTGAATATGTATGTTGTCTTTGATATGTTTCATTATTGTCTATAGTAAGACTCTATGGTCTGTGACGTTGTACCACTGTATGCGCTTAGTAATGATGGCCGTACTAGAAAAGTGTAATTTTGTAAAGCTAATAAAGTAAAGTGATACCGATGAAATCTAGCCGTTTTCCTCTAGAAACCCGAAGTCGCCAACAGGTTATGGCCCAGGAACGAAAAATATTGAAGGATTAGTAAGAAAAAATAGAATCGGGATTAAGCATGGCGACAACCGCAATTGCGTCTACGCCTTCAGCGGCAGTAGCAATTCCACTACTTAACAGCGTGAATTACGCAAATTGGAAATTCCGATTAACATGTCTGCTAGAAGAGCGAAAACTATTAGATATCACAAAAGTTGAGAAGGTCAATGGTGAACCAGAAAAAGAAAAGGACGCCAAGGCACGTTCCTTAATTGTGCAGTGTGTGCCAGACAGATATCTGGACACAATAAAAGATGCCAAGAGTTCTCTAGAAATGTTGGCATGCCTAGACGGCGTATTTCATAGGAAAAATGTTTTTTCTAAGTTACATTTGAGAAAAAAGCTTTTGTCAATTAAGCTGGGAGACGGAAAGATGGAGGAGTATCTCTATAAATTTGAATCGTTAGTTCGTGAGATTGAGAATATCGATAAGAAACTCGATGAAGAAGATAAGGTATGTTACCTGTTAATGGGGCTACCAGAATCATATGCCACAGTTATTACAGCTATTGAAACTCTGTCAGGTACAGTAACATATGAGTTTGTTAAAGCCAGACTTCTAGATGAAGAATTGAAGAAAAATTTCAAGTCTACACCAGAGCCTGAAATGGTATTTAGCACTGAAATAGAATGCTACAGATGTCATAAGAAGGGCCACATCGCTAAATATTGTAAGAGCAAGCCATACAGTAGAGGCAGAAGTGTCCGAGGTCGAGGAAGAGGCCGTGGTCAACCGTCAGCGAGTACTCATTATGCCTCAGAGACAGACTGGAGTGTGGTAGCTATCAGTAGCATGCAGCAATGTAATTTGTCATGTACCGATAAGAACATAAAGTTTATAATAGACTCCGGAGCTACTGAAAACATCATTAGAAGTGAAATGGAGGTGTACATGAACAGTGTGAAGTATCTTGATCAACCAGTAGCCATAAGAATGGCAAATGGCAATGTCCTACAAGCAGAGAAAAATGGTGTGATATCAATGCAGAGTAATGGTATAAAAATGAATTTGTCATGCCTAATAGTGCCTGGAATAGCACACAACTTGCTATCGGTGAGTAAATTGTCTCAAAAAGGTTTTAATATATCATTCAATAAACAAGGTGTGCAGATAAAGAGAAATGACCAAATGTGGAAGTCAAATACTTCAGGTCCATTATTTGTTTTAGAAGGTACTATTACTGAATGTTGTAACACAGTAACAGATGATATGATATGGCACAAAAGACTAGGTCATTTAAATAGAAAAAGTTTGTCAAAAATGAACTTACCTGTTTCCGACAAGGTATGTGATGTTTGTATGAAGAGTAAAGCAGTAAGAAACTCATTTAAACCAATTAAGAAAGCTCAATCACATAAAATTGGTGACCTTATACATACTGATATAGCAGGTCCACTAAATCCAACATCTAAAGGAGGTTATAGATATTTTATGACTGTAATTGATGACTACTCTCATTATCTAGTTGTCTATCCATTAAAGAACAAATCAGAAGCAGTTGAAAAGCTAATTGAGTTCATAAATAATTTTGAGAAACAAAAAGAACAGAAAATAAGGAGAATAAGATGTGATAACGGCGGAGAGTACACATCAAACAGATTGAAGCAGTTGTGCATAGAAAAGGGTATTAACATTGAATATACACAGCCATATAGCCCGCAGCAAAATGGCAAAGCAGAACGCATGAACCGTTCCATTTTTGACAAGGTACGAGCAATGCTATGTGAATCAAACCTTCCTAAGTACCTATGGCCAGAAGCTGTGATGTGTGCAGCATACCAGCTGAACAGAAGCCCCTCAAAGGCTGTAAACTATGGAATACCATGTAAGCTTTATGATAGAGATATGGAATTGGATAAATTAAGAATATTTGGATCAAAAGGGTGGATGGTCACAATGCCTAGACAAACCAAGCTATCTAACAGAGCTGTACCTATAAGAATGGTTGGATATTCCCCAAATGGATATAGAGTATGGAATCCTGTTACAGGAGAAGTGACAAGTTCAAGAGATGTGAAATTTAATGAGAGCGATATCAGACATGAGCCTGTAACAAAGACAGATAAACAAGATGAACCAAGAATAATTTATGAATATGAGATGCAAAATGAAGAAGAACAAGTCATATCTGAAAAGTCAAAAGAAACAGTGCCATTATTTGAAGACAGACATATTGATTCTAGAACAGAACAGGAACATACAGGTGATGAGATGGTATCCGAGCCAGGTATAGAACCCAAGAGACAGATAAAACCACCTGTGAGATATAATGACTATATTATGAATATTGCTTATGCTATGAGCGCATTAGACCCGACATGCTATGAGGAAGCTATTAAACAAAGTGATTGGAAAACAGCAATAAATAAAGAGATTAACCAGTTAGAAAGTATGAAAGTATGGGTCGAGTGCCCCTTACCAGTAAAGAATAAACCTATAGATACAAAATGGATATTCAAATCGAAACTTGATGGTACCAAGAAAGCGAGATTAGTTGCAAGAGGCTTTCAACAGGAAATAGATGGTCAAGAGCTTTACTCGCCTGTTGCAAAGATGACTACAATAAGATTGTTCATGTCACAAGCTATATCGAACGATTGGGAGATCAGACAACTCGATATACCATGTGCATTCTTGAATGGGAAACTAGATTCTGATGTTTATATAACACCACCTCAAGGAGTAGTTATAGAAGATACCAGAAATGTTTTAAAGCTAAATAAAGCTCTCTATGGATTGAAAGAGTCACCTAAAGTTTGGAATTGTACAATGAATGAGTTTTTAAAGAATAAATTAAACATGATAAGGTCCTCTTATGATGTATGCTTATATAAAGGAGAGAATATCTGGTTAATAGTATTTGTGGATGACATCCTTATAACAGGAAAATCAGAAATTATAAATATCACAGTGAAGGGCTTACAGCAAGAGTTCAATGCTAAGGATCTTGGAAAGGCGACAAGTTTTTTAGGTATTGATATAGAGCGAAATGAAAATACTATAAAATTATCACAGACAGTGTTTATTAAAACTTTGTTACAGCATTATAATATGGATGTGTGTAAATCTTCAAGAACTCCTATGGAAAGTACATTTCAACCGAATGCTGAAAATGGAAAGGTTAAGAATTTGCCATACAGAGAATTGATAGGTAGTCTTAACTACTTGTCCATGGTGAGTAGGCCAGATATAACCTTTGCTACAAGTTATTTAAGCAGGTATCTCGATGCTCCAACAGATCAGCTGTGGATGGCCGCCAAACGCATTCTTCGATATCTGAAAAACACACAAGAAAAAGGATTAATATACAAGAAAAATAAGTCAAATTGTTTACCTGATATATTGGCATATACAGACTCTGACTGGGCTGGTGATAGATCAGATAGAAAGAGCACAAGTGGCTCAGTAATATATCATGGACAGAACCTTATATCATGGTCTTCAAAGAAACAACAATGTGTAGCCTTGTCAAGCTCAGAAGCTGAATACATAGCTGCATCTATGTGTGCTAGTGATTTATTGTATGTGCGTGGACTTATACAAGACTTTCAAAAACAGTGCAGTGTTGTGATGAAAGTAGACAATCAAAGTGCTTTAAAAATGATAAATAACTATGAAAACACTAAGAGATCAAAGCATGTAGACATTCGTGTTCATTTTATAAAAGATATAGTGAATAAACAGATACTTACAGTTTGTTATGTTCCTACAAGTGAAAATGTAGCTGATGTAATGACTAAACCTTTGAATGTTTGTAAGTTTGAATACTTTCGTTGTAAACTTTTCAATGATTGAATGTAAAATGGTTGTAGTAGATAAGTGATACTTTAACTGTTTCTATGTTTGGGTTATCAGCCAGTTGTTTTTTTTTTGTTAATGTGTAATGTATAACCTAAAAAGTTTAAGTTGTAAACAAACATTGTTTGACAGTGATGTCTTGTCATTTTTTTTTGACACATGGGGTTGCTATGTTTTTCCTGTGTCGTATGTAATTAATTATTTACGATTTTAATTTCTTAGTGCAAGAAGTTTAAATCGAGGGGGAGTGTTGAATATGTATGTTGTCTTTGATATGTTTCATTATTGTCTATAGTAAGACTCTATGGTCTGTGACGTTGTACCACTGTATGCGCTTAGTAATGATGGCCGTACTAGAAAAGTGTAATTTTGTAAAGCTAATAAAGTAAAGTGATACCGATGAAATCTAGCCGTTTTCCTCTAGAAACCCGAAGTCGCCAACATCTACTAGAGGGATTATTGTGTTCAAACGTTTAAGAATAGACTAATGCTATCACGGATTACTTTGTGGAGCTTTTCGGGTGAACAATTTCATCACACGTGATTGTTGCGGGTAGAGCGTAGCTCGCTTTCTGTTACTGAGTTAGTCTGTTAGTAGTAACAGAGTGTTTGGAACAAGATTCCTAATACCATGGGCTAACCTCGTGGATAAACTTGTTCTCATGCTTGACAATTTGATGGGGAGACTGAAATTTCACACGGATGCGAGATTTGATTTGACTTTGTTGCAACTCAAGGATCCCATCGCGTCCAATGGCGTGTTACCCTCTATGGATTAAAGAAACTTGCTGTAAATTGGTTACTTCGTGGAAAATGGTTTAAAATGGTACTACCACCAATAAGCTGCATTACATTTGTTTCAAAAATACCTACTAATTTTTACTCTGATAGAATCGCGAGATAGTAGTTTTAACCATAGATTTAGAATTTTTCGCTAGTTTGAACAGAAGTTTGACGGTTAGGTAAACTGGTTGGGTCTAAAGGTGTCATGTCGGTTAGTTATCGGATTTGTCTGTTGTGTCGGCTGTATTTTTGTCTGTGATATTAGTATTTATCACACCTCGTAAAGGTAAAGAAAAAAAGAAAAAAAAACAAATTTCGTTTTAGCTAGTAAATTATACCCTCGAAGTTAGCGTACACATAAAGCAACATTTTACGAGTTAATAATCGAGTTATTCGGTAAATTTTGGACGAGTACCTAGATCCAAATTGATGAATGATAACAATGTTTTTATTGCACGAATTTACATGGTTTTCTCTTTTGGTTTATCTTTTGATTTCAGGTCAAGATATTACATGAAACTGTGTCACGCCTGACAAGACTTGGTTGACATTAAACCACCCTGAGAAACGGATTGGTTTTTTTGGACGGAAATGGAAACGGATTGGATGAGATCCCTGGATGACAGATACGAGTAATAGGCAGTTTTAGTTAAAGAGTCAGTTTAGTTAAGTTGCTTTAAAATTATGTTCCTCAATGTCGATAGATAGCGTTGTACGGCTTTGTGAACCGCGATATGGTTTCGTTCACACATTTGCGTAACTGTTTGGCGAGTTACTAAATAGTTGCAGTTCTTCTATAGTAAATACATTAGTTAGAGTTTAAATAAGCAGATATTCCATGGATATTGGTTAAGTTTGAGCAATCTGTCGACGGGTTTCTAGATGATAATCGTTTTGTGTATTAACTGGTTATTATGTCGATGTTTAGTGTGACAGTGTTAAAGTGTTATAATGTTGAGTGGTTCAGCAGTACTGTTGGTTGTTAAATACATAATGGTTACCGTTGTTAAGATTGATACCTGGTTACCACGCGTAGTCAAGCGAAAGTTAAGATTTCCCACTGGTCAGATACCTAAATAGTTTGGTATTGTTTAAGCGAATTGCTTAAAAGATTTGCCATTGTTCAGATATAATTTGTTTTGCCACTGTCCAGATAGATAGTGTGATCGAATAGTTACAGATTTAGGACGGCAAACATTTAAGATTGTAAAACGTAGTTTTTAGTGATTTAAGTATAGTGATGTATTAGGTAGGATGTGAAAAATGGTTGTAAATTATTGAGTACATAGGTACGTATGCGTGTGTATTAGTGATTGATAAGGGATTTAAATCATAAAATTGAATTGAGCCTGAATAATGTATCTACCTATTAGCTAATTTCGGCGAAGACACTGCTACTTGCTCTTCAACTGTAAACAGTGTCAATGAGTAATTGTAATTTAATGATATGAGATTGAATAGTTACAGATTTCGGACGACAAACAATAATGATTGTAAAACGTAGTGAATGCATAATTTTAGTGATTTAAGTATAGTGATGTATGTAGGCAGGATGTGAAAAATGATTGTAAATTATCGAGTACATACGTATGCGTGTGTATAAGTGATTGATGAGGGATTTAAATCATAAAATTGAATTGAGCCTGAGTAATTTACTTATCATCTAATTTTGGCGAAGACACTGCTACTTGCTCTTCAACTGTAAACAGTGTCAATGAGTAATTGTAATTTGATATTATGAGATTGAATAGTTACAGATTTAGAACGACAAACATTAATGATTGTAAAACGGAGTGAACGCATAATTTTAGAGTGATTGAAATATAGTTATAGTGAGGGTGTTCTCGAGCCGGGCAAGATTGGCGTAAACGACCTCGCCGCCCACGATTGGTAAGAGACATCGCAGTTGTGCGTCGTTCTGGTGAAAGAAGTAACCTTTGCGGCCGGCTATACCATAGTAGTGACGGGTGTTCTCGAGCCGGGCAAGATTGGCGTAAACGACCTCGCCGCCCACGATTGGTAAGAGACATCGCAGTTGTGTGTCGTTCTGGTGAAAGAAGTAACCTTTGCGGCATGCAGCTATACCATAGTCGAAGAATCTGTAGTAGTTTAAGTGTATGTAATTATACACGTACAGTAAAAATCTTAATATAGATGATTATAAGAGTGATGCGAGTGATACGTTCAATTATTTAACAAAACAATGTTTAATAGAAATATAAATTATAGTTAATTAGAACGAAGGGACTCGTTCCCATAGGATGGCCGACTGTTACAGAATTATTAGCATATGTAAGGTCCGGCTACTTTCTGCAGTGGCAACACTAAATAATGACCGGGTGGGGAATGTTACGCCATATTGTGGGGCTCAGTCTTAAACTAGACGTCGGTAGATAAAGTATAATAATACGGGCAATGGGGAGCATTGTTAGCAGTGGAAGGTGAGCGTTATGCGCATTGTAAAAGGTGGCCACCTCAAACCTACAGATTGGGTTGCAAGTCCCAGACGCTGTTGCAATGTTCCTCCTTGTGCCACGCGGTATTAGGTTTCCTAGTTCTTAAATTGATTATTTGTATAGTTGAGAATAAACGAGTGTGCTGCCATCTCCGTATTTTCTTCTGAGGTCTAACATGATATACTATAAGAAATGCAAAACGTACAGTCACGAATAAAACTAGCACTCGAAAATATCCGTAATTTTGCAATTTTGCATAATTTTTTTACAGGATTGGAAGCGCAAGTGTAACGCCTCTGGTTTTGCAAACATCTAGGTATATATGGTTACGGTGACCACCGGTACATCTAGTGGGCCATATGCGTGCCTACCACCTTAGTAGTATAAAAAAAGTGAGTGCGTCTAACCTTTACGCGCAATTGAAGAAATACTTCTTTGCCATTGACGGCATCAAATGTTATATTAATATCAATCAAAACTTGAAATATGTAGTAAGCGTTACTTCCGAAAAAAATCCGAGTCACTCCCTAGTCGCACCTAAAGAAGTTTTAGGTACTTCAAAAAAGTTAAGTAAAGTTGCAATATAATGCAAAGATCACTAATACTAATATAATTCAGAACTTTACGTGAAACACATTTTACTTAGATACATACACCGACGTTTCGGATATATTGCAGCGCCCGTAGTAGAACGAGTTGTAATACTTCGCGTGAACGTCTCCGAAACGTAGATGACGACGTCATGTAAATAATAAGTATTTTGCCCTAAAGTCCTGAATTCTATACCTATACAAATTCTTACGAAAAACTGATACCTAGGTTACAAAAAAACTTATCAAAGGCTAGCGTAAATTGAAATGAAATTGAGGGGAGAAGCCCTAGAAGTGCGGGATGCCCATAGCCGGACCGACGCGACGTGAGGAAACCCTGGACCATCCTTCCGAGGGCTTACCCGGGACTCCCGGTCGTAGGCACTTGTAAGACATCGTGTGGTTTTCGTCGGTAGGAGTTTGGTATAGCATCCACGTAGGATTTCTTCACATAAAAAAAAAGAACAACGCGGGGTTTATTGTGTAGGAAGGTTCCTTCCCGGGACCAGGCCGGGGGACCCACACACCGTCCTAGCTGTCCCCGCGTGCTTAACATACATACAAATACATATAGTCACGCCTTTATCACCTTATAGTTTTATGTCCCAAGCAATAGGTGGTGAGCCTATTGCCGCGTTCAAATGGACAAGCGGAGGTCGTGGCGACCTGTCATTTTACTGACGACCGGGTTTCTACACAACGCATCGTTTTACAAAAGTGTTCCCTTAGTCCTCTTACGACACCTTCGGGATGATTTGGAGTAGCGACATTTTGTAGTGTTTTCCGTCGCGACCTAAATGATGCTCAATCAAATCAGCCTATTGCAGTCCACTGCTGGACGCACCTTCCGCTTCCAGCCCCAGCCTGCGACCTTTTCCAGATCTTCGGTCCATCTGGCGGGTGGACGTCCTACGCTACGTTTGCCAAGTCGCGGTCTCCACTCCGGAATTCACTTGCTCCAACGGCCGTCACCGCGTCGGTAGTTCTGCTGACGCGGCCGGCCCTCTGCCACTTCAAAGTGCTTATTCTACAGAAAAATGCTGCTTAAAACCTACAAATAAAGTTAGTACTGGCAGCGTGCGGGAGAGGAAGCGCAGCGTCTGGTTGCGGAGTAGCTCGCTACAATGTACTCCACCATACCTGTTGTGCGACATCTCAGGCACCTGCGCGGAAGGTAGGTGCGCCACTCGGGGGAGAGTGTCGTCCGTGGCAGCGTGCGGGAGAGGAAGCGCAGCGTCTGGTTGCGGAGTAGCTCGCTACAATGAAGTATACAGTAGTCCACCATACCTGTTGTGCGACATCTCAGGCACCTGCGCGGAAGGTAGGTGCGCCACTCGGGGGAGAGTGTCGTCCGTGGCAGCGTGCGGGAGAGGAAGCGCAGCGTCTGGTTGCGGAGTAGCTCGCTACAATGTACTCCACCATACCTGTTGTGCGACATCTCAGGCACCTGCGCGGAAGGTAGGTGCGCCACTCGGGGGAGAGTGTCGTCCGTGGCAGCGTGCGGGAGAGGAAGCGCAGCGTCTGGTTGCGGAGTAGCTCGCTACAATGTACTCCACCATACCTGTTGTGCGACATCTCAGGCACCTGCGCGGAAGGTAGGTGCGCCACTCGGGGGAGAGTGTCGTCCGCGCGCAGCACTGGCAGCGTGCGGGAGAGGAAGCGCAGCGTCTGGTTGCGGAGTAGCTCGCTACAAAGAAATTTAAATGGCGGTTTTATAACACGTTTAATATAGGGTTCCGTACCTAAAGGATAAGACAAGACCCATACCTGAGACTGATAGACAACGGTCTATCAAATAACCGTCGCGCCGTCTCTGAAAATCAGCGCTGTATGCCCGCACCACACGCATGCAGCATTTAACTGAGCGATGGTCATTGTTCTACATTAGGTTTAATTTGTAAATTTTGAATAATAGGTAGGTACTAAATTTTTAAGATTTTTATATTTACTTTTCTAATTTTATTTTTAAGATTGTTTTATTATTATTCAGTAGGTAATGTAGAATAAAAACTTATCAATTTTTTTTTATCTGTCACAGGATGCTATACAGACTGGTGACAGAATAATTTAACGGCGAAGTCTCAGTTATAATGGTCCCAGTTCGTTTTTACCCCTTAGACACATACGGAACCCTAAAATCTATAAATTTAACTAAAATAACAAACTACCCACAAAACCTACAAAAAATATAGGTACATAATTTCTGACTCAGTTACAAACAAGTAGGTAAGTACTGAAAATGATTTTTTAATACAGTTGCTCAAAAAGTGGCGTATTACAGGGACGTATAGCGTTCGCCGTTCGGGATGTGGGCTATTACACACTCGTGCTTTTTCTTTACCATTCCCGCACTCGTGCGTTTTCTTTTCCAATTGTCAAAATAATGTCTGTGATTCATGCAAATATTTCTAAAAAAAATAGCTACTTGTTTTAATATCAGTTTAAAAGTAATTTTAATTGCAATTTAAGCATAAATTAATATTAGTAGGTATCGGCCAAATTAAATTTATAAATATAAAAAAAGTTGGCTGTATGAAGTGCACAGCCATAGTCTCCTGCTTATGAAGGTATTATTCTTTTACGGTTGGCGCCATTTTGGATATTCAGGTTTATTGTGTTTTTATTATTTTATAAAATTGCTTAATTTTTTCGCAACTGTATTAAAAATAGTTGTTCAATACAATGTGTGGGACCAGGGCCTGATTTAGGGTTCCGCGCGCCCTAAGCTAGCTATGAATATGCGCCCCCAGCTGCAACTAATTAAATTACAGGTCCTACCTACAAAATACACTTTACGTAAGCTGATCCTACGTTCCTAATCGTTATTCTTTGTTAATGTGAAAATAAAATAAAACCCGATCCTGAGACTTCTTATGAACTTATGACCCATGGTTTACTGAGGAGTTGGGTATTCCGCAGACTACTTGATGCATCAGCCAGTAAAAGCGTGATAAAAATACCATCAAAGTACAATACCTATCAGTACCTCGGTACATCCAGTTTCCGATAAATCGCACCAGTGAATCTTGGTGAAATCCCTTCATAACTCAGGAAGTGAGCTGATGATATGCAAAATTTACAGATAAGAACGGTTCGAAAGCCGATGTGCTGGGGATGGCCCCGGCACATTGGCTTTCGAGCCTAGAAAACCGAAAAATTGGCTCATCTGTTGGGCTGCTACGATGCCACAGACAGACACACACATGCACAGATACACAGGTTAAACTTATAACACTTCCTGTTTTTCGGCGGGGTTAATTAAATCGTCAGTAATTAGGTAGACGAAATACGAAAGGTACCAAATAAGGTACTAGAGCTAAGCTGAATCCTAGGTGTAAGTTGAATGTAACAGCTCGATTTGTCCGGGTGATTACCATCCGGACATTTCGACATAAAACAAGAGATCTGTTGTTTTTCCAGTAATTACATCTACTTCTTTTCCAAAAAACTTTCCTGACTGTCACGAAATAAAAGAAAAATAACAAACAGTCCTAAAATCTGCTTTAACCTTGCAGTGTCCCCGATATGATGGGACATTACTGATCACTTTCGGCAATTAGGACTAAACTGGACTAAACCCGAATACCCCCAAGAAATCAGATAAAATCCAAACCCACGGGAGGAACTGCGATGGCGGACAAAGTCTACGAAACAGACTTTGTACGCCATCGCAGTTCCTCCCGTGTGGGTTTGGGTTTTATCTGATTTCCGGGGAGATTCGGGTGAATCGGGGAGGGGAAATAGGTGCTATCCTATTTATTTGAGGAGTGAAGAGTCAAGCCATCTTTCTGATCTGCTTCTGTAAGAATGGCAAAATGACAACTCGCCGTTTTCAGGCCCTCTGTGATGGAGGCGGGTAGCCCTGAGCGTATTGCAGTGTGCGACGCTCCGACGACCTCTCCCGCTGCCTCTATCACAAATATGACTTGCTCGCAAAAAGACTCAGTGGCGTTCTATTTTCTCCCATTGAAGACCATGGCTCTCACCACGGTCTCCAGCGTGAGAACATCTACGCCCAGGCCCGCAACGAGGTTGCAGTGCATAAGCTGAGCGTATCCTCGCTGCAGACACCGTAGTGCTGGCACTCGGATGTTAACTTCCGCCGCAGATACTTAGGTACTCGTACTGATGCACTCGTGTCCAGTAAGTATCTGTGACATTCGGTAGGGGACGCTGCGATGGTGCCTTTCCAGCCACTCCTCCATGACCAGTTTCACCATCTCAACAGTACCGACTCACACTTTTTTTTACACCAAAGTGGCAGACAAGCATACGGCCCACCAGATGTGCCGGTGGTCACGCACAAGGAGGCAAAGTCTCTCCTGTCGCGAAGAGGTGCCACACCACCTGCAAGCATGGGATCGTTGACCACTCTCATGGCTCGCCTATGCACCGAGTCGAACGGAAGACTTCAGTCAATTCATTCTGATATTCAGGTGCCCCCGCCCAGCAGTGGCAGCTGTACTCCATGTGCGGCCGCACTTGCGACTTAAACAGAAGCACTGTTTGCGCCGCAGTAAAGTACCGCCGTGCCAGGGCACGGCGGTACATCCCAACAGGTTGCGCACACCGAGCGGCTTGGACGCTAGCTTGGCCTTATTCTCCAAATCACTTCGGAACTGAACGTCACTGGAGATGTCAACACCAAGGATACCTATACTGTCAGAGATGGAGAGAGTTGTGTCCTGAAATTGTGAATTCAGAACAGCTGCCGTCAATGACGGCCCTGATGCTTCTACCGGCCAAAAAGCTAGACACCCATTCACTTTGGTTCCTGGGTGTCTTGAACGCGACACGGGTGGAGCTGTCGTATTTACTACCACGCTGCCAGGGAGATGGGCGCAGGAATTTAATTTTAACCCACGTATTTGTATTTTCACTAAATTACCAAATACACTCGAGAGCAATGAATCCGGGTCACTTAAAGAATGTTAAAAATCTCGGAAACTAAAAATGATAGGTTAATGCAATAAATTGTATTTAATAGACAATGTACCTAATACTCCTTAAATGAAAGTAAAAAAATATGAGTCACCATACATTTTATTAACACAAAATTACATAAAGAAAAAACTGCTGATCTCTCCTTAAAACAAAAATAGGAAACATGAAATTTTTGAACTTTATTACGATTTTCTTGAATTTTAATACTTCGTATTGCCTCCTCGTGCTTCCATTACTGCGTTTACGCGGTTTGGCATGCTGTACACCAAGTTCCTTATACGATTTTGGGGAATATTCTCCCATTCCTCTGTGAGAGCAATTTTGAGCTCACGAAGCGTGATTGGGGGAGGGTTTCGTTGTTTTACGCATCTGCCTAGCTCGTCCCAAGCATGCTCGATCGGGTTGATATCCGGGCTGCGCGCTGGCCACTCCATACGAGTAATGTTCATCTCTTGAAGGTAGTCATTCACAATCCTACCTGTATGAGGTCGGGCATTGTCATGCATAAATATAGCATCCTCACCTAAATTGACCATAAATGGACCAACGTGATCATTGAGGATTTCTTCCACATATCTTACGCTAGTTAAAGAGCCGTTTTCTATGATCACCAGCTCTGTGCGACTTTCAGAAGAAATTCCGGCCCACACAAGTACAGACCCACCACCGTAGGCTACTTTTTCTTCGATGCATGCTTGCTTGAATCTTTCCCCTGGTCTTCGATACACTCTGTGTCTTCCATCGTGCTTGTAGAGCATAAATTTTGATTCGTCGGAGAACATAACTTTTGACCAATCTTCAATACTCCAATTTACGTGGCTCTGGGCATACCTTAGTCTCGAAATACGATGCCCACGCTCCAGTTTAGGGCCGTTTGCAGGTCTAAGGGGTTTTAAGTTAGATTCAGCAAGCCGACGTCTTACTGTCCATGCACTTGGGTTACTTCCTCCGAGGCGTCGAAACTGATTGGTGAGTTCAGTTCCTGTGAGAAAGCGATTTCGAAGCATGGTGTTCACCAAGTATCGGTCTTCTCGTGCTGTGGTACACCTGGTTCTGCCCGTTCCTGGTCTGCGTAGGTTAGAACCAGTTTCTTCGTAACGTCGGAGAACTCTTTGTACTGTTGACAGCGACACACCGACAGTCCTGGCTGTATCGCGCTGACTCCGGCCGGTTTCCAGCATTGTAAGTATTCTGGTGCATTCTTCAGGCGTAAGCGACATAATTTCAGCTTGATTAATGAATATAGAGCACTATCAACATGGTTTATGTACCCACATAAATGACAGATTACAAACAAAAGCAACACCAAATGCTGTAATTTCGTAGTTCCATCTTCGAAAGTGGCCCTTTTTCAAATTTGATTTTTTTATGATATAACTTTACAATAACTAAGAAGTTTTAATACCTTCATTTAAGGAGTATTACATTGTCTATTAAATACAATTTATTGCATTAACCTAGCATTTTTAGTTTCCGAGATTTTTAGGATTCTTTAAGTGACCCGGATTCATTGCTCTCGAGTGTATTATTATGTGCTTTGGTGTTACAAAATGTTAAATAACAATTTTAAATAATATGTTGTTAGGAGTTGTTATAATCTGTTAAAAATTGCTAAATGGTTTGTGTGCTCCTTTTTGGGAGCAACGTAAGTCACAACCCAGCGCCGATCCCAACGCCCGCCTGGCGTTGGGATCGGCGCCCCCTTGATCCTAGCGCCCTAAGCTTCAGCTTAGTTAGCTTATGGGTAAATCAGGCCCTGTGTGGGACTGTTATTAAAACTCGTTCCGACTGTCTACCCTCGCCTTCGGCTCGGGTCAACACCTGTCGTAACTCGTTGTAATAACAGAAATCCCACACTTGTATCGAAAACTACTATAATATACGTATTTAATTAGTAATTAGTTAATTACACATAGGACGCTACTAGCACAGTATAAAGATCACTGACGCTACTAGCACTGTCGGCTGTGCTACTAGTTCAATTTACATTATAGTACTAGAAAACAAACAAACAAACAATAAAATCTACTTACAAAGGATAAGGTTCCCCATTAGGGTTCTGCCCCATAGGATTCCTGGGGATCAGTCCCCTGTTGAGGTCCCCGCACAGGTTGTTGGCCGACACGTGCGGTTTGGTGGAGTCCACGTCGGGGCAGGGTGTTGATACTTGCCGGTAGGGGGGCGGTCGCACTCTGGAAAGGAGAATTAAAGTGTTTGATTTTTTTTTCTTTTTATTAAGAACAACGTTCTTAATAATTAATTACAATCTAGCCGTTATATAAGTTTATGGCTAATAAGTAATTTACATCTAACTTAATTTACTAGGTAGTTATACTGTTTTCAAACTAAGATTCATGTTCATTGCACTTTCTTAGAGTCTGTTAAGTATGAAAACACTTTGTTCACGTGTTCTATATTATAGCACTATCACTAATATTTGTTCACTACACTAATTCAAAAGGCTTAGTTCGTTTTAATCGTCTCACTATGTCCGTGGTATCAAGCAATTGGATCGCTTCGATATTCACATGGTGTAGGAGTCTGCGTTCGTGGGCTGCAGCAGACTTCTGTATGTTTTGGTAGACAGTATCCACGTTGTGGATGTGTTCAAGTGTTTGAATGAAAGTGTTTGAATGAGAGCGAACCCACCTAGTTTTGATTATCCTTAATTTTTGTACGTTTATTTATTTATTACATTTTAGGAAAACTTACAGCTAGTAAGTAGTGTTTAGGGAATGCAATACCGGGATACCGGGATCACGAAATACCGGGATCCCGCAGCATTTTTGCGGGACCAGTCCCGCACGTTAATCGTGCGGGATCCCGCGGGATTAGCGGGACTGAAGTGCGCAAACTGATTCGGTTTGATTAAGTTTTTTGTAATTGTGACGTAAGATATAACCTAATAACGTACATACTTATTTGTTTTTAGTGATTTAATGAGGGAGATTTGACTTTTCTTGTACTATAAACAGTTAGAAAAGTATTTAATTATCTCGAACATTGCTTGCTGGCTATCTGACATGTAAAGTTAGGAGTCGTTTGGCAGACAAGAATTTGGACATGCTATGTTTTTGCGCAGTTTTAAAGTAATGCCAAAACTACACATTTTATCTGCTTCTAATAATTTGCAGTCGGTATTTTATTACTTATATGTATATCCGTTTAATAATCTCAATACATAAGGAATATTCAATAATTTATTTTTCCTTGTGGCCCCGCGTACTCAGTGTTCTGTAAAAGATCACTGCAGTAAGTTACATTTACTATGGCCGGTCCTTAGATGGGTGACCACTTTGTGACATTTATTTGAGCGTTGCCGTGCTTAGGAAGGCACGTTAAGCCGTTGGTCCCGTTTGCCGGTAAAATGGTTTGAAGGCCCAGCTTGAAAAATTTCATCAGCAAGCAATCGCAACCTGCACCTATTCATTTCAAGACTGCAATACGGCTCACCACATATTACGTGGTACGAAATCTTGAAAGGTGAAACCGTGAAATGTGGGTATGCGTAAATATGCCTCTGCCTACCCCTTCGGCGATTAAAGCGTGACTATTTTTCAGTTCTAGATGCATGTATGATACAGAATTCTATACTTTTCTCAATGACTTTTAGAAATATGCGGGATCCCGCAAATACCGGGATCCCGCGGGACTGAGATCTCTCAGTCCCGCAAATACCGGGATTTCAATTTCGTTGCGGGATTGCATTCCCTAGTAGTGTTACAATGATGCTCATACTAGAAGAAGGCCAATTAAAAGTTTTCACTGCTATACATTACTTTGCTAGTAGGTATGAAGTTAGGATTATTTAGTCGATGTGAGAGGTGGGTTCCTATCCCCCCCCCCCCCTTATTATTGTTCTACGATGGATTTCCGCCTATATGTCCTGCAACTGCGGAAAATATGGAGGGATAGCGGTTCACACGCTGAGGCACTTATAAGGTTGCCTGGTAGAAATTGCTTAAAGCGATAAGGCCGCCCATTGTATAGCTACTTGCATTAACGGTACATTGCTTGGCGTACAATAAAGTGTATATTAAATAAATATTCTGTACCTACGAGGACAAGGCACCTCATAGATATTTCAGAGGTCACAACCTACGTTTTCATGGAACTGAGACTTTAGTGCGGACAATATTTTAGAACATAATATTATAGTGTAACCAGGTCGTTGGGAGTCCTGGGCCATCCTTCCGAGGGCTTACCCGGGACTCCCAACCATAGGCTGTTGGGCGTAACGTGAGGTTTTTTAGTCGGTAGGAGTCCGGCATAACATCCATGAGGAATTTCACTCACGTTAAAAAAAAAAGTGTAACCAGGTCTATCTGAGTATACAGTCTAACCTTTATCCACGATGGGGTAGGCACAGTCATACAATACGCCCACATTTTACGATTTGGTTTTGTTCAACGTAACATGTGGTAAGCCTATTGCTGTTTTGAAATGGACAGGCGCTGGCTGTTTGTGACGACCCACATGGACCCACTGTTGACAGACATTTTTTCATGAGGCGTTCAACTTGGCTTAAAAATTATCATGTAACTGGCAACTGGGACCAACCGCTTATAGTGTTATTTGAAGAACGAAAACGCTCGTAAATGGAAATGTAATCACCAGAACCAGTCTAGTGTAAGATGCGTAAGTAACACTGTGATCGTTTACAGAACACTGTTTGGCTATGAGGGCAATACAAAAGAATGAAAAGCCTGCGAATGTAAGCAGGTCATTATAATATATTGTAGTAGGCGTTGATATAACTATTATAAAGTGTAACAACGCCTACTTCAGCTGTAAAACATTCCACAAACAGACAGACATCCGGCTTATGATTTTATAACGTGTGTCCGGTGCTGTCTGTCAAAGACTGTCCGTCAAACGTCAAGTGAAAGTGATACACCTGTCACTTATACTCCCATTCATTCACTACTTCATACTCTATGGTAGGCATTAGTGATGTATTGTGCATTGATCTTTGGTGAAAGTATACATATAGGAAGTAATCGATAATGCTTAGAGCCCGCGAAATTGGTCGAATGACGAATTAGGTATGCCATTGTTGGTTTTTTTCGGTGAATTGTTGTACTGTGAAGCTGTTTTTGTCAACATAAATGCTGCTATTTAGGGTGGATTGTATTTATTTGTATTTTGAAAGGTGTCAATCATAGATTTATCATTATTGTGTACTAAACACGGTAACTAAAAATACCACCAGGCCTAATTAGGCCAGTATGAAGCTTTGAATAATGGTTGAAAGGACGGATGGCATATTTCCCAGACCTGCCAAAAAAGTCAAATAATCTGCCCGTAACTGTTAATCAAAGTCATTTCAGGAGGACCCCTCCATCAGCTAGGAACTGAGCTGACCTTCAAAATTAGAGCTAAGGACCATTCAAATCACAATATTGACTTTCAAACAACAAAAATCAGTCCTCTGACTATGACGCAGCATCATGGCCAGCGGATTGATTTTTATTGTCTCCAGAGTAGTTGATTGTGCCATAAAGAGCATAGGTAGGTATCTAATAGTTTCATGCTACAGACAGACGCACAAACACAGATTAAGCTTATATAGTTATAACACCACTCGTTTACCGCCCGGAGCTTTTTTTTTAACATGAGGGAAAATCCTCATAAATACCTACGAGTACCTACTATGGATGGACTTCTACCGACCAAAAAACATCACGTATCCCACCCAACAGCCCACGGTTGGAAGCCCTCGGAAGGATACCCCAGGACTCCCAACAGACCTACGGCTATCACTGCGGCCTCACATAGGGAGGAAGGGGGAGTTCGGGTGCTATCCCGCGTCTTAGAGGGTTTTTCGGGATGTTATCCCGCTTCTTAGGCGAGGCGTGCGTGCATCCCTCACGTCACGCTGTCATCTAAGGTATGCTGGGAGCTTAAAAATAGTTTGTGATTCAACATACCTAGGTGGCGTAGCATTAGGTGACTCCACAAAAGCGTAGTATCCCTCAGGCGGTTCCTCAGTGTCTTCAAGCGCGTCATCTCTTGGTTCTGTGTTGGGGTCCACCGTCTCTTCTGGGCCGACTGGTGGGGGCGCTGTAGACTCTGGCAGGACTAGTCGACAGCATATACTTAGTACCTGGAATCAAAGAGATATAATATTACTACCTAGCACACGTGCTTCCCCGGGTTCTTCAAGCGGAGTGCGAAGAACGCAGGCTCTAACTATTGCCTTGCGAATCTGGCAGTAAGTGTAAATGTAGATTCAAACATTTAGACGTTCTTAAGTGTTACTTTGTGACGTATAAGGCTGCTCGCACATATGTCAGCACCGTACGCGCCGCACGCGCCGCACGCGCCGTATGCGCCGCATTTTAGAATTCGTTGTATGAAATTGTATGGAACCTCGCACATTAGGTACACCCGCACCGTACGCGCCGCATTTCGTAAAATGCGGTGGGTAGGCATCCGAATAACATTCTAATGACGTCATAATGCGGCGCGTACGGCGCGTGCTGGTGCTCGATGTAGCCGCATGGATGCTCAGTGTTGCCATATATACGTATTTGCCCGTATTTATACGGAAATAATGTTCAAACCGGACAATACATAATACATGCACACGGGTTCTTATACTGAATTTTCAGGCAAATGCAAAGAGAAGTATCTTTATATTTCTATGAAATTTAATTCAAATAAACAGAACTTTATTTGATCTTTCATAAACTAGCGATTTGTATTTTTTTTTTAAATATTTACTCCTTTCATTTTATTCTTCCTCCGCCAATAAGCAGGCTATTACAACACCCTTCCCTTCGGGGCAGAATGAACAAAACGCAAAATGATCACCACACGCAAAATATACAAAACGCAAAATGTGCACAACGCAGAATGTGCACGTAAGGGCTTGTCTGTACTATAATAGGTCTAGATTGGCAAAATAAATGAAGATCGACGAAACAAATGAAGATCGATAAAACAAATGACGGTCGGATAAACAAATGACGATCTAAAAACATAAGCAGATCAGTAAAACAAAAGACTATAAGCAAGTCGATAAGGTCAAAAATTACTTGCAGCCATGTTTTGTAATCTAGTTGCAATTGCCATTCAAAAAATTGGTGCAAGCAAATCTCGACCTTAATGACACTTCTCTAAAAATGTGCTTTTAAGCGTTTATAGACATCACTGATCACGAATATGTAAAAATTAAATAAATATTATTCATGTTGATAAGGTCGAGAATTGCTGGCACCTATTTTTTTAAATGGTTATAGCATCTAGATTACAAAAAAAGGGTGCAAGCAAATTTCAACCTTATGAGCATGCATAATATCTATTTATTTTTATATATTCGTGATCAGTGATGTCTATAAACGCCTAAAAGCACATTTTTAGAAAAAAGTCATTAAGGTCGAGATTTGCTTGCACCTATGTTTTTGAATGGCAATCGCATCTAGATTACAAAATATGGCTGCAAGTAATTTTTGATATTATCAACTTGCTTATAGTCTTTTGTTTTAGTGATCTGCATTTGTATTTTAGATCGTCATTTGTTTATCCGACCGTCATTTGTACTGTCGATCTTCATTTGTTTCGCCGATCTTCATTTGTTTTGCCGATCTAGACCTATTATAATAAAGACAAGCCCTAACGTGCACATTCTGCGTTGTGTACACTTAGCGAGTGGTTTACATTTTGCGTTATGTACATTCTTTGTTTTGTACATTTTGATTGTGGTGCTCATTTTGCGTTTTTACATTCTGTTTCGTAGGGATCTTCCCCTCATAGCCCACTGTCACAATACCACACACTGTACCGTTTCACACCAGAGGTAAAAGAAACTGCAAAAATAGTTGGCAATACCAAAGATTTCCACAGTGTAATGTCGTACGGTATGCTACTATGGGGCAATGCCGCAGATATAAATACAATTTTTGTTTTACAAAAACGGGCCATAAGAGCCATATATAGATTAGGTCCAAAGGTCTCTCTGCGAGAAAATTTTAAGGAATTAAATATTCTGACTGTGGCATCACAATATATTTTTGAAAATCTTATGTATGTTCAGAAAAATTTATCTAGTTTTACTAAGTTAAGCGATAGACACAATGTGAACACCAGACATAAAAACAACCTTGCCGTTTATCATTGTAGACTGAACAAAGTCAGTAATTCTTTCCTGGGTAACTGTATACGTTTTTACAACAGGCTTCCAAGCGAAATTAAAAGCATGCCTCTAATTAAGTTTAAAAAGTGTGTAAAAAGTAAATTGTGCTGCAGGGGCTACTATACAATTGACGATTATTTGATTGATAAGGAAGCCTGGAAGTGATCTGCTTGCTCTACTGATGGAGTCTACTTATTGTAAATATGTTGTGCACAAAAAGAATAGCCCGCCGAGTTTCTTGCCAGTTCTTCTCAAGCGGGCCGCGTTCCGAACTGGTGGTACTATTTGCATTGTATTCATTGACGTGTCGCAAGTGCCTATGTATTAGGATTATGCGAAATAAATGTTTTTTTGAGTTTGAGTTTGAAATTTGCTTACGGCGCGTATGTGCGAGGCTATCAGGAAATGCGGCGCGTACGGCGCGTGCGGCGCGTACGGTGCTGACAAATGTGCGATCAGCTTAAGAATAACCCAAAGACCCAAAACTCTTTAGTTCCTGTTCCAAAAATGACAACAATTTCTTTCATGATTTACGGGATTAACACCACATAATTTTCCACTCTAGTTAACATAATTTTACATCATACCGGTTTGAATAACAAACTAGACAGGCGCCAGAATTGTGACTAAGAAGTAAAGGCTATTGTACAGCTAGTGTGGTGTCTACAAGTAGGGCGCATGCGCGAAAGTGGAACGCCAAGTTCTAGATCGGCGCGGGCGCACGCATGCAGAATACCTGAATGAATGCGCTCACTGTGTCACTGCACAAAACACTTAGATTTGTCACTTTTTGTGCCATTAAATAGTGCTCGGACAGCTTCTGTAGTGTTGATACAAATATTTGTGTAATCAGCAAATAAGTGTGTTGGTTTTAAAATCTTTTGCCAAAAAGTATCTTTTATCAATTTATAAGTATAGATACAGAGATCTGTTAAAGATAGATGGAAAACGTTATAAATGGAATATAATAAAATGTTTAATTTAAATGTAATATAGGTAAAAGGAATGCGGCTAGCCTTATGGAAACTTTACCGGTTGACATTGATGTGGAGGAATTCTTTAACACCTGAACAAGGCATTGTCACGTGCACGAGTAGTAAGACTGACGATGCCGACGCCTCGTTAAGGTCCCCTCCCGTCTTATTTTTTGTTGATAACTTTGTTTGTTTTTTTACATACATACATATCATCACGCCTGTTTCCCATCGGGGTAGGCAGAGACTATGGCTTTCCACTTGCTACGATCCTGGCATACCACTTTCACTTCTTCTACTTTCATAAGTGCTTTCATACACGCTCGCCGGTTAAGGGTACTCTTGACCTGGCCTTTTTCCAGCAGGTCATCAATTTGGTTACCATGCGTACGCCGAGGATGACCCCTACTAGCTTGCCCATTCATTCTCGCCTTATAGATCTGTTTAGTCAGTCTATTTTCATCCATCCTCTCAACATGTCCAAACCATCTAAGCAACCCTTTTTCTATCTTTGTCACTACATCTTCAGTTATACCACATTGTTTTCTAATCACGCTATTCCTTTCTTTGTCCATCAATTTCACTCCAGCTATACTTCGCAGACTTCTCATTTCAACTGCATTCATTGTTTGTTTTTTTCCTGTAGTTAAATCTGTAGAATAGAAAATCCTTCATGGATGCTATGCCGGACTCCTACTGACTAAAAAAATCTCACGTAGCGCCCAACAGCCTACGGTCAGAAGCCCCGGGTAAACCCTCGGAAGGATGTCCCAGGACTCCCAACAGACCTACGGCTCCCACTGCGGCCTCGCCTAGGGGGTGGTTCGGGTGATATCCCGCGTATTTGTAGGGTTTTCGGGTGTGATCCCGCTTCTTAGGGAGGGGGGGCGTGCACCGTGCGTGAATCACTCACGCTACGCTGTCGTCATGGGCCTGCTTCTGTATGGACGGTGAGCGGCCCACTAACCGTCCTGAGGACGGTTAGTGGGCCGCTCACCGTCCCCCCGGAATCCGCCACCATTCGGGAGCAAATTCCACCCAAGCCGCGGTCGTCATTTAGTCAGATATACATGTAACATAGTTCCACTTGTTACACGAATCCTTATGCGAAGTCTATTCGCTCCACTTTCGACCGATCGGAGAACGCAGCGCGCGCGCACAACCGCGCACCGTTAGCGTAGCGCTGACCCGCATACCGCTGCACGCGATTACGATCCGAGGCTTGTTAGCGACGCGCGACGTGTGAATGTGTAATTCTGTATTGTAAGATACCTAGGTGTTTATTTCCGTAATCACTCGGAAGTGAGAGGAAATGATAGATGTCAACTATAGTCATCGTACTGGTTAAGTAATAGTTACTAGGTAGGTAAATCTATACTAATATTATAAAGAAGTAAAGTTTGTGTGTTTGTTAATTTGTAAGGGGTAATCTCGGGATCTACTGAACCGATTTTAAAAATTCTTTCACCAATAGAAAGCTACGTTATTGTGGAGTGTCATAGGCTATATAGCATCGCGCTATAACGAATAGGAGCGGAGCAGTAATAGTAAATGTTTCAAAAACGGGGGAAAAGTTATTCCTTTTGAAAGCTTCGTAGCGTGTGCTGCGTAAATATTTATAGTTATGTAAAAAATATGTACTACAAAATTGTTTCTCTTAAAAAAGTTATCTATCTTTTTGTAGGTGCACAACATAGAGCAACGCAAACTGTAAAGGCGCGCGATGCTCTGTGGAGTCTATGGTGCACAAAAACCATTGTAATGGCAATCAATTTTTTTCTACAATAATGCCACGGGATACCTCTTTCATAAACGAAATTGTTCTTAAAAATAATGCGACGGGAATACACGCGACGAGAAACCTTTCTCTCTCTCTCTCTCACACACGTAGTATTGAATATTAACGACGAGACGCTGCGGGAGTAAACGCAACGCGACGGGAGTAAATGCGACGGGAACAGGTATTACTCTCTCTTATGTGGCGCAAACGAAGTTGCGCGGGTCAGCTAGTATTGTATAAGTTGACTGAGAAATTGTAGAAGTCTGGTAGGAAAATAGGTACTATCTCTGTTGTAGGTAGATGTGTACTAGTCTTAGCGACCTGCTGATCACGACAATGCGACTTTATACGACAGCAGCTCAATCAGCTGATACGTAAAAGGCTTTGTTCCGAGATAGTGTCGACGCCCAGCCGGAACTTGACATTTTAAGGGTAAACTTCTCTCTTAATATAGCACAAATAAGCACAGTGATTGCCTGCCGCTGGGCTAAAAGAGGATTTTTCAAAATTCCACACCTTGGCGTAATATCGGGGTTAGAGTTTACCGAAGCAGTCATGGGCGAAGCCGGGAATAAGTTATGTAATTTTTACTTCGTACATTTTTTTTGGATAGGCACTCAACTTGAAAAGTTGTGTCATACGATAAAACAAGGTTGAAATTTTCGGAAATCTATTCTGTTCAACATATCCATAGGCTTAGATCGTCAGGCCAGAAACTAGTTACTAGTACAATGTGTCCTGGAAATAAACATTTGCGGATCATACAAATATTTGGAATAAATGCGGGTTGTGTATTGTGGCACAATTTGGGAGAGGCCCACGTCCAGCACTAAACTAACATAAGCTGATTTGATTCATTGACACATATCTGAACCAACCCAGAATTCAACCCTCCAGGACCTCAGCTCAGCAGCCGAATACATTTACCACCGAATCATCGAGACAGTCAGTATCCCCAAGCTTGCCAATCCATCTCTCAGGGCTGTCGAAAGCCCAATAATATAGCTCCACTCAACAATGGCTTACAAACAGAGCTATCAGCATTAAGCACCATTATTTTGCAAATCCATGAGATATAGAAAGTTTTTCATCTTTTGTGTTCATTGACTTGGAGTTCCATACTGAGTTGTTTTCAAGTCTATTGTTTAGAAGGTTTCACCTATAAAGTAGGTTGCATGTTGAATACTTTTGGCATGAGTAACCTGTAATTTCAGATTTATTATAGAGCTAGCAATATACTTAGAAATCACTTTTAAACGCCGATATTAAAAAATAGTAAATTATATCTTCGGCTAGATAGCCGAAGATATAATTTACTATTTACTACTCAGCAGATGCTGAGAACGGATAGGCGATGAAATAAACGAATTCGGGGGCCAAGTCGAATCGAAGTTTGTATGAAGGAATAGCTGATTTCAAGTTAGGGCCCTATTACCCAAAGCCAAAAATATTACAATGCCATGAAATAGTGAGTTGTAGTAGCAATAACTTGCCAAACATAATTATTAAATGTGCCCCCTTAATTAAATGTGACTACAAATATTGATCGTTCTACAAACATTTTCCTGTGACAATTAAACAAACAAACTTCCCATTTATAACAACGTTAATATAATTCTTCACAGCGCAGATTTTCAGATCGTTTGTTTGCGTACGGAGCCCACGAAAACTAACGCGACGCGACAGCCCTACCTTCTACTCCGTCAGGCGCCATACGCCATAAAAACCGTCTGGGTATTCTCTTGGCTTTCACTTTCACCACATCACTCATAAATACTTACCGTTAACCCGGTAATCCTCAAGTGCTTAATGATTACCTCATAATGGCACTTATAGATCGACAGAGATTCGATTCGAAGAGCTGAGATGGTCCATATTTGCTGCCGCCGTCTGCGCTCCCTTATGGCTGAGACTGCCACAGGTTTATCAGGTTTTATTTATGGCGCGGGAAACGCTTTTACGCGCCGTCATACCAGCCGCAGGGGCAGCTGGGACTGTGTGTGGGTCCCCCGGCCCGGTTCGGAAAGGGACCGTCCTACACACTACACCCCGCGGTGTTCCTCCTCACCCTATAGCCGGGCCGAGGGATATCAAGAAGATTATTCACGTCGACCCGGCTAGGGGCGCCCCTTTAATTTGGGGCTCTCTTCGGGAGAGTCAGATGGGCAGCTGCTCCACAAAGCTCCTTCTCGGGCGCCCCTCTGTAAGCAGAGGAGGTAGAAAGAGACTGGCGCGGTCGTGCTCATGGGCATCCCCCGGAACACAGGGAGGGTGCCCACCGCCATGTCGCTGTTGGTGGGCGGGACCCCGGACAGTACAAAAGTATATTAAGCTTAATTTGGGCTGGATAGCGGTGTGTGAGAATGTCCCCAAATATGTTTGAAAAAAAATTGAAACATCTGGAAAAGTTATCGGTCCTCCATACTCTAAGGTCCTAGATCATTATTGATCGCCTTTAGCGAACCCCTTCTCTTTTCTTATTTTCTATTATTATATGATAGACCCACTACATCTTAAAGAAAATTAATAGCATTCCGCAAAAAACATTGTAATTTCGCAATTATTTGAAATTGGAATCCCAGATTGCAATGCAACGCAATCGGACTAAAAGAAAGCAGCACTTAATGATTTTAATGACTATGATGTGGTGCCTCTAAGAAAAAGAAAGTGAAACTGAATTAAACTTGAATATTTAAGAGTTTTAGGTAATGCAAAATTTTCAACAGTAGGTACAACAAATATTGGCAGCGCGTGTGTAGCGCCTCTGCTGTTGCAAACGTCCATAGGCTGCAGTAACAAACCATTAGAAGCTTGTCTGCCATCCTAGTATGTAGAATAAATACCCTCCTAGGCGAGGCTGCAGTGGTAGCCGTAGGTCCGTTGGGAGTCCTGGGGTGTCCTTCCGAGGGCTTACCTGGGGCTCCCAACCGTAGGCTGTTGGATTACGTGAGGTTTTTTAAGCCGGTAGAAGGCCCATGAGGATTTTCCCTGACTTAAAAAAATATACCTAGTATAAATAAATGCAGATAGTATGATTGATAATGGACTCTTGAAGGACGGTGAGGTCCTAGAAGAGTCCATTCGTCAATAAGCTGTTAATTATTTATTTACCCAAAATGTACGAGTAGGTTACTAAATAATTCATGTTTTGTTTCGATATCCTATCCTAATTCATCCCTTCTTGAGTTCAAACGTGCATATTATAAAGAGGCAAGATTTTGTTGTTTGTTTGTCTGTTTGCATCGAATATGCTCCGAAACTACTGGACTGATTTGAAAAGTTCTTTCACTGTTGGGAAGCTACAATATTCCCGTGCAATATAGGGTTTGTTTTATTCCCGTACTCCCACGGGATCAGAAGCTACGTGGGCCAAACCCCGTGACGTGACGTTCGCTAGTACAATATACTTATTCACACTTTGTGTGGTGTATGTAGCAGCTCTTACTTGCAGTCAAAAATAAATTATGTATCGTAGTTTTTTTGACAGAAACGAAGTTTTGCGGGCTGATAATATTTTATAACAATTTTACTGTGAGTTAATTAAAATTTCAGCTATAATTAACTACATAATGTCGCTTCTGTAACCATGTCAGTGCAAACAGTTTGCAGTTTTTATTTGAAAGGTGTTTTATGAAGTGAATAATAAATATTAATACAGTGAATAATAATTATTTTTGTGAAAGAACTATAATAAGTGAGTAGAATTAAGTATTCATGTTTATTTCAGAGTCCGTCTTTATTTTTGATCGAGTGAGCGAAGCGAACGTGCGTCTCCGATTCCACAGTATGGACGATTTTGCATTCGTCCGAATGTCTGTGTGTATGTCAGTTTTGGTGTAGACTTCTAGAGTCTAGAGTTGGACTCTAGACCCTAGCTAGAGGATGCATTTCTTAACCGATTTTCACCAAACTTGATATAAAATACAACGTTTCTCGAGAGCTTTTTTATAGTGGGAAAATGGCGAAGAAAAGGGATGTTTGAAGATTGTTTTCGAGTTATTTATAAACGGATCTTGAAGATTTTTGGCTCAAACATAAGGGAATGATTCCTCACAGGTCGTTATTATTGTTGTTTTTATCCTGGGTGGTCGCGAGGTCTACTCTTCGCTTTATCTAGCTCGCAAAGATGCCACCCGCCTGGTGGAAAGCCATGATGATAACTTGTGATTGGGGGCCACACAGTATGGTCCTATAGTTGGCGGCTCTGTGGCGTGCCTCTTCACCCTTCGCTTGAAGAACCCGGAGTTGTAAAGAGGAGGAAAACACGAACGCTGGCAGGTCATTCCAGGTTTTTATGGTTCGACAGAGAAACGATCTTTTGAATCACTCAGTTCTGGCAAAGATCCTCTCCCTTGTGTGAGAGTGGCCATCAAAAATGCGATCCAGGCCCCCCGGTCGGATAGGATAATAAGTTTGTTAGAAATATTTGAAATTATGATATTAGTTTCGGAGACTTTCATGTATTACTGAAAAACAAAAGAATTTGTAGTTTACTTGCTGTCAGACATCCAGTATATTATAAGGAGGTACAAAGGAATTGCTTCCACGAACGCTTAGATTATATCGATTTCTGCTTCGGTTTCTTTAAGTAACTAAAGTATAGACTTCCCGTCAAGAGGCAAAAGTTTTTTACAAGATGTGCCGATACAGTGTTCGTTGAGCAGCTAGTTAAAAATAAATCCAACTGAGGCCGGAGTCTCATTAAACATCCCAACCCCGAAAAAACATTCATTTTAGGTCCTGTATTCATACTCGAGTCGTCACTATCGCTTCGATCGCGCTTGTAACCAGAGTTTGGTAACCAGTATCCTAAAATTAAAAACTGATCCTCATAGATCACTACTTCTGTGCTAACAACTTGCAGGTATCTGTGGTACAGGCAAATCTGACATGACACAAATATTAGTTTCAGAATTCAAACTAGAGACGTCGCTACTACTGTGCCAACAAGGTACAGTCAGATCTCGGTCGGACTGATGCTTACACGCTTCAATAAAGGGTACTTCACAGCCTGATAAGCTCAAAGGTCCAAATATCTTCACCTACACATGCAAGTAACTTAATTCCGAAACAAACATTTATAAATGACACAAATATTAAGTTCCAGGATTCAAACTCGAGACGTTTCCACTGTGCTAACAATATAAAGTCAGATAGCGGTGAGACAGATGCTTACACGTTCCCATAAAGGGTACTTCACGGCCTGATAAGCCCAAAGGTCCAAACATCTTCACCTACATATGCAGTAACTGTAAAAGGTCTGGTTGGCAAGTGGCGTGCGGGCGAGGCGAGGCGAGGCGCTTGCCACATAACTGTCACACGTACTTAGTCGCGTTTGCTCAGGCTTGTTACACGCTCAGGTGCACCTGTCACTTGCCTGTGGAATAAGACAGGTTGAAGATGTCGTTTGGATGGTGTCAGGTGTTTATTTAGGTACTTGTACTTATTAATTTATTAAAATATATTAGTTTTAGCCACGCCTTTATCACTGAAACGGCCAAGGTATACTCTCGCAGATATTTTACCACTTGGATTTCATCCCAGTCACCAAGGCTCACATACTGTTGTGAGCTGGAGAATCCTATTGGTGTGTTGAAATAGATAGGTTCAGATTATGGCTACCTAGTGATAATGTTTCTAATGTCTTTGCGTTGTAAGGAATTACCACAAAGCAATCACCTAGTTTAGGACCAGCCTTAATGATAGTTTCAGAAGACTGAGTCAGCGAAGCTATGAGCCTCATAATAACATGAAAACTAAACTAGAAATTGCCGATACGGGCGTTCCTCGCACAGCTGGAGTCTGAAGTGTATCGGATATGGGACGTACCAAATGTTGCAAACTTTAGAACGGATGAATGCACTTGGCAACTCCGAGTGGCCGACTTATGGTTGGCTGGTTTAATAATGTCGTCTCTAGATGAACACAATCATTACCGGGCTCTTTAGACCGAGTCGCGGTTATATTGAAAACAGACGGATCGTTTGTTTGTGACATCTTCGTTTTCGTTGCTATAATAATGTAGGTACCTAAAGTGATTTAAACCACACAAAAGTTTAGACAAAAAAGTAGCTCTGATATTCCCTAATTTAGTGAATGCAAAACAGATCAGCAAATGGCGAATTGGTCAAAGGCGAAGAAGAATCAATAACTACCTATTTATATCTATTCTTCTTCGTTGTAGCCTATTCCAGAGATTCTGATAGAATGTTTCGGCTATGTTAATACTCCATCTAAATCTATAAAATGAATGCAGATACTTATTGTAGTGTACGGAAGATTGAACTCGCTTTGCCTGCCGACCTAACCTTTTAGATCTTTAGAAAAGTTTCGGCAGGCTCATTCTCCTTCGCTCTCATTTGCAGAAAAAGATAAAAAACGTTTAGAACTATTACAAAAGACAAAATGTCTTCCGAACATACCTACCTTGCGAAAGCGTAATTTTCTGCAAGAAATGTGTGTCAGTGTGGTGACGAGGCGGTGCTTTCGTGAGGTAGGATGGCGAAATGAAAATGATGACCAGCTTAGCCCGTTAATGGGAAAGTAAATTATGATTCACTTACTCCTCTGGTATTGTAGGGCAATAATGAGAGCACACCTGTTATTTATTTACTGGCACATGTAGGTTAATCCAACTAATCTATAATTATTTTACCTAAACCTGGATCTGGACATTATATTAAACGTCACATACAAAACCAATAGGTAGTTAGTTAGGTACCATCAGTTCAAAACGAAGACCGGTCCTGAGAAGAACTGGCAAGACACTCAGTAGGCAATTATTTTTAGTGCTCTATTTACAAGGTATACCAAGAATCCAAGACCTTGCGATTCTAGCAGTGCAAGCAGATCATTTTCCAGCAAGTGATGATATTGTATGAGGATGCAATGTTCTATATAAACTAGACTGACTTAAAATACCTAAAACAGAATTGTCCACAAGATTTTAGAAGAAAAAAAAGGAAAGAATAAAAAATACAATTAAAGTGAAAAAAATAGTTTTAGAGGCCTCTACCCTGCAACCTACCAAAACTCTTATTGAGTTGCTAGGACAGGTTTGGAGCAATATGTTACTTTAAAAAACCCAATTCAGAGATCTGCTCATAACAAACATCCAATCTATGTTTCCAAAATGTATATTTAACGAGCAACTGTCCGTCAAGTCACGATCAAAACAGTATAGTTAGCGAGTTCACAGCTTCTGTTTAACGATGAGTAAACACTTAAGCGGCATTTATGAAGCCTGCCTACGCTCTGCACGCATAACGCGCACATTAGCAGGCGCCCGTGAACACCACCGTTATTCTGTTATACACAAACAGAGCGAATCCGAACTGTTTTCATACGAATCATAAATAATACACGTATATGGAAGTCACGGCAGATGTGCTTGTGATACTATGCTTTTGATACTAATGAGGATTTTGTTTGATATAAGGCCTACCTGATGGAAAGCTTTCACCATGCCTGTCACTGATAGAAACGGCACGCCATGCGCCAGTCCCACGACAGGAGCCTGTGTGACGACGGGAAAGAGCACAAAATGTTGCCACCCTTAATCATCCCGAGGGTATCGTAAGAGGTGACTGGGGAAACGCTTTTACAAAACGATCCTTTGCGTACAGAAAAAATCGATATTAAACCCGAATGTCAGTAAAATGACAATCGTTAAGCCAAGTTGAAGGACTTCAAAATTTTCAACTGCGGGTCCTCACGACTTGCGTTTTAACATGGCATTAGACCCACCACCTATTAAGTGGGATAAAACTATAAGGTGAAATGTGTGCATATACTATGCTTCTACCTACCCCTTCGGGGAGAAAAGCGTGAATATATGTATGTATGTCTAAGAACGTCACAAGAACCTAAATGTTTTCGTATTGCGTGTGAAAATCCTAATGGACACTGTGACGGACTTCTACCGACAAAAATAACAGCGTACCTTACGGAAGGCCCTCGGGAGGATAACCCCATGGCTCTCGACACGCACAGCCTAAAACGTAGATACACTGAAGTAAATCCTATTCGGAGCGTTTCGAAGGCAATAATGTGAGGATGAACAGCCCTTTGACAACAAAGATTTGGAACCTTAGATCCGCTTGTCCACGCTGTCTCAAAGAACGAGAGCTAAATAAAGTAGACAGATTTATCTTCCTGGCCAAGTCGTAACAAGGAATCGTTTAGTGATTATTGGGGGTCTGGTAGTGCAAGAATCACTTTTAGTATCATATTAGAAGGTAGTGGCGATGGGGTCTCGTGTTGCGACCGGTAAGAGTACAAAATGTCGCCACCTATGAGCAGCTTTTTTTTACAATTAGCTCGCCAAATTGACATATCGCCACCAGCCCGATGGAAAGTCGTGGCGCATCTAGCGAATGGGGTCCACTTCTGTCAGTGGTTCTAAAGTTGACGGCCCTGTGATGTGCCTCTTCACGCTCCTCTTGAAGAAACAAGGATTGTAAGATGAGCTCATATAGTAATGAGTTTTAGAGTGGATGACTTTAGCATTACTCTAAAGTCATCCACTCTAAAACTCATTACTGAGTTTTAGACTTATAGAGTAATGACTTTTAGCTCATAATGAGCTATCGTTTCCTCGACACACTTGACCAGCCTGAATAGGTACGCTTCGAAAGTTTTTTTTACAAATTGAAATATAGTGCTCCAAGGCTATTTGAGTGAAGATTAACGACCGGCGATTCTTATTCATTCAAATGTAATAATTACATTGACGATTAAACAAAGCCCATTGAAATTAAGGCGAACTTTCTCAGACACAGTAAATGTAACGATTTGGTTCTACATCCGTATCATTATCCTTTACAAACGAATGTAGGGTAAGTACAACCAGTCCTATTGGGGTTATTGCCCTTACGGCGATAACTGGGTGAAGGCCGCTCCACCTCCGCTAACGGTATGCCTGCCTTAGGGCGCGTTTCCTCTGATGCAAAGCTAAGCGGAGTGAAGCTGTGAGTTGGTCAATCATATTGCTGGAAGTCCCAGTGAATTTTCTAAAGCTTCCTCTACATTACTCGCGAAGTTGAACGAAATTCGTCTCCCGAGGCAAAGAAAAATTCTGACGAATTAAGCCGAAGTGCCTCTCTACGCTATAGTATTCTTCCAAGTTTCGTTCAACTTCGCGAGTAATGAGGAGGAAGCATAAGATTGTGCTTGTCAACTCACAGTCCGCTCCACTCTGCCCAGCTCCGCTTCAGTAGAACTGTACCTTTACTAAGCTGTGACGTCAGCATAGCAATCACCTGACCGTTTACATTAATAGCTGGCAATTTATCTGAGAGTAAATTAAAACTGAATAATTTATATAAGTAAGTATTTAATTCTGCCTGTAGTGTTTTGTGATAACGCCCAGTCGTCATAAAATAAATTGAGTGAGTTTTAGAGTAGGTATTAAATAATATAATAGTGAGTACCTGTCTATACTTATATTATAAGGAGGAAAGATTTGATTGTTTGTTTGTTTGCATCGAATAGGCTCCGAAACTACTGAACCGATTTGAAAAATTCTTTCACTGTTGAGAAGCTACACCATCCCCGGTAAACTTAGGCTATACTATTTTATTCCCGGGAACACTTTATAAGCTATAATAGTTTAGTATTTTATTCCCGTATTTCCACGGGAACAGGAGATACGCGGGTGAAAACGGCGTGACGTCCACTAGATAGAGATAACGAGATATTTAACATGACATGTGTTTCCTTTTATCTCCCACCACTACGTCCTAAAATGGTAGTCAATTTTGAGACACGCACACTTTATAAGCTACTAGCTGACCCTGCACGGGTCAGCTAGTAGCTTATAAAGTGTGCGTGCGTTGACTTCGTTTGCGTGATAAATGAAGAACCGCTCGACCGATTTTGAGCAAACTTCACATAAACCATCTACTAAATAGTCCGAACAAGGCCTTAAAATTTGGTTTGGTTAGGTGAGCCCGTTCTTGAGTTATAAAATTACAACGAAAAGTGGCATTGATTTTTATATATATAGAGATAAATGAAGAACCGCTCGACCGATTTTGAGCAAACTTCACATAAACCATCTACTAAATAGTCCGAACAAGGCCTTAAAATTTGGTTGGGTTAGGTGAGCCCGTTCTTGAGTTATAAAATTACAACGAAAAGTGGCATTGATTTTTATATATATAGAGATAAATGAAGAACCGCTCGACCGATTTTGAGCAAACTTCACATAAACCATCTACTAAATAGTCCGAACAAGGCCTTAAAATTTGGTTTGGTTAGGCGAGCCCGTTCTTGAGTTATAAAATTACAACGAAAAGTGGCATTGATTTTTATATATATAGAGATAAATGAAGAACCGCTCGACCGATTTTGAGCAAACTTCACATAAACCATCTACTAAATAGTCCGAACAAGGCCTTAAAATTTGGTTGGGTTAGGTGAGCCCGTTCTTGAGTTATAAAATTACAACGAAAAGTGGCATTGATTTTTATATATATAGAGATAAATGAAGAACCGCTCGACCGATTTTGAGCAAACTTCACATAAACCATCTACTAAATAGTCCGAACAAGGCCTTAAAATTTGGTTGGGTTAGGTGAGCCCGTTCTTGAGTTATTCGAAAAGTGGCATTGATTTTTATATATATGTGACGTCAGCATAGCAATCACCTGACCGTTTTACATAAATAGCTGGCAATTTATCTGAGAGTAAAATAAATCTGAATAATTTATATGAGTACCTAAGTATTTAATTCTGCCTGTAGTGTTTAGTGATAACGCCCAGTCGTCATAAAATACTATAGAGAAAGGCTAAAATAAATTGAGTGAGTGTGTTTTAGAATAGGTATTGAATGATATATTAGTAAGTATTTGTCTATAATACTAATATTATAAAGAGGAAAGATTTGATTGTTTGTTTGTTTGCATCGAATAGGCTCCGAAACTACTGAACCGATTTGAAAAATTCTTTCACTGTTGGAAAGCTACACCATCCCCGGTAAAGAAAGGCCATATTTTATTCCCATATTCCCACGGGAACAGGAGATACGCGGGTAAAACCGCGTGACGTCCACTAGATAGAGATAACGAGATATTTAACATGACATGCGTTTCCTTTTATCTCCCACCACTACGTCCTAAAATGGTAGTCAATTTTGAGACACGCACACATTATAAGCTATATTATAATTTAACAGTACAGTACTCACCATCAGTCAGGATATCAAAAGGTACTACCCGTGCGCTCTAACTTTGCCGCTGCCGTAGAGGCGTATACCCGAATTGTTAATTAGACGAAGTAAATTGACAGTAGCTAATGTCACTTCGTCATAGAAAATAAGCAACATTGTATGAAGAAGTGACATTAGTTGCTGTCAATTTACTTCGTCTAATTAAAATTCGACTTTAGTATGGAGCCGAGCGGAAAAGTTAGAGCGAACGAGCAGTACTAATAAAGCTCATAGAGCTAAGAAAATCAAGACTCCGTTACATACAGTACACATTTTATAGGCCAAGCTAACAAAAATATGTTAAAAAGCATTTTCCTTTCCGTAAATAAAAGAATTAATAACCAAACTTTGGCTGGCCCAAAAAAACAAATTCCTATGCCGAACAGTAGAACACGTTTTCCAAACGGCTGTGTGCCAGTGACCGGTTGTCAAGCGGTCAGTGCCTCCACGTTTACCGTGAAGGTCACCGGGCTTGACCTCCGGCCTTGACCTTCATTGATTGCTTCTGCTTACACCAGAAGATAAGCCCGTTTAGTAGGTAGCTGGGGAAATTGATGAAGTAGGCGATAAATATGCAGTTCCCACAAGAAAATATAAATGCGAAAGTTTTTGAATGTGCATGTAGCTATGTTTGTTACTCTTTCACGCTCTAATGTCTTATCGGATTTGGCTGAAATTTTGTCTAGGGATAGTTATTCTGAAATAAACAGTCTGCTTTTAATTTCCGGAATAATCCCAAGGGATTTAGGATCGCGGGCGCCATCTAGAAATTATCAATAGAAATTGACTGCCTCTGTGGCTTAGTCGGTAGTGATACCGCCTGCGTTGCTGGAGGTCCTGGGTTCGATTCCTGGGTCGGTCCTAATATTTGTGTGAACCACAAATGTTTTTTTCGGAGTTTGGGTGTTTTCTATGTACAATATGTATGTATTTAGAAATATATAAGTATGTCTATTAGTTGTCTAGATTCCATAGCACAAGCTTATAGCTTAGTTTGGGCTAGATGATGTTGTGTGAGAATGTCCAACAAAATTTATTTATTTAAAATCTATATAGATTTATTTATTGAAGCGCTCATGGCCCCGCGGACTCAGTGTTCTGTAAACGATCACTGCAGTAAGCAACTTTCACTATGGCCGGTCCATGGATAGGTGACCATCCATGTATCACTTTGTGACATTTATTTGAGCGTTTCCGTGCTTCGGAAGGCACGTTAAGCCGTTGGTCCCGGTTGCCAGTAAAATGGCAGTCGTTAAGCTAAGTTAAAGGCTTTATTTCAACAGCAGGCAGTCACAACCTGCGCCTGTCCATTTAAACACGGCAATACGGCTCACCACCTATTACGTGGGACAAATTATGCAAAAAAGGTGAAGTGTGGGCATATAATATGCCTCTGCCTACCCCTTCGGGGATAAAGGCGTGACAATATGTATGTATGTATAGATTATTTAATTTATACTATTGATTAACGACACTCTGTTAAAGAACCCCTGTGCCATACAACTCAGTGTTTTTAAGAGGGCTTGGATTGACAATGCCAACATGGGAAGACAAACCATCACAACGGCTCTGCGACTTCGCTCCGGTCACCTTTTTTTTTTGTTTAACGTGAGGGAAAATCCTCATGGATGTTATGCCGGACTTCTCCCGACTAAAAAACCTCACGTCACGCCCAACAGCCTGTGGTTGGGAGCCCCGGGGAAACCCTCGGAAGGATGTCCCAGAACTCCCAAACACTCCGGTCACCTTCCTCTTAACAAGTTCGCGTTCTTAATGGGTAAAGTTGAGTCCCCGAACTGTGCGGAATGTGACGTCATTGAGGACGCCTACCATATAATTATGGAGTGTGTACGTAACGAATCGCAGAGACAGGATTTGTTTGCACAGGATAGCTGGTACGAGACTGGAGCATGCAACAGCGTTCTTGCTTTTCCTATTTCAGAACCTGTAATTGTAAAACCATTTAAGTTTAAGTTTACCTAAGTTTACAAAATGTATTTTGGTGTTACAATAAAGTATAACTAACCTGCAAGAATGCTGTACACTCTGTACAGGCTCGTACTTGTAGGTCCTGTATATGGCTAAGAAGTACTGATTAATGTTATTCTTAAGTTACGTTGTCACCATGAGGGTGACATGATTTATGTAATCAAACCCTCTATAAATAAATAAAAAAAAAACCCACTTGCATTGCACTATTCCACAATATTCATCTTCCAAACATGTTCGATTTTGCTTACCAGAAAGTTAACTATCTACCTTCGTTCAACATGGTAGAGAAAAGCCTAATGTGCTCGTAGAATTCGCACGGATCAGCTAGCAATATAAATGCCGGAGGCTGTATCAATGGAAACAAATCCATTAAAGTTTATTGTATTAGAGTGAAGTAGAGCTGATTCTAAAGATTGTTATAGGCCGCTATTTCGCAATAGTTAAATAACGATTATTGGTAGATATAATATACACATTGGCGAGCGAGTCGAGGAACGCTAGTTAAAATAAGCTTATAACAGCAGATATAAAGCTTTCTCTTAACTATTAATAATAACATTAATAACACCTCTCGAATACCTTTTTAATTGAGATGCTCTAAATAATCTTCTAGGGCCATAAACTAAACGCTATTTACGGGCATACACACATTTGTATAAGTAGACTTGGCCTTAATTTGTGATCGTTTTAGGAATTAGTGTAGAAAGCCTAACGGGACAGGTCGACTCAACAGCTTTGTGTGATAAAGGATAATATCTGCGTGGGTTGGCTTGCGCAAGCGCGAGCTGTGTCGTGCTGCACCTTATAGATGCTTCTGATTTTGAACCAGTTTTCTTAGCCAGTTCTAGGGTGATTATTGAAATGAGATAAACTTATTGGTATGATACTTAGGAGGTAGTATGGTTAAGAAGATAAACTATCTAGACGGTAGGGACTCTGACGACCGCAAGTTCTTAGTCCAACTAAGGAATTTCGCACGATTTTTTTTATGGAATTGTACCTATACCTGCTTACCTAAAATTAAAATGATTATCACCAAACGTTCTACTTTAACAAGACATTTTCGCTGGTTATTTACTTAAAAATTGATTATAACGCTATAGTTATCTTAACTTCCCCTCTTTTCTTGAAAATGTGAGGTGAGAGAATAAATGTACCTACAAGCTGAAAACTCATACCTGTAGGTAGCAGGTATGTGTGCAACAGCAAATTTGACCAGAAACAGAGTCAAAAAAGTGTTATATTAAAAGTGAGTTATACAAGGCAATACCAAAATGGACTCACGCGCACATTGTGCGTGACCAAACTCAACGTACAACCAGAATTACAACCGAAACGAATGGCTAACAGTTCGGTGGTTTTAATGAAGGCATTGCAACGGAACCACGGGGTTACTGGGACACACCGTTTACTGAAACAATGCATAATAGATGGCTTGTCGCCATGAGCCATGGACACGTAAGGTTCGCTAAGGAAGATGTCGTTATATTCTGACAAGTGAAATAAACAGTTCTAAAAACCGGCCAGTTTTGAGTAGCACACGGAGGATCCCTTTATAAATGACACGTATTGCTGCAAAGCATTGAGAGCTTCTACTATTTTTTAATAGACACTATCGTGCTTATAAATCCCAATGTAAAAAGCTTAGGCCAGCATAAATCTGTGGCACTGAGATTTTTTTCTAGCTTTAGGAAAATCCTACAGGGGATGCTATGCCGGACTGCTACCGACTAAAAACCACACGTATCCTACCTATACCTAACAGCCTGCGGTTGGGAGTCACGGGTAAGCCCTCGGAAGGATACCCCAGGACTCCCAACAGACCTACGGGTACCACAGCGGTCTCACCTAGGGAGGAGGAGGGTGGCACTGAAATGCGTCTTACTTACTGCTTATACTTTTTTTTTATTTTAGCTCGCCAAAAAGCCAAGGCGATATCTAGCGATTAAAGGTTACTCTCACAGTTCAAAATACTATAGACAGCAGCCCTAAAGTTGGTGACAATGCTGTGCCTTTTCACGCTCCGCTGGAAGAGCCCGGGCCAGTAAGAGGAGGACAAAGAGCCTTGTAAGCGAGGAGGAAAACGCATGCGCTTCCAAAGCGTTCCATAAGTCACTATTAGTTCGACATGGAAAAGATCTTTTAAATATGCGTGGCTGTATTATTAGCATGAGCATATTAATATTTACTGAATACAAAAATAGGATGAGTCATATTCACAGCAGAACATCAGGTATAATGCCCGCTGAAGAATGTGCAAATTATGCCCAAGTGAGGTGAACGCGTCGCGGGCCGTTACTAATGAATATTTAGGAACAGTTTCTACTCTTGGTTATCAAACAATCAAGAAAACTACTGAGTTGGTAGCAGTAGGTCATTGTAGATTATGGAGAGTCTTGTGTTGACTTTAAAATAGTAAACGAAGGTAGTCTACGCAATATCAGCTCAGAAGAAGTCACATAATATGTATGTACTTTTTTTTTAACGTGAGAGAAAATCCTCATGGATGCTATGCCGGACTCCTACCGACTAAAAAACCTCACGTTACGCCCAACAGCCTATGGTTTGGAGTCCCGGGTAAGCCCTCGGAAGGATGTCCCAGGTTTCCCAACAGACCCATGGCCGCCACTGCGGCCTATCCTAGGGGGTAAATAATAAATATGTAGGTCTGTTGGTAGTCCTGGGACATCCTTCCGAGGGCTTACCCGGGACTCCCAACCATAGGCTGTTGGGCGTAACGTGAGGTTTTTTAGTCGGTAGGAGTCCGGCATAGCATTCATGAGAATTTTCCCTCACGTTTAAAAAAAAGGGGGTAAATATGTATGTACTTACGTGAACGTTCCCTTTTCTTTACGTAGGTAACTATGTACATCCTCATTGCTGATGTGCTGAATTCTTACCGGCTAAAACAATACGGTGCTCTATCTCTGCCTACTGTCAAGAGTCCCGGGTAAGTCCTCAAAAGGATGCCCAAGGATGCACAACATTTCAACTTTGTTAGAGAGATTAATGGACGAGAGTAGGTACATTGAGGAGTTTAATTTGATTGAGCTTTCTTTTCATTTGTATAGCGTGGCAACAAAATTATGTGTGTGATTTTTATTTTATGTTTGGACTACTTTAGACTCTACTCTTATGGATCAAAAATATACCTAGGTACATACATATATACATAATATGGTGACGCCTTTATCCCCGAAGGGGTAGGCAGAGGCATATTACATGCCCACATTTCACCTTTGTATAATTTGTCCCACGTAATAGGTGGTGAGCCGTGTTGCCGTGTTTAAATGGACAGGCGCAGGTTGTGACTGCCTGCTGTTGAAATAAAGCCTTCAACTTAGCTTAACGACTGCCATTTTACTGGCAAACGGGACCAACGGCTTAACGTGCCTTCCGAAGCACGGAAACGCTCAAATAAATGTCACAAAGTGATCACATGGATGGTCACCCATCCATGGACCGGCCATAGTGAAAGTTGCTTACTGCAGTGATCGTTTACAGAACACTGAGTCCGCGGGGCCACGAGCGCTTCCACGACACATAGGTAGCACGAGGTACATAGAATTATAATGTTCCTACATTTGATTATTATGTTCCTTAAGTTTCTCAGTTCCTTAATTTGTGATATTTTATCTCGAACAAATTCTCTTGTCCCAATTTATGATAATTCTTTGCTATAAGCAATATCATTAGCGGTCGGCGTAATAGTTATGTCTCCTTCTTCTATTCCTTCCTATTACTGGACATCGCGTCATTCATATTATTATTTTTAATCCACTTCATCCATGTTTTTTGACCCTTCTTTGGCTCTCCATCCCTCAACATGCAAATTCATTTCTATTTTTGTTTCATGACTTTCATCCCTTATCATCTTCTCATCTTATTGGCTTTTGCCCATTCCAAGACAGGCGGTTTTCTCTCATTTTTCAGTCACTGATGCCGCATTCAAGGTATTATTGGTATTTAAATACTGATATTAAAATTAATAGTGCAATAAAAGTTTAAATTGCGCAAGGACGAACATAAATTGTGTATATTATTAGCGAAAGCGCATTTTTACTACAGGAAAAAATGTGTGAGATAAACCTAACCTGTTTGGGCCAAGTCGGTCAAAAAGTGGAAGTAAGTTTGCACCAATTGTTCGAGGAGAAAGTTTTGTTTATGAGTTTCGCTCTCCAAAACTCAGCTGATTTGCATACAACCGTGTAAGGACGGCCTATTAGCATAATTGCAAAATCTGATAAAAGTATTCTTTTGAATATTATTTTTTAGCAAACGCTTTCATAACGCTTTCGTTTAATACTTAAATAGCGTTTTAATCTGCCATAAAAATTACAGAGAAACATAATTATTACATATCTATATTTACATTATTACTATCTAAACTAAACCTAAATAAAGCCCCCGTGGCATTGTGCCCAAAAGACTATTGAGCGAGAAAACTGCCAGCCCTTGGGTCACCAGTTGACTCTACAAGGCGCTTTTTCAAATTCTTGAAAAATTTTTGCGCATTGGGACCCCGTGGACCTAGGGTCTCGACACCGACTGGACAAAACCGATACGATGAGTCGAGACCCTTATATTTATTAATTTTAATACTTTCAGCCGCTTCCGCTGCTGCACTGGCTTTTAATTTTGTTTTAGGAAGATGGGACGGGGCTAGAGTGTCAACACAAGTTGCATCCCACACCAGGACCCGACCCACCGCCGGGGTATCAAAGTTATACCATCCGGTCTCTTGCCATCGTCCCTGAAAACGCCGTTTGGCTCTAAGAGCGCAAGCACATTATCTGCCATAATAGTTTTAGAATGGCGTCAAATCAAAGCAATTTTTATAGCCTTTCTGCTATTAGCTAAAATTTACCAGTGTCAGAGAAAAAACAAGTAGGTACAAATGATACCCGTTACAAAATGAATCAATGTGTTGTGGTGTCGCAACAAAGCAAAGTCAAAGTCAACATTTTCATTATTTCGTAGAGACAACTTTAACGGCCATTACCTAAATAATCCCCTCCCGTAATAAAATAAAAGAAACAAACCACTAGTTGAACGTGCCGTTTTTCCAGGAGACGCGTAGTAGAAAGAAAATTGGCAAGAAATTTGGCTTATTTTTTATTCACGTATATACCAGACTAGCTGACCCGCGCATCTTCGTTTGCGTGATAAGTGAAGAACCGCTCGACCGATTTTGTGCAAACTTCACATAAACCATCTACTAAATAGTCCGAACAAAGCCTAAACATTTGGTTTGGATAGGTGAGCCCGTTCTTGAGTTATAAAATTACAACGAAAAGTGGCATTGATTTTTATATATATAAGATAGAGCAACTTCACTGCAGCAACCAGGCTATTTCCAGGCTTTCCTGTCCTGCAAATACCTCTCCCCTTCTTTCTTTTTTATATCAAAAGGCATTGTGAACACAACACAGCCTCCCTCCCAAAGTACTTACTAGTTTGTACTATTTATGGACTAGGTACTTAGGTAGCTAACCTGATGATGACACACGCGTTGCGACCTTGGCTTAGGTTATGACCTATTATCAGGTTTTTTTAAGTATTTACTCGCCAAAATGTCATCGCCCGCTTCTTGGAAAGGTCAACGATTAAGGGCCGATCTTCACCGAAAAAGTCATTGACTGCGTGACCCTCAAGTTGACAGCCTACTAATTAATATGCTTCTTCACGCCTCGCTTGAAGAACCTGGGCTAACAGACGCAGGTGATTATGGTAAACGGTAAACAGTTACGATATTATTGAAGTGATAATAGTTATTCTGTGATCTTAAGAAGGTTTTAGCCTTGATTCAGCCGCGCAGTGAAAACTGCATACATTCATTCGATAACCTGACATTTTCCTAAACCGCTGAACAAGATTTTGACAAATCTTGGGGCTGGGACCCTAAATGGATTTCGTTAGATTCACAGAGAACAGTTAGTTCTGCCTGGGATTTCCTTCCGCGGCGTTACCCGGGGCTCCCAACCGTAGCCTGTTAGGTAGGATACGTATGTTTATTACGCGTAGGAGTCTAGGCATAACATTCCTGTAGGATTTAAAAAAAACATGAGAGCAGATTTGGCATTGCTACATTTTTTGACGCTGTCCATCTGTGGGAATATCTTGATAACATGATGACCCTTTTTACATTGAAAGAAAGGAAGAAACTTTTATTATTTGATAGAGGCATATAGGACACAATTAATTGCTTAACCGATATTTTACATGCTTTATTGCATTGTGTGCCTGACGATTGCATCAAAGGGTTGTTGAGCATAATATGCCAGGCGGACGGACGTTGGCGCTGATTTTTGACTGGAACCAATGTTTTGTATGTGCTGCAAATTATTGACAGAGGTCCTCAGTCCAGTTGGTTACCTAATCATGCAAATGTTCTTACTCTGCTTGAAGAACTCGGAGCTGTAGTCGTTAGAAAATATGACCAGGCAGAGAGTTCCAAGTTTCTATAGTTCAGAGATAGGTACGCTGGTTTCCGACAAAGATTTTCTCAACATTATGCAAGTGACAACTATGCTCATGTAGTGCGGAATTGAAATGTAGAACATGGGATTAAATTGAAGATCTCTTCAGAACACTAGCCGTAATAGATTCGCTAGAATGCTACAATCGAGTTCTCTCTTCTCTATTTTCATTTGTTTCTCAATTCTTTCTAATTCTTACGCCTGCCTTCTTGAAAGACTGTCTTCGTACCTAAGTATAAAGCGGGTCATATAATGTCCGTGAAAGATCTTTCAAATCGATCGTCCAAAAATGGGCGTATTAGAAACAACTATTCGAACACCAAAAATGGACATATTGAAGACGACCATTAGGACAGGACAGATTTGGCCAATAATGCCTCGTATACTTTTTAAAGACATAGTCCTAATGGTCGTCTTCAATACTTTTTAGAGTACCGTACTCAAGGGATAAAAACGAAACTCTATTACTGAGACTCTGCTGTTCGTCTGTGTGTCTCCAGGCTGTATCTCATGAACCGTGATAGCTAGAGATTTGAATTTTTCACAGATTATTTATTTTTGTTATCGCTATAACAAGTACGTACGGAAAAAAATTAAAGAAGACTCTTGGGGACTCTCATACAAAAAACTTGATTTTTAACTAATTTTTCGCTGCCTACGGAACCCTTGGCCGGTTGACTCTCACTTGGCCGGTTTTTGCAGGAATGTGGCTCAGTTTTAGACATCGCCAAAGCCATTTACAGTCGTATATTTTCTCCACAATCGCATAACAACTGTGAATTCTTGCTTTCTTTCATCGACGCGAGACGCAGGCGCTCGTCGCGTTTATTATAGTTATTGAGTTTCATTCGAAGAATTACTTTTTAGAGGTTTGCTCTCGTTTCCTATGTCCGTAGATTTTCTTGGACATCTTACAACGCTTTGTTTGGCTTTGGAGCTCTGAGGCGGGTACCTACACTACATTAATACGAAAAACTTAATTCCGAAAGTCACAATCACGAATTTCATAATTCCAAATTTCATTAGTCCGAATGATTCTAAATCCCGAAAGTCAAAAATCCGATGTTTCAAAAATCCTTTTTATTAAAAGTCATAATTTTAAAATTCCGAATGTTTACAATTCCGACTGTCAGAATGCCGAATTTCAAGAAACCGAACCGTTGGATTCCGAATCATTAAAAATCCGCCATATTATAAATACGAACTCCGATTATCAAAAATCCGAAATATCATAAATACGAAGGGTGAATGACGTTTCCACCCGTTCCTGTTTTAACCCGAAAACTTATCATTAAAGACGATTATTTATGTTCCCGATTCCACCCGTTTTTTTAATAAAGTATAGTCAAGTCTAACTACCGAAAATATTATTTTCAAGTGAGTAAAGGCAAACGACAAAACAAAAAAAAAACACGAAAGCTAAGGCGGGAGCTCCGCTCCCCTTCGCTCCCCTTCGCTCCCGCCTTAGCCTTCTAACCTAACCTATCCGAGTCGGGGTACTCTGAGTCGGGGTGTTAACCATTCACTTATTATGGTTAACACCTCGACTCGTATAGGTTAGGTTAGAAGGCTAAGGCGAAAACGAAGCGGAGCGGAGCTCCGGCCTTAGCCGTCGTGGTAATTTTTTTTGTTTTGTCGTTTGCCTTCCACTCACTTGGAAATAATATCTTCGGTTTTGAGACTTGATCGTACTTTATTAAAAAAACTTAAATAGTGAATTTTCGGATATTTGAAATTCTGAATAATGTTTTTCGGGAAAATAACAGTCCGGTCTTTTGATTATTCGTACTAATGAAATTAGAAAAAATAAAAATTCGCACTTATGACTTTCGGATAAATGAATATCGTCCTTTTGAATATTCGGAGCTTTGTTTCTTAGGAATTATAATCTTCGGAATTTTGAACATCGGAATATTTAAATTCGGAAAAACATATTTCGGAATTTTTGGGTGTTCCCCTCTGAGGCTTATGTTCTGGTGAAATTAACCCAAAATACCTCTAGACACAGAACGGTGCCAAGGAGCGTCAGTGAGTATTTCCAGTGCCAACTTCACAGAATTCCCCCTAGATGACGTCGCAGTGGTAGCCAAGGTCGGTTGGTAGTCCTGGGGTCATCCTTCCGAGGACTTACCCGGGCTCCTAACCGTAGGCATTAGGAAGGAATCGTGTGGTTTTTAGTCGGTAGGAGTCTGGCATAGCTTCCCTATAGAAATTTACTCACAGTAAAAAAAGCCCAAATAAAAAAAAATTAAAACCCAAATCAACACAGACACTTACCAGAAAAGATAGGTAATTTTGTTTTCTGATTTCTGTGGCCAACACGATCAGGCGCTGGGCGACTCTCACAAGAGATCATACCTCGCCAGCATGGATGATCCGTATAGGATAGTCCGCATACGATAGTCCGTATACGATAGTTCGTATACGAGAGTCCGTATATGTATAACTGTACGAAAATCGTCTAGAATAGGCATTGCTTCTTTCTACATAATAAAAAAAACTGTAGTATATTCTAACATGAATTTTGGAAGGGACCGGACTGAGTTTCTTGGGGTGTTCTTCTCAGTCTGTAGCATTTCCGAACCCCCCCGGTAGAGTCACAAAAATTTTGACAAACCTAAATTTTTTTTTTAATATCTTAGGGAAAAAAATATTTTATTTTATTTAGGGTGTGGAGTCAATCGAGTTTAACAATTACAAAAAATGCATAGCTTGTGGACTAAGGTTTAAATTTCAAGATGTAAATACTTTTATTTTTATGTAAGTACGTGAAATATGTTTTAAAAAAAGTTGTAAGTAATCAGAAAAGAGATTTGTATATCTGAACTTATTAGAACTTACAATTACGACCCTATCTATTCCTTATTTCTCACAATCATTGACACTAACCAAACTTATACAACCGGTAAGTATTTAAATATTTTACAGGTTTTTTTTTTTTTTATATTCAGCTCGCCAAATTGACGTCGCCACCAGCCTGATGGTAAGAAAGCAGTGGCGCATCTAGCGATTGGGGGCCACTTCAGACAGCGGTCCTCAAGTTGGCGGCCCTGTGATGTGCCTCTTCACGCTCCTCTTGAAGAACCCGGGATTAGGGTAACCCAGGTAGCGCTTATCACTTATCACTGAATTATTTTTAAATTAATTTATTTTTTTACTTATAAGTAGGCACTACCTCGGTAGATATCTACTTAATATTTTATTATTTTACTGACATTATTTGTTTGGCTCTTAATTTTTAATTTTTAAAGATGTTTTTTTTATTTATTCATCAATCTTTGGTTCAAGAAAATAATTGTTGAGAGCAAAACGTTTACTTGAAGGGGTGCATGTGCATAGACAAGACCTCCCCTTGCAAGGTTTGTTGGGTCCCAGATCTTAGGATTGTGGGACCTTTTTATGATGAACACATTTTACAAAAACCGGCCAAGTGCGAGTCGGACTTGCAGACGATGAGTTCCATACCGAAAAACGGATGGGTGGAAGTAAAAGCGACGGGAAACATTATATCACATATTAACACCTCTTTCCTTCTCACTCTCATGTGACGCAAACGAAGATATGCGGTTCAGCTCTAATGAATACAAGCCACGCGACGCGACGGGAATAAGCGCGACGGGGGTAAATGCAACGGGAAACATTTTAATACTCGAAATATTAATACCATACCTCTCTCATTCTCACTCTCTTGTGACGCAAACGAAGTTGCGCGGGTCAGCTAGTTCACTAATATACCAGATAGAGCAACTTCACTGCAGCAAGCAGGCTATTTCCAGGCGTTCCTGTCCAGCAAATACCTCTCCACTTCTATCTTTTTTCTATCAAAAGGCATTGTGAACACAACACAGCCTCCCTCCCAAAGTACTTACTAGTTTGTACTACTTATGGACTAGGTACTTAGGTAGCTAACCTGATGATGATACACTCGTTGCCGACCCTGGCTCAGGTTGTGACCTATTATCAGGTTTTTTATCGCCCGCTTCTTGGAAAGGTCAACGATTAAGGGCCGATCTTAACCGAAAGGACATTGACTGCGTGACCCTCAAGTTGACAGCCTATTAATTAATATGCCTGCTCACGCCTCGCTTGAAGAACCTGGGCTCATAGACGCAGGTGATTATGGTAAACGGTAAACAGTTACGATATTATTGAAGTGATAATAGTTATTCTGTAACGAAAGTTGAAACCTTGATTCGCCGCGCAGTGAAAACCTAACTGAATACTTTAGTTTGTTAACCTGATCTTTTCCTAAACCGCTTAACATGATTTTGACAAATCTTGGGGCTGGGACCCTAAATGGATTTCGTTAGATTCACAGAGACCAGTTAGTCCTGGGGTATCCTTCCAAGGGCTTACCTGGGTCTCCCAACCGTAGCCTGTTAGGTTGGATACGTATGTTTATTAGTCGGTATGAGTCTAGGCATAACATTCCTGTAGGATTTAAAAAAAACATGAGACCTACATGTTTTATTGCATTGTGTGGCTCACGATTGCATCAAAGGGTTGTTCAGTTGAGCATAATATGCCAGGCGGACGGACGTTGACGCTGATTTTGACTGGAACCAATGTTTTGTATGTGGTGCAAATTATTGACAGTGGTCTTCAGTCCAGTTGGTTGCCTAATCATGCGCATGTTCTTACTCTGCTTGAAGAACTCGCAGTGATAATATGACGAGTCAGAGAGTTCCAAGTTTGTATGGTTCAGAGAAACGATATTTGGAATCGCTTAAATCTGATGAAGATTTTCTCAACTTTATGCAAGTCGTGGCACCTATGCCCGGCTCATGTTGTTGAAAAAGAGAAGGTGGGATTAAATTGAAAAGCTCTTTAAAACACTCGACGTAATAGATTTGCTAGAATGCTACAATCGAGTTCTCTCTTCTCTATTTTTATTTATTTCTCAAGTCCTTCTAATTCTAACGCCTACCTTCTTGAAAGACTGTCTTCGTAAGTATAAAGCGGGTCATATAATGTCCGTGAAAGATCTCTCATGAATATCGGCGAGACACTTTTGGCGCACATTCCAAAAATGGGCGTGTTCTAAAAACAACTATTCGAACACCAAAAATGGACACATTGAAGACGACCATTAATTAGGACAGGACAGATTTGGCCAATAATGTCTCGTATACTTTTTAAAGGCATAGTCCTAATGGTCGTCTTCAATATGTACTTTTTAGAGTTCCGTTCTCAAGGGATAAAAACGAAACTCTATTACTGAGACTCTGCTGTTCGTCTGTGTGTCTCCAGGCTGTATCTCATGAACCGTGATAGCTAGAGATTTGAATTTTTCACAGATTATTTATTTTTGTTATCGCTATAACAAGTACGTACGGAGAAAATTAAAGAAGACTCTTGGGGACTCTCATACAAAAAACTTGATTTTTAACTAATTTTTCGCTGCCTACGGAACCCTTGGCCGGTTGACTCTCACTTGGCCGGTTTTTGCAGGAATGTGGCTCAGTTTTAGACATCGCCAAAGCCATTTACAGTCGTACATTTTCTCCACAATCGCATAACAACTGTGAATTCTTGCTTTCTTTCATCGAGGCGAGACGCAGGCGCTCCTCGCGTTTATTATAGTTATTGAGTTTCATTCGAAGAATTACTTTTTAGAGGTTTGCTCTTGTTTCCTATTTCCGTAGTTTTTCTTGAACAAACTTTATAGGAGGTCTGAGGCTCCTGTTTTGGTAAAATTAATAGGTCCTAAAACACCTCTGTTTTACCCGGGGCTCCCAACCATAGACTGTTGGGCGTTACGTGAAGGTTTTCAGTCGGTAGGAGTCCGGCATAGCATCCATGAGGATTTTCCCTCACGTAAACAAAAAACAAAAAAAAGGGGCAGAACGGTGCCAAAGGGCTCTAGCACAAATTAGATTTAGTATGTAGGTTTCCAGCTGTACCATCTTTAATTTGTGGTTCTAGTGAATATTCCCAGTGCCAATACGATGGACGACTCTCACAAAAGATCATACCTCGCCAGCAGAGATAGTCAGTAAGCGGAGATCTCCTTGTAAAAAAATAAGGGAGGATCTACGGCTTGTGAAACTTTTATTTATCCATCGATCCTTCCCAATGGCAATGGAATGAGCCTATGAGTTCTACGAACAACTTTTTGTACGTTCTTAGGGAGATACGTGGTAAAGAATAGTAAGTACATGCAACTGTCGGAAAATCGTCTAGACTAGAGTGTGGAGTCAATCAAGTATAAAAATTACCTTCAAAAATGTAGTGTGGAGTAAGCAGGTTAAGTCTTTCAAGATGTACCTAAGTAGGTACTTATTTTTACGTGAAATATGTTTAAAAAGTTGTAAGTAATCAGAAAAGAGATTTGTAGATTTGAACTTATTAGAACTTATAATTACGACCCAATCTATCCTTAATTTTTTGACATCATACCCATACAAGCGATATTTAAATATTTTACACATAGGGCTTAATACTGAATTATTTTTAAATTAATTTATTTTTTTACTCAGATGTACTTAATATTTTATTATTTTTCAGATATTATTTGTTTGGCTTTTTTGTTGAAGAAAATAATAAATTGTTAAGAGCAAATAGTTTACTTGAATTGAAGGGAAAATAGTGTCCGTTCTAAATGTAGAATGTAGAATTGAAGCGCTCGTGGCCCCGCGGACTCAGTGTTCTGTAAACGATCACTGCAGTAAGTAATATTTACTATGGCCGGTCCATGGATGGGTGACCACCACGTGGACCACTTTGTGACATTTATTTACGAGCGTTTCCGTGCTTCGGAAGGCACGATAAGCCGTTGGTCCCGGTTGTCAGTAAAACGACAGTCGTTAAGCCAAGTTGAAGGCCTTACGGGCGGCTTGAAAAATTTCAACTGTGGGTCGTCACAACCTGCGGCCGGGTCGGCAGCGCGTGTGTAGCGCCTCTGGTGTTGCAAACGTCTATAGGCTACGGTTACCAACCTTCCGGTGGGCCGTAAGCTTGTCTGCCACCTAAGTAGTATAAAAAAAATGTAGGAATAAACATGCATAAGTTACAGGTACGGCCCTTGTAAGGCTTGGATTGGGTCCCAGGTTTTAGGACTGTGGGACCTTTATACATATGATTAACACTAAGTAAGTATATTTTATTTAAAGAAAATCGAAAATCAGACACTAGGTACCTACCTGCATCTAAATATCTTTTATAATATCTTTGACATACATTTTTATTACAAGCACTGAGAGGAAAACTTTTTCTGGGACAAATAATTTAAAACAAACTTACCAACAATAGAAGTGCATGTCTCGCCATGTTAGAAAATAATACCGTAGTCATTGTACACAACACAAGATGAAAGTAGCACAATCACGTTAACATTGACAAAATTCAACTAAATTACCGAAAAAAAAGGAAAAATTATTTTGTAGAATGAACTTTCGAATTGGCGCGCCTGCGTGTGTAATGGCGCGATGTATTTTTTTTTTGAGGCTAAGGCGCACGGTGCGTACGGCCTGCGCGTTCGGAAGTGATGCACTGTTGCTTCTAGCGGGACACGGAGAGAACGGGAAATCGAAACTAGCGGAGAGAGGATACTACATAGAGCTGTTAATATTGTTTTAGGTATCAAGTTTGTAAGTATTTATGAAAACTAATAAAAAAAGCCACGCTTTGTTCAATTTCTATAAATTATGATTTTGCGGGTTCAGTAACTAACAACGTATTCTTAATATAATTATTTAGTCTCGGTATTTTTCATTTATTCGTCTTTACTTGATTATTTCGTAATAGAACAATCTACTACTACCTTTTTTTTTTTTTTTATGATATAACTCAAATGTCATCTCATAACAATTACAATCTTGCCTTGAGGCTAATAAGTAATTTAGATTTAACTTATTTTACTAAAGCTTACAGAGTAAAGAATGTGTCCATCGGCACTTTTCTTATTGTCTCTAATTAGAATAGAAAGTAAGTCACTTTGTTCTTGTGTTCTTCAAGTATAGCACTCAGGCACTACTTTACATTAATTTCACTAAACTAGATCAAAAGGCTTAGTCCTTTTCAGTCTCCTTAAAATGTCCGTGGTGTCAAGAAGCTGGATTGCCTCGACATTCACATGTTTTAGAAGTCTTTGTTCGTGAGCTTCGGCATATTTTTTTATAACCTTTGTAACAAGGTCCACTCCTAAGTCCCGGTGGATGTCCTTATTTCTAATGTACCAGGGAGCATTTATTATACTCCGAAGTACTTTATTTTGGAATCTTTGAATTATCTCAACATTGGTGCGTTTTGTACAGCCCCAAAGTTGAATACCATATGCCCATACAGGCATAAGTACTTGTTTGTACAGAAGTACCTTTTTGTATACTGATAATGTTGAATGTCTGCCGAGTAGCCAGTACATTTTCCTGAAGCGTAAATCTAACTCCTGGCGTTTCTTTTTGACGTGTGCCTTCCAGCGTAGTTTTGCGTCAAGCGTCATACCCAGGTATTTTGCCGTATTTTCATATGGTACTATTTTACCGTTAATGTATACCGGTGTATAGTTAGGTTTTTTGTTTGTGAAGTCTATGTGAGTCGATTTGGACTCATTTAGTTTAATTCTCCATTTTTTTGTCCAGGCAGTGATGGTGTTGACGGCCGATTGAAGTTTCTCAATGGCTTTTTTGTGAGTGGCACCTGTTGCCATGATGTCATCTGCGAAGGTTGCAATAAAATTGTTTTTTATTTCTGGAATATCGCAGGTGTACAATAGGTACAAGATAGGGCCAAGTACACTTCCCTGTGGTACTCCAGCTTTTATTTGTTTGAGACTAGAATAAGCTTCTTCTTGTCTTACTCTGAATGTCCTCTCTGTTAGGTATGATTCTAAAATATCTGCAAATTGTTATGGTAGCAGTTTGCTGAGCTTATGAATAAGGCCTCTATGCCACACCTTATCAAATGCCTGTGCTATGTCTAGGAATACTGTAGAACAGACTTTTTTTTCCTCTAATGCGTTTTCAATGACGTTGGTGATTCTGTGAACTTGGTCTATCGTGGAGTGTTTTTCTCTAAAGCCAAATTGATAATTGGGAATTAGTTTTCTTTCTTCTATTATAGGCTTAAGACGTCTCAGAAGAAGCTTTTCAAATAGTTTTGAAATGATTGGCAGCAGTGATATTGGTCTGTATGATGATACATTTTGAGGAGATTTTCCTGGTTTGGGGATCATTATAACTTCAGCAACTTTCCAGATACTAGGCACATGTTTTAGCCGGAATGTGGCGTTTATAAGGGTTGTAAGTTTAACTATGGCTTTACGAGGAAGGTTTTGAAGGACTTCGCCAGTGATAAGATCGTATCCGGGCGATTTCTTATTAGCCAAGTTTTTGATAATATTATTGACTTCTTTTGTAGTAACTAGTTTTATTTCCAAGTAATCATGGCAAATGACATCGGATGTTATGTTATCATAGCTTCCCTCGTCGTTAGTGCGAAATATTTGTTGTAGGTGTTCTGCAAATATAGTTGCTACTACTACCTACTACTAAAATAAATAACTCCAAATAGGTGCGCTCAAGAGTTACCCAGGACCAGGAAAGTAATGATAGAAAATGAAGGAGTTTTGAAATTGAAACGCGCACACGTCTGACTGCTCTTCCACTTAATCCCACTTTGTACGATTCCGAACAACACGTGGAGACAGAGGTTAACCAGCCTCACACGTCAACTGAATTGTAACTCAAACCAAGTGGCCTGTCTAGTCATTCTCAAGGTACCTCAAAACTTGATATTACCTACAGGCGCAGATTTTTAGGTTATTAACTCGAGTGCCGACTGTGACGGCAGCCCTTAATTATTTGAAGCTGGCTGCAAGAATTAGCCATTTATTTTACGTGTGGAAATCCTCACAGATGTAATGCCAAATTCGAACCAACTTAGACCACACGGTCTCTACCTATCTGTCTAGCGCCATGCGCCTTGGCTGCAAATAATCAGTTACGACTTGGCCTTTTCGTTTCCAGCTTTGATGAATTCCACTGCCTCGAAGTCTTCTAACTCCGTTAGGAGACCGGCGCCAACTATTGTTCAAAAGGTTGCTCAAAAACTAAACACGACCATATTGTATTATATTTTTCTTCGACAGCAGCTCTATACATATAGTTCACCAGTGATAGACATCTGTTTTTTTTTTGTTGGAAATCGTTGAGACTACGACGCGCTGAGACGAGCACTCAATGTTCTAACAAGATCCGACATAATTACAGTACCTTAGATAAAAAAGTTTTTTACCTTTTTTATTTAGAGATCTTCAAAACTAGTTAGTGTTATGAACTTATGACCATGGGATTCTATCAATTTCTCAACTGCTTCGAAGGTGCAGTGGTAGAGTATCCAACTGCGGTGCTGGTGTCCCGTTTCAAGTCCTGGGTTGAACCCATAATTTAACACACAGCTCAGGGCTAGATGACGTTGTAAAAAATGTTCCACACTAGGTATTTAACGTTTATTTATTTAAATAGCTAGAGATGGAGCAACATTCCTAACTGTGAATGTGTCGCCTTAAACTAAATGTTTAGTCGGCTGTATTTTTAAAAGACCTGTCTAACTGGCAAATATTTTAAATAACCAGCCAAGTGTGAATTAGAGAATCTTGCACGGGGGTTCCGTACCAAAAATGGCCTAAAAATTACGTTTTGGTTGCTTGGGAACCCCTTTATTTTTTTAAATTCTGTAGCTTGAACAAGAAAGCCGCTATCAACTGTGAAAGTAAGGAACTCCGAAAGTTGAAAAACAGCCGAAAACCAACCGAGTTTGAAGCGTTTGTGGCCCCGCGGACTCAGTGTTCTGTAAACGATCATTGCAGTAAGCAACATTTATGATGACCAGTCACGGATGGGTGACCACCACCTGACACTTCGTGACATTTATTTCCGAGCGTTTTCGAGCTTCGGAAGGCACGTTAAACCGTTGATCTCGGTTGTCAGTAATGGGCGGCTTGAAAATTTTCAACAGTGGGTCGTCCGTCAGCGTCACAACCTTCACCCGGGTCGGCAGAACCAAACGCACCAGAAGCGCTACACATGCGTGTAGCGCTTATGGTGCGTTTGCCAGGTTCCTAAGCTACGGTAACCAACCATTAGGTGGGCCGAAAGCTTCTCTGCTAAATCAGTAGAATAAAAAAGGCGATGTGTAAAGAAATATTTATTTATTTACAAATATAATCCACAAATCATCACTTCAACCATCTTATTATATACACGTTACATAGTCCATGGGATACAATCCTTCCCACACGCTGTATCTGTCCTCGAACAGGTCCTGTTTGACGGAGAACTCCTTGTCAATGCGGAGGTAGTTGGTACGGCGCGGTGTGAAGCGCGGCCAGCGGAGCGAGGACAGCTCGGGGGTGTCGCCGAGGGGGTTCGGGTCTCTGCACACGGGGGACAAATAATGACTGAAGGCATTTGGGAAAACTGAAGCATGGAGATCATTCCACAACCTAAGCGTGCGCGGAAGAAAGCCGCTATCGGAGCCTACTGAGCTCGAACGCTCCGGACGCAAGGTGTGTGGATGAACACCCTGTCTATGACGAGTGGTGCGATGATGGAAAGCTTATGTGGGCATCATATCAAGCAAAAGCTGACGTGGGCATCATATCAAGCAATTCCTCAGAACTCAATCCATTGTAGAGGCGCTAGAATACAGGAGACAATAGTCCTGTAATAAACTACCTGTAAGTACAGGATCATTAAGTAGGTAGGTACTATAAACGTTAAGTCATTCAATCTTTCAAACTAAGTTTCTGTCTTAGCACAGAGTCGTGTAGAATACCGGTGATAACCAGTTATCAATAGACACTCACCCGTATCGCATGAAGTTGTACCAGATGGCAGTCATCTTGTCCACCATCTGCGAGTCCAGCGAGTTCGATACCGGCAGGGAGGGAAAGGTCTTGCTCACATTGAACAGATAGATCAGGTCGTCGTGGTGGGCAGCACCTGTGAAGGAATGGAAATAAAGTCGCAAAGTACGTTAAGAACGTTAATATTAATGGTTTTGATTCCACATTTATTGCCAGATTTATAATGCAGTTGGTAGAGCCGGAGAGAAAGAGCCTGGCAATAAAACTCACGGCCACCCTTTATAGACATTACGGCTGGTAACCAGCTATGAGTAGCTTAGTAAAAAACAAAGAAGAGAATCGATTTGAATTATTGAAGGGAACATTTATCAATATGCAATCATACAGTAACACCCTCTTCCAGGCGTCATTCACCATTTTAATTTTTTCCCACGTAAAAGTTGATCATGTGTTGAAATTCACACGCTTTTGCTGCTTTCGTCGAAAAATTTTCACATGTTACTGGAAACTGGGACCAAAGGCTTACCGTGCCACAAAGTGGTGACGGCTTTGTGGCACGGTAAGCCTCTCTAAGCCTATCACGGGACTAACCATGGCGTTCTCACTGAATCGTTCGCTGAGTCAGCTGAGCTACGAGCGCTAATTCTCGGATTTACCCGACTGCCGAAGAAAGGAGCTCTAGCTCTACTGATAGTGCCAAGCGGAAGTGTCATGGGAAAGGCACGGCCAGAGTTGATTTTAGTCAGAATACTGCTGGCCAAAGCACTCCTACCTGCTCCTGCTCTGCTGGATTCTCAAAAAAAATGTTAAAATGGATAGTTTATATAGATTCTTTAAAACTGTAAATAGAGCAAAAAAAGAATAACCCGCTGAGTTTCTTGCCAGGGCACCGATTCTCGCTTCACACGACATGAATGCGTGGACGGAAATCGGCGGGTGACGTCTTCTCAGGTGGGTCGCGTTGTGAACTGGTGGTAGATTTTGTTTTATATTCTGGACGTTTTACAAGCGCATCTGTATAATGCCTGCCTAAGTGAAATAAATAAAAATTTGATTAATTTGATTTTGTACCAAAGTTGCCAAAGTTCGTTCTAGCAAAGGTTAAGTGGTTACCCGCAACCACACGTAACATAATCAAATAGTCTATAAGTACTGATATTTACCTATTGGTCTATGAGTAACTGGATCCACGTAGTGACTGCTGTTGCCAATGTAACCAAACTCGTAGTGGTACACCGGCTCTGAGGAGTGACGCGCCATGAGGTTCACCAACCTGTGGACAATAGGAACAAAATCTATATTAATAAAACTACAACATATGCTTCTCGCGAGTTCTGAAGTGAAGACCATGACTTTGTGAACGTGGGGTGGGAAGACCACCCTGCCAGACGAAGCGACGACCTAGAAAAGTTCGCAGGCTAAATTGGGAAAGGCCTTCCAACAGTGGACTGCTATAAGCTGATTTGGTTGATTTGCTTCCCAACTCCAACCAAGAAAATTTCAACAGTATAGAGCTATCACCTTTCATGAGATACTGCCTGTGCCTGACTGAGCCTGTGTGAGACAGACAGACGGGGTCTCAGTAACAGGGTCCCGTTTTTCACGTTGTGCAAAGATAATAGTATTACATACACATAGGTAACTCCCTACCCCCCACTGAGCAAGCTTCCCCACCCCCGCCACACGCGTCATATTGTTGAAGGGTAATTTGACGGAACATTTGCTTAACCCTAGTGGTCACACACATTCAAGCTCTGTATAAACATAAAGTGTTTTTAATGTAGGTGACAGAATTGAAAATTAATCATTTGTATGGAGTTTCCGCCCTGAGCCTTGGGTACGAAACCTAAAAACATGATTCATATTTACAATTTCTTACCTATGAACACCGAACCCAATAACAGCATCAGAGTACAGCTTCCCCAGCCCATCAGCCGTAGCGGTGTCGTTCGCTATATCCTTGCCGCCCAGGTACGCCTGCTTCAGTCTGTCGGCTTGAGGGTCAGTGTTACCTGACAGGTGGAAGGAGATCGGAGCGACGTGATGCCAGGAGTCTCGCATTTGGGTGAAGAGTGTTTCGTTTTTTAAGACATCTAAATGAAAATGAAACATTAATTTTAGAATACATAGAGTTGCGCGTTTTTTACTACCATTTGCATTAGTTTCCGTATCCTAAAGGTAAAAACGGTAGCTTATTACGGAGACTTTGCTGTCCGTCTGTGTGTCTGTGTGCCTGTCACGAGGATGTATCTCATAAACCATGTATTTTTTTATTTAAAATTTTATGCACAAATTCATACAAAGGTGGAGTAATACCATAGGCGTTTTCTACCAGTCGACCTTTGGGTGATAAATAGGTTAGAGGAAGGTGCTCCAGGTTGATATTGAGACATTTTAATGGTACTCTCTTTGTAGTGTAAATTATATAAACACGTGCGTTCAGCCCAGTTCCACTGCACTCGTTCATGATTCCTAGTCAGTTGAAATTATTTCATAGATGATGTATTTCTTAGTACGGACCTGTTCATGAAAAGATACTTCGTGTACAGTTTCGTGTTCGTGCAACAATTTAAGATACCTACAGCGTGCAACAATTTTGGTTCATAAGGCCTTTGGTTTTGCAAACGTTCATAGGCTAAGGTGACCACTGTCCATCAGGCGGGGCTGTAAGCTTGTCTGTCAGCTTAATACTGTAAAAAATAGTAAGCACTAGCACTTTTTTTCCATTATGTAACCTACCGAAAGCTTTCTTAAAGAACTCGTCCTGCGTCTGGCTGATGATGAAGGGCACCGACGTGAGGTCCCCGTTACAGAGCGCGTCGCGCGGCTGCTGCGCCAGGAACCGCTCCTGCCCGAACTCTAACTCTTGGATCGGTAGCCATAGGAGGACGGGGTCTCGACCGAATTCCTGTAAAAATGAATGTTTATTACTCTTTCAGCAAATGAAACTTTCCAATTTCCAAAGGGCAGCAATCTAGTTTGTTCCAATACATTTTCTTCGGACCATCAATTTTAGGATCAATGAATCAGTGATAAATTGAGTCTTATCAATTGATCAAATGTACGTCTATACACGACTCTTTCATCTGTGTAGCGTGAAGAGGCACGGCTTACATTCGCCAACTTGAAGACCACTGCCAATGGTCTTGTAGAGGTCGCCATGGCACTCCTGGGGTATCCTTCCGAGGGCTTACCCGGGGCTCCCAACCGCAGGCACTAAGTAGGTTTTTTTTTCTCGTGTGGAAATCCTCATGGATGTTATGTCGGACTTCTGCCAAGTCCCGGGTATGCCCTCGGAAGGATAACTCCAAGGCTCCCGACAGACTCTGTCTACCAGCAGTCTTTTTCTTAGGGTTTGGGTTTCATCCCACTTCTTAGGGGGTTTGGGGTGCTATTCCGCTTCTTGGAGGGGGATACAATCCCACTTCTTCGAGGGGTGAAGAGACACTCCAACGTCTTGGCCTGCTCTGTAAGACCGTAGGCAGTAGGTAGGGAAGGAGTGGTTTTTAGACGATAAGAGTTCGGCATAGCATCTATGTAGGATTTTCCTCAAAAAAAGATGTTGCCATGGCTTTCTATTTGGCAGGCGGTGTCATTTTGGAGGCTATAAAAACTCTACCATAAGGACCGAGGATTTTTAAACACCGTTAGCATTGAGCATTCTAATAATCAAGTCGTGTACTCACAAACATACGGTTGCGAGAATCCCCTATCTCCTTAGAAGTCTTCGTTTTGAGGCAGTCGATGATAGCTTTGGAGGTGTCGGTGGGACAGTCGAGCAGCTCCGCCTGTCGCACGGCCAGGTGGCGCTGGTGGCGCGGGATCACGATCTGCGAGATCGGGGAGCCGCTCATTGAGATCGCGCGGTGGAACAGACCTGCCAGACATGTATAGTTGGTAAGTTTGCTGATGGAGGAGACGACCTCTGGAGTGGAAATGACTTGTCAAACTTGAAGTACGACACTTCCAGGCTACACGATCATTTCACCCCTACGCCCTGCTATTGGGGCGTGGTCTTACCAGCCATGTGCGCGAGCTCTTTCTGGCGCGCATTTTCTTGACTTTCCTAATTCGTAGCAGCTTTGCCATCTTGGCGCTAAATTCCCGTAAGATACGGCACGATTAAAGCATGAGTTTCTACTGATGGGCCCATGGGGAAGTGGGAAAAGGTCAGACTACAATGTGCTGATTTAATTGATTGCTGTTTTCATTAAGCTTAAGGACCTCACGCTTATCTATTCTGAAATCTAGTTAAAGTTTTAATATTGAAGTTCTCAAGCAGTTACCTTTCGACATAGGTGAGATGGTGTGCAGCGTGACGCTGAAGGAGCCCGCGCTGTACCCGGCGATGGTGACCAGGCCGGGGTCTCCTCCGAACGCGGCGATGTTCCTCTGCACCCACCTGAGAGCCACCACCTGGTCCTTGAAGCCGTTGTTACCGGGGGCATACTTGTCTCCAGTGCTGAGGAAACCTGGGAGACGATCATATTACAGGTAATAAATTTGAAAATTAAAAAAGTGCCAACACTGGGGCTTTTAGGGGGGGTTCTAACCCTCCCTTAAGCCCACACATGGCACTACACTACTATCAAATCAACAGTAAACCAATTTCAGATCATTGGACTTGTGAATTTTAGTGATATCCCTTCATCAAATGGGAAATAATCTGATGCTCTTAAAAATGTAGGTACCTACTCGTACTTATAGCTAAAAACAATCAGCTTTTCACGCAACAGGCAGACAGATACAAAGGTTAAACTTATAACACCTCTCGATTGTCATCCCGAATTTCTTTTATACCACTAAGGTGGCAGACAGGCTTATGGCCCATTTGATGGATATATGACTTCATAGGCGCTACACTCGCGCTGCCTTGATTAAAAAAACTCACCCAGAGTCCCTAGCCTGTAGTTAATGGTAACCAGCACGATATCCCTGTCGAGGAGGTGCTGGGGCCCGGCCATGTCACCTGACGCTGTATAAAATCCACCAGCGTGTATGTACACTACCACCGGCAATTTCTTCTTGCTGTGCAAAAAAGAGTATTGAGCGTTTAATACCTACGTCACTCCCAAAAATTACAAAATTGACAATGCCGATTCTATCTCAAAAGTTAGGACTTGGGTTCTAAAGAGGAACGATAACAAAAAATAGAAGTCTTGAAGAGAGAGAAACCCAACACACCCTCGATTCGGCGATCCTAACGCACAGCAGTCAACGATAACCTCAACTAGTTGTAACGGTGTAATCACCAATCGTACTGCTCAAGGAAAGGAGTATGGGAGAGGTTCTAGGTGTCATTACCCTTCAGATTGATAGTAATGCTAGAGCAATACTCCAATACTAGCAATTTACAACTTGACAATTATAAGTCAACGCGTATTTCGCTTCACACACGAAATATTTTCAAGACTGCTTGGCAGTAAATCCTGCAAGCTGATTTCGGATGATCCAATTAGCGGGCACAAATCAAGGGTCTGGGGTTTTCTCTCCCTCTCCTCTTTCATGGATTTGCACCATGTAACTGTTGATTCCATTGAAGTAATTTAAGGCAAAGATAAGATGAATTATGTCCTTACTGATCAGGGGTGTACACGTTGAGCCGCAAGCAATCCTCATCCATTGCATAACCTTTGCCCACCGGCTGCGGACAAGCGGGACCATCTTGTGTTGCATCCACTTCAGTAGAATAGTTCTCAATGCTGACCGGTGGCTGAAAGAGAAAGGGCATTATAAAAGGACAATTAGACATACTTAGACCGACAGAATGCCTGACGCCAACTTATTTATCATCAGAAAGAAAAACCTGTCCCATATAAAAACAGTAGTCACATAGCAGAACTTCGACAATGCCAATAGGTTGTGGAGTTCAGATGGCATGCATGGGAGTCGTTTCGCTATCAAAGTTCAGGCCCATCGCAGTAAAACTGGAAAGCCGACCCCAACTGGGTTGGGAAAAGGCCTGAAGGATGATGATGTAATCAGACGTATGTACATGCCATGCCTCGAAAGGGTAGACAAATTCGTGCCTTACGCCCCCATTTACCTTCAAGTTTTTGTCCGACGTAATTGTCGGTGAGTCTATTGCCACGTTCAAATGAACAGGCGCTGGTGGTGACGACCGTCTGCTGAAAATTTTCAAGTCGCTCTTAAGGCCTTTATCTTGTCTTAATGACTGCCATGAGGGTTTTGGCTTTTAGCTAGATTCAAAATTTAGCTCATATTTTTAATATGTCGATTGTCAATCAGAAAGACAGAGAGAGCAGAAAGCATGTGATAACATAAAAATATACAAATTTAGAACAGACTGGTTCCTTCCAGCTAATCCTACTGGACCTCTCATACCAACGCATCCCGGGAGCGTAAATTAGTGCATTACCTGAAACCTCAATTCTCCAACAGGTGGTTCAGCGTACCGTATCCCTCGGTACGCCTGGATGGGTCTGCCTCGACGTGAGACCATCCACGACCCTCTGAAGGTGCCTGCTTCACTCCGAGTCACGGGCGCGTTGCCTGTATCTAGCGCTGTAAAACAGACGTCTTTCAACATGAAACGGTAACGTTGCGCAGTCACGTCAGACTTTGTGTAGGACGGATAAATTTACGACTAATGCACTGTACGACTTTTTTGTAGGACGTGTGCGTTTATGACAATCAATGCAGTCTTCATCAATCATTTTAATCGGGCCTCTGATTATCGGAAGTGAATTTTCACCGCAAGTCGTGTCGTTCACAGGTCACATAACGAACCACCAGCAAGGAACTTATACTTCTAGAGTTCTAAGGAGTTCTAAGGAAGTTATACTTTTATTTAGTGTTCTAGAGTTCTAAGTTAGAAGTATAAGTTCCTTGACCACCAGTCATAGCGTAATGGGTTCCGGAGACGGTCAATGCGACTTGACAAGTCTGTTTAAAAGTGAATGAAAGTAGCTTCTTGCAAGCACGAGTGTGTGCATCGACGCGTATGTACACATGAAATTTGTCAAATCGGTTGTTCGTCTCCGTAGCCCATAGAAGTTTCAACGGAACTCAAGAATCCTTTAGAACACTAAGCCAGCGGGGCTACAAAATCTTCATAATCGTCACTATAGCACTTTTTATACACTATCAATCCGTGAAATAATTACCTGCAGGTCCATTTTCATATAGCTGATGGAGCTCTTGAGGTAGAGAATCAACTCCTGCGCAAGTAACTGCACACAACACCGCGATATACTGCACTACACTCGAGTGTGTCATCGCCACACTCATCGCTGATGTTTACTAGAATAGTGCGGGGAAGTGAGTGATACTTTTATATAAATAGTTTTGTTGAGGTCCTTATTTACTATGAGTATTGGTTTTTGTCTTCCGTTATACGGGGAGCCATCCCACCGTCTAATAGACCTGCGCGGTACCAGGTAATTAGGTACCATGGTCAGACCCCAGACCAAAGATTATATAATAGTACAAGAGGACGTCACGCGGCTCCACCCGCGTAGTTCCCGTTCCCGTGGGAATACAATATTTTTTCTTCCATAAGAACCTTCTACTGACAATACCTTAACAACAAAAAAAGAATTAGTGAAATCGGTCCACCCGTTCTGAAGTTATGCGCTTACCAACACATTTTGCGATTCATTTTTTATATAAAAGAAGATTACATACAGATAGGCAACTCCCTGTCCCCCACTAAGCAAGCTTCCTCACCCCCGCCACCGTCATAATAATATAGATGATAGGGTATTTTGAGGAACATTTGCTTAGCCTTAGTGCATTTCACACATTCAAGCTCTGTGCAAACCTTTAGCGCAAATGACTGAATTGAAAATGAAACATTTGTGCAGAGTTTCCGCCTAACAATGTTCGTCATTCGGGGCAGAACTCGTGAAGATGAGAGACGCGTAGCATCTCTAGCACTCTGTAGGTACGTCTTCTACCAAACTTCTTGGGATCGGCCGTACCGATGACATAATAGCATGTACAGATACGCCTGAATGGAAACTTAGCTCGTTTAAGGTATCTCGTAAATCTGGACCATGCTCACTCCTCTGACACCCTCGTTGGTTTAGGGCTCGTAAAGTGCGACTGCGGATCGCGAGGTCATGGGTCCGATTTTCACCGGAGACAAAAAAAATTGTGATCCACACTACGAATAATGTATACTATACATTATTCGTAGGATCCACATATATCTAGAGTCTGAGCGTTTCTATGTATTGGTAAAGTGTGTATTTACAAAATAAATGTTTTTAAGTAAAAATATCCGTGGTTTGGTACTCATAACACAGGCTGGTTAAACCTAGCTTACTTTTGGATCAGATGACGTTGTGTAAAATGTCAATAAATACCTATTTTATTTATTTATCCTAACTCCTAGCACAAATTAAATAGTACTCCTAGTGAGTGCGATGCTTTATATTAGTGCGGGTACTTCCCTAGTGAGTTATGTAATAAATGTTTTATCTATTGGAGGTAAAGAACCTAACACTAGAATAATATGGGTTATTTTTTTTTTCTTTGAGTTGAGATAAAGATGATCGTGGCCCCACGGCCTCAGTGTTCTGTAAACGATCACTGCAGTAAGTAACATTTACTGTGCCGATCCTTGGATAGGTGACCACCACATAACCACTTTGTGACAGTAATTGGCGAGCGTTTCTGTACTTTGGAATGTACCGTAAGCCGTTGGTCCCGGTTGCCAGTAAAATGGCAGTCGTTAAACCAAGTTTAAGGCCTTTAAGTGCGGCTTGAAAAACTTCAACAGCTGGCAGTCACAACCTGCGCCTGTCCATATCAATACGGCAATATGGCTGAGTGTGGGACAAAATCCGAAAGGTGTGAATAGGTCGTGAGGCGTATTGCCGTGTTGATATGGACAGGCGCAGATAGTAACTGCCTGCTATCGAAATTTTTAAAGCAACTTGGCTTAGCGACTAGGAATGGGGATGAAAAGGCTAATGATTTTTTCAATTGTAATTTCACAATGCGTGGTCCGATAATTCGATATCATTTTTTTTGTGTTAGAAAGGGATAAAGGACCTAGAAGACAGCCGTGAGGGAATCACGCGCGCCAATGAGAAAAGCGGGATAACACCCGAATAACCCCCCAAAGGCGCGGGATAGGACCCGAACCCCCAATATCTGCCTACTTGTGAACTTGTCAACAATATTGCAAGTTTGCAATATTGTTGGCATTTTACCAAATTAAAGATTTTCCTATTTCTACTTCAATGAGTGAGGCCGTAGTGGTAGCCGTAGGTCCGTTGGGAGTCCTGGGGACATCCTTCCGAGAGCTTACCTGGGGCTGTCAACCGTTGCCATTAGGTAGAAAACGTGTGGTTTTAGTCGGTAGGAGTCCGACATAGCATCCCTGTAGGATTTTCCACACGTTAGACAAAAGGGATTACTCCGATACTTATAGATAGGTATATCGTAAGTTTATGAGTTACACGAAGTGACGAGGGTCTCGCATTAAGTATCGTTATAATATTCGTCACACTCGTGTTAATTATTACATAAAGGACACCATTTATCACGCCATACATGTAGCAGAAGTTTTCCTGAGCCATTTTTGGTCTTGTGCGTATCGTTTATAGTTCTTTTGTGTCAATAATTCTTTGTCTTTTTAGCCTCTCTCTATAAAATAGAGTGCAGAGGGGCTTATGTCGAGACTTTGTCAGTAGTCTGTGACTCTGTCGCATTAAACTACGTCACTAGGTCACAGGATCATCTATTCAAAGTTTGAAATAAAACAAAAATGACAACGTCAATCGAATTGAACTTTCATAATAAACGTGTTAGAGAGGGGCAGTCGGGTGAGAATGATGTCACGGATTCTTGTTTATTTTTATACAGATTTGGCAAAGAACTCTGCCATCTCAACCGCTCTGTCGGTGGTGCTGGCGCCAATGAGATCCGCCTTAGACCAGTATGTGGACTTGTGGAGCGAAGGAGACATGCAAGTAAGTGCCACATAGACTGCACGGCGCGGGCAACGTCGCAGCAGCATGCGGTTCGGCCTAGGTCCTGGGCCATCCTTCTGAGGGCTTACCCAGAGCTCACAACCGTAGGCTGTTGAGCGCTACGTTAGGTTATGTGAGGAGGGAGGAAAAAAAACTGTATTAGACTCTATGATGAATTTTGGTGGGACCGGGCTGTGTTTCTTGGGGTGTTCTTCTCAGTCTGTAGCATTTCCGAACCCCCGGTAGTTACAAAAATTTTGACAAACCTAATTTTTTTTTAATTCATAGGGAATAAATTTTATTTTATTTTATTTTTATTGGTTTTTTAGTCGGTAGGAGTCCGGCATAGCATCCATGAAAGATGTTTACTCAAAAAAACCATGCGGTTCGGCCAGGATCTCGCATTCTCCACCTGCATAGGTTCTGGACGGGCTGACCATTAATTATAGTGCACTGACATTCAGCGTCTTCAAGGTAAACTGCTTAACTACGGCTGGGATATCCCACTGTTTTCCTCATCACAATTATTTTGTCGTACTTACTACTAATTCTCGTGGGAACTAGACTAGTTTCCTAGAAACATATGAGCTGTGTTATGAGACATTTGTTTATGTTTCAGCAAAGATAATAATAGTAGGTAAGTACTTAGTTTTAGTTCGACGTGTATAAAGCAAGCTGGCCAAGTGCGAGTCGGACTAGAGCACGTAGGGTTCTGTAACAGAAAATGGTAAAAATCACTCTTTTGTATAGGAGCGTTCTTAAAGTATTTTTTTCTGTTTTAGTATTTGTTGTTCTAGCGGCATCATCTGTGAAAATTTCAGCTCTCTAGATATTAGACTAGAGAACCATTCAAATACGCTAACCGCGCACCTGATGAGTAATAGTCCTAAGTTCAAAAGGCCGAAAAGAAAGTCCCCTAGAGACCTGTGAGGAATGGCATACGTGTTGGGCGCACGTCAATGGACTGATTGCCCTCCAAGACATCAATACATATAATAAAATCGTAGCAGGTCGCTGTTTGTACATGGAAGATAAATGAGAAAAAATATTATAGGGGGGCTTTATGAACGCAATAGAACCCAAAACAATGATTTTTGAGTAAATGCGACGGGAACAGGTAATACTCTCTCTTATGTGGCTCAAACGAAGGTGCGGGTCAGCTAGTTTTATTATAAATTCATAACCATTTGCTGAATGTTCATAGAAACAGCTTGCAAAAAAAAGAACGTACAAAAAAAAAGATATCAAGGTTCCCGAGTTACAGCCTTGGGACAGACGGACAACCAAGTCTTAGTAATGGGGGCTTGATTTACTCTTTGTGGTGTGGAATTCTAATGTACCTAAACATAATACACGCATTATTTTCTGCAATCTTTGTAAACATGTCTGATATCTATCTACTTGATAAAATTGTGTTGATGTCTCGAAATTTATGATTATCAACGACTATAAACAATCAAACAGCCTAACAAATACATTGATGTTTAAAATGTGAAAGTAGGATAAAAAATATTTACAGAAAAATGGGGTAAGAATAAACGGAAAGGAACAATACACAAGACTGTCGTAACCCTCGTCTAGGTGTCGAAGAATTCCTCCCCATTGCAATCGACTGGTAAGGTTCCCAAGTTCCCATAATAAAGCTGGCCGCATTGCCACGTTGGATGGCAATGCTAATCTCTGAGCGAGAAAGTGGCCGGCCTTTTTTTTTTATACGTGAGGGAAAATCCTCATGGATGTTATGCCGGACTTCTACCGACTAAAAAACCTCACGTAACGCCCAACAGCCTATGGTTGTGAGCCCCGGATAAGCCCTCGGAAGGATGTCCCAGGACAAGAGGCCGGCCTTATGGTCACGAGAAGCATCGACCAAACGCTTTACTTTATAAATGAAATAATGTGAAAGTATGTTCAAATCATAATTTATTTACAAGAAAGTGCCAACCAACTCACGTTCTTCTATAAACCCCTGGGTTGTAACTTGCCAGAGAAGTAAAAAACGAGCGCCCGGCTGGCCGAGCTCAGCACTGGGCGCCGATTCTCGACCACATGACGTGATTGCGTGGACAGCAATTAACGGGGAAACGACATCTGTCTCATGTTTTGCCGTTCCTAAATATGAGACAGACGTGTCATCCATAAATTTCCGTCCACGCATTCACGTCGTACCGAGAATCGGCGTCAGACCACAGATTACTAAATAGTTGTCAGACCAATATTCTCTCCACTTTACTAAACAGGAAGCGCTCGTGGCCCCGCGGACTTAATGTTCTGTAAACGATCACTGCAGTAAGCAACTTTCACTATGGCCGTTCCTTGGATAGGTGACCATCCATATATCTTTGTGACATTTTTTTATTTTATTTTTTATATTTAGCTCGCCAAATTGACGTCGCCACCAGCCTGATGGTAAGCCGTGGCGCATCTAGCGATTGGGGCCACTCCACTTCTGACAGTGGTCCTCAAGTTGGCGGCCCTGTGATGTGCCTTTTCACGCTCCTCTTGAGCGTTTCCGTGGTTCGGAAGGCACGTTAAGCCGTTGGTACCGGTTGCCAGTAAAATGGTAGTCGTTAATCTAATTTGAAGGCTCACAACACAACCTATTATGTGGGACAAATTCTAAAAGGGTGAAATGTGGGCATATAGTATGTCTCTGCCTACTCCTTTCGGGGATAAAGGCGTGACCGTATGTCCACTAAACACTTCAATCTATTGTTTTGACACTGTGAGATAACGTTCAATAAACTCCATTCTGATTATCTCGTTCGTCTAGTCATCTAGTGAAGTCAGTGTCTAGCGGTAGCATAGTGCGATGAGGTGGTGAGTTCAATTCCGAATACTAATTCCGAGTACTGGACATATTTGTGTGATCCACATTAATATTACTAGCATAGCAACTCAATGGTGACCCCACACATATTTGGTCTCGAGAATTTAAGGCTGTTTCTAAGTAGGTATTAGGTAAGTATGTATTTGCAAAAAAAAGTAAATATACATAATATTAATATTCGTTTAATATATGTACCCATAACACAAGCATGCTTACTTTGGGATCAGATGGCGGTAGTTAAAAAAGTTCGTGAATGTTTTTTTATTTATTCATCGACTGTTTTTCATCTTGAAAAACATAGTATAAAGTAAATAGCGGATATAGGTAAGTTAAGTACCTTTTATTTGGGCGCTTATTTGCCTGAACTTCATACGAAAAAATAATAAGGATATGCCCCCTGTCTTGATTAAATTAGAAATTTATAAACCGACATTGTTATTATTATTAAAATCGCTGCTACAATGAAGTGACTCTACCAATGAGTTGCCATCCAGATTCAACCGAATATAGTTACTACATGAGTAATATTCACCAGGAAAACAACAATATACTCCAACATAACAGAATACAATCAGAATACTCCAAGTGTTATCCTACGTGTATATAAACAGTCGTGCTTCGCCGCTCAGAATCAGAATCGCTTAGAATCGTGTGCGTGAGCAGCGCGTAGACACAATGTTATTTGCCGCGCTATTGTGTGTGGTCGTCGCGTGCACAGGAGTTGATTCTCGACGGCATCATCTCCATAATGAAGGCGCTACAGGTTTTTATCTTGAACTGTCAAGGCTTTTTAACACAGTTAAGGCTTAAGCGAATATATTTTTAAAATTTAAACGTGAAAATCTTATCACTTATCCATTCAGCCACCGAAACCCTACTCGGAACCAATTAAAATCAATTCCTCCACCCTATATCTTTTTTGCTCTAAAAAGCAATTGTTTTGTGACAGAAAATTTTCATAATTCTTCATTTATCCCCCTTTTCCAGCGCCCGATACCTCCAAAGCGCCGGTAGTTCGTGGCGAGGCAGGGACCTTTAGGGGGTCATGGATGGTGTCACGCAGAGGCAGACCAATCCAGGCCTACCGCGGGGTGCGGTACGCGCAGCCACCTACGGGAGAACTGAGATTCCAGGTAAAACTATATGTTTTAAATTACAATTATTACACAGACTGGCAGCATTCCCCCTTTGAATAGCAATACCAATTCGCTGAGAGAGATAACTGCCAGCCTTTGGGTCACCAGTCGACTCCACTAGGTAATTTTTCAAAATCATAAATAAGCTTTGCGGATTGGGACCCCATGGACCTAGGATTTCCACACTGCCGAGCCCCTGATACTTATATAATTAATTAAACTAATCTGGGGGCGCATGGCGGCAGTGACCCGCCAAGGCGAGAAACAAAGCCGCATGTGCGCCCATACCGCTTTGTTGCTTAAAATATAAAATGTAGATTAAATAATGTAATTGTATTTTACTATCTTTTCTCAAACCCACTCAGGTCATTTTAGATCCCATAAAAGTTTGTTATGGCTAAAATTAGAAGTCTGAGTTTTCAGTAACTAAGCATTATTTTTTTCATATTAAATCTCCATTTCCTTACTAATTTTAAAAATGTGAATTTTGAAAGATGTTTTGATGTTTGATAAATGATAATCAATCACCGTCTAACGACTGAACGGATCTGCCTGAAATTCGAACTTTTTAGGAGCATTGTCTTGATCTTGATGACCTTTAGCGCTCGTTCAGACATGCGGGAATCGCGCGGTAATCGCGCGGTAACCGCGCGGTTATGTCTGAACGATTACTAACTAACTCATATAAATAAGACCCGCGCAATTTTTGAATCGCATGGAAATCGCGCGGTTCTCGCCGTGTCTGAACTGAGGCTTATTATTGTAAACTAGGTGAGGTGACCCGGTGAACTTTGTTCCGCCATATCAAGTTGACCCGATATAAGATACGAAAAAAAGATTATTATTATTTTGTTCTTAATGATTTTTTGGATACAAACCTTGCCCTGGCTATAACTAACACAAAAAAAAAGAATTGGCGAAATCGGTTCAGCCGATCTATTTAAATTTTTTGCTACTCTCAACGCGTACTAGTACATACATTTTTAACCGACTTCCAAAAAAGGAGGAGGTTCTCAAGTCGTCTGTATATATATATATTTTTTTATGTTTGTTACCGGCAAATCGCTTTAAAGAGTTAACCGATTTTGATGATTCTTTTTTTATTTGAAAGCTGGTACTTCCCATGTGGTCCCATATACAGGAAGTCAGAATCTGATGCTGGAATCCTGGAGAAATCGAAGAAAACCCTCGAATCGAGGGAATTTCTTAACGATTACAGCAGTTACTTTGTGCTTGGGCTTGATTAATTTATATTGGGGAGAACATTACCCCTAGATAGATATAATTTCAGTCTACCCGTCACTAAAAATAATGAAAAAAAAACAAAAAAAAACCGACTTCAAACAAAAACTAAAAATTGAAAAATAAAATTAACTTAAAATAAATAAGTAAATATTCACGGACATCTCACACAACGCTACCTGATCCCAAAGTAAGCTAGGAATAACCTGCTTGTGTTATGGGTATCAGACCACGGATATTAATACTTATATACTTAGCACTAAGTAATAGGTAATATTTAGATTTATCAGATATTATTGAATGTAATACTGAAGTCGGTGCCAATATTTCTATGAGAGATTAATAATACCTACCTAAACCTATAGTTTTACTTGGCACCGATTTCAGTATTACATTCAATAATATCTGATAAATCTAAATATTACCTATAACTTTGTGCTAAGTTAATTTTTAAGATTTTAGAACTTTGTTCCGCCATCGCCATAACAAGCTGAGCCGGCGAACTTTGTTCCCCCATGTCAAGCTGACCCGGCGAACTTTTTTTTAATTATTTTTATCAACTATTTTGGATACAAACCTAACACAAAAAAAAAGAATTGCGAAATTTATTCCCAGCCGTTCCAAAGTCATGCGCGTACATACATTTCGCAGATACATTTTTATATACAGAAATGAATATAAAGACCGTGTTCGAGGTAAAGTACCCTTAATATTGATAATGGCAAGTTTTGCTGAAAGGAAACATTCCTTTTTTTCAATAGTTAGTAAAACTGCAAGTAAGATTTTTGAAAAATCACCTGCTTGAGCCGGTAATCGAACTTGGGAGATGTGAGTTTCGAAAGAAGAAATATTATTCTTATACGCAACTGGTTTCGAACGTGGCCGAAGGGGAAAAAATCCTGTATTTTATGATACCAACTGAAAAAGTCTTTTAGAAGGAACAATTTCTTCTAAACAACATAGTATTTTAAATAAAAGGAAGACCAAGTAAAATATGCTTTAATTGTAAAGCTCACTCACTATGACATGTAAAGAAAAAAACGTTCTAATTATTTTTTTTTATTTTTTTTATTTTTTTATATATTCAGCTCGCCAAATTGACGTCGCCACGATGGATAGCCGTGGCGCATCTTGCGATTGGGGGCCACTTCTTACAGCGGTCCTCAAGTTGGCGGCCCTGTGATGTGCCTCTTCACGCTCCTCTTAAAGAACCCGGGGTTGTTACATGAGGGAAACACGTGTGCGGGCAGGTCGTTCCAAGTTTTTATAGTTCGACAGAGGAACGATCTTTTGAAACGCTCGGTTCTGGCGAAGATTCTCTCCACTGTGTATGAGTGGCATCTCTGCCCGGCATGCGTTGTTCGGGATAACCTGCTTGTGTTATGGGTATCAGACCACGGATATTAATACTTATATTATATACTTTTAAATACATACATATTATACATAGAAACACCCAGACTCTTGAGACAAACATTTATGGGTCACACAAATATTTATCTAAGGTGGGAATCGAACCCACGACCTCCAGCGCCGCAGGCGGTATCACTACCGACTGCGCCACAGAGGCAGTCAAAACTTTACTTAGCGAAACTACATATTATACAAATAAGTATCACTACATATTATATAATTAAGAACCTCCTCCTTTTTTTTCACATCTCCCAGGTTCGAATCTCGGCTCACGCAGGTGATTTATTAAGAGTTTTTAAATGCAGTTTTACTTACTTTTGAAAATAAAGGAATGTTGTTACCTTTCAGCAAAACTTGCCATTATCAATATTAAAGGTACTTTACCTCCAACTACGGTCTTTAATTTCCACCCTGTATTTATATAAGATAGATAATAAATAGCACTTAAAATAATAGCCCGCCGAGCCGAGTTTCTTGACTTTTCTTCTGAGTCTGGCGCGGTCGCGTTTTTTAAATTGTTGTGTTACGTATTCTTGTGGGTAAATTAATGGTTTTGATTTAATTTGAAATGAATTCTTACTAGATGCCCTGAAAGTTCTACTCCTAACCGCGTCACGAAACCATTGTATTACCGACCTTTGATTACTGAAAATTGTATCATCTGTGCTAAAACTACAGTATAAAACTGAATGCAAGCTGCCTAGATGGCGCTGTACCTGAAATTACATCGCGATATGGTTTCGTTACAGTCTGGCATGTAAATACACCATTTAATTATTCTTAGATGTTACATACTTACATTAGGCAGTAGGTACTTTGAGGTTATGAATTTTTGTCATGTCCGAATAGAAGGACGTTGTTTAGAGGCGTGGCGCGACTCTACCTTACGCTCGCTCTGACGTTTATTGTGACCCGGCTGTCATTCTTAACTATTTAAGGTTAATATTTATGTACACAAATATTGAGAAGAATTACATTAAATAGAGAAGAAGAGTACAATGCTACTGCCTATTTCTAAAATCGTGAAGAATAACATCTAATACTTAAAATTCTCGTGTCACAGTTTTCGTTGCCATACTTGTAACACAGTGATGATCAGTGTTACTCACCAACTAGCGCGAGGTAGCTATGCAGAGAACTCTTTCCCAGGGCGCCTTACTACAGAGATTCCAGTGTGCGTGCAAGGGTAGGCCAGGGCTCTGACGAAAACAGCCAGGTAGGGTGTACACACATATATTTATAAAGTACACAGTACACTACAGAGACATAGGGAGAAGTTATTCACTTAGAGACATAAATATCACAGATATACAGAGGAGTAGTACTAATTACTGCACTAGTGTTACGGAGGCGGTCTACAGCTACTTGTTACTAAGTACTTAGGCAGTTACATAGCAAGGTGACAAAATAACGGGGCCTGCGGTGCGAGCTGAGAACGACTCCGGACGTAATTACTGCCAGGTGATGACGGCAGGTTCCTCTCAAATGTGAAGCTAGTGCAGTCCGCGATACCACGTCGTCGTACCTCGTGCCGTCCACGAACTTGTAGATGTGGCACTGGTATCTACGACTAGCCACTCTAGCCCCGTAGTAAAAAAGCCTGTCATGAAAGAAACGACAAATTAAGACACTGACCGCACAAAAGACGACAATCGACCCGCTTTGCAAATAGTTAATTGAAACTTACCAGAATCTGGGTATCGGTTATCACAGTCCAATTCCTTCCGAGGAGGATAGGTAAAACGCAGGAAATTCTCCTTAAGTCCTCAGGTTAGAACTTATAACCTCTAAAGCGAAATTGAGGTGTGCTACTCAAGAGTTGTTTCAAAAATCACTGCTGCTTAGAGGATAGCAAAAGAGACTTGGAACTTCATAGCAGGGCTATTTATACCCTCACTATCGAATACTCTAGAAAAAACCTTCTCTAAACCAGTTTGCTACGCAATTCCTGCCGTCCATCACAAAAAACCCATAGACTAACGTCCGTTTCCTTGAGACAGCTGTTGCCACAGCAAAAAACAATGAATCGATCATGGCGCACTGACACGCTCAATTAATATTGTCCAGCCCGAGACCAGATATTGCTACTCATAGAAAATAAATGTTACATACTCCTCCGAAACGGCTTGACCGATTCTCATGAAATTTTGTAAGCATAATAAGTAGGTCTGAGAATCAGCCAACATCTATTTTTCATACCCCTGTGACCTGGAATAACATTCCACGCGGGCGGAGCCGCGGGCATCAGCTAGTGAAATATAAAAAAAAGAAAAAATAAATTCAAATATATATTTATTTCACTTATACAGATGCGCTTGTAAAACATCTAGAATATAAACCAAAAACTCTACCACCAGTTCACAACGCGACCCACCTGAGAAGAACTGGCAAGAAACTTAACGGGTTTCTTTTTAGTTTACAATTTTAAAGAATCTAAGAACTATGCATTGAAACAATTTTTTTGAGAATCCAGCAGAGCAGTCATTTCCAGGCTTCCTTATCCAATAATCATTGATTGTATAGTAGCAATTGCAGTGATAATTTACCTTTTATAAAAATTTGTAACTTATTTTAGGACATGCTTTTAATTTCGTTAGGTAAGCTGTTGTAAAAGCGTTATACAGTTACCCCTGAAAGAATTGCTGATTTTGTGCAATCAGCTGTGATAAACAGCAAGGTTATTTTTATTTCTAGTGTTGACATTGTGTCTATCACTTAACTTAGCGAAACCATGTAAAGTACATATATTGGGTGTAACAAAATTGGCTCTCCAAATTTCGTCACGTGACGTGGCATCAGTCAAGAAACATTACAAAAATAAAGAAAAAAAATCACATGAATACTTTAACCGTAAATCCGTTTTAAAGGTCCTATAAATTTTCATTATCACCCTTTCTATCGCTACTGAGCGGCTGTAGAAAGCGACAACGACAGCCAGACGGGTGCTCCGTGTTTGTTTTGCCACGGCGACCATGTTACCTCGAATTGCCGAGGTAAAAAACGAATTCTTAATGTGCGACAAAAAAAATTAAAAAAAAAATTAACCCCCCTTTTTTATTAAATATTTGTATTTGATTTCCGATGCCAAGTCATCTCATGAAATTTGGAGAGTCAAAATTTCAGCCCAATCTTTTCAGCCGTTACATCGTGATTGAGTAACAAACACCTTCACAAACTTTCACATTTATAATATTAGTAGGTGGGAAGTAGGATTACTAGCTGTTGCTCGCGACTTCGTCCGCATGGAAATTCTTTTATGATCAATTTTTTTATTGATTTCATCAAGTCCCTAGGGTAAGTAAGTAAGTAGTAACCAAAATGTTGGTAAATAATGCCATCCTCCCAAAAACTGACCCGGGTATCTCTGCGCTAGTTGGTTAGGTAGAGACCTCGTGAAATTAAAGCCCCTTAATTAGCTTATCTGGAATCAAAAATAAAAACCGTGTGGTTTAACCGACACAGCATTCATCAGGATTTCCACCCTTAAAAATGGGTAGATTATCAACTGTTTATAACCAAGTGTCATTTTCCAGCCACCGGTCAGTATAGAGAGCTATCCTGCCGAAGTGGACGGCACCAACGATGGTCCAGCGTGTCCGCAGCCGGTGTTCGATCCTAACTACCCTGTGGACGAGGACTGCTTGCGGCTCAACGTGTATACCCCTAACAAGTAAGTTGTTTGGAATGTTTCATTTGTATTTGCCTCAACCATCATGAGCAAGGATTCTCATCTTATAGAACTAAGGACTGAGACAATACTAGTAAAAAAACTATTTATAACTTATCAAGGATATAGCGAACTCCGCGAAGCTTTTTTATTTCTAAACATATACTTGAATGAACCAGCGTAACATATTCATTACACTGGTACATTCAAGTAAATTTGGAACCACGGTACCACACGGAATCCATCTTCCTTATTTTTAACGTAGATCGAAATAGTATACATTAAACAAAATAATATTCTTACCTTATTATTGGTATGCTACAAGGAAGCTGTTTAGGACCATTGTGGCTAAAGATGTAACAACTAAATATTATAATGATTTTCCTGTTCCAGTGCAAGAAAACAATACATAGTCTCTAAATTTCAAATTGAGACGGGACGAACAAATTTGTTTTCAGTTAGAAACCTTAATTTGTATCGATCGTGTAGGTATATCACTAAAAGATCAATAAACAACTTTAGCTTCTATTGTTTTTCTGCACACACGAAGCTAAGGTTCTTTCATCTTTGCACAGCAAGAAGAAACTACCGGTGGTAGTGTACATGCACCCTGGTGGCTTCTACTCCATCTCAGGTCGTAGTGACATCGCCGGGCCCCAGCATCTCCTGGACAGGGACATCGTGCTGGTCACCATTAACTACAGGATAGGAACTTTGGGTGAGTCAAAGATTTAAATGTGTCTTAAATAAATACCGGTGGCGGCGGTGGTGGCAATTGAGAGTGTGTTATACCTACGGTTATACGTGAATACATATTGCATCTAATGGTTTCGATCTCGTATGTGAACGACAAAATTCGTAATATTTTTTGTTTTCATTATGTCAAAAAATTTGCACAGACTGAATATAAATGCACTGACTTTTACAAAATATTTGTTTTAAACTAACACGCTTTGAGCTCATATTGTATTGAAAACGGGATTTCGCGCGGCACTATTTTACTATTAAATAAAGGTTTTCGGTACCTTCTTGTTCCCCGACGTTTCGATACACCTATCGTGGCCCCGTGTGTTTCCACAGATTGACATTTTCGGGGGTACTTCGAAAACTCCTTTTACAAAATTATGTCGATAACGTCAAAAGATAGCCTATTTTTTTTTTAAATACACGAGGGTCTTGCTTCGCCAGGTTTCCTCAGCACCGGAGACAAGTATGCACCTGGTAACAACGGCTTCAAGGACCAGGTGGTGGCTCTCAGGTGGGTGCAGAGGAACATCGCTGCGTTCGGAGGAGACCCCGGCCTGGTCACCATCGCCGGGTACAGCGCGGGCTCCTTCAGCGTCATGCTGCACACCATCTCACCTATGTCGAAAGGTAAGCGATTGAGCACTTGGACAGAATAAATCTTGCCTCGATCTTTATTGGACTGGTTAAGGGTCAGGTCTTTAAAGTTATTAATCGATGAAATCAGCACATCGTAATCTGCTGCAAGACATAGAACTCTCCAAATTTTCATCTGCATCCCATCCCTCACTGCAACTGTTTCTACTTCCCCGTTTGAATTTGGACATAGCAGTAGTTTCGCGGGTTAAAGTGGGTTCCGCATACCTGGAATTGTCGTAGGTATTTTTTTTTTTTTTTTTTTTTTATAATTTTTTTTTTTTTTTTTTTTTTTTTTTATTGTCTCAATATAAAGGTGTACATGATTGTGAGCCCTAGTCCCCACACTAGGATTCCCTGTGTTGTGGGGACCAGTCTCTCTTCATCCGCAGCATTATTAGACAATACAGGTAATTTTAATGTTAACATGCAGTTCCTTCATTTCTTTTTCTAAACAGCTATACAAGTATAAGAAAAATTATAAAATAAGAGAAAAAAACAAAATAAAGATATATTGGTCCCTTATAATTAGGAATAACAAGAATGGGAATGTGTGTGTGTGTGTGTGTGTGTGTGTGTGTGTGTGTGTGTGTGTGTGTGTGATTGCGTGTATGTCTGCGTAATTTATCTATACATACTTAAAGCCGTGGGGGTCCGGAGAAAACTAATTGTAGGTCATTTTCCTCCAATCGATGCTGAAGCCGAAGATGCAATTCAAAACTTATTTTTGTATGTTTTGTCTGTCAGCATTCCAAATAAGTATTGCTAAAAATAGTCTGTAAATACACACGAAACCCTTAAACCCACGCAAGGGTGCATAGCATTATTATGCACCCCTCCACGTGCCCACGAGCCTCCTACATCATTGAACAGACTTCAGCAATTCTTCGGTAATGTTGTAGTCCAGTCGCATCAAAATCTCGTTCATTCTTCTTTTGCACACAAATTTAGTCAAATTTACTATTCCATATTTTAAGTTAAGTCTCTTATATATAAATGGACCCATGAAATTAAAAGATCTTCGACCAATCAGTCTACGATATGCTACCGGGTGCCACATCAATCTGCGTCCAGATCGAGTTTTGATAGCACTGCTCAGGGCAGTTTTGTGGAATTTTAATGTCACTGCGAGTATGTATAATTGTCTAACCCTGAGTAGGCTGACCTCAGAGTAGAGAGAATCAGTAGGATACCTGTAAGGTCTACGGTACGCTGTTTTTAGGAGTGCTCGTTGTGCTCGTTCTACTTTAATCATATGGTTCCTACCAGCCGCACCCCATACCGAAATACAGTAACTTAGTACTGACTGTCCGAGGGAGTAATAGACCATTTTAACGGTTCTGTCGTCCGCGACTCTTCCTAGACGTCTGAAGACTGGAATAAGCTTTCTGGTTCTGTTACAGAGCACACTTAAATGTTTCATCCAGTTCAGATAGCTGTCTAGGTGAACCCCAAGATACTTAATGCAGTCAGTTTGGTCAATTTGCGGACAACTACAGTTAGTGCCGTTCAAGCATGAGTGCAATTTTATGGAAGGAGTACAATTTGGAGAAGAACGTTGTGAAGCATAGAAATTAATAGCTTTAGTTTTTTCTATATTGAGTGTTAAGATATTTTTTTGTAACCAGTCGGCAACCTTCTGCAAACCCAGTTCGGTATTCACTTGAGCCTCCTCACAGGTTTCGCCATAGAAGACCACCGCAGTGTCATCAGCATAGGTGAAGATTCTAGCTTTAGGTATGTCGAGAGCGCATAGGCCATTTATGTATATAATAAAGAGCGTAGGGCCTAGCACACTGCCTTGCGGAACGCCAAAGCTAACAGACAGAAGCTCACTGCAATAGTCACCCATGACGACCCTCTGTTTTCTTTCTTCAAGGTATGACCTAAACCATGCCAATGCATCACCACGTATCCCAAGTAGCTCCATTTTCCGCATAAGTAATTTTCTGGAGACCGTATCGAACGCCTTGGCAAGGTCCAGGAAGATGCCAGTACATGCCATACCCTGATCCACTTTGTTTGTAATGTGGTCCACTAAATTGGACACCGCATCCTCAGTGGACCTGCCAGCACGAAAACCAAACTGATTTTCAGACAAGAGCTTCTTTTCTTCTAAGTATGTCAACAGTCTCTTATTAACAACCCTTTCCAATATTTTGGAAAGTGTTGGCAACAAGGATATCGGACGATAATTTGATGCAGTCTTAGGGTCGCCACTTTTGTAAATTGGACATACATTTGCAGTTTTAAAGCATTCAGGTACAGTACATGTTTCCAGACTTAAATTGCACAAAAATGCTATGGGCCTTATTAATACATGAGCACAGCTTTTAAGTATTTTATTATTTATATTGTCATTGCCGCAAGCAGAAGCAGTTTTTAGATTTGTAATTATTTTATTGATTTCAACCTCGTCTGTTGGGGTAAAGAAAAAGGATCCTGAATCATCAAAAGAGGGGCTAGAGTGGCTATTGTGTCTGCTGGCAAGTTCTGTTTCAGTTGTGTTTAATTGTAATAATGTTTTTTCAGCTAATTTAGCTCCTATATTGGCAAAATAACCATTCACCCCATCAAGAGCAAGTACAGGGTCTGTCTCATTGGTCATAAGTTCAGAGTTTACGTTTTCCTTAGTCTTAATACCACAGATACCTTTAATTTGCTTCCAAAGCTTCTTATTATCACCTACCGCATCATTTAAAAGTTGACGTTCATATTCCCGTTTTGAGTTCGTTAATATATTGTTACAGTAGTTGCGATACTGTTTATATTTTTGTTGAATTACAGGGTTCTCGCGATTTTCTTTTTTATTGGCAAAAACATGCAAAGAATCTCGACGCCTCATACACTTAAGAAGCCCCCTAGTTATCCACGGCTTAATAATGACCTCAGAACTGGAGCACCTTCGTTTCGAGGTGTGTTTGGTGATTTTGTCACTTATCTTATTTACCAGTATCTGTGCTGCAATATTCACGTCACAGCCTTCATAGAGTGAGTTCCAGTTCTCGTTTTCGATGTCGCTTATTAAACCGGGATAATCAATCTTTGTGATGAACTTTGGGGATTTTGGTCTTTGTGTGTCTTTAGATACGCCAAACATCACTGTATGGTGATCAGTAATACCAGAATCACAGACTATTACTGTCACGTCACGCTGAGTTCTTAGTAGAACATGGTCGTAGCAATTTGTACCTCGCGTAATGAATGTATGACCTGGGAAGTAGCCGTAGTGGCCAGTCAGTTCTAAGTAGTCCGTTGATCTCTTATCGGTATACCCCTCTTTAATATCTAAGTTTACATCTCCTACTATTGCACAAGTACTGCCACTGTGGGACTCCAACGTCTGAAGGAGAGAATCACAAAAATTGACAATATTGTAATATGATGGAGATCTGTGTATCGCAATAAGCGTAAGCTCGTTATTGATGTTAATGATTAAGCAATTTGCCTGTTGGAATGGAGGTTCAGTAATAGTTACGCGGAGAGATGATTTTGTGAACACAACGATACCATCGTTTTGATTAAAGTACTTTTCAGAACAGAAATAGTCATAATCTTCAATTGTATAACAAGGTGAGTTGTCATTAAGCCAGCATTCTGTAAGGACAATAATGTCCGGAGAAAAAGATAACCTGTTCAAAAGTACAAGAAATTGGTCAAAGTTTCTGTTAATACTTCGTATGTTTTGTGTAACTACAGTATACTGTTTGCCCGTCTCACCCAAATGTGTTTTGCACCTTTCTACAGAGTCCAGCCTGATCTGCCTTGCATACTTTATATTATCAATGTCGTTGATCATCGGTGTTATGTTGTTGTTATCCATTATTTAAAAGTGACGATATACTTTGTCCGCTTTATGAAAACTTTCAGAATGCACATGTACGAGTACTTTAAAGGTAGGTTTAAGTTGACATAATGCGAGTATGTGTATTTCATATGAAATCTGTGACCAGAGTCATTACTTGGTATAATTAAAACATATTCATTTGAGTGTGTATGCGTTCGTACATATTTTTTTGAGGATGTATGCATGACACAATGTAACAGTTCATTAATTAATAGGTAAGTTAGTGAAATATAATATAAGTATATTTTTCGGTAATGTATATTTATTAGCAAATTAATGTAAGTAGTGATCGTAAATTTTCTATGATGAATAGATGACAGATGTTTGTATGCAGTGGAGTAAATGTATATAGTTAATAGTTGAGCATTTATTATGTTTGTCTGACAGTAGAATGAGATACGTGTGAATGTGAAAAGATCCTTGTGCTTAGTGTTTGTAATTATATTGATCGATATTTTTAATAACTTACAATTAAATTTATAATTTAAAGTATATGTTATGTGTTGACAGTGGTTTTTAACCGACTTCAAAAAAAGGAGGAGGTTCTCAATTCGTCTGTATGTATTTTTTTTTATGTATGTCAAGCGATATTTCCGTCAATTATAGACGGATTTCAAAATTTCTTTTTTTGTTGAATAGGGTTTACTTCTGAGGTGGTCCCATTTTCCCCAAGTCAGGATGTGATGATGGGATCCAGGAGAAAACGAGGGCAACCACCGAAAATTGTAGGGACAACTAGTGCGCTTGTTAACTTTTTAATTAAGTGCTTTAATGTTCTACATTTTAATGAAGGTCTGGAGTCGATCTGATGATAGAGTCGAAAGACAGTCGAGGGCATTCCTTAACAATTTACAGCAGTTATCTTGTGTTTGGGCTTGATTGATTTGTATTGATGAGAACTTTACACTTAGATTGAGAGATCCGACTTAAAAAAAAAAGGAAGTTCTCAATGTTTTATGTATGTTCACCGATATTTCGTCAATAATAGACGAATTTCAAATCTGCTTTTTGTTGGATAGAGTTCACTGCTGAGGTGGTCCCAATTTCACCAGGTCAGAATCTGATGATGGGATTCAGGAGAAATCGAGGGCAACCACCGAAAATTGTAGGGACAACTAGTGGGTTTGTTAACTTTTTAATTCAGTGCTTAAAGGTACTACAATTTAATGAATGTCCGGAGTCGATCTGATGATGGAACCGAAAGACAGTCGAGGGAATTCCTTAACGATTTACAGCAGCTACCTTGTGTTTGGGCTTGATTGATTTGTATCGATGAGAACTTTCACCTAGATAGATATATTTTGCGATTCACCCGTCACTTAAAATGATGAAAAAAAATTTTTCAATAAAAAATAAAACCGACTTCAAGCAAATCCTGAAAAATAAAATTTACTTAGCACAAAGTAATATGTATTTTGATTTATCATATTTAATTCAATATAATATTGAAGTTGGTGCCATCAATATAATACCTACTTACATATAACTATGGGTTTACTTGGCGCCGACTTCAATATGATATTGAATAAAATCTGATAAAATCAAAAAACATATTACTTTGTGCTAAGTAAATTTTATTTTTCAGGATTTGCTTGAAGTCGGTTTTATTTTTTATTGAAAAATTTTTTTTACAATTGCATTCCCAGTGCAAGTAAGCTTTTTGAGAACTTATTGGGTAAGAGTAACAAAAGTATAGACTAACAGAGTTATGATAACAAATATTAATGATTACAAGCATGCATAATAGGAGATATTCTGCAAATACTAGTTGTCACTTAGAGGGACTCATTAAGTTTTCAGATTGACTCTTACGTTTTAGTTCCAGGAGAGTATTTTCATTTCTTACAAGTACCGATGGCATCCCTTGCTGTTTTCGAAGAAACACTCTGCCGTTGACTACCCAGCAATATTGGTAAGCTTCAGTTTTTGCTAGGTCACGAGACATATATAGCAGTCTTTTGGTTTTAGCTGTAAGATTTTCAGAAATGTACAAAGTCCCTGAGGGCCCTCCTAGCCCTAGGTGGTTGGTGTTTAATTCATTATTCTTATTCTCTGAGTTCCATGCTTTAGTCGCTTTAAGAACTTTTTCTTTTATCAAGGTGTTAGCTAGTTCCACTACCACTGTACTGGTGGAGGTATGCTCTTTCGAGGGGAGTCTATATACGTCCTTGATATGTATATCTTGCAGTTCTGTTTTAATGATATATAGCAGCCGACTGATCATCCGGTAAAGGTCCTCCTTCGACTCATTCTTTATTTTGGGAACGCCTCGTATCTCAATGTTGGTTTTCTTAGAGTTGCGGTCCGCGGTTTCTATTTTATCTTCGAGCAGTGAGATTTGAGTACGAAACTGAGAGCGTTCCCCTTCCAGCTTATCTATTTTTCGTTCAATGTCTTTCATCTGACCCGAGATGAAGTCTACATTTGAAATAATATCTCTATTCACATTTTGTATCTCACAGTTTTGTTGTTTTATATCAGATATATTTTTTTCAATAGAACCTATTATACCGTATTGGTCTTTAATATCTCGGATACTGGTCTCTAAAGCGTCCAACCTTAGGTTTTGCTGAGCGATCATTACTGTGAGCAGTTCCTTAATATCCTCCATGGTGTCTTGCCGCTTAGGTGAGCGATCGTCGCCGTCGTCCTCCAGACGCACACGCTTGTTTATGTTTCGCGTGGTAATATTGTGCGTTATGCTACATAGTTCGTTTCCACGCGTCAATAAGTCCGAGTCAGACGCTGAGATGCATTTAGGAGGAGTACGTAATGTGTTCATAATATCGTATTAAATAAGAAGTTGAGAAATCAATAGGCAGTAACTTGTTTTTCAAAACAATCGCCGACAGATGCGCGTTTCAGCTATATAATTTATAGTGATGTAGGTAGGTATTTGCTTCACTCGCTATTGCAAACAAGCGACGTTAATCTAAAACTTGTTCAAATTGCATTCATAGATATATCTGCATATAGCCGGCGCTCATAGGTTTCCTTGTTTAAGCGGGCAGTCGCATGCGCCGCTAAACAAGGACGAAAAATAATCACCTGTCTCTTTATCGTTGCGGGTGTGGTGCGGCGCCCCTCTGATACCCGGGCTGTACACCGTCGCACTTTCGCGTCGCGCCGTGATGCTGAGTTGTTAAGGTCCAATCTTCAATTCACTATGCTTAGGGATTCTTATGTATTTGCTTGTTATTAGCTGATGTTATAATCTACAACGTGAACTTTATTGATTTATTTTATTTATTAAATAATCTAACGGCACGTCTTCTCACAGCCAAACTACGGACGAGAGAGGATTATATTTCAAGTTTGACGAGTCATCTTCACTCCCGAAATCGTCTACTCCATCAGAAAACTTACTAATGTATACCACTTCCTGCAGGCCTGTTCCACCGCGCGATTTCAATGAGCGGCTCCCCGATCTCGCAAATCGTGATCCCGCGCCACCAGCGCCACCTGGCCGTGCGACAGGCGGAGCTGCTCAACTGCCCCACCGACTCCTCTAAAGCTATCATTGACTGCCTCAAAACGAAGACTTCCAAGGAGATTGGAGATTCTCTGGATAACATGTTTGTGAGTACAAGACTTTTTATCCTACTTCGTAAAATAAGCTTCTGTCTTTGATTTGGTGGGACCATTTGGGTATCCACAAAATTACGATTACTTTTGTATGATGATCCAATTTTTTTTCCTGCAGGAGTTCGGCTACGACCCCGTCCTTCTGTGGATGCCGATCCAAGAGTTGGACTTCGGGCAGGAGCGGTTCCTGGCGCAGCAGCCGCGCGAGGCGCTCTGTAACGGGGACCTCACGTCGGTGCCCTTCATCATCAGCCAGACGCAGGACGAGTTCTTCTGGAAGGCTTTTAGTAAGTTGTACATTGTACATTATGCTTTCGTAAGAAGACCTAGCTGGGAGTAATATGAAGGTATAGGGATGTTTAGTACTATCATAATTTGTAAATTAGGTACACTTCGCCATTCTTTGCAAGCATAACCTTCAGTTGACTATTGTATTTCGAGTTTGAAAAATATAAAAACAAGAAAGAGTCACATCTCTTCTGCTAAACGTATACCAAAATGTAATTCACTACTCTGTATCCATTATAAGGCTTAACATTGAGTTTCTGATTCAATAGATAATAAGTCATTGAAATTACATGATTTTGAAAATGGGGTAGATCTAGTCTAGGTAGAACATGTTTACGATATAACCACACTTCAAAGCGAAGCGAGGAGGTCTACTAAGTATACGCTATATTTTCAGACGTCTTGGAAAACGCCACCCTGTTTGCACAAATGCGCGACTCTTGGCATCGCATTGCACCAATAGCCTTTTACCTGTCAGGAAACACTGACCCTCAAGCCGACAGACTGAAGCAGGCGTACCTGGGCGGCAAGGATATAGCGAACGACACCGCTACGGCTGATGGACTTGGAAAACTATATTCCGATGCTATTATTGGGTTTGGGGTTCACAGGTAAGGAATTGTTGAAGATTGAATGAAAACAGAGTCTGTAATAAAGACAGAGTCTATTGTGGTGGAAGTAGAGCTATGTATCACTTGTCTATCGGCTGGCGCCGACTCTCAAATAGGCGCTCGTAGTTATTTTGGAACATCAGGTGATAATTACTACCTACCAAATATAGAATCCAAATCTTAACCAAATAATAATGTAAACAGAGCGGAACGCTGGAGGCAGAGAACTGATCCCCAAGTCTGCTATTTCAATTGTGAGAGAATAGAATGGCAGTCGTAGCTCAAATGAAGACGACGATGGTCCAATTTGGCAATGTTCTGACACAATGAAATAGCAGGCTTGGGCCCCAAATATTGCCACACAACCTTGCCTGTTGTAATCATTGGAACGGAATCCTGAGGAAGTGTAGTATGTTTCCTCCTCTCCTCTATAATATTCTTTGTACTGTGTAATGTTCAGACAAACGACTTAGAAACGATCGCAGGGACAGATTGAATGCGTTTGAAGCAGGACCAAAGATAATATAACAGTATTACTTACAGACTGGCAACTCCCTGCCTCTCACTGAGCAAGCTTCCCAACCCCCGCAAGTCCCGCGTCACAGGTGTCATTATACCTAGTTGGCGGGCGTATTGAGAGAACATTTTAGCCTTCACACACACATTCAAGCTCTGTACGAACATAGCGTCTTTTGGTGAAGGTGACAGAATTGTAAACGAACCATTTGTATGGAGTTTCCGCCCTGTGGCAGGACCATGTTTTGTGGTAACAGTGAGAGGCCTCCCTCCAGCAGTGGACTGGCATAGGTTAATTTGATTGATCGACGTGTGATGTTTAATTTCGTTGGCTCTCTGCACAGACTGGTGAACCTCATGGCACGTCACTCCTCACAGCCGGTGTACCACTACGAGTTCGGGTACATTGGCAACAGCAGTCACTACGTCGACCCTGTCACCAACAAACCCACAGGTAACTACTGTTTTTATGATATTCATCTCTCTCATCAAATAATTGTTGCAACCCGAGATTCGTACTCAAGACCTCAAACTCAGCATAGAAGTCCACTGCGCCACCGAGGCTCGAATACAGTGGAGAGAAACTTCGCCAGACTCGAGCTATTGAAAATATAGTTTCTCTAAAGAATCATAGAAACTTGGAAATATCTGACTAACAGGAGAGCCACTATCTCGGGACTGAGTGGCCCGACTTCTTGAGATGTCCACAAAACTTTCCATCAGGCGGTTGGATGCAGCAGAGAGCTGAATATCTTAGTTCTTACTGTGTGTGTATGTCAGGAAGTTTGTTACTCTTCCACACTCTAACGGCTGAAATTTGGTACAGGGATAAATTATAGTCTGGAATATTACACACTGGTTACTCTTATCCCTGCAGTGAGTTCCCGTGGGAAGTGGATAAAGGAACAAAATTCCACGTCATTTAGTAAAACTATAATTCATAGACAGATGTATCCAATCGTTGTGTGTACAGGCGCTGCCCACCACGACGACCTCATCTACCTGTTCAACGTGAGCGTCAGCTTCCCCTCACTCCCCGTGTCGGACTCACTCGACTCTCAGATGGTGGACAGGATGACTGCCATCTGGTACAACTTTATGCGATACGGGTAAGTGTTTCAACCTATATAGTATATGGCGTAATGGTAATTAATAACTCTCGCTAATTTTCCCTTGCGAACAAATACATCCAAATAGAAGATCCCTAATTTTCTATGAATGGAACGCCAAATAAAGTAATGAAATTCAAGAATCAGTAATTTCAGGGTGTAAAGTTACTGACACGAACACGGAACACAATATACTGATACTTAGTGATTTGGACTTGTGATCCTATACGTAGGCTTGGAGAGCACTTTTTGCAACGTTCGCGCTTACTAGCTTAATTTTGTTCTACATATATCCGCATGTAACTAAAGTTGGTTAATTTTAGAGCTCAGAACTCAATATGTAGTTTGTGTCCTTAGAATTACAGTGCTAAAATGGTCGCTAATGGTGATTGTTAAAAGCTATCTCTAACTCCCCAATGAACATTTACACCAAGACCTCATCCGTGACGTGAGTCAGCAGCTGAACGTATTCTCCAGACGAGTTTCAAATAGATCACAGAAATATAAAAAATCCTCATCATCATACTTCTCTACAAGAAACCGCCCATATTCAAATGATTTACTATCTTAGAATGGGTGTTTTCACCTCATCCATCAATCATCAGCTGCATCGTCGCCCTTTATTCATCATCAATCATTTCTTCATTCTTCAACAATATGCTCATGTGTCTCTTCCTCCTGCAGAGACCCGAACCCCCGGCGCGACACTCCAGAACTTTCTTCCCTCCGCTGGCCGCGCTTCACCTCGCGCCGAAGAAACTACCTCCGCATCGACAAGGAGTTCTCCGTCAAACAGGACCTGTTCCAAGACAGATACAGCGTGTGGGAGGGATTGTTTCCCATGGACTATGACACGTGTCAACAACATGGTTGATTGAGTGGAAAAGTATCTTCCAAAACCGTATGTGGGGCTAGTTTGATATTTCAATTGTGACACAACAGAATCGTAATCGTATGTCAAAATACAGCTGCGATTAATTTGACAGTTTCGTAGTTATTTGAGATACGATTACGAATCTATTCTGACCAACGACGTATTATATAAAGGGATATTTTTAAATGCACATCTGTTTAATTTTTCTGCACACTAAGTAACTCCACTAATTTACTGAATGCATAAATTCTGTGCAAAAAAACCAATTGATTAACTAAACATGTTCTACTTAAAAAATCCTAAATATTACTCTGAACGAGATGATCTTTTTAATCGAATTCCACCAAAAATGTGGTTCGTACATCGAATATATGTTTTCTAAAACCGAAATACGAATTGTATATCAAAAATACTAACTTGCACTCTAAATTGTACAATCTCATAACGGAATAGGTTAGGTTAGGTTAGACTTTTATTTTTTTGATCAATAAAATTTAATTTTGTAAAGGTGAATGATTAAATTGGGGTTTTACTTTGATTAAACGATGTTCCTAAAAGTAAATTAGGCGATGGTTTTCCTTAAAAAAGTTTTAACATTTTTGTTGAACTAAGGAATTGTTAGATATACTATTTTGATAATAGTTATTCGTTCAGTAAAACAGTTATGCAAATAGCATTAATCAGTATAATGAATTTGATTTATTTAGTGTGCATAATTAGTGTGCAAGTCAGTATTTTTGGTTTAACTTTGAAATATTTAGTTCAGAAAAAGGGAATATACAGATATCGATTTAAATACATGCCTTATATAAAGACACGTTATGCGCGAACATCACGGCTTTCAAAAACGGCAGATCCTTTTTACATACAAAAAAAGAATTTCTATGAAATTATCTATGGTAGGATGTATGAAAAGTAAGGCAATTGCCTGACTTTGTATGTGGTATAAAGTGCCTGGGAATATTTCTGGACCTCTCCAAGGCATTTGACACGGTTTCTGTTCCCTTACTAATAGCGAAAATGGAACGGATGGGAGTGCGGGGTTTGGCTTTGAAAATGTTTAAGGACTACCTCAAAAACCGCAAACAAATAGTAAAAATAAACTCCTTATTTAGTGATGAGAATACGGTAAATTTCGGTGTTCCACAGGGGGGAATACTCTCTCCCACCCTGTTTCAAATATATGTGAACGATCTGTGCAAATTGAATCTTCCAAATGCAAAGATATTCGCTTATGCAGATGACACAGCAATTGTCGTCCACGGCCAAAACTGGGAGTCTGTAAAAGTGAATGCGGAATTAGCTCTTGCCAAAGTTATGGAATGGTTAAAAGTCAACCTTCTAACATTGAACGTCGAGAAAACAGCCTACATCCCCTTCTCATTAAGTAAAATCGGCAAACCCGTGGACACTTTTAAAATAACCGCACACTCATGCATAAATCCGCATCAAACTTGCGCCTGCACTTCTCTTAGAAGGTCCAGTACCATAAAGTACCTTGGAGTACAAATTGATGAAGGCCTGACTTGGAACAGTCATATAGAAACGCTTACAAATAGAATCATGAGATTGACATACATATTTAAAGCACTCAGAAACTCTGCTGGCTTGGATATTCTTAAAATGACATACCTAGCGCTTTGTCAATCGATTATATCCTATAATCGATTGACAAAGCGCTGCATCACATCTTGGGGTGGCGCTTACAAGACCAGTTTCATAAGGGTTGAAAGAGCACAAAGAGCGGTACTTAAAGTAATGATGAAGAAACCATACCGCTACCCAACTACACAGTTGTATGCAGATGGTAAAATTCTCACAGTCCGTCAACTCTACGTGCTCAAGTCAGCTATGAGAGAACACAGCAAGCTAGGCATATCGAACCCTAACAAACGCAGGAATCTTCCCGCAAGTGTAACACACAAAACCGCGTTTGCAAAACACCAATTTTACGTTCTAAGCCCATACATATACAAAAAACTTAATAAAAATCTTGAATTACGAAACCTAAACAACTATACAGCCAAACAAAAAATTACAGAGTGGCTTCTAAAACAAAATTACGAAAATACCGAGTTACTAGTGACTTTCATTGCATAAGGATGAATACACAGGCAATATCTTTCCCTTCCCATACACAACACTCTGGCACACGCATACACCCACGCACATGCAAACACCCACACACACACACAACCCCCCCCCCCCCCCCTCCCACTCACACACGACACACACACACACAAAGCATGCACGTGGTACACTCACTGAAGACAGGAACTACTAGCTGAACAATGTGTTTAATGTAAAGAACGATCGATCGATCATTGCTGCTTATGGAACAGGTTATTCCTAGTGTAAGCAGCAAGGCTCACCATATTGTGACAGAAGCTGTTCTTCTTGGTACTCCTGAACTCCAAAGTACAGGCTGTTGCCGACTTTGAACTCCAGGTGAACCAAATATTACCTAATTTAAGTGCACCATGTACCAAATAGTTATAAGACTAGCTCCTAAGTTTTTTGAAATAAAGATTATTATTATTATTATTATTACTTTTTCGTTGCCATTTTTCAGTGTTGGTAACGTATCTATAGTTTTTAATATCATTGATTCTAACACAAATAGATAGCAGACTTGGGCCCATAGATTTAGAATGTACTGTGAAAAATTTTAAATCTATGCTTGAACCCAAATAATGTTTCTTGTCTCTGGTTCTCGTCACTGTCATTTTGACATAAATAATAAATAAATAATTCTTATGTCTTATATTTTGTAAGTTTGCCTGTTTCTTTAGAAGTAAGTTTTAGAAAATAAAATTATTGCTAAGAACATAATTGAAATTTTTATTTATCAGAACTCTTTTAACCTCTAAAAAGTTCCAGGGAGGTTCTGGTGGATGGATTGGTGGGGTGAGGCCTACGTTTAGCAGTGGAATGCCGTAGGCGGATTTGATTCTTGTTAGAGAACAATTCTTAGTATGAAAGGCAGAGATTAATGATAAAATAATCAGTACACGAGTCCGCTATACCTACTCAATTGACGAGCCGGTTTGACTGAACTTTAAATTAATCCTATACATGAGAAGAGCTGATTGCACATTCTACATAATTCCACATCCTTATACCTACAGTATTTTGCTCTACGTCAAACTTTTCACAGGCTCCCTTTCATAGGTCTTGCCTTTTGCGACTGACTACTGCTATTAGGGTTCTTTATATCTGTGATGAACTCCTAAAGTATAATCATAATCATAATCATAAATCATTATTTGCGAAAATGGGTTACAGTGTTACATTACAATTGAGCTTCTCCATCTTCCACCCGCAGGCTTGCAAATATTAGTATAAGGTACGAAAGAGAAATTTATAATCATACAAAAACAATTAAATAAATTTAAACAATTATAAAATAAAAGTAAATCAAAATCATAACAATGTCAGACATACACACAGGGATACAAAATTAAAATACATTAAGAAATTGAGTCAATCAGTCCATTACCATATTACATTTTAACATTTTGTCATCTAAAAACTCCCGTATGCTATAGATGTTTTGTCAATTAATATATTATAGAGATTTCGTTTAAAAACATGAATTGTTTCTATTTTAAGCAGCTCAATAGGTAATTTATTGTATACTTTAGAGACCATCGAAGAAGAAGCGCTCGTGGCCCCGCGGACTCAGTGTTCTGTAAACGATCACTGCAGTAAGCAGCTTTCACTGTGGCCGGTCCATGGATGGGTGACCATCCATGTGATCACTTTGTGACATTTATTTGAGCGTTTCCGTGCTTCGGAAGGCACGTTAAGCCGTTGGTCCCGGTTGCCAGTAAAATGGCAGTCGTTAAGCTAAGTTGAAGGCTTTATTTCAACAGCAGGCAGTCACAACCTGCGCCTGTCCATTTAAACACGGCAATACGGCTCACCACCTATTACGTGGGACAAATTATACAAAGGTGAAATGTGGGCATATACACGCCTTTATCCCCTTCGGGGTGACCATATGTATGTATGTTTAGAGACCATGCAATAGACACTTTTGTTTAAAAGAGCTGTCTTATTGGGTATTGTGTGTATTTTGTGTTTATTACGATTGCTATTCAATCTTTCAAAAAAATTAGGATTCATTTTCACAAAAATAGCTATTTCTAAAATATATAGGCTTGGTAAAGTAAGTAATTTCAAGGCTTTATAATAAGGTTTGCAGCTCTCTGTCCGTTTGATTCTCATCATGGCCCTTACGCTTTTGCGCCTTAAAAGCTACCTCCCAATCAGTAGAATTCCCCCAAAATATCACACCATATCTTAAAATTGATTCCACACAGGCATAGTACGCACATAATAGTGTGGAAATGTGGGGTGCTGGGTAGGACAACCTCCACGTGGTGCATCCTGGTAACGTGGACGACGATGTGGACTTCACCTGAGGCGCACGTCGTCGCCCACGGCCAATAGTCCACCAAGGAGGGGGGGCCTTTATGGCCGGTTTGGAGTTCTCCACATGCGCTCTGTTATGCAGAGCGTACTTAGTGGAGAACTCCCAGGGCGACGAGTACTTCGCCACTGAGTGATCAGTGGCGAAGTGCACGGTTCCATAGGAACCATCGTTCGGCCGAGCCGTAACCCCGTCTGGCAACAGACGGGCACGGTGGCTCTTTGGAGTTGCGAGGAAGAAAACCTCTTTAAAAAATTACCCCAAATCTCACGCTCTGACGCCCGGCAATTTGATGTATCGCTGGGGGGAACTCAGTGCCTAGGGCGTCACTCCCGCCTTCCCACCCTTCCCATCCTCACATCCTCTCCCAACTTCCCCACTCCCACCCTTACGTCGGCGGACGCAAAACGCAAAAAAATCAGTATGGAGCAAATTACGACGAAAGTTACTACCCAGGAGCGCACCCGGACAGTGTCCGGGGAATCGCTTGCCATGTCTCGGCATGGCGACCCCCGCCAGGGTTCATCCCTGGTGGTATATGGGAGGGGTCACCATACTTTAGGCCCAGGGGTGTGCCTTAAAACCACCCCCAGTGACGCGGAGGTCGCGTCAACCCGTGCTGGCTCGGAGATGGAGTCGGCGGTCGACATGGGTACCGAAACCGAGGGTGCCATCGAGGGTAACCATGCCGACGTTAAAAGGAAGAGACCCAGGTCGAGCGGCGGAGGCCTGTTCCGTAGGCCTGGGTCGGAGTCATCGACGAGTGAGGAGGACCTCCCTCGGAAGGTTGTGGCTACCACCGCGGGTAGAGGTCGGAAGACCGACCTCTACAGAGCGAAAGGGGGTAGAGTAGCAGCAGAGCCGCCGGCGATTGTGCCCCCGCTGCCAAGCGGGATGGTCACGGAGGTGCCGGCGGCTAAAGAAATCATGGCGGCTCTTGCCCGCATTTCTGGCGCCGTAAAGGGTGCCAAAAATGTGGCCGGTAAGAAGAAGGTTGTGGCGGACGCGGTCACAGGCGCCGCCAAAGCGTTGGAGGAGCTCCTCGAGAGGAGTGTCTCCAAGGAGGAGGGGAAGCTCCGGGCTCGGGTTGCGGGCCTGGAGGCGGAGCTTGCCGACTCCCGTAAGCAGCAGCAGCTGATGCGGGAGGAGGTTGACAAGCTGACGCAGCTGGTCCAGGGGGCCGGGGAAGCTCGGGGTGTAAAAACCCCCGCTCCCCGTGCACCACCCAAGACGACACCTTCGATGGTCCAGCTGCTGGAGGCCATCGAGCGACGCCTCGGCGTCCTGGAGGACCGGGCATACCGCCCACCGCTGGCGGCTCCCGTCGGCGCGTCATACGCGACGACGGCTGCACCCAACGGGACTGGTCCCAAGCCGAGGGCCTCCGCCCCCTCCACCCCCAAGAAGACGGCATCTGGGGGAAGTGGCAACCCCGCTTCCCCAACAGCCAGCGCTCCTGCTGCACCCCAGACTACCTCGAACGAGGGGGTCTGGGAGGTGGTAGGAGCCAAGAAGAAGGCCAATAAGGCCGCCAAGAAGAAGGCCAATAAGGCCGCCAAAAAGGCGGCGAAGGCCGCCAAGAAGGCGGCAAAAGTCGCCGCTAAAGCGGCAAAGGCGGCAAAGGCCGCCGCGACGAAGGCGCCGAAGAGGCTCCGCGCTCCCCGCTCCACTGCCGTCGTCATTACGGTGACGACGGAGGGCAAGGCGAAGGGCGTGGGGTACGCCGAGGTCCTGAGGCAGGCGAAAGCCTCAGTTGACCTCAAGGCCCTCGAGATAGAGGGAGGTCTCCGGTGCAAGGTGACGCGCACCGGAGCACGCCTCCTCGAGGTCTCCGGCGCCACCAGCGGCCCCAAAGCGGATGCCTTAGCGGCGGAGCTGCGGGAGTCGCTGAATGCGGGCGACGTCTGCGTGACCAGACCCAACAAATGCGCCGCGCTGCGCATTTCGGGTCTGGATGACGCGGCCACGACGGACGAGCTTATCTCCGCCGTCGTGGATGCGAGCGGCTGTCCCCGTGATCAGGTGAGGTCAGGCGAAATCCGCTTTGGCCCCACCGGTCACGGGTCGGCAGTCGTGAGCTGCCCCGTCGCGGCGGCCCAGAAAGTGGCGGACGGACGAAGCCTCCTTATTGGGGGCTTCTTGAGGGCGCAGGTGCATCTCCTGCAGCCCCGCGAAGCCAGGTGCTATAGGTGCCTGGTCGTGGGGCATGTGGGGGTGCAGTGTGCGGCGGAAGTCACCGTAGGCGACCGGTGCTTCCGCTGTAGTCAGCCCGGTCACAAGGCCCTTGCCTGTGACGCCCCGCCGCGGTGTTATAAATGCGTGGCGGAGGGCAAGGAGGCCGACCACCGGGCGGGCAGCAAGTCCTGCGCTGCCTCAAGGCCGAGGCCCCGTCCGTCCGCACGGGGGGCTGAGAGTGAGGTGGCACGCCCGCGGCAGGGTGCGGAAATGGACGTCCATTAATGGACACCCATATCCGCATCCTGCAGGTGAATTTGAACCACTGCACTGGTGCTCAGGACCTTCTGTACCAGAGCATCAGGCAGTGGTCCATTAACATCGCAGTCGTCGCCGAGCCGTATTGGGTTCACCCGGGAAGCCCGGTGGATCTGGACGGCATGGCGACTATTTTTGGGGGGACCGGCGCGGACGACTCGCGCCTGGCGGTCATCGCTAGGGGTCCGGGTTGTGTCGCGGCGGAATACGAGGGTGTGGCTGTTGTGGCCGTTTACATCTCGCCGAGCCTCGACCAGCATCAGTTCGAGCTATGGCTCCCTGAGCTGGACGTCGTCCTCGCTGCATGCCGGCCTCGCCCTGTCCTGGTCCTGGGAGACTTCAATGCCTGGTCGCAGGCTTGGGGCTCCCGGGAAACCAGAGACAGGGGGAGGAAACTGGAGGACTGGGTCACAACACGTGGCCTAGTCATCCTGAACCGGGGGAATGTCGCAACCTGGACGCGGCGGGGGCTCAGCTCGGTCATAGACGTCTCGTTTGCGACCCCTGAGCTCGCCCGCCGTGTCCAGGGATGGCGCGTGGTGGAGGAGGAGGAGACGTTGTCAGATCACCGATATATTCGGTTCGACGTCTCCCCTCCACCAAACCTGCCGCCAGCAATTGCGAATCCCCCGGAACCGCGTTGGGCACTTCATCGCCTTGATCGGGAGGCTCTCCTGGAGGCGGCCATCGTGCAGGCCTGGATTCCGTCAGCGGACAGGCCTGCCGATGTTGATACCGAGGTGGAGTGGTTCGGGAGAGCCATGTCGCACATCTGCGATGCGGCGATGCCCAGGGCTAGGCCCAGACCGGCGAGGAAACAGGTGTACTGGTGGACGCCGGAAATCGCGCAGTTGCGCGCGGAGTGCGTTACCGCGCGCCGCCGGTACACCAGGTTCCGCCGGAGGCGTCGCCGCCCAGACGATGCGGCAGCCCGAGAGACGGAGCTCTACGATGGGTACAAGGAGGCCAAGAGGGCCCTCCAGACGGCCATCAAGCGGTCCAAAAAGCTGGGCCGCGATGAGCGGATGGAGACTCTGGAGCGGAACCCGTGGGGGCGCCCGTACCTTATGGTAAGGGGCAAATTACGCCCTAAGGCGCCCCCACTGACTCAGAGTCTCCAGCCGGAGCGGTTGGAGGAGGTCCTGGACTCCTTGTTCCCGTCGAGAGCGGAGGAACATATTTCTCCGCGCATGGCTCCGTCTCAGGCGCCCAACGCGGAAGGCAGCGAGAACGACGTGCCCGTAGTCACCGAGGGTGAGTTAGGGGCGGCTGTACTGCGGCTTAAATCCCGCAGAAACACCGCCCCTGGACCCGACGGCATTCCAGGCCGAGCGTGGGTCCTGGCTCTCGAAGAGCTTGGGCCTCGACTAATTGGGCTCTTTAGCGCATGCCTCGAGAAAGGCCAGTTTCCCAAGGTCTGGAAGACAGGGAAACTGGTCTTGATTCGAAAGGCGGGGCGGCCGGCAAATTCCCCATCAGGGTACCGGCCGATCGTGTTGCTCGACGAGGTGTGCAAGCTCTTTGAGCGCATTATTGCCCAACGCCTCGTCGGGCACCTCACACGCGTGGGGCCTGATCTGGCGGATAGCCAGTTTGGCTTCCGTCAGGGACGCTCCACCGTGGACGCGATCATGCGCATTAGAGGCCTGACGGAGGAAGCAGTCTCACAGGGTGAGGTGGTGGTGGCGGTGTCTCTCGACATCGCCAACGCATTCAACACCTTGCCCTGGAGCTGCGTCAGGGAGGCGCTTATCTATCATGGAGTGCCTCCCTACCTCCGTCGAATTGTCGGGGCTTATCTCTCCGAGAGAGCCATAACTTACCCGAGCTGGCTAGGGCCGGGTCGGCGAGATGTGTCGTGCGGTGTTAGGCCGCTCCTGTGGAACATCGGTTACGACTGGGTGCTGCGTGGTCCGTTGCTCAGAGGGGTCGGCGTAACATGTTACGCCGACGACACCCTCGTTACGGCGCGGGGAGCAACGCACCGTGCCGCAGCACTTAAGGCCACGGCAGGGGTTGCTCAGGTCGTGGGTCGGATTCGGCGGCTGGGTCTTGAGGTCGCCCTTCACAAATCCGAGGCTCTGTGCTTCCACGGACCTCGGATGGGGCCACCTGCGGGATCCAGCCTACAGGTGGGGGGCGTCAGCATCGGCATCGAGCCCTCGATGAAGTATCTGGGGCTCGTACTCGATGGCCGGTGGAACTTCGGACACCATTTCCGAAGTTTGGTCCCAAAACTGAGGGGAGCATCGGCCGCACTCGCGCGGCTGATGCCCAACATCAGGGGACCCAACGCTCCCTACAGGAGGCTGTACCTTGGGATCGTGCGAAGCATGGCCCTGTACGGGGCTCCCGTATGGGCGGAGACCCTGACGGCCAGCAATGAGGCTAGACTGATGAGCCCGCAGAGAGTGATGGCCGTCAGGGTGATAAGAGGATACCGCACGATCTCTGGTGAGGCGGCATGTCTCCTAGCCGGGGCCCCTCCATGGGACCTGGAAGCGAGAGCCCTTGCGTCACTGTTCAGATGGCGCAAGGAGGCGCTGGAGCGGGGCCAAAGGCCTGCGTCTCGAGAAATCGAGGCCCAGCGGACCCTGCTCCACCAGGAAACCCTGGAGACATGGAAGATGCGACTTGAGCAACCAAAGGGGGGATTCGCCACAATCGCGGCCGTCAGACCGGTCATGGACGAGTGGCTGGAGAGAAGACACGGTGCTCTCTCCTACCGGTTGACACAGATGCTTTCCGGGCACGGTAGCTTCGGTAGGTATCTGTGGCGAAAACACCGGGAAACCACGGCCGAATGTCAGCACTGCGAGGACCGCAGCGATGACACGGCGCTCCACACGCTGGTGGAGTGCACGGCGTGGGCACAACAGCGACAGGTCCTCGTAGTGGGTCTGGGCGTGGACACCCTCTCGCTTGAGGCCATGGTGCGAGCCATGCTCTCCAGCGGGAGTAAGTGGGACTGCGCCGCCTCGTTCTGCGAGCAGGTCATGCTCGCGAAGGAGGCGGCGGGCCGGGTGCGGGAGAGAACTCTCCCACCCGAGTTCCGCAGTCGGCGCCCCGGGCGCCGCCGACGTGTCTTCGCCGAGGACTATCGGCCTCCATGACCGGGGGTCTGAGGACGGTGGGAGGGCCGCTCACCGTCCTTACAAAAGCAGGCCCATGACGGCAGCGTGACGTGAGCACTCACGCACGCCCCCCCTTAGAAGCGGGATCACACCCGAAACCCCCCCATAGACGCGGGATTGCACCCGAACCACCCCCTGGGCGAGGCCGCAGTGGCGGCCGTAGGTCTGTTGGGAGTCACGGGACATCCTTCCTGAGGGCTTACCCGGGGCTCTCAACCATAGGCTGTTGGGCGTTACGTGAGGTTTTTTAGTCGGTAAGAGTCCGGCATAGCATCCTACGAGGATTTTCCCTCACGTTAAAAAAAAAAAAAAAAAAAAAAAATAGTGTGGAAATGTTAACCGTCCTAGAGAGCGTGGATAGTGCATAGGCGCTTCTATTTAGTTTTGGGCAGATAAAATCTATGTGTGCCTTCCAATTTAAAGTAGAATCTATTTGTAGTCCCAGAAATTTTGTCGTCTCTACCTCACCTATTATGTAACCCGAATATTTGATGTCAAAGTTTTGAGGTAAATATCTAAAACACGATTCCTAAACACCATGATATTTGTTTTGTTTAAATTGATAACAAGATTATTGTCCTTTAGCCAGTCTATTATATTAATTAGGCTGTTGTTTATAGTGCCTTTTAGAATATTTTGATTTCTGTTACAAAATACTACCGTACTATCGTCTGCGAAGAGAAACATTGGGGCATTAACAGCTTTAGAAAATTCTTTTATATAAATGAGGAATAATAATGGACCCAAAACACTTCCCTGAGGCACACCATATTTAACTTCTTTATAGTTTGACGTGTATATCATTTCCTTTTTCTGTATTTGACAGATTCTTGTGATAGATGTAGCTTATTTTCTATCTGTGAGATATGACATAATCAAATTCAATACATTGCCCCGGACGCCACAGGCGTAGAGCTTATTTTTAAGTATTTTATGGTCTACGCAGTCAAAGGCCCTAGTAAGGTCCATAAATAATGCACAGGCTGGTATGTTTCTATCAAGACTTTTCATTATTTTTGCTAGAAATTTAAATATAGCTTGATTTATGGTTTTTGATTTTCGAAAACCTGTTTGCGCCTCGGTGATTATTTGATATTTTTCTAAGCAATTATTTAAATTCTCATAAATATTTTTTTCCATTACTTTAGATAGAACTGGAATGAGGGCTATGGGTCTGTAACACGTCATATTTTCACGGTCAAGTTTTTTGGAAATGGGTTTTATGATAGTGGTTTTTAATTTAGAAGGAAACACTCCTTCGGAAATATACATAGATTGAAGATATGGCATAATACGGGTGATATCACCTCACTTACGTGCTTTAGAACGCGTGTAGAGACCTCATCATATCCCGTACTGGGCGTGTTTTTTAGTGATTGGATAATTCTGTTAATATCGTGTGGTGTTGTTGGATTCATAAATATGGACTTGTAGCCTGCGCAAAAAGGTATTTTAGACTTACTATTTAGTTTTGAGTTACTTTCTGATTTTATATTACAATTGTCAAAATTATTTTTAAATTCTACTTTGTCATTTAATGTCAAATTGTTTTTTAATATCAAGTCACTATTCAATGTCAAATTATCACTATGTCCCAAATTGTTGCTCGATGTCAATTTATTATTTAATGTAAAAAATTTATTTAATGTCGAATTTTTTGATGTCAAGTCCTTATTTAAGGCGATGTTATTATTCACTATCAATAATTCAATTTGATCTATAAAAAAGTTGTTGAAATGATGAGCAATGTCATAAGGATTTGTAATAATTTGTCCATTTAAATTTAACCTCTGTATATGTCTGTACTTTACTTTTGCGGGTTTTTGCTGTACTTTTGCGGGCAATTGTATTCGAATGTACAATACATTGCCGACAGCCGTAACAGGTTTGTCAGGTAATAAATTTAAAAAACTAATAAAACTTAAATTGTGCCAGAAAGCTTATTATAGCATTAAAGACTTTCTAGAAGACAAGGCTGCCTGGTAGTGACACGAATTGCTCCTTTCTACATTTAAAAAAAACTGTATTAGATACTAAGATGAAATAAGAGGGACCGGACTGAGTTTCTTGGGGTGTTCTTCTCAGTCTGTAGCATTTCCGAACCCCCGGTAGAGTAACAAAAATTTTGACAAACCTAATTTTTTTTTTTTAAATTTCAAAGGTAATAAATTTTATTTTATTTTATTTTATGATCTTTTGGGACATTAAATTTATTTTTGTTTATAATTTTCCAACTAGCTTTAGATTTATTTTTACTAGTATTTATATAGTGACTTTTTTGAGCCCTTTTTGTAAGAGTTATTACTTTATTAATCTCGCTGAATATGTTTTAAAGGCCTTTTTGTCCAGTTCATTTTTTGACTTTCTGTATAACCACAGTAGTTGCCTCTTACGTTTTGTGCATAGCTTCATCCCGTTACTGATCCATTTTTGGTGGGATTTAATACTCTTTTTATGTTTTACGATGGGAAAACATAAGCTATACAAAAGGCAAAATAAGTCATGGAATTCGGTAAATGCTGTTTCAGGATCACCACTATCAAATATTTCCGCGAAGCTTAAACAGCTGAGATATTTTCTAAATTTATCAAGGTTCACTTTGCTATATTGTCTCTTTTCAATACTCCATTTGTCAATCTGACAGATTGTTTTAATTGGACAGGTCAGTAATTGTGCTATGTGATCTGAGAGAGCAAAGTCCATTGTGTCTGTTTTGCTACCATGAATATTGTAGATCATATGATCAAGACAGGTTCCACTCGATAAACGTGTTGGACAATGATATATAAAAAACTATAGATACGTTACCAACACTTAAAAATGGCAACAAAAAAGTCAGGCAATTGCCTTAATTTTCATACATGCTACCATCAGTGGTCGATCGACTTCTAGCGAGAACGGTCGAGTCACACACTTTCTTGCATAAGTGCGCGCTCGTGTACAAGTGCTGACGCAGCAGCCTACTCAAACGTGCACTGCCGTCACGGCTGTCGCGATGACCTACATACAGTCGTAAGTGAATCATGCATAATTGTGCGGATTTGCGGTAAGTTATAGTTTTATAATTATAACTTGATTTTAATCATGACAACTCCAAACAAAGTAGTTCTCAAAACTGAACTCGAACATCAATTGTACTCCCGGTACAAAGAGGAACAAAATGAGCGTCTAGAACTGCAACAGCTAGTGAAAGACCTCAGTAGCCAAATCGAATCACTGCAACAACAGCTGAAAGTAATTCAGGAACAAAGGAATGTAACTGTTCAGACGGAACATTCTGCAAATAATGAGCCCCAGAAAACTGTCGAATATCAGACTGACGAAGAGGAACTTGCCAGAGAAACTGAGTGGGTTCGTGTGAAAAGTAGGAAGAAGAGGAAGTTGAACACCTCACTATCTCCTCCATCGCAAGGAGTAAGCGCTATTGAATCTCAGGCTAGTGTAGAACCTGAGAAACCAAAAGCAAAAAAGGCACCCCCACCCCCTCCAGTCATAGTAGAAGACATTAAAAACTACCAGAAGTTTTATGACCTTTTACTGACATGCTCAAATAAGGACTCCTTCATGGTGAAAATGATGAGTGGGAACACCGTCAAAGTAAATGCCAGGGACGAAGACTCCTACAGGGCAATAACTAATTTATTATTACAAAATAATTGTCTCTGGCACTCGTATGAGAACAAACAAGATAGGCCGCCATCGTTAAAAATTTACCCTCTTCTTGTTTGCCAATCACAATAGTGGAAGATCTGGATTCCAAAGGCTTTAAAATCCAGGAAGCCATAAACAAATTAAGTTGGAGGACTAAGGAACCTCTAAATATGTTTATGCTTTCCTTTGAATACTAGGCTGTAAGGTTGAAGTGCAGCCTTTAAAATCATCGAAACTAATACCTCAGTGTAAAAGATGCCAAGCATATGGCCATACACAGAAATATTGTTCCAAGGAACCTAGATGTGTGAAATGTATTGGTAAACATCTGACCAAAGACTGCACTAAATCAATAGCAGAAAAACCCAAATGTGTACACTGTGGTCAGCCACACCCGGCGAACTACAGAGGGTGCATGGTAGCAAGAGAATTGCAAGAGCTAAAAAACAAAGCAATTAAAAAAAAAGTAACTACAGCTATCGTTCAGGTCCCTAGTAGTAAAAAAAAGAGGCATTACGTTTTACTCAAAATAATGTGACTTATGCCCAAATGATGAAAGCACAGCAGCAACCTCTACAACCACTGGTACATGGTCCGCAGCCTCTCATGTCAGGAGACTCCGAGACGAGCGAAAATATAAACAAAATATTAAATATTTTAACCTCTTTTGATCAAAGGTTGAAGAACCTAGAAAGTAGTGCTACCAAACTACCTTATATAACGCAAAAATGAAGAACACACTAAAAATTATGGCATGGAATGCAAACGGACTCCTAAAACATCGAAACGAGTTGCAAGCTGTTCTTGCCACAGAAGAAATTGATGTTTGCCTCATTTCCGAGTCTCACTTCACTAAAGAATCATATATCCATATTACTGGCTATAAAATATATCATGCACTGCATCCTGTCAACACTGCGAGAGGGGGAAGCACCGTCATAATAAAAGAGAACATCTACCATTACCTAGAACATACATATGAAGAAGAATTCATACAAACTGTAGCCGTAAGGGTCCAAACTAAATTTCATCAAATTACCGTCGCAGCTATATACTGCCCACCAAAGCATGCTCTGAAAATAGAGCAGTACAGAAACCTACTTAAAATTCTTGGTAATACATTTATATTAGGAGGTGACTTCAACGCAAAAAATACATATTGGGGATCCCGATTAACCAACAGTAAAGGAAAGGAACTGTTAAGTGCTATGAGAGAAATCAAGTGCAATGCAATTTCAACAGGAAAACCCACTTACTGGCCTACAGATAAGCAAAGAACTCCAGATCTGATCGACTTCTTCATTTACAAGAACCTATCAGTCACATTTCTCAATATACAAGAAGGACTGGATATGAATTCCGATCATTCCCCTATTATATTAACCTTAAGCGAAACAGTAATTCAAAAAAAGAGCAATCCAATGTTGGTAAATAAAAACACTGACTGGGAGCGTTTCAAATTTGATTTAGACAACATTATTGATCTCAAAGTACCTTTAAAAAATAAACAGCAATTAGATAAAGAAGTGTCAAAATTTGTGACCGACATCCAAAACTGCAGCTGGAAAAATACACCAGTCTTAAAAACAAAAGTTGCAAGCCACAGATATCCAGTAGAAATAAGAAATCTCATTGCCATTAAGAGAATTCAGACACAAAAATGTCAAAAATCTAGATATCCGTATGACAAAACAATATTGAACAGACTTACAAAAAGATTGAGTAAAGCGATACAAAACTATCATGATGATGCTACAAAAGACTACCTTAGTCAATTAACAAATAGTGAAAAAACCGAATATTCACTATGGAAAGTCACTAAAAGTTTAAAAAAGCCTATTGTTCATGCCTCACCCATAAAAAAAATAGATGGCAACTGGGCCAGGAGTAATGAGCAGAAAGCAACTATATTTGCAGAACACCTACAACAAATATTTCGAACTAACGACGAGGAAAGCTCTGATAACATAACATCCGATGTCATTTGCCATGATTACTTGGAAATAAAACTAGTTACTCCAAAAGAAGTCAATAATATTATCAAAAAGTTGGCTAAAAAGAAATCGCCCAGATATGATCTTATTACTGGCGAAGTCCTTCAAAACCTTCCTCGTAAAGCCATAGTTAAACTTACTACCCTTATAAACGCCACATTCCGGCTAAAACATGTGCCTAGTATCTGGAAAGTTGCTGAAGTTATAATGATCCCCAAACCAGGAAAGTCTCCTCAAAATGTATCATCATACAGACCAATATCACTGCTGCCAATCATTTCAAAACTATTTGAAAAGCTTCTTCTGAGACGTCTTAAGCCTATAATAGAAGAAAGAAAATTTATTCCCAATTATCAATTTGGCTTTAGAGAAAAACACTCCACCATAGACCAAGTTCACAGAATCACCAACGTCATTGAAAAAGCACTAGAGGAAAAAAAGTCTGTTCTACAGTATTCCTAGATATAGCACAGGCATTTGATAAGGTGTGGCATAGAGGCCTTATTCATAAGCTCAGGAAACTGCTACCAAAACAATTTGCAGATATTTTAGAATCATACCTAACAGAGAGGACATTCAGAGTAAGACAAGAAGAACCTTATTCTAGTCTCAAACAAATAAAAGCTGGAGTACCACAGGGAAGTGTACTTGGCCCTATCTTGTACCTATTGTACACCTGCGATATTCCAGAAATAAAAAACAATGTTATTGCAACCTTCGCAGATGACACAGCCATCATGGCAACAGGTGCCACTCACAAAAAAGCCATTGAGAAACTTCAATCGGCCGTCAACACCATCACTGCTTGGACAAAAAAATGGAGAATTAAACTAATTGAGTCCAAATCGACTCACATAGACTTCACAAACAAAAAACCTAACTATACACCGGTAAACATTAACGGTAAAATAGTACCATATGAAAATACGGCAAAATACCTGGGTATGACGCTTGACGCAAAACTACGCTGGAAGGCACACGTCAAAAAGAAACGCCAGGAGTTATATTTACGCTTCAGGAAAATGTACTGGCTACTCGGCAGACACTCAACATTATCAGTGTACAACAAGGTACTTCTGTACAAACAAGTACTTATGCATGTATGGGCATATGGTATTCAGCTTTGGGGCTGTACAAAACGCACCAATGTTGAGATAATTCAAAGATTCCAAAATAAAGTACTTCGGAGTATAATAAATGCTCCCTGGTACATTAGAAATAAGGACATCCACCGGGACTTAGGAGTGGACCTTGTTACAAAGGTTAACTATAAAAAAATATGCCGAAGCTCACGAACAAAGACTTCTAAAACATGTGAATGTCGAGGCAATCCAGCTTCTTGACTCCACGGACATTTTAAGGAGACTGAAAAGGACTAAGCCTTTTGATCTAGTTTAGTGAAATTAGTGTAAAGTAGTGCAGTGAGTGCTATACTTGAAGAACACAAGAACAAAGTGACTTTCTATTATAATTAGAGACAATAAGAAAAGTGCCGATGGACACATTCTTTACTCTGTAAGCTTTAGTAAAATCTAAATTACTTATTAGCCTCAAGGCTAGATTGTAATTGTTATGAGATGACATTTGTGTTATCTCATAAAAAAAAAAAAAAAAAAAAAAAAAACATGCTACCATAGATAATTTCATAGAAATTCTTTTTTTGAATGTAACAAATATTTGCCATTTTTGAAAGCCGTAATGTTCGTACATGACGTGTCTATATTATAATACGTCGTTGGTGTTGGAGTTTTAGAGGTCAGTTTAAGGTTGTGTTCTGTTAGCAGGTTTAAAAAACGAATCGATTATTTTGTCCTTTTTAAAGTGTTAATGTTGAAATCCCTACAAATAATATTTTTTTTAGATTTAAAACAAAAGTGTCGCAAGAGTTCACTAAAATTGGAGAAGAACATAATTATCCATTTCTTGTGGGTTGTTTATTGTGCGGTGGCCGGTAGACACATATAATTATTACGTTACTGTCAATTAATTCTACCGCACTGCACTCAAGTATATTAAGTAATTGAAATGTATTTATCTCCCTTATGGCCCTAGATTTATGGCGCAAATTCACAAATATACATGACCCACCACGTCTAGTGTCTCTGTTGAATTTACTGATAAGGGAGAAAGAAGGTATATCTATGTATCATATCATAGTGTAGCTTAATATGTTCGGTAATGCAAATTATATCTATATCTATATTTTTATCTTGCAGTTCACTTATGTTTATAAGAAACTTGTCCAATTTACTAGAGAGGCCGTCAATGTTTTGATGTAGAACATTATAAATATTTAGTCATGAAAAAAAAAATTGTTTACCTGTTCTGCTTTTTTTGCTTCCGTGTCAGTTTCATCACCCGCTTCCGATACTGTAGTATAGTAGGTACCTACTTACCAATTTAAATACAATTTTGCATACTGTTTAGGAGAGACAGAATTTTCCGCATTCGGTTTCCTGATCAGGAATTTAGATTCAGAATACAAAATGTTCAACAACGCCTTTACTATTTCTGAATGAATTACTATTCCGGACAGAAGTCGGACTTTTATAATGCAAGCTTTGCTTTGTTGGTCATTAGATGGCGTTGTATGCTACCTAAGTATCATAATAGGAAAAAACTAAATTGGATCGTAATACCGTAATATCACCCTATTGTAACGTAGTGTATGTAGGTAGAGAATACAATCCCGAGCATATTTTACAATCCCGGGGTTACGGGATTTTGAATGCGTAATCCCGGAATCCCCAGGCTATCCTAAATACCTAATAACCTTGAGTCATTTCTTATATCGTCTGTAATATCATTGCGCACATTAATTACAATACTCGTATACCGTACCTAATAAGTAAAGAAAATAGAAAACCAAAAAAGCATTAATTTGCAAAAAATGGAAAAGAAAACACCAAATCTATTTATAACTAGCTGATGCCCGCGGCTCTGCCTGCGTGGAAATTTATTCCCGGTTCCCGGTCACTTAGGGGTATGAAAAATAGATGTTGGCCGATTCTCAGACCTACTCAATATGCTCACAAAATTTCATGAGAATCGGTCAAGCCGTTTCGGAGGAGTACGGAAACGAAAACTGTGACACGAGAATTTTATATATAAGATTTTGAAAATACGATTGCATAAGTATCAAAAAAGCATTGAGTGTTTGACTTTCAAGCCTGCTACTTAGTTTGAACATAAAACAGCAGCTGAAAAGCTCGCTTGTTCTACGCTGGTTGGAGGTGGAGGAATAGACAAAAGATACTTACTACCTGTTCGCTCTAACTTTGCCGCTGGCGTAGAGGCGTATACCCAAATTGTTAATTAGACGAAGTAAATTGACAGTAGCTAATGTCACTTCGTCATAGAAAATACGCAACATTGTATGAAGACGTGACATTAGTTGCTGTCAATTTACATCGTCTAATTAAAAATTCGACTTTAGTATGGAGCCGAGCGGCAAAGTTAGAGCGAACGAGCAGTTAATGCTGTTACTAAGTGATATCCACGAACTCCTCTATTTTCGAACAGGCACATTTCAAGTTTACCTAATATCTACTATTTGATAACTTCGATACATTTTGTACTTGTGCTTCTTCAGAACAAACATAATTTTAGGGCTGTCTGTGTAGTAGGTACGTATCGTACGGAGTTTCTAAGGGTTGTTTTAGTCGTTATGTAATATAATTGTGCTATTAAATAAACTAGGCAAGGTTATTTTCAAGTTCCAACGGTCTACAGAACGCAAACTAGACCTGTTTCGGTTGTAGCATTCCCGAAAATCTCGAGATTAGACAAGCATAGTTCCGGGATTTTCGGGGCCAGATAACGGCCGGGATCCCGGGAATACACCTATTCTCTAATTTTATGGTCACGGACAATCCGCAAGTGGGCATTTTTAGGGTTTCGTAGCCAAATGGCAAAAACGGAACCCTTATAGATTCGTCATGTCTGTCATCAAAACCATACATGTCATGTGGGGTAGATGTGTTGGGCAAAAATCAATTGTAGAAACGATTGACAACTAACAATTAAATTTTCTAATTTAATTGCTACTAACAACTAAAAAATCAATCGTAATTGCAAGTTCTTACAATTACAACTAATTAGTTGTTGCTTGTATATTCTTATGATTACAATTAGTAATTGTCAATCGTCTGAAGCATATTTACGATTAACAATTACTAATTAATTTTCTGTTACCTTTCGGAAACTGGGGGTTAGACAGCTTCACCCAACTACAGAAGAGGCGGCGCAGTGTTTATTCGCGCCCTCCACGGTCGAGACGCCTTTGGGTTTTGACTTTTGAAAAACCGGTGGGCGAAGATTAAATGGCGGAAGGTACCTTTCCGTATTCCAGAGGTGCTCCTAGTGCCCTACTGATCAGCTGCTATTCCTCGAAAGCGATGCGACGAGGGTTCCGTACTCTTAAGCTCCATATCGAGCCGCGGGGGCCGAGCTATCACATCATCATCATTAGTGCTAGTCCCGGCATGATAATGATCATCATGATAACGATGATTCATGATGATGATCATTATCATCATAATTATATTGAAAACGACACTTGTATCATTCTATTGTTTCACAATATTTTTATTATTTATAACCTGTCCTGTTTCGCCTCACGGCATTTTTAAAGGTTTAGATGAAAGGACAAGGTGGGGTACTGTCTCATGAAACACTAAAACAATATTTTTTTTATTGTATAGGTATTTTTTTTATTATGTATATATTGGCAAGAAGTGTAGAGATTATCAACAACAAACATCAGATTACCAGGTTACAAATTTTCCCCAAAATTGGGGAAATAACAAATTTTGATATTTTTGTTAAATTAATTCTACTAATATCAGAGATTACCACGTAATAAATTTTCCCCAAAATTTAGGGAAATAACTAATTTTAATATTTTGTAATATTTTAAATGTAACAATTATATTTTAGATTACAACGTATCAAATGACATTATTTTCCAAATTTACCCCAAAAATAGGGAGATTGTTTTTTTTTTAATTTCATGTAAATATTAATATTAAAACATATAAAAAAGTATTGTAATAAAAAAATCTCCCTATTTTTGGGGTAAATTGGAAAATAATAGATAATTTGATAGGTTGTAATCTAAAATATGATTGTAACGTTATTTTAACAAAAATATTAAAATTTCTAATTTCCCTTATTTTGGGGAAATTTTAATACCTAGTAATCTCTTATATTCGTATAATTTATTTAAGAAATACATATATTAAAATTTGTAATTACCCTTATTTTGGGAAAAAATATTTTCCCTTAAATATAGGGAAAGAACAAATTTAAATATTTTTGTTGAATAAAATATATCAACTATATTTTAGAATACAACGTATGAAATGATATATCGTTTTCCAATTTTACCCCAAAAAGACTCCCTATTTTTGGGTTAAAATTGGAAAATGATATATCATTTCATACGTTGTAATCTAAAATAAGATTGTAACATTATTCTGACAAAAATATTTAAATTTGTAATTTCACTAATTTTGGGGAAAATTTATAACCTGATTATCTGTATTCGTACAACATTATGTGTGGTTATATGTGCTGATATTCGTATAACATACATACATATGGGCGTATACTATGCCTCTGCTTACGCCTTTGGGGATAAAGGCGAGACTGTATTGTATGCCGGGACTAGCACTTAATGAAAATGATGATGATGTTACCTCATAATTTGGGGCCCACCAAATGCAACGTGAGGAGAAAATTTACTGTAAAGATTGCAGTAGGTGTGCGGAGTAGTGTCGGGACTAACGCTTAAATGATGATGATGTGATCTCATTTACAGCGAACCCACCACCACACGCAACGGACCAGAAAACTGTGCTCTGGGGTTAAAACCAGTTTTATAGCTATCACTATACCTACTTTTTAACTTTCATATACAATACCTACGTCACATACCTACATTCCAATATTTATACGAACACTAGCCTTAAATTTTTCTAAGTGTAATATTAATTACATATTAAAAACAATTGACGATTATATTAGTCAACTAAAATATTAATTGTGATTAAATCAACTGTAAACCACAATTGATGGAATCAATCGCGATTGATTTTAATTGTCTCTCACAATTAAACAATCAATTGGATTGAATTAGTTGCAACTAATTTAATTGCGATTAAATTTTCAATTTTTAGCTCCTACAATTAAAAAATTAATTGATTAATGCCCAACACTTCAGATAGGTCTTCAAAAATGCTATTGAGGTTGAGGTTTGTAACATTTTTTTTTAAAGTGAATAGTTTGCGCAAGAGACACTTCCAAAGCGGAAAAATGTGTCCCTCCCCCCCCCCCCCTCTAACTTCTAAACTAAGAGAATGATAAGTCTAAAAAGAATATATGATGTACATTGCTATAAAAACTACCAACGAAAATTAGTTTGAACGAGATAGAGCTGGTAGTTTTTTTTTAATAGGGTGGGTGCAGCACCAGTGGCAAAGCGATTAAGCGAGAATTTGACACATTTTTACATGATGTGTCTTTGTTATTGCGACAATTATTGCTAAAAGCAAGGGACATACTCTTTATTTACCATAGAATCATGTAGCATATTTTATTTTACTTAGCAGCTATTAAGTTTTTTTTTATTAAAAAAATAATGCGGGATCTCCTAATGTGCCTAAGTTCGACCAGACAGCACCAGTAACAAACCAGGCATTGTGCCAATAGCAAACCAGTAAATATAACAAATGTTTTTAAGGCATAATTACTTTTTAAAGTTTATTAAGCTTTCGTACTTAGTAATTAACACATTTTAATCAGTCTACAAGTTACGTATAGGGTATATGTAAATGTTTATTTAATTTAATCACTACCTATTTAATTAGTTAGAGATCCATGTGACTGGTGTTATTATTTGTTATAATAAAATACTCATAAAATTTCAATTAGGTACTTAAAATATAAAATGTTAATGTTCTAAACCAATAACTAGGCAATGCATGTTAAATTTTTGGCTAAACTTATCAATTTTAGGAAGTAAGTAGGCATTTCATTACTCCCTAGCCTATTATTAAGATTAATATCTTTGACACAACTGTTATTATACTTATTTTAACTTCTTTGAATAAAATAGAATAAAAATGAATTATCAGCAGTTAAAATATTAAAGTAGAACTTTAATATTCATTAATTAGGTTTAAAATATATACATATTCCTGACACAACTGCCAGTAGGTTACTGCCAGTAGGTAACTGCTACTATCAGTTAAAATCCTACATCTACATTTTAGTATTTTTGTGTGAATGTTTGTAATGAATAAACTCAAAAAGTTCTGCGCCGATTTAAAAAAATATTTCACCTTTAGAAACCTATATTCACCCTGAGTAACATCGGCTATAATTTATTCCCATATTCCCACGGGAACGGGAGCTGCGTGGGTTAAACCGCGTGACGTCCGCTAGTATATTATAAATGTGAAAGTCTGTGAAGATGTTTGAATGTTTATTACTCAATCACGCTCTGGCTGGACGGACCGGCCTGAAATTTGGCACAGGGACAGATTAGTGTTGATTAACAAATAAGCTACCTTTTATGCCGGGAACATGTTCCCCTGGAAGCGGGAACGGAACTAAATTACAAACGGGCGAAGTCGCGAGCATCAGCTAAATCAATTTTCAATTATTAAGATTAGGGTCCCTATCACAACTAGCTTTATTTTATTTACTAGCTGTTGCCCGCGACTTCGTACGCGTGAAAATTATGTTATAATGACAATTTGATTGCTCTCTGCTTAGCCTCTAGGATATGTAGCGTGATAATATATAGCCTATTTGAAGACCCTACCCCTAGTTAATATTTGTGCAAAATTTGAACCAAATCCATTGAGTACTTTTCGAGATCCTTCCGGACAAAGCAAAGCAAACAGACAAACCGACAGACATTTTTTTTCTAACTACATTTTCGGCATCGGTATCTTATTTAGAGCACCCGGCGAGTATTTTTTTTAAATATATCCAATGTACAGTTTTGACTTTTCTATCATTTTATTATATGTATAGATGACGGCCGTATTATATTCTAAATGTGTCTCTAATTTCTGCACCTTTGCGTATATCGTCTATAACTTTTAAAACATCTTCCTCCTTATACTTACTTGAATAATGTTGTTTTCGGTGGCTAATAATCTAATTAATTGTATAAATTTTATTAGTATAAACCAGTGGTCTGCAACTGGAAATGTATCAAAAAGTTTAATTACCAGTTGCAGACCAACTGGTATGCAACTGGAAAATTGTTAATTTTGTGTTCCAGTAGTTAACCATTGAATATTAAAGCTGTATTTTAGCATTTTTTGATTAAATAAAACGAAATATTATTGCTATGTGTATCAAACAGTAAGGCAAATTCGGAAATAAATTACAATAATTGATTAAAACAAATACACAGAAAGATGTTAAAACTTGCCGCAGTACGCGTAGCTTACTATTATGGCCGCCGGCAGCGAAATTAACGATTGTCGTTCTAGATTATCTGTTTTCACTGAAGTAGGTGGCGTGTGTATAGCTTTTAACGGTGATTATATGATTGGTAGGAATAAGACAAGCCTACCAAACGCAAAAAAAATGGCGGGATATTTAACAGGAGCTTACCATTTCTATTTAAAGTTTGAAATGGTGTGCCACTGGTTCCTGGTGTGGCACTGGTGCACCCACCCTACATCATAAACCGCAATTTACGGTAAGATAAATCACTACCACTGCGAACGTGTTAAAACATCAATCAAAGTTACAACGAACTATAAGAACTTTTATATTATGTTACTTGCTGCTACGAAACCCTTCATGGGCGAGTCCAACTCGCACTTGGCCGGTTTTTATAAGTAGAAGTGGTTATTAGTCAAAGAATCATCAGAAAGTTTGAAGAGTAATAACTTTAAACTAAATACCTAGTACCTACTGTTTAGAAAAGACATTACCTCAGTACTCACTCCACCAAGTAATGATCACAATCACAACGAACTATTTCTAATTACATGCCTACAACAATCGACAAACTTAACCACTTACAATTAATTACAATTAAATTATCATATCAATCGCGCGCGGGTTTCCCAGCCGAGCAGCCGACATGACACATAAAGCGAGGCTTTTTCCTTATTTATCAGTGGAGGTGGAAGTTGCTTCTTGGCTTATTATTATTGTTTAGCTAAAACGCGCAAACATTACTAATCAGATGAATAACAAAATTCTACCAAGGTCTCTGAACGTTATAAACAGTCATAAAAATAAATAAATATTTGTGGACATTCGCACACAACAATATCTAGCCCAAGTTAAGCTAATATAAGCTTGTGCTATAGGATCTAGACGAATGATAGACATACATACTTATATATTTCTAAATATGTACATACTAGCTACTAAATATGTAGGTATAATGCCAATTTCATTGTTCTCTGCTTAGCATAAGTAGCGTGATGATAATATATAGCCTATTTGAAGTATTTGTGCAAAATTTGAATCAAATCTATTGATTACTTTTCGAGATCCTTCCGGACAAAGCTAAGCAAACAGACAAACAGACAAAAAAAAATCTAACTATTTTTTCGGCTTCTGTATCTTATGTTGAACACCCAGCGAGTATTTTTTTTTTTTTTTTTTTTTTATACCACTAAGGTGGCAGTCAAGCATACGGCCCACCAGAAGGACTGGTGGTCACCGCAGCCTATGAACGTTTGCAACACCAGAGGCGCCACACTCGCGCTGCCGACCCTGTAAAAACCTTCTTAGACCCCTTTTGAAGAACCCCATACTGTAGGCGTTTGGGAAAACCGAGGCAGGAAGATCATTCCACAACCTAAGCGTTCGCGGGAGAAAACCCCTATCGGATCTAACCGTGCTCGAACGCTCTGGACGTAGGGTGTGAGGATGAAATCCCTTTCTATGGCGAGCGGTGCGATGATAGAACGTAGCCGTGGGCATCATGTCAAACAATTCCTCAGAGCACATACCATTGTACAGGCGGTAGAACACGCATAAGGAGGCAAAGTCTCTCCTGTCGCGAAGAGGTTCAACACCACCTGTCAGTATAGGATCGTTGACAACTCTCACAGCTCGCCTCTGCACCGAGTCAAATGGACGAAGCTGATATTCAGGTGCCCCCGCCCAGAGGTGACAGCAGTACTCCATGTGTGGCCGCACTTGCGACTTATAGAGAAGCAGTGTTTGCGCCGCAGTAATTTTGCCTTTTCTATCATTTTATTATCAAGCTGTTGATTTGGTCGTGCACAAGCCTCCTTCAGTGCGTAGTGTACTATAGGTATTATCGATTGCAAGCAACACAAACATACGTAGATAACAAAACCCCAAAAATCCTGTTTTTAGTGAAATATGATTTACGAAGAAAAAATCTTCACCCGTGTATTTAATGTTTACGTCGCCGAGCCAACGCTAAAGCGCAAGTCACACTGCCAGCGGGCGGGTGAGCGAGCTAGGCACACTGCGAGCTGCTGAATAACCTACGTGGCTGATGCGAGCGAAGCTCATCGCATCTCATGGCTCCTCTACACTGCCCGCGAAGTTGAACGAAGTTAAATGAATACGATAGTGTAAAGAGGCACTTCGGCTTACCTCGTCAAAAACTATACCTCCCCTCAGGCGACTTTATTTGCTGTCGATTTTTGCGCCTCAGTCAATGGGCCCAAAGATGCGGGAAGTGCGTTCACGAAGTACCTCTCTACACTACTTGGCCGACATCGTGTGTGCCGGTGCTTTGCCGGCGCGTGATTTAAGCTATAATTAGTGCTTTGGTGTATGTGATCCAATTATCAGCGTCAAACAGTGGTCAGGAGCAAATTATGTTGTTCCAGGAAACTCTGCCACACAAATTTCTTTGTTCATTACAAACGGCGGCAATGTGCGTGCGCAGGCTACTGACACCACTGAGTGTGTAGTGACGCACTTTTTTCGAACTTAGACAAAGTTTCTAGAGTACTTCGCCTTTGAACTTTGCGGGCAGTGTAGAGGAGCCATTAGTTATTAGGTTTCATGAGTTTTTAGTTCCAGCTGACAAGTTCGGTGACCTTTATGTACTTTTTTGATTTGATATTAATGATTTGATGATGAGTTTATGTTGATTTAAAAGATTCCTTCCTACTTCAAGGGCTTAGGACCGGCAGAAACACGCTATTTATCATGCAATTGCAAACAAAAACATTAAGTACTGTTAGTAAACATTAATTAAAGAAAAATGAAAGTTGAAGAAGCAAGTGAGGTGTGTATGGACCGTGCCGTGTGGCGCTCGGTTCTTTCTGCCTACCCCGCAAGGGATTTGGCGTGAAGATAGTTAGTTAGTTAGTTAGTTAGTTAGTAAACATTAGGTATGAGAAAAGTATTCTGAAATAAAGCATTTCTGGCGTAGTTAAAAATTTTAAATCAACTTATTTACAGAATTAATTGAGAATCAAAGCTTAAATACCTATTTACAAAATCATGTAACACGCAATAATTGTTCAAAATGCTCACCCCCAGTGTCTATGCACAGATTGGCGCGGCGCACTAAGTTGCGTTTTAAGCTGCGAAGCACTAGCACATTTGTTTTTATTTGTTCAAATGCCAAAACAATTCTTTCACGTAATTGTGTAACACTCATAATGTCTTCATTGTAAACAAGTCTTTTAATATCTCCCCACAAATAAAAGTCTAAGGGCGTTAGGTCGGGTGAACGCGGCGGCCAGGCTACCGGTCCACCACGGCCTATCCACTGCGTACCAAACACTTCACTTAAATATTCGCGCACTTGGCGTCCATAGTGAGGTGGCGCACCGCCCTGTTGGAAGTACAAGTCCCTATGAAATGCGAGTGGAATGTCATCGAGCATCTCATTAACCACATGTCGGAGTAGCACCAAGTATGTAGCACTGTTCAAACGACCGTCAATAAAATATGGGCCAAGTAGATGATCACCGATGATACCAGCCCACACATTCAGACTAAACCGGACCTGGAACGAGTCCCGCGTAGTAACATGTGGGTTGTGTTGTCGGTGAGCCCACCAATGTTCATTGTGGACGTTATAAACGCCCACGCGCGTAAACAATGATTCGTCGGACCACAAAATGTTCACGTCCTGATGTTCAAGGAGCCAGTGACAAAAAACTGTCCGAGCGTTATTGTCCACGTCTCAACTCTTGAACACGTCGGAAATGGAACGGATGCATTAGTTCGCGATTCAGCAGCTTCCACACTGTGGTATGATGAACACCGAAACGGCGACCGGCTTCACGCGTTCGGCTCTGTTCGGCGTTGGCTCGAGGTTCTTCCTCAAAATAATTGAGAATCTGCTCTTGCCGATCAGCTGATAGGCCTTGTGTACCACGACCTTGTGCATGTCGAGGAACCTCGAACTGTCGGTGATCCCTTAAGCGCTGTGTGGCGGCAAGCATCATGCGACGAGATGGTATTGGTCGGTCTGGAAACATTTCCCTGAACATGCGAATTGCATCAACAACGTTATTATTAGAAATAGCGTAAAGGCGCACCATTTCCACCAACTCAACGTTACTGTAACGCTCTGACATCGTTACCGGTGTTGTTACGGACGTTACGTAGATATCGGCGCGTGCGGTTATACTCACGCTGAACGCGGGCGAGCGACTAATTAATTCAAAATTTCAAATTCACCGATCAAAGGCGCCGCCTGAGCCGCTCGCTCCTGCGCGGGGGTTGGAGGGGTAACTTACACGCGCCGCGCCGCCACCGCAGGCACTGTATACTGTAGTTTGACTCGGCCGGATTTTAGAAATAAATGCCTACAGCCGCGCGGTACGTAAGCATGCGATAGGGCTGCCCACCTACAGCATTTTAATAATATGTGCCTACTTTGACTTTCTATTTAGTATTGCGATTGTAAATATGTACATACATACATTCATATAGTCACGCCTTTATCCCTGAAGGTGTAGGCAGAGGCATAGTATACGCCCACATTTTACCTTATAGTTTTACGTACGCGTAATAGATAGTGAGCCTAATGCAGTTGATTTTTTCAATCCGCCCACAAGGCCTTCAATTTGTATTAAGGATTGTTGATTTACTGACAACCGGCTTTCATTTCGAGTAAATATGTACCTTTTTTATTTAACCAAAAAATACTTTGTGAGTAATAATATAATATCCCCGCAACGGCTGGCGGCGCGGGGTGGCGGCGTGGCGGCGCAGCGCCCGTTATCTACTAACGATTGAGTGAGACGGGTATAGAAATTTGAAAACGAGTAAGGGGCGTAGACCATAATAATCGGCTCATCACATGTTTCGTCAGTGATAGAATCACGGAATTCTAGTCTTTATAATCATTGCGTTAAATTATTGATTTACAAAATTAAAACTATTTTTCGATTTGAAAGTACTAGTCAGTCTCTAGTACACTAGTACTTTTCGTACATTGTCAAGTTGTGTTAAACTTTGGAAGTTCATATTTGTCTCTATGCGTGTAATAAAAATCAAAGGTAACAAAAATGCTGTAATTTTTTTTTATAAATAAATAAATAATCACGGGCGTTTTCACACAACGCTATCTGATCCGAAAGTAAGCTAGGAATAACCTGCTTGTGTTATGGGTATCAGACCACGGATATTAATACTAATATACTTTTTAAATACATACATATTATACATAGAAATAACCAGACTCTTGAGACAAACATTTATGGGTCACACAAATATTTGTCTCGGGTGGGAATCGAACCCACGACCTCCAGCGCCGCAGGCGGTATCAATACCGACCGCGCCACAGAGCCAGTCATACGGTGCTAAGTGTACTGTAACATCGGTCATCCACAAAGAAATGAATACTCTTGAAATGTTTCCTGAAACCTAAATCATTGCTCTCAATTAAATAACTACGAACTGACAACGGAACTAAATGTACTACCTACACGTACTAGAGTTCTGAACTAGTTTTTTTTTTGATATTGTACTATATTGGATCGCACCGTTCACTGACTGAGCAAGCACAAGTCTAGTTTTAAACACAAACATACCTACTTCATGTAACAACCTAGTTCACTCGTGTCAATCACTTTGTTTAACTTTAGTCAACTAGTGGTATAGTACCAATTAGTACTTAAGAAAATCAATTTATAGTCTTACCTTTCGGAGTTTCCAGGTAATCTAAAAAACGTTATCTCTGGGTGCGTTATTGACGAATTCATGCAACCAAAACAAGCACAATAGACACTAGTTGTCATATTAAATATTTTTAGTAAATAAAACACGCGCGGTTACTATTTAAAAAACGACACACCTTCCATTCGTCTACTCGGCACAATCGCGACTGCGGACGCTGCTTGCTTGCTGAAAGGCATGCCGAAAACGAGAATCGTAGGTATAGCTTGCGCTTCGTCCGTTTGTAGGGAGCTACAATACTGGTTAAGGGGCGGTTAACGCGCACAAGTAGGCATTTGGCGCTCCCCTCGCCCCGGGCGCAAGACACACCGCGCGCCGGCAGCGGCAGTCAACTCTCATGCCACAGTATACAGTATAGTAGAAAGAAACAGCATGCTAACTTTGTTTGACGTAGTAAATTTATTAGTTTCGTAAATAAAAATAAATGAGTTAATCGTAAATAAATTATGTATATTATACTATTATTTTTAAGCTAAAGAGTTTGTTTGTTTGTTTAGTTGTTCTAAATCTAGAGTCTAAGAGACTGCTAGTTGAATTTCAAGAGTTTCTTAACAGAATGTCCATTTTTGAAACATACCAAAATATATAACATCACGCTAAGGCGAATAAGAGCTTAGCAGCAACGAAACATTTTTCGACAACTAGGATATTTCATTTCTTTTGAGTGTTTCCGTTGCGTACGTTTGCTACAGTTGCGTAAAAAATGTAAATTACATAATAGCTGGTCATAAAAATTTCTAAAGTTTTCTAAAGTTGGTATGCTAAGTATGAATCACGGGATCATTGTGCAATCCAAAATGGCCGCCGCGGTGTACCTAATCACAAAATTTCATGATGGGTGTCGTTTAAAGGGTTTTTTGATATGCTGAGTACGAATCACGTACTAATTTTGCAATCCAATATGGACGCCGCGCCGTAATCACAAAATGTCATGATGGGTATCGTTTAGGGGTTTCTTGGTATGCTGAGTACGAATCACGTGATAATTTTGCAATCCAATATGGGCGCCGCGCCGTAATCACAAAATTTCATGATGGGTATCGTTTAAGGGGTTTCTTGGTATGCTGAGTACGAATCACGTGACAATTTTGCAATCCAAAATGGCGGCCGCGGTGTAATCACAAAAATTCATGATGGGTATCGTTTAAAGGGTTTTTTGGTATGCTGAGTACGAATTACGTACTAATTTTGCAATCCAATATGGCCACCGCGCCGTAATCACACAATTTCATGATGGTTATAGTTTATGGGAATTCTTGGTATGCTAAGTATGAATCACATGATAATTTTGCAATCCAATATGGCCACCGCGGTGTGATCACAAAATTTCATGATGGGTATCGTTTAAGGGGTTTTTTGGTATGCTGAGTACGAATCACATGATAATTTTGCAATCCAATATGGGCGCCGCGCCGTAATCACAAAATTTCATGATGGGTATCGTTTAAAGGGTTTTTGGTATGCTGAGTACGAATTACGTGATAATTTTGCAATACAATATGGCCGCCGCTCCGTAATCACAAAATATCATGATGGTATCGGCTAAGGGGTGTATTGGTATGCTGAGTACGAATCCTGTGATAATTTTGAAATGCAATATGGCCGCCGCGCCGTAATCGCAAAAATCCATGATGGTTATCGTTTAAGGGGTTTTTGGTATGCTGAGGACGAATCACATGATAATTTTGCAATCCAAAATGGCCACCGCGCCGTAACCACATAATTTCGTAATGAATATCGTTTAATGGGTTTTTTCGAATGCTGAGTACGAATAACATGATCATTTTGGAATTCAATTTGGCCGCCTAAGCTATTTAGGCCCACTTGCGCGGAGAGTCGAGTTAAATATATAAATATAGAGTTAGTAAACTCTGAGTTAAATAAATAACTTCTTAACTCTGACCACGTCTTGCACAGTTGCAAATTGGCACGCGGTTAACTAACTCACAGTAAACCGAACAAGTTTTTTTTGTCTGTGTCGTTCCATGCAATCCAACCACACACAAATGTTAGAACGAAGAATGGAACATGTTTTTTTTTTTTTTATACTACTTAGGTGACAGACAAGCATACGGCCCACCGGAAGGTTGGTAACCGTAGCCTATAGACGTTTGCAACACCAGAGGCGCTACACACGCGCTGTCGACCCGGGCGCAGGTTGTGACGACCCACAGTTGAAATTTTTCAAGCCGCCCATAAGCCTTCCGAAGCACGGAAACGCTCGTAAATAAATGTCACAAAGTGGTCCACGTGGTGGTCACCCATCCATATCCGGCCATAGTAAATGTTGCTTACTGCAGTGATCGTTTACAGAACACTGAGTCCGCGGGGCCACGAGCGCTTCAAATGTGTCTCTATCTCTTTTACACTACAGTCTGCTACGTATGATTTACGATACTACCATACTTACGATACTACCATTTACGATACCAATCATAAAATTTTGTGATTACGGCGCGGCGGGCATATTGGATTGCAAAATTATCAAGTGATTCATACGCAGCATACCAAAAAACCCCTTAAACGATACCCATCATGAAATTTTGTGATTATGGCGCGATGGCCTTTTTGAATTGCAAAATTAGTACGTGATTCGTATTCAGCATACCATAAAACCCTATAAACGATACCCATCATGAAATTTTGTGATTACAGCGCGGCGGGCATATTGGATTGCAAAATTATCACGTGATTCGTACTCAGCATACCAAAAAACCCCTTAAACGATACACATCATGAAATTTTGCGATTATGGCAATGCGGCCATATTGGATTGCAAAATTATCACGTGATTCGTACTCAGCATACCAAAAAACCCCTTAAACGATACCCATCATGAAATTTTGTGATTACGGCGCGGCGGCCATCTTGTATTGCAAAATTAGTACGCGATTCGTACTCAGCAGACCAAAAAACCCCTTAAACAATACCCATCATGAAATTTTGTGATTACGGCGCGGCGGCTATATTCGATTGCAAAATTATCACGTACTTCGTACTCAGCATACCAAAAAACCCCTTAAACCAGGGCTTCCTAAACTTTAAAGACAACGGAACCCTAGCCAAATACCTTTTATTTTATGGAACCCCGCCGAGCAACATCCTCTCAATCCCCCCCCCCCCCCCCCCGAGGCCGTTATACTTAGGAGAACTCAGGTGTCAGTGATGTGTGGAGCAATTGTACCCGCTGTGTTCCTCGCACTGGCACAGCGGTGGTTCAAAGTGGTGGTGGCGATCCATCGACCATCAAGTACGACTTCATCGAGGGCTCGATGCCTATGCTGACGCTCCCTACCTGCATGCTGGATCCGCCTGGCCCGTGAAAGCACAGAGCCTCGGATGTATGAAGGGCGACCTCAAGACTCAGCCACCTCATTCGACTCACTTTTTCTTTATGTGTGGAACTGCTACATGGATGCTAGGACTCCTACCGACTAAAACCACAAAAATGGCCGGAAGTCCCGGGTAGACCCTCGGAAGGATGTCCCAGGGTGTCACTGCGGCCTAACCTAGATGGTTCGGGTACTATCCCGCGTCTGCGGTGGTGACTCACTACTTGAGCCTGCGATTTCGCCGACCCGGCTTTAGCCAACTCGGGTAATTTATACCCCTCTTGGAAAGATCAGCTTTGACAATACAGTACGCACCTATATCGGCGAAGACTCTGAGGGCCCATAACATGACTGGAGACCCCGAAGAAGCTGTTGACCGTCAAAGTGACATGAGGGCCCTGCATTATCGCCGTTGAGGCGACATGTCGCAATCTCTTCATGGGACTTAAAAATGCGGGCCCTTGCGTTGTCGTTTTTTTATGGTGCAAGGAGGCGCTGGAGCCGGGCAATGGCCTGCGCCTCATGAAATCGATTCTTGGTCCGCCAAGAACTCATGAAGACTTGGAAGGTCCGACATTAACAACGAAGGTTCGCCACAATCGGGGGGATAAAACCGGCTATGAACGAGTGACTACAGAGCATAAGACAATTTCTACTGTCGGTTGTTACAGATAATTACCGGGGTTCGGGTGCTTCGGTAAGTATCTGTGACGAATACACTGGGAGATCACAGCCGAGGCGAGGGCCAAAACTGCGAAAATCACAGTGAAAATAACACTGCCCAAAATCAGCGCCTCTGTCTGTTCTTTTTATAATACTTACATGAATTGTGTACCCTTTACACTCATTGTTATTTTCAGGATAGTAATCGGACATAGATTTTAGATGTTCAGTTGTAATAGATTTCCTTTTATTCATAACTCTAACGCGTTTTCTTAAAAGTTATGCATAGTTTATATCTCTACAAAAATAGATGGTGATTATTCCTAGATACTATATTAGTAGTTTAAGATTTAATAATTATATTAATGGAGTTTTTCTCATCACATATTTAGCGTCTTTCAACATAATTTTGGCGGAACCCTGAAGCCTACTCCACGGAACCCCTAGGTTCCGCGGAACCCAGTTTGGGAACCGAGGCCTTAAACGATACCCATCATTAAATTTTGTGATTACGGCGTGGCCGCCATGTTGGATTGCGAAATTATCATGTAATTCGTAGACATTTTAATGCATTAGGTAGCTGGTTACCATGTCGTGAAAACACTTAAAAAGTAAAAGATCACCACATTTTTACTATGAGTCGCGTATGTATTTGTAACGCTTAATCTAATTACATTTTGCCCATTACTGATATTTTTATACTGTGGCGCGATTTCAACGTAATTTGGCATAATAATTACGAAATAGTTGCGAAAAAAACTGACACAGGTCCTGCCTCCACAAGCGCCAGGGCGAGACTGATCGGCCGTCAGCGGCGCAATTCTATTGCGTTTGGTAGATATTCGTACATGATAACTATGTAAATAGTTGTTTATAGAAAAACGCTCGGAAAATGTGTATAAAAACTTAATACCTTTAATTGAGTGAAAAAATATATATAAAATGTTAATAGTTTAGCCACAGTATTGAAAAAACTTTTCTGAGAGAGTCAACTTTGGGATTTTTTTCTATCTAGTGAAATTTATTGGATCGTGTAACGGGCTCGGAATATGTTTAGCTTATATCCTTAACTATTATATATATATTTTTTAGATTTAAAAACGCTTTACTTTTTGACTAGGATTGTTTCAAAAAACTCAAAATCTGACCCACGCGGCCTTAAACATATATGTACTTATACTGTGCCGCAGGCCTCCTTTGCCTATGCCTACACATTTGTATGTGCCTACTAAACTGTAGGCAAAGAAGAAACGGTTTTGAATGAACGGTGAAAATGTACCTATGTAGGTAATAGTATTATTAGAATATTTAGAACCGATTCATACGAGTTGCTTTTTAAATTTATTTTATTTAATAAATATTAAGAACTTAATTTTACTGCCCCATTTTTTCACTTAATATTGGTTTAGTATAAGCAGTAGAGTTCCCGTAGCAAATAGAAAAGAATTTAAGCAGAAAAAAAAAGTGTAAAAAAGGTGTCTCGTTTTATCCCGAAATATCAACGAGTGTAGGCAGTACAGTCATGTGTGCAAGTAATGCACAAATGCAGATCAACATCCTGTATGCATACTATAGCTTATACTATTTATGTTATTAAAATATTAAATTATTAAATATAATGTATATGTCGCCACACCGAGAATTACTAATTAAAATCTATTTGATTATAAATAGATTAAAACCATTACAATGAGCAACTTTACTGATACCTTACTATTTTGTGATATAAGGTTCGAATAGAAATAGTTGTAGAATTTATTAACACTGATTTGTATAACTTGATGTAGTGTTGAACTAATTAGGTTACCTAAGTGTTATGTGACTATGTAGGTTCGTAAGAACCTACAATAAAGACTATTGTTAAATTCTTATTGACAATTATTACGAATATTGTCGACATTTAAAAATGTTTTTAATCAAAACAGGATTTTTGTTATTCCTATAGTTCCGGCAATGTTCATTTTACTGAGAATGAATTAATCTTTGTATTTTAACGATTTCATTCAATTTAACAGTTTGTTTGACTAATTAAATTAATAACTTTATTTCTCAAAAATAAATTGAACCACATTTCTTTGATTTAAAAAGAAAACATTAAATATCAAGCCACGTGTTTTGTGAGAACAATTTGAGTGGCGGGGATTTATAAATAGACAGTGGTTGTGGCCGAGGGCTCACTTTGTTGCTGGAATTTGGAGAGAAAACATTGTGAGTAGATTCTATGTTGGTTTTAATTTGGAATAAAAATTATGTTGTAATAACCTACTGGAAGTTAAAAGAGTGGCCGGAGTTTTATTGCCAGGTTCTTTTTTCTCCAGCTATACCTATTGCGTTGCGAATCTGGCAGTAAATGTAGATTGTGACTTACATGAATAAAGATTTTTCATTTCATTTGATTTTATTTCATTGGTGTTCCATTTGCTTGTTTTGATTACTGTGTTTCTGAAATAAATACCGCCTAAGTATTTATTTCACTGTTATTTAACTAGATATCCATCTATAAGTGTAATAAAGCATAAAGCAGACCCGATGACCTACTCCAGGTCAGCGGGCCTGCGCTTTTTAAAAACAGCTGCCGCATGTCTACTCCGACATCAGAAGTGGGATCACTACCTACAAAATACTGTGCGAGACTATTTATATTTCAGGATCTTTGCTACGAAGATTGTGTACCAGTTTACCAACGCGCCGCACGCGGTTACGGGCGCGCCGGCGTGTTCCGCGGCTGTGCGAGATCCTGGTGCTAGTAAGTCTTGCACCAGCACCGTCACACAGCTACAACAGCAAAGGGGTAATGTACCACCTGAATTTTATTTTAATATGATCACAGTGAAGTAATGTATGAGTGATCGCCTGTCGAAACAACAAAAGAAAGTTATGATTAAGTACCGATGTGTTTCTACCCTCATATGACCTAGGCGGTAACGTCGCGTTGGCGACTGCAATTGATGTAATCATGTTTTTTTTTTTGTTTGTTTCAAACGAACTATGTTATCAAGTGACTACGATATACGTATGAAAATAACTAGACTGCTAAAGGGCTGTGCTAACATAGGTTGACAACTGGCTAGTTACCGCGTCCTCGGTGGGGCCACCATAAGCTAGTCTGCCAGCTTAGTGGTTACGAAATTGCGATGCAGTAGCAGCGATGATAGGTTATGTTACCTCTTCTATATTATGTAAGCGTTCAAACGCGAATTGATCACAACCACCACCGAAACTGTTAAAATATTCCATTGATAGTGGAAACGCTTCTTACTGTAATTTTTGTAGTAAGTCCGGTCATACCTCTCGTGAGTGACGTTTTAAAGCTACTACAACAGATTCGGATAAAGGTACGGTTGAAAGAAACTTGTGTTCCCAATGCAACAATAACCCGGCCAATACAACGGTTATACGAACAAACTTATAGTAGGTACTTGAATTTTATTCATTTTGATCAAAAGCCGTTTACACATTTGGTACCTGCTATCGCCGCGAAAAGCACATAACCTATAATATGAACTCTGTTCTTAAATAATCTAGCTTGAACACAATGCGTGTGAGGATAGGTAAGGTAATTAATAATACCATCTTTGATAGCGGGGTTAAGTGCTTGTTAATTCATGAGTCAATCTCATACAATTTGCCGGAAAACCGAAAACGTGTGGTCAATAAAATTACTTGGTGGCATAGGTTTCCTGTTGTTTCTACGAGACATCTTAAGTCTGTCTAGATTCTAGATAATAGAATTAACGTAGAAATTGAATGTCACATTTCACAAGATTATTACTTCAGACGTGTTGATAGGTTCAAATCTATTTTTATTAGATAGCATAAGGTAACCTTGATATCGAAGATGACTTAAAAACCCCCAGAAAAATAAAATTACCTCTTGAGTTCAGACAATGACCACAAAGGTAGTATAGCATAGGTTTGTATAGATGACGTTATCAGTACATATTTTTCTGATATCTGTGGTAAATACCGTAGGTTTTCTCTCCAAGCTCTGTCACTAGAGCAGTAACTATTTACTAATCTGTGCTTAGTCTTAATATCATTCCGTAAACCAGGATTTCGAATCCTCATATAATAATGCCTTTTCTTTTAACGGTCAATTGAGTATGCTAAAAATTTAGTACAGAACGGTCAAGTGCGTCCTAGCCCTAAAAAGGTTAAGCCTAAAAACTCTGGTACCGACAAATGCTAAACAAATTCGTCTATTCAGTTGTCGCGCTGAATAATCCCGCTCGTTCATACCAAATAACGCTCCTGCTGTGGCTTCTCTTAATGAACTGACTATCGTAAGGCGCTAAGTGGCAATGGACCCATGTTCATAAGGAAGCATGGCATAGAATATTTCTAGGAAAAGAACCTAGCGAATTGTTTCCTTGGCTGGGCCTTGACTTCGGGTCAATCCTTATTCAAATCAATACGGGTCGGCAGCACATAGTGGCTTTTTTTTTTAGTATGCACACGACCGATGCGATGTAGAAACTAGATAAGTATCACTCGAGCGAACTCGAGATTTTGGTGGTAGTACGAGCGGTCAAACGTTTTAACTATTACTTGTATGGACGCCATTTCAAGATGATTATACGGTATCCCGACTGCGACGCGCTTTAAGCCTCGAAGCACAATGAAGACTTGCTGTCTCACATCCATAATGGTATATTCGCAAAAATTTGAATTTGAAATAAATACAGGAAGGGCGAGCGGATGCAGCATGCCGATATTGTTAAACTGAAATACCTTTAACAGGCAAAGTCTTGAATAACAGTTTGATTAATGATTATTCATCTGAATAAACAGTAAACAACGTCGAATAGTTACGTACGTACTATCATAGACGGTTTCCATTGAGATGAGACCGTCCAGGGATGTTATCTGCAAGAAAATGTCAAGATAGGTATCTGAAAAGCGAGACCCAATCTTGGGTAGGTACACAACGGTTGACTGTTGTACCTAAATCTTTCCAAAGAAGCTTTATTAATTAATACCTTAAGACTCTTCATAAAATTATGGAAGTTACTATTTTGAAAAAATTAGCACCGTTAAAGATTTTTTCACCGTTAAAATTAGGACAATTGCATCGTTTTCAGGACCTCGAATGTTTAGATCAACGCAAGTTCACTTGCGTTCTATTAGCAAACCGACCGTGCCATTCGAAGCTATACCTACACGTCGACGTACCGAGTAAGCCAGGCACTTCAGATGAACAGGAACGTGTAACCTTCACAGTAGACTCCTATGCATATTCCCCCACCGCTAGGTGAGGCCGCAGTGGTAACTGTAGGTCTGTCTGGAGTCCTGGGGTCATCCTTCCGAGAGCTTACCCGGGGCTCCCAACCGTAGGCATATTAGGTAGGAAACGTGTGGTTTTTAGTCGGTAGGAGTCCGGCATGGCATTCATGTAGGATTCCCTCTTTAAAAATACTCCTATGCAAAGTAAGTTCTGTTACGCTATACAAACTACAAAGGCGAGCATTGAACCTTGGTGGCCCAAACAAGTATTTCATCTCTTCCTAGCCCCATAACAAGTGATTATAAACGATGTCCCTGTACAGTAGCCACAGGTATCAGTAGGGCTAATAGTCTTATCATGATAAGGGATTACGAGACTTCAAATTCGCACACCGCATCAGAAAGTCCGAACTGCAGGCGTAGCTCCTCTTATTTCAGTGCCAAAACTGTTTACCAGCGGAATTGTCTAATTTGGTCAACCACTGAAGTACCTAGTTTGAAACTTCTTGAACGGCACGTACAACAACGACACAGACATCTACTAAAGATAAGGCGAGATTTGACAGGAATCGTGCAAAAAAAAAAAATCATAGTTTTTACAAAGGCATCTTTGTTTGAGTTTACAGCGTTCTCGACAACGGCCGCTGTCTTCTAAAGGAAGCATTAGGACATCATAGACGGGCGCTAAATGTCCCCACAATCAACAGCGGGGCGCCCAAAACCTCGTGGTGAGCTACAGCTTAGGTTAGGTCATCTGGCGCATTGCCGCTGACGCTGACGGCACCGCACCCAGCGAGTACTTGATTCTCAGAAACCACAAATTGAAAAATCTGGTGAGGTATTTTCATTTTAGTTTCTTCAGTCTAATCGGTATTAAAATGCTAGCTGAATTATTAGACAAATGATGCTATTGGGACGTGGAGTCACCAAATTAGCTAATAAAATATTTAAATGAAAAGATGCTATTGGGGCGTGGAGTCGCCAATAAGCCACTAATATCCCTATCCTTAATCATATTATTTATTTATTATTTGTATTAAGCCACAAAAAGTGGATATCCCAATCCTGAAAGAATAGTGGTCCCCTGTGTAACACGGCGTACAAGACCGCTTAGGGCACAGCATCGACCTTACCAACATCCCCTAGGGCCCCTGTCTTTGACAGCATCGACCTCTCCCCTACATATCCTTACCCGTATATAAAAAAAAAAAAAAAAAAAAAAATACTGTTGTCATGTGGAATGAGCAGTAAGAACCACTAAAAGTGGATATCCCAATCCTGAAAGAATAATGGTCCCCTGTGTAACACGGCGTACAAGACCGCTTAGGGCACAGCATCGACCCTACCAACATCCCCTAGGGCCCCTGTCTTTGACAGCATCGACCTCTCCCCTACATATCCTTACCCGTATATAAAAAAAAAAAAATAAAAAAAAAATACTGTTGTCATGTGGAATGAGCAGTAAGAACCACTAAAAGTGGATATCCCAATCCTGAAAGAATAATGGTCCCCTGTGTAACACGGCGTACAAGACCGCTTAGGGCACAGCATCGACCCTACCAACATCCCCTAGGGCCCCTGTCTTTGACAGCATCGACCTCTCCCCTACATATCCTTACCCGTATATAAAAAAAAAAAAAAAAAAAAAAAAAAAAATACTGTTGTCATGTGGAATGAGCAGTAAGAACCACTAAAAGTGGATATCCCAATCCTGAAAGAATAATGGTCCCCTGTGTAACACGGCGTACAAGACCGCTTAGGGCACAGCATCGACCCTACCAACATCCCCTAGGGCCCCTGTCTTTGACAGCATCGACCTCTCCCCTACAAATCCTTCCCTGTGTATAAAAAAAAAAAAAAAAAAAATCTGTTGCCATGTATTTACATGTGCGCAGTACCGTGTGTTGTGGCGTCATTTGGGAGAGGCCTACGTCCAGCAGTGGACTGATAAAGGCTGATTTGATTCATTGATTGATGTGGATCGCAGTAGTAGCACTCAGTGAGCGCATCATAACCAGCTCACCGTCTTCATTAACTATGAGCGGTGACACTCTACATGCTACCACGATGTAAGGTTATGACCAATGGAATTATATTTGCTTAACCAAGTTTTTCTGGTTTGCGTGTACTGTAGAACTACCAAGCCTCAGCTTTTAATATTTATTTTGCAGATCTAGACCTTAACACACGATGCAGAGCACGCATCGCCGATCAGTATGGCCGTGTCGCCACACCGAGAATTACTAATTAAAATCTATTTGATTATAAATAGATTAAAACCATTACAATGAGCAACTTTACTGATACCTTACTATTTTGTGATATAAGGTTCGAATAGAAATAGTTGTAGAATTTATTAACACTGATTTGTATAACTTGATGTAGTGTTGAACTAATTAGGTTACCTAAGTGTTATGTGACTATGTAGGTTCGTAAGAACCTACAATAAAGACTATTGTTAAATTCTTATTGACAATTATTACGAATATTGTCGACATTTAAAAATGTTTTTAATCAAAACAGGATTTTTGTTATTCCTATAGTTCCGGCAATGTTCATTTTACTGAGAATGAATTAATCTTTGTATTTTAACGATTTCATTCAATTTAACAGTTGTTTGACTAATTAAATTAATAACTTTATTTCTCAAAAATAAATTGAACCACATTTCTTTGATTTAAAAAGAAAACATTAAATATCAAGCCACGTGTTTTGTGAGAACAATTTGAGTGGCGGGGATTTATAAATAGACAGTGGTTGTGGCCGAGGGCTCACTTTGTTGCTGGAATTTGGAGAGAAAACATTGTGAGTAGATTCTATGTTGGTTTTAATTTGGAATAAAAATTATGTTGTAATAACCTACTGGAAGTTAAAAGAGTGGCCGGAGTTTTATTGCCAGGTTCTTTTTTCTCCAGCTATACCTATTGCGTTGCGAATCTGGCAGTAAATGTAGATTGTGACTTACATGAATAAAGATTTTTCATTTCATTTGATTTTATTTCATTGGTGTTCCATTTGCTTGTTTTGATTACTGTGTTTCTGAAATAAATACCGCCTAAGTATTTATTTCACTGTTATTTAACTAGATATCCATCTATAAGTGTAATAAAGCATAAAGCAGACCCGATGACCTACTCCAATTCAGCGGGCCTGCGCTTTTTAAAAACAGCTGCCGCATGTCTACTCCGACATATATAAAAGTATCATGTACGTAAAAATAAAATTGTGGATATTCACATTAATTAATTCACATAATGCATGCATTACCTATCTAAATCACGCCTTTATCCCCGAAGAGGTAGGAAGAATACGCACACATTTCTTTTCCCACGCATTATAAGGTGTGCTGGCGCCCACTGTTAATTTCTTTTAAACTACCCATAAGCAAGCACAAGATGTAATTATAGTGTGTCCATTTCGATTGCTCGGCCAATATGTCGTAGAAAAAAGAAACTTATGTCAGCATTTCGAAGGAATTCGTAGAAAACGAACAGTGAAAACCGCAAATTCGAAGAGTCAATATTTAGAAAGTTATAAGGGTTTAACCGTGGCCGCGCAGTCCGCATGAATTCAACTGCGCGGCCACCAGTTCTCTTGAACGGAGCTACGTACAAGTCTAATTCTTTTTGCTAATCACTGATACGATTTCGAAGAAAATGTAGATTATAAAAATAAAGCCCTACTATTTGAACTTCACGACATACGGCACTCCAAAGTTATGGCCGCGCAGTCCGCATAAAGCGAACCGCGCGGCCACCAGTTCTCATTAACGGAGCATTGTAGAAGTCTAATTCTTTTTGCTAATCACTGATACGATTTCGAAGAAAAAGTAGATTTGAAAAATATAGCCCTAAAGTTTGAACTTCTCGTTCTACAGCACTTACGTAAGGGCGAACCGCGCGGCCACGTGTTTCTTAAAGTGGAGCTTAAACAGAATTTGGTAGAGGTCTCATTATTTTTGCTAATCATTGATACGATTTCGAAGAATATGTAGATATCATGAATGAAGTTCTAATGCTTGAAAATCACGAGTTACAGAACTTAAACCCTGTAACTCGAGTTAAAAAAAGGGTGACCATGATTTACGTTGCGTCGACGAGAATTTCCCAAAAAAAAAAATTGAACCGAATTCATACAAATCCTTTAAAATATTTACCTAGCACAAAGTTATTATTTTGATTTACCAGATTTTATTCAATATCATATTGAAGTCGGCGCCAAGTAAACCCATAGGTATAGGTAGGTATTATTAATGGCAACAACTTCCATTTTAAATTGAATAAAATCTGATAAATCAAAATACATATCACTATGTGCTAGGTATATTTTATTTTTAAGGATTTGTATGAAGTCGGTTCTATTGTTTAATTATTTTTTTATTATTATTTTAAGTGACGGTAGACCGATAAGTATATCTATCTAGGTGTAAAGTTCTCATCAACACAAATCAATCAAGCCGAAACACAAGGTAACTGCTGTAAATCGTTAAGAAATTCCCTCAACTGTCTTTCGGTTCCATCATCATATCGACTCCAGACCTTTATTAAATTGTAGTAGGTATACTTACTTATTAAAGCACTTAATCAAAAAGTTATCAAACGCACTAGTTGTCCCAACAATTTTCGGTGGTTGCCCTCGATTTCTCCTGGATCCCAGCATCAGATCTTGATACCCTGGATATGGGACCACCTCAGAAGTAACCTCATTCAAACAAAAAAAATCAAAATTGGCGCCGCTATCGCGTAATACTTATACATAAAAAAAACATAGCGTACGAATTGAGAACCTCCTCTTTTTTGAAGTCGGTTAATAAGACTTTTTAATGTCACGTATATTGCTATACTTTTAATCGTAAAAAGCAAATGGTTGTAGTCCCTTGGTTTGAATTTGAATAGAGAAGTTTACTTCTAGGATATAAATAAATAAATATTCACGGACATCTCACACAACGCTATCTGATCTCAAAGTAAGCTAGGAATAACCTGCTTGTGTTATGGGTATCCACGATCCACCACGGATATTAATACTTATATACTTTTAAATACATACATATTATACATAGATACACCCAGACTCTTGACACAAACATTTATGGGTCACACAAATATTTGTCTCCGGTGGGAATCGAACCCACGACCTCCAGCGCCGCAGGCGGTATCTCTACCGACTGTGCCCACAGAGGCAGTCAAAGATAAGAAGATAAGAAAAAAAAACACTCATCGATTGATTTATATTTCAGTAAATGGTGATGATCACAATACAGGTACATATTGTTATATAGGTATTGTTATATAGGTACATATTGTTATTGTTATTTTATGACTTAAATTACGCCAGTAATTACTAATCCGATAAACAGCACTAACATTTTATAAATTTAATTATTACTTTTTACCCGTAAACACATTAAGTAGGTAAGGTATGTCTCAGTAAGTGAAATTCAAGTTTCCTTTTTACTCCACGTTCCTCTGATATTGACTTTTTTTCTTTCGCCAGCAAATATGTTTACTTCATGCATGCTACTACAGATAATTATAATTTATAGAATTCTTTTTTCAAATTTATAAAAGTTTATTTGTTTTTTAAAGTCGCGATGTCGATGTGTATAGCTATGATACGTCCTTGTTTTCGACCATTTTTAATTGCTGATTTAATTTCAAATGCTTTAGTTTTACGTAAATTGAATCTAAATACCACTGTTCAAGTAATATAAACTTTGCGTTTAACCTATAACGTTGGTAGTCTGGACAATAACAATATCAAGTAAGGTATTTCCGCAATACTAATATTTTTTACCCAATATTTAAGTTGGTAGGTAATGAGGTACTGTATGGTGTTTTTACGTATAGTACTTAATTAATGTAATGTAATCGAAAGTCAATACTTTACTTATATGTACCTACTTACTTTACTTTTTTTATAAACGACATTTTAATACCTACATTTATAGAAGAATACTTCTAGTTAGTAAATAACACCTTATATAAATAAGTACGGAAAATGCTCAGAATAGTAGTGGACCGCTTCATCTTAGAAAAAGTTACAAATGCCATCAGGCGAATTATCGTCCCGTCCATTTGTCTTCTTTGGGTTGGGCAGTTCGTTATCGTCGTGGTGATTTGCTAAGGTTTGTTTCCTTTTGGTGGTTGCTGTGGCTGGGATTGTTGAAATGTGGGAGTGAGGAGGTCCTGCACCAAAAACCAATATTAAATGTAGTGGAATATCTATTTCACACAGCGCCATGTAGAATGAATGATTGCCAATCGCCAGCAAATATGTTTTCTTTTTAATAAACCTATTTTACTTAAAAGCTTACAAGCACATTTTCGTAAGACTAATTCGAATCACTAATTCTCAATTGAATTGAATTGGAATTCAATTGAAACAATCAGTAGCTCTTTTTACAAGAAAATCTACTTGCTATATAAATATATTTACACTATGATATTAAAATAGTAAAAAGCCTGGATTCACACACTATAAATCTTGGTCACCCTATTTTTTCCTTCGATTATAGGTTTTAAGTTCTATACGTTATTTAGTTCTTAATTTGAGGCTTTATTCATACTGTCTACATATTCTTCGAAATGGTATCTGTAATTAGCAAAAAGAATGGGACTTCTACTAAGCTCCGTTTAAGCTCCATTTAAGAAAAACCGTGGCCGCGCGGTTCGCATTGTGCGGACTGCGCGGCCATAACTTTGGAGTGCCGTATGTTGTGAAGTTCAAATAGTAGGGCTTTATTTTTATAATCTACATTTTCTTCGAAATCGTGTCAGTGATTAGCAAAAAGAATTAGACTTGTACGTAGCTCCGTTCAAGAGAACTGGTGGCCGCGCAGTTGAATTCATGCGGACTGCGCGGCCACGGTTAAACCCTTATAACTTTCTAAATATTGACTCTTCGAATTTGCGGTTTTCACTGTTCGTTTTCTACGAATTCCTTCGAAATGCTGACATAAGTTTCTTTTTTCTACGACATATTGGCCGAGCAATCGAAATGGACACATTATAGTTACTACCACCATGTCGTCGACGACTTTCATGTTACTGACAATCGGTCACAATCATGGTCGTCACTCATCCAAGGACCGACAGCGACGAGCGCTTCAAACTACAAGTAGTAACGTTAGTGCTTTACAGACTATAAAAAGTATCGTTTTTCCATTATAAGGCTCGTAGACCGACAATATTAAAATTTATTATAGGTACTTGTAAGGCATATCAGGTAAAGCAATGAAGCTGCAAGGTGGACAACATCTGTACAATACCAATGAACTCAATACCTACCTACCCATTATAACTCTGCAATATTCCGTCTATCCCACTAGTTCCACTGAGTTGTCCTACCCTATGCATACCGGCACCACAGATTATGATTATGAGATCCTTCGGCGCTGACTGAATTGTTTTGGGTTCTATTGCGTTCATGAAGTCCCCCTATATTATTTTTCTTATTTATCTTTCATGTACAGACAGCGACCTGTTGCGATTTATTTATAATATTTGTATTGATTGATATTGATAGAAAACACCCAAAATCCGAAGCAAACATTTGTGGATCACACAAATATTTGGAACGACCCAGGAATCGAACCCAGGACCTCCAGCGCCGCAGGCGGTATCACTACCGACTACGCCACAGAGGCAGTCAAAAGCTCCAAAGCTACGAAATTAGTCAAATTCTACCGTAGCCGTAGCTAAGGTGTCGGGCTTTTATTGAGCTACGGTTACGATTTCATTGTGAGATTATTGAAAACTAGCGGACGTCACGTGGTTTCACCCGCGTAGTTCCCGTTCCCGTGGGAATACGGGAATAAAATATAGTTTATGTTCACCGCAAAGAGTGTAGCTTTCCAACAGTGAAAGAATTTTTCAAATCGGTCTAGTAGTTTCGGAGCCTATCCGTTACAAACAAACCAACAAAAACACAAAAAAAAAAAAACAAATCTTTCCTCTTTATAATATTAGTATAGATAGTATAGATATTTGAAATATTTAGCAGACTTGTGCCCCAAGTGTATCTTGTGGCGTAAATTGGGAGAGACATGACTGGCATGGTCCTACGTTGATGACAATTTAAATCTAAACCACGAGGTCGAAGTGCAGTGCGTCATCGTAGTTTTTAACCGACTTTTTAATACGTAGTTATCAATATGCGCTTTTATGACGTTTTTTCTGCAATGCAAAAATAAAAGTCGGAAGGAAAATACAAGTCGGAAAAAAACAAAAGCTGACTCAATATTTTGCAGAATATACCTGCGTTGTTTTTATATAAATGTTGTTGTACAATGTAGAGCAGTGCAGTCGCGAATAATCTGCTGAGCGACATGTTGCTCACTGTGTTGTGTGTGGTGGTAGCCGCGTGCGCAGGAGTTCACGGCCAAGGAAGTAAAGGGCATGGAAATGAACACAAAGGTTTGTGTTTTATTTTTAAATCTATTTTTGAATACCAAACAGAGCCATCTTTTGAAAGTGAAGTTCGACTGGAATGATCTATAGATAAATATAAATATTAAATATTGTTGGACATTCTCACACAACATCATCTAGCCCAAACTAAGCTAAAGCTTGTGCTATAGGATCTAGACGACTGATAGACATACTTATACATATATTTCCAAATACATACATATTATACTTAGAAAACACCCAAACTCCGATACAAACATTTGTGGATCACACAGATATTTGGTCCGACCCAGGAATCGAACCCAGGACTCCAGCGCCGCAGGCGGTATCACTACCGACTACGCCACAGAGGCAGTCAAAAGTATTTACTCTTTATACTGTTCTATTATTATAAAGAGAATAGATACTATTATTATAAAGAGGAAAAGTCAGATTATTTTACTGTTGGGAAGCTACTTCCCTTCTTCTATATGTAAGGAGACCACAGATATCGGAAAAGAGCTAGCTTAGCTTTTTGGGACATGTGTGGGGGGTCAATAGAAGCTTAACCTCAAGCTTGTGGGGTAGCCACCCTGGTCCCCCGGCCGCCATCTTGAAAAAAGGGGTGAAAACACTTTTTCGCACTATTTATTTTGCAAACTATGCGTCTTACAAAATATTTGTGAAGTCGTAATTTGTAGCAAATTAATTTGCCTACAATTATGTTAATTTAACTTTTTGCCCTAAATTGAAAATTAAAGAAGTTATAAACCAAACTTTAAGAATTTTTTTATAAATTTTTGTCAATTTTTGTTCCTAACTTCTTTAATTTAAAATTTAGGGCAAAAAGTTATATGCTTCTTTTGAATATAAGCTTGCCCACACATGCCCCAAAAATAAAATAGACAATGTTTTTAATTTCTTTTTTATAAAAAAAATCTCAATTTTTTGTTTATAACTTCTTTAATTATGAATTTAGGGCAAAAAGTTTTATTAACATTTTTGTAGGCAAAACAATTTGCTACAAATTATGACTTTGCAACTTTTTTGTAAGTCGCATAGTACCTATCCGAGATATTGCGAAAAGAGTGTTTTTACCCCTTTTTTCAAGACGGTGGGGCTCCCAGCCGTAGGCTGTTAGGATACGTGAGGTTTTTTAGTCGGTAGGAGTCCGGATAACATCCATGAGGATGTTCCCTCACGTAAAACCAAAAAAAAACTGATTGTAAAACTCTCTTTCCTCCATATCCAGAACCCTCAACATCAACGACGGCAGCTCCTCAAGACGAGCCCCGCGCCCACAGCGCGTCCGGCACCTTCAAGGGCTCGTGGATGGAGACGCGCCGCCAGAGGCGCTTCCAGGCCTACAGGGGCATTCGGTATGCTGAACCGCCTGTAGGAGAGCTCAGATTTAAGGTTAGTTTTTATGTGCGTTAGGACCACGGGTGTACAGCACGGAATCAAGCTGCTCCTCTACACAAAGATGGTACCTGCACTGTACCTCAGTGTACCCATAATGAAATCCGGTGTACTTCTTTTGATAAAAAAAAATATATAGTACAATTTGTACACCCGCCATTCTACAGTTAGGACTGCGGGTGTGCATTTTTCCCATCAGGAGATGCGTATTTTACACATGTTTTTTGTTGTAAATATGTGTACCTGCAGTGTACCTTAGTATACCATTAATGAAATTCAATTTACCTTCTTGGATAAAATATTATATAATTAAGTATGTACACCCGCCATTCTAAGTTTAGAACTGCGGGTGTACATTTTTTTCTCGGCAAGCAGATGCATATTTAACTTTTTTTTTGTTTTTTTTTATGCGTACCTACTGTGTACCTGCATATAAAAATACTAAATATAACTAACTAGCTGTTTCCCCGCGGCTTCGACCGCGTAAAAGTCGTTATCGCGTAAAATCATAACCCTCCTTTTGCGCAGTCGGATAAAAAGTAGCCAATGTCCTTCCCAGGGCCTCGAACTATCTTTATACCAAATTTCACCTCAATCGATCCAGCTGTTTAGGCGTGAAAGCGTAACAGAAAGACAGACAAACAGAGTTACTTTCGCATTTATAATATTAGTAGGGATATATTAGTAGGGATATATTAGTAGGGATGTTGAAAATACGATATACTTCCAGAGATTGTCTGTATGTCTGTCTGTTACGCTTTCACGCCTAAACAGCTGGATCGATTGAGATGAAATTTGGTATAGAGGTAGTTCGAGGCCCTGGGAAGGACATTGGCTACTTTTTAACCGACTGCGCAAAAGGAGGGTTATGATTTTACGTGGTAACGACTTTTACGCGGTCGAAGCCGCGGGGAACAGCTAGTTAGTTATATTTAATATTTTTATATGCAGGTACACAGTAGGTACGCATAAAAAAAATTAAAAAAAAGTTAAATATGCATCTGCTTGCCGAGAAAAAAATGTACACCCGCAGTTCTAAACTTAGAACGGCGGGTGTACATACTTAATTGTATAATATTTTATCCAAGAAGGTAAATTGAATTTCATTAATGGTATACTAAGGTACACTGCAGGTACACATATTTACAACATAAAACATATGTAAAATACGCATCTCCTGATGGGAAAAATGCACACCCGCAGTCCTAACTGTAGAATGGCGGGTGTACAAATTGTACTATATATTTTTTTATCAAAAGAAGTACACCGGATTTCATTAAGGGTACACTGAGGTACACTGCAGGTATCATGTGCGTTAGGACCACGGGTGTACAGCACGGAATCGAGCTGCTTCTCAACACAAAGATGGTACCTGCAGTGTACCTCAGTGTACCCTTAATGAAATCCGGTGTACTTCTTTTGATAAAAAAATATATAGTACAATTTGTACACCCGCCATTCTACAGTTAGGACTGCGGGTGTGCGCTTTTCCCATCAGGAGATGCGTATTTTACATATGTTTTTTGTAGTAAATATGTGTACCTGCAGTGTACCTTAGTATACCATTAATGAAATTCAATTTACCTTCTCGGATAAAATATTATATAATAAAGGATGTACACCCGCCATTCTAAGTTTAGAACTGCGGGTGTACATTTTTTTTCTCGGCAAGCAGATGCATATTTAACTTTTTTTTAATTTTTTTTATGCGTACCTACTGTGTACCTGCATATAAAAATATTAAATATAACTAACTAGCTGTTCCCCGCGGCTTCGACCGCGTAAATGTCGTTATCGCGCAAAATCATAACCGTCCTTTTGCGCAGTCGGTTAAAAAGAAGCCTATGTCCTTCCCAGGGCCTCGAACTATCTCTCTACCAAATTTCATCTCAATCGATCCAGCTGTTTAGGCGTGAAAGCGTAAGACATACAGACAATCTCTGGAAGTTTAGAATTCCATGTTCAGACCACTCTGTTGCTGATAAAATGCTTTAAGTATATTATGTACCCGACTGCGAAGAAGGAGGGTTATGTTTTTCTAGCCTAATAATGTATGTATAGGTACATATAGAGTATATGTATGTATATTTTTACCCTTGCTTGAGGTACCCCGTTGTCTCAACATTTATTACTCGTATTTTCAACATCCCTACTAATATTATAAATGCGAAAGTAACTCTGTTTGTCTGTCTGTCTGTTACGCTTTCACGCCTAAAGAGCTGGATCGATTGAGATGAAATTTGGTATACAGATAGTTCGAGGCCCTGGAAAGGACATAGGCTACTTTTTAACCGACTGCGCAAAAGGAGGGTTATGATTTTACGTGATAACGACTTTACTTGCACTTGAACAGTTAGTTAGTTATATTTAATATTTTTATATGCAGGTACACAGTAGGTACGCATAAAAAAAATTTAAATATGCATCTGCTTGCCGAGAAAAAAAATGTACACCCGCAGTTCTAAACTTAGAATGGCGGGTGTAGGTACATACTTAATTATATAATATGTTATCCGAGAAGGTAAATTGAATTTCATTAATGGTATACTAAGGTACACTGCAGGTACACATATTTACAACAAAAAATATATGTAAAATACGAATCTCCTGATAGGAAAAATGCACACCCGCAGTCCTAACTGTAGAATGGCGGGTGTACAAATTGTACTATATATTTTTTTATCAAAAGAAGTACACCGGATTTCATTAAGGGTACACTGAGGTACACTGCAGGTACCATCTTTGTGTAGAGGAGCAGCTCGATTCCGTGCTGTACACCCGTGGTCCTAACGCACATGGAAAATGTGTATAAAAACTCAATAGCTTTAATTGAGTGCAAAAAATATAAATAAAATGTTAATAGTTTAGCCACAGTATTGAAAAAACTTTTCTGAGAGAGTCAACTTTGGGATTTTTTTCTATCTAGTGAAATTTATTGGATCGTGTAATGGCTTAGACCATATAACACGGGACTAGCCTTTGCGAACCACCGCATACAAAAATATTCTGCCAGTTTTCATACAAGTGAAGGGGGAAACACAAAGACAGATAAAATTTCATTGCATTTAAAAATGTATTAATCGACAAACGCGTAATGGCTGTTGTGTGTTAATTGTTATTGTACAGTCAACTACAATGTAATGTACTAGTTTAATCATATAAAATGATGTACTGATGTACAGGCTTTTCATAAAGCCAAAAGACCAAATGGTCATGTGCAATGGCAGAAAACAATGCTTAAGTAAGGCGCATCCTGTGGTTAGATGATCTAAGTGTAATGGGCTTGGAATATGTTTAGCTTATATCCTTAACTATTATATATATATATATATTTATCAGAATTATAAACCCTTTACTTTTTGACTAGGATTGTTTCAAAAAACTCAAAATCTGACCCAAGCGGCCTTAAGAAAAACCGCAAAATTTTACACCCTGTGACGGTCTTTTCACTCCTGTTGCCACAAATCTTAACTTATTCCAACTTTTTCTTTTGCTGTGTAACCCTGAGTAATGCGTCTCTAAACTGTAATAATAATTTTGGAAACAGCTGCTCTAGCTTTCATAATAATGGGACTAATTTCTTAGAAAAAAAATTAAATTAAAAATTGCCTAGTTTTAACTGACTGTATTGAAAATAACCGGCCAAGTGCGAGTCGGACTCCCGCACGGAGGGTTCCGTACCAAAAAACAACAAAAGTCGTTTTATTTAACGAGATGGAAAATCCTTAATGGATGATAAATATGTCGGACTCCTACCGACTAAAAAATCCCACGTAACGGCCAACAGCCTACGGTTGTAAGCCCCGGGTAAGCTCTCGAAAGGATGTCCCAGTAAAGGTCCATTTTGTTTTAATTATTATTTTTTTATAAAAATACACTGCTCGATATTCTGTGAGTATTTCAACTGGGAAACTACATACTGGTTGCCCTCATTACCTATTAACACAGAGCAACGTGCGCCTTAGACAGTTCGCGTTGCTCTATAGTGTTATACAACGCGCGTCTTTAGACAGTTCGCGTTGCTCTATAGTGTTATACAACGCGCGTCTTTAGACAGTTCGCGTTGCTCTATAGTGTTATACAACACGCGTCTTTAGACAGTTCGCGTTGCTCTATAGTGTTATACAACGCGCGTCTTTAGACAGTTCGCGTTGCTCTATAGTGTTATACAACGCGCGTCTTTAGACAGTTCGCGTTGCTCTATAGTGTTTTACAACACGCGTCTTTAGACAGTTCGCGTTGCTCTATAGTGTTATACAACGCGCGTCTTTAGACAGTTCGCGTTGCTCTATAGTGTTATACAACGCGCGTCTTTAGACAGTTCGCGTTGCTCTATAGTGTTATACAGGGCGCGTCTTAGACAGTTCGCGTTGCTATAAAATGTTAACTATCCTTGTATAGATCCTCTTCGGTAGGTACAGTATATATTTCAAAAAGAGTTTGTGAACTCTATGTTTAATTTCTTTTTCAGAATATTGATGACATTTGAATGATGACATTATAAACACGATATCTACGTCTACAACATAAAATGTGTGTTTGTAGGTACGTAAATTGTTTATACTGGAGAAAAATCTAAAATATGGACTATTTGTTTACTACTTCCTATGAAATAGCTATCTTTGAAATTTGAAAACGGAACACCTACCTAAAGTAATCTGCTGAAAGCGTTGTTCACTTTTAAAAGAAAAAATATTGACGATGAAAGTCGAAAAATAAGTTAGTATGTGACCCGTATAATGTTCAATCATGGCGACACGTAATTAATTTCATTGAGCAACATTTGATTGTGCTATACCTCCTAAAGTATTCATTTATTTTGCATGGTGTAAAGGGAATTAATGATCTTGATGAAATGTTCAAATTAGCTTACGTATTTAAATTGAGAAGGATACCTTATTACCGAATATATAAGACAAAATCGCTAAAAAACAATGTGCGTTAGGACCACGGGTGTACAGCACGGAATCGAGCTGTTCCTTTACACAAAGATGGTACCTGCAGTGTACCTCAGTGTACCTTTAATGAAATCCGGTGTACTTCTTTTGATAAAAAAATATGTAGTACAATGTGTACACCCGCCATCCTACAGTTAGGACTGCGGGTGTGCATTTTTCCCATCAGGAGATGCGTATTTTACATATGTTTTTTTTTGTAAATATGTGTACCTGCAGTGTACCTTAGTATACCATTAATGAAATTCAATTTACCTTCTCGGATAAAATATTATATAATTAAGTATGTACACCCGCCATTCTAAGTTTAGAACTGCGGGTGTACATTTTTTTCGCAGCAAGCAGATGCATATTTAACTTTTTTTTTGGTTTTTTTATGCGTACCTACTGTGTACCTGCATATAAAAATATTAAATATAACTAACTAGCTGTTCCCCGCGGCTCCGACTGCGTAAAAGTCGTTATCGCGTAAAATCATAACCCTCCTTTTGCGCAGTCGGTTAAAAAGTAGCCTATGTCCTTCCCAGGGCCTCGAACTATCTCTATACTAAATTTCATCTCAATCGATCCAGCTGTTTAGGCGTGAAAGCGTAACAGACAGACAGAGTTACTTTCGCAATTTATAATATTAGTAGGGATATTAGTAGGGATGTTGAAAATACGATCAATAAATGTTGAGACAACGGGGTACCTAAAGCAAGGGTAAAAAAAATATACATACATACACTCTATATGTATACATACATTATTAGGCTAGACAAACATAACCCTCCTTCTTCGCAGACGGGTAAATAATATACTTAAAGCATTTTATCAGCAACAGAGTGGGAATTTAAACTTCCAGAGATAGTGGTACTAAAACTACTATATCCCTACTAATATTATAAATGCGAAAGTAACTCTGTTTGTCTGTCTGTCTGTTACGCTTTCACGCCTAAACAGCTGGATCGATTGAGATGAAATTTGGTATAGAGATAGTTCGAGGCCCTGGGAAGGACATAGGCTACTTTAAACCGACTGCGCAAAAGGAGGGTTATGATTTTATGCGATAACGACTTTTACGCAGTCGAAGCCGCGGGGAACAGCTAGTTAGTTATATTTAATATTTTTATATGCAGGTACACAGTAGGTACGCATAAAAAAACCAAAAAAAAAGTTAAATATGCATCTGCTTGCTGAGAAAAAAAATGTACACCCGCAGTTCTAAACTTAGAATGGCGGGTGTACATACTTAATTATATAATATTTTATCCGAGACGGCAAATTGAATTTCATTAATGGTATACTAAGGTACACTGCAGGTACACATATTTACAAAAAAAAAACATATGTAAAATACGCATCTCCTGATGGGAAAAATGCACACCCGCAGTCCTAACTGTAGGATGGCGGGTGTACACATTGTACTATATATTTTTTTATCAAAAGAAGTACACCGGATTTCATTAAAGGTACACTGAGGTACACTGCAGGTACCATCTTTGTGTAGAGGAGCAGCTCGATTCCGTGCTGTACACCCGTGGTCCTAACGCACATCAGGTATCATCTTTGTGTAGAGGAGCAGCTCGATTCCGTGCTGTACACCCGTGGTCCTAACGCACATTAGTTTTTGATGTGATGCCTTGTTTTTGAGGTGAAAAATTCTTAAAAAAATTCTTAAAATTCGAGATGCTTTCTCGTTACCGTTACCTCTAGACAAAAGTAGCTACTTATTTGTGTTGGCTCCGTTTTTATTTTCTTTTAATATTTACAACCATAGAGATCAGAAAACAGACTCTTTTCTGATATCTGTGTTTACGTCTCTATCCATCTCCTCCTATTAACACGTACTTAATTGTTTGAGTTGTCACTCTTCTGTCGGTATTGCCGAAGTGTCAGTTTTTTAATGTTCCTGAATAAGTCAAATTTAAAATGGAACCCTTCGCCCACTACGATGAGAGTCCATAGTTTGTTCAAGACAACGCCTGCCAAGTTCTTAGTACTCTTATATTTTTGGTTAACTCGTTCCACGTGGAGTCGAGACATTGGCAAACTCATGTAAACAAACTCTCACTTTTTAATAAGCTTGTAAAAACAATGAGAGGCCGACGTACGCAGATAGCAGGTTTTCAAGGCTTTTCGTATTCTAATTAAAACAAACTGGTCGGGTTTTCTACTTCAGTCATTGTAATGTTCATTTACATTTAAACAAGTAGGTATTAAGTAAATAAAACATGTTCTGTGAAGAACATGTCATATTGCATTTTTGGGGAAAATACAATTAATGTTTAGATTTTTTGGTACTAGTCGTAGCAGAGTGTGATACGTGACTTAGAAAAGTGTAACACCGAATATCACGTCCCCGTAAGATTACGAATTCGAAACACTTAACAACGAATGCACGCTACCACGAAAAACTATACGCCGTAGTAATGCGATTTCGAATAACTAAATCTCTAATTCACTTTTTCCGAAACACTTAACAACGAATGCACGCTACCTCGAAAAACTTAACGCCGTAGTAGGAGTCAGTAGCAGACAAGCTTGCGGCCCACGGGATGGTTTAATAATAGTTACTTATTGGCCTAAGGACGACTGTTTGCAGCACCAGGGCGCCGATTCTCGACCACACAATATGAACGCGATTTCCTATGGCATTCACATTTTGGATTTTCCTATGGCAATCGCTTCCGATAATTAGATGAAACTACTACTCTTTGGGCTGATACATAATATTGTTAGCAATCACCAGGAATGTTAATAAAAAAATATACACGGAGACCAACAAAGCAGATTTCTATCACTTTATTTAACAAATTTACTACACCCTGAACGTAATCATTACACAAGTAGCTAATCAGTAAATAACTTAGAACATTCTTACAATCACGACGACACTGATATCACATGGATCACACTGATCACCAGGGTGTGTAGTTCTTTACTCTGCAGCGGTCGACCGTCGAAAAGAGAGCGTCCACTACATTGCGCGCCTTTTTATATTGGAAATCTAGTCATAGACAAGTCGACTTCTACACGGCCTCTCCTGACCATGCATCGTCCTCGACTGCATATAAGATGTCTGAACCTCAACAGTCATCGGTACAGATGGACTAGCTTCGGGATTGAACACGCTCATCGGCAGGAGCTGCGATGCTTCCATCGAGGCGGCTTCTAAAATCAATTAGAAATAACATGTCATTACTATGTGTCAATGTAACACAAAGACCTAATTGTTGTATCCATCAACCTTTCAAGGCCTTCTAACGTACAGTCCAAAATACATTAGCTAAGATAAATAGCACACAGCTTATCACACATCACCACATTCATTTAATGTGATTACGTTCGCACATTAAAAGCCAAGCTATATGAGGATTTCTGATTCATACGAGGTTTATGATTCATTCACACTTGGATTCAAGTTTGCATCCAAGCATTCATCATCACTCTACCAATTCATTGTAGGGCAAACATCTCACGGTCTGTTTGCCGAAAAAGGAACGTCCCGCAGTCCGTCCTCTAACTACATGGGAATTGGCATCCCACAGGCATACCAATAGGAACGTCCCGCAGTCCGTCCTGTACACCGACATTCATCTTTACACTACCACGTAGGGCAAATATCCCGCAGTTTATTTGCCAAAAGGAACGTCCCGCAGTCCGTCCTCTACATGGAGTTGGCATCCCACAGTCTGCCAATAAGAACGTCCCGCAGTCCGTCCTATATACGAAACTAACACTTATACATAAAACTAGTACCCATAATTATGTACAAAAGTTGTACCCATACAGAACACTGGCACCCAGCATGTCAGCATGGAACATCCCGTATTCTGTTCCTTCACCAACACTGGCTGCGTTCACATGACACGCACCCGTCAGGCACACGCCACTTAAGTCAACACCGACAACTCATACATACATACGGTCACGCCTTTTATCCTCTAAGGGGTAGGCAGAAGCACATTATATGCCCACATTTCACCTATAGATGTTGTACCACGTAATAGGTGCTGTGCTGAGTCGTATTGCCGTGCTGATATGGACAGGCGCAGGTTGTGACTGCCCACTGTTGAAAAATTTTAAGCCGCCCATGAAAGCCTTCGACTTTGCTTAATGACTGCCATTTTACTGGCAACCGGGACCAACGGCTTAATGTGCCTTCCGAAGCACGAAACGCTCGCAAAATAACAAAGTGGTCACGTGGTGGTTACCCATACAAGAACCTGTCATAGTAAATGTTGTCAATATTACCGTCAACTCGCCACTCGAAGAATGCAGTGCAGGTATCAGGCCACCATTCGTCCTGCCATACCACCATAAACTGGGCCGCACGCAGCCTGTCATCCGCTCGGCAGCGCTCGCATGGACCACCATCTACCATACCAGGGTCCAACTTGCATTTTTACATTGAACCTGTGAAAACACAAATTGTTAACATTTAAACACGCGAGGTGAACCTCTATTACGATCCACGTGTGAACCTTACTGTACCTAGTTACTCTTCAGTAACCCGGTCGTAGGGACTTCTGCACCTTTTTGTTTTACAGTTTAGTTGCAAACCTCAAAATGGCACATCTCAGACTAGCGACCAAATCACTGGGACGGTAGTTTAGTTTCTCTTTATGAGACCCAGGAAAAAATGAGACGTCCTCCGTTTAATAACGTTAAGGTCAGCTGTAACTTCCACAAAAATACTTAAACACAAATATTTAAAGTGTTCATCAGCAATACTTCGATACTAAGACCGCTGTAACGAGCCCCATCTTGGTGCAAATGCTGCATCCCTCTGAGGATGCGGGCATCCCGCAGACTACCCATTACAGCAGTAAGTTCCACGCTTCCATATCGCTGAAATACCATTATAGCAGCAGTACGTCGAATTTCAGATCCATCAGTCCTGCGAAGCTTAGGGGAAATCCCTTCATCACCTAGGAAATGATGATGTTCAAAGTGTAGGTATAGCTAAGAAACACATTAATCACCTCGGTTCTGAAATAAAAACAAACCGCATCCAAATTGGCCCATTCCTTAGGCAGCTGTGATGCCACAAACAAACACACAGGTTACACCCACAACAACACGCGTTTTCGTCGGGGGTTAATTAATTGACCTCGATTCAGATCACGTTGAGTACAGTTCGAGCCTAAGTGGACCTGTCTGCTTGCGTGGTGCATCTTTGGTGTAACGTAGTACCTAAATCTCTGGCCTCATGTCTTTCACGGATTTCACACAACCAGCAGACTCAAACCTTTGACAGTAAAATCAACGTTGCTGTACAGAAAAGGAACACTACATTTGTCATTGTCCCAAACCGTTCGGCAACATCCTGTCTAGAATTGAAAAAGAAAACAAATGTATGTTCTTAAAGGGGTCCCGACATGATCAATTGACAATTGTCAATAACGTAGAATTTCATGTGCACGTATACGTCGATGCACACACACATGCAAAGCAATCACGCAAACTGAAGCAACTTCCATTAATATTTAACGTGATTGACAATTGCAAGGCATGATCGTCTCGGGGGCCTATAAGGCATCAACTAGCTAGTGCACAAAATTATAATCATCGGGTTCCGGTTGGGGATCCAATGCATCCATGTATATGTATTACTGAAAACGGGGTTTTATGTTCGGAAATAAAAACTCAAAAAGCACAAGTTTATGACTTCTCAATCAATCATCAATTAAATCAGTCTACAGCAGTCCATTGCTGGATGTAGACCTCTCCCAATTTACACGGTTCTACGCCTTTCGCATCCTTTCCTACGGCCTTGTCCAGGTCGTTGGTTCTACAACAGATGTGGCCAGCCAATGGCCACTATGATGCACTTACTCTGCGAGCTATGTTGACAATGACCACTTTGATTCTCTAATAGATAACATAGTTTCGGATGTTATCTCTCAGAGACACCCTAAGTATAGCTCGCCCTGTTCTAAGTAAAACACATTTACGCAAGTTGATCGAAAAACTCGCTTTCTTACACTACTTCACGTGACAGAACCATGCCCTCTGCAGTCTATTATTTTTGTGTCCAGTCAAGAGGCCTTGATATTTTACTGACCTGACCAATAAAATTTTGATTGAGATAATCAGCATGTGGCAGTAGAACTCCTTTTCTTTGCTGGAAAGCGGAATCCTGTGTTCGGATCGACCATTAGGAACAGACCATTTTTATGTTTTGTCAATTTGAGAGTAACCTAATAAAGTAATAACAAAAACGTTGAGGGTAACTTAACAAAGTTATAGCAAAAGTGTTATGAAGCTTTTACGACAGCTAACGATTACTTTACCGAATGGAGTATGCTACCACACGCTTCCCATCATCAGCATAGGTCAATACTAGATACTACTAACCTGCGTACCTAACTTGCGTCCGTGTGATTCTCCGTGGGAGGTTCTGATTCTGGGTTCACTGGTCACTCTCGTCAGACAATCGTATCAAGCCTTGTCTAATTTGTTATTGATGTGAACTCCAAATAAACTTTTCAGTCAATCCTTGTAACACAGTTCTGGATATGTCTACGAAAATATCCTACAAGATCTAGAATTTGTAGGATCTGTAAGAGTTTTAAAAATAGGTGAAAATTATAAGGCCTTTACCTTTTCGTAAGCTTGGCACTTCCTGACCGCAGCCGAGGGCGCGTGTGTGTAGCGCGCACCCGTGCGCATCGCGTAAACGTAGACGCATAACGCGATATCAATGCACGCGCGTGTAGCGCATATCAATGCGCGTCGCGCAGACCAGCGTGCAGCGCGTCGTGTAGACTAGCGCGTGCAGCGCACACCAACGCGCATCGCGCAGACTAGCGCGTGTAGCGCATATCAATGCGCGTCGCGCAGACCAGCGTGCAGCGCGTCGTGTAGACTAGCGCGTGCAGCGCACACCAACGCGCATCGCGCAGACTAGCGCGTGTAGCGCATATCAATGCGCGTCGCGCAGACCAGCGTGCAGCGCGTCGTGTAGACTAGCGCGTGCAGCGCACACCAACGCGCATCGCGCAGACTAGCGCGTGTAGCGCATATCAATGCGCGTCGCGCAGACCAGCGTGCAGCGCGTCGTGTAGACTAGCGCGTGCAGCGCACACCAACGCGCATCGCGCAGACTAGCGCGTGTAGCGCATATCAATGCGCGTCGCGCAGACCAGCGTGCAGCGCGTCGTGTAGACTAGCGCGTGCAGCGCACACCAACGCGCATCGCGCAGACTAGCGCGTGTAGCGCATATCAATGCGCGTCGCGCAGACCAGCGTGCAGCGCGTCGTGTAGACTAGCGCGTGCAGCGCACACCAACGCGCATCGCGCAGACTAGCGCGTGTAGCGCATATCAATGCGCGTCGCGCAGACCAGCGTGCAGCGCGTCGTGTAGACTAGCGCGTGCAGCGCACACCAACGCGCATCGCGCAGACTAGCGCGTGTAGCGCATATCAATGCGCGTCGCGCAGACCAGCGTGCAGCGCGTCGTGTAGACTAGCGCGTGCAGCGCACACCAACGCGCATCGCGCAGACTAGCGCGTGTAGCGCATATCAATGCGCGTCGCGCAGACCAGCGTGCAGCGCGTCGTGTAGACTAGCGCGTGCAGCGCACACCAACGCGCATCGCGCAGACTAGCGCGTGTAGCGCATATCAATGCGCGTCGCGCAGACCAGCGTGCAGCGCGTCGTGTAGACTAGCGCGTGCAGCGCACACCAACGCGCATCGCGCAGACTAGCGCGTGTAGCGCATATCAATGCGCGTCGCGCAGACCAGCGTGCAGCGCGTCGTGTAGACTAGCGCGTGCAGCGCACACCAACGCGCATCGCGCAGACTAGCGCGTGTAGCGCATATCAATGCGCGTCGCGCAGACCAGCGTGCAGCGCGTCGTGTAGACTAGCGCGTGCAGCGCACACCAACGCGCATCGCGCAGACTAGCGCGTGTAGCGCATATCAATGCGCGTCGCGCAGACCAGCGTGCAGCGCGTCGTGTAGACTAGCGCGTGCAGCGCACACCAACGCGCATCGCGCAGACTAGCGCGTGTAGCGCATATCAATGCGCGTCGCGCAGACCAGCGTGCAGCGCGTCGTGTAGACTAGCGCGTGCAGCGCACACCAACGCGCATCGCGCAGACTAGCGCGTGTAGCGCATATCAATGCGCGTCGCGCAGACCAGCGTGCAGCGCGTCGTGTAGACTAGCGCGTGCAGCGCACACCAACGCGCATCGCGCAGACTAGCGCGTGTAGCGCATATCAATGCGCGTCGCGCAGATCAGCGTGCAGCGCGTCGTGTAGACTAGCGCGTGCAGCGCACAGTAACGCGCATCGCGTAGACTAGCGCTTGTAGCGCTCACCAACGCACGTCGTGTAGACTAGCGCGTGTAGCGCACAGTAACGCGCATCGCGTAGACTAGCGCTTGTAGCGCTCACCAACGCACGTCGTGTAGACTAGCGCGTGCAGCGCACAGTAACGCGCATCGCGTAGACTAGCGCTTGTAGCGCTCACCAACGCGCGTCGTGTAGACTAGCGCGTGCAGCGCACAGTAACGCGCATCGCGTAGACTAGCGCTTGTAGCGCTCACCAACGCACGTCGTGTAGACTAGCGCGTGTAGCGCACAGTAACGCGCATCGCGTAGACTAGCGCTTGTAGCGCTCACCAACGCACGTCGTGTAGACTAGCGCGTGCAGCGCACAGTAACGCGCATCGCGTAGACTAGCGCTTGTAGCGCTCACCAACGCGCGTCGTGTAGACTAGCGCGTGCAGCGCACAGTAACGCGCATCGCGTAGACTAGCGCTTGTAGCGCTCACCAACGCGCGTCGTGTAGACTAGCGCGTGCAGCGCACAGTAACGCGCATCGCGTAGACTAGCGCTTGTAGCGCTCACCAACGCGCGTCGTGTAGACTAGCGCTTGTAGCGCTCACCAACGCGCGTCGCGCAGACCAGCGTGTAGCGCGCACCAACGCGCATCGCGTAGCTTAGCGCTTGTAGCGCTCCCCAACGCCCCTCGCGTTGATTTGGAACTCCGGGATCGGGCGGGCAGTAGGATTATCGCCGTTACTGTATAGGAGAGTGACAGAGGACAGTTTCTGGACGTTTGAAAAGTTCACGGGCTTGCCACTTTCGGTACTAATTCGCTTTCTTTATGGCAAGTTGTAGAAACATCTCGCTCAGAAAGAAACCGTGCGTGTAACAACGAACGAGATCGGATCCGAGACCGCGATGGCGGTGTCTAAGATGGCGACAGCTACGAACGGTATTCCCGTAATACCCTTCGTGACCGATAGCGAAAAATTCGAAATCTATGCCGATTACACGACACGTGGCACTCACGATGGTGTCAGTGCAATCCAACTATGCAATTTACGGTCTGAATCATGCGTTTTAGGCATAATTACACGAGATAAAACACACAAAACTTGCGTAAAACATACACAACTCACTAAAAGAGGGTACTTTGTAATGATTACGTTTCTTATGTTTCGATAAGAGTTGGCGATAAGGTAAGAATCACACTTCTGATGTTAGCAATCACCAGGAATGTTAATAAAAAAATATACACGGAGACCAACAAAGCAGATTTCTATCACTTTATTTAACAAATTTACTACACCCTGAACGTAATCATTACACAAGTAGCTAATCAGTAAATAACTTAGAACATTCTTACAATCACGACGACACTGATATCACATGGATCACACTGATCACCAGGGTGTGTAGTTCTTTACTCTGCAGCGGTCGACCGTCGAAAAGAGAGCGTCCACTACATTGCGCGCCTTTTTATATTGGAAATCTAGTCATAGACAAGTCGACTTCTACAATATAATATATTCTTATTCCAGCCACCTAAGGCAATACTCACATACAAAGACGAGGTGGACGCCAGCAAGGAAGGCCCCGCGTGCCCCCTGCCCGTACCCCCTACGTATTACGTGGATGAAGATTGTCTAACTATCAACGTCTACACTCCTGCTACCCCCAAAGAAAAAGGGTAAGAAATTTTCGTCATTGTGATTGTTGTTCATACTTCATAGCAATCTCGACTGAAGCCCGAGGTCCACCATCTTGGTACCTATTATTGAAAGTGACTGCCATTGGACCTCCTAAAACTGCCGTTAGAACGTTTGGGTGAGGTTAGTTTGGGTCGAGACTCCAGGGGACTGTTTGTACTGTATCCTGTTGCCGTGACCATTTTTTGATACACCTCAGGACTGCTCAGCTCTCGTAGGTCAGAATCACGTTTCAACCTATATGTAAATTATGCCGATTTGATCCTCACGAAATTCTACCAACTGATAAAAATACAAAACAGCTAGAGAATACAAAATGCACCTTGGTTATCTTCAAAAAGCAGTTTTAAAGAAATACAATTATACCTATGCCATCAGGGGACCAGCAGAAGTAAAACATTGAAATCCTTTTGACAAATTACTGTGACAAGAAAAAAAGCAAATTCCGTTATAATTTCCCCACACAGCTTCAAGCCGCTGCCCGTGATCTTCTACATCCACCCCGGCGCGTTCTACTCCATGACGGGGCGCAGCGACATCGAGGGGCCCGAGTACTTCCTCGACAGGGACGTGGTGCTAGTCGCCATTAACTACAGGCTCGGCTCATTGGGTATGACCTTCACACTATAGTCTCTTCAAATAAATCTGGCGATGTCCTTTTCCCGGTTCTTACCACCAAGCATGATAGTCGAGGCTTGAAGTTGTCCAGGAATATTCTATCAAGGTAGGAATATTCCTGGACAACTTCAAGCCTCGATCCTTCGACGTAGATTGGTCTCGCTATGATGGGCACATCGAATACGACCTAGGCTTTATCCAAATTCACGCCGAGACCAATACGTTGAGATCGAGACGCTCCGTTTAGGTTGTGCAACATCCCGTCCAACTGGTACAGCGTCTCCGCAACTATACGGCCGACGTCGCCGGTTGAACCGAAGATGTGACTGATCCTCCTGGTTTTGTACCAATTATTGGACAGAAATATTTGTGTAAAATGGTAAACACCCACAGGATTTAAACAAAACCTTGACATTATTTTGCCCTTCTCCAGGGTGGATGAGCACAGGCGACAAGTACGCCCCCGGCAACAACGGTATGAAAGACCAGGTGGCTGCGCTGAAGTGGGTCCAAAGGAATATCGCTGCATTCGGCGGCGATCCTAACTCCGTCACTATCGCTGGGTGCAGTGCCGGTGCAATCAGTGTCATACTGCATATGATTTCGCCCATGTCGAAAGGTTAGTCCACAAAACAAGTGTTTTCTCGCTCGTATTCTATACCATTATTACTAGCCTTTCGGCCCGCGAAAATGACCCTCTGTCAAGTCGTTAATATTTTTCAACCGTCGCCAAAATATATAGGCGTATTATATTTTTTAATCTAGACTGTACCTAATTACAATTTGAACGTTCCCAGGGCTATTCCACCGAGCCATCTCAATGAGCGGTTCCCCCATCAGCAAGGGCCCCATGGTGACGCACCAGCGACACTTAGCCGTGAGACAAGCTGAAATCATGAACTGTCCCACCAACTCTTCAAAGGAAATAGTAGACTGCCTCATGAAGACACCCTGGAGGGAACTCGGGGATTCCTTGCCCAAGTTCTTTGTAAGCATGTTTCTGCTATGCAGTGTTGTTAACTACTTATTTTAAGGGTTCCGTACCCAACGGACAAAAACGGGACCCTATTATTGAGACCCCTCTGTAAGTCTACTTGCGATAGCCAGAAGACAGGTGAAAGGTCACAGATGATATATTTATATTGCCACTACAACAGCAAAACCTTAAAACAGAATAAAATAGATGTACATATAAAGGGGGATTTTCATAAAAATGAGGAGTTAGAAATCTTGCTGACTGATGTAACAGCAAGTTCCAGGCTCATAGAGTGGAAATATGATGAAAGTAACTATAAACTAAATTCTAATCAATTCAGTGTTAGTGTTAGTCAGATCCCTTCTTCGCGTCTTAGAAAGTAAGCTGATGATCTACATAAATTATAGCAAAGAACTATTTCTTCAAGCACATCGACTTTCCAACAAAAAACTTCTCATCAAAATTGGTCTACACGCTAGGAAGTTACGATGCCACACAGAGACAGACATACAAACAGATCAAACTTATAATTCTTTCGATTTTCCGTCGGAGGCCTAATAACAAAAACCTTGCTTTCAGAATTTCGGTACTGGTGATCCAATAGGGTTGTGGGGTCCGGTAGTGGAGCCCGACTTCGGTCAAGAGCGCTTCCTGGCCGTCCAGCCAGAGGAGGCGATAAGGAGCGGCATGATGCATGAGGTTCCTTACATCATCAGTCAGACCACTGATGAGTTCTTCTGGAAAGCATTCCGTGAGTATTTTTTCTTTGGTTGCATAACAAGTCTCAACTTTGAAGCCGTTTACTAAAGCAGACCTTCTGCTTTGGTTCACGGCTAGCAGCGAACCTGGAGTCAGATGGTTCATTGATTTTACTTTGAATGCCCGATGCCGGTTTGGCTGGAAATAACTCTTTTCAGACATCCTCCAATTTCAGCTATAAATGCCAGAATACTTGTTATTTGACTGGTTTACTACCTATATTCCAAGCCGTGTCCGTCAGCCAGCCATTGCTAAACAGAAAGCTTGGATTTTTTTCAGATATTAAAAGGTTAGAAATTGCTTCAAATAGAGCGATGGCACTACTTCTCCACTACCGTCCCAATGCTCTCACAACATCACTCATTAGCGATTCCTTCCATGGTGTGGAGCAATCCTTTTGACGATTTAAACAGCAACAACACTGATCTGATAAATTGAACTGCACAGGATTTTGCTATTAAGTCATACGATATCTATTTATCGTCCAATCTCTAATTTACATATGTTATTTTTAAACTATCGCGGTTTTCTACACTCATACTTATAGAATTCGGGACTTCACGCGAAACACATTTACTTACATTTTCACACCGACGTTTCGAGCACCGTCAGTTTAACAAATCGGCAATAGCAGAACACCTCGATACGGGCAGTAATCACTGGATCGAACTTCACCAACCAAAAGTCCTCTCCACTGATCGCCACTATTATCCACGTATGGTGCGTGAAGCCATTGAAATTAAAAAACACAAAAATTTCAATAGGGATGATGGATATAAGCTCTCCGGGATGTGGAATGCAGTGATTAATAAACTTGAACGTAAAACTGTGCCAATTAAAACTGACGTAGTGAGTGTAGTGTGTCGCCGGCCTTATCCTTCGTTGTGACAATAGCGAGCGGAGGGTAGTTTGGCAAGAAGTTACTTCATGGTTTTCGTCGATTCTCGCCTCAGTCCAACCGCGACCACGGGCGCTGCAACGTGCTCGAAACGTCGGTGTGAAAATGTAAGTAAATGTGTTTCGCGTGAAGTCCCGAATTCTATAAGTATGACTCTAATTTACATTCCAAAACAGGGAACAGCTTCATTACCTGCCTTGAATTCCGTGCATGGTTTATTTTTTGTTACACACATCTAACTCTCAAATCGTTTGACCGATCCGGGAACTTGATATGGCATAATGTTTTGGTCAATTAGGAGTGCAGCGCTTCTGATTGGACATATTATGTCAGTCGTAAGTCCCTGGGGCCATTTACATTATTTTGTGTTTACACAACAGTCTTTTACAGCTAGTTTATCACTGTTTATTAACAGCGGTCTTCCAAAACGCGACTCTCATGAATACGATGAACGAGGAGTGGGAGCGAGTGGCTCCCATCTCCTTCCTGCTGCCGGAGGAGAACCGCTCCACTGCCGTCAAGAAGATTCGAGAGGTATACTTCCAAAACAAGAAGCTGGAGAACAACACGGAGAGTTTGAAAGCGCTGCAGAACTTGTACCGAGACTCTATTGTTGGGTTTGCAGTACACAGGTCAGTTGGGTTCTTACTCTTTTGTTAGCTCCTCGTTAAAAACAGGTCTTGCGACAATGCGATTGCTTCTTCGTCTATCACTCCCTGCATTTAGGGCATATCTTCTAATGACTGCCTAATGGAAAGCCATGGTGATATCTAGCGTTTGTGTGATACGCTCACAGTCTGCAAGACTAGTGAGAGTGGTCCTAAGGTTGGCGGCGCTATGATGTGCTTGAAGAACTTGGACTTGGTTGTAGTCGAAGGGAATCACGTATTCTGGCAGAGCATTCCAAGTTTCTATAGTTCAACACAGAAACGATCTCTTGTATCATTCTGTTTTGGTGATGAGACTCTCGACTATATTGAACGTGGGACATCTTCAAAGCACGCGTTCTTCGGGACCAAAAAATAAAAAAGTCTGATGGAGTTGAAGGGGTCTTCAGAACATAGCTTGATAGTTTTAAAATACCTTCTATTCACCAGGCTGGCAAACTTGATGTGTCGCCACTCAAAGCAGCCCGTCTATTACGAGGAGTTCGCCTACATCGGTCAGGACAGCTACTACGAAGATGCTAATGGGAAACCTCAAGGTATTTAATACTTGAACTCCTAAATCGTGAATTTGAACACCAGCTGGGTGTATAAGTGGCAATTCTCTTACTTGGAGTGAATTTTAATTGACTCGGATCGTCAAGTTTTTTTTTCTAAATGACTGCTCTTTGACCGAAGTAATGGAATCAGCACAGGCCGAAATCCATTATAGATCACATTTTTATACGAGAATGCCCAGTGTGAAGTCGAAACTAGTGTCAATTGAACTATCACGTTGTCAAGTGGAGTTTTGCTCATTACCAACAATCTGGAGGGTAACTGTACCTACTACCTTCCCTGTTGTTTGAGGAGTTCGCTTCGTCATTCCTGTGTTTGAACTAGGCTAGATAATACTTGTCTGTTGTAAGTTAGAATTGACGAAGCGAGAGGTGGGGTGTGGTGGGATGCATTCCTCTCCTTCCCCTCTTTTTGAAGCTGTGTGATCTCCTAACCCTGATCATAGCTCCGAATTTGATGCTTTCATTATAGTCACGCCAGTCATCAGCAGGTGTTCCATTTCGGGATAAATTCTTGTGAAGAAATGGAATTCAGTCAATGTCCGTGGTACAGACGGGATCACTCTGTGGGCGTCTGGTACTTGTTACTCAGTATGTAAATTTAGGGACCACCTTAGTACATGTCAGCGCTCACCTCCTTCGTCCCTATGCTCTATCGGAATTTGTCCCAAAGCTGCAGCAAACCAAACCAAAGCAGACAGTCAAATGACCTATTGTGTCCCCCAGGAGCGTCCCACCACGACGACACGCTGTACGTGTTCCGCCAGAGCTTCAACTTCCCCGTCATCGAGACCACCAGCCCCGACTCGCACGTGGTGGACGAGCTCACCGCGCTCTGGTACAACTTCGCTAGATACGGGTAAGAACATGTTACTACTTTTTAAACGTGAGGAAAATCCTAAGTACATTGATGCTATGCCGGACTCCTACCGACTAAAAACCACACATATCCTACCTAACAGCCTACGGTTAGGGAACCCCGGGTAAGCCCTCGGAAGGATACCCCAGGACCCCCAACAGACCTACACGCCACAGATACTTACCGAAGCTACCGTGCCCGGTAAGTATCTATGTCAACCTGTAGGAGAGAGCACAGTGTCTCCTCTCCAGCCACTCGTCCATGACCGGTCTGACGGCCGCGGTGGTGGCGACGGAGTAAAACCTTACTTTTTAGGGTTCCGTACCCAAACGGTAAAGACGGGACTGTCTCTCAGAGACGGCATTCGCTGACCATCCGTCTTAATGACACGGTACTGGATCTCAGGAACCGTGACAGCAAGAGGATCATTGGATGTCCCATTAATGGCAAGACGGGAAAAACTCTCGCATGGAGGGTTCTCTACTACCATGAAAACGACAAAAAAAAGTCTGATTTGTTGTATGAAAGTCCCCTTAAATCTTTTTTGTGATTATAGTATTTGTTGTTATAGCGGAATACAACAGAAAACACAATCTGTAAAACATTCAACTCTTAAGCTATCGTGGTTCCTGTGATACGGTCTGGTGACAGACAAACGGACTGAACAGATGTGCTCTGTTTTCGAGAACGGAAACTAAAGATATAAAGAACTGTATAAAAGAATTGCAAAACACTTCTTTTAAATTTGATATTAACTTTAAATGTGTCAATGTTCACGTCCAACCGTTGGGACAATATTCTTTATCATACATGAATTATGTATGTAAGTATGTTAATGACAATGTGAAGCAGCCCATATCTCGAAAACTCGTGAAAACTACAACAAAATTTGATCCATTCGAGATCGATTTCTCAACTTTAGCTGTGGAAGTGTACTACCGACTCCACCGAGGCAGTCAACTTTTTAGGTACCATATTGATAACACAGTGTCTGAAACCCACGATCAGTGAAGTCCCTGCAGTCCTAAGTAGGCCCGTTTACATATGGTTATTGGTTACACCTTTCATCTCCGAAGTGGTAGGCAAAGGCATATTAATTGCCTACATTTCACATTTACATTTTGCCCCACGTAGGTGACGAGCCGTATTGCCGCTTTGAAATGGACATAATGCAAGTTGTAACTTCCCGCTGTTGAAATTGTTCTAGCCCATAAAGGCCTTCCACTTGGCTTAACGACTGCCATTTTACTGGCAACCGGGACCAACGACTAAACGTGCCTTCCGAAGCACGGAAACTTTCGCAAATAGAAATATCACAAAGTGGTCACCCATCCGAGGACCGGCCACTGCGAAAGTTGCTTACTGCAGTGATCGTTTACAGAACACTGATTTCGCGGGACTATGAGCACTTCTATTCTACTATTAATCTAACTACGTTTTACCCACAGAGACCCCAACCCCCGAGGTGACACTCCAGAACTGGGCAACCTCAAGTGGCCTGTCATGAAGCCGGACCAAAGGAATTACCTGCAGCTCGGTAACCAGCTTACCATCAAGCAGAATATGTTCGAAGACCGGTTCCAAGTATGGGAGGAGTTGTACCCTATACAGTATTAATAGGTCCAGCATATCTGGGACCTAAGACTGCAATTTCAATAGAGTCACACATTACAGAATCGTAATCGTCACTCAATATAAATAACAAGCGGATATCACGGTGTTTCACCCGCGTAGTTCCCGTTCCCGTGGGAATATGGGAATAAAACATAGCCTACGTCACCCGGGGAAGGTGTAGCTTTACAACAGGGAAAGATTGTTTGAAATTGGTACTGCAGTTTCGGAGCCTATACATTCAAACATACAATCAAATCTTTCCTCTTTTAGTACAGTCATTTGGTCGAAAAAATAGAGGTTACCTGGAAAGTTTTCCGGGAGTTTTAAAAATTAGCAATCTTATAGATTTTGATATGCTCTTTCCAAATTTCAACTTTGCCACGTCGTATGTTTGCCACTCGCGCCACCATATTAAAAAAATCAAATACTTCCTCTTTGTGGTATTTGTATAGAAGTTTAGATGTGTGTAACCGACTTTTTCAACGATTAGGGACGATTCTATTCTGACTCAATTGAAATAACCGACTTGGGTCTCTGATGAAAGAATATGAGCTCTTACGTTATCGCTGTAATTGCTCACAGAAATATCAACAGCTTTCAAGTTATATCGCATGCATTAAGATTAAGAACTATTTTCGCTTGTGTGAGTTAAGTTAACGATGTCATTACTAAAGGAAGCAAAAGTACTGACAGTAAAAGGGACAGCATTACTGATTGATTTAGTCACAAAAATGTAATTTGAAATAAATTTTATACTCAACACCGATTTTTGTTTTTGACTCTTATGTTCATAGTTTGTAACCCTGTTACATAATATCTTCGATCAACAATATAAGTACATTTAATTCTCGAAGGGATTTATATCTAGTCGGGTAGTCCAAAGCTGGAAAGGGCTGGATGACGGGGAGCGAGCTTATGCTACAGCCAGACCTCGCTGGAACACGGGAAAAAAAAACCGGGTCAAGTTTTTAATCCTTTGGGACGAAATGATCAAATAGCATTATTTTAAACTTGTGGCTGTCATGCCGGACTCGAGCCGACTAATTCCCTTCGAAAATAAACTATTTGATTCGTCTACCCAGTAACAGTGATGGCCTAGCCTACCGCGCCACGTTAAACGTAGGTATAGACAATCGTAGGCTTAATGCTAAGGAATGTACATCCCAGATAAAAATATTCTTTCTAAATATGTACCTACCTAATCATTATATCCAAGCTCAGAAGCCAACATCAGATAACATACATATATAAATATATAAGTAGACATATTAGGTCCCAACCCGGGACAGCCGTTGCGTCGTCACGATGAATTCTTTATGAATTTTCTTGCTAATCTTTGATCATGTTCGGGAGGTTTCTTTATCTATACATATAATAAAACTGTTGAGGGTCGAGAGTCTGTACATGGAAGATATTTTGAAAATTTTAATTGGAGGGCGTTCTCTAATCGATACTGAAGCCGAAAATGTAATTTAAACTTTTCATGTCTGTCTGTCTGTCTGTCTGTCTGTCTGTCTGTATCCCGAATAAGTATCACGCCGAAACTACTGAACCGATTTGAATGATACTTGGTATATTTTGAGCTTATAGTCCGAGGAAGGTTCTAGGATACTTTTGATACCGATATTTTGCGTGCTTCCCTTGGGAGAGGGGATGAAAGACAAAACGGCTTTTTAGTTGTAACTTCTGAATGCCTGGTTCGATTCTAATTTTTTTTTCAGTCTTATAAAGGAAATACTCTAAGGATTGTTTCACACAAGTTTCAATGTTTAGGGTTTTGTAGTTCAGGAGTTAGAGACATCACAACTTTTGCAAATCCTAGAATTCAAGGGTTCCTTTGAATGTGAGGGTAATTCTAAACGGGCGTGTTGGCTTAATCCTAAAAGAGCTTAATGATTAACCCCCCAAATAAGTCCCCGCCTTCGGCGCGGACTGAATTATTTTACAATAGCCTATTCTAAAACAATTCATAGTCCCCGCCTTCGTAACTGAATTGTTTTAGAATAGCCTATTCTAAAACAATTCATAGTCCCCGCCTTCGGCGCGAACTGAATTATTTTACAATAGCCTTAATCATTAAGCTCTTTTAGGATTAAGCCAACAGGGCCGTTTCACATGCTGCTTGATGATTCTGATGTAGACATACCTCTCCTTTCGCATACCTTATGTGACGTAAACGAAGTTGCGAGGGTCAGCTAGTATAGTATAAATATATATACTTAGGTACTTGATGTTAATATTTTTTTAGTGTTCAATGAAGTATGTTTCTTTTCTATTCTTAATTAGATAATTTAGAGTCCGATGTGTACCTACTACCTAATGAAAATTTAAAAAAAATATTTTTATGCATTTATTTACCTAAGTAGTATAAAAAAAATAAAAAAAAAGTAGGCATGGAGCAAATGTAAATTTGCTCCATGGTAGTAAGTCAACTACTAGTGCCATCTAGCGTACACAATATGAACAAAAATGCGCAAAAATTTTTCAAGTATTTGAAAAAGCGCCTTGTGGAGTCAACTGGTGACCCAAGGGCTGGCAGTTTTCTCGCTCAACGAATAGGTACCTATTGCTATTCAAAGTAAATTCAAATGCTGCTAGTCTTTTGGGCACAATGCCACAGGGGCCTTATTTAGGTTTTGTAACGCCGCCCTTAAATCACTATGACAGTTGACATAAGAAGTGACGTATTTTCCGAGTGTATCATAGACAGTGTGTGTATATAAGAGAGAGCGAGCATTTTGTCGGTCATTCTGTACTGTATACTAAGACTAGCCGAAGCTCTGCCCAATTTATTGTGTGTCTATACGGAGAATAAAGTAATTAGCAGAGTCCTGAAGTGTTTAATTGCCCCTTCTGTTACAATCAGAAGTGGGATAATTCAAGAAGAAACCATGAAGACTGTCAGTTTTGAAGAAGAAAAATCCACTTTGAAGTAGGCCGAGGGTCCTGTCGACAACAATAGTGCCTCTACCTCGCAAACCTTGATTCCACGTGGACAATCGAAGCAAAAGTTACACGGCGCACATCCAAAAACAATGTGGGTATTTATGAAATGTTTTACAAGATGCCTCCAGAGAACACAACTATTGTATGAATATGAACCAGTTTTCTTCTTGAATAACCTGCTACCTACCCATGTAAATACCTTCAGTAAGAGCACACCTGTATAAAAGCCCCGATATCAAGAATCGGACTACCGCATTGCAAAAATCGGACTACCGCATTGCAAAAATCCGACTGCATCAACCGCTTTGTCAAGCTGAAGTCGGTGGAATTAGTGCCAACAGGCACGTCGCGGCGCCGGCGGCGGCGCTTCAGTCGTGAAGATTTTCATCGTGGAACACTTAAACTACAGCGCGCGGTTGCAGCGTGCTGCGGTGCTTGATGGAGACTGATGCTGCCCGAGATGGTCAGCTATGAACAACAAGGCTGAGATACGCTAAAAGCTGCACAGATAATTTGAGGTGGGTGCCACTTATTGCCTTTTTCCTATCTGGTGTAGCCAGTCTTTGCCACTAATTCTAATTCGTGTAGCGAAATAGCCATTGCCAGTTACAACAACTACTTAGACTACCAATTTACCATTTGCCTATCGCCTATTTGAAATAGCCGCTCTTTGTCACTAAATCTGATTCATCTACGAACTGAGCTATTGCCATTACTTGCCAGTAAGAACTATGTGTAGGCTCCTTGCCAGTTAGGCTAATAATTGCATTGCCTGTTAGGCTACTAATTGCCCTTTGCTTAGCTGAAATAGTCGTACTCCACACCTCTGAATTTCTCTAGTTATTTAAATAAGTTCTAGTCATTGCCAGTAAAACAGCCGCCTAGCGTTAGGTTTTGCGTTAGCATTATGAAGAAAAGGAAAGTCTATTAAAATTAATAGTTATTCGTGTTAGAATGCTGGTAAAATAAATGAAATAACTATTATGCACTGGATGTCGTTGCAGTTCACGATCGATACCTGTTGGTATAACTACTAAAGCCCTTAACCAGTCAAATCTGGATTCAATAACATTCAGAACATTTTTGTAGATACTTGCACTTTTAGGTAATATCGAAACGCACAGTTAATTCCGAAAATTTACTATTTGAAAGAGGCGCAACAATATTGTTTCGATAAAACAAAGCCTAACGGTAATAAAATATGCGTATTTAGATAGGTATCTACGATCCTAAAACTGTAGATGAATAATCGAATCATACAGATATTTGCAGGCTATAGGTACCTATTTACTTATTTGGTAGGCATACTGAAACAAATCCAACAGTCAGTAAGTGGTTTAGTCCCGTTTAATGTAGGTACAATATAATATCATGCTTGGTTTCGATAAGTCGTAGTTGGCGGTAGTACTTTTATTCATTCGTTTCGAATCTAAATAAACGTGTGTATTGTTAGTAATCGGATATACGTTGAAATAGTGTCTCGATTTTATAGAATAGTATGTAGCACGGTATTGTAGTGTTTTAACCGTGCTAAACATGTGATAGAGGTATCGGAAGTGCTTAACAACTAAGTGTAATGGTGTAGGTAGGTACTTGAACTAATAGTTATTATGTATTAATATATACGGGTCCGCACTTATTAGCGAAAATTGATTCATCGTAGTAGAAATTTTATGTAATAAGTATCTATTCGTATATAAAGTGTATTTGGCAAAAGCGCTACGGATCTTGAAATGAGCATTTGTCTCAGTGCGATATTCTAGATGTTATTAGGCCTCATACTTCGTGATCTTTTACGTTAAAGCAGATGGCATAAATTAAGTATACAAAACAATATCGCCTGAATCTTTCCAAATAATAGGTTTTGAACCAAGAATGATGCAATTGTAGATTCGCTTAAGTGATGTTATCCCGATTATCATACTGGGATGGATTGAGTGATGAACAGCTTCAGACAATCCACAACAACTTGTTACTACGATACAAATTCATCAACGATACGCCTAGTCCACGCGAAACGTGAATAAGTTAACCTGTAAACGCCTACTTTTCATAGTGAACTTTTGCCCATAAGATTGGTTTAATTGAACGCTGCTATGCCCTACCACTCTGCCTGTGACGTACTGTAAACCCTGTAGGACACATGTTACAATTCGTCCATGTTTACTGAGTTAATTGCAAGTAGGTACCTACGCCGCATTCTTCGATCAAAGTATATTGTTGATCGAAGGCCATACCTATTCCTTTAACATTATCTTATAACTATTCCGCTCCCTTGAGTTTTAGCAACATGATACCTGCATAGCTATGTTATTTCAGAATTATTTGTCATTCTAATGGCAAAGAAGTGTTAAAGTCGTTTTATTAGCTTAGGAGTTTATAATACAAACCTTTACTAGTAGATATATCTTTTTGAGAATGAGCCTAATTACAGTAGACGCTAATCGTTTAAAGGTTAGACACCGTTATAGCCACCAAAAAAAAAGAGTTAAAACGGGTTTCGGTAATTAAACGACGTATTTACGTGTGAGGACACTGTTCATAAGGAGATATAGCCCTGCGTGCGCGATATTTCTATTCTTTACCAAAATAGGACAGACTGCCGAAAAAGCAAGCCCTTAACATAAATGTGCCAGCTGTAAGAAGTTCATAAATCCATACAACTACCTAACACTAAATGTTATACTGATACATTCAGCATATCAATTGGCATACAGCAGCCAGCAACAGCATCTTTGTATTTCAGCTTCAGAATGTCGGTAGAATCGTGTTTACTACATTTAATACTTTTGTGGTATGATTTTGGAGGTACCCGCTTGTTTATATTTGGTTATTTTGCAGAAAATAGTTAAGATTGTGATTGTGTATGTAGTTGACAAGATAAAAGTTATAGCGAGACTAAGTTCAGGGAGTCCCTTGGGATACTAATGACATTTCGTTGTTTTATTGTACGGCATCGAGACTTCAACGCCAGTAAATAGTCATTTGCATAGGATGTAAAAGCGATAACAAAATCATATAAATTGATATGAGTTATAAGAGCTATGTGTAAGCCTAGTTTTATTTAACCTAGAAGTACGCTTTGTGACAATTGAGGATATTATAGAATCAAACAAGTTAGTAAGCGAATGATATGAAGTTTTGATAATATTGCAAGTTATTTACGTTGCGTTATTTATATAGTTGTGCCAAGCACTCGCTCCTAGTATCGGCTAAACCACAGAGTACATTTGTATAAGTAATAAGTTCGCAGACGCAGGCAGCTACCTATCTATAATGACCTGATACGCAATGACTATAAGGTCCCATCGAAAAGTAGGTCCCGTATTAACGGATGCTTCTATTTGTCATGTGGTTTATTTATTTCAACGTCAGATAACTCACCCAGTAGATAGTAGATAGTGCCGTGAACATTCCACTCATGAATCTATCTTGGGACCAACTAGTATTATTGCTATGTCTATTACTTTGTGTGTTTATCGGGCCAGCCACTAACCAAGTCTACCGTTCCCTTTATGGGAACGATTGTTACAGATAAAGATAGTAAAGCAGAATGCAAGTCAATCTACCGTGATGATGATGAAGCTGTTTGGGCCGGGCTGGGCAAAGCCAAGCCATGCCACGCCACGCCACGGCATGCCACGCCACGCCACGGTATGCCACGCCACGCCAAACCAGCCAGCGAGCTAGTCCTGCAAGCTTGTTCTGCGAACTAGTCCTGCGAGCTAGTCCTGCGAGCTAGTCCTGCGAGCTAGTCCTGCGAGCTAGTCCTGCGAGCTAGTCCTGCGAGCTAGTCCTGCAAGCTAGTCCTGCAAGCTAGTCCTGCGAGCTAGTCCTGCGAGTTAGTCCTGCGAGCTAGTAGCAGGTCAGCGAGACAGGCCAGCGAGACAGGCCAGCGAGACGGGCCAGCGAGTCAGGTCAGCGAGTCAGACCAGCGAGACAGGCCAGCGAGTCAGACCAGCGAGACAGGCCAGCGAGTCAGACCAGCGAGACAGGCCAGCGAGTCAGACCAGCGAGACAGGCCAGCGAGCCAGGCCAGCGAGCCAGGCCAGCGAGCCACGCCAGCGAGCCACGCCAGCGAGCCAGTCAGCCGCCCAGCCCAGACGCCCAGTTCCTATTGCAGGAGCAACTGCTTACAGGATGGCCGAGTGTAACGCCGCCCTTAAATCACTATGACAGTTGACATAAGAAGTGACGTATTTTCCGAGTGTATCATAGACAGTGTGTGTATATAAGAGAGAGCGAGCATTTTGTCGGTCATTCTGTACTGTATACTAAGACTAGCCGAAGCTCTGCCCAATTTATTGTGTGTCTATACGGAGAATAAAGTAATTAGCAGAGTCCTGAAGTGTTTAATTGCCCCTTCTGTTACAGTTTAGTTTAGATAGTAATAAATAATAATGTAAATATAGATATGTAATAATTATGTTTCTCTGTAATTTTTAACAATAAATGTAATATGTAGGTACTGCAATAAAAAAAAAAAAAAATGAACTACTAATGCCATCTAGTGTAAACATAATGAACTACTATGATATTACTAGCGCCATCTAGTATACACGTAATGAACTACTACGGTGTTACCAACGCCATCTAGTGTACACGTCATGAACACTACGGTACTACCAACGCCATCTAGAGTACACGCAATGAACTACTATAATACTGGCGCCATCTACTGTTCACGCGATGAACTACTGTGATACTACCAACACCATCTAGTGTACAAGTCATGAACTACTACGGTACTACCAGCGCCATCTAGAGTACACACAAGGAACTACTATGATACTACTAGCGCCATCTACTGTTCACGCGATGAACTACTGAGATACTACTGGCGCCATCTAGTGGGTACGCATGAACTATTACGGTACTACTAGCTCCATCTATTGTGGACACAATGAACTAATAAAATACTACTAACGCCATCTAGCGTACACGCAATGAACTTTTACGGTACTACTAACACCATCTAGTGGTATAATTAATTAACTACTAAGATACTGCTAGCGCCATCTAGTGTACACGTAATGAACTACTACAGTACTACTAGCGTCATCTAGTTAGTGTATATGTATAAAAAAAAACCATGACCTTTTACAACCATAGCATTTTTATAAGATGACCATTTGCAATATAGACTTTTTTCAACGTAGACATTTAGCTTATTCAGACGTTTTACAATCAAGTCCTTTCGGACCTAACCCATTGATATTGATTTTTTATAAGTAAATCTATAAGTAGATAACAAATTAAAGACGGTATTCTAATGAACAATGGGCGGCCTTATTGCTACAAGCAATTTCGCCCAGGCAACCTTTTCTCCTTTTATTCGTGTATTCGTGTGCCTACTTACTATGTTCAAGTTTGGACTAAGTTCTACTCTAGTGGCCGGTGGTAGGTACACCTTACTAGAGCTTGCTGAGGAATTTGTCGACAAACCTAAAAATCGCGTTTCCTAGTGCTGTATCACTTTTCAACACCCAGTCCAGTTTTTATCACATAGCTTTTACACTCATGGACCATGGTATTAAACACTTGTGCTTTTTTTTTATAAATTTAATTAATAGTTTCGTGTTGAATTATTGAAGTGAAACTTCTTTATCGGCGTTGGAAAAAAATTTGCGTCACGTCACGTCACGATTTTTGGTTACGCGCCATCTTTGTTCTGTTCCCCACCACGGTGGATTCGAATTAAGAGTACTTTATCCAGGGATAGCATGTCATTTAAGGGTTTTTGGACTTTTGGACTTTTGGGCTTTTGGACTTTTGGACTTTTGGACTTTTGGACTTTTGGATGGGACCTTGGTACTTTGGGTCTTTGGGACTTTGGAACTTTGGGACTTTGGGACTTTTGGACTTTTGGGCTTATGGACTTTTGGATGGGACCTTGGTACTTTGGGTCTTTGGGACTTTTGGACTTTTGGAGTTTTGGACTTTTAGACTTTGGGACTTTGGGACTTTGGGACTTTGGGACTTTTGAACTTTGGGACTTTTGGACTTTTGGCCTTTGGGACTTTGGGACTTTTGGACTTTTGGATGGGATCTTGGTACTTTGGGTCTTTGGGACTTTGGAACTTTGGGACTTTGGGACTTTTGGGCTTTTGGACTTTTGGATGGGACCTTGGTACTTTGGGTCTTTGGGCCTTTTGGACTTTTGGACTTTTGGAGTTTTGGACTTTTAGACTTTTAGACTTTGGGACTTTGGGACTTTGGGACTTTGGGACTTTGGGACTTTGGGACTTTGGGACTTTGGGACTTTGGGACTTTGGGACTTTGGGACTTTGGGACTTTGGGACCTTGAGACCTTGGGACTTTGGGACTTTGGGACTTTTGGACTTTTGGCCTATTGGACTTTTGGACTTTTGGACTTTGGACTTTGGACTTTGGACTTTGGACTTTTGGACTTTTGGACTTTTGAACTTTTGGACTTTTGGACTTTTGTACTTTTGTACTTTTTGACTTAATTTAAGGTGAGGTGAAAATTAAGTTTATGAAGAAGTTTCACTTCTTACGTGTGTACACTAAGTACACGCAATTTTTGAAGTGAAACTTCTTTATCGGCGTTGGAAAAAAATTTGCGTCACGTCACGATTTTTGGTTACGCGCCATCTTTGTTCTGTTCCCCACCACGGTGGATTCGAATTTAGAGTACTTTATCCAGGGATAGCATGTCATTTACGGGTTTTTGTTTTGGACTTTTGGACTTTTGGATGGGACATTGGTACTTTGGGTCTTTGGGACTTTGGAACTTTGAGACTTTGGGACTTTTGAACTTTTGAACTTTTGAACTTTTGGACTTTTGGACTTTTGGACTTTTGGATGGGACCTTGGTACTTTGGGTCTTTGGGACTTTGGAACTTTGGGACTTTGGGACTTTGGGACTTTGGGACTTTGGGACTTTGGGACTTTTGGACTTTTGGACTTTTGGACTTTTGGACTTTTGGACTTTTGGATGGGACCTTGGTACTTTGGGTCTTTGGGACTTTGGGACTTTGGGACTTTGGGACTTTTGAACTTTTGGACTTTTGGACTTTTGGACTCTTGGACTTTTGGACTTTTGGACTTTTGGACTTTTGGACTTTTGGACTTTTGGACTTTTGGACTTTTGGACTTTTGGACTTTTGGACTTTTGGACTTTTGGATGGGACCTTGGTACTTTGGGTCTTTGGGACTTTGGGACTTTGGGACTTTGGGACTTTGGGACTTTGGGACTTTGGGACTTTGGGACCTTGAGACCTTGGGACTTTGGGACTTTGGGACCTTGAGACCTTGGTACTTTGGGACTTTGGGACTTTTGGACTTTTGGCCTTTTGGACTTTTGGACTTTGGACTTTGGACTTTTGGACTTTAGGACTTTTTGACTTAATTTAAGGTGAGGTGAAAATTAAGTTTATGAAGAAGTTTCACTTCTTACGTGTGTACACTAAGTACACGCAATTTTTGAAGTGAAACTTCTTTATCGGCGTTGGAAAAAAATTTGCGTCACGTCACGTCACGTCACGTCACGTCACGATTTTTGGTTACGCGCCATCTTTGTTCTGTTCCTCACCACGGTGGATTCGAATTAAGAGTACTTTATCCAGGCATAGCATGTCATTTAAGGGTTTTTGGACTTTTTGACTTTTGGGCTTTTGGACTTTTGGACTTTTGGATGGGACATTGGTACTTTGGGTCTTTGGGACTTTGGAACTTTGAGACTTTGGGACTTTTCATTTCATTTCATTTCATTTCATTTCATTTATTTATTTGTGAAACATAGGTACATTACAGGTCTTTTAAAATAATTGCTAGAGTTCTCTATGTTCTACCACACAGCGTGGTGTACAAATAGTGCAATTAATTACACAGTTATACAAAATATTTCTCATACAAACATAGAATCACAAATCATTTAAATTCATTAACATTAAATACAATCTGAAAAATGTCAAAATTTAAAAAATAGAAGTCTAGAAATCATAAACAATACAAGTCACTACTGCTACTGGTCACCATCACAGACAGTTGTCAATAATATAAAATGTCAATCATCACATAGACATTTTAAAACTAAATTTAAATTCTAGGTCAAAAATAAAAACTAAAATTAAGATATCAATATTGTATCAAAGGTTTAAGATGTCAATAAGTTAAATTACTTTTCTGCTAAATACTCTTCAACAGAGTAATAGGCCTTACTTAATAAGAACAATTTAACTTTATTTTTAAAAATATCATAACTTTTCAAAGACTTAATATCTTTCGGCAGCTTGTTGTATAGTTTAGGAGCCATTGCAAATATACTCTTGCGTAACAGGGCTGTTTTAGCTGTGAGCAGGTATAGATTATCAGCCCTACGACTGCTCGTGACTACTGAGAATTTATCCCAATTTCGCCTTACAAAAGTTACTGTCTCCAATATATACATGCACGGTACAGGAAGTATTCCCAATGTTACAAAATACGGCCTACAAGAAACTGTGCTGGCGATATTACAAATTGAGCGGATGCAGCGTTTTTGTGCTTTAAGAACGGAATCCCTACCAGTTGCATTTCCCCAAAATATAATTCCATATCTCAAAGTGGATGCAACCAGCGCGTGATATGCCGTGACAATAGTTTCCCTATTGACAGTTTTACCCAACATGTATAGGGCATATGCATACTGGTTTACCTTGTTACAGACCAACTCAATTTGATGATTCCATTGTAATGTACTCTCAATCTGAAGACCCAAAAACTTCTCGACTGAGACATACTTAATTTCTTTGTCATTATGCTTTACTTCAAATTTTTTTGTGCTTTCCCTTTGACAGAAGTTCATCATATTTGTTTTTTCTAAGTTTACATTAAGATTATGTGCCTGCAGCCATGCAATCAAAGAGGTAATAGTATTGTCAATAGTGTTGATGTCAAAATGATTGTTATTAAATACCACAGTACTGTCATCAGCATACATAATCATGGGAAACTTGGTAGCTGACGGGAAGTCGTTTATGTAAATGATGAATAGGAGTGGACCAAGTATGCTTCCCTGAGGTACGCCGAACTTTATCGTTCTGGTGTCAGACTTGTACAAAATTTCTGATTGTGTTCTATTGCATATTTGATTAATTACTGTGATTTGTTTGCGATTTGTAAGGTATGACTCTAATAATTTTGAAAGATTACCCCTAACACCATAGGCATAAAGTTTATTAATAAGTATTTTGTGGTCTACATAATCGAACGCTTTTGTTAGGTCCATATATAGCGCTTGAACAGGCAGTCTTTTGTCCATTCTACATATAATTAAATTTAAAAATTCATAAACAGCTTCATCTATGCATTTATTTTTTCTGAACCCTTTTTGCTTATCTGTAAATAAATTAAATTTTTCAAAATAATCGGTCATTCTATTGTGTATGACTTTTTCGAATATCTTTGAAAACACTGGCACTAAAGCTATTGGTCTATATGAGGTCATACTTTCTTTGTTACCTTTCTTAAATAGTGGTTTTACTATTGAGTGTTTTAATTTGTCAGGAAATTTACCCTCAGATATACTACAGTTAATTAGGTGGCTAATTACAGGAGCGATAATTGCAGAAACTCCTTTCACTATTTTAGTGCTAATACCATCATATCCAACGCTAGCAGTATTTTTTAAATTCATGGTTATGCGGTGTACCTCTTGTGTTGTAGTAGGTTGCATAAACATTGACGACAAACTACTTTCAAGACCTGACTTGATTTTCTTGGAATTGATTGGATTAACTAAATCTACATAAAAATTATTAAAAGATTGGGCAATGTCCTTTGGATGAGTCAATATTTGGTCATGAAGTCTAATTCTTTCAATGTCAACAGGAGGCAAGTTAGTTTTATTTCTATTGATTATTTTCCAAGTCATCTTACACTTATTTTTTGCAGAGCATATTGTTTTATTATTGTGATGTTTTTGTGTATAACGTATCACTTTCTTAAGCCTACTAGATACAACTTTGAAGTTATATTTATTTTCTTTGGTTGGTTTCTGTCTGTATTTCCAAAGCAGTTTACGCTGCCTCTTACAGCACAGTTTAATGCCATGACTTATCCACTTAGGTTTTACTTTAGTGGAAGCTTTGAATTTTGAGTTTGGGAAACACAAGTCGTAGAATAGCACAAACGTTTCGTGAAACAGATTAAAAGCGACATTTGAATCCGTTTCTTCAAGTACATCAGTAAATGTGAGACTATTTAGGCATTCAGTAAATTTTTCAATGTGTTGTTTTGAATAATTACGTCTATAAGTGAACCAGAAGTCAGATCGACATGTTTTTGCCACCGGACACTGTAATAACTGGGCGGTATGGTCTGAGATAGCCAATTCCAAGTTCTCGCTTTGACACCCACGTATATTATGCAAAAAGTTATCAAGACATTTCCCGCTGCTTAATCGTGTTGGTGACTTTATTTCAAATTTTAAATCAAAACATTTTAATAAATCCTTAAATTTTTGTGACTGATTCGTTTTATCTAGTATATCTACATTGAAGTCACCACAAATTATGCATTTCTGTTTTTTATTTTTCATTAGGAGCAATTTAAGAATATCGTCAAAGTTACTAAGAAATATGTCAAATTTGTTCTTTCTGTCCCTACTATGCGGACTTCGGTATACACACAATACCACAATGTCATGATCAGTGAGCTCTATACCGCAACATTCTATAACACTAGAAATATTGTATTTGGTTAAAGCGTCAATAACCTTGTATTTCATACCAGTTCTAACCATTATACACGTACCACCGCGTCTAGATTTAAGTCTCGAATAATAAGTAGCCAGTTTATAATTAGGAATATACAATGAATTAATGTCACTAGTTATCATATTGTGCTCACAAAAGCAAAGAATATCGACATGTTTACCCTTACTATATAAATTCTCTAAACTTACTGTAAATCTATCAGATTTACTGTTTAGTCCATCTATATTTTGGTGCAATAAAAGAATACTATTATAAACGAAAAAACTGATCTGACGATGTCAAGTTTTTATTAGGTGTGGCAGATGGGAGTTCATCTCCATTCGCTGGCATATCACGACAACAAATATAATTTAGGTCATACAAAATATTGTCCCGGATTCTTATATAAATATCACGCATGCCGCGTGTGTTTATTTTTCCACTGGTATATGAGAACATGTCAAGTGCTAGAGTAAGGTTACTGTCAAAAAAATATCCGTAGTCATCATTTTGCAAATCTAAATACAACAAATAATTAAATAAGTCTACTTTGTGATTATAAATTAAGGCCCCCGCTATGTATGTAGGCGCACAGATGACTTTATTCGTGTGCGTAACGTTTTTTAGGGAGTTTCTAATCGTGTTGACAGTATTAATTTGATTATTATCCTTTAGGTCGTCCTCACCAAGCATAATAATACAGTAGTCATTATAGGTGAACCCTTTCAGCTTGTCATTTAAACCCCTTAGGCGATCCTTAGTATTATAATTCGTCTTTTTAAAATGAAAATATTCAAAATCATTCGAAAAAATGTCCTGAATTGTGGATAGGTGCCCCTTGAGAGTATTACTACTGACTATACATATTTTAGTCTTTTTTTGTTTTTGCGCCGGTACTGTGGAGCCTTGTTGTCTTCCATCTTCTGGCTGTAGTCCCTCTGGTATGTGAGATGTCTCCAATAACGATTTTTTACGTATACTTAAAGGCATCGTGGCATCCGTCTGAGTACCCTTGTTACTTACAGTAGTGATAGTGTCATTTTGGTGATTTATGACGGAGCGTTGGGGTTGGAGGGATGGAGTGGCGCCTTTACTTTTACGTGGTTTTGCGCGGCTGGTCGTGCTAGGCGTCCCGTTGTTGGTCACCGGCAGGGACAGGCTAATGGTTTTATAGGTTTCAATAGATTTTAAACTTTTTGCCAAATCCAATTTTAATCTATAGTTTTCACTATTGAGGTTTTCGATCTCCTGATGAGCGCTGGCCAGCTGATTCGTTAAATCTGTAATTTTTTCATTAAGTTCCAATGTAGCTTGGTTATCGATCAGCGACGTACTTGTAGTATTTGACAGACTCAACATTGTCGCATCAAACAAGGACGAGTCTTCCTTTGTTAGGTCATTCAAAGAATTATATTTCACCAGTCTGCGAGTACGGAGCGTAATATTTTGTTCAAACTCCATGTTGTAATTTGATAAAACAAGTTTTTTTTTTTTTTAATTTCACTTTATTTGGTATTACTCGATCAGGCAATTATTTTATTACTCCTTAGTTAGATATAATTCCGTAGAAAAATATTCAAAAAGAACAGCAGCTTCTGAGATTTGATTCCCCTGCCTCACGATCCGAGTGTCAGCAATTTAGACCTCGGGACCAAATTGTTAATGACGATGCAACGTGAAATTGTTGATCATATAATTCACCTTCAAAACCGTGTTGACATTCTATTCGATAGATGTCGGTATGGTCACATTATTATCATTCTAATGTCGGTCAGCACCATTTTCAAATAAAAAACTGTAGTCTTTCTTGTACTATATAAAATCTTTTTTAGATATTGTACGAGTTTTAGAGTTCACTGTTTGTAAAGGACACTGCATATAACTTTCATGAATCGTGATTTGCACTAAGTTATTTCTATACAAGGGATAATAGTTGATCCTCTTTGTTATTGTTTGCAGTCATTTAAATTCTTTGTATTTTTTCGAAATGTAGTACAAGTATTTTGTCACCAACGTTGTCACAGTAAATTTATATGTTTATTTACACTTTTATGCTCAAAACTCACTGCACATATCACTTTATCTATTTTTAAAATCAAATATTATAAGAGTACTAATGAGAGCAATGTTTACTAGTGAGCGCCACCTGGCGGAATTCCCTTTCGGAATTTTGAACTTTTGAACTTTTGAACTTTTGAACTTTTGGACTTTTGGACTTTTGGATGGGACCTTGGTACTTTGGGTCTTTGGGACTTTGGAACTTTGGGACTTTGGGACTTTGGGACTTTGGGACTTTGGGACTTTGGGACTTTGGGACTTTGGGACTTTGGGACTTTTGGACTTTTGGACTTTTGGACTTTTGGATGGGACCTTGGTACTTTGGGTCTTTGGGGCTTTGGGACTTTGGGACTTTTGGACTTTTGGACTTTTGGACTTTTGGACTTTTGGACTTTTGGACTTTGGACTTTTGGACTTTTGGACTTTTGGACTTTTGGACTTTTGGACTTTTGGACTTTTGGACTTTTGGACTTTTGGACTTTTGGACTTTTGGCCTTTGGGACTTTGGGACTTTTGGACTTTTGGATGGGATCTTGGTACTTTGGGTCTTTGGGACTTTGGAACTTTGGGACTTTGGGACTTTGGGACTTTGGGACTTTGGGACTTTGGGACTTTGGGACTTTGGGACTTTGGGACTTTGGGACTTTGGGACTTTGGGACTTTGGGACTTTGGGACTTTGGGACTTTGGGACTTTGGGACTTTGGGACTTTGGGACTTTGGGACTTTGGGACTTTGGGACTTTGGGACTTTGGGACTTTGGGACTTTGGGACTTTGGGACTTTGGGACTTTGGGACTTTGGGACTTTGGGACTTTGGGACTTTGGGACTTTGGGACTTTGGGACTTTGGGACTTTGGGACTTTGGGACTTTGGGACTTTGGGACTTTTGGACTTTTGGATGGGATCTTGGTACTTTGGGACTTTGGGACTTTGGGACTTTGGGACTTTGGGACTTTGGGACTTTGGGACTTTGGGACTTTGGGACTTTGGGACTTTGGGACTTTGGGACTTCGGGACTTCGGGACTTCGGGACTTCGGGACTTTGGGACTTTGGGACTTTGGGACTTCGGGACTTCGGGACTTCGGGACTTCGGGACTTCGGGACTTCGGGACTTTGGGACTTTGGGACTTTGGGACTTTGGGACTTTGGGACTTTGGGACTTTGGGACTTTGGGACTTTGGGACTTTGGGACTTTGGGACTTTTGGACTTTTGGCCTTTGGGACTTTTGGACTTTTAGATGGGACCTTGGTACTTTGGGTCTTTGGGACTTTGGAACTTTGGGACTTTGGGACTTTGGGACTTTGGGACTTTGGGACTTTGGGACTTTGGGACTTTGGGACTTTGGGACTTTGGGACTTTGGGACTTTGGGACTTTGGGACTTTGGGACTTTGGGACTTTGGGACTTTGGGACTTCGGGACTTCGGGACTTCGGGACTTCGGGACTTCGGGACTTTGGGACTTTGGGACTTCGGGACTTCGGGACTTCGGGACTTCGGGACTTCGGGACTTCGGGACTTCGGGACTTTGGGACTTTGGGACTTTGGACTACCAGAGCCATCTAGAGTACACACAAGGAACTACTATGATACTACTAGCGCCATCTACTGTTCACGCGATGAACTACTGAGATACTACTAGCGCCATCTAGTGGGTACGCATGAACTATTACGGTACTACTAGCTCCATCTATTGTGGACACAATGAACTAATAAAATACTACTAACGCCATCTAGCGTACACGCAATGAACTTTTACGGTACTACTAACACCATCTAGTGGTATAATTAATTAACTACTAAGATACTGCTAGCGCCATCTAGTGTACACGCAATGAACTACTACAGTACTACTAGCGTCATCTAGTTAGTGTATATGTATAAAAAAAAACCATGACCTTTTAAAACCATGGCATTTTTATAAGATGACCATTTGCAATATACAGAATGGAATTTAAAGACGGTGGTTGGAGGGAAAGTACCCTTAATATTGGTAATGGCAAGTTTTGCTGAAAGGAAACATTCCTTTATTTTCAAAAGTAAGTAAAACTGCTTCCAAAGATTTTTGCAAAATCACCTGCTTGAGCCGGAAATCGAACCTGGGAGATGTGAAAAAAAAAATATCCTGTATTTTATGACACCAACCGAAAGAGTCTTTAATAAGGAACAATTTCTTATAAACAACATTTTATCTTAAATTAAAGGAAGACCTAATAAAATATGTATTTATTGTAAAGCTTACTCACACTCTAAAGAAAAAAAACCAGTCTTATTGACGTTCTTCTCCTTTTTTTGTGAAGTTGGTTAAAAAAATGTTCTAGTTTCTGTGAATGGTAATATTCGTTCTGGTCACTTAACCAACCAACTTAAAAAAAAATGGAGTTTCTCAATTAGACTGTTTTTAGGGTTTCGTAGCCAAATGGCAAAAACGGAACCCTTATAGATTCGTCATGTCTGTCTGTCTGTCTGTCTGTCTGTCTGTCCGTCCGTGTGTCACAGCCACTTTTCTCCGAAACTATACGGCCTATGCTATTGAAACTTGGTAACTATATGTATTCTGTGAACCGCATTAATATTCTTATATAACACTAGAAAGAAAGCACTAAATTTTGGGGGTCCCCATACTCAGAACTGAAACTCAAAATTTTTATTTTCATCAAACCCATACGTGTGGGGTATCTTCCAAAATGCTGTTGAGGTTTCTAATATCAGTTTTTTCTAAAGTGAATAGTTTGCGCAAGAGGGACTTCCAAAGTCGAAAAATGAGTGTCCCCCCCCTCTAACTTCTAAACTAAGAGAGTGATAAATCTAAAAAAAATATATCATGTACATTGCTATAAAAACTACCAACGAAAATTAGTTTGAACGAGATAGAGCTGGTAGTTTTTTTTTAATATGTCATAAACCGCAATTTTCGGTTAGGAAAATCACTACCACAGCGAACGTGTTAAAACATCAATCAACGTTACAACGAACTATAAGAACTTTCATATTATGTTACTTGCTGCTACGAAACCCTTCATGGGCGAGTCCAATTCGCACTTGGCCGGTTTATTTTTTCTTCAGATAGTGAGTAGGTAAGCTTTACAATAAAAACATATTTTACTAGGTCTTCCTTTAATTTAATATACAGTGTTGTTAAAAAGAAATTGTTCCTTATTAAAGACTCTTTCGGTTGGTATCATAAAATACAGGATGTTTTTTTTCACATCTCCCAGGTTCGATTCCCGGCTCAAGCAGATGATTTCTCAAAAATCTTTGACTGCAATTCTACTTACTTTTGAAAATAAAGGAATGTTTCCTTTCAGCAAAACTTGCCATTATCAATATTAAGCCTACTTTCCCTCCGACTACCGTCTTTAAATTCCATCCTGTAGACTTTTTTCAACCTAGACATTTAGCTTATTCAGACGTTTTACAATCAAGTCCTTTCGGACCTAACCCATTGACATTGATTTTTTATAAGTAAATCTATAAGTAGATAACAAATTAAAGACGGTATTCTAATGAACAATGGGCGGCCTTATTGCTACAAGCAATTTCGCCCAGGCAACCTTTTCTCCTTTTATTCGTGTATTCGTGTGCCTACTTACTATGTTCAAGTTTGGACTAAGTTCTACTCTAGTGGCCGGTGGTAGGTACACCTTACTAGAGCATGCTGAGGAATTTGTCGACAAACCTAAAAATCGCGTTTCCTTGTGCTATTTCACTTTTCAACACCCAGTCCAGTTTTTATCACATAGCTTTTACACTCATAGACCATGGTATTAAACACTTGTGCTTTTTTTTTATAAATTTAATTAATAGTTTCGTGTTGAATTATTAATTAAAGCAAATAAGTTGTTGAAAATTTATCATATTCAAGGTGGTACACTTCTTTTGTGTGCAAAAATAACTATTCCAACACTTGTGCATATGTTTTATTGCTTTTTTTAATGTTTAGGAGTTACGGTTTCCTCACCGTGAACATTACGTACTGATTAGCTTCCGTAAACTGTCTTCTGTTTTTTTGTATTTTGATTAGTTGCACCTGTAAGTTCATGAAAAGGTACGACAGAAGCACTGGGGGTGCATATTCATAGCTAGCTTAAAGCGTTGTGGACGCTAAATCAGGCTCTGCAGGTGCACCAGTACAAGAGTTGAGGATAGTCGCTGCGCATATCTTCAAGAATACCTCTTTAGGGTCCCGTTCCTATCCCTGGGGTACAGAATCTTAAAACGTAACCTTAAAAGCTTACGTCTCAGTGCATTTCAATCAACGTCTGTACAAAGTTGATTGGCAATGTTGAGTCATCACAAATGTATGCTCTACTATTTCTGGCAGGCGTTTTGTTCAGCTTCTGACCGTATTATTTGTTTTAGTAAATCTCACTAAAATTCGACATAGTTATATTGATAACTTTCATTAGGTATATAAAGTCAACATAATCATAGCTTGATAGAACGCTTACAGTGAAATTGACTGAACGTGAAAGAAGAGAAGTTTCGAGTTTGGGAAGGTCTCTATCCGATAGACTCTAGCGGAAATATAGATTATTGAAAAGAGGCGCAACTTAGCTGTTCTATTCTGTTCATGTAATGCCGCTAGAAAGTATAAATTTTTTTTTTTTTTTATATATTCAGCTCGCCAAATTGACGTCGCCACGATGGATAGCCGTGGCGCATCTTGCGATTGGGGGCCACTTCTTACAGCGGTCCTCAAGTTGGCGGCCCTGTGATGTGCCTCTTCACGCTCCTCTTAAAGAACCCGGGGTTGTAACATGAGGGAAACACGTGTGCGGGCAGGTCGTTCCAAGTTTTTATAGTTCGACAGAGGAACGATCTTTTGAAACGCTCGGTTCTGGCGAAGATTCTCTCCACTGTGTATGAGTGGCATCTCTGCCCGGCACGCGTTGTTTGGGATCGGAAAGGTGATGGTGGGATCAGATTGAAGAGCTCTTCAGAACATTCGCCGTGATACATTCAGTAGAAGGCAGCCAAGGACGCTACGGTTCTTCGCTGCGCCAACGGTTCGAGGCCTCCCGTCACCTCAGGACAACCAATTATTCGGACAGCACGTCTCTGCATAGCGTCAAGTGCGTCCAACAAGTACCTCGCGGAGTCATCCCAGAGGTGAGAATAGTACTCGACGCAGGGACGAATCTGCGTCTTGTACAGCAAACATCTCTGATGTGGCGTGAAGTACCGTCTCACCTTATTTAGGACTCCGAGTTTCCGCGAGGCCAGCCCAATACAACTCTCTATGTAGTTTTTGTGATTGAGCTCACGCCGGACGTCTATACCGAGAATCTCCAGGTTGTCCTTTAGTGGAACCGTAATGTTCTGAAGAGAGGGTAGGGGTAGGAATGGGGACTTCTTAGCTGTAAACGCACACGCATGCGTTTTTCTGGCATTGAACTCGACCAGGTTGTCTGAACCCCATTGGGCAATGCGACCCAAGTCCCGGTCGAGATCCGCCACGAGTTGCCGTCTCTTTTCGTCCACGTCACAACGCCCCTCCGCTGGGCGGCCAGAATAGCTCCCATGCAGAGTACTGTCATCCGCATAACAATGAATGCACCCAAAGGACAGCATGTCATTGATATGCAGAAGAAAGAGAGTTGGGGACAATACCGACCCCTGTGGTACCCCGGCATTTACCTGCAAAAAGCAGGAAGCCTGACCATCACAGAGGACCCGTACACGTCGCCCGTGCAGGAAGCTGGCCAACCAGCGGCATAACTGAGGCGATAAACCATATGCCGGCAGCTTGGAAAGTAGCGACGCATGCCAAAATAAAATAATAAAATAAAATAAAATTTATTCCCTTTGAAATTTTTAAAAAATTATTTAGGTTTGTCAAAATTTTTGTGACTCTACCGGGGGTTCGGAAATGCTACAGACTGAGAAGAACACCCCAAGAAACTCAGTCCGGTCCCTCTTATTCATCTTAGTATCTAATACAGTTTTTTTTTTTAATGTAGAAAGGAGCAATTCGTGTCACTGCCAGGCAGTCTTGTCTCCTAGAAAGTCTTTAATGCTATAGTAAGCTTTCTGGCACAATTTAAGTTTTACTAGTTTTTTAAATTTATTAACTGACAAACCTGTTATGGCTGTCGGCAATGTATTGTACATTCGAATACAATTGCCCGCAAAAGAATTGCTTATTTTATTAAGCCTAAATCTAGGTACAGCCAATTTATTCTTATTTCTTAAGTTTAGGTTATGGATATCACTATTTTTAATAAATTTACTGTTATTTTTATGAGTATATAATAAGTTTTCATATATGTACTGTGAATACACAGTAAGGATGTTGATATCCTTAAACTTTTCTCTTAATGACTCCCGAAACCCCATACCATAGATAGCCCGGACAGCCCTTTTCTGCAACACAAAGATACATTCGATGTCGGCAGCGTTACCCCATAATAGTATGCCATAGGTCATAACACTGTGGAAATAGCTAAAGTAGACAAGACGCGCTGTTCTAATGTCTGTCAGTTGTCGGATCTTTTTAACGGCATAGGCTGCAGAGCTCAGTCTGCCCGAGACTTTCTCGATATGAGGCCCCCACTGCAAGTTGGAGTCTAACTTTATGCCCAGAAAGACAGTTTCATCGACCAATTCTACTTGATCATCCCTAATCCTAATACTGGTGTTAACGAGCCTAACATTTGGCAAGGTGAATCTAATACATTTTGTTTTAGTTTCGTTTAACAATAAATTATTAGCGTTAAACCAGTGGACTACCCTAGAGAGGGCATTGTTTACTTCGTCAAGATCGCGTTGTCCACGTTCAACTTTAAATATTAAAGATGTGTCATCAGCAAACAAAACTACCTCATGATCGTCTCTTATAAGGTGAGGGAGATCATTTATGTACACTAAAAATAGAAAAGGTCCCAGAATTGAACCCTGAGGCACCCCCATTGTTACAGCAGAACCATTTGACTGTTTACCATTTATAACTACTCTCTGTACTCTATCTCTAAGGTAAGAACTAATTAAATCCAAGGCCGTCCCCCGGATTCCATAATGTTGAAGTTTTTTAATTAAAATCTGATGCTGGACGCAATCGAAGGCCTTAGATAAGTCGCAGAATACACCATAAGCATCATACGACTCCTCCCAGGCCTCATATATACACTCTAACAATTTGATTCCAGCATCCGTGGTAGACCGACCGCGCGTGAAACCGAATTGTTTAGTATGGAATAGTTTATTTGTATTAAAATGATTTTGCATTTGATTAAGCATTACCTTTTCAAAGATTTTACTAAACGTGGGTAGTACAGAAATAGGACGAAAATTGGACGGATCTGAGGTACTACCCGATTTAAACAGAGGAGTTATTTTACTGAACTTCATTAAGTCAGGAAACACACCACTATCAATACAATTATTAAATATTATTGATAATTCAGGGGCAACCATTTCAATTAACGAATTAACTAAATGTACAGAAATTCCCCAGAGGTCAGCAGTTTTCTTAATATTTAAAGATTTAAAAGTTTTTATGACAGTGTGTATACTAATTTTACTGAATTTGAATATTTCATTACAGCAAGGAACATTTGCTTTTAACAAGGATTCTGCTATTGGGGTAGAAGAACCTAGGGCTCTGGTCAAATCTACTGGAATTCGAGAAAAAAATTGTTCAAATTCGTTAGCGACTTCGGCATCTGTTGTAATTATGTTACCATTTACTTTAAGTTTAAAATTATTATCATTCGATTTTGCTTGGCCTCTTTCTGCGTTAATTATTTTCCAAGTAGATTTAACTTTGTCTACACTATTGAGAATTTTATTACTTATATACTTTCTTTTGGCTGCTAAGCAGTCTGCTTTAAACTTTTTTGAATAAGTTTTAACATAATTTAGAAATTCATCTGTTCTATTAAGCTGTCTTTCTGAGTATAGTTCATACAGTTTTTGTCTACTTTTATGTATATCCTCAGTGGCCCATTCACTGAAGGCTGGCCTATCACCGATTGTGACTTCCTTAGACTTGAATACGGAGTTGAACTCATTGTAAAAGGAATCAAAAAATAACTTATACATTACATTTGGATCTAAGCCAGTGTCTAAAAATGGAAGTTTATTGCAAAGTCCAACTCGCATACGTTCCAAGCGGTCACTAGTTACTGGTCTACATAATATTTTACGTCTTTTAACTTTTTCTCTTGTGATCTTGAAAGATGCTATTTGCCCAGTATGATCTGATTTTATCTTATTTATAATACTCTTACTTTCTGGCAACATATCACTGTATATATTGTCCAGACAAGTAGCTGTTGTATCACAATATCTAGTAGGCTCTAAAAATAAATTAGTGAGATTGTGTGATTTAAATAAATTTAAGATATCATTGGTCTGACGCGTATTTATAAGTATATTAACATTAAAATCACCGCACACTATTAGGTGTTTATTAGTTTTTCCAAGTTTAAATAGCACTTTATCCATTACTTCCTCAAACTCACAAAAGGGTGAGACTCCAGGTTTATATACGCATACTACTACGAATTGCTCCAATTCTACGCACGATATTTCAACTGTACACTCTACAGAGAGGGACACAACATCTTTCCGTTCCTTATATTTTAATTTCTTATTTAATAAAATCAACGAACCCCCCCGTGTTGTGTTGACCCTGCAGAACGCACTACCAACCCGGTGACTACTGAAACTGAACATGAGCTCATACTCCTTACGCATATGTTCTGTAAGACAAACAATTTCAATATTTTCTGAGCTCATGAACAGCTCCAATTCAAACTCTTTGACCTGTGTTAATGTTGCAATATTATAATGCACCAGGCTGATGTAATTTACATTTTTTAATTTAGTTTTGTTCGGAGGACAGTTTCCGATAAAATTACGGTTTGCAATTAAATTTAACTCTATTAATTTACAATTTTGGCTAGAGGGTAATTCCTCTGTTGTCCCAGCAGTTAATTTAAATTACTTGGAACAGATTCCAAAGTCCTAAATCTACTCTGCTCAAATAAAGCAGTTTTGTCAGCCAAGTTTTTGGCTACAGAATAAAAATAATTAAATAGCAAACTTGCTATTTGTCTTTTATAATATTTGGGTAGACAGTACCTACCCTTGTGATTATTATAGACTATAAACTTGCAATGTGACAAATTTGTGTTAAATACAGAATTAAAGTCAATTATATTAAATTTATTATTATACTGACCTATATTAAATTTATTATTATACTGACCATACCCTATCACAGGCTTTAGCGATGTCTAGATAGTCTAAATGTTTGAAATGTTATGAAATTAATGAAATGCTGCAATATTTTTTAAATATTTTTTCCAAATGCGTTGTAGACGTTGAGAGCGTTTTGTCAATGTAACTATACCTACATTAGTATACATAAATAATCTGTACCAACCGTAAGTACATACTTATAGCACATATTATATAATATATTCTATACTTATAGTAATATTTAATATTAAAAAACAATACAACGTACAGTAGAGAATAACCCTTCATGAATAAGCCAGGCAAGGTATATATAAGTGGGTAGAGTGACAGCGCGCGCGCAGTGTCCGCGCGGCTACGAGGAAAATGTATAATGTTTTGTTGTTGGTTGGCCTGTTAGTGTGTGTGGTGCGCGGTGCTGACGATAGTACAGGTTAGTACAGTCACTAGTCAACAGTTTACCTGTTTACCACATTTTGTCTGACTACAGAACTCCGATATCGCCAATTTGTTGTGGAGGTCAGATGACAGTCGCTGCACGGATACATACTAATTTCAGCCGCATCGCAGCTAGCCTTTTAGTTTATTTTTGCATCCATACATACATGACACACTTTTTTCCCAGAAGGGATAGGCAGAGCACTTGTTAGGTGGTGAGTCTAGGTCGTCTCGTGCTGACCTATCTTGGGCGAGTCCTTCTGTATCACTGTTCAGGTATCTAAAACAGTTTCTAACCATTCCAGCCCCAGGTATCTCGGAAGATGACGGGCCCCTCACACAGAGCGTGTCAGGCACGTTCAGGGGATCCTGGATGCAGACCCGGCGCGGGAGACGGTTCCAGGCGTACAGGGGGATACGGTACGCGAAGGCACCGGTACGAGAGCTGCGGTTTCAGGTCAGGAAGAAGGTTCCAACATGTCTCTATGGATACACTAACCCTAGAATACCATTTTGGTGGAAGACATAATATTATATTTGTTGAGAAATGTGGGAGAATCCATGACGATGTCGAGTCCTGAAAGTCGTGCAGCCGTTTGATTAGAATGTGACATTGTATCTCGGTCATTCTCAGCCGGCTCAAATAGGCGAGTCCGCGTCGAAAACCAATACCTGTAGATTACTTATCAATATGATTATTTTTCTACAAATTGTACGGTCAAAAATAGTAGGGGGGGCCTGTGGTTTTTTTTAGATTAATTACGTAAAAGTTAGTTTAAAAAAATTAAAACTACGAAAATATTGACCTCGGTGTCGCGTCCGGTCCCGTATTGCAGCGAAAATTATTTTTTATCTTTTTTTCTCCAATATAGGTGTTATATGTGCATATATTCACAAATAACTTGATAACTATTTACTCTATTTATAACATTACTAAGCCATTATCGGCATTACTAGACAAGTTACAACTGGTTGTCTTTACGTCCGACGTTCAGAATTGACTTCAGTGGCGCGCACCGATTCGTTCATTACTCTGTATCTCTAGCGACTGCAAGAATAGTTGTTTGAGTAATACAAACTGTCAGTTACACCGCACCGGTGGTAAGGACTAGACGTCGGTGTGTCATCGCCCCACTATTTTGTTAAGGTTCGTAATCATTTTCGGTGGCTTGGTATATACCTAAAATTGATTTCGGTGCATCCATTTTATCCTCAATTATTTGAACAAATGATGTAAAGCTATATTAAACGTGTGTCTTTTATGTATAAGATTTCAGTAAAAAACATAAGTGTTCATAACACAGATTACTTTTAAAAATATATAGGATTTTGCTAAATATTTCGATTTCAGTGCCCTTGATTCCGGTGTTTTTTAGTGGAAATACTTGCACGGAGATCAATATTTAAAAGCACCGAAATCAATCAATAATTTATTTATTTGCATTTTTCAACTGCCTCGTTGGTGTGGAGGTAAAAATGTACGACTGCGAATAACGAGGTCTTGGGTTCGATTCCCACCAGAGTCAAATATCTGTGTGATCCATAATGATTTCGATCCATTTTGATTTCGGTGGACACCATTATAAAAAAGTGAAATCCCTTCATAACCATTCAGTCTATACAGTTCCCTCAACTACTGAAATGTTTTAAATTAACCCTAGATTTGATATTTCATGTAAGTAAAACCTTAGTTGAAAAAAAAAATTGTACACCGAAGTCAACCAAATAATGAGCCGCCTGATAATGACCCATCTATAGCCTTAATAGCTTGACTGATTTTGAAGCGTGACGTATATCATGTTATCGGTCGTATACAAGTAGAAAGTGGCCTAAGGTCTAGTAGACTCTATCTAGAGTAAAAGCAAAAAATTAAGCATTTTTAAAACATTTATTGTACTAGCGGATGTCACGCAGTTGCACCCGCTTAGTTCCCGTTCCCCACGAAAAATACGGAAATATCCTGGGTATGTCACTCGGGGATTGTGGTAGCTTCCCAACAGTGAAAGAATTTTTCAAATCGGTTCAGTTCATATTCAGTTCCGAAGCCAATTCGATGCAAACAAACAAACAATCTTTATAATATTCAATAGTTAAAAAACTGCAGAAAATCGCGACTCTTAAAATGTTGCTGGAATATTGAAAAGCAGACCAAAATGTTCTCAGCCTCCCAAACCCATCTTGACGTACGACGAAGTAGTGGACGCGGCTCAGGAAGGCCCAGCGTGTCCGAAGCCGGCGGCCCCAGGGTACTTCGTGGAGGAAGACTGCCTCAGGATCAACGTGTATACACCGAACAACAACTGGTAAATATTTCAATCTTAGCTACCTGCTACTTACCTACTTATTGCCTCTACACTGAGCTTGCGAATGCACGTATTTGGCAGAAAAACATGTAAGGGGGTAGGTATTTCTATTGTCGATATATCCCAAAGCTCCTGCCTTGGAATTCGCGAACCTCTGCAGTGGTTCTTCAAAAAGGATCTTAACAGCCCTTCTTGCCTTTAGCGTTGCAAACGGGTAAGGGGCAAATTACGCCCTAAGGCGCCCCCACTGACTCAGAGTCTCCAGCCGGAGCGGCTGGAGGAAGTCCTGGACTCCTTGTTCCCGTCGAGGGTGGAGGAACATATTTCTCCGCGCATGGCTCCGTCTCAGGCGCCCAACGCGGAAGGCAGCGAGAACGACGTGCCCGTAGTCACCGAGGGTGAGTTAGGGGCGGCTGTACTGCGGCTTAAATCCCGCAGAAACACCGCCCCTGGACCCGACGGCATTCCAGGCCGAGCGTGGGTCCTGGCTCTCGAAGAGCTTGGGCCTCGACTAATTGGGCTCTTTAGCGCAAGCCTCGAGAAAGGCCAGTTTCCCAAGGTCTGGAAGACAGGGAAATTGGTCTTGACTCGAAAGGCGGGGCGGCCGGCAAATTCCCCATCAGGGTACCGGCCGATTGTGTTGCTCGACGAGGTGTGCAAGCTCTTTGAGCGCATTATTGCACAACGCCTCGTCGGGCACCTCACACGCGTGGGGCCTGATCTGGCGGATAGCCAGTTTGGCTTCCGTCAGCGATGCTGCACCGTGGACGCGATCATGCGCATTAGAGGCCTGACGGAGGAAGCAGTCTCACAAGGTGAGGTGGTGGTGGCGGTGTCTCTCGACATCGCCAACGCATTCAACACCTTGCCCTGGAGCTGCGTCAGGGAGGCGCTTATCTATCATGGAGTGCCTCCCTACCTCCGTCGAATTGTCGGGGCTTATCTCTCCGAGAGAGCCATAACTTACCCGAGCTGGCTAGGGCCGGGTCGGCGAGATGTGTCGTGCGGTGTTCCACAGGGATCGGTTTTAGGGCCGCTCCTGTGGAACATCGGTTACGACTGGGTGCTGCGTGGTCCGTTGCTCAGAGGGGTCGGCGTAACGTGTTACGCCGACGACACCCTCGTTACGGCGCGGGGAGCAACGCACGGTGCCGTAGCACTTAAGGCCACGGCAGGGGTTGCTCAGGTCGTGGGTCGGATTCGGCGGCTGGGTCTCGAGGTCGCCCTTCACAAATCCGAGGCTCTGTGCTTCCACGGACCTCGGATGGGGCCACCTGCGGGATCCAGCCTACAGGTAGGGGGCGTCAGCATCGGCATCGAGCCCTCGATGAAGTATCTGGGGCTCGTACTCGATGGCCGGTGGAACTTCGGACATCACTTCCGAAGTTTGGTCCCAAAACTGAGGGGAGCATCGGCCGCACTCGCGCGGCTGATGCCCAATATCAGGGGACCCAACGCTCCCTACAGGAGGCTGTACCTGGGAATCGTGCGAAGCATGGCCGTGTACGGGGCTCCCGTATGGGCGGAGACCCTGACGGCCAGCAATGAGGCTAGACTGCTGAGCCCGCAGAGAGTGATGGCTGTTAGGGTGATAAGAGGATACCGCACGATCTCCGGTGAGGCGGCATGTCTCCTAGCCGGGACCTCTCCATGGGACCTGGAAGCGAGAGCCCTTGCGTCACTGTTCAGATGGCGCAAGGAGGCGCTGGAGCGGGGCCAAAGGCCTGCGTCTCGAGAAATCGAGGCCCAGCGGACCCTGCTCCACCAGGAAACCGTGGAGACATGGAAGGTGCGACTTGAGCAACCAAAGGGGGGATTCGCCACAATCGCGGCCGTTAGACCGGTCATGAACGAGTGGCTGGAGAGAAGACACGGTGCTCTCTCCTACCGGTTGACACAGATGCTTGCCGGGCACGGTAGCTTCGGTAGGTATCTGTGGCGAAAACACCGGGAAACCACGGCCGAGTGTCAGCACTGCGAGGACTGCAGCGATGACACGGCGCTCCACACGCTGGTGGAGTGCACGGCGTGGGCACAACAGCGCCAGGTCCTCGTAGTGGGTCTGGGCGTGGACACTCTCTCGCTCGAGGCCATGGTGCGAGCCATGCTCTCCAGCGGGAGTATGTGGGACTGCGCCGCCTCGTGAGGTGATGCAGAATTTTCAGCTCCGTTGGCTAGCCATAGGTGGAGCACACCACTTCTTCACTTACTCTCACTCGCTTCAAAATCCACTTCATAAACCTACTAGTCCATGATTCGATGTAGTTCAGTGATGTTGGAATAGAATAAACTGGATTATATAGCTGTATTACGAAGGCCTTCACAGTAAGGTGTACTGTCTTTTGCAGCTCCAAGCCCCTCCCAGTGATAGTGTTCATCCACCCGGGCGGGTTCTACACGTTCTCCGGACGCAGCGACGTCGCGGGACCCCACTACCTGCTGGACAGAGATGTGGTCCTGGTCACAATTAACTATCGACTTGGATCTTTGGGCAAGTTCTTTTCATAGCCAAGTTTCTCTTCCTGGTGTCAACACGATATTGCACAAATAATATCCTACTATGAAAACACGTTTATTAAGTCTCTTAAAATTCTGAATTCGGGCTTCGCTCTTTTCAAAACCACAGCTTAAGCTTAATATCTATAATCTTTAGGACATAGCCGTGGCTTTCCATTAAGCAAAAAGTGTGACATCTTTATTCTGAGTCAAAAGGAACGAGGTTGAGATGAAGATCATTTTTGGCGGGCATTTCGTGACTAGATGGAAAACTAACATTGTGGGATGCAGGTTTCGTATTATCTTCTTTAGACTGAAGAATCTCCAGCAAGAATGCTTCTTACTGAAGTGCTAAGGTTACTTTGAAATGTAAATAAGTCATTGTTCCCAACCCAACGATAGGACGTAGCGACATAATCTTCCTCTTTCATCCAGGCTTCTTATCGCTCGGGAACTCGCTCGCTCCAGGTAACCTGGGGTTCAAGGACCAGGTGGCGGCTCTGCGCTGGGTGCGGCGTAACATCGTGGCGTTCGGCGGAGACCCCGGCCTGGTGACGGTGGCGGGGTGCAGCGCCGGCGCAGTCAGCGTCATGCTGCATATGATCTCGAATATGTCTAAAGGTAACTAACTCTTTTCTGTCTAGCAAATTGCTACTCTGAAACTCCACAATACTGTTGACAGTGGCCCCCAAATCGGCGGCGCCTTGATGTAACATACCTTTTGACACTCCGCTTGAAGAACCTGCGATTGTAATCGGAGGAAAAACGTGCGCTGGTAGAATGTTCTACGCTGCGCTGTTTTTAGTTTAAGCAGCTTATTTCTACGCTGCGCCAACGGCAGAAAGCTTCCCATTACCTCAAAACAATGGATTATGCGAATAGCCAACTTATAAAAGCTCTTGGTGTGTCCAGGTCTCTTCCACCGAGCTATAGCGCTATCCGGAGGCGCGACGTCCAAGGTGCCGAGCCCGACCCGTCGCCTGGACCTGGCGGAGAAGCAGGCTCGCATCTCCGACTGTCCGAGCGACGACACAACGGCTCTGTACGAGTGTCTCAAGACTAAAGACTGGAGAAATATCAGCTCTTCTGTACTTGGGTTTCTGGTAAGTATACGTACTTATTTTACGGAACCCACTGTCATTCAATTCCAGTAGATGGACAATTGGACATAATCAAAATCTCGATGGGTGTCATTTATACCCAAGATCTCATCACATTCATAGAACCTTTCTACGTTTCCAGGAGTTTGGCTTCGACCCGCTGAACATATTCCGCCACGTGGTAGAGCCAGACTTCGGCCAGGAGCGCTTCCTGGACGTCGAGCCCATGGACGCCATCAGGGAAGGCAGGATGCACGAAGTACCGTTCATTGTCAGTCAAACTACGGACGAGTTCTTCTGGAAAGCTTTCAGTAAGAATACTCTTGCGAATTACCGTAATTAGTTAGGTTTTACTGCTGTAGATAAGTTTAGTAGTTGCTATATTGTAGTACTTACATATTTCTATCATCGTTCTAAACACAGTAGTTCTAAATCTGACTCTCAATAATACATATTACTGAACCCAGGGTATCGAGAAGGAGCCTCCTTTACTTTGAGAAATAGTCTTCAAATAATGGTTACAAATATGGAATGGGCCCTGAAATATGGGACGATACATTGACCCTCCATGAATTTCGAAAATTCTTGCCTCTTTAACAGCCAAGACGTGGGCCTCCATATTGAGGAATCTTGACAGATGTGTCGTAGCCCTATTGACTTTAGGGGTCCCTTTCTTTTGTTTTTTTTTAACGTGAGGGAAAATCCTTTATGGATGCTATGCCGGACTCCTACCGACTAAAAAACTTCACGTAACGCCCAACAGCCTATGGTTGGGAGTCCCGGGTAAGCCCTCGGAAGAATATCCCAGGAGAAGTCACTGCATTAGAGTAACTATACTTACATAATTTTATATAACCTCCTTGCAATTACTATTAGGAGTACCTAATGGGATATTTACCATGTTAGTATTTCCGATAGTTTGGCGGTTGAGTATTTCGCAATAGCAGCGCCGAAATATCGGAAACAACAAAAAAAGGTACATGGTAAAGTGTTACACTCGCGTGGTAATTTCCAGCAATACTACAAAACCAGACACTCCTCGACACCATGAACACCGAGTGGGACAGAGTAGCGCCCATCTCGTTCATCCTCCCGCGCAACGAGTCCCGCTCGCGCCTGGACAGCCTAAAGCGCGCCTACCTCGGGGACGCGGCGCTCACCAACGACTCCACAACTGCTGACGCTCTCGGCAAGCTGTATGGAGACTCCATTACTGGTTTTCCAGTACATAGGTATGTACGTTACTGACAAAGGTTCCCCTACGATATTTCAAGGATTTCATCAATAGGTACTCGTAATAGCATTTCATCAATATAGAAGCTTGCTTAAAGAGCAGCGCTCGGTTGAATATATATTATTGTTTTTTTTTATAGTAGGTAAGCTCGCCAAATTGATGTCGCCACTGATGGTGCGTTGTGGCGCATCTAGCGATTGGGGGCCAGTCACACAGTCCGCAAGACTTTCGACAGCGGCCCTCAAGTTGGCGGCCCTGTGATGTGCCTCTTCACGCTCCTTTTGAAGACCCGAGAAAAACGTGTGCGGGCAGGTTCCAGGTTTTTACAGTTCGACAAAGCAACGATCTTTTGAAACGCTCAGTTCTGGCGAAGATTCTCTCCACTGTGTATGAGTGGCATCTCTGCCCGACACGCGTTGTTCGGGATCGGAAAGGAGAGTGAGGGATCCGGTTGAAGAGCTCTTAAGAACATTCGCCGTAATACATCCGGTAGAAATATCTTAAATATCTAACGCGGTCTCCAGGAGTCCAGTCCCAAATAAATGGTGAATCATATTAGGTGAGGAACTCCGGTCCCTTAGCCACATCATATTCATCTCCCCTTCAGGTTCGAGAGGAAAGGAACTGAACCAGTCGGAATAAATCAGAAGCTGTTTGCTGCACAATTAGATTAGATAGAGATTTTCTTCCGGGCACGCTTAGATTGTGGAATGATCTCCCTGCTTCTATACAGACCAAACGCGTACAGTATGGAGTTCTTCAAAAGTGGTCCTGGAAAGTTTTTACAAGGTTGGCTGCGCGACTGTAGCGCCTCTGGTGTTGCAACCGTCCATAAGCTACGGCGATAACTTTCCATCATTTGGGCCGTATGCTTATTGGCCACTTTGGTGACATCAAAAAAAAGCGCTCGTGGCCCCGCGGACTCAGTGTTCTGTAAACGATCACTGCAGTAAGCAACTTTCACTATGGCCGGTCCATGGATGGGTGACCATCAAAAAAAAGTGATCACACTTTGTGACATTTATTTGAGCGTTTCCGTGCTTCGGAAGGCACGTTAAGCCGTTGGTCCCGGTTGCCAGTAAAATGGCAGTCGTTAAGCTAAGTTGAAGGCTTTATTTCAACAGCAGGCAGTCACAACCTGCGCCTGTCCATTTAAACACGGCAATACGGCTCACCACCTATTACGTGGGACAAATTATACAAAGGTGAAATGTGGGCATATAATATGCCTCTGCCTACCCCTTCGGGGATAAAGGCGTGACCATATGTATGTATGTAAAAAAAGTAAGTTTCTTCTGAAAGCGCCATGACAGTGTGACGTCTTCCACCCACAGAATGGCGAACCTGATGTGCCGTCACTCGAAGCAGCCGGTCTACTACGCGGAATTCTCGTACATCGGGAACCGTAGCCATTACGAACATCCTGACACCAAGAAACCGCTCGGTAAGACAATCTATAAGCCTGATGAGTGGCAGCTAGTATGCGTCAACACGGGATGTTCCTGTCTTGACAGCGCCTTATGCCGTGGTACCTAGGTCACCATCACCAGCCACCGTGACATGTGGCGGAATGAATTGCGAAGTTGGTATGTAGTAACAGGTTCTATTACCCTCATAGACATTAAATCCATGTAGATATTGAGAGCTATTTAAACGTCTACTCCCACCTGTAGGTAAATGACGCTAAGATGGAGAGGAAATAGATAGAGAATGGATGATAGATGATTGACGAAACATAATTATGAAGATCTATGATTTTTATGAAATAGGTATTATGTCGCGCACGGCCAACTACTATAGGCGAACTGCATGCACAAGTTTAAACGTTCTCAGGACCACAGTAGTAGTAACACATAATAATAAGGTAGAACCACAGATTATATAATAATATTCTCTAGTAGAACGAAAGTAGTAAAGAAAACACTTTAAACGTTAATAGCAATGTTTCATTATCACATGACGGTGCTCTGTCTTTTCTGGCAGGCATTTCACAACAAAATAAGCTTGTTATGTAATTAAGAAAAAGACCTATGGGTCCTTATTAAACAAACAATATGAAAGGCGCATGTATTAATTTTATGACTCAATTTTCTTACTACCTACATATTTGTACACCACGAAATGTGGTAGGACATGGCGAACTGTTTCATTGTTATTTCAAGACCTGTACATAACCCATGTTTCACAAATAAATTATTATGATTATGATTATGATTATGATCCTCGTACTCTCCCATATCTCAAAGAACGTTTCAAATTCCTTCATGCCCAAATGTTTGTGGCGATCTTATGGAGTGGTCTATGCCAAACTGTAAACATGAGTACTAATCTTGTTCTCTAAATTCGCAGGTGCGGCTCACCACGACGACCTAATCTACTTGTTCTCGCTGAGCTACCGGTTCCCGACGATAGATGTCGCTGACACGTATGACTCGCACATGGTCGACAGGATGACTGCCATCTGGTACAACTTCGCGAGATATGGGTAATACATTGAGATGAAAAACAGTTAGCGGGGCATATTCATTGCAGAAAGCATGCGAAGCTGTTAGTTTCGTATACCGGTAAAATGGTCGCTGAAACATATTGAAACCCCTATGAGCAGCTTGAATACCGCCCCAAACGCAAAGACCCTCAACGCCTTTTAAAAGTTAATAGCAATGTTTAATAATTGTAAAAGTGTGCTCTATCATTGTTGGCAGGCGTTTCACTACAAACTTATTCTTTTCATAATCTATTCCAAAACTTAGAATATAACGTGTCTTCCAGTGACCCCAACCCTCGGGCCGACACCCCGGAGCTGTCGTCGCTGCAGTGGCCGGCCATGACGCCTCAACAAAGGAACTACGTGCAACTTGGTACAACGTTCACGGTGAAACAGAACTTGAAAGAAGATAGGTTCAGAGTTTGGGAAGATCTCTATCCGATAGAGTATTGAAAAGAGACGATATTGTGTTGTATTGTTTTTTGTAACTAATAAATATTCTACAAGAACAAGATTTATTTACTGTCTGCCCTTCGATAACTAAAGCCGACTCCAAGAACCAAATAAAAGGTTTGTTTTGCAGCCGGGAAGGAAGCAAGTACTCGGTACTAGAGAGTGTGGATGGAACACTGGAACTCTTCATTTATTTAAGCTCTTTGACGTTTGCTACAGAGTACTTAGTATAGTAAAATAGTTCATTGAAAGGAATTTCATGAACAATGTGTAGGTACGTGATAAAAACAATGTTGGTAAGTATTTGTTTTTCGCACATTTTCGATTCGTCGATAACATTAATTGCACAAAGGCACGTGTGCATCTGGATTGAGGGCCCAAAAATGAAATCTTGGCAAAAAAAAATAAGATTTACAGGGACTTTAGTTTTAATTTTGTTAAACTTAGGGCAATATGCCACAAATTTCTTAAACACGAAATAAAGCTGTTACGATGAAATAACTTGGGCTCTCAATCCAGATGCCTGCATAAAGTGGCATAGCCTGATTCTCAGAAAGTACTACCTCTGGGCTAATAATTTTTATTTAAGGATTTAATTAAGAATTTCGTACAACTTTTAAGAAATTCCCAAATATGTAGAATACGATATTACAGAGTTATTGCGGTATATCTAGGGCCCTCAGTTCATTAATGTTTGTACTGAGGAATCATGAAAACATGGATTTATCTATAGATATACTTTTATACGACTATAATATATTTTACTTAACCACGTCAGTAAATTAGTAAAAAAGAAATAATGACAAAAAAGTTAATAGTGAAAATGTAAATGGAAATTGAATTTTCCTAAAACGTCTGAACTGAGGGCCCAATATTTTCTGCAGTGTTGACTAGGAAAGCCTTCTTTACTACCGCACATTACGGTAAGTACTTATATTAAGAATTTCTAATTAAAATCTAACAAAGCGTTTATTCTTCTAAATGTCACAATTTAAGAGAATATTGATTTTAAATTTTTTGTAGGAAAAAATCTGTAGGGTGACCATAGTTTTCCATACAAAAGTAGGTATTCGATGTGTTCTTGTAGTATTTTGTAAAGCGCTGATGGAGAATTTTATAATTATATACAAATACAACTAGCTGTACTATACTAGCTTACACTAGTTTATAGTCTGGAATAAGTAACTCATAGTCTACTTTTCGTCCCGGGATCCTAGTTGGTGGGGAAAGGAGTACGTACGTAGATCTGACGGACCGAGACGGCGACGACGGACGTAACTCACATAATAGTACTTACTTTACTAACGTCACTTCACTGTTTGGTTATGACTTAACCCAATACGTGGGATCAATCAAATAGTAGACTGCAGTCAAGTGTGGTAAACTTTTATCAGTAAAATTATTGTACTTTCCTAATATGTCTCTGTCTAGTCACCCTTTCTGAAAGCTACGGCGTGATCGGTCCATAAGAGAGTGGAGTCTTATATTAACTTGTCTCGTGAAAAATCATCCCAAAATGTCCGCTCTCGTGCTCAAGGTTTTTTTTTTTTTTTTTAATAGTTATGGCTTGGTTACAAGACCTTTAAGCCATGTCTTTATTTATTATTATTTAAAGTTATGTCTTCATTTTGCTTAAATAAGTCACAGTCCTCGTCCTTTAAGTCCAGTCAAAGTCAAGTACAGCCCTAAGTCAAAGTCAGTCTTCCTTCAGAAAAGCGGTGGATAAATTTCTGAAAGTTTCTTTGGATTTTTTTGTCAGAAACTGCAAAGTTGCGATTCACTGCGTTTTATCACTTCCCAACACTAGTGCACGTTGTCGAACGTTTATGTTTAAGAATCCACCATTAATACACACAAAGCACTCGAAAAAACACTAATTTTGCAAATTTATAAAACGATGCGATACGATTCCTTCCAAATCCCGCCAAAAAAGCCCGTGCTCAAGGTAAGGTAGTAGCAGTGTTGCCAGTCGGGTCATGTCAGAAATCACCTAAAATTTTAAAAATGTAACCTTTCTGTATAAAAAGTAACCTTTTATATTTTTGACGTGACAACGTCTTATAATTCGATGGAGCCAGCTGCACGCACGAAAAAAACATGAATCATGCGGCGTTTTTTTACAGGAAAGGTATTATAAGTTGATGAATAGAAAATTAGTTGTATTGACTTACAAAAACATTGATGAGTATTGCCCGCATTTCTTGATGTACCTATTAATAATTCATATTGATCCTATACAGGGTCACGGGAAAAATCGTGCTAGATCCGTTATGGGTGAGATTACCCATCATTTCTGACTTATTTCACTACGAAACACTCTACCCTAAACATAACCCTTTTCGAGATATTCGACTTTTATTTTTTTTTATTGAAACTTGTCAACTTCAAAGCTTATAAATTTAATTTCGTTACGTAATTTAATTTAGTTATTTTGTGTGTCTTATTATTATGTCTCTCTTTAACACGGGTATCTTCTTTTTTTTTACGAAGACACCCGGACTTTTGACATTATTATTGCCTTTTTTACATAAGTACTTAATAAGATGCTTTAGGACGTCAATTATTAAAATAGTGCATAAGTTAATTGAATTGGCCGTACGAGACAAGTGAAATTTAAGAAATTAAAAAAAAAAATAGAGGATAGGTATATAGAAAAATATTATGGCAGTTCTTCGGCAGATGTATTTTAAAATATCTACGTTTAATCAGCTATTTAACGAGGTATAACAATCTAGGGTCTTATTTAAATTCAATGAACAAACTAGTTTCATAGGTGACAGTGGAGGAATCTTCGTTGGGACCCCTTCACTCTTTTCTTATTGGGATTCCTTAGTTCTTTTGGGGCCCAGTAATGGGCGTTGTGATAGTTAGTTATGCCATCTTTATCAAATTTGGATTCATCTGTCCACAAGATATTTCTTTAAAAATGTGGGTCTTCCACGTCAGCCTTTAGCATAAATCTGCATAAGTCCAACCTTCTCGCGGAGTCTCCTTCTTCAATAGCGTGTACTGGCGTGTAATGGTACGGGTATAAGCCAGCAGTATGCACTGTAAACTACACTCTCCATTGCCAAAGTCCCAGAACACGAGCAACTATATTTGTGGAAGTAGTCGGATCCGCTCGAAATCGTTCTACTACTGCTAACGAAGCTTACAAACAAAAATTCTAAAACGTTAAACAGCGTTCCGATTCACGTTGCTTTTATGTAAAAAAAATTAAAGTTAATCCTACAAATTCCGAAAAATCACATAAAAGTAACCTTGTCATTAGTGTAACCTAAAAGTAACCAATGCAGTTCAAAAATCACCTAAAAAGTTACAAAAGTAACCTTCTGGCAACACTGGGTAGTAGAGGTAGTCTGGCCTGACTCATCAAATCCAGTGACAGATGACAGTTATTAGAAATGAAGTCGTAATTCAAGGACATACCGTTGGATATTGATTATCTGTAGTTGTGTATAGTTTTGTACTTAACAATTTAGATTTTATTTAGTTGCAATAGAAGAGGTTTTTGAATAGCAAAATCGTAAAGCACTTATGACTCAAAGGCTTGGATAGCACCCTCGCGCATGTCTATTGGCCTTCATTCATACGATAATGAAATAGTGCTGAGCGGTAGACTGAATAAAAAATATCGATAATGGCCCCCATACTTCTTCTTTGAACTAAATTAGAGTTCAGAAATTCACACGTACAACTTTTTTTTTTATAAATTAAGCTCGCTAAATTGACTCCGCCAGCCTGTTGGAAAGCCGTGGCACATCTAGCGATTGGGGACCACTCTCATAGTCCGTAAGACTTCTAACAGTGGTCCTCAAGTTGGCGGCCCTGTAATGCGCTTCTTCACGCTCCGCTTGAATATGAGTTAAACACGTGTGCGGGCAGTCACATTATGTCAGGTCAATTATGTGAATCCATTCATTCGACATTTTCTTTAACCTTTGCTTACCCATACAGACTTAATTGCCTGTGTAACTAATTTTAAATATGTGTTCCTGGCTTTGCTAGCAGCGCCCTTTAACATTAAAAGTGTTAAATACAAACGGTATAGGTACCTACTTCACGAACTGATAGAATCTGGTGGCCCTTAAAACTGTAACTTTTCTGAACTGATGTGTATATAGGTATGACCTGACCCATGAACTGACAATCCCTACTCCCTACTATAAATGCGAAAGTAACCTGTCTGTATATAACGTTTTCATGGCTGGATGGATGGATTAAATTTGGTATACAGATAGTTTGAGTCCAAGAAGGCAAGGACATCATAAGCTACTTTTAACCGACTGTGCAATAGGAGGGTAATGATTTTACGCGATAACGAATTTTACGCGGACGAAGCCGTGGGGAACAGCTAGTTCGCTATAATAGCACAATGTTCAGCGTAATCGATAGTCAAGTACGAATATATAGTCGAATTTTTAATTTAACGAAGTAAAGTGACAGCAACTAATGTCACTTCTTCATACAATGTTGATTAATTTCTATGAAGAAATGACATTAGTTGCTGTCACTTTACTTGATTAAATTAAAAATTCGACTTTAGTTTCAAATTCGTTAAAGAAACGGTTTCGGTTTACATTATCGTGGTGTCTAATATAACCGTAAAAACTTAATCTAACAGTAAAATAAAAACAGAATAAAAACTCTACTCGATTTAACTCGATTCACGAGCATAGAATAATAGGTATTCGAGTTTTCGATATCGATGCCAGTGACCGCGCAAGCGCGCCGCCCTAGCCCAGCCGCCATGCCATTTCACAAACACGGCCGGCCGATGCGGCCTGTCACTTAGCGGAGCGAAATAGAATATTCGATTTTTAAATTATTACCAATTCTTCGGTAGTTACTTGGTCGTTTCCCGTAAGTCGATTTTTTCTGCCTTGATTATTAATGCATCCCTACTCTACTTATTGATCTTCTAACTATAGATTCATGTAAATGCATGATTTTGTATTTATTGATTTTGTTCCTTTTCTCTTCTTTTCACCTGAATCCAGACGTAGGAATTATTTATTGTTGATTTGTTTTTTTGTTTTTATTACTTCAACATTCTGGGTACTTAAGTAAGAAAAAATATCTAAGTATCTAATTTTTAATCTTATTCCCCATTGTATTCATAGTATTTTTCAAACAATCACTATGTCTATCACCCACAGATAGGGATATTCGATATACATCGATGCATCGAATTCACTCGATGTTTACATTACGATACATCGAATTGATCCGATGTTTTGAATAGCTGTTGATTTCTTCGATGTATCGATATATTTCATGAAACATCGAATAAATCGTAACTAACTAGCTACTAGCTAACTTATATTTTAATGATTCTTAATTGCTATATTTTAGACGACAAAAAAACATATTGGTGGCGCTTGGCGCTCTAGTTAGCGTTTGGCGGAATCGAGTAATTGACATTGGTAACACTGCGTCAGTGCACTGCGTGACAGCTGACATTGAATTAAAAAAAATGTTTGTTGGTTGACCGTTGATGTTATTGTGTTGTGTTCTGTTTGGACAATCTGAATATTTAAGTGAAAACATTTAATTATATTTGTATTTATTTGTGTCGTAAATTTGCAATTTGCATAGCTTGCAGATCAGGAGAGGATTTTTGGATATAAAAACTGCTCATTAACTATTGATTGGACAAGTAAGTAATGTAATAAAGTAAGGTTAGGTTACATATCTTATAAAATCTCATGTAAACTAGAATATAAGTAAATTCGTTAATGAATAGAATAAACATCTAATTATGTTGATATTATCTATATATATAAAAATCAATGCCACTTTTCGTTGTAATTTTATAACTCAAGAACGGGCTCACCTATCCATACCAAATGTTTAGGCTTTGTTCGGACTATTTAGTAGATCTATGGTTTATGTGAACTTTGCACAAAATCGGTCGGGCGGTTCTTCATTTATCACGCAAACGAAGTTGCGCGGGACAGCTAGTTAATATAAATATCTATTAAATGATATTTAATCCATGAATGTAATGTTTAGTGATGTGACATTATCGATTGATGGATTTATCGATTATAGCTTTAATATTATTTTAATATTCAACTGTTTTTTTTTTCTTTTTCAGATTAATTTTAAATAGCATGGCACCCTCCAAGAAGAGTGGTATATGGAAGTTTTACGAAAAAACTCAAGGAGACAATAAGCCCGTAAAATGTAGACTTTGTCAAAAAGCCATAAAATCAAGTGGCAATACAACTAATTTAATTGGTCATATAAAAAATATTCATAAGGCTGCCTTTCGAGAGTTTCAAAATGAAAATTCGGAAACTTCTAATATCGACAATGATAAAACAAGTCACAATACACAATATGTTGCTAAAGATGCTGATTCGCTCCCATCAACAAGGTCTGCTGATATTATAAAAAATGTTGAAATTAATAATATTGCCGTTGGTCCTCCAGTTCTAAAACGTCAAAAGTCTATAACATCAAGTTTTGAAGAAATTTACTCTTATTCGGCAAGTGGTGATAGAACTCTAAAAATAAATAATGCCTTAATTTATATGATATGCAAAGACAATCAGCCATTTACAATTGTAGAAAATGAAGGCTTTTGCAATTTGATTAAAGTTATTGTACCTCATTATAAACTTCCCAGTAAAACGACATTAACTCGATGGGTGGATGACAAATACGCAGCATTATCGATAGTATTTAAAGAAAAGTTGTCAAATCTTGAAAATATTACTCTTACTACTGACATGTGGACTGAAACAATGACCATGAGGAGCTTTTAAGGAATAACAGCACACTTCGGCGTCGGTATTGAATTAAATTCCATCACTATTGGAGTGTACCAGTCCAATGAACGTCATACTTCTGAACACATAGCAGAAATGCTGCTCAACACTTGCAGTGAATGGGGCATCGAAAAAAATAAAGTTTCGGCTGTGGTCACAGACAACGCAGCCAACATGGTAAAAGCCATAGATCTAGCCTTTGGAAAAAAACACATACCATGTTTTGCACACATATTGAATTTGGTGGAGCAGAATTCAATTCAGCAGTGTACAGAGCTACCAAACTTAATTGCTAAAGTCAAGAATATCGTTACTTGGTTCAAACAAAGCAATATCGCTAGTAACGAATTGCGTAAAGCAACCGACAAAGAGACTAAATTAATTCAAGAAGTTACGACCAGGTGGAACAGCACGTTTTATATGATCGAAAGATTTTTAGAGCTCCGTTCTGTCATTAATAACATTATAATTAGTTATAGAAATGCACCACCGATGCTTACTGCGTCTGAACTATCAATTCTTTCTTCAGTTTTACAAGTTCTGCGACCAATAGAAGCAGCAACCAAGGAAGTATCAGGTGATAAGTACTGTACTAGCAGCAAGGTAATTCCACTTATCCATTGCCTTATTTTGAAAGTAGAATCTCTTCAGCTCGAGGATTCTCTTGGAAAAGATCTGCAATCGCTAGTCTTAAAAGAGATTGCCAAAAGAATGGGTGTCATAGAGAATGTGACTCCCCTCGCTATAGCTACAGTATTAGACCCAAGGTTCAAGAAAATGCATTTTACGAATCCTCTTGCTTGCTCTTCGGCTGTGGCAAAAGTCAAGGACTTAATGTAAACTACAGTACAAAATGAGATAGAATCTGATTCTTCTGATCATTCTGAGAAACCTGAAGATAACTTTTCTTTGTGGGAAGATCACCACAAATTAGTCCACAAGAACTGGAAAACGTCGAACACCGACGACTCTATTTCTGACGAACTGTCTATATATTTACGTAGTCCAGTAGGAAGACTCAATGAAAATCCATTGGAAATTTGGAATGACCTTAAAATTCAGCTTCCCAAATTACATTTAATAGCTTACAAGTACCTCACCATGGTCGGGACTTCAGTTCCATCTGAACGTTTGTTCTCAAAAGCTGCTCAAATAGTCAATCAACAACGTAATCGACTTAAAGGCTCCCGCCTAAATAAACTTCTATTTTTGCAAAGTCTTCCAAAAGAACACTGGAATTAGGACCATATTTCCAGTGTTCTTTTGGAGTTTTTATTTGGCTGATTTTTTTTCCTTATTTTGTATACAAATAAGAACTCTGTCACATTAAGTAAGCTAAGTAGATATATATTTTCGATGTTCTAGGTTAGTAGGTTCTAGGACTACTGATTCTACTGAAGCAAATTTTATTAAAATTTGCTTCACTAGAATCAGTAGTCCGTATCGAATCTTTTGTTTTGGACTAATTGTGTCTTTGTTTCGTATTATTGTAAATACTGTTTCTTAATTGTAACCTTAATTTTCTTTTTAAAATTTACTTTTGTACTTATATTGCACAATTTGTTAGTAATCAGTTGTTTACGTGGTTGTGGATGCATATAATTTTCTACGTTTTATTAATTGTTTAACTAAATAATTCCAGTGTATTCATGTTTGTGAACCCAAATAAAATAAATAAATAAATACTGAGTTAATGTTGAGAAATGTATAAAAAGGATAATGTGTTCATAATTATTAGACGTGACTGTACTTTTGTAATAAAAATAAAGAATATTTTCACTCTTTACCTTTGGTATTTTTATAATATTAGAAAATGTACTCGATTTTAGGAAAACATCGATGTTTTAAACCGATGTATCGAAAAGCATCGATGCATACTCGCGATGTATTGCATCGAAAAAAACATCGATTTATTTTCTAAATGGACACCCCTACCCACAGACATATACGTATCACCACTCCTATATTTCTTTTTAATCATAATGTCCCGCGGAACAGTTTTTCTGGTCAGTGATTAAGTGTTGCAGACGCGACTCTTTTCTGACCTTGACTTGTTGCTATTTCATTTACTCATTCATGAAAATTTATTGTTTCAGTTGCTACGGAGGCCAATTTGGCCTTGCAACGTTCAAAATGGCGCATAATTGGTGGAAGGAACCAGATATGGGGGGTGATTATAACTTATTTGATTTTTTTTATATTCGAAAAATAGTCAGTTAATTGCCTACAATGAAGATAGTTTAAAATCAGGCATTCCATACATCTGCCTCCCCTTCGGATATGGGCGACTACTATTATGTATGTTATTAATTGAAACGAAAACTAAATACGTAACATTTCCATTTTCAGTGATGACGTGTCCAGTCCCCATGGGTGAGCGGCAGGGCTGCGCGGCCATGCGCATGTGGCGCCACGCGACGCACACGCTCGTGGCGCCCGACTCCGAGGACGCCTGGCAACAGGTAGTGGACGCCTCGCCGCCAGACTCTCGCTGGCATTCGCTCAGAAACTGCGTCGCTTACCAGGTACAGCCACAAATGACTCTAGATTATTGAATGGGTACCTTTACAGCTTGACAAAAAAGTTTAAAAACGAATCTAATATTTTGCACGCTAACTACATAGTCAAAATGCTGTCAATAACGCTACTTATATGTATGTCAATCAATAAAGTAATACAATCTGATTGGGGATTTTTATTGACATTTATTGGCCACTGGATGCTGGTTGGTGGTTCTTTCTAACGAGTTGCTATATGACCAGCACAGTGGCGCCTCCATTATTTTCTACTCTTTTTTGCCAAGCTTTTATACTACTAAGTAGTAATTTTCACGCACGCGACCGCCGCAGCGTGTCCTGTCAAGTTGTAAAAGAAAGAACATCTGACGACACTGTAGCCATGTTTAATGTTACAAAAACTATTTCCAGCTAAACTAATTGAAATCCCAAATAACATACCAATTGAAAAACTTACATTCTGTACAGAAAATGTCTGTTATATTTTAAATATATGACATTATATTTCCATGGACATTAATTTTAGAACGTTGCATGTTCTTGTAACAATTTTTTTGAATTTTCCACACAGAATTTGACACCCATATAAACCTCAAGTCGTTGATGGATGAGTGGATGACGCATTATATTATTCTTAATATTGAATAAAATATAGTAGACAAAATACAATCATTTTGTCTACTATATTTTATGAATAGTTTCAAACTAGCATGTTCCTAAGTTTGGCATTCATTGCTGATTTTCAGGCGGGCATATGGCAAAATTTGTTGAACAAGGACATCGACGATGTTATACAACCAGCCGCGTTCAAGCTCGCTATAGTATTGCGACACACACCCACACAGTTAGCTGTTCGTCTGTTGTCAGAGTTGCTGAAACAACATCCGCAATCGGTGAGTAGTCCCTCTGCTATATTGTAATTCAAATTCGATTTAATATTCACTGACAAAGTATATGGACATATGAAATCAGTCTGCGATGTAAATATCATAATCTGCAACGACTTTAAAGAGTTGTTTTGTAAAAATGTGAGCAATTGTTGTAGCTCACAAATATTATAACGCTCCTCTGATGGTACACCCTTATGTACTGGGGTAGAATGTTTGATATTGTGGGAACTTAGTGCGACGCAAAATTCTTAACTATCTATATAAGAATCAATTAAGCATGAAGTTTTGCACTTCGATAGGCAGTGCCGCGCGCCGCGCCGGTCTGATCGCCATAGTTGCATCCGGAACTATAGTATTTACTCGTTAATACTACAACGACTCATAGTTATACCGTCCCAGTAACGTCCCTTATCTGCAGGTTCGCCCAGAATAAAAAAAGTAGAGTTCACAGTTACTTATCAAAGGTAGACGTAATGGTTTGTCTTTAATACAAACGTTGCATTTCAACGGGAATAAACTTTAGTGCTCAAATCTTTTTCTATACTATAACCCTATTTTTTAAGTGAGGGAACATCCTACATGGAGGCTATGCCTGACTATCAGCCTACGGTTGGGAGCCCCGGGTAAACCCTTGGAAGTATACCCCAGGACACACTATAACCCTCAGACAGATACGAAAAAGAGGCTATCAAAGCAACCCCTAAATCCAAAAGGAGGAGAGAATAATGAGAAGTCACTCTTTACGTGTGAACAGTAAGATGCTTAGTTTAGCACTGCCGCGTCGTAGTATTCTTTTTTGGATTTAGTTTTTGCTGTCTTAGCCACACATTCTTGTTTGGTAAGCGTCATTTTCCTTTAGCTTTATCTATCATCTACAACCGCAACGTTACGTCCCCACAGCAAGACCTAACATCATACATCCTCGCGCTCATGACGGACGACGAGGCGCTGTGCGACGACAGCAGCGAGAGCTCGTCGTCGTCGTCGTCCGACAGCTCGTCGGACGACGAGAACCCGCAGGCTGACGACGAGCAGTCCCCGCCCTCCATCGACTCGGACAACGAGGCCGAGGCCGTGCCCGTGCCCGACGACCCGTCCGAGCGGCCCCCGCCGCGCCCCGACAGCGCCTGCGGGCTGCCCGACAGCGCCACCAACGACGATGACAGGAATCAGCCGTGCGATAGGTAAGGGATTTATAGTTTTTATTGTTATACTAGCTGATCCTTGCGTAGAGTTCTGTTTTCGTTCACGCCTCCTATGGGAACATAATATTCGAGACTATAATATTGATCCCGGTGCCATATTTCAAACAGGTCTGTTCAGCTGAGTGCATGACTGAGTAACAAACACTTTCAAAAACTTTCTCGTTTATAATATTAGTAGGACAACAGAATATTGTGATGATTGTATTCTGATTTTAATATTTTTAGATTTCTGACCACTTTCATGTATTATTTCTATTATTATCTTTTATGTTTATTCGAATTGTAGCAGTGCAAACGTGATCGAGGAGCCCGACTCTGCCGTGGGCGACATGCTCGAGGGCGAGTGCGACGAGGGCGAGGGTGACGAGTGCGACGAGGGCGACGGCGAGGAGGGCACGGGGGAGGACGGCGAGGGGGAGGAGGGCGAGGGGTGGGAGGGCGAGCCGCCCGGGCCGGCGCCGCTGCGCGACCTGCAGCTGTACGGCGACTTGGAGCTGGCCGTGCTGGCCGCCTCGCGCGAGGAGTACGACGCGCACGCCAAGCTCGTGCGCGCCGAGTACTCGCAGCTGTCGCACCACAGCTACGTGGAGCTACGCATCAAGGTGACCGCCCGCGCCCGGTGCTTGTACTGCCGCACCTCACACTCACTCGCGGTCCTAGGTGAGCGACGTGTAGCGACAGGGCGCTATGTGACATAATGCGACTCGTACTTATAGAGTCTCGTTTTAGCGCGACAACGTAGGCCACATTAACCACTACATGATATTTTTGCGTCGCGTTGTATCGCGTTGGCGCGATTGTCGTTCACCTAGGACAACGCCTTATGCATGTCAACATCTCTTTATTGTACTTTGTATCTAGATCATTCTTTTATAAAGAAATGGCAGCAAGTAAGTGGACTACCTATTTGGATACTACTTAAATGAGAGCAATCAAAATTTTGGCGATATTGTCATGAAAAGGGAAGAAAAAGCTACGTCGTCACTCGTCGTCACTCTGCCATACAGAATTTCCCATGATGATAATATCCAGTAGTTTAAAATCGCTTTGTATGATATTGACAATTTTAAAAAGTACTTAAACCCTCATTTCTAAAACAGCCGATTGTGTGCAGGTACTGAACCAGTTCTCTCAAATACCAAAACTGTTCCATACACCTGAGTTCCAGTGCTTCGAGGCGGCCGCGCGAGAGAACATCGAGCGTGAGATCTGTACGCTCAGGGAACATCTACTCACCGGGAGAAGAGACTAGTGGCGCGCCTACAGAGACTAAAAGAACTTTGTCTAAAATAAGCGTCAAGGATTTTATGACGGCCGCTAAGGCATCGGTTCATATAAATATTAACCTATGTATCCGATGAATACAGCCGCCATAATGACGCTAACAATTTTAAGCAAAGTCCTTTTAGTCTCGTTCTCGAATAACTGGCCAGCTGTTTCCGACACGTTCATGTACCCGCGAGGTTGCAAAGCTATCCACACATTTGTAAGTGTCGCGGAGTCGAACATTCACTCGGTGCTATACTTAGACCATGGTAGTTAAATGGTCTAAGGTGCTATACGATCCAAATAACCAAATTTCTTAATTGACACGTACCGTCACCGTTCTGATAAAAAAACATCCAAGCTGGCCATTATTCGAGGACACACAAAGAACCTCCGCAGTTCTTTGGCATTTTCGATTATTTATTGAAATGATCGATACGAGTGGGAGGGAAAATAGTCGTACGCAGTGTGAGTGTGGGACGCACATAGCTACGAACTATAATAAAAGTGAAATCTAAGTGAATATTTGCGAGAACAAATCAGTGTTGTGAATGAACAAGAAGACATTTTGACTTTTATTGATGTTATTTGTATCTACCATATTAATATCTTATATCATTGATGTCTGTGCAACATAAAGGGGTCCCGACATGGTCAATTGGCAATTGTCAAGCACGTAGAATTGCATGTGTACGTATACATCGATGCACACACACATGCACAGCAATCACGCACACTGAAGCACCTTCCATTCATATTTAACGTGATTGACAATTGCAAGGCATGATCGTCTCGGGAGCCTATAATATTAGTATCATCTACCATACCGTAGCGTAGACGTCAATATATTACTAAGTAATAAGAACTATCACAGCTCATAATCAAACGTTTAAAAGCATTGCCTTTACACGCAGGTTCATCAGGCAAAAAAAATCAACAACAATCAATCGAGCTCATGTTTTCCATGATAGCTCGGAAATTTAGCTACATAATTCTCTTCACTGTATTTAGTTTACCTATTTCATTATCATTAGATTTAAAGAAAATGACTGAAGCTCCATTTTTAACTGAAGTAGGTAATATTAGAGTATAACAAAAAATGCATTTAACTTCACATGACACATCTGTTGAATTGTTTAGTCATTGAAACATAGTGAAGCTCTAGGTATCGTTCGAATTTAGCTATTTTGTTATATTTAGTCGATTATTTAGTAACTAATGGAATATTGCAAATTATTTTTGTTATTTCGCTGAAATTTATATGCTGTAGATATTACGTCAAAGACATTTGTATAAACTGCCATAAGTTACCTACTATTGTATGTAATACATGTAACTATTGAAATGTATTTTATTAAACTACGTAAATATCGAGGTGTGTGTTTTTAGTTTGTCTCCTCTAACACCGTTTTGTCTGTAGTCTAACCTTAACTAGCCACGACCTAACTAAATCGTTAAATATGAGCAATATTTTATATCAAATGTATATGTTACAGTAAAAAATAAATGTTCATAATACTGCATTTACAGATTTTTGATTAAATACACAATGTTTGAAAAAACATGTTTTTAACTTTGCCAAAACCTTGTAAAAATCACATAATATGGAACATGTCAGGCGCAACGACGATGCGTTCATTACCTCGTTGCCGATACAGGTAATTATTGTCCACTGAGTCCGTTCAGAGTTAAATTACCTCTAGCACTTAGGTTGCCTATCTTGATTTCTGTGTTACCCGAATAAGTTTTTGTTTCTCCCATGTACCGCAACCTTTAGTCGAAACTTACTTTCTACTTTTGTTGACGTTTTCTTCGGGCGGCGGCATTATTTGAGATGTGGAACGTTGTGCAAGTAGAAACTTCGCCTTTCCTTAGTGGTGGTAGTGAGTGTTTTTTTCAGATAATCATAAAAAATAAATAAATCTTAAGTACAAGCGCATAGTAACAGAAGCACAGTTTTAATATAGTTAAGTACCTATATTATAACATGACCAACAAAACTCTTCGTGCTAACGGTTATATGTTATAGTCTCCTCTAATATTCGGTAAAATGACAAAAGTTAACGGCCAACTTCCGGTAGCGGAGAGGCACTGAAAGAATAAGAAGAAAATGACCTGAGTGCCAGCCTGGCACTCATAGGGCGACTTATAACATGACACAGGGCGACTTTACAGCAATGCCAACACACAGAAAACTTTAGACAAGCTGTCATCAGAGGTAAAATAATTACTGTGAATGGACTATGTATAGAATAATATAAATGCTATAGATGAATACACAGACAGACAACTTAAAAACATTGATGTATGAATCGACTATTTAAATCGATACATCGACATCGACACGATAGTTGAGTGACAGATGACAGATAAAACATCTCTATCCATCCATAATTTAAAAAAAAAGTGCGAACGTAATCGTGTGAATTGCAATTGGAATTTGTAAATTTAATTTAAAATAAACCTATGCGTTTTAGTGTTTTACGTGTTTGATAAAGACAAAATTGTCCTACCAGTGGACGCTACAGCAGGTAAACAATAAAACAGCAAGGAAAAGGTTATTACGACGATACGATTATAGGCGAACAAACATGGAGGACAAGGGGCTGCGGCGTCGCACGGTTTGTGAGTACAGCCACTTTATTGGTACGGGTGATGTTCACAGGCTTTTACGATGTCGTGGCGAGGCCGTGAGGAGCGCAACACTCGATGGGGAGACGACACTCGCTGGGCCGACAGAGGCGACAGGCCGGCGGAGGGACGCGGGCCCTCGCCCGTGTGGGAGCCCCGGCGGAGCGCCAGTCCCGAGCGCCGCGACCGGGAGTCGCAGCGGGACCGCCACCACCACGAACGCGAGCGCGACCGTTACGAGCGCGACCAACGGGATCGTGACGACGACCGCGACCGTAGGGACCGTTATGACCGCGAGGATCGCTTCCGCCGCGATAGGTACGATCGCAACCGTGACCGTGATCGTGACCGCCGTCGGTCGCCTAAACGGCACGACGACCGGGAGAGGGACATTCCGGCACCACCTTCTCCACCTAGGATTAGTAAACCTGAGCGAAAAGCGAGGTCCAGATCGAGCAGTCGCTCCGACAGTGGGGACCACATGGACATTGAGTATGAGGCTCGAGAGAAGCAAGAACCCAGAGACAAGCAAGAGCCTAGAGATAAACAAGAGCCCCGAGATAAATATGAAGAGCATCATTCATCAATAAACGCTTCTCCGGGGGATTGGGTGTGTAAGTGTGGCTTGTATAATTTTAAGCGTCGTCAAGTGTGCTACAGACGCAACTGCCAGGGCAAGAGGTCCGAGGGAGTAGTTTACGGTGGCGACTCAGATAGAATCGATCTGTCTGAGGGTGCGGGAATTACCAAGCGACTGTTGTTTAGAAGATTAGATGCTCTGACTACAGAGGAAAAGATACTGGATGCTATCAAAGAGAGGTGTTCCAAAACCATTCTCGATTCCATTGCGGGTATCACTATAGGTAGAGAAACCTTGACAGGTGCTTCCAAATGCCTAGCTTATATAAATTTCAATTCAATTTCTGATTCCACTGCAGCTCACACTCAGTTGATGTCTCTACATCCCCGTCTTGAAATAGATGGCAGGGAAGTCTTGATTAGTTTTTACAATGAACCCAAAAAGGTCCAAAAGCCACAGAATTCAGACTATTCCTCTTATTACAACCAAATGCCTAATTATCAGGCTTCTTCACAAGCTATGTCTGAATCTGACAGGGTGAATGCAGCGGCTGCTGTGGCCCAGTCTGCTATTAGGGGCGTGCAGGCCCGTCAAATGGCTTGGACACCAGTTAGTGTACCAGTCTTTGTGACTTCCACTGTTCAGACGGCTCCCTCTGCCAACGTTCCTACAGGCGATAGTAAAACTGTGTACACTGCTCCCGATGTTAGAACTTTCATGTATGATGAAACATCTGGGTATTATTATGACCCAAATACAGGATTGTACTATGATGGCACCAGTCAATATTTCTTCAACAGTCAGACCAACCAGTACATGTATTGGGATGCCACTACTTGTACTTACATAGCAGCAACACAAGCTCAGCAAAACACTGAGCAGCCCAAGTTACCCAACCCACCGCAAGCTACAACTGAGAACACCATCACTAAAGAGCCCGAGGAAAAGAAAAAGAAAGACAAAGAAGATAAAGTTAAAGTCGCTAAAAAGATAGCCAAAGATATGGAACGGTGGGCAAAGACATTGAATCAAAAGAAAGAAAATGCCAGAAGCAACATAGTGATGGAACAACCCACAGATACTGGTCCCAGCAAGGGATCGGCTGATATAGGTTTCTCTGTACTCGGCTCCGGGCCATCTGTAACCCATATCAGAGAATTATCACCACCATTAGCTAATATTAACACTGATGAATTCTTAATGAAACGGGTAGCAGAACCTGAAATTGTCTTGGATAATGATGATGGAATTATTGACTGGCCTAAACTAACCTGTTTGATTTGTAAGAGACGCTTCCCAGCCATGGAGGTCCTGAACAAACACAAATCACTCTCAGACCTTCATAGACAAAACTTGGCTGAGTATAGAAGAAAGAATGAACTATTGCCTCAAATGAATGGCTACAGAGATAGGGCAGCGGAGAGACGTATGAAATTTGGTGAAGATGAAATGCCAGTTCGGAAGCGATATGAACCACCAGAGCCTATGCCTCCACCGATCATCGCAGCACACCCACCTCCATCAGTAGTAGACACTATTGGAGGCAAAATGTTGCAAAAAATGGGTTGGTCAGAAGGTAGAGGGTTGGGGAAAACCGAACAAGGCAGAATAGCACCTATAGAAGCCGAACAAAGGCCAAGTTTGGCCGGTTTAGGTCAGAAACGAGGTATATACACACCGACCCCCGGAGAGACTTACAGAGACACGGTCAAGAAGCTGATGATTGCGAGATACAAAGAAGTTGTGGGACAGGAAGAAGGAAAATAGGTGGGTCACATTCTTACTAGTTTACTTTCTAACCTTTTCATTTACAGATATGGATTTCAGGTCAGTTCAAATTATAATGTTCTACAATCTAACCATAGACTGAGTCAAAAATATTGAACCCTAATTTAGCTTGGAAATAGTAATTTTCCATATTATAATATGAGCCTGGGGGTATTAAGGGATACAGTATTTTCACAGCCCGCAAAGAAGGTCCAATTATGGATTTTATGAAGACATCTCATGAAAGAAGACTGAAATTGTTTACTGTTTTAAAGGTTGTGGTAAATTGGAATGGAGTGATATGATTCTAATAGTTTGATTCTGATTTCACTACAATAGATGTTGCCGCTACATGCTTCCATGAAGATCTGCGCTCGGGACACTTCATACTTCATGGTAAGTATGATTCGGCAAGAATCAATATAAGCTAGTATGTATGTATAATTTGCTTAAAGATCTTGGATTGCCAAGAGCTTCAGTTAGCTCTGTACTAGAACAAATATCCGAATTATCATGGATCTAGAATCTTACCACATCTGGTTAGATAGAGGGAGAACATTACTTGCAGGGCAGGTGAGCCCTGATGTTATCACAAGGTCCATCATATCAATGTCCTGAAACTACTTATCGAGTGTCAAGTTCCAGTCTCCAATACAGTGTGCCCGTCTTACCATGCTATGGAACTTTCACTGGCACTGAATTCATGGATTGCTAAGAATTAGGTTGTTTTATATGTTTTAATAATGCTTTTCTCCACAGCTCCCACACAGGTAATGTAAAATTGGAAAGACGAGAAGTTTATAAAAGGTGTAATATTACAGATTTTAGCATTGCAGTGAGTGTTGCATATTTGCGTTTAGATAATAATGACGTTCTAGGTAGGTTAACTATACACAACATATAGAGAGACCTAGTTCAGATGTGCAAAATGGATGGATGATTATAGGCCTCAAGAATCCAGAAGAAACAACATTATCGGTATCAATCACGTCGCCCCAACACGTATTATGGTGGAAAATTTGGTTGGTTCCGAGTAGGTTTCGGTGGCCGGTCGTTAAGGCGTCAGCACGGTTTGCAAGAAGACGCAGGTTCGAATCCTGCTCGAAACCAATTCTTTTTCCATTTTTAAAATTTTAAAAGAAAATCAGTATCATTGGATTTACATTGTTAGGTCTTTGCCAATGCTTATCTAAAAAGATGAAACTAACAGCTGGCCAAAAATATCTTGAAGGCTAGATTTAATAAGGACCATCTTAAATATTTAAAAATGTCCGTCTAAAATAGTCTAAATGCATTAAATTAGGGTAACGCCACATGTACTGTAAACCTTACCTATGATCTCTAACCCCACATGCACTTAGGCACATTAGCGCGCTTGTGGCAGGTTTTTGAATTATTATTTTCCAGTGGACAGATTTTCTACATTTCTTCTATGAAAGATGGTCCTCATTATCTCTACCATACTTGAAACAGAACTTGGCTCCATAGTTCAAATGTCATTGAATATTTGAATATAATTACCGGAAAAAAATAATGTTGGTTAATTTTTACAATGCTTTAGTTTAGGTTATGCAGTAATTGTTTCGGGTCTCATAACGTCATTATTTACTGCCCGTTCGCTCTAACTTTGCCGTTCGGCTCCATACTAAAGTCGAATTTTTGATTAGACGAAGTAAATTGACAGCAACTAATGTCACTTCTTCTTATAATGTTGCGTATTTTCTATGACGAAGTGACATTAGCTACTGTTAATTTACTTCGTATAATTAACAATTCGAGTAAACGCCTCTACGCCAGCGGCAAAGTTAGAGCGAACGGGTAGTACTAAACATGATCGAACTATTTTCTTTTTTTATGAACCTTCTAGCTGTGTACACCCAAACATTCTGAAAAAAGCCAGACTTTTACGGAGTCAGTGTAATCTTATGACTTCTGATAGACAATTTAAGAAGCAAAAGAGACTGAAAACTGTGCATTTGTGGCTTGTAGACTACATAGTGACGTGAAGAAACGGTGTTGCGATCTTCAAACTTTACTGATGAGTATGATCATTTGCATTCCAGAGCCCCCGAGCAGCCGCCGCGAGTTGCCAAACCATTGTTACAATACTACGTGTATGCTAGGCTAGGAATAAGCTACTGTTCGGTTGCAAGCAACTGCCTAAACCGGCCACCCCTTCGTCGTAATTGCAAGGATCACTAAGGTATGCTGTAATACAGGTAACTCGTAGAGACTAGAAATAAGGAAGACCATCTTGATTACCAAAAAAGTGTCCGTCGAAATGAGTCAAATGGTGGCGCCACTGTAGGATCGGGGTAAAGTCAGGTTGAAAAATTTTATGAAAATAATTAATTACTTTAACTAGGTACACGTTTTGTGTACTTAGTAATTTTTTTTTTGTGAAATCGTGTACTTATAGTGCTTCTTTTTTACATTATTTTGTACTAAATTTTGTCGATTTTTTTTTAAATACTGTAATCGACCCTACAGGTACACTGGCGCCGTTGTGGAAGGTCTTTGAACTCTTATTTGCCCCATACAATGGGATAGATTGTCAAGAAAAAAGTCCAATGTTAGATGGTCTTCCTCTTAAATAATATCTCGTCTCCATGAGGAAACTGCTTATTCTTATACATTTCACTGCTTTAATTTGCAAGTAACTTGTCTCTGTCAAAATAAATAAACAAATTGACGTTTAAATGAAATGAAAAATCGCAAAAAAACCATAGCTTGGCATAAAAGTCTAAAGTGGAGTCATCAAAGTCAGTCAAAGGTAACATTATTTTGACAGTTCATTTAGAACTGCACAATTGGTTAACTGTTTTCAAATACGATTATGTCGGTACATATTTGTATTATTTGTAATAATGACAGATACGAGTAATTTAACGTTTTGCTTTCACTAATAAATGTATGAACTGACAGACGTCAAATGTTACCTATTAAAATGACGCCACTTTAATATTTTGCACGTCACATTCTGTCAGCTAATAAATGAAGTGCTACAATTTGATTGGTGGTTTTTATTGACGTTGGTTGTCATCTGGATACTGATTGGTGGTTCTTTCTAACGAGTTGTCATATAACAATATTTTTGCCAAGCTGTATTTTCTGATTATTTGGGTATCAATTTTGTTAACCAGGTTCTTTCCTGGGTAATGCTTATTCAAGATTAAACATTAATATAAATAATTAAGTAATACTTTAGTGAACCCATTATAGCAAGAGTTTCGTGAAGTATTTTATACTATAGAGTTATACTTATGGCAGTTGCTTGTGACCGAAAAGTCATTAAACTTGAACATAAATTATGGAGATTATTATTTAAATATATTTTCTAGTGTGTTAATAAAATATTGATCACACACGATATTTTTATGATAGATCTAAATTCAACTTGTAAAGTAGGTAATTGTTAGTAAGTAGGCCGTATTTTGATTTAAGATTGGGACCACAAATTATACAACTAAAGGCAGATTGCCCTTACCAAACAAGAAAGTGAGGCATAGAAAGCAGATACTAAATACAAAAGACTTACACTCTCTAGATGCGAGTACGGATAAGAAATCACTCGCTATAGTCGAATTTATATTATAAATTAAGCAATATTGCATGAAGAAGTGACATTAGCTGCTGTCAATTGACTTCGTCTAATTAAAAATTCGACTTTTCATGTGAACAGTGTTTATCACTGCCGCGTTACAGTACTCACTTTTGTATTTAGTATTTGCTTTCTTAGCCTCGATTTCTTGTTCGGTAAGCGCCATCTGCCGTTTAGTTCTATAATATGTGATTGTGACATTGAACGAAGAATGAGTGACCGTGCCCATATTATAAATAAAAGTTACAGATATTCGAATACAATAAATGTATGCATTTATTCTTTCATAGATGTTTAGACAATATGTATATTTACGAGGTGTGTTCGATTCAGATGTGTATAAATTTAACTATCATCTTCCAAAACGGATTATCGGACGTCATTCGTAATTTAAATTTATCATGACTGAAGCATGCTAATGACCACCCATGGGGATCATTATATACAGTGGCAGAACTAGTGGGACATTTGTTTTCAGTCGTGGCAGTAAACATAATAATTTTTAAACAAACGAAGATCATAATAAAACAAACGAAGATCGATAAAACAAAATACTATCTGGAAGTTCATAAAGTCAAAAATTGCTAGCACCTTTTTTTTTTGTAATCTTTATACTTCACATAAAGATTACAAAAAATAAATTGATAATTTTTTTTTCTTAGATTTTGGTAGTATTCACTAAAAAATACAGGTGCAAGCAATTCTCGACCTGTGTGAGGTTTAGTATTTTAAAACAGATAATTATAATGTTGCCACAGTTGTAGCCTCACATCGAAATCGAGTGATATACCTAAATTAGTACTTTTTTATGATATTGTTTATAACCTAAGCTTTTTTTAATAAGGATTGGGTTAGGTTGTACCAGTCTATGCTACATAGACCAAGAGCTTTACGCAAATATGTTGTATTAATAGAGTTCAAATTAAAATGAATATTTCGATAAGGTTATTGTGTGGACTGGCTCAAAAGTTTACTTTTAAGTGTACATATTAAATATTAGTTTAAAGAGCATTTTTTTTTTTTCATATTAAATCCACTGATCTGAAAAAGCTACGGATAATGAAACATGCATTTTTATCTGTTCTGTGAGACAATGAAATTGTGACACGGTAACAGATTCACTTCATAATAATGTAACACGCCGTCCGTACTTTTATTAGGTCCGTGATTTTGATTAGACATATGTTTTTTTTAAATACATATTATTTGTTTTAAGTAGATTTAGGTATTTACTGTTAGTCTACATGTCAAGAGAAATTAGGTACCTGAAGCTAATTCAGGTAGATGGCAGATATTACATAAAAGTATGTCAAAATAATATAACTCAACGAGGAAATATAGTAATGTGTGTGTATGTATGACCATTATAGAAATGTGTAAGAACAAGCGATTGAAAATCGCGCACGATTGTCTGAACCTCATCATCAGCTTTGAAATAAATGCCCTTTCTTTGCGTTGCGCAGTCGGGTAAAAAAGGCAGTTGATTAAAAAAAAATACTCTGCAGTAATCAAAATAAGAATTATAAAAATCGGAAAGAGCCCTAATATAATTACGTTACAGCCAGTGAATATAATATTGGTAACGAAAATTAAATTAAGAGACGTGAATGTACATATTATAGTAATTAATGTTCAGCGTCGAAATAAATTGTGTAAATTTACATTGTTGTTTTATAAATTTATACCTATTCTCCAAAAGGTTTTCTAACTGAAAATTAAAATTCAAGTATATTTTCTACACACCGCCCTCTGATCTCAAAGTAAAGGATTCGAGACAAATATTAGTGGATCGCACAAAATGTCTCGTAGAGGGAAATTTAACTCATGTGGCAGTACAGTACTACCAGTTTTATAAGTTACACCGATGTACCTGCGCAGAACTCAATTTTTTGTAAGGCGCGAAAGTATATCTACCAACCAAAGCGCGCCACATATTCCAGCAAAAATACTCGCCTGCTATTGGCTGGTGCGTACGCGCCATGTCTGGCTCGGCAGTCTGTCTAGACCAGGGGTCGGCAACCTTTTGAGTCGGAAGAGCCAAAAATGACGATTTTAAATTACAACATTTTTAAAGAGCCACAAAACCTTTCTTGATACCACGACAGTAAGAAGTGAGATAAACTACTGCGGGGAAAGTCTGCTATAGAGACAAACCAAGTCTGTCGGAAGCTCTGAGAACAGTCTTCGAAGGGCGGGCGTCTCCAGGACTTACGGCCATAGGCAGATGGTGAGTCACAGGGTGGTTTTGGTGAATTTCCACTATTAAAAAAATCTGAGTGATTATGTGGGATTCTCCCACTAAAACCCTGGGATGTTCATTCTTGTCACTATTGTTGGGTCACAGGGAAGGCAAGCGTACAACAGCTACCTGCAACAGTCTCCACTCTGGGGGTCTAAATATTACCCACCGAAACTTCACTGCCGCGACGCCTGAACACGAGGGGTGCGTCTTAGTCAGTCTCACAGCTGTCATAAAACTTCCATCGTCAGCCACGCGTGCGAGGTTGGCATACTGGAACTGTTAGGTCACCCAGCTCTGGCACCCGCAGCGCTTTTCTCATTGCCGTTGACGTCAAAACAACAGCCGAACCAATTTTCTTCGCTGTCTAACATAGCACTCTTAGAGCGGTACAAAAAGCGAGGGTGTGCAGCGCTTTATCCACGGCGCCATCCTCGCAGTGGGTACGTTGCCTCAGGCTCAATGCCTACCACATCATGCAGGTATTTTCTAAAATATCCGAGCCCTGTGAGGAGCTGTGTGAGGAAAGAAAAGAAAAGCGGCACTGACATACCTACCAAGGTATGTCAGTGCCGCTTTTCTACCCAGGACCTCAGAATAAATAAAATGGCAGAGACGAGCTCAATGCTTACTGCCGAGCTCTAGCCTGGTGCGCCATTTATGAATGAGATCATTGCGCGCTCTAACAAGCCAGCTTTCAATCTCTTCCGAAGATGGTTGTTTGCCATTTTGACGCACCAAAGCATTAGGCTGGTAGATTTCTGCCAGAACTGCGGCCTCTAGGTTCCGCGACGGACTGTCAGAATTAGACATGCCGTCTTTTATGATATTATATTCTCTGGGCTATGGCCCGCTGCGGACATCGCAGCATAATCCTATTAGAAAGAAAATGGTGCTCCATATAACGCTTTCAAGCGCAGCACACCACCATTAGGCGAGTTTGCTTGTTTAACTACTAGTAAGACTTTTGTGGTATTTTTGAAAATGAAAGGGTGATAATGTTCTTGAAAATTAATAATATGATAATTATGTATGCAACTAAAGAGCCGCAGGTCTACACCCAAAGAGCCGCATGCGGCTCGCGAGCCGCGCCTTGCCGACCCCTGGTCTAGACAACGGTCATCAACGGTGTAGTCACGTTCATTGCTCGGTCGTACCTACACCTGTGTGCAAAGCGAGATAGCACATCCTGTTCACGTCTTGTTATTTTCGACCTTAAATTAGTAGCAATAAGTTCGAAATTGCTTTAAAAAACTAATAAAACTTAAATTGTGCCAGAAAGCTTATTATAGCATTAAAGACTTTCTAGAAGACAAGGCTGCCTGGCAGTGACACGAATTGCTCCTTTCTACATAAAAAAAAAACTGTATTAGATACTAAGATACTAGAAGAGAAGAGAAGGGACCGGACTGAGTTTCTTGGGGTGTTCTTCTCAGTCTGTAGTATTTCCGAACCCCCGGTAGAGTCACAAAAATTTTGACAAACCTAAATATTTTTTAAAAAATTTCAAAGGGAATAAATTTTATTTTATTTTATTTTTTATTTACTTTGCAATTTTCATTCGGTTTAATCCGTCAGTGGGATGAGCTATTCTGCGCAGCCGAATAAAGCCGATGCGACTTTAAACGTGGTAGCACTGTAACTACTTGGTGGACGATACACATACGTAGTGTATCCTTATTGGAAACGCAGAGGTTTCGTAAGTACTTATCTATGAATGTTTGTTACTCTTTCATATTCTAGGCTAGAATAGAACGAATCTGGCTGAAACTTGCTACAGGGATAGATCATAATCTAGAATAACATATTCCAGGATTCCAACAATACCACACGAGCGCCATCTAGTACGAAATAAAGAATACAACTACTTTTAACTTAGTTGAAGCGCTCGTGGCCCCGCGGACTCAGTGTTCTGTAAACGATCACTGCAGTAAGCAACATTTACTATGGCCGGATATGGATGGGTGACCACCACGTGGACCACTTTGTGACATTTATTTACGAGCGTTTCCGTGCTTCGGAAGGCACGATAAGCCGTTGGTCCCGGTTGTCAGTAAAATGACAGTCGTTAAGCCAAGTTGAAGGCCTTACGGGCGCCTTGAAAAATTTCAACTGTGGGTCGTCACAACCTGCGCCCGGGTCGGCAGCGCGTGTGTAGCGCCTCTGGTGTTGCAAACGTCTATAGGCTACGGTTACCAACCTTCCGGTGGGCCGTAAGCTTGTCTGCCACCTAAGTAGTATAAAAAAAACTGTTTGGAAATAAAGAGATAGAGGCAAGCATTTTTGTTTTTGATAATTTAGCTTATTTATTTTAAAATATACCGCGGTACTTATAACAAAAGATAACAATATAATCGGTGATGACGCCTCGGCTACCTCAGCTCCCCCGGTACGTGGAGTAGCCGTAGGGGCTCAACAGCAGCGGAATGTGGTAGTGCTGCCCTTCCTTCACGTTGAATGTTATCTGGAACACGGAAACATGACATACGACTTATATTATAGGAGTATGTGGTAGGATCTGAAGGTGGAGTCAAATAAGTAGGTATGTGGTTTTAGCTCCTATCTCTCACGCAACGAATTTGAGGTGCTGACCCCAGGAGTGGAAGAAAAACAATTGAATGAGATCCCGATCGTACCGGTCTTCGACCCGAGATGTTTGTATGTCCAATCTTCCTGTTGAAGTCATAATAATCTACCCAAAGACTTGTAACATTATTCTACGAATCTACCTATTTTAGAAGATAGGTACTCAGCTCAGATGATCTTTTATCTTTATTTTTACGTGTGGAAATCCTACATGGATACCATGCCGGACTTAACCACACGATGTCTTACAACTGTCTACGGCCGGGAGTCCCCGGGTAAGCCCTCGGAAGGATGTCTCAGGGTTCCCGGCAGAGGGATCTGACGATTAGTTGCACCCCTGCCTGTGCATCCTCTCCCAACCAGTTCGAAAGGGAAGGCTTAATTTTAAGTTAAGCTCGCCAAATTGAAGTCGCCACTGGTGGAAAGCCCTGGCGCGTCTAGGGATTGGGGGTCCTCAAGTTGGCGGCAGTGATGTGCCTCTTCACGCTCTTGAAGAACCCGGGATTTTAAGACGAGGGAAACACGTAGGTATGCGGGCAGGTCGTTCCAGGTTTTTATAGTTCGACAGAGGAACGATCTTTTGAAACGCAGGGTTTAAGACGGTCCTTTTCTCACAGCTCCAACTTCTTGAATTTGTATTTTTGACGTTCATAAGTCTTTCTTTGTGACCTAGGTACATGAATAAAGATATTTCATGACCCTGGGTCAGAGTGGACCCGATATCTTTACGATACGAAGGCTATCATTTTTCATGCTCACCTATTAGTTTATTCTACATATAACTGCAGTGCTATTCTCTAAGGAAACAGCCTTGCGTACAGCAGTGCTATTCTCTAAAAAAACAGCCTTGCGTACAGCGCTGCCCACAGCGGCGAGTTGTTCGGTTATATATTACAATACCAGAAGTCAGAATGCCTTTACTTAAAATGCATTAGCACAAAATACCCGAAATCGAAATACTAATATTCAAAAGAGTACATACTTGGCCTTTTGAATATTGGTATTTCGATTTCGGGTATTTTGGGCTAATGCATTTTAAGTAAATGCATTCCAGCGCTGCCACAGCGGCGAGTTATTCATTTTGTATTCACTAAGTTTTGAAACCTACACTAGCGCTCAAGGCTGTGACGGACGCCATTGGAACTACTCGCCGACGAGCAAAACTGACACAATTCCTTACGTTTTAGTATTCGCTAAGGAAAAACAGCGTCGAGTACGCTTACAGCCTTGCTCACATCCTCGCTGAGGCGGGGTCACTGATTCGTCGACGAGTATAAAAGTGTTACTGAATAGCATTTAGAACAGCGTTGTGCCCTAGGTCGATCTCTTGGCGTCACATCGACGAACTCGTCGCTGCGTACAGCCTATAAAATTGACTGTTAGCTAATAGCATTGCTGGTCATCATATTTTACGAATAATACCTAACCCGTAAAGCGATTACCCAGCCAAACTTCTTGAACACCTCGCTAAACGTAGATACGTAGATATTCTGTGTTGGAGTGCTCACAGACCGTAACAACATACCTACTTGACTACGACTGGGGTGTAGATCATGAATGGGTCATTCACACAACGTTGTTAGTTAATAGCTGGCCTACTAAGATTGTTAGATTTTATGACCCGAAGCTACATCGCTCGCCCTAAAAGCCGTAGGTGTATAGGTGGAAATAATCATCGGTTCCGTCCGAGCAGCAGTTAGCAGTCTGAATTTTTCTCCACTTTTAAATTCACGAGTTTCCAACCCATCCATATTATTTTAAAAAAGAAAGCTTGGGTGGAAACGTTCTTGTTCGGAACTACGTTTGTAACTCAAATTGTTAGAAATAGGTATAAAGTTATTTAGGTAGGTATAATAAAAAGTTAATAAGTAGGTATGGGTAATTTGTGTCACCAATCCATATTTTAAATTCTCTATCTGGAGCAGAGGTTGAAATGACGCGACCGCGCAGATTGTTTTGATTTCGTCAATTGACGCTCTCTTTATCTGTGCAGATGCGTATGTTATCTAAGGACGGGGTCAAAGAGTATCTTCTCCCGAAACGCGCTACTATGAGATAGGTCCTAGGCATACTTCTATGTATGTTATTGTGGTATTCATTAGCCCCATAGCATTAAGTGGTCACGGTCCTCATCAAGATCTGTTTTGTAGGTAGGCTGCCTATGCTTGCAGATTGCAGATCTCTCTAGCCCTGCAAACTGTCTACTAAAAATACACAGCTATAATATTACATACCTCCACATACGGGTACAGCGTCTCCTTATCAAGCATTTTGTAATAATCTCCGACTTTAAACAGTAATTTATAAGTCCCAGCCGGCATCGACTCAAATGTGAACGGGAAATTGCCGCGGCCATCGCCGTTTGTCATCGTATTATGCCACAAAGTCCACTGATTTTCTTTCTGCTGTTTGTGCAATTCGACAAATACACCCGCGGCCGGCTTGCCCGTAGATGTGTCTAGTATGTGTGTAGATAACACAGGCCGCGACATCGTGACGTCTGTGCTCTGAAATAACAACACGCTTTCTGATTCTGTCTGATGTTTACAGTTTATGACAATTGACAGACGGGGTTGCCAGATCTAGTTTAAAACTTGCTTTTGTTTTTACACAATTTAACGGGGAAACTTTGGTTTTTACTCAGTGAAATATAAAGTTTACCGATTCCTTAGCAAAATAGTCAAACAGATAGGTACACTAGAATATAATGTTATTTTTAAACTATCGCGGTTTTCAACACTCATACTTATAGAATTCGGGACTTCACGCGAAATACTGTGTTACTTACATTTACCGACGTTTCGAGCACGTTGCAGCGCCCGTGGTCGCGGTTGGACGTCCAACCGCGACCACGGGCGCTGCAACGTGCTCGAAACGTCGGTAAATGTAAGTAACACAGTATTTCGCGTGAAGTCCCGAATTCTACTGGTTGAATTTATAGTCGTTCTGGACCCGAGAGGGGGTTACTCGGAATCAATAATGGAACCATTTCGGAGTGTCAAAACAGCTGTGCAGGTTATAATAAAAAAATGACTTCTATGTAATCTTTATCACTCGTTCGAGTTGAAACATTAGTAGCGCTTCGATTATTCATTGAACTTTTCAATGAATGAAACTCCGAAACCCATAGGTACCTACTACGCCGTGGCGCGTGTCTCCATGTGATCAGTTCATTGGCCGAATGCATCGTTTCGATAATAATAGGTACTTAGATAATAATAAAGGACTCCAATTTCTCCTTCATACTTTACGCGGGCTTAGGACCGTCGGAAATACTTTAATATTGTTCTATTTTACGGTGAATTAATAAGGTTTATGTAATAATAATGAAAATAAACACGAACAAATAGGGAGTATTTCCGGCGTATTTAAAAAATTGAAGCTATTTACAAAATAATCAACTTAAATACCTAGACCTACCTATTCACAGTTTATTTACACTTCCCTGTACCTTAGCCACAGCTCAAAATGGAGTCCAGAACGTTCGATACACAAACGGGCACGTTTTAGGCTATTGTCTTTTAGTTTATTCAATGTGTCTCTGTCACTTTTCACTATTTCAAAGGCGTCCACTATCGCACTGCGTAATTCATCACGAGATTCGTACTCTCGAGTGTAAACTAATCGTTTTATTTCCGACCACAAATAAAAGTCGATCGGGACGACAATACTGCGTGCGAGTTATAGTCGAACTGCGCGCCGCGGTCGCCGGTCGGCGGCGCGGTCGGCCGAGCGTATTTACCTACCTACAAGACGTAACTAGTCGAGTACCTACCGACGTTACTTGGCAACGAGTCCACGTGGACCGATGCGTTCATGCGTTGTGATTGGTCGAATTTTCCCGGCGCGGTGACTCTTGTTACTGATTGGAACGTTAGACATTGAATGAAAAATTGTAGTAGAAAATCGTAGTAAACGTATTTCGTGAAATTTAAAGGAATAACCAGGTGTTCTCGTTTTGATTTTGGCAAACGATGTAGATTTTGACATTTTCGTAATTTTTTATTGTTGATTTTCAAATTGACAGTGCCGATCGGTTCTGTTATCGAAACTGGGCCTAAACCTTTCCGTTCCAAAACGACTATAAATTCAACCAGTATAAGTATGACACTAGAATATAAATCGATAGTTATGATTGCTCACCTCACTAGTAACTTGAGATAGGGCGACATCCACGCTGGCGATGGCGCAACAAGCTAGCGCTAACGCGAAAGCAATGAAGAATTTCTGAAATGATGACATGACACCTTTTAAACACAAGTTTATAGCTCAAGTTTCTTTTATTAACCTTATAACTAATACCAGTAAGTATTGACAAAAATATGTCCAACTGTTTGCTACATGGCACACACACATTTTAATTTCTCTAATTTTCTCCTTCCACTAACAAAATGGTTGAATTCCCACTTTTGTTTTGAGAGCCAGTTCGACTAGTCACACACTTAACGTAGGCGCAGATTAGTTAATATCACAAATTAACAAAGATCAAGCGACATCCAGTAAAACCTTTACGATACATTTTAGTACAATATCATTACTCTCGTGTTAGCCTATTTTATCAATAATCGAAACGCGAGTAAAACCTATGAGTTTCGAGTTGATTTATCGTATTTCCGTACGAAATTTATGGGAAACGTTTTTGGCGATTTCTGTCTTTCCTAGTACTCAAAGCTAAAATTGTGAATCGTTAGGCAAAACAATTTTTTTTGAACTTTTTGCATTTTTGTAAAATCCGTGAATGCAGTTCAAAATATCTCAAAAAGTTAGGGAAGGTCTCCTAAGAATGTTTTGCGAAGTGTAGGGTGCTCAAAAGCGCGTTTATGTTCTGTGTGCGTAGGTATATTTTTCGTCAAATCTAGCGAATTAAAAGAAATAAAACTTACCATTGTGATGGATACTTTATGTTTGAATCCCATTAAAATCCTCTACGTACGTCTGTAACACGAAATATCTAACATTAAAATGAGATGATTTCTTGATAAGTACCTACTAGATTAGATAAATATCATTTAGTACCTTGTGTACCTACAGCACAGAATGAAACTATTAGTAAGTAGGTACAGCAGTACAAAGTGCAAACTGTTTTAGTATCGAATCCGATAAAATTGATAATTTTCCCATCTCGGAATACGGGGTAGTTGCGTGTGAATCAGTATTTTGTATTACTCTAAAGTGCCGCTATTGCAGAAGCAGAGTGGTCCCTCGCACAGATTAAGGAGAGATAATGAGCACTAGTCGCTTCCAACTGTTTTGTACTGCTTCATTGGTGCCTGGAGCAAAACAGCCAGATCCGTTCAGCCATTTCAGCGTAGGTAGTTTATTAAATTACAATTTGGCTTCACAAGCTTTGAAAATTAGGTAAGTAGGTATTTTAGTAGAGGATCTAACATTCACAGTTAATAAATATTGTAATCTCAACTTACTGCTTGGTTTCGGTTCGGTTTCACCAAAGGTTCTTACTTCTGATATTCTGTTTTGGAAGTAGTCACTCTGTCCTATAATTTTAATAAAAGTGATATTTCGTTAGAAGAAGAAAGAAAGTTAGCTACCACACACACTTATCACCACTTCTACAGTCATGGCGATAAAGTGTGACTATTAGTTAACTTTTACCATAATACGTCACATATTTATTTACCTGGCAACACTAGAGTCTCCTTGCTAAGTGCACACGTGCGAGTCTTTGAGCATGATTGTGTGCAGCATAACGCGAAGGCTAAAATTTATTTATCAAAAGATGTTGATTTGTTAGTAAAAATATCGACGGTAAAAAGGAAAAACACTTTAAGCGACACTTTGGTCGAAAATGAGTTATATACATATTCGGAATCAGCGAATTTTTCCGCGTCGATTGGTCTTGCTTTCGTAGCGATCTGATCACTTTGGTGTCGCTTCAAGTAATGGCACTTTTGGGCTTATTTTTTCCAGACGCTAAATGAAGTGACACAAAATTGTAGTGACTTTGGTCAAATTACCGCTTAAAGTACCAACTTCATAGTAAGATAGTTATTTGTTGTGTTTTTCCTTTTCTATTTCGGATATCCTAAGTCACTAAAATCGTTTTTCTCCGTCATAAGAAAAGGGGTGTAAAGCACTACAGGTGTTTTGGCTCACTCTTGTATCACTAGTGTCTAGTTGCTACATTCGTTTTTCCTTGCTTCTATTGTATCTGTAAGATGGAGTTAATGTGTTTTGCCTCCACGATCATTATGTCATATTATGGGTTTTAGTATTTTTTGCAATTGCAGAGTGAATCGATAGTGTCGGTTAAAGTAACACCATCAATTTTCTTACAGAAATTCTTAAATTAACCGACATCGTCTTTTATTCCCATAACGTCGGTTCATTTAATTTCGTCACCTACCTAAATAAAGACGATGGTCCCTTAAAGTAAACATTGTTTTCAAAATTGTTTACTTAAGTTAAGTATTCAAAACCATTCATATCGCTACATGCAATGTATTTTTGACCCTTTTGTGGAAGTTACGTAACCAATATAAGGAAGTGACAAGTGACGTGGCGCTTCATTCACCGGTGAACCATCGTTTTTCGTCGAACTCGTCACGTTTCGGCGCTCTGCAAACAGCGGCCAAAGAGAGTGCACGTGTTCGTAAATTGTAAGTACCTAAAAATGTTTCTTTACATCGTAGAGATCCGAAGACAGGGTGAGGACACGCTAACCCTTGCGTCAGGCGACCTGTTCCACTTTCGAGAGGGTAACGGAAGGAGCCCTTCCGATGGCGCTGTCAGTTTTATGGTAAAAAAGGACCTCGTTGGCAGCGTTATGGAAGTCAATAGTGTTTCGGCTCGGAAAGCTTTCCTCATACTCAAGCTCACCGACAGGTACTCAGGATTCAAGTGTATGCCCCGACCTTGAAGAGCACTGCCGAAGCAGTGTAAGAGGACAGCCAAATAACTACACGGGACTGCCAAGGCTGCCTACAATGTTATTATTGGGGACTTCAACGCCAAAACAAGAACGCGGCGAAACGAAAATCGGTCCTTTTGGCCTCGGGCGCAGAAATGACCGGGGGCACATGCTTGTCAACTTTTATTAACTCCCAGGGGCTCTTCTTGATAAACTTCTTTAAGAAGAAGCCCCACAGGAAGTGGACTTGGCGAAGCCCCGACAAGGTCACTAGGAACGAGACAGACTTTTTCATAACGACAGGAGGTGTATTTTAGAGATGTGTCAGGTTTGATACTGGTAGTGATCACCGACTTGTCCGAGCATCTTTAAATTTAGACTTCCGATTTGCTGGAAACCACTGACTGCGTTCACGATAAAACCAACACAATGGTCAAAACGCTGCAGCAAATTTCCCGAAAATTATTGCCCGTGAAAGGCAAAAAGTAGTGTTAGAATCTCTCGCTCGACACTCACGAACTTATGAAGAACAGACGGGAAACGCCACTTACGCCAGCATCTTCGTTAGAACTGAGAAACATGAACGTCAAAATTCGAGAGCTGGTAAGACGCGACCTCAGACGCTACAACACCCCTGTCATCGAGGACGTAATTGAACAGAACAGGGGCACCAAGGTCTTTGCCCAGCACCTCAGAAGACCTCGTCTAACGAAACTTAAAACAGCGAGTGACAATACCGTGACCTCAAGGTTTGAGATTCTTGAGAAAATTGAGTACTTTTACACAGACCTCTATGCATCACGGACACAAAAGACCCACGGGCCCAAGCAAGAATGACCACAGAGCCCCGTTAACACGCCACTATACGGAGGATATACCGGACACCGACCAGGGCAAGGTCAGGATGGCTCTCGAGCAACTGAAACCTAACAAATCTCCTGAAGAGGACGGAATTACGACTGAGCTTCTTAAAGCTGGCGGGACTCCAGTTTTCAAAGAGCTGACGAGTCTCTTTAATACGTCCTCCAACAGGGACAAACACCTCAAGCGTGGAGCGGGAGTTCGGTGACTCTGTTTATCAAAAACGGTGACAAGACCTTGTTAAAGAATTACAGACCCATCTCACTCCTGAGCCATGTTTACAAGTTGTTCTCGAGAGCAGTCACAAACCGCCTCGCCGGAAAATTCGACGAGTTTAATCCTAAGGAGCAAGCCGGGTTTTGTAAAGGCTTTTGTACCGTAGACCACATCTATACTGTTAGGTAGATTGTGCAGAAGACAAACGAGTACAATCAGCCGCTGTGTATTGCTTTCTTGGACTACGAGAAAGCCTCGACTCTATCGAAACCTGGGCCGTCCCGGATGTTCTGCAACTGTGTCGTATTCATTGATTGGCGATATATATTGAGATATTGAGGTGTTTGTATGATACCGCTACCATGACCGTCCATTTGGAGGATAAGAGGATCAATCCTATAGCACTGCGTAGATGTGTAAGATAGGGCAATGTAATATCCCAGAAACTCTTCACCAATGCGCTTCAGGACGTCTTTAAGTCGCTGATTTGGGACGGGTGGGGCGTGATTATAAACAGTGAACGCATCTCACACCTTCGGTTTGACGACGCCAACGTCATAGTTGACGAAACGCTGGTACAGTTGGGCGGGATGCTGCATAGTCTAAGGCTAAGCGAAGAGTCTCGACGTGTTGACCTCGGCATAAACTTGGACAAAACCAAGGTCATGTTCAATGAGCTTGTCGTGCAAAGACCAATCTACGTTGAAGGATCAAGGCTTGAAGTTGTCCATAAAAACATCTACCTTGGGCAGGTTATAACACTTGAAACGAGTAACTTGGATTAAGAAAGTCAGAAGGTTTCGCTTGGGCTGGGCTGCATTTAGCAAACTGCGTCAGGTTTTCTAAACGCCGATACCGCAATGCCTGAAGACGAAAGTTTTCAACCAGTGCGTTCTACCCTTAGAGTAAATATTAGAAGGTACCTTCTAATATTATACTCTAAGGTTCTACCAGTTATGACCTACGGTGCCGAGACGTGGACACTCACAGTGGGGCTAGTCCATGCACTTAAAGTTGCGCAACGAGCGATGGCACGAGGTATGCTTGGGGTGTCTCTGAGGGATAAGATCCGAAACGATGTTATCCGTCAAGGAACAAGATTGGTCGACATAACTTGCAGAGTATGCGCTTTGAAGTGGCAGTGGGCTGGCCACATCTGTAGAAGAACTGATGGCCGATGGAGCAAGCGAGTTCTTGAGTGGAGACCGTGACTTGGTAAACGTGGGGTAAAATAACTCCCTGCCTGATGGAGCGACGACCCAAAGAAGGTTGCAGGCATTGACTGGATGCGCAAAGTGCAGGACCGTGTGTTGTGACGAAATTCGGGAGAGGCCTATGTCCAGCAGTGAACTGCTATCTATAGGCTAAATGGTTTGATTGATTGATTGAAAGCGTAGAGATTTCCTTATTTAAATCACCTAGTAATTATTCATACTTATGGAACTTGGGACTTCACACGAAATACATTTACTTACATTTTCACACCGACGTTTCGAGCACGTTGCAGCGCCCGTGGTCGCGGTTTGACTGTGAGTCCAACCGCGACCCAATGAATTTCGTGGGAAGTCCCGAGTTCTATAAGTACGAGTGTAAAAAACCGCAATAGTTTACAAATAACACCTAGTAATTGGTTAAGTTCTAAATAAGTAGGTATATTTATTATCCTGGGACATCCTTCCGAAGGTTTACCCGGTGCTCCCGTCCATAGACTGTTGGGCGTTACGTGAAGTTTTTTAGTCGGTAGGAGTCCGGCATACTATCCATAAAGGATTTTCCCTCACGTCAAAAAAAAGGTATATTTATTATTGAATTGCGTGATCTTTTGAAATAGTTATTTCTGTTATTTTGCGACATTTATAATACCTAGTATGTGTAGGTCGGTCCTTAGCAAGTCTCAGGTGCGTTTTTGCTGCAGATACTTGTTAGGTACATCATAGAAATCGAAATTTAATTATGAGTGCATTCATAACCTCAGCAAATTGAAACTGGGTATAAATAAAGTACTTATTGCTTATTTTAGATGCTTTTTTCTCTTTTTAACTATTTTCTAAAAAGAAATTTTGTATTTTGTCCCTAGAATGGGTTTTGTTTGTGCAATACTGTAAACCAGTAAGCTTTTAAAACAATAAAGATACTATTTTAATTATTTTCTCCTTACGTTCTTGGTTTTATTTTGGTATTTATCAGTAGCGTAGGAGGGATTACAGTTAAAAAATCATAATGTAATGATAATTGACTAGTGGTTATTGGGTTTTTCCTTTGATTAATATTTTATGGGTTTGTTGGAAAACTTGTTTTTCCACATCCTTGTATCTTAGGCTGCATGGCGCTTCAGTTGTTTTTCCTCCAAGCTAGATCACCCATTGCTGGTCACTTAATGTGTTTTTCCTTGCGTTTGTCAAGATACTGGTGCTGTGGTTAATGTGTTTTTCCTTGCGCAATATTTAATAAAAAAAACTGAAGCGACACATAACTCCTCTTATAATGCTTAGGGATTTTTTTAAAGATTAATGAAAGAAAGTACTTAAAAAATTAAGAAACGGTTTTTTCGCTGGTTTTTTTAACTCCTAATTAGAATTTTTTATGATTTTTTTTCGAAAAAATTTAACTTTGATTGGCTCTCCTGTAAAATTCGAAAAATGTCGCTTCAAGTGTTTTTCCTTTTTACCGTCGATATGAATAGTTTGATAAGGAATGAGAGTTCGTTGAGTAATTTATCTTAACTCGTCATAGCGCGCGGTTTCGATTCTTCCACACTTCATGTTCATGTCCTTCAGTTGAGAGAAGGTAATCCATACTAATCCATGTTTGTTTGTTTGAACGCTAGGATCTTAGGAACTACTGGTTGGATTTCGAAAATTCTTTTTTAGTTTGATCGTTCGTTTATTGAGGATGGCTATAGGCTATATAACATCACGCTAAGATGAATAGGAGCGGAGCGGCAAACAAAAATATTTCGAAAACGGGCAATATTTTTTAACGTCTGAGAGCTTCCGAGGTGTACGCTGCGTAAATGGTTAAAGTTACGTAAAAATTGTGTACTACAAAATTGTTTGTCTAAAAAGTTCTAAAATAAAGTCCGCAGCAGATAATAATATTTCTATCTTCTGTCACAGTATAAAGAGTACTACTAACCAGTATTGTAGCTCCCTACAAACGGACGAAGCGCAAGCTATACCTACGATTGTCGTTTTCGGCACGCCTTTCAGCATGATAGCAGGTGATTGTGACGAGTAGACGAATGGACGGTGTGTCGTTTTTTAGATAGTAACCGCGCGTGTTTTATTTACTAAAAATATTTAATATGACAACTAGAGTCTATTGTGCTTGTTTTGGTTGCATGAATTCGTCAATACCTAGAGATAACGTTTTTTAGATTACCTGGAAACTCCGAAAGGTAAGACTATAAATTGATTTTACTAATTGGTACTATACTACTAGTTGACTAAAGTTAAACAAAGTGATTGACACGAGTGACCTGGGTAGTTACATGAAGTAGGTATGTTTGTGTTTAAAACTAGACTTGTGCTTGCTCAGTCAGTGAACGGTGCGATCCAATATAGTACAATATCCAAAAAAAACTAGTTCAGAACTCTAGTACGTGTAGGTAGTACATTTAGTTCCGTTGTCAGTTCGTAGTTATTTAATTGAGAGCAATGATTTAGGTATGTTTAAAGAGTATTCATTTCTTTGTGGATGACCGATGTTACAGTACACGCTAAGTGTACTGTAACATCGGTCATCCACAAAGAAACAAACCGTATGACTTTGATTGACAGCATTTTTGTTACCTTTGATTTTTATTACACGCATAGAGACAAATATGAACTTCCAAAATTTAACACAACTTGACAATGTACGAAAAGTACTAGTGTACTAGAGACTGACTAGTACTTTCAAATCGAAAAATAGTTTTAATTTTGTAAATCAAAAATTTAACGCAATGATTATAAAGACTAGAATTCCGTGATTCTATCACTGACGAAACATGTGATGAGCCGATTATTATTGTCTACGCCGCTTACTCGTTTTCAAATTTCTATACACGTCTCACTCCATCGTTAGTAGATAACGGGCGCTGCGCCGCCACGCCGCCGCCCCGCGCCGCCAGCCGTTGCGGGGATATTATATTATTACTCACAAAGTATTTTTTTGTTTAAATAAAAAGGTACATATTTACTCGAAATTGAAGCCAGTTGTCAGTAAAACGACAATCCTTAATACAGATGAAGGCCTTGTGGGCGGATTGAAAAAATTGAACTGCATTATGCTCACTATATATACGCGTACGTAAAACTATAAAGTAAAATGTGGGCGTATACTATGCCTCTGCCTACACCTTCAGGGATAAAGGCGTGACTATATGAATCTATGTATGCACATATTTACAATCGCAATACTAAATAGAAAATCAAAGTAGGCACATTATTAAAATGCTGTAGGTGGGCAGCCCTATCGCATGCTTACGTACCGCGCGGCTGTAGGCATTTATTTCTAAAACCCGGCCGAGTCAAACTACTCAGTATATTTATTTATTTATTTATTTATTTATTTATTTATTTATTTATTTATTATTAATTTAATATACAAAATAAGCTTACAGCTAACGCCAACACGCTCATAATGCTATAACTACTTTTTTTTTTTCCAAAAAGAAAGTCTACTTCTCTATTCTTATCTCTAAACATAAGTACATCAATTTTGTTTATTATGCAACGAAATAAAAATATAATATAAAATTAAACAACAAAAACAAACAACAATATAACATCCCAATCACCGCTAACTATATATCTTATTTAAAAATTCTCTAGCTTTCTTAATAAACTGGGTCACGGTATCAGAAAATATGTCCGCATCCCGATTTGATTGGAGTAAGTCATTCAATAACCTAACAGCCCTGGAAGTAGGAGAAGTTGCAGCTTGAGGTATGTTCCACCATGGAGGAGTTTGTAGTAACCTATGTTGACGACGTCCAATGCCGCGCATATAATTATTAGGAACATAGAAATTAATGCACTCCACAGTTGATGGACTATCCACTTTGTTGGCCAAAACTAGATAGTAGTGGATTATAAGCGTCAGATTACGTCTCATTTCCAAAGTTTCTAACCCGACCATACCCAAAACAAAGAGTGAAGGATAGAGATATGGATAATATCCATATGTACGCTTGTAGAGATATCGGGCGAATCTGCGCTGTATTCTCTCGATCAAAAGTTTATACACATTCTCTTGAGGACTCCATGCAACAGCATTATATTCGAGTTTACTACGTACATACGCATTATATAAGAGCTGTACTATATGAACGTTGTCAAACTGAGATGCTGTTCTAATTATGAAACCAAGAGATCTATTTGCGGCCTTGCATGTATCTATAATATGGTCTCGAAAACAAAGCTTGGAATCTAGGATGAGGCCAAGATCTCGTATTGTAGCGACACGCTCGAGTGGTTTGCCAGCCAGTGTGTATTCTGTTGTCACTGGACGCAGTGATCGAGTGAAGGTGATTGTTTTGCATTTCGATATGTTCAATGATAGTTTGTTTACTTTACTCCATTCCTCTACGGCATCAATATCGTATTGCAGTGCTACGCAGTCGTTACTATTTCTAACTGACATGAATAATTTAAGATCGTCAGCAAACATTAGGCACTTTGCCGTTGAAAGGACAGATGGGAGATCATTTATCATAATTAGAAATAAAGTGGGTCCAAGTGTACTCCCCTGACTTACACCAGATCGCGTGTAGTATTCTTGGGACTTATCATTACCTAATTTAACATACTGTTTACGATCTATGAGGTAGTCCGCCAGAAGTCCTAGAAGCTGGAAATTGAATCCTAAAGACGAAAGCTTTTTCAGAAGAACATCGTTATCTATCCGATCGAATGCCTTTTCAAAGTCGAAATATGCTGCGTCAACCCGACAACCTGATGTCACACTGCTCTTTAGATAATCAACAAACGTTATGTGATTGGTTAACGTGGAGCGTGCTGGGCGGAAACCATGTTGAAAGTCGGTCAGGGAACTATTGACCTGTAAAGAAATATGCCTATTTAAGATTGCCTCAAATAGTTTTCCGAAAACGGATAATACTGCAATAGGTCTGAAGTTGGTTATATCTGTAGATGTCCCACTTTTTGGTACTGGCGTAACTCGCGAGATCTTCCACCTGTTGGGGTAGGAACACTGCTGCAGGGAAAGATTGTATAAGAACAGGAGAGGTTCTTCAAGAAAAGATATACAATCTCGAACTAAGTAAGCTGGTATATTATCTGGCCCGTATGCTGCTCGTAATTTAAGACGACGTACTGCCTTTCTTAGGTCTGTTCTGTCTATAAATGGAACACTAATTAAAGGGTATCCAGATTCAGCTGCGCTGCTCATGGCCACTTGGGGGTCTAACAGTGGAATGTTACTATGAAAAACAGAACTAAAATAACGAGCAAAAGAGTCTGCAGCTTCTTGTCCTTGTACAGTTTCACTTCCATAGGTGAAATGTTTAGCTAACGTTCTAGTTTTCCTCCGATCTCTAACATATCTCCAAAACGTTGAAGGGTCATGCTTTATATTGTTTCCTGTTTTATATAGATAGTTCCGATAAGCACTGTCAATAAGTATCTTAACCTTGGCTCTGTAATATTTGAAAAGTTCTCGATTAAATTCAAGACCCTTCTTTTTAAACATTTTCAAATTATAGTGCTTCAATTTAATGTTGTATATTATTTCACCCGTATACCAAGTTGGATAAACATATTTGTTGTTGGATGAGACTCTCCTAAAAGGAACGTGGTTATTAATTACTATATTAAGTTTTTTGTAAAAAGTATCTGTAGCTAAATTAATGTCTTGTTGAAGAAGAAGGTCTGTCCAGTCTATAGAAGCAATCTCAGAATAGAGACCGTGGAAATCTGCCTTACGAAAGTTCCATTCCGGGTCACTCCAATCAATACTACCACTGTGTGCCAGGACTGGTAAATTACTGAATGAATTACACTTACATTTAAAACAGATCTCTAAAGCAGGGTGGTTGGCAGCTGTGTCTAATGGTACGAGAGGTTCAGTATCCACTATGTCGAAATTGCCAGGTTCTTCATTTGTTAGAATTAAATCTAGATTATACCTGTTTGTGACATCATTATATATACTATTGCATGGTTGTAGCTTACAAAAGTTTAGAAACATATCGAATTGAATTTTGGTAGTATTAGTACAGGAGTTAAGATTAAAATCTCCTATGACAATAGTGTTGCAATCAGTGTATACACTGACTACATTTTCTATACAATTAAGTACATCAACATACTGGTTGGCACTATAACTTGGTGGCAAATAAACAATACATATTAGAAGCTTTAAATTTTTCCCTGATACCAAAGCAATTAACAGTTCTTTTTCATTAGTTAGGCCATCTATGTCTGTTATTAATTTCACTGTAAAAGAGTCTTTTACTGCCAAAAGCACGCCGCCGTGACCACTATCTCCAACTCTATCATGCCGTAACACTGTATAGTATGATGGAAAGAGTTCAGTGCTTCTGTCGTTATCGCTCACAATAACCTAATTTGTCGATCTCCTAAGGTTCGCTGACATTATTATAAAACTGAAGAGTTTGTTTGTGCTAGGATCTCAGAAACTACTGGTTGCATTTCAAAAATTATTTTATATTAATTTAATAGTCCATTTATTGAGTATGGCTAATGGCGATACTTATAACATTACGCTAAGACGAATAGAGAGCAGGCATAAATAATGTTTCGAGAACGGGATTTTTATTTTTTGAGAGCTTCCATTGCGTACGCTGCGTAAATAAAAAAAGAAACGAGAATCACACTTTTCAATGCTTTGGTTCGCAGTCATCTGGAATACGGCTCTGTGATTTGGGATCCCTTCTATGCCGTCCACGCACAGCGAATAGAATCTATACAGCGCGCATTCACACGAGCACGACATTTGGCATTCATTTCGCAGGGTATCTCAATTCTCACACAGAGCTGGCTACGATCTGCGAGTTCTGCGACTGAAGCATTTTAAATTGACTTCGCTAATAGATCGCCGTAAGCTACATGACTTGACCTTTTTATTCAAATCGTAAACAATGATGCCGACCTAAGTGACCTATCGAGCCGCCTTCTGCTCACTGTTCCTCGAAAACCGCCGCGTCACCCATTGACTAGAACCTTTTACCGGTCTTCTCTCGTTTTCCATAACTTCATTTGCACTACTATTATTCATCCCCGATCATAATATTTACTTGCACTATTATCATTTATACTAATAACGTTTGCCTTAACAACTCAACAGTCATAACTTTTATTTGCCATAAAATGACTTTCTATAACAACATTTCTCATAATAATTAGTTTCCATAAGTAACACATCTCATAATCGACTCTTGACATAATCAAAATTTGATATACCTAATTATGAAAATAATGCATAATATTGTAAGGTCGAAATTAATTATCGTTAACACCCCGACTCAGTGCAATCCGACTCGGATAGGTTAGGTTAGAAGACTAAGGCGAGAGCGAAGCGAAGCGGAGCTCCCGCCTTAGTCTTCGTGGTTTTTTTTTAAACCACCCAGAAGTAGCAGCCCGCAGAGCGGGGCTCCGTCGAGCTTAGTTAGCTAGAGACGCCATATGAGGTTTAGTTTTAGGTTTAATTGTTAATAAAAAATCTGTGTCGTATAAATTATCTTTATTTATATTATGGTGAATAAAAGTTATGGAAAATGGCATTATTGAAAACGTAAATTATGGCAAATACATTTATGGATTTAAATTATTATGACACTTGATCGATTATGAACAATGGAATTATTGAAAGTAATTTTATGTCATTTCACGATTATGGCAACTGAAGCGTTATATCTAATGAAATTATGGCAAATACCAGTATGGCATATGAAATTATGGCAAACATTAGTAAACCCCTTTTACCAACCACTAGCAAGAACCAATATAGGACTAAATTCACCCCTGACACGTGCGTGTCGTGAGTACAATGAGCTAAACAGTAAACTCGACCAGCTGGATATTTTCCACGACTCGTATGTAAATTTCAGGAGGAAAGTGTCGAAGTCTCTTTTGTAAAATAATATAATTATGCAGACTTAATGTAATATATGCAAACTTATTTTGTCTCTTTGTATCCACTTATTAATTTAATATTTAATATCGTTTTGCAAACTAGCACTTAAGCGTAGGCTATTTTATGGTGTGAACTGTACATGCCTTATCAGAACTATACCTTGCATGTCATAACTATTATTATGAATGTGTATACTGTTGGTCTGTCAATATATAAATAAATAAAATAAAAAAATGGTTAAAGTTGCGTGAAAATTGTGTGTTACCATATTTTTTTACTTAATAAGTTTTAAAATATGAGCGACGCGACAAGATTAAACGTTGGTCTGCAGTAGCAGCTTTTCTGCGGTTACTTAGAAGTTTGATTTTTTACAGCATCAAGGGACCATGGATGGACCTTGATTATAGGGTATTTATTTCAACTTGATATCTTCACGCGTTCACGAGAAAAAGGGGCTTGACAGACAGACGGACTGACAACAAAGCAATCCTATATGGGTTCCGTTTTTTTCATTTAGGTACGGAACCTTAAAAACAACTGTATTTTATGATAGTCTTTCATAACTAACAATTTCTTTTAAACAACAATCTTAAATTAAAGAAAGACTTAGTAAAATATTTATAATTTTATTTAAATGCTTACGCACTTGGTACCTATCTATTTAAAGAAATAACAGGAAAGCCGTGAGATCATTCTCACCAGACTGCCCCTCTCTAACACGTTTATTGTGAAAGTGAAAGTTCAAGCCGATTGACGTTGTCATTTTTGTTTTATTTCAAACTTTTCAATCCACGTGACCTAGTCAGAGTCACAGACTACAGACAAGTTCTCGTCATGCACTCTATTTTATAGAGAGGAGCTAAAATGCAGTCGAATTGAGAACCTCCTCTTTTATATAGTTCTTGTTCCGAAGTTCAAAATATTTTAAAGCGTTCACCTTAACTTGATAGACAAGACGTGTCATAGAGAAAAAAATCTTAATGCAGAATGACTTACTTCTGAATGTAAAGGAATGTTTCCTTCCAGCAAAACTTGCTATCATCAATATTAAGGGGACATTTTCTCCTACCACTTTCTTTTTGTTCCACTCCGTATACTTAACTCTTATAAAAATATTATGCGAACGTGTGCATATACGGGTCAAACTCGTTTGACTCCAATCAACACTCTAAATTCGCGAGCACTTTGAGAGAACATTTATTTATAGAAACACTGCGTTCTTAGGTCAGCTAAAAAATCTGCTCGCTTAAGGCTGTCGACCTTAACATTCAACTAAATTAAATTCGATGTGTGTTATCTAAAATCGGTATAATATTTTGTATTTGACTAAGTATTTGGTGTGGGACTGTGACTGGGTGTGGTCCGGTAACCTAACCTATCCAAGTCGGATTGCGCGGAGTTAATCCTGTAGTGCACATATTTTGGGAAAGGGACATTTCGCGAAAAGGACGTTTTGAGAAAAAGACATTTCGAGAAAAGGACATTATGCAATGAGACGAATTAAAATACCTACAATGATTCCATTTATCCATATAGATCCCTAATTATGAACTGGACCAATTGCGAATTGGACCAATTGCGAACTGGACCAATTGCGAACGGACCAATTGCGAACTGGACCAACTGCGAGCTGGACCAATTGCGAACTGGACCTATTGAGAATTGGACAGTTGGACATTTTGCGAATTGGACATAATGCGATTGAAGGCTATAAAAAAACCAGTGGTAGCACTCTGGAAGTGGTGACCGAAGTGAAAACTTGAGTTATGTCTTATGTTAGTCTTGTCTTATGTCGGACTCTTACCACAGTTATGTATATAGGTACCGTGCTCTTACTAAAATGTTAAAACTACGGTTGGGAGCCCCGGATAAACCCTCGGAATTTCCCAGATGTCAAATTAATATGAAGAAGAAAATGTCCATTTTCTTCTTCATATTAATTTGACATTTCATTATGTGGTCAAACAAAAGATCACGATTATAAGGTGACAGGCAAAGTCGTGTGGGGCACAGTTTTACACTAGCTGTGCCCCACACAGACTTTGTCACATCATCACATTGAACCCATACGTATTTACGATACTGTTTGGAAATGTGCCTGATTTTGAATGTTACTTTAGAATAATAATTAGGAGCTCATAATGGCGAAAAATGTTTATTGTGTACTTAATCCGTTATCATGACCCAAATCATGCTAATAAAGCACCAACTATATTGTATTAGCTTAATTTGGGTCAGATGGCATTGTTTGAGAATAGTCCAATTATACTATTGTTATACATATAATTTATTAACGATATTTGTTTGTGCAGCGTTCATCACCCGAAGACGCGATGAGCCGCCCTACCGCATCCATCAGGAACGCACTTCTGACTATACAGGTGAGTTTATATAGGTACAACCTACTTTAACTGTAATTAGGAGCAGTTTTTAAACGTTCACTAAGTACCTATTTACATTCATATTCAAAAAATATCTGTATTAGTTAGGAACTTACTTTGCTATGACTTTCCATCAGGCCTATAAAAATCCGCCCGCAACATTAGTTTAGGTATTTATCATCTCAACTTATTTAACCAGGAATTTGATTCCTCATTGACCCATTGTTCTTGTGTTGATTTTAGTGTCCCCCGCGCGTGGGGCAGCAAGGCAACCAACGCCGATGATTTTCCCTGGGGCACACCCTAACATACATACAAGCAGCGCCACTGTTCCGCCAGGTTAAATACATCCTTACGTAAATAATTGAGGCATTCCTACTTACACATTATAGAACGTTGTTGTTGAAGCGAGGCTAGCCAAAGTCTGTCGGAATCTCTGAGATACTCTTTCGAACATACCCGGAGCTGGACGGGGTATGCTCGAATGTGAAATGAAATATCTCACTTCACACTTGAAGAAAGCTCGCATGCAACATTAAATAACTTATTCCTGTGATACCCTGAGTCGAGAATATTGTTCTCTTCATTGACCCCGGTTTTGTCATGATTCCAGTGTACCCCGAGCGCGCGGGTGGTGCCGCAGCCGTACCACCCACATCGACGATGCCCCACCCGTTCCCGCACCACCCCGGGGCACATCGTGCCGTCAATTTGTCCGCAACTGTTCCACCAGGTAACGTACGTACGTACGGGGCAGAGATGAACGAAAAGAGACGAGACGGGAGCGAACGGGAGAATATTCACGAAGATTTCAAAACGTTAACACGTAGTTGTTTTCATTTCAGAGTACCCGCCGTCTTACGACAAGCAACGTTCGACTAGTGCACGGCTCGGAGCGAGGCTCGCGTCTGCCTCCGTCCTAAATACATCTCTCCCGCGTTCCTCTACGAGTGGCGAAGAACTTAACATCTACCTTATGGAAATAAATACATTTTTATAGATCTATGTGAAAGAATCAGATCACAATTGTTGAAAATAAGAGAAGATTCTCGTAGCGCCTATTCGTGCTTCAGCAGTACGCAACACAACCGCCCGCGCTGAGCGAGCGCCGGCAGCGCCCCGACTTCAATCAAGAGACAAGCCTCCTTGATACCTCATTGCCTCGATGGCTTACAAACAAATGTGATTCTTTATCATTGAGTTATATATAATGTTCTTTATATAAAAATTATATTTCTAATATCAATAAAATGATAATTATTTTACCAATAATTTGTAATTATTCTCCCTGTACTACTTGTCTACTTATTCCATGCTAGACTAGACGCGCGACTTGTCTTTGCTATAAGCGCGTCAAGTATTTGTATTTAAATTATTTAATAAAATAAAGATTTGCTCAGCTATTTACAGCCTTATTATAAAACCTACGCATTGTAATAAATAAACAAATAAATATTTGTGGACATTCACACACAACAACGCCAATATAATATCTAGCCCAAATTAAGCTAATATAAGCTTGTTAAATGTTGTAAATAATTGTTTGTCTCAAGAGTCTGGGTGTTTCTATGTATAATACTATAATATCATACATATTATACATAGAAACACCCAGACTCTTTTAGCATTTAAAACTATAAGTATAATGTATATTTATAAGTATTAATATCCGTGGTCTGATATCCATAACACAAGCAGGTTATTCCTAGCTTACTTTGGGATCAGATACCGTTGTGTGAAATAAATGTACGTTAATATTTATTTTATTTTTATTTGTTCAACAGTCACAAAATTACTAATTATGTCGACTACCTAGACATAATAGTCCTGGGGTATCCTTCCGAGGGCATATCCGGGGCTCCCAACCGTAGCACAGATTACTAAATAGTTACTACGTAAACCGTAGGCTGTTAGGTAGGTAGGTCGGTATGGGATTTATTTATAGGATTTACCTCACTTTAAAAAACCTAGACATAATAGCTAGGCAAGGGTTAGGTTCAGAAGGATTAGGTATGTCTAAAAATTGAACTAATATTTTGCATAAATAGCTCGCTCTTGCGCCGCCCGAGTCGAATGGAAGAAGCTGGTATTCAGGTGCCTCCGCCCAGAGGTGACAGCAGTAGGTGACTTTTATAGAGTAGCAGTGTTTGCGCCGCGCACTGTTTAGTCCTTGCGAGCAACGTTCAACAACAACCATATTACATTGTAAATATATTGTTGATCGAATTGCGAGCAGAGCGCCAAGACACTGTTTTTTTTTTAACGTGAGGGAAAATCCTTCATGATGCTATGCCAGACTCCTACCGACTAAAAAACCTCATGTAACGCCTTTCACGTAATAGCCTACGGTTGGGAGCCCCGGGTAAGCCCTCGAAAGGATGTCCCAGGACTTCTAACAGAGCGCCATGGTATCTAGTTGTTGCAAAACGCCTACACAAATTACCATAGCAAGTTGTGTTTAGTAATTAGGATGCTCCATAAATACGGGTTTTTAGTTCTAAGTAAAAGGCTCACTTCGAAACCATACACACTGTAACGAAGTCATACACAAAAGTACTTACTGACTTCCCTAAATCATCGCAGTTTAATTCAGACTAATCTGAACACATAGTATATTTTAACTGGATAATACTGCCCTGGAAATCTGTTTCCGTTACCGCATCCCATAAGAGCTTATTCCCGGGATAAATGGTCGAAAATACCGGCCAAATGCGAGTCGAATTTACGCACGGAGGATTCCGTAGCAATAAACGACCAAAATTCAAAAATACGATTGGGTTAAGGAAGCTCTCCTGATATTTCTCCTGTAGTTTGATTTCAACTGTCTAGGTCGGTTTATGAGATAGGTACATACAGCCTGATGACAGCGAGACTGATACCGGAGTTTCAGTATAGGGATGTGGTTTACCCTTTGGGTACGGAACCCTAAAAAGAATGCAATTTATATCTAGTCATAGACAGTTAGACACAGATATATAACGTACAAATTATTATGCACACCACATCAAGTTCTGTGTAGGTTATTAAGGATAATCTAATCTAGAAAATACATGTCACAAAACGTCAATGATTATAAATTATTTTTATTTGATGACAAACTTTGAGTGAGAGTGGTGATAGCATGAATTGTTTTGTTGTGAAGAAATTTTAACTTTTTTTGTGTGTTTCATTGCCATGGCGTTTACGGAGGTACGTACGAGTCTATTTAGTTATAGGGTTCCGTATCCAAAGAGTAAAAATTTTACACTATTACCACAGTAAAGATCATAACTGACATACATACATCATCACTTTATATTATTGTTGTGAGTTCAGAATTGTGGCGTTCTGAGTTTTGTATGGCTGGCCAGCTGGCCCCACCCAGCAAAATCAAAATCAAAAAATCAAAAATATATTTATTTCACATAGGCATTATACAGATGCGCTTGCAAAACGTCCAGAATACAAAACAAAAACTTTACCGCCAGTTCACAACGCGACCCACCTGAGAAGAACTGGCAAGAAACTCAGCGGGTTGTTCTTTTTTTGCTCTATTTACAATTTTAAAGAATCTAAAAACTAGGCATTTTAACAATTTTTTTGAGAATCCAGCAGAGCAGGTCATTTCCAGGCTTCCTTATCCAACAAATAATCATTGATTGTATAGTAGCCCCTGCAGTTTAATTTACTTTTAACAGATCTTTTAAACTTATTAAGGGACATACTTTTAATTTCGTCTGGAAGCCTGTTGTAAAAGCGTATACAGTTACCCATGAAAGAATTGCTGGTTTTGTGCAATCTGCTATGAAAAACAGCAAGGTTATTTTTATTTCTAGTGTTGACATTGTGTCTATCACTTAACTTAGCGAAACTATGTAGATTTCTTTGTACATACATAAGGTTTTCAAAAATATATTGTGATGCTACAGTAAGAATATTAACCTCTTTGAATTTTTCGCGCAGAGAGACCCTTGGACCTAGTCTATACATAGCTCTTATGGCCCGCTTTTGTAAAATAAAAATTTTATTTATATCTGCAGCATTGCCCCACAGTAGAATACCATAAGACATTATACTGTGAAAGTAACTGAAATAAACTATTCTAGCCGTATCTACATCAGTCAAGTGCCTTATTTTTTGTACAGCAAATGCTGCTGAACTTAATCTACTAGCTAGTTTTACAATATGTGGACCCCATTGTAAACCAGCATCAACCGTTAACCCTAGGAATGTGGTTTGTTCCACAAGTTCCAACTCTCGACCATTAAGTTGAACATTGGTTTCTGACTGTGCTACATTAGGCAAGGTAAATTTAATACATTTAGTTTTATTATCATTTAGTTTAAGATTGTTAGTGTTAAACCAATGAACCACTTTCAAGATTGCGTTGTTGACATCGTCATAGTTATCTATTTGTCTTTTTACTTTGAAAATCAAAGAAGTATCATCTGCAAACAAAACAATCCTGTTGTTGTCCCCCACGTAAAAGGGTAAGTCATTAAAATATATAAGGAATAAAAATGGTCCGAGTATTGAACCCTGCGGGACGCCCATAGTAACTACAGATCCCTCTGAGCGTGCACCATTAACATCGACCCGCTGAATTCTATTGTTCAAATATGAAGTCAGAAGGTCGAGAGCCTTGTTTCTTATGCCATAATGGTGTAATTTCCTGATTAATGTTTTATGTTGGACGCAATCAAATGCCTTAGACAGATCACAAAACACACCAATTGCATCTTGTTTATCCTCCCAGGCGTCATAAATACATTTCAATAACTCTACACCAGCATCGGTAGTCGAACGTCCTTTAGTGAAGCCAAATTGTTTCTCATGAAATAATTTGTGACTGTTAAAAAAGATCAGCATCTGCTCTAGTATCAATTTTTCAAATATCTTGCTCAAGGTCGGCAACACCGAGATAGGTCTGAAATTACCCGGATCTGAAGCGGTGCCAGCCTTGAATAGTGGTATAACTTTACTGTGTTTCATCAAATCAGGAAATACACCACTAGAGACGCAATCGTTAAACACAGTTGCCAAGTGGGGGGCAATGACATCTATAATACTTGATATGGATTTTACTGATAACCCCCAAAGGTCAGCGGTTTTTTTAACATTAATAGATCTAAAAGCTTTTATGATGTCGTTGCAGTTGACAACGGTGAATTCGAACGCGCCTTCACAGGCAGCTACAGATTCTGCTAATAATAGCTCGGCGGAGGTGGAAGACGACTGGAGAGTGTCAGTTATCTCTATTGGAACATTACTGAAAAATTTTTCAAACTCGGTCGCCACTTCCAAATCCCCCGATACGTGGCGATTGTTTATATTTAAATGAAACTTTCTTTCATTCGTTGTACACCTACCACATTCCGCATTGATAATGTTCCAAGTAGTTTTAATTACATTCGCAGAATCATAAATTATATTTCTAATGAAATTAGACTTGGCTAAGGTACAGGCTTGCTTAAATATCTTTGAGTATTTCTTAACATATTGCTGAAACTCTGGGTTGAAATTATATGATTTTTCAGAATACAGTTCATATAGTTTATGGCGACTTTTATAAATTCCGGGTGTGGCCCAGTCACTGAAAGCAGAACTGCCTCCGATTGATAATGTTTTCGGGGTAAAGATTTTCCCAAACACAGTATGTATCAAATTAAATAAATCAGAGTAGGATTCTTCTACGCTAACGTAATCAGGCAATTCTGTTATTTTCTTGACTAAGTTTCTTCTAAAGGTTTCCAAGCGATGTGTGTTAACTGGGACAAAACTAATAATCTTCTTAGTTTCCCTACTATTTCTCAGATAAGAAACAGACTGGCCACGATGATCTGATTTTACAGGGTCCACTATACATTTTTTAATGGGATTTATATTAGTAAAAATATTATCAATACAAGTAGCACTAGTTGCAGTTATACGAGTAGGTTCCAAAAATATATTATACAAACCAAATGACTTGAACAAATTTAACATTTTCTCTCTCTGTAAAGGTTCCCGTGCAGTTTCTAAAATGTCTACATTAAAGTCCCCACAAAATAGGACGGTTTTTTTTGTACTTTGGCATTTAAACAATGCTTCTTCAAGTTTCTCTTCGAACTGTGCATATGGAGCATCCGGGGGACTGTATACGCTTAGTACAATGAACCGCTCAAACTCTATACTGGCTATCTCAATAACTCGTTCAACAGAGAGGTCTACTATGTCTTTACGTTCTTTACACTTTATTGACTTATTAATAATAATTAAAGAGCCTCCCCGTTTAGCCAGTGACCACAGTCTATCAGCTAACAGCTGATAGACTGTGGTCACTGTAGTAACCTAATCAGAACGTTTGTTGACCAGAGGCGCTACATTGGTGCTGCCTATCCTGCAAGAATCTACTAAGACCGCTTTTGAAGAACCCCATAGTCCCCATACTGTAGGCGTTTGGGAAAACCGACAATCTAAGCGTGCTCGGATGAAAGCCCCTACTGTGCCCTAACGGACCTCACCGTACTCGAAACGCTCCGTACAGTGTTTTTTTTACGTGAGGAAAATCCTACATGGATACAATATCGGACTCCTACCGACTAAAAATCATACGTATCCCACTAACCTCTAACAGCCTACGGTTGGGAGCCTCGGGTAAGTCCTCGGAAGGATACCCCAGGACTTCCAACCGTACGTAAAGTGTGAGGATAAACACTATGTCTGCGGCGAGCGGTGCGATGATAACTTACGGTAGCCTTTGTCCACCTAGGTGTTCCAGTTAACTTCGATCTCTACAGTAGGCAACTTTCGCTGCGGCTGGTCCTTGGATGGGTGACCTCTTGTGACATTTTATTTGCGTTTCTGTGCTCCAAAAGGTACGTTAAGCTGTTGGTTCTCGTATCGTAGCCAAGTTGAAGGCTTTATAATGAAATTTCCTGCTTTTCAAATTCAACACGGCAATGTCAACAATTATTGTTATATCTTCATTGCAAAGATCCTTTAAGCCGTTTGGGATTTATAGTGCAGACTCACGAACGCGTACACGCACCACATAAGTTTATAGCATTACTTACACAGAAATGCAATGACACGTCTCGGGGTAGGCGTACGTCTCTGAACGAAACAATCCACGCAGGGTTTTGATAAAGGCGTAGCTGGTAATAACCAGCTGGACGTGCTGTAAGCTTGCAGCTATTAGCTATTGGGAAGGTTCCTTTATTCGGTTTAAGTCAGATTCTGTTTAAGACAGATTCTGCGTCCGACTGATTCTGTTGACGACAGATTATTTATAATGGTTACTATAAGAACATTGCCTTCATCTGTACAAATTGTTTCTTTGCCAAAAAAGCGATTCTATTAGTGTGCAAAGGAAATTTGCTGACTCTACCCTTTATAAATTTTGTGCCTATATCACCAAAGTTTAATATTTCTACTATGGTTTTCCTTTCGAGGGTGTAGTGGCAGAAGGAAGGTTGTGTGTGTTGTTCTACCGTGTGGTTCTAGTCGGTAGGAGCCCGGCATAGCATCCATGAGGGATTGCTACCAATTGATTTTTGATTTTTAAACTCCTTAGCTCCTTAGAATTATTCATCGATTCATTTACTTCCGTTTCCCCCAGTAGACGGTTGCTGAAGAACCTATTTTGCAAACCACGCAGACTCAGTTCCCAAACTTTAAATCGAGCACGGAATTTCCAAAAGAATTAATATTCTCCGAAATCGAAAGCAGACTGTTTTGATCTAACGTGTGTTTACGTGCGAATGTGTATTTATAGAAACGCTAGCTAGATGGTTCCCGCGTCTGCACCCGCGTATAATTCTGTTCCCGATTCCATTTCATTTCGAAACATACTCCAGGAATGAAAATAAGCCTTTGTATTAATCCAGACTATAAAATATCTCTGTATTAATTTCAGCTAGATCCGTTCAGCCGTTAAAGCGTGGTACTTGAATAACAAACATCGAAACATCTTCAGAATTCACATTTATGATATTAGGACGGTAAAAATAGATGTCAGTTATGTTTTTAAAAGTCATCACTCTGCACACATGGTTGCAGTTGAACATCATACAAATACAATGTAAATCTAGTCTATAGAGTCTATACTGTGTGTATCTACGAGTTGATCAGACATTGCGGGCGTTATTTGGCGCTGGAGTTTCGCGAAGTGCGGTGTTTCCTTGGTTTGAATATTTACCAAATAGTGTGAGTGAATTAGGACTGAATCGTAGCGGAGATGAACCCGGTACGTACGATTTGTTTAGTGTTTATGCTTCTAAATAACATGAATTTTTTCTGCTCAAATCTTGTAGATTTGGTAAACATTACTCAGCATCTATTTTCGAGATGTTAGCGTCTATACCGCAAAGTAATATTCTAAACAACCTAGATTAGGCATTATGATCGTAAAGTCAAGAGGTGAACAAACTTTCAAAAATATATAAGTAAATAAGATGCGATAAAGATCCGAAAGTCATAAAAATATTATATCACAAATTGTAGAAGTTTTTAAAGATGAAGATGTGAAGAAGCTCAGACTAAAAGATGTTATTCTTTTAGTCTGAGTGAAAAAGATATTCAAAGCAGTAAGCAGTTCTTACTAAAACAAGAGTACAACGACTTACATACCTTCACAGACAGACAATCAAACAATCAAATCAGCCTATAGCAGTCCACTGCTGGACGTAGACCTCTCCCTCACTAACTCACAACACACGGTCTGCTCTTTCCACATCCAGTCACTCCCTGCGACTTCGTATGTCCATCAGGCAGGGTTCATCACTTCATCCTACCCCACGTTTACGAAGTCGCGGTCTCCAGTTCTCCACTCCATCGGTCATCTTCTACAGATGTGGCTAGCCCATTGCCATTTGAAACCGCATACAAACATTCTACACTACTCTTGCCGTGCTGAAATGAACAGGCGCAAGTGTGTGACTCCCCATTGTTTAATTTTTCAAGCCGCCTATTACCTTCAACTTGGTTTAACAACTGCCATGCTACTGACAACCGGGACCAACAGCCTAACGCGTCTTCTAAAACCCTTACAATAGAAATGCGAAAAAATGGTCACCCATCCGAGGACCAGTCATAAGTTAATGCAGTGATCGTTTACAGAATCAGTAGGGCTACAAGCGCTTCTAAATCAAAGTTATGATACATACATACATATAATCACACCTTTATCCCCGAGGGGTTGGCAGAGGCATAGTTTACGCCCGCATTTCACCTTATAGTTTTATGTCCCACGCAATAGGTGGGGAGCGCATTGCCGGATTGAAATGGACAGGCGCAGGTCGCCGCAACCCGCAGTTGAAATTTTTCAAGCCGACCATAAGGCCTTCGACTTGGCTCAACGATTGTCATTTTACTGACAACCGGGTTTCATTTCGAGTTTTCCTTCACTGTTTTCCTCACACGGGGCTAAAGTTATGATGATATTTTCAATTCCCTGCAACGCCTATTAAACCACTCATTTCATCTAACATTTCTATATTTCAGAACGATTTTGAAGACTACAGAGAGAGGTTGAAGACGCTCGACAACTTTTCTCTCCCACCCTGGACCTCCAAGATACCAGACCGGTTCACCATCGCGACCCAACTGGGGCGGCAACTGGACGATGACATGAAAAACTTCAATGAGCACCACCTGCCTACCCCGAGTGTCCGTAATTCCTTTGATCCACCGATCGCTATGCTGGTTTGTTCCGTGCTGGTGGTAGTGGCGTGGTTCATCGTGTTCGTTCTACTGGTGTACAGGTGGTGGCACCGCAGGTCACAGGGTTGGGTGATTCTTGGTAAGTATTGTTCAGCTTTAAGTTTGTAGTGCGTAGGAACGTTCGGCTGACGAGTTGGTCCCGCCACTGTAACTCCCCAAAGGTATGGATGGTCCCTAAGATAATATTATTGTTGGGACATGTCTGAGTAAGGTTCTTAGCCGACTAACCAAGGTTACGTGGTCAATCGGACCGTTGTAGTAGGACCTAGATCAATCGGAACTGGGCGTATAAGTATTGCTAAAATATGCTGATAGAAATGCAGGAGTGTGAATGGTTTCGCCTTATGGCATAACGGTACGTGACATTCTGGGACATCCTTCCGAGGGCTTACCCGGGGCTCCCAACCGTGGGCTGTTGGGCGTTACGTGAGGTTTTTTAGTCGGCAGGAGTCCGGCATAGCATCCATGATGAATTTTACTCACGTTAAAAAAAAACGGTTATTTATCTAAGGAACATCTACAGCTTTTTTTAACGTGAGGAAAATCCTGCAGGGATGCTATGCTGGACTCCTACCGAATAATAACCACACGTATCTTACATAACAGCCTACGGTTGGGAGCCCCGGGTAAGCCCTCGGAAGGATACCCCAGGAAGGAACATCTACAGCTGTACTCTCACTCACTTCCGATTGACCTAGGTCTTAGGTCGGACCTAGGTCACACCTAAGTTCTACCACCACGGTCCTTTTGACATAGAAATAAATCAGTATGGGTCATTCTTAAATCCCAGTAGAGGAAGGCATAAACATATCACGTGACCACATTTCACCTTAGTTTTTCCCACGTAATAGGTGGTGAGCCGTATTGTCATGTTGAAATGGACAGGCACAAGTTGTGACTGCTGTTCCATTTTTTGGTTTAACGACGGCCATACTGGCAACCGGGACCAACGGCATAACGTGCCTTCCGAAGCAAGATAACTTTAGCAAGTAGAAATTTCAGAAAGTGGTCACCCATAGGAGCACCGGTCACAGTGAAGGTTGCTTACTGCAGTGATCGTTTACAGAATACTGAGTCTGCGGGTCCCCGAGACAACTTATAAGTCTTGCAGAAACTACCAGCAGTATTTTTCTATGACTAGGTACTCCTATTGCTGTTACTTTTGTACACCAGGATCTCAGCAATGATCAAGACAAGAAACGTTGCACCAAATGCAAACTTGACAAAGCTTCAGGAATGGTCAAACGTCTTGGAACAGAATCGAAAGAATATGTACTTCTCTCGTTTGTTAAACGGAAGACCAAGACCAGTACGCATAAAGCAAATATATCTTAGAGAGGAAAACTGACCACTATTAATTATATCAACTCCAGTTTCCAAATAAGTAAGGCTGGCCCTCGGGCTAGGAAACTCTTGGCCCCAAATTTTGAGTAAATCATACTACTTATTAAACATTTGTTGTCCAGCTGTCCCCACGGTCACCAGGATCAGACGCGCGGCGCCAGCTGAAGGACAGAGCAATAGAGGGTGTGACGGTAAGTGCACTCAGGTTATCCATCTATTCTACACTAATATTATAAAGAGGTAACGTTTGTGAGGTTGTGAGTTTGTGACGTTGTAAGGGGTAATTTCTGGATCTACTGAACCGATTTTCAAAATTATTTTACCAATAGAAAGCTACGTTATTGTGGAGTGTCATAGGTCATAGGCTACAATGAATAGGAGCTGAGCAGCAATGAAAAATGTAACAAAAGCGAAGTTGTGAGGGTCAGCTAGTCTATTATCACAGATTATATAATATATTCTATCTATTATACTTTGATATAATTTGCTCGCCAAAATGACGCCGCCGCCCGGCGCCGATTGATGGATAGCCAAGACGACATCTAACACCTAGTGGCGACCCATATGAAAGTGCACCTTCACGCTCCGCTTGAAAAAACCCCCGGGTTGTAAGAGGAGGAAAGGTGAATCAGATCATTACGAAAGTATTGTGCGCCTAAACATGATGTATATGCTGTAATTTTCTGAGGAATCGGGTATCCAGCAAACTACTGATGCAGCAGCTAGTTCCAGGTCACCATACTGTGGAAATGCGATCAAAGTAACAGTACTTATGCAAAACTTCAGTTCAATCTGACCTGTGAGTTTTAGTAAAATCTTTTCATCACTCAGGAAATCAGCTTAAGATCTTTTTGATTCATAGCTGTCGCTTTCGAACAAAAAAAACTGCATCGAAATTGGTCTATCCTTTCGCCAGTTATGATATGATGCCACAGACAGACAGCGTTGTATTTGCTAGTATTGGCGAATGCATCTTATTTTCGTCATTGACCTCGGTTCTTGTCTGGATTCCAGTGTCCTCCGAGGGTGGACCAGCTGTGCCTACGACGACGGTGCCGCCGTACCCAGGGGCTCACCCGGCCGCCAGTCCGAGCGCAACTGTTCCACCAGGTAATCTTTTACGTGTAGCAATCCTAATGGATGCTATGCCTCCTGCAAAACCACTCGGGGCCCTTCCATCTGGCTATAGTCGGGAGGCCCAGGTAGCCATGGCGCAGTCAGAACACAAGGGATTCCGACACAGATTTTGTACATAATATAGTCACGCATTTATACCCAAAAGGAGTAGGTAGAGTCATATAATCCGCCTTCATTTCAGTGAGTGTATTGCCGTGTTAAGTGGACAGGCGCAGGTGGTGACAAGTGACAACCTGCCCTTGAAATTTTTAATCCGTATAGGCGTCTTGAAAAGTTTCAATGCCATGCCTTCAATTTGGCTTAATGACAGCAACTTAATTTAAAGAAGGAATCTTTCAAAAAAATGAAAAAAAAAATTAAAGTGGATTCCTATACAAGTAACATATTTTTTGGTACAGAACCTTCCGACACCACTTGGCCGGCTTTTTAAGTATTCCTTTGTTTCCATTCCAGAGTACCCGCCTTCGTACGACAGCGACCAGCTCGTGCACGGCCACCGGACGACAGGCGCCACGACCGCGCCGCCCCCTCCCCCTCCCCCCTACTAGTGCGTGCCATAAAGCTGTTCCACTACACGAGAAACTCTACTTCTTTCTTTTGTAACGTGTCTGTCTGTCAACAACCAATGACTTTCATCGGGAGGGGGGGGGGGGGAGGCGCCATACTGCTCATTCCTGAGTAATACAGGGATTTTACTATAAAATGCACAGGTCCAACTCTTCGGAAATGTGGTGGTATACCTACCTACTATTACTTTAATGGTAACCTGTAACTTACCTACTGATTCTTTAGTCTGCGGACGCACCCAACTCTTCAGCAAATTACAGAATATATTCCAAGTTTCGGCTGACCAGAACAGTCTCAGAACCGGAGCTGCAAATTAACCCTGAATATTTTCCGAAATGACACCGTCCACACCGCTGCACCGTATCAAATCTTAGCGGACGGCCACTCACACAGTCCGTAAGACTTCTGACAGTGCAGTGGTCCTCAATTCCTTCATGCTCCGCTTGAAGAACCCAGGATTGTAAGAGGAGTGAAACACGAGACCTAAACTGGAAGGAAGTTTGAAGTTTCTGCAGTTATAAGAAAGTAGGTACTTAGGTACCTATATTATTTATAGGTTACTGTACCAGACTGTTCTGAATAGTGAACATAATTGTGACCCTCTGCAATGTTAGCATAAACTTTGTAATCTTAACTAAGTACCTACACATTTTATTTATTTAATGCTGTCTATTCTACTACCTACTTATTTTTAGGAAATAAATATATTGACTTGCAAATAAATCTTTTAGTTAGGTATCTATGTGTCTCTTTATAGGTATCTACTTTTTAACCGACTTCAAAAAAGGAGGAGGTTCTCAATTCGACTGTAGGTATGTATTTTTTTATGTATGTTCACCGATAATTTCGTCAAATTATAAAGGAATTTTAAAAAAAAAATATTCGAAAGGGCTAACTTCAGGGGTAGTCCCATTTTCACCAGGTCAGAATCTGATGATAGGATCCAGGAGAAATCAAGGAGAGCCATCGAAAATTGTAGGGACAAATAGTGCGTTTGTTAACTTTTTAATTAAGTGCTTAATACCACATATCACAATTTAATGAAGGCTTGGAGTCTATCTAATGATGTAGCCGAAAGACAGTCGAGGGAATTACAGCAGTTACCTTGTGTTTGGGCTTGATTGATTTGTATTGATGAGAACTTTGATGATGAGAATGACAAGAACTAGATAGAAAGATAGATTTTTTAGTCCATCTGTCACTTAAAATATTGAAATAAAATATTTTTAAGATAAATAAAACCGACTTCAAACCAAAGCTAGAAACTGAAAAATAAAATTTAAATCGCACAAAGTAATATGCGTTTGCCATTTATCAGATTTTATGAAAAAAAATATTAAAGTCGTTGACATTAATCGTACCTAACTAAAACCTCTATGTCACTGTATACTGTAGTTTGACTTGGCCGGATTTTAGAAATAAATGCCTACAGCCGCGCGGTACGTAAGCATGCGATAGGGCTGCCCACCTACAGCATTTTAATAATATGTGCCTACTTTGATTTTCTATTTAGTATTGCGATTGTAAATATGTACATACATACATTCATATAGTCACGCCTTTATCCCTGAAGGTGTAGGCAGAGTCCCACATTTTACCTTATAGTTTTACGTACGCGTATAGTGAGCGTAATGCAGTTGAATTTTTTCAATCCGCCCACAAGGCCTTCAATTTGTATTAATACAAATTGAAGGCCTTAATTAACGACAATCCTTAATTAAGGATTGTCCTTAATTAAGGTACATTAAGGCCTTCAATTTGTATTGTACATTTTACCTTATAGTTTTACGTACGCGTATAGATAGTGAGCGTAATGCAGTTGAATTTTTTCAATCCGCCCACAAGGCCTTCAATTTGTATTAATACAAATTGAAGGCCTTAATTAACGACAATCCTTAATTAAGGATTGTCGTTTTACTGACAACCGGCTTTCATTTCGAGTAAATATGTACCTTTTTTATTTAAACAAAAAAATACTTTGTGAGTAATAATATAATATCCCCGCAACGGCTGGCGGCACGGGGCGGCGGCGTGGCGGCGCAGCGCCCGTTATCTACTAACGATTGAGTGAGACGGATATAGAAATTTGAAAACGAGTAAGCGGCGTAGACAATAATAATCAGCTCATCACATGTTTCGTCAGTGATAGAATCACGGAATTCTAGTCTTTATAATCATTGCGTTAAATTTTTGATTTACAAAATTAAAACTATTTTTCGATTTGAAAGTACTAGTCAGTCTCTAGTACACTAGTACTTTTCGTACATTGTCAAGTTGTGTTAAATTTTGGAAGTTCATATTTGTCTCTATGCGTGTAATAAAAATCAAAGGTAACAAAAATGCTGTCAATCAAAGTCATACGGTTTGCTTCTTTGTGGTTGACCGATGTTACAGTACACTTAGCGTGTACTGTAACATCGGTCATCCACAAAAAAATGAATACTCTTGAAACATACCTAAATCATTGCTCTCAATTAAATAACTACGAACTGACAACGGAACTAAATGTACTACGGACACGTACTAGAGTTCTGAACTAGTTTTTTTGGATATTGTACTATATTGGATCGCACCGTTCACTGACTGAGCAAGCACAAGTCTAGTTTTAAACACAAACATACCTACTTCATGTAACTACCTAGTTCACTCGTGTCAATCACTTTGTTTAACTTTAGTCAACTAGTAGTATAGTACCAATTAGTACTTAAGTAAAATCAATTTATAGTCTTACCTTTCGGAGTTTCCAGGTAATCTAAACAACGTTATCTCTGGGTGCGTTATTGACGAATTCATGCAACCAAAACAAGCAGAATATACTCTAGTTGTCATATTAAATATTTTTAGTAAATAAACCTCGCGCGGTTACTATTTAAAAAACGACACACCGTCCATTCGTCTACTCGGCACAATCGCCTGCTTGCGTGCTGAAAGGCCTGCCGAAAACGAGACTCGTAGGTATAGTTTGCGCTTCGTCCGTTTGTAGGGAGCTACAATACTGGTTAGTACTCTTTATACTGTGTCTATGTTTACTTGGCGTCGCCTTCAATATGATATCAAATAAAATATAACATTATTGTGCTAAGTAAATTTTATTTTTCAGTTTCTAGCTTTCTTTTTAATTTTATCGTCTCTGTGGTCCCTGTTCTCTTTTCCAGTCATATCGTGAATTGCAAACGTTCATATTATTATCAAAATATCAACACAAGTTCAAGTTTCAATTGCGGAGTTCTTGGAAGTTAAACGCGTGCAATACGATACCACATTGTGTGTTTAGTAGGTAGGTATGTAAGGGGGAGGGGGGAGGGATTCTTAGAATACGCTGATCGTTCACCTTAGTAACATACATACTATCTGCTGAATTTTTTTTTTAATATTTATCTCGCCAAATTGACGTCGTCACCAGCCTGATGGTGCGCCGTGGCGCATCTCGCGATTGGGGGCCACTTCTGACAGTGGTCCTCAAGTTATCGGTCCTGTGATGTGCCTCTTCACGCTCCTCTTGAAGAACCCGCGATTGTAAGATGAGGGAAACACGTGTGCGGGCAGGTCGTTCCAAGTTTTTATAGTTCGACAGAGGAACGATCTTTTGCAACGGTCGGTACTGGCGAAGATTCTCTCTACTGTGTATGAGTGGCATCTCTGCCGCGCGTTGTTCGGGATCGGAAAGGAGAGGGTGGGATCAGGTTGAAGAGCTCTTCAGAACATTCGCCGTGATACATATCTGTGTGAGGATATACGGATGTTTATAAGCTATAAGTTACTCTTTCATGATCTAACTCTAGCGACTGAACGGATCGCTGAAATTTGGTACCTACTGACAGGCACAGACTTTAGTCTGATATAACCACAGACGTACAATAAGTAGAATAACAAATAGGTTTAGAAATATAACACATAGGTTTTAGTTACACAGAATTCCTAGCGGGCAGACCTACGCCATTTTAAAGAGGAAAGATATATTTTTTTTGTAATCGAAGTAAGTATAAAAATACGTACTTACCTAGTAGAAATATTCGTAGTAGTAAAAACAAGAAGCCGTGAGACGGTCTTACCCGACTGCCCCTCTAACGTTTATTGTGAAAGTTCAATCCGATTGACGTTGTCATTTTTGTTTTATTTTAAAATTTGAACGGATGATCCACGGTGTCGTAGTTTAATGCTAGTGAGTCACAGACTACAGACACAAGTCTCGCCATAAGCCCCTCTGCAATCTATTTTATAGAGAGGGGCTAATAGTACCTACTTAACGCCCTTAGCAGACCTCCGCCGCGAAACCAGAACAGCGGAACCGCTAAATGAATTCCGCTGTGATCAAGTGTGGATTGAACAGCGGAACTGGGCAACGGAACCTGACACGAGTTAGTCGATGTCACGCTATCGCAATTTTTTCATATTATTTTTATTATCTGGATGACTTAATAAATACATAAAAGGTCTATTTCTGATGGCTTGAAGTAGTTTTTCCGTGAACTTCACGTCCATTTACTGAAAAAATATTAGTTTCGCCGTTCCGCTCTGTATTTCTGTCAATTTTTTTGACAAACCGGCGCGTAGACAACGCGGCACCGCAATAACAAGGCGGCCGAAGCGCGGAGGTTTGACTGGCGTAGGAGCAGATTGGCGAAACCGTGCGGTGAAAGAGATAGAAGATAGTTAAATCTATGCATTAGAACAGGCGGTTTCGCTAGTGTTCCGCTCCTCCTACATGTGACAGAACTTGGCGGAATAACTGCGGTTCCGCTATCATGGTTTCGCGGCGGAGGTGTGCTAAGGGCGTAAATGATTTTGAAATCATTTTCGCCGGTAGCGGTAGTTACAGTAATTCTAAGTAACAGTCAAGGCTATTGAGATTAGCACAGACACACGATAAAAGCTTCACATGTACGATGCGAGCTTCTTAGTACACAAGTACATATTTGTGGAGCTCTTATCTACCAAGATACCAGAGGTTATTATTTGAGTTCGCTCTGGGTACTTGCTCGAGTACCTACAACGGAAATCGTTATCAGAGTTCTGTACCTCAAGTGGTAAAAAACCGGTAAAAACGGCGTCCTGGTACATCCTTCCGAGGGCTTACCCGGGGCTCCCAACCGTGGGCTGTTGGGCGTTACGTGAGGTTTTTTAGTCGGTAGGAGTCCGGCATAGCATCCATGAAGGATTTTCCCTCACGTTAAAAAAAAAGGGTAAAACCGGACAATATTACTAAGACTACGCTGTCAATCCTACTGTTTGTCTATCATTATGCTGTATCTCAGGAATCGTGATAGTTAGAGAGCTAAAATTTTCACAGGTGATGTATTTCTGTAGCCAAAATGACACAGCCCATCTGATGGAAAGTCAGGGCGACATCTAGCGATTTGAGGTCACTTTTATTACGTTCGAAAATCTCATGGATGCTGAACTGAACTGAATGCACGGTGCCTTACATCTGTCTATGACGTAGAGTCCTGGGCAAGCCATTGGAAGAATGTTCCAGGATTCCCGAAAGACCTCGGTTACCACTGCGGTCTCATCCAGGTGGGGGGGGGTTCGGGTGCTATCCCGCGTCTTTGGGGGGTTGGCTCGGATGTTATCCTGCTTCCCTGAGCGTGAGGCGTTTTTTCACTCACAAAAACCATCAATTTTTTTACAAAATGTCTTTTAATTTCTTACAAAAATACAAAATGTAATTACAAACTATAGGCGAGGACAGAGTTTACAATCAATCATGTCCAGGCGAGTTAGCTTACTATAATAAGTAACAAGTGGGTTAATGCACGTCCTTGGAGGCTGCAGTACTAGAGAGAGGGGGGGGGAGGTTACTTGGTGTCTCCCACTGGGCTCAGCAGCAGTCGGTCACTGTCGTAGGCCGGCGGGTGCTCTGGAATACATACAAAGAACAATATTATAGTAATATTTATTTAAATAATTAATTAGTTGCACAGTTACAATATTTGTATTACTGCTAAGGTGGCAGACAAGCTTACGGCCCACCAGGAGCCGTTACCGCAGCCCTTGGAGTCCAAGGTCGGCAGCGCATGTGTCCAAGGCTTGGACACATGCGCTGCCGACCTTGACGCACGTTGAGACGGCCAAATGTTGATTTTTTTCAAACCACCCATAAGGTTTGGCTTTATTGATAATCGGGACCAACGGCATAACGTGCCTACTGAAGCACGGAAACGTTCGCTAATAAATTTTGTCATAAGGTGGTGACACATCCAGGGATCGGCCATAACGAAAGTTGCTTCCCGCAGTGATCCCGCTTGTTGGGGCGTGAGGAGTACGTGTGCCTAACTCTCACGTCACGACTCCCTCAGTCCCTCTTGACTTCTTGAGCCTGCTTCTGGGTTTCTGTAAGGATGGCGATGGATGGATGTTTGGTAAGAGTAATCTAAATTAGTCTGTAAGCTTTATAGGTACTGCTAAACAGTTATAGATTCTGGAGAGATGTCCTATTGGACAATAATTGCGTTGCCCCATTTCATTGGGCTTATAGAGACTACTAGCTGACCCGCGCAACTTCGTTTGCGCCACATAAGAGAGAGTATTACCTGTTCCCGTCGCATTTACTCCCGTCGCGTTGCGTTTACTCCCGTAGCGTCTCGTCGTTAATATTTAATACTACGTGAGAGTGAGAGAGAAAGGTTTCTCGTCGCGTGTATTCCCGTTGCATTATTTGTAAGAACAATTTCGTTTATGAAAGAGGTATCCCGTGGTATTATTGTAGAAAAAAATGATTACCTACAATTAAAATGTTTATTGTGCACCAACCCAAAGATAGACACATGCTATCGCGCAATTTTTTTAGAACTTGTTTAAAAGAAACAATTTTGTAGTACATATTTTTTACATCTCTACTATATAAAAATAAGTCGGGTTTTCCTTCCTGACGCTATAACTCCAGAACGCACGAACCGATTTCCACGGTTTTGCATTCATTGGAAAGGTCTTTGGCTCCGTGAGGTTTATAGCAAAGAAAATTCAGCAAAATTTCACATACAGCGCCATCGCGGGCGAAGCTGCGGGCATCAGCTAGTAATAACTATAAATAGGTATATACGCAGCACACGCAACGAAGCTCTCAATAGGAATAACTTATCCCCCGTTTTTTAAACATTTACTATTACTGCTCCGCTTCTATTCGTTGTAGCGTGATGCTATATAGCCAATGACACTCCACAATAACGTAGCTTTCTATTGGTGAAAGAATTTTTAAAATCGGTTCAGTAGATCCCGAGATTACCCCTTACAATTTAACAAACACACAAACTTTACTTCTTTATAATATTAGTAGAGACTATAAACTATTTTAATAAACCCATAAGTTTCCATTCCACAGGACACTGAGCTCGCTGTGCCAATATACAACAACTATACATGTATGTACTACATGCAATGATGTGCTTACGGAAACTGTTATCAGCACTGCTCGTTTGATACCGTTATACATTGAATATACACATTATAGCATGAACATTATAATTTGCATTTGCAAACGACCTCTAGACCAACGAGGCAGTCAATAAAAGGGTTCGGGTCTTCTGGTTTGCCGGATCAGACGCCTCAACCGTTGGACCACGGAGACACTGCTCTCAACCAACAAATTCTTTCACATCATTGCGTCTTGGGGAGCATTTAGTTCACATTTAATCTGTGATTGAGTCAGCATCAGCATACTATCTAATAGCTTTTCAAAATTATCTCTAAGAGGGTTTGGGATTGAAAGTATAAGTGGCTTGGAAGTACCTGAGGCGTATGTTTTTTTTTTTTTTTTTTTTTTTTTTTTTTTATTGTTCAAAACATTACAAGTACATGCATATTTCATACTTTAAACCACCCGCTTAAACCACTAGGGTTTTCATGCGAGCGGGAGTTCGCTTATGTTAGATAATAGAAAATAATCATCTCATTTCAAAATACTATAAACCACTTACTTAACTATTTAAATTATCTATATTGTTAAGACAATGACTACGCAGACTTTTTAGGTAACGTTGCTTTGTTACATATCGCTTAACTATTTCGTCTGGTAGGCTGTTTAATATTTCTGGTAGTACATATTGACAAATTCTAGTTCCATATACATTTACTGATTTTGGTACAATATATTTCTTCGAATACGGCAACTGCCTTAAATTACTGTTTCGTGTTTGTGCACAGAGTTGATCCAAATTGGAGATTTCCTCTTTCATAATGGCAATTTTAGTTTTAGATTGAATCGGTAGCACCTTACAATATTTAAATAGTTCATTATAATTATCTTTATATTTATTTTTTACATTAGATGGAACAATAGTTTTTAACAACCTTAACTGCAGTCTATATATTTTTTCGATATATGTTTTGTAAGTTCGGCCATAACTACATAACCCGTAATTAACAACAGAGTCTGCCAATGCGAGATACAATAAACGTAATGATTTAAATGGCATTTTGTATTTTAATACGTATAGTCTGCTGAGTATTGCTCTTAATTTACTACAAACATGTTCTATATGGGCGGCCCAGTTAAAACGATTATCAATCATCAACCCTAAGTACATATGTTCCTTAACCATCTCTAATGTTGTACATAAGCTGTTATACCTACAATTAAGGTTGCTATGCAAACAGTCGTGGTCGTGCACTATTATACTAGGTGTGTATGTGCTGGTATTATGCGAAGATTCTATGCACATGAGCTTCGTTTTTTGAAAATTTATCACCAGACCAACATCGTGAGCCCATTGACACATTCTGTCAAAGTTTTGCTGCAACTTAAATTCAGCTGTTTTTATTTCCTTTTCTGCCACAACTAGACAAGTGTCGTCTGCAAACTGGTATACGGAACCGTGGGAAAATAGGTTGCACATTTGGTTTACATAAATAATATATTCATTTGGCCCAATTATTGAGCCCTGAGCCGTGCCTTTTTCGGTCTTTACGCTATTGCTATACTGATTTCCGACCTTTACTCTCGTGTTCCTGTTATGGTGGTAATTTTTGAAAAGTTGTAGCAGCGGGCCCCGTATACCAGTCTGCTCTAATCTCTCATACAACACTTTATACTGAAGCATATCGAAAGCTTTGCTGAAATCAACGAAAATAACGAGCACGTGACGTTTATCATTCAGGTGCTCGTTAATTTCGTTGGTAAATTGACACAATAGTTGAGTGGTACTCTTACCTTTCTGGAAACCGTATTGTTTGTCATGAATTATTTTTTGTGAGCTTAAGAATTGACTCAGTTTGTCCCCCAAGTACCTCTCAATTATCTTGTCAACGCACGACAATATAGTTATAGGACGGTAATTATTACAATCACTGTGATTACCTTTTTTAAAAATAGGGCGCACTACTCCTATCTTTAGGTCGTCCGGGTAGGTGGATGTGACAATGCATCTATTAATAAGGTGTGTAATTACTGGTGTTATCTCTTTATGAATACTTTTTAAGTCAGTAGCTCTGATTCCATCCAAACCGGGACTTTTATTAGAGTTTAAATTCTTGATAATTTTAGATGTTTCCTCATTATTAATTTTTGGCATTCTCATTGTCATCTCCAACCCAGTTTCGGTGCCCAACGTTGACCCAGTTAATAAGTTTCTCTCACATGAGTCTAAGTTTATTTGCGTGTACCTTTTAAATTCTCTAGCGAACATATTTGCAGCATCATAGTCAGATAAAGAAAAATACTTTTGAATCAGTTCATCAACTGAGCCAACGACCCTACCACATAGTTCATTTATTAATTGCCATAACTTTTTAGAATTATTAAAATTGTTTACAATTTGTCGCTTGTAGAATTTGTTTTTTGTAAGGTCAGGTGGGGTAAGAGGAACATACTTTATTTTCAGTAAAAAATTTTGACTGCTAGGAAGAACAGCTTAAGTCTTTTAGGATCTTTGAAACACTCAAACTTGCCTTTATGTATTACCTTCCCGTGGGCTAAATGTCATTATGCTATTATCAGTTCTTACGACGATATTGACGTAAATGTCAAGATTGAGTAAACGTTCCTCTTCCCCCTCACATGGGGTAAGAGGGACAGTCATTGTATTTCTTAGGATTGGAGTTTGAATTAAAATATTCGTTGCTAAATGTTCGTAAATTTGTAGGTAGAACTGCTTCGGTCAATATTAGATCTTACTATCCATGAAATAAGGTATCATTTGGAATGAAAAAGAATAATAAATCAATTCGGGGTAAGAGGGACATACATGTTAGATCAGGGGTGGCAAACTAAAAAGAAGTCGACCAGTTATATTTCTATATTTATTTAATCATACAAACAGTAATAATAAACAGTCTCTCCCTAACTTGTTTCCCCTAGTTAGTTAGTTAGTTAGTTTGCATTGACAGCCTCACTTAATTTATCACTATCATATCTGCTTCTATCAGATTTTCTTATATATTTTCGCGGCATGTATTTTCATATTATGTCATATCATACCTGTAACAGTCAGAAGTGCTATAATGTAACAAAATTTTACAATTAAAAAGAAAGGGACGTATACAAAACGCATGAAACTTTATTTATCAAAACTAATAAAATAAAAAGAAAAGATTTTATTTTTTAATTGTTTGTTATATTTAACTCAAAACCTACAAGACCGATTTAAAAAAATCTTTAACACAGAATGTTGCATTATCCCTGGCTATAAATTATACGATAAAACGACAATTTACGGGAAAGTTAACTTACACGCGTACGAAGTCGCGGGAAATTTCTAGTTTAACCTCTAAGACCCCAGGAGGTGCATTTGTGCCTCGCAACGTCACAATGTCAACACGTGACAGACACGCGCTAGTATCACTTGACGGTAATATAGTAGTAATATAGTAATAACTAGTAGTAGGGTAGTTGTAAATATCACGCAGTTATCACGATCAGTACAGAACAGAACAGTCAGTCAATTCTTTTCATTTTATTTACCTATATTTATAAATTACTCAAAATGTCTGTTACCCCTGACATGGGGGAAGAGAAACATATGTTCCTCTTTCACCGTGAGTAGTGAGCCTCTTACCCCAGCTATTATTTTTGGAGGTTAGGATTTTCAAGAGAAATAAACTCATATTATTAGTTGTTTTTAAACTAAAATGATTAATAAAAGGAATACTTACAGTTTTCTCCATGTATCATTAAATTTAAAATATTTCCAGCACTCTTTTTTCACCAAACTATCGGTTCCCAAAAAAACGCGCTAACTTTGTGCTAGTCGAATTCACAACTGTCAAACGTGTCTTCATTTTTTGTGGCTTCTGAGTTACGTAGCGACATCTATTGAAAACCATTCAAACTATTTCGCCTAAACTATTTTATCGACGGAAAGTTCATAGTCATAAACCCTTCGGTTTACTAGTTATGGACCCTAGCCCCTCTTCCCCCGGTGTCCCTCTTACCCGACCTGACCTTATAATTAATAAATTTATTAGTCTTATTTCTATATCTATTATAAATTATTTTATTTTCAATTGTAGGTACCCTTTTATACATCCTAAATAGCTCATTTCGTTGCTTGCACATGTACAAAACTCTTTTATTTACCCAGTTGCAGGTCTTTGATTCGTACTTATTTAATCTCGGCTTAGTCTGCTTACATACATTGTAGGAGTCACAAAATATTTTGTACATTGATTCATAAACGCCATTAGGTGAGTTAAAGCCAAGATGGGCATTCCAATCCGCGCGGCGCAGCTCGGCCATCAGCTGATTTTGGTTGTAAGTATATAAGACGCGTTTTTTTGCATTATCCCTAGACGACGGCCGCTTGTATACTAGTGCGCATGCGGTTATGTAATGGTCGGCCGGTGACTCATTCACTACCGCGCTATAGATCGTAGCAGTTGTCGCCGAGCTGTTCCGCACGAATACATGATCTATGCACGACTTTGTTATCAAACCGCCTTTTTTCTCCACACGTGTATACTGATTAATACAAGTTATTAATCCTAACTCATATAAGGAATTTAAGTAATGCGATTTAATAGTTGTATTTTTCATAATATTAATATTCATGTCACCAATGAGGAGAAGGTTGCATTTTTCGGCCTTGTTTTTAACTAAGTTTGAGATTTCTTTTACAAAACTCTTAGCTGATTGGTCTGGTGGCCTATATAGACCAATAATAAATAATTTATCATTGCCTATTTCTATTTGACCCATAATAATCTCGCTAAAGTAGGAATAGGCGTGTGTTCTTACAAACTTAATCTTTTTGTGTATGTATAAAATTACGCCTCCTCCCTTCTTATTTGTTCTTAAGTTAGTGTACATATTATAATTAGGCAAAACAAATAAAGATGAACAGGCCTCCCTTATATTAACTTCGGTTAGTACAATAATATCGACAACCTGCTGACTAGAAGTTACAATTTGTTCGATGTGTGCAAAGTTTAGTAAAATTGACCTGATATTTACGTGTAAGGTTGTTAACAATTGTTTTTGTTTAGGTAATGATGACAAGTAGTCACTCCATTCATTGAAAGTCCCTTCGTGTACATAATTAATTTTGCTATCCATAGAGGGCTACTTAGGATAGGTATGCTGAGTAGATAATAGGTCACATACAAACAAATAAACCGATATGGTAAAACGATACAGACTCACGGTTTGTTGACACTCAGCTCCTGAACCCATTTCTTAATGTCCTCTTCTGATCGGATAACACTTATTTTGGCTGATTCATCTTTCCGTATCAAAACATTTCCGTATTTGCACCATACAAACTTGACGAGGTTGGTAAGCTTTAAGTCCGTTTTCGCACGCCAGAGGAGATGAGCCGTTGCTGGGGTAAGGGCCTCCCTTAGGTATATTCTCGAGCTGCCCTGCCTCCCAATATCTTGTTCGGTTAGTGTCTTTGTTTTCGCAGATTCAAGCCACGTATCTCTTTGGTCGTCTTTCAGGACCATGACAAGAGTACCTGTATTCCTCTTTTGTCCCTCAGTCGACTTGCTTTGTTTTCTATATACTTTTGTTACACTATTTATTTCTGTTCCTAGCTTATTACAAATTTTTTGTGTTATCTCCGTAAGATTTTCACTATCCTGTTTATTAATACCACATACCTCCAGTTGATTACTTATTTCCTTTTGTTCCAACGTGTTTATTTTCTGTTCTAAAAAATCCGATTTGTTTTTTATGTGTGTGTATTTGTTACTTAAATCTTTGTACTGCCGGTTCATGATTTTAATAGTTTCCTCGTAGCTGTTTATGAAGTCTTGGAATTCGTCAAATTTATCTGAGAAGAATTGTAAGCTTCTTTTCATCTCTTCTTGTATGGTTTCACGTATTTGACGTCTGATCTCCTGCATCATGCTACCCGACGCCGGCTGACCTACTGCTTCGGAGTCGGTGTTATCGTCTTCGTCATCCGGAAGGATTGCCGATATGCGTCTATGTTTGCTTTGACTTGAGCAAGGCTTGCATTTCCAATCCACCGCCTCGACCGCCGTGAGGGCAGTCAGCTGCTCGGGCGTTAATAATGCGCAGCTTGTGTGCCACCATTTACTGCACTTTCCGCACTGCAATCCAGTCGTTTTCTTAGTGATTAGTTTACTGCACTTAGCGCACTTCACCATTTTGAAGACTAAGAACGATATTTAATGAATATATAAACAGATATTTATCGAAGAAAAGAAAAGAAAAGAAATATTTTTTTTACAAGTATCTTAACGGGGGTATTCGCGCAACGTCTACAGTGAATTCCGCGTAGTTCGACCGTCACGCGTGAGCGTACAGCGGGTACTGCGCCGGGGCGCCACTCGCCACAGTAACCACCCCCGCCCCCGGGGGCGCACTGGCCGCGGGCACGGGGTACACCGCCACTGCCACGGGCGCGGCTGGCAAGCACACCACACGGTCAGTACTGTTGTGTTTGGAGTTGGCTTGTAGAAACATGGCCACCATTCCATAAGTTCGCACGTACGGAATATTCTATGCTATACTATTACCGACTAAAACCACGGAAGCCCCGGGTGAGCCCTCAGAAAGTTGTCTCAAGATTCCTGACGGACATCGGTTACGTCCGCGACGGGTTTGTTGGAGTGTTATCCCGCGTCTTGGGGCGTATGGCGCGCGTGATTCCCTCTCGACACGTCGCCGTCTTAGACCTGCTTCTGTAAGGCCGGCGGGTAGCCCCTCGCTGTCCTGAGGCCCCCGGTCATGAAGGCCAATGGGCGAAGACAAGTGTACGGCACCCTTGCCGCAGAATGCGAAACTCAGGTGAGAGAATAATCTCCCGTTCTCTCCTGGTCGTCTCTTTACGAGTATGACCTGCCAGCAGAAAGACGCGATAGCGCAGCGTCCCGCTTACGTCCGCTGGAGATCATGGCTCGAACCGTGGTCTCCAGCTAGAGAATGTTAATGGCGCTGTTGCGCTCACGTTGAACACTGAGAGAAATCTTTTGCCTCGTATTGACTACATTCAAACAGGACATAACCAATGACATAACAATGTGGTGTTTGACTGTCTCTTTGGTCTGGTGGTCGTACAGGTGCGACTGCTGATTCACAAATACAAGACTCTAGCTATCAGGGTGAGATAGACGGACAACGAAGTCTCAGTGATAGGCTCCCGTTTTTATCCGTTGGGTACGGAACCCCTTAAAAGACTGTGGTATGTTTAAAGAAGCTTGTACTCACGGTGCGTGAAGGCGAGCGGGTTGTGGTGTTCGTGAACGTTGTAGGGCGCCTGCGCCGGAGTGGTCACCACCACGGGACCCGGGGGGCCTGCACACAAGACCATCTATTTAATAAGGGTGTTCATCCTCACTGCTTGCGTCTCGAGCACGGTAAGGTTCGAAAGGGGCTTTCTTCCGCGCACGCTTAAATTTTGGAATGATCTTGAAATGTTTTGCAAGGTCGGCAGCGAAAGCGTAGCGCCTCTGGTGTTGTAAACCCCCATAGGCTACGGTGACCAATTTCTATCAGGTGGACCTGTAAGCTTGTCTGCGACCTTAGTGGTATAATACAATGACAATCTGCCAGATCAATGTAAGTGCCAGTTGTTATAGTTTGGTCCCTATATTCTTACTTTACTACTAGCTGTTCCCCGTCCTTCCCAGGGCCTTGAACTATCCTTGTACCAAATTTAATTTCAATCGCTCCAGCCGTTTAGGCGTGAAAGCGTAACAAACAGACTGACAGAGTTACTTTTGCATTTATAATATTAGTAGGGAAGTGGGGATAGGGATTAGTAGAGATGCTTTAGTTAGATTGTGTGAATGGGTGCTAGTCGCTACTGTGATTTTCTTATAGCCCCATCCACAGATATCAGAAATCTGTGGCCTCATCCTTTACCTTCTTGAATTCCGTGCGTGACTGTTTGTTTATTACATGCACAGCTCCCAAAGGTTAGACCGATTCGGGAACTAGATACGGCATATTGTCACGGAATAACTAATAGTATGATATTGTTGGCGCAATGGCAATTCCAATTGGCCAGGTCAACTGGAAGTCACAGGCCATCCACAAATGAACCAGTGAGTTCATTTTTTACATTTTTGACACAACTAAATGGTGCCCGCACCTGCATACCAAGTAAACATTACAACAATGTAGTTAATGTGTTATTTTAGAATCCCTGTACCAAATTTCAGAAAAACCAGTCAGCGCGTCGACTAGTTTAAAAAAAAAGTTGCGTGTACTTAGTGTACACACGTAAGAAGTGAAACTTCTTCATAAACTTAATTTTCACCTCACCTTAAATTAAGTCAAAAAGTACAAAAGTACAAAAGTCCAAAAGTCCAAAGTCCAAAGTCCAAAGTCCAAAAGTCCAAAAGGCCAAAAGTCCAAAAGTCCCAAGGTCTCAAGGTCCCAAAGTCCCAAAGTCCCAAAGTCCCAAAGGCCAAAAGTCCAAAAGTCCCAAAGTCCCAAAGTCCCAAAGTCCCAAAGTCCCAAAGTCCCAAAGTCCCAAAGTCCCACAGTTCCAAAGTCCCAAAGACCCAAAGTACCAAGGTCCCATCTAAAAGTCCAAAAGTCCCAAAGGCCAAAAGTCCAAAAGTCCCAAAGTCCAAAAGTCCAAAAGTCCAAAAGTCCAAAAGTCCAAAAGTCCAAAAGTCCAAAAGTCCCAAAGTCCCAAAGTCCCAAAGTCCCAAAGTCCCAAAGTCTAAAAGTCCAAAAAGTCCAAAAGTACGAAAGTCCAAAAGTCCAAAAGTCCAAAAGTCCAAAAGTCCAAAAGTCCAAAAGTCCAAAAGTCCAAAAGTCCAAAAGTCCAAAAGTCCAAAAGTCCAAAAGTCCAAAAGTCCAAAAGTCCAAAAGTCCAAAAGTCCAAAAGTCCAAAAGTCCAAAAGTCAAAAAGTCCAAAAGTCCAAAAGTCCAAAAGTCCAAAAGTCCAAAAGTCCAAAAGTCCAAAAGTCCAAAAGTCACAAAAGTCCAAAAGTCCAAAAGTCCAAAAGTCCAAAAGTCCAAAAGTCCAAAAGTCCAAAAGTCCAAAAGTCCAAAAGTCCAAAAGTCCAAAAGTCCAAAAGTCCAAAAGTCCAAAAGTCCAAAAGTCCAAAAGTCCAAAAGTCCAAAAGTCCAAAAGTCCAAAAGTCCAAAAGTCCAAAAGTCCAAAAGTCCCAAAGACCCAAAGTACCAAGGTCCCATCCAAAAGTCCCAAAGGCCAAAAGTCCAAAAGTCCCAAAGTCCAAAAGTCCAAAAGTCCAAAAGTCCAAAAGTCCAAAAGTCCAAAAGTCCCAAAGTCCCAAAGTCCCAAAGTCTAAAAGTCCAAAAAGTCCAAAAGTACAAAAGTCCAAAAGTCCAAAAGTCCAAAAGTCCAAAAGTCCAAAAGTCCAAAAGTCCAAAAGTCCAAAAGTCCAAAAGTCCAAAAGTCCAAAAGTCCAAAAGTCCAAAAGTCCAAAAGTCCAAAAGTCCAAAAGTCCAAAAGTCCAAAAGTCCAAAAGTCCAAAAGTCCAAAAGTCCAAAAGTCCAAAAGTCCAAAAGTCACAAAAGTCCAAAAGTCCAAAAGTCCAAAAGTCCAAAAGTCCAAAAGTCCAAAAGTCCAAAAGTCCAAAAGTCCAAAAGTCCAAAAGTCCAAAAGTCCAAAAGTCCAAAAGTCCAAAAGTCCAAAAGTCCAAAAGTCCAAAAGTCCAAAAGTCCAAAAGTCCAAAAGTCCAAAAGTCCAAAAGTCCAAAAGTCCAAAAGTCCAAAAGTCCAAAAGTCCAAAAGTCCAAAAGTCCAAAAGTCCAAAAGTCCAAAAGTCCAAAAGTCCAAAAGTCCAAAAGTCCAAAAGTCCAAAAGTCCAAAAGTCCAAAAGTCCAAAAGTCCAAAAGTCCAAAAGTCCAAAAGTCCAAAAGTCCAAAAGTCCAAAAGTCCAAAAGTACAAAAGTCCAAAAGTCCAAAAGTCCAAAAGTCCAAAAGTCCAAAAGTCCAAAAGTCCAAAAGTCCAAAAGTCCAAAAGTCAAAAAGTCAAAAAGTCCAAAAGTCCAAAAGTCCAAAAGTCCAAAAGTCCAAAAGTCCAAAAGTCCAAAAGTCCCAAAGACCCAAAGTACCAAGGTCCCATCCAAAAGTCCCAAAGTCCAAAAGTCCAAAAGTCCAAAAGTCCCAAAGTCCCAAAGTCCCAAAGTCCCAAAGTCCCAAAGTCTAAAAGTCTAAAAGTCCAAAAGTACAAAAGTCCAAAAGTCCAAAAGTCCAAAAGTCCAAAAGTCCAAAAGTCCAAAAGTCCAAAAGTCCAAAAGTCCAAAAGTCCAAAAGCCCAAGAGTCCAAAAGTCCAAAAGTCCAAAAGTCCAAAAGTCCAAAAGTCCAAAAGTCCAAAAGTCCAAAAGTCCAAAAGTCCAAAAGTCCAAAAGTCCAAAAGTCCAAAAGTCCAAAAGTCCAAAAGTCCAAAAGTCCAAAAGTCCAAAAGTCCAAAAGTCCAAAAGTCCAAAAGTCCAAAAGTCCAAAAGTCCAAAAGTCCAAAAGTCCAAAAGTCCAAAAGTCCAAAAGTCCAAAAGTCCAAAAGTCCAAAAGTCCAAAAGTCCAAAAGTCCAAAAGTCCAAAAGTCCAAAAGTCCAAAAGTCCAAAAGTCCAAAAGTCCAAAAGTCCAAAAGTCCCAAAGACCCAAAGTACCAAGGTCCCATCCAAAAGTCCCAAAGTCCAAAAGTCCAAAAGTCCAAAAGTCCTAAAGTCCCAAAGTCCCAAAGTCCCAAAGTCTAAAAGTCTAAAAGTCCAAAAGTACAAAAGTCCAAAAGTCCAAAAGTCCAAAAGTCCAAAAGTCCAAAAGTCCAAAAGTCCAAAAGTCCAAAAGTCCAAAAGTCCAAAAGCCCAAAAGTCCAAAAGTCCAAAAGTCCAAAAGTCCAAAAGTCCAAAAGTCCAAAAGTCCAAAAGTCCAAAAGTCCAAAAGTCCAAAAGTCCAAAAGTCCAAAAGTCCAAAAGTCCAAAAGTCCAAAAGTCCAAAAGTCCAAAAGTCCAAAAGTCCAAAAGTCCAAAAGTCCAAAAGTCCAAAAGTCCAAAAGTTCAAAAGTCCAAAAGTCCAAAAGTCCAAAAGTCCAAAAGTCCAAAAGTCCAAAAGTCCAAAAGTCCAAAAGTCCAAAAGTCCAAAAGTCCAAAAGTCCAAAAGTCCAAAAGTCCAAAAGTCCAAAAGTCCAAAAGTCCAAAAGTCCAAAAGTCCAAAAGTCCAAAAGTCCAAAAGTCCAAAAGTCCAAAAGTCCAAAAGTCCAAAAGTCCAAAAGTCCAAAAGTCCAAAAGTCCAAAAGTCCAAAAGTCCAAAAGTCCAAAAGTCCAAAAGTCCAAAAGTCCAAAAGTCCAAAAGTCCAAAAGTCCAAAAGTCCAAAAGTCAAAAAGTCCAAAAGTCCAAAAGTCCAAAAGTCCAAAAGTCCAAAAGTCCCAAAGTCCCAAAGTCCCAAAGACCCAAAGTACCAAGGTCCCATCCAAAAGTCCAAAAGTCCCAAAGTCCCAAAGACCCAAAGTACCAAGGTCCCATCCAAAAGTCCAAAAGTCCAAAAGTCCAAAAGTCAAAAGTCAAAGTTCTGAAAACAGACAATAAATGCAGAGAACTCTTTCCCAGGGCGCCTTACTACAGAGATTCCAGTGTGCGTGCAAAGGTGGGCTAGAGCTCTAACGAAAACAGACAATAGGGTGTACACACATATATCTATTAAGAACACAGCACGCTACAGAGACACACAGAGAGCTTATTCGCTGTTAGACACAAATATCACAGATACACAGTAAAATAGTCTGGGCTTAGGTACTAATACTACTAGACTACACATAAGTAGTGGATCTACTGGCCTGCAGTGTGAGCTGAGTGAGAGTGACTGGCTGTTGTTACTGCCAGGTGATGACGGCAGATACCTCTCACATGAGAAGCTCGTGTAGTCCGCACTTCCACGTTGTCGTACCACGTGCAGCCCACTAACTTATAGGTGCGGCACCAAATATCTCAACCGGCAACTAGCCCCGTAGTAAAAAACCCGGTATCCCGGGTGTAGGTTGACACAGAGTCCAACTCCTTCCGAGGAGAATCAGTAAACACAGAATAATTCCTTAACAGGTCCTCATGTTGCAACTAACAACCTCCAAAGAAAAATTTAAGGCGTGCCACTCAGAGTAATATCAAACTCCCTCGTCCTTAGCCGATCTTAAAAAGAGACTTCGAACTTTGTCTCAGGGCTTTATCCCCTCTCTCACGTGGAATCGTCTCGAATTTCATCTAAAACCTGCTTTCATTGAATGCAAAAACGATTCGTCACTGATCCTTATGACATCCTGTCATTCTGACAGCAGAAATGTCACCACTGACAACCGATTAAAAAAAGATAACTCGATAAGGCTGCTTTCACATCCTGAATACTGCATCTATAGAAAATAAATGCTACAACCACCCCCCCTTTAATAGTATTTCCTGCGGATATGACACGCTGGAAATACACAATAAAGAAAACAGAAAAGTACTGACTAATAAACAAAGACAACCAGCTAGGTCCTTCAAACACCAGCTGACTACGACCATTACAATACCAAAGAAAGATCCTCCTATGTACCTAACTAGACACTGACTCGTGTACCGGTTAGGCTAAGTAACTAGAGTCTAATGCCCTTCATAGAAAACGAATGCTCCCTTTACTCACTGCCGATACCCTAACACTACCCAAGCTCTCAGGATATTGTAGAGTACTGAGAAGCGAATGAGAGAAAAACGCTCGGTGCGGTGCATAGAAGAAACTACAACGTGACAATTTAAAGTCACGTACACATATAGAAATACAAACAAAAGATTAAAATAGTCTTACATAATGATCACATAGCACTGGTTTAATAAACTAGAGAAACAGTGCTATGTAGTTACGTTAGGTATTGGAGACTGCTCCTCCTGATACTTCAGGATGTCCTTGATATGGTACTCCCCAAGATCCTTACCGTCCAGATCTGACAGCCTATATACTAAAGGGGATCGTTTAGCAGTCACCACACATTTAAGGAACTTAGGAGCTAGCTTAGAAGTAAAATTCTTGGCCTTGTTGGACAGGTAGAACGTGCGTTTGTAAACTATCTGTCCCACTTTCAGCTCTACATGCCTTTTTCTGAGGTTGTAATACTTTTCATTACGCTGGTGGGCAACGTTCAAATGTTTCCTCACCTGGTCGTAAATGCGTTGTATTTCTCTCAGCTTGACACCGAAGGCTGATGGATCGTCTACAGAGACTGAAGTGGGATGGCACGCGATATCTGTCTGCCTGTACAGCACTCCATCCCCAATAAATTCCCTACCATGTACCAAAAAGTAAGGGGTGAAACGAGTTGCTTCGTTAACTGCAGTGTTTAAAGCACACTGTATCTCAACCAAGAACTGATCCCAAGACTTGTGCTGTGACTTCACATAGCATGAGATCGCTTGAACCACATTGCGAATAGCTCGTTCCGCCTGATTAGTTTGGGCATGATACCTAGGGTTATAATATATATTAGGTACATTGTATTTAGCCAACAGATCCTTAAATTGCTTACTCACAAACTGAGGGCCATTATCCATGTAAATAGTCTTGCAGACTCCGTGCACGATAAACACACTCTTCTCTATGAATCTCGCGACTACAGCGCCTGTGGCAACCCGAACAGGGCACAACATGACGTATTTGCTAAAGTAGTCGGAGACCACGATCAGGTGTACGTTTCTATTGCTCGAAGTGGGAAAGGGACCAAGCAGATCGACAGAGATAGCTTCGAATGGCTTCGAAACCCGCTTCGGGCTACCCATTAGGCCGGGACGAGACGTATTTACGGGTTTGTACTGCTTGCATGTTTCGCAATTCCCAACATATTCTTTGACGTCCTCGTACATCTTGGGCCAGTAATAATTTAGGGCTAACCTTTTATGTGTCTTCCAAACGCCACCATGGGCACTAAGTGTGTCATCGTGGTACTTAGAGAGCAGGGGCAAGCGATCCTCCTAAAGTACCACCAGCTTCCAGTCAAAGTCTGAAGTCAAAGAATATTTATTTTTAGTTAACCTATATAGAAGGTTGTCACCACAGACTTACAATAAGTAGCAGACAAAGCATTAGAGATCGAAAAGTACGCCAAAACTAACACATATAAAAACCACACACACTAACGCAACTACAGGGAAGGAGTTAGCCGCCTAGTTCAATAAGATTTATTTTAATGAAATAAGAGTATCTTAAAATACCTCTTTTAAGGTTCCGTAGCCAAATGGCAAAAAACGGAACCCTTATAGATTCGTCATGTCTGTCTGTCTGTCCGTCCGAATGTCACAAACACTTTTCTCCGAAACTATAAGACCGATGTACTTGAACCTTGGTAAGTAGATGTATTCTGTGAACCGCATTAAGATTTTTAAATATAACTAAAAAAAAGCAGTAAATTTTGGGGGTCCCCATACTCAGAACTGAAACGAAAAGATTTTTTAAATTTTTTTCATCAAACCCATACGTGTGGGGTATCCATAGATAGGTCTTCAAAAATGCTATTGAGGCTAAAGCACCTTTAGAAAAAAATGATGTTACAAAACATCATTTTTTTCTAAAGGTCCTCACCGGGAGCATTCGCGCTTAATGTAATGCTACGAGTCGAGAATTACAGCCAGTGTGGGAGGTGAACCGAGCATTGCAATGCGCACCTTGTAATGATACAAGACGAGGTTACAGCAGTGAAGCAGGTGATCCGAGCATTGCAATGCGCGCCTTGTAATGATACAATGTGTAAAGTTTTGATCCAACTCGTAATACAATGCGCTTTTTTGTTGCGGCTGGCCGGCCGCACACTGGTCCGGATTATAAATAGGTGGACATACGATCTAAGATGTCAAACGCTTTTGGGAAAAAAATAGTAGTACGAGTACGAATTTCAGGTTAATTTTGCAATCCAATATGGCCGCCGCGCCACCATTGTAAAATTTCATGTTGGATATCGTTTATGGGGTTTTTTGGTATGCTGAATACGAATTTCAGGTTAATTTTGCAATCCAATATGGCCACCGCGCCACCGTTGTAAAATTTCATGTTGCATATCATATAAGGGGTTTTTTGGTATGCTGAGTACGAATTTTGGGTTAATTTTGCAATCCAATATGGCCGCCGCGCCGAATTCACAAAATTTCATAATGGGTATCGTTTAAGGAGGATTTTGGTACGCTGAGTACGAATCTCATGATAATTTTGCAATCCAATATGGCCGCCGCGCCAAAATCACAAAATTTCATGATGGGTATCGTCTAAGAGGTTTTTTGGTATGCTGAGTACGAATCACATGATAATTTTGCAATCCAATATGGCCGCCGCGCCGAAATCACAAAGTTTCATGATGGGTATCGTCTAAGGGGTTTTTTGGTATGCTGAGTACGAATCTCATGATAATTTTGCAATCCAATATGGCCGCCGCGCCGAAATCACAAAATTTTCGTGATGGGTATCGTTTAAGGGGTTTTTTGGTATGCTGAGTACGAATCACATGATAGTTTTGAAATCCAATATGGCCGCCACACCGAAATCACAAAATTTCATGATGGATATCGTATAAGGGGTTTTTTGGTATGCCGAGTACGAACTTTGGGTTAATTTAGCAATCCAAGATGGCTGTCGCGCCAGCGTTGCAAAATTTCATGTTGCATATCGCAGAAGGGGTTTTTTGGTATGCTGAATACGAATTTTAGGTCAATTTTGCAATCCAAGATGGCCGCCGAACCACCGTTGTAAAATTTCATATTGGATATCGTGAAAGGGGTTTTTTGGTATCTCAGCATACTGACAGAAATAGAAAGAAAGAAAGAAAGAAAATATTTTTTATTTTAGATCACAGTGCACATAGACCAAACAACAGTAACCTTTTATAAAAAATAATAATAAAAACAAAGAAAAACAAACATAGATATAAAAATAATATGTACATAAACAACACAACGATCATACAGACAGGCGGCAAAACGTTCAAAAACCTTTATTATAATCATCTTGCAACAGTGGCGCGGTGGCCATATTGGATTGCAAAATTATCATGTGTTTCGTACTCAGCATACCAAAAAACCCCTTAAACGATACCCATCATGAAATTTTAACAACGGTGGCGCGGCGGCCATATTGGATTGCAAAATTATCATGTGTTTCGTACTCAGCATACCAAAAAACTCCTTAAACGATACCCATCATGAAATTTTGTGATTTCGGCGTGGCGGCCATATTGGATTGCAAAATTATAATGTGATTCGATCTCAGCATAAAAAAACCCCTTAGACCAGTGATGGGCAAAGTGCGGCCCGCGGGCCAACTCCGGCCCGCGAAAGCGTTTAATACGGCCCGTGCCCGGGCCTTAGACATATTATGTAGTAGATTCGACTTAGTAAACAATAGAAGCATAGGTAAAGGATCCAGCTAGCAGAAAATTATGGAGATACAAATTATGCAGCTTCACCCGTGTAATTTGGTTTCCGTTTCCACAGGGTTTTTTACTCGGGATAAACAGTTGCATATGTGTTATTTTCGGCTATCATCTATCTCTGTACTAAATTTCAGCCTGAAGCGTTTAACTGTTAGAGCGCGAAAGAGTAAAATACAGCCACACATCAATATTAGAAAGAAGTAATATTAAAAATTTGAGCACAAAATGCATTGTTCCTAAAATTCTGGCCCTCCTCAAAAAAACCTTAATTTTTCTGGCCCCCTGTTAAGAAAGTTTGCCCACCACTGCCTTAGACGATACTCATCATGAAATTTTGTGATTTCGGCGCGGCCGCCATATTGGATTACAAAATTATCATGTGATTCGTACTCAGCATACCAAAAAACCCCTTAGACGATACCCATCATGAAATTTTGTGATTTCGGCGCGGCCGCCATATTGGATTGCAAAATTATCATGTGATTCGTACTCAGCATACCAAAAAACCCCTTAAACGATACCCATCACGAAAATTTTGTGATTTCGGCGCGGCGGCCATATTGGATTGCAAAATTATCATGAGATTCGTACTCAGCGTGCCAAATTACCCCTTAAACGATACCCATCATGAAATTTTGTGATTTCAGCGCGGCAGCCATATTGGATTGCAAAATTATCATGAGATTCGTACTCAGCGTACCAAAATCCCCTTTAAACAATACCCATCATGAAATTTTGTGATTTCGGCGCAGCGGCCATAATTGATTACAAAATTATCATCTGATTCGTACTCAGCATACCAAAAAACCCCTTAGACGATACCCATCATGAAATTTTGTGATTTCGGCGCGGCGGCCCAATTGGATTGCAAAATTATCATGTGTTTCGTACTCAGCAAACCAAAAAACCCCTTAAACGATATCCATCATGAAATTTTGTGATTTCGGCGCGGCGGCCAAATTGGATTGCAAAATTATCACGTGATTCGTACTCAGCATACCAAAAAAACCCCTTAAGCAATACCCATCATGAAATTTTGTGATTTCGGCGCGGCGGCCATATTGGATTGCAAAATTATCATGAGATTCGTACTCAGCGTACCAAAATCCCCCTTAAACAATACCCATCATGAAATTTTGTGATTTCGGCGCGGCGGCCATATTTGATTGCAAAATTATCATGTGATTCGTACTCAGCATACCAAAAACCCCCTTTAACGATACCCATCATGAAATTTTGTCATTTCAGGGCGGCGGCCATATTGGATTGCAAAAGTATCATGAGATTCGTACTCAGCGTACCAAAAGCCCCCTTAAACGATACCCATCATGAAATTTTGTGATTTCGGCGCGGCGGCCAAATTGGATTGCAAAATTATCATGAGATTCGTACTCAGCGTACCAAAATCCCCCTTAAACGATACCCATCATGAAATTTTGTGATTTCGACGCGGCGGCTATATTGGATTGCAAAATTATCTCTTAGTCTTTCTGTTCCCGGTTTCCATTTCGGAGTTTCCAGTTCTATGATCCGATTCAAAATCGCAATAAAAACCATTTCTGCTAATAGTTTTGCACCAATTTTTTTAAAACCTTCTCCTGACAGAAACAAACACAACAAAAAAGAATTAGCGAAATCGGTCCAGCATTTCACGCGTGATGCCGTGACCACGGAAATCGGGCTTCATTTTTATATATTGTATACTCAATATCATCGAAGATTACAGGCATTATATTAAAATGCAATTCTGAACTAATTAAATGCTGAATCACAGTTTGCCACACTTATTTTTATGTTAGCATTAAATTTAATCTTGAAAAGAAGTGCCTGAGTTTGGCCCCTACATTAATTAGAGGTATCTAATACGTCAAACTGCAGCATCGGCAGCTTATATCTTTCAAAAACTAGGCGTACGTCATTTTTTTTTAAATGTCATGTATAGTGTCGATATACGTGTAGAAACGAGATAGCAGCATTCACTAACTCCTTAGAGCGAGCGGAATGGAAAGACCAACGCACACAAACATAATTAATGTTTCGTCTGCTACTTATTGTACGTCTGTGGTTGTCACGAATGTCATAATTTGGTGACTTCCTAGGGTTCTTCCGAACACTATTCATGGTGTGGTCATACCACGGGTCTTTAGTGGGTACTGCATCGAGGGAATCAATTTTGATACGAGACAGAGCATCAGGTACAACGTGGTCTTTACCTTTTCGATGCTCTATGTCAAAGTCGAATTGACTGAGCCTCATACTCCAACGTGCTAGACGACCCGTGGGATTTTTCAGTTTATGGAACCACAGAAGAGATGAATGATCCGTGACGACCGTACACTTTTGGCCTTCGACGTACTGACGAAATTGTTCCAAGGCGAAAATCACGGCCAAAAGTTCTCGCTCAGTTGTGCTGTAGTTCACCTCGTTCTTGTTAAGAGAACGGCTACAGTAGGCGATAGGGTGCTCAACACCATCGTGAGTTTGTGTCAGTACAGCAGCAACTGAGTAAGCTGACGCGTCACTAAGAATGCGGAAGGGCATCTCAAAGTTAGGCATTTTTAATATAGGGGCAGAAACCAAGGCTGACTTTAGCAGGTTAAAGGACTGTTCAGCCTCAGGGGTCCATTCGAACTTAAGGTTCGTAGAAGTGAGTTTGCACAGAGGTTTACTAATCTTCGAGAAGTTGTTAACAAAGCGACGATACCAGCCGGCCATTCCCAGAAATCTCTTAACCTCCTTAGGGTTAGAAGGGGTGGGATAGTTGAGGATAACCTCAACTTTACCCGGGTCTGTCCGTAAGCCATGTTTGTCCACATAATACCCCAGGTATTTGAGTTCACTCCGACAAAAGTGGGATTTTTTCATGTTAATTGTTAGGCCAGCATCCTTGAGTTGCTGATAGACTCTATGTAAGAGCTCTACATGCTCCTCAAAGGTGCTGGACACACAGACTATGTCATCCTGAAACGCAAATACCTTGTTGTCGAACTCGGGACCAAACAGACGGTCCATGAGGCGTTGCATCGTGGCACTGGCCCCGACAAGACCGAAGCACATCGAATTGTATTGGAATAATCCTCTCCGGGGAACCGTAAAAGCAGTCTTCTCAGCAGACTGGGGTGAGTCGAATGGAATCTGCCAGTAGGCCGCACTCAGATCTACAGAGGTTAAATACTTAGCATTATTAAGATGGTCCAAGATTTGATTGATATAGGGTAAGGGGTAGGCGTCACTCTTTGACACAGAGTTCAGCTTGCGAGAGTCCAAGCACAATCTGAGGTCGCCGTTCGCCTTCTCCACCATGACCACTGGAGAGTTCCAGGCGGACTGAGACGGGGACACTACTCCCATCTCCAGCATTCGGTCCAGCTCGGCTTCCAGGGCCTTCTGCTTAAGGGGAGAGAGCGGATAATAACGCTGCTTGATCGGCTTGCTGTCACCAGTGTCAATGACATGGTGCACAAGTGAGGTCCGACCTAAACCCACCTTATCAGTGTTCAACGAGTCGAATTTTTCAATGACCTCGTTGATTACACACCTTTGTTTAGTTGTCAAGTTGTCGTAATCCTCGAGGCCACCGTTAAGGGACACAGACTCTATAGGATTATTATCACTAAAACTGTCAAGGCTAATATTTTGTAAAATTAATTTATCACTTAACTTAAATTGTTGCCAGAAATCCACACCAAATATCATGGAGGTGGTTATTCCTGGGACAACATAGAACTTGAAAACTCGGATAACCGAATTGTACTCAATTGGCAAAGAGATACAACCCAGACATTGCAAGTGAGTGCTGTCTGCAGTTGTAATACGAAAAGTAGGATTGATACTCACAAGATCAAAACCCAGTTCCAAGAAGATGCGGTGCGCTCCCTTACCTAGTATAGAGCAGGAGGCACCGGAATCTAGAAGGCCTAAGACATTTAAATTTAAAACCTTAACAACTAGATACGGTCTAATGTCACTATCCCGTTTAGGAAACAGGACCTTATCAGAAATAGACTCAGATACAGAGTAATGCATAGAGTTCCTAATAAGGCCCTGGCCTACGCGTTTTTTGACTTGCTAGTACAGTGTGAGCAGTCTGGGGTCTTGACTCCTTTGAGACCACACCGGAAACACACCAGCTCCCTTGACTGTGTGCAGCTGTATGCAGTGTGACCGCCCCCGCCGCAACGAAAGCATTTGCGATCGTGGGGGGTAACCGGCGTCTCCACTGCAGACACCTGCTTAGCGGGCTTTTGTACACCTTTGTTCTTAAGCTGGTGTAAGTCAGATGAAATCTCAAACTTGTCAAGAGCAGGCTCATGGAAAGCGTCTGCCCTAGTACGCGCAAGCTCCAAGCGCTTACCCAAACGTCTCAAGTCATCTACAGAGTTGACATCATGCAAGGCCAGTTCCTTCATGTAGTCAGGTCTAATGTTGTGCATGAGGATGTCCAGCTGTTCCTCACTGGGCATTTTACATGACAACCTTGAAAACATGGCTTGCATTGTACATATATAGTTAACCAAGGACTCAGAGCGGGCTTGTGTACGCTGTCTTATCTCGTTCCTGAGGGTAATCATAATCAGGAATATCGAAGGTATCTCTAAGCTCACTAATAAGATCCTCATATGAGATGAAGTTAGCTTTGTTTGTACGGAACCAAGACAAAGCCGGTCCATCCAACAGGTCGGAGAAAGCCATAAGGAGTCTAGGCTTAGTAACCTCCCGAGCACATCTAAGTTCCTCTAATCTCTCTAAAAACACACGTACACAAGTAGAACCATCATATTTTAAGTTGAATGAACATAAGTTAAGGGGACGTTCTTTATACACTATGTTACATGTAGAACTATTCCTACTTGAACTAGCGAGCGGTCCTCTCTCACTACTGGTGAAGTATATTCCACCTGGTCACGACCCGAAGGATCATCACCATCATCATCCGAACCTTCGGATTCAGAATCACTACTGGGTTCAGCCCTAGCGATGATCTTCACTAGCCTACCACGAATATCCACCAGGTCGGGGCAATCCAGACCACAACGAGCTAACCTACTCAATAAGTAGTTGGCTCTGATAGACACCCTAAGACGACTACCCTTATTAATGAAGATGTCACCTGACTGAATAGCCTCCTCCAGCTCGGAGACTTTTGGAAGGCAGATCGAGAGCTCAGCCGATGCATCAGCGGGTACCGGAGCACTCGCTTTGATGCTACCTCGACGGACGAGTCGGTGTGCCGTTCTCAGCTCACTCCGAAGGCCAGACACTGTCGTTTCCGGTTCCACTGAAATACCCATGTGGGACAGCTCGTTAGCAAGTTCATCCTTTCTTAAATAATTAATATATTTTTCATCTGTGCCATTATGTAAAAATTTACTTACAACAATTATAAAGATAAAATGGCACAGATAGGGATCAATTACAAAGTAAAAATGTAAATTGAGTTACAACAAAGTGTACTAAGTTAGGTAATTATGTTTCAAATTGACTTTTAGAATTTAACAAAGATTAAGGGTATACTAAGAGAGAAAAGTTTCTAAATTTTCTGATAACACTGTTCAGGTTAACATTCAAAATTACAAGGTATCAAGATCCCTTCAAAAAAAATTTATAATTACACAGAGTGAAATTCACTAAGTTAACACAGAGGTGAAGCTATAGAATAATATATGTAATATATTAATCTATGCTAATATAATATTACAATAAATACATGTGTGTGCACCACAAAAAAAGAAAAAAAGAAACACATAAAAGAAAAGACACAATAAGAAAAAGAAGTGGGTATGCCAAATAAAATCAAAAAGTTTTTCCAAAATCACAGCTATTTTAAATTTTTGAATTTAGAATTTAGTGTCTTTTCCAGCCAAAGATGTAGGTAGCTGGAAGAAGACGAAAGGGATAATTTTGTGCTTAGCTGTTAGCACCACCAATTAACGTCCTGGAGCGTCTCGGACGATACACCAGGATGGTTTCGCCAGAGGTAACCACCTATGCACACACACTAGACTGAGGCTACCGCAGAGTAGACCCAGAGATTTGCCACTACGTTGGGAGCCAATTTATAACACAATGATGTTTAGTGTTACTCACCAACTAGCGCGAGGTAGCTATGCAGAGAACTCTTTCCCAGGGCGCCTTACTACAGAGATTCCAGTGTGCGTGCAAAGGTAGGCTAGGGCTCTAACGAAAACAGACAATAGGGTGTACACACATATATCTATTAAGAACACAGCACGCTACAGAGACACACAGAGAGCTTATTCGCTGTTAGACACAAATATCACAGATACACAGTAAAATAGTCTGGGCTTAGGTACTAATACTACTAGACTACACATAAGTAGTGGATCTACTGGCCTGCAGTGTGAGCTGAGTGAGAGTGACTGGCTGTTGTTACTGCCAGGTGATGACGGCAGATACCTCTCACATGAGAAGCTCGTGTAGTCCGCACTTCCACGTTGTCGTACCACGTGCAGCCCACTAACTTATAGGTGCGGCACCAAATATCTCAACCGGCAACTAGCCCCGTAGTAAAAAACCCGGTATCCCGGGTGTAGGTTGACACAGAGTCCAACTCCTTCCGAGGAGAATCAGTAAACTCAGAATAATTCCTTAACAGGTCCTCATGTTGCAACTAACAACCTCCAAAGAAAAATTGAGGCGTGCCACTCAGAGTAATATCAAACTCCCTCGTCCTTAGCCGATCTTAAAAAGAGACTTCGAACTTTGTCTCAGGGCTTTATCCCCTCTCTCACGTGGAATCGTCTCGAATTTCATCTAAAACCTGCTTTCATTGAATGCAAAAACGATTCGTCACTGATCCTTATGACATCCTGTCATTCTGACAGCAGAAATGTCACCACTGACAACCGATTAAAAAAAGATAACTCGATAAGGCTGCTTTCACATCCTGAATACTGCATCTATAGAAAATAAATGCTACAAGGTAGGTACCTATCTATTTAAAGAAAGAACAAGAAAGCCGTGAGATCGTTCTCACCAGACTGCCTCTCTCTAACACGTTAATTGTGAAAGTTCAAACCGATTGACAATGTCATTTTTGTTTTATTTCAAACTTTGAACGGATGATCCACGTGTCCTAGTGACGTAGTTTAATGCAACAGAGTCACAGACTACAGACAAAGTCTCGCCATAAGCCCCTCTGCACTCTATTTTATAGAGAGGGGCTAAAATGCAGTCGAATTGAGAACCTCCTCTTTTATATAGTTCTTGTTCCAAAGTTCAAAATATTTTAAAGCGTTCACCTTAACTCTTAGATCATCTAACCACAGGATGCGCCTTACTTAAGCATTGTTTTCTGCCATTGCACATGACCATTTGGTCTTTTGGCTTTATGAAAAGCCTGTACATCAGTACATCATTTTATATGATTAAACTAGTACATTACATTGTAGTTGACTGTACAATAACAATTAACACACAACAGCCATTACGCGTTTGTCGATTAATACATTTTATGAAATTTTATATGTCTTTGTGTTTCCCCCTTCACTTGTATGAAAACTGGCAGAATATTTTTGTATGCGGTGGTTCGCAAAGGCTAGTCCCGTGTTATATGGTCTAAGCCTTAACTCGATAGACAAGACGTGTCGTAGCGAAAAAATCGGTTATCTGTAAAGTCGGTTTACTGACGATGGTTGAACGTGACAACGTCATAAGAAAATAAAATTAACATTTGTAGGTAACAGAAGGGGCAATTAAACACTTCAGGACTCTGCTTATAATTTTATTCTCCGTATAGACACACAATAAATTGGGCAGAGCTTCGGCTAGTCTCAGTATACAGTACAGAATGACCCGACAAAATGGTCGCACTCTCTTATATACACACTCTCTATTATACACTCGGAAATTACGTCACTTCATTATGTCAACACGCCCCCCCATAGAAGTGGGGTCACACTCGAAACCCCCCATAGACGCGGGATTGCACCCGAACCACCCCGTGGGCGAAGCCGCATTGGCGGCCGTAGGTCTGTTGGGAGTCACGGGACATCCTTCCTGAAGGCTCAACCATAGGCTGTTGGGCGTTACGTGAGGTTTTTTAGTCGGTAAGAGTCCGGCATAGCATCCTACGAGGATTTTCCCTCACATCAAAAAAAAAAAATAGGGTGGCGTTACACTTACAAAACAAAAAGATATATAAAAACACATCAATTGATTATAGTGCCATCTGTTGAAAACATTATTAAAATAAATGGAACGCCTCAGAGCGACGCAGAGCGAGGCAACCCGAGGGAGGTTACGATATATTGCGTCATCTTTTTAAGTTCGTGCAGCCGGCTCCATCGAATTATAAGACGTTGTCACGTCAAAAAATCTTTAAATGCAGGTTTACTTACTTCTGAATATAAGGGAATGTTTCCTTCCAGCAAAACTTGCTATCATCAATATTAACGGGACATTTCCTCCTACCACTTTCTGCTTTTTCCACTCCGTATACTTAACCACAGTATTAATATATTTAACTTAACTCTTATATATAAATATTATGCGAACGTGTGCATATACAGGTCAAACTCGTTTGACTCCAATCAACACTCTAAATTCGCGAGCACTTTGAGAGAACATTTATTTATAGAAACACTGCGTTCTTAGGTCAGCTAAAAAATCTGCTCGCTTAAGGCTGTCGACCTTAACATTCAACTAAATTAAATTCAATGTGTGTTATCTAAAATCGGCATAATATTTTGTATTTGACTAGGTGTTTGGTGTGGGACTGTGACTGAGTGTGGTCCGGTAACCTAACCTATCCAAGTCGGATTGCGCAGAGTTAATCCTGTAGTGCACATATTTTGAGAAAGGGACATTTTGAGAAAAGGACGTTTCGAGAAAAAGACATTTCGAGAAAAGGACATTATGCAATGAGACGAATTAAAATACCTACGATGATTCCATTTATCCATATAGATCCCTAATTATGAACTGGACCAATTGCGAATTGGACCGATTGCGAACTGGACCAATTGCGAACTGGACCAATTGCAAACTGGACCAACTGCGAGCTGGACCAATTGCGAACTGAACCTATTGAGAATTGGACAGTTGGACATTTTGCGAATTGGACATAATGCGACTAAAGGCTATAAAAAAACAGTGGTAGCACTCTGGGAGTGGTGACTGAAGTTAAAACTTGAGCGATTACGTGTTTATTTTTCGAATAGTCCATTTTCTTCTTCATATTAATTTGACATCTGGGAAATTCCGAGGGTTTATCCGGGGCTCCCAACCGTAGTTTATTTTAGTAAGAGCACGGTACCTATATACCTAACTGTGGTAAGAGTCCGACATAGCATCCATTTAGGATTTTCATCAAGTTTAAAAAAAGGAGCCTATCGTGTTTCATGATGAAGCGCGTCTATGTGATTTAGTATGTAGTCGAGAAAAGTCCTCGCGTTTAACGCTAGGTGGCGGTGACCCACTCTCTCACTCGGTACTGTCTCGCTGCAACCCCACCCAGGGTAAACGGTTATCGCTGGCATGCTGCAACTCTAGCAAGTAATGAAGGAATGCAAAAACGAGAGCAAATTGCTCTCATTGCTCTCAAGCAATCTCTATTCTAGTATGCTATGCCACTAATTTGTTTTTCCATTTTTTATGGTATTGGCACTGGTTTCTTTTATTCAGTAGTCTTGAGCTTGCCCTTGTTACCAGAGTTTATAATTTCTACTATGGTGTGACTACCAGTGGAACTACTACTAACTGGTGCCTACTGAGTTCCTAACACGTGTCACTGTATACACGTGTCGTGTTGACTCGTATTATATTGAAAATATCCCCCTTTTTTTCCTACGGCACTTTCCTTTCCTAGGTGATCGATTCGTCATTCTTCCGTTAGACCGAATTAGTTCATAATCATAATCATTCTAATCTATTTTTGGTGCTTTAACGTATAGGAAGTTGACGATACCATGGACGAATACATAGCAAAATTGAAGGCCCGGGCCGAAGAATCCGTACCGGACCGATACTTCGCCCAAGTGGACCATGAGCTATACAATGACAAGAAGGCATGGATTGACGAGCACCCCTCATCCGACTCCACGAGTATGAGTCGAGATGTGGAACCTAAGTGGACCGACAAGCCGGTTCCTGTGGGGGTGGTGGCGGGAGCGATTGTTGTGGCTCTCGTAGCGCTGTTCTTCTGGTGCATATACAGGTGAATTTTTGAAAAGGGCTTGGATGGCCAAATCCGAAACTATAAGGAATAGCTAAAAATGCTCAAAGGAGTCACGAACCCGATTTTGATAAAACTTAAAACCTCATCATTACATTTTTGATAAACCAATAATCCTAGCTGGTGCCGTATGTCATTACTTCCCAGAATAAGATCCTTAATAGCAACACTAACGTATGGTGTAATAATATAGGGTGTGTTTTTTTTTTCAAAATCGATGGGTTCGATTCCTAGCTAGGATTATTGGTTTTTCAAAAATCTAATGATGAGGTTTTAAGTTTCATCAAAATCGGGCTCGTGACTTCTTTGAGTATTTTTCGCTATTCCTTATAGTTTCGGATTTGGCCATCCAATCCCTTTTGAAAAATTCACCTGTATATCAAATATAGGAAGCATGGCTGGGCGAGACCTGGTATGTAATCTATACTAATATTATAAAGAGGTAAAGTTTGTGTGTTTGTATATTTGTTAAATTGTAAGGGGTAATCTCGGGATCTACTAAACCGATTTTAAAAATTCTTTCACCAATAGAAAGCTACGTTACTGCGCAGTGTCATAGGCTATATAGCATCACGCTACAACGAATAGGAGCGGAGCAGTAAAAGTAAATGTTTTAAAAACGGGGGAAAAGTTATTCCTTTTGAGAACTTCGTTGCGTGTGCTGCGTGACTAATATTATTTAACCGACTTCAAACAAGGAGGAGGTTACTCAATTCAACCATTTTTTTTTAAATGTTTTTTCGCGCAGAACTCCGTCGTTTATAGACCGATTTGAATTTTTTTTCCCGTTCTAAAATAGATACTCCCAAGGTGGTCCTATTTTAAGGAAGCCAGGATCTGATTATGGCATCCTGGAGAAATCGAAAGAAACTTTTAAAAATTGTAGGGGCATCAAGGGCGTTTGTAATTTTTTTTATTAAGGGCCTTAAAGTAGGGCAGACCGGGGCTGGTTGACTATAGGGGTAGGTAGACTAACTATCAATAACTCGGCCAAAGCAATGGCTATGAGCCAACCGATGACACCCGAGACTCCGCTACCTCTCCCCGCTCAGTCACTGGCGGCGCGGTGTCGCGCACGCGCACCGTTTAAGTGAAGGATACTAAAGTTAAAAATTAACGTACGTAAGTAATTATTTTCATCGTAAGGTTTTTTGTAATAATGCCTATTTATTCATGGTTACTGATTGTCAAAGAATTTATAGTGGATGTTTGATTCATGTTCTTTCTTTTATGTATGATGTTATTTGATTTCTTAGCAGTTTTGTGGGTATGTCATGTGATTGAAAATAAAAATGTGGTTCGGGGCTAGTAGACTAATGTATAACGGGGCTGGATGACCAATAATCGTACATAAAAAAAAGAACATGAATCAAACATTCATTATGATTTTTTTGACAATCAGTAACCATAAATATATAGGCATTATTCCAAAAACATTACGATGAAAATAATTACTTACAACGTTATTTTTCATCTTTAAATTCCTTCACTCAAACGATGTGCGCGCGCGACGCCGCTCTCTCGGTGATTTATTGTATTTGTGTTTTATTTTCAATAAAAAATAATAAAAATAATAACTGTTTATGTATGTTGCCTTTTATCCTATTTCCTCGTAGATTTTGCCTTTACAAGTCCATAGGTCAAATTACCCCAGGCGAATAGTCAACCTACCCCAAGCATGGGGCAGGTTGACCAGTTTTTCTTATTGTATAAGATCTAGCCTGTACCCTATATTATAATGAATTAGGTGCTTTTTGCTATATTTTTCCAAAACTTAATAGTTAACCTATGAAATAAACCTGTTTTTGAATTAATATTCTATAAAGAAATAAAAATATAAGCCTTTAAGCTGAAACCTAGTCAACCAGCCCAGGTCTACCCTAGTACAACTTAATGAATGTCTGGAGTTGATCTGATGATGGAGACGAAAGACAGTAGAGAGAATTCCCTAACGATATACAGCAGTTACTTTGTGTTTGGGTTTGATTAATTTGTACTGTCGAGAACTTTACACCTAGATAGATAGATTTTCAGTCCACACGACACTAAAAATAGTGAAAAAAAAAACTGAACAAAAAAGAAACCGACTTCAAACAAAACTAAAAACTGAAAAGTAAAATTTACTTAGCGCAAAGTTAGTTTATTCTGATTTATCATATAGATATCATTTAATATAATACTGAAGTCAGTGCCAATATGACTATGAGAGAGATTAATAATGTCTACCTAAGCCTTCATAGTTTTACTGGGCACTGATTTCAGTATTATATTCAATGATATCTGATAAATCAGAATATTGTACAGAATATAATATTGTGCTAAGGAAATGTTTTAAGAAGTAAAGTTTGTGTGTTTGTATATCTCTTAAAAAAATTGTAAGGGGTAATCTTAGGATCTACCGAACCGATTTTAAAAATTCTTTCACCAGAAGAAAGTTACGTTATTGTGCAGTGTCATAGGCTATATAGCATTACGCTACAACGAATAGGAGCAGAGCAGTAATAGTAAATGTTTCAAAAACGTTGGAAAAGTTATTCCTTTTGAGAGCTTCGTTGCGTGTGCTGCGTAAATATTTATAGTTATGTAAAAAATATGTACCTACTACAAAATTGTTTCTCTTAAAAAAATTGCGCGATAGCATGTGTCTATCTTTGGGTTGGTGCACAATAACCATTTTAATGGCAATCAATTTTTTCTACAATAATGCCACGGGATACCTCTTTCGTAATCGAAATTGTTCTTAAAAATGATGCGACGGGAATACACGCGACGACAAACCTTTCTCTCTCTCACGTAGTATTGAATATTAACGACGTGACGCTACGGGCATAGTAGAATTATATACAGGATGAATTTTTCAAAAGGGATTGGATGGCCAAATCCGAAACTATAAGGAACAGCGAAAAATGCTCAAAGGAGTCACGAGCCCGATTTTGATGAAACTAAAAACCTCATCATTAGATTTTTGAAAAACCAATAATCCTAGCTGGGAATCGAACCCATTGATTTTGAAAAAAATACACACCCTATATTATTACACCATACGATAGTGTTGCTATTAAGGATATTATTCTGGGAAGTAATGACATACAGCAAACTAAAAGAAAGTGCTCATCTTTAACAAAATACAATTTATTTTTCTTACGCAAACTGATTAATTGTTCAAAATGTAGACCATGTTTTTTTTTAAGTGAGGGAAAATCCTCATGGATGTTATGTCCGGACTCCTACCGACTAAAAAACCTCGCGTAACGTTTAACAGCCTATGGTTGTGAGCCCCGGGTAAGCCCTCGGAAGGATGTCCCAGGACTCCCAACAGACCTACGGCCGCCTCTGCGGCCTCGCCCAGGTGGTGGTTCGGGTGCTAACCTGCGTCTTAGGGGGGGGGGGGTTTCGGGTGTGCTCCCGCTTCTAAGGGGGGGCGTGCGTGAGTTCCTCTCGTCACGCTGCCGTCATGGGCCTGCTTCTGTAAGGACGGTGAGCGACCCTCTCATCGTCCTCAGACCCCCGGTCATGGAGGCCGATAGTCCTAAATGTAGACCATTGTTTTCAACACATAGCTGGATTCGAGACCTCAAGGGTCGTACTGCATCCAATATTATTGATTCCGTTTAGAATATATTCCAAAGAATCATTCGGAGCATGATTTAAAACACGGAACAGTTACGATCTATTCAAACGAAACAAATTATGATACAAAATTTAGGTACGTAAAATATGAATTCTATTAAAATTCTAAGCTTTCCTTAAATTTGTCGTATATCATTACTTCGCAGAATTTGATCCTTATCAGCGACACTATCGTATGGTGTAATTATAAAGGGTGTGTTTTTTTTTTCAAAACCAATCGGTTCGATTCCCAGCTAGGATTATTGGTTTTTCAAAAATCTAATGATGAGGTTTTAAGTTTTATCAAAATCGGGCTCGTGACTCCTTTGAGCATTTTTGGCTATTCCTTATAGTTTCGGATTTGGCCATCCAAGCCCTTTTCAAAAATTCATCCTGTATAGTAGGGTATCTCCGAGCTCGACCGCACGATACTTACCTATAGTATCAGGGCTGTCACTTTTAGTTAATTCAACCGTCGTAAATGACAGGTTAGGTTAAACAATTGGACATTCTCATACAACATCATCTAGTTCAAATTAGGCCAGTTTAAGCTTGTGCTATGGGATCTAGACAGAATCCAACCTGGGACCTCAGTACAGCTTTCCCATATTAATGATGGCAACATTTTTATGGATCACACAAATAATTGGACCGACCAAGGAATAATACTAGAACTACACTACCGACTGCGCCTCAGAGGCAATTAAAATCAAAATACATAATTTGTGAAAATTTCAGCTTTCTAACTATCACGGTTCCTGAGATACAGCCTCATGACAGATTGACAGACAAAGTTCAATGGTCAAAGACAGACAGACGGACAGACAGACAGATGGACAACTTAGTCTCATAAATAGACTCCCGTTTTTATCCTTTGAGTTCAAAACGACCGAAATTCTAGAATATTTTAGCTTTTCCTTAATTCATACACTGAACACTATTTGCATGAATTTGAAAGTTGTATATTCTTTTGAAGTGCAGTCAGCCAGTGTTCACTCACTGCATACATACATATAGTCACGCCTTTATCCCAAAAGAGGTAGTCAGAGGCATAGTATACGCCCACATCTCACCTTCTAGATTTATGTCCCACAAAATACCTAGGTGGTGAGCCTATTGCCGTGTTGAAATGGGCGGGTAGTGTTCTGTTGAAAGATACTAAAGATACTTCAAACTTCTAGTTTTATCCACAAAGAAATTATAAGGGGTCGAAAATGAACGGAGTGGGTTCGAAGCAGTGGGAGTAGAACTCGCGCACCGAGGGTTCCTTACCAAAAAACAGGCAAAACTCATGTTTGTTGTATCCCATGCAACTAACGTTCCCCTAACACAATATTATTTTTCTGATTTTAGTATTTGTTGTTATAGCGGCAACAGAAATACATCATCTGTAACAATTATTCAGCTCTCTAGCTATCACGGTTCCTGAGATACAGACCTTTTGTGGGACAGACAGACGTATAGCGAAGGGTCATGTTTAGGGTCCCGTTTTTTACTCTTTGGGTACGGAACCCTAATAAATACGAAGTCTAATAGGTATTGAACGAATTCGTACGTAAGCATTAAATTAATATTACTACGTCCATAATAATCTCAAGGTAAGTTGGTACGTAAGTGAATTATTCAAACTCACCTTTCTTCTTTTTTGTTACCTATCGTGAATTCGATACGTGAATACGATAGATAATGACGGAGTTTAAAAATTAGTGTTGAGGCATCCAAAAACACAGCAATATCGTCTTTACCTCTTTATAGGCATTGTCATATTTATCTAATATTAATATCCTGTGTGGCGACGAGGTCTCGTCTTGCGACAGGTAAGAGTAGGTACAAATGTCGCCACCCCAATACATTCCAAGGGTGTCGTAAGAGGCGACTAAGGGAACACCTTCACAAAAAGATCCATTGCGTAGAGAAGGAAAACTCAAAATGAAACTCGGTTGTCAGTAAAATGACAATCGTTAAGCCAAGTTGAAGGCCTTATGCTTGGCTTGAAAATTTTCAACTGCGGGTCTTGGCGTCCTGCGCCTGTCCATTCCAACACGGCAATAGGCTCACCACCTATTACGGGGGACATAACACTAAAATTTGAAATTGATTATAAGTATGTATGTAAGTAAAGATAACGGGCATATGACACATACATTTTACGTACTCAAGCGCACGCGGTTCGCGGCAACCCTGATTGAACGCTTGGTTTACCAGCTGGGAGCTTTCCGTCTAGTACTGATTTTTAAATGTGTGCGTGACGCGCGGCTCGTTCCGACGCGATGCGCCCGTAGGCACTGCGCGCGCACACAAGTATACCGCGCTCGGTACCTTTGATATAATTTTGTTTGAAGATGCCTAACTCTAATAAACTCTGCTACGGGAGTAAACGCAACGTGACGGGAGTAAATGCGACGGGAACAGGTAATACTCTCCATTATGTGGCGCAAACGAAGTTGCGCGGGTCAGCTAGTGGAATATAATTATGAAGTACCTTAATTATATTGCTTTTGTTATTTACTAACTGGAAATTGATGATTCCGGGAGGGAACAAACCGTGTAGAAACGCTACGGTGCGCTTACACGCCGGCTTTTGTGACGATTTGTTTAGTTTAATACAATAGCGCGTATTCAGTCCGTTTACCGGAGTGCAGTGTCCGAGCTGCGTAGTGCTTCTGCAAGTGTTCGTCTGAGGGTTGGCAGCCAGCGCGAGTGTTACCATTGGTGTTGAAAACGTCCACAGACCACGGTGACCACTTTTCATTAGGTGGGAAACAAAAGATCACGATTTTTATAAATATAAGTAAAAGAATCAGATCACAATTGTTGAAAATAAGAGAAGATTCTCGTAGCGCCTGTTTGCGCTTCAGCAGTACGCAACACAACCGCCCGCGCCGACTTCAATCAAGAGACAAGCCTTGATAACTTATTGCCTCGATGGCTTACGAAAAAATGTGATTCTTTATTATTGAGTTATATTGGACTAGCGGACGTCACGCGGTTTCACCCGCGTAGTTTCCGTTCCCGTGGGAATACGGGAATAAAATATAGCCTATGTTACCCGCAGAGAGTGTAGCTTCCCAACAGTGAAAGAATTTTTTGAATCGGACCAGTAGTTCCGGAGCCTATTCGTTACTAACAAACAAACAAACAAAAAAACAAATGTTTCCTCTTTATAATATTAGTATAGATAAAGTTCCGTAAACCACCTTCGATTGAGCGGTATTTAATAATTATTAATTTATTTGCACAAGCCTTGTTTTTGGCGATTCGAAGCAGTTTTCGAGATATTTTTTATTATTTTTATTTTCATTTTTTTATTTTTATTATTTAACATCTTTTTTTATTTTTATTAAAAACTTAGGTGGTTATAAAAAGTAATCACGAAGGCTAATGCGGAAGCTCCGCTGCGCTCCGGTCCCGTCTTAGCCTTCTAAATCTAACCTAATCTATCCACGTCGGATTGAGCGGGGATAGATATAACGCGCGTGCTAAAATTCAATTTTCAAAATTTGATTTCTCGGAAACTATTGCTATGCGCCAAAAATTTGTCTTAGAACATCCAAAGGAAGATCTGGGCAAAGTTTCAAATCGAAGTGAGGTGAGGGGTTTTCGGAAGTGCATCCTATTATAATGTTCTTTATATAAAAATTATATTTCTAATATCAGTAAGAATGATACTTATTTTACCAATAATTTGTAATTATTCTTCCTGTACTACTTGTTCTTATTCCATGCTTGACGTGCGCGCGACTTGTCTGTGCTGCAAACGCGTCGAGTATTTGTATTTAAATTAATTAACAAAATAAAGATTTGCTCAGCTATTTAATTTTACAGCCTTATTATAATACCTACGCATTGTTCAACAATCATAAAATTACTAATTATGTTACCTACCTAGACATAATAGTACTGGGGTATCCTTCCGAGGGCATATCCGGGGCTCCCAACCGTAGGATGTTAGGTAGGATACGTGTCGTTTTTAGTCGGTAGAAGTCCGGCATAGCATCCATGTAGGATTTAGGTACCTCAAGTAGTTGGGAATTAGGGTTTCTGGATCAGAGGAGATCCATAAACCGCTAATTCCCAACCATTCAACTATTCAATCTAGTATTCAAATAATTATCTGTCATGCATGATAGACTTTCTGGATCCGTCAACGCTCAATCCCATCTATTCAGTCAGTATGTATGGGTTCGCTAATTCCCAACCATTCAACTATTCAATCTAGTATTCAAATATTTATCTGTCATGCATGATAGACTTTCTGGATCCGTCAACGCCCAATCCCATCTATTCAGTCAGTATGTATGGGTTCGTTAATTCCCAACCATTCAACTATTCAATCTAGTATTCAAATAATTATCTGTCATGCATGATAGGCTTTCTGGATCCGTCAACGCCCAATCCCATCTATTCAGTCAGTATGTATGGGTTCTATGATTCTCATTCAAGCTCGGGTTAGGTCTACAAAACCTAGACTATTATCTATTCTAATTATTCGAGTCCATACCGTAAAACCTTTACCATTCAATCATTCAGCCCAGTATTCTAACATCAATTACTATTTGAAATAATGTGAAAGCCAAAAACATTGAACAGATCGTTTAATGAATAAATCGATCATTAAATCACTTCAAGTTTCGGAGATAAAATTAGTCTTTAAGTTATCTATAGCAATATAGGTGATATAACTCAATGGATTATGTGATTGAACTATCGAGAATGGCATGCGCTCAGATTACCTCTCTCAGCTTCATACCTGTATAAGTACTAAAGTATGCCTTTAGTTACATTGTAGCTACACATATTGAGTGAAATAAAAAGACATAGGTATATTTTATAGAACGTTTATTATTAATAATTCTTGATTATTAGAATGTACAAATATATTTATTTAGTATTTAAGTACAAATCTTTATCCAAATATATCCAAAGCCATAACAATAAATTACTAGATATTAGTAGGTAAGTACTTATTATTATGGTTTTGGATCAATTTCGTCCTGAATTTTATTTATTAGTTGCCTGGCACAATTGTATATATCATCATATAAAACAGTTTTAACCACATGTTGCGCACAAACATCCGCATCACACTCACATAACAGTTCTCCTAATTTGGGGGCACTGTGCACATCATATATCTCAATTTTTATTATTTTTATTCCTCGTGTCACCGGTTTTTTTATAAATTGATACATTTTCTGCTCCGAATTTGGTCTCTTATGTGTAAGACCCAACGTTTTTTGCATAGATTTTTGTGGTGGTTGGTTGGCTGGTATAAAATTGAATAATTCTTCACTGTCCTGTAAAGAAACGTTTACTTAAATTACCTTGTACTGAAAAAACCATCTGATTATGTACAATTGTAATACGAAATACTACGGCTACTACCACACTCGTCTAGCGGTTAAGGCGTCAGACTTGTGATCAAGACCTTGCGTATTCGTATCACAGTAATTACACTACCAGCTTGGACTTATTTCTAACACATAATATTTAGATTATCTCGCTAGAATACTACTAATTTTCGTACCTATTAATCTTAAAACACTAATAGCGATCCATCTTCAACGTGAGAGTTACCAACCCTTGTATTGCTAGCATCCATTTTCTACAGTTACCAGTTTCTGTTGGATGGTTAGTATTAGCCAACATTTAACTATCTCTTAAAGAAAGATAATATCTTAACTTACCGACATTATGCTGCACTTATAACGCACTGTTCAAGACTATAGCAAATGATGGAATAACATTAAATGTAAGCATAACAATATATTTGTTTGAGAAGTATAGATGTTGGAATGTCGCCATAAATGGATGAAATTGATACCACCCAACATCGCGTCGCGACATGTTAACGAAGTCAATATTATAAATATACCTATTATGTATGATTGTACTTTTATTCATTGTTTTTTTCCATACAACTCGCTGAGAAAATATAACAAGCTTAGTCGCGGTACATTATTAGTATGTCCTCATTCACAATATAGCTATGTCAGCGGTTTTTATTCGTTGACTTCTTAATATTTATCAAAATTTGAACCCATGTCACATACTATCATTAAACACGGGTTTATCTGCATTTATTATATCTCCTAATTTTAAGAAAACCAATCAACACTAACATTTTTCTAAGCATATTTTCGACAAACAGAAGAGAGGATAATAATATTTTATTGTCTACTAGCAAGCTATAAGCTTGTGCTATGCGATCTAGACAACTGATAAACAAACTTATATATTTCTCAATACATAGGTACATAGATAATATACATAGGAAAGACCAAAATTAAGAAAATATACATTCATGGATCACATTAACATTTGTTCCGATCCGGGAATCGAACCAAACACCTCAATGGCAGTCGCATACTACTTACGCAATATAATATTAACATTAAATCATCTCTTTGAGGTGTTGCTTAAAATATAAGGTAAACTACACACTAGGAGCATTGGCGTATATTATATAATTACGAATTTTGCTCTCGCATATGGTAAGTACATATGGTCACATGTTAGTTTTACAGTTCAACGTAAATTTTAATTCAGCGTTTTTCTTTTATCGCTATATTAATTTAGTTTATAATTTATGCAGTTTAGATAGCTTTAATTGAAGAGTTTATGTACTTACCTAATGTAGTAAGTTTGAACTGAATGGCTAAACAAAATAAATATAAATTCGTTTTCAAATGATTTACTCTGAAACAAAGTTGAATACAAACTATTGAACTTGAACAGTCATAGTGAGAATCAACCCTAACCGCAGCGATGTGTAGCAGAGATAAGTAATTCAATATTGTATAAAACACAAATCTATTTGGGTGCAGTATTCTTGACACAGCATTTTAGCAACACGTGGCCAGCACCATATTCGGGATAATATGCGGAGTAAGTAATTCTATATTGTTTAAAAGACAATCGTATTTGGATGCAGGGATCTGACATAGCATTTTAGAAACACGTGCCCGTTACCATATTCGGGATGATATGACGTAGATTTACCATTATTTAAGAGACTGCCTCTCAAAGCTATGCCGCAGATACTCTACCGGAGCTGAAGTGATTACCACAACGAGCTTACGTATACCTGCCTATCGGATCCTGTACCTACAAAATGTAAGTCACTATTATATTATTTATTAATACGTGATTAAAAAGCACTCGTGCTATCATTCAGCAATCCTATTATTTAATCGTTCAACTATTCAATCGTTCCACTATTCAATCGTTATACTATTCAATCGTTCCACTATTCAATCGTTCCACTATTCAATCGTTCCACTATTAATTCATTCTAATTTGCAATCATTCATGATATACATAGTATCTAAATTCTATCAACCTGTTATTCAAATATTTCATATTTTATTGATAGATACTACAAATTATTGTTATAAGTTATTTATATGAATGTCTTTGTTTTCAGGTCCAAACAAATGGCTTACCAATTATTCCCGTCTTCAGACGAGTCAGAAGTTAACATCCCGGTGAAGACCAAGAATAAGAAGCGAAAGTTTGCAGAAAAAGCATCAACCAGCCAGCCTGTGAGCAGTTCAGCTACAGGCAGTCAGCCATCAACTAGTCAACCAACCAGTAAGAAACAGAAGTCGAGGGCTACGATCCGCGATCTCTTCGGAGCCGATAGCGATGATTGCAGCACCCCCACTGGTAAAAATCCTGCACCTATTTATTCATATCTAACACGTAGGTTGGCTAATGGATTCTCGCGTCAAATAGATGAAGGAAAATCTGGAAACTTTTTCATTGAATTAAAAATTTATGATTGTGAGGAAATTGAACGAGTGCCACCAATGAACCGATGGAGACACGCTATAATAACTGTTAAAAATAAAACAAATTTAGATTCAAAGTCCTGGAAGCATTTAAGTGAATTTGTGAAAGAGACAGGGAATGAATTTAAAAATTGTGCAGCCACGTTTATAAACTCTTATCAGTAAATAGGTAAAGAGAAATCTGATTATTCATTAATCATTATATACCTATTGCTATACACATTAAACTGTATTTAATCCCTAGCATAAGACTACTATGTATATGAATCAGACCATGCATTGTTTCTCTTTTCAGTGCTACCACTCACCTCTTATTCATCAGGCAGTTATATTAATTGTGATAAATGTAAAATTGGAATACCGATTCATGAATACAGATATCATAAACGAACTAATATTCATAAATCTAACTGTTTAATAAAATCGAAATTTGAACATATAGACATAATAGCTACAGCCTTTAAGAACAGAATAATGACATATCGCTTAAACCCATCGAAAGAAGACGAGTACCTCTTCCTAGAGGCGTTCTTAGATGACAAGCGAGATGATGTATACAAAGTAATTGAGTTATCGCTTATTAAACATACTTGTATTAAAGTAAACTTTGAGTTGTTTGCATACTTTGTTTTACCTAAATATGGTGAACAGCAGCAGCAGCTGAAGTCATTTAATACAAAATATGAAGTTTTGTATAAAAGTACTGATTTGAATAATATTTATCTGAATTTAAAAGAGATTTTTAAAATGAAATTAACCGAATTCGAGCACTGTGAATCTGGATGGTCATTTACATCCATTAGTCATTTAGAAATTAATATTAATAAATATTCCCCGATGAGGGGTGGTTCTTATATAGACTTGCCAGCAGTTATTAAAAATACAAAGAGTTGTATAAATATCAAAAATAATGATGAATATTGTTTTTTATGGAGCATCTTAGCAGCATTATATCCAACAAAAAATAATGTTTGTAGAACAAGCTCTTACCCACATTTTAGTTTAGTATTTAATGTAAATGGGATGTCATTCCCACCATCCTCTAAGGACATCAAGTTGTTTGAAATTAATAACAAATATTTAAGTATTAATATCTATGGATTAGATGAATATCATAGAGTAACTGGTCCACTCTATGTAACAAATTTAAAGAAAGATAAACATATTAATTTATTGTATTTTGAGAAAAATAAGAAAGCTCATTATTGTTTAATAAAAAGCCTTTTACGTTTAGTGAGACGTCAAGTATCACGAAGTAAAGGTTCGATGTATTTATGTGAAACATGCCTACAATTTTTTACTAGCCAAATAAAGTTCAACATACATACAGTACATACATAAAGTACCAGACAAACACACCAAATTACAGTTTAAACATTTCGAAAGACAACAAAAAATCAACTTTGTAGTATATGCTGATTTTGAAAGTCTACTTTATAATTTTAATGAAACAAATGCCAACAAAAATACCATAAAACATAAATTGCATCGACCTTCATGTTTTGCATTTTATGTTTGTTGTTATCATGATAGTAGCCTCAATAAATTTGTTACTTATCGAGGACCTAATTGTGTGCAAGTGTTTGTTCAGAAATTAATTGAAGAAACCAAGTTAATACATGATATTTTAATAACAGAAAAAGCTATGAAACCAATGACTCCTGAACAAATGCATAATTATCGTGATGCAACTACCTGTCATATTTGTAAAAATCTATTATTTAGTGACAAAGTATGTGATCACGATCATATTACAGGAGAATACAGAGGTGCAGCTCATTCGCAATGTAATTTAATGTATAAAGTCTGTTCATTCATACCTGTAATTTTTCATAACTTATCCGGATATGACTCACACATATTTATTAAAGAACTATCAGTTCATGAAGGTGAAATAACGGTAATTCCAAAAACAAAAGAAAAATACTTATCTATTACAAAAATCATTAAAACGGATAAACAGAAGCCTTTGCAAATTAAATTCATAGATTCATTCCAATTCCTCAATACCAGTCTCGATAATCTAAGTAAAAGTTTAATAGATAGTGATTTTATAAATTTACGAGTCCATTTTCCCGATGACTCTAAATTTGAATTAATTAGAAGAAAAGGAATATATCCTTATGAATATATTGATTCATGGAAGAAATATAATGACGTACAACTGCCCACAAAATGTTGTTTTTATAATAGTTTGCAAATGAAGCATATTACTGATAACGAGTATTCACATGCACAGAACATTTGGAATACATTTGCCATTAATAGTCTTGGTGAATATACTGATTTATATTTAAAGTCTGATGTGCTATTATTATGCGATATATTTGAAAACTTTAGAAAAATATGTCTTCAACATTATAATCTAGATCCTGCATATTATGTAAGTTCACCCGGCTTAAGTTGGGATGCTATGCTCCTTTACACTGGTGTACAATTAGAGTTAATTCATGATCTAGAAATGTATAACATGATTGAAAAAGGAATACGCGGTGGATTAGCACAGTGCTCTCATCGGTATGCTCAAGCAAATAATATTTACACACCTAATTTCGATGATTCTAAACCATCGACATATTTGATATATCTCGACTGTAATAATCTTTATGGATATGCTATGATGAAAAAATTACCAATATCAGATTTTGAATTTATGTCAACTTCTGAAATAAATAATTTTTGCTTATCTAATATCCCTGATGATGCTGAATATGGTTACATTTTAGAAGTTGATGTCGCGTACCCTAATTATTTACATAAATTACACAACGATTTGCCTTTCGCTCCAGAAAAATTCATACCCATAGGAGGAAAGACAGAGAAGCTCATTGCAAATTTATATGACAAATACAACTATATTACACATTATGTGTATTTAAAAGAATGTCTAAAAAATGGACTTATTTTAAGAAAAATTCATCGTATACTTAAATTTAAACAAGAAAACTTTTTGAAGGACTATATAGACTTAAATACTCAATTGCGACAAACAGCTACCACATCGTTTGAAAGAGACTTCTTCAAGCTTTTGAACAATTCGATATTTGGTAAAACAATCGAAAATAAACGAAAACAGCTTGACGTAAAATTGGTGAATAGCTGGAATGATGATAATAATAGGACAAATAAAAAAGTAGGTGCAGAAAAACTGATAGCAAAACCAAATTTAAAAAGCGTTTGTGTGTTCAGTGATGATTTTCTTGCAGTTCAAATGAATCCCGAAAAGCTTATTTTAGATAGACCGATTTATATTGGGTTTACTGTACTCGAATATGCTAAACAACATGTATATAATTTCCATTACGATTTTATTAAAAACAAGTATGGTAAAAAAGCCAAATTGTGCTATACAGACACTGATAGTCTATTGTACTTAATACATACGCACGATTTTTATAAAGATATGAAAGATAATATAATACAATTTGATACCAGTAACTTTGACATTAATAATCCTTATTGTATACCTAAGTTACATGATAAGATTCCTGGCTTATTTAAAGATGAGTTGGGTGGTGATGTAATCACTGAGTTTGTTGGCTTGAGAGCAAAACTTTATTGTATTGAGTCAATAAAAGCATGCATTAATAAAGCTAAAGGTGTATCAAAGCCCATTACTAAGAATTTGAGAATGACTGACTATAAGAGAGTTTTATTTCAGAACATTACTTTAAAATGTAAAATGCAAATGATTAAATCAAACAAACATGTAATTTATTCGCAGGAAGTTAATAAAGTAATGTTAAATAGATTAGATGATAAACGACTAGTTCGACCAAATCAAATAGATACATTCTCTTGGGGTCACTGTGATGGCATATGATTGTGTAAATTTATATGGATACGCAATGATTTATGTATATTAGACATTTAATAAATGGTATTATGTTCAATCATTGTTTTTTATTTTTCATATACCTAAGTTACATGATAAGATTCCTGGATTATTTAAAGATGAGTTGGGTGGTGATGTAATCAATGAGTTTGTTGGCTTGAGAGTAAAACTTTATTGTATTGAGTCAATAAAAGCATGCATTAATAAAGCTAAAGGTGTATCAAAGCCCATTACTAAGAATTTGAGAATGACTGACTATAAGAGAGTTTTATTTCAGAACATTACTTTAAAATGTAAAATGCAAATGATTAAATCAAACAAACATGTAATTTATTCGCAGGAAGTTAATAAAGTAATGTTAAATAGATTAGATGATAAACGACTAGTTCGACCAAATCAAATAGATACATTCTCTTGGGGTCACTGTGATGGCATATGATTGTGTAAATTTATATGGATACGCAATGATTTATGTATATTAGACATTTAATAAATGGTATTATGTTCAATATTTGTTTTTTTATTTTTCATTTTAATTTCACCTTGGGTAGGAAATAGTATGAAAAACAAACACGCTATAGAAATAAAACATTTATTAAGTTAATTAAAATTATGAAATACAAAAGTTATTTTTTAAACACCATCGCTTAATACACAATACATTCCTTAAAGCACAATAGTTCTTATGAGCAAAACAATTATACAAAGATAGATCTTTACAGTAAAGATCACTAAGAGTTTCTAAATTAGGAACACTTTTATTTTCGCATATGTCGGAAACATTATTATGACCACATAGCTCTTGAACCCACTTTATTTTCTCACTACCTTTAACAAGAACCTTTTTTTCCTTCAAATAGGGTTTGATTATTTTAGAAAATTCTCTGTAATCAATATATCCTTCGCTCCAGCGGTAACCTCTATTCCTTTCAATCCACCAAATGCGTCTTTTTTCTTCATCAGTCAGCGAGGAGAACGGATAAGGAGGTTTTATTAAGAATATATGAGTATATTCCAACGTAGCTATAGCTAATTCCTTGACTATGAAGTTATTATAAAGATCTTTAAAACCTTGAACATCTACTATAATAGTATTTTTGTTCATGATATCTTTCTCACGGTGCTACTTAACGGTTTATACTCGATTATACAGTCGTTCAATATAAGACAATATGCTGAAGTTTGATCTGGTATATCAATGTCACTTTCAATTTCCACTCTGACATCGACAACAGGTCCTGACTTAAGATTATCTGGTTGTCTAGAACAATCTACGACAAATAACGGAGCAATATTTTTAAATTGTTTCTCACTTAATAACGGTTCACCGCGACGACCTCCGTAATACGAGTGTTGGAATCTGGTGTATTGTTCATATATTAAAGCAATTCTGTTATTTGAGAAACTTGAATTTAAATTTTCGTAAGGGAAGTAGGTTGAATTTAGGTATACTCTAACATCTCGAACGTTACAGTGATCAAACTGAGACATATCCAATTTTGAATTATTTTTTCTATTTGTTTGCAGACCAATAATAACAAATCTTGGTTTCTCTATTTGCGATGATGTTTTTATGGACCAAGTATGTTTAGTAGTTTTTGGTAGAGCTGGATATTCATATAAATCCCAATTCCTGAATATCATCTGGAGTGCTCGATCTTTTTCTAACAGTTTTAACATATTTATTTTTTCTTTATCGGATACTTTGACATGTGGTACACGCCATATTATTTTATTTATAATAATATCTTCTACCGTTTCACCATCGTTAAGTTTTAGAGCGTTCAGATTAGTATTACTTCGCAACAATATTAATTCATGTTTGCTGTTTATCACTACTTTCTTGAAATCTTCTGCAAAACCAAGAATGTTACAGAGGGGTATAGAAACAGAAAAGTTACCCCCATTTGTACTATTTATGCCATCGATATTCCAACCCCAAGCATTAGATACTTTAGCCTCGTTTTCATTCATTGATATTAATGATTTCATTGTGGTAGTTATACCAGCGTTTTTTATTTTATCTATTTCCACTCCATTTATCTCATACCTTATATCTTGAAACAAGTAAAGTAAACTATTGTTTGTGAAATGAACGCTACTGACTCTCTCTTTCGAATTTCCACCCTTGTTTACAACAACAGTTCCTTCCAAAAACAAAGTGCTTGCTGATGGTAATATATACAAGTCTTGTTGATTAATAGGTATCCTGATTTCATCGCTTCTATTGAAACTTGTTACGTAAGGCTTGTAAGAGTGAAATTCAATTCCTTCCACAGAGTTGTTGTATGCAGGAGCGGATAAAACATCTAGTATATTCATTTTAACAAACCAATCGCTTTAAGAAATGCTTTATTATTGTTATTCAATTTTATGACCTTTTTGGAGCGACCTCTTATTGGTTTGATAGTTTGAGTAGGACTGTTATTTTTAGTTGGACGAACCACATATTTATTATAATCTATCATTGTTTTCTTCTGATATGTAGATACAACTGCACTTCTTCACCTCGCAAATTTATTAAGTTATTATTTATATCTAACAGCCGTATCTGTATGCAGCTTATATTGGTTTGGTTTATTGGAAAGTAGATTGTGTTTTTAGGAATTTCTATAATCCTGTATCCAGGTGGAACATTAAGTGCAAATTCGTGCAAGATGTGACTGGATTGACCGTTTATATAAGAACCGCTAACTATGTCACATTCAATCCTTATGACAGTCGTAGGCAAAATGTTAACTGGAAACTCTGATACATGATATTTATTTGCTTCTAAGATCTGTTTTTTAAATCCCAATAAACTTCCGAATGTACCTTCTTTAGTAAAATCTATAGTTGATGTACAAAATAACATAGTTTTTAAGGTGTTGTTATTACAATGGAGTTTTATGGATGCATCTTTTATCTCAGTTTTTAAATAGTCACCAATATCTTGCAATTCATAAGTTCCTTCAGGTATCTCAAGAACATTTTTAGAACCGTAGTATAATTTATTGTTTGTATTATCAAAATTTGGAATAGAATTATATGTAGAGAAATGTAATAATGCACATTCATACTCCCCAACTAATGGCAACGTGTTTGGATAATAGGTAGATAATACTGATGAGTTTCCAGTTATCGATAAGGTGAGTGACATCTTCCAAATGATGGAAATGAAAGAGTGATATAAAATTTATAGTATTTATTCCAAAAAGTTTGCAAATAACTTAAACACATATGTCCACAAACTATTGTGTTGAATTGTTGATATCTATTATAGTTATAATGAACATCACAGTTCTTAAAATATAGCATTAATTCTCTTGGCGGTTTTAAATCACCAAAGCTATCAAAATATTCACAATAATTGTTTATTTTAACATAAGCTACCCAATGCGTTCCATCATTTCTCGAATTATCTAGGTTAACTATAGCACATTCAATTCGTTTAGGTATTTTTGGTAATTGATCCTTCATATAAACTCCTCGAAAGTAGGGAATACAATAGCCATACTTCTGAATATCGATATTAGTTAAAGCGCGATTAGGTAGCTGATCAATTAGTTTTTTGATGGATTTATAAACAATCTCTGACCTTGCTTATGTGGTTTAATGTATAGACCTTTACCTATTGCTATAGCCTCCATAGTTTTATTATGACGTTCAGTTTCTTGTAATTTTTTCTGACCGTGTTTATAATCATTCACAGTTTTTGCAATACCAGCTGCACCACCAGCTAATGCTCCTAAAGCAGATAAACCAGCAAAAATTGGGATTAAAGGTAGAATGCCTCCAGTTTTTGGTATAGGTATCATTCGAGGTACTCGAACTTTTGGAATGCATGGAACTAATTTTCTGGCAACCATATAAGCTATATTTATTAATGACTTATTATCTTTAGGTGAGAGTTTTTTGATTTTTCTTTTTATTTTTCTAACAAAGTTATTAAAAGTCTTAACACCAGCACCAGACTTCAATTTAGCTTTCATAACTTTGTTTACTATCCACGAACTAATCTTTTCCCCTGTTCGAGCATCTTTTGCTTTAAGTCTTTGTTTAGCCATATCTATAAGACGTAAGTCGGCTTTGTGACGGTTAGGTAGGTCTGTGTAGTTTGCGTATGCAATATCGTGATGCATACAAGCTTCGTCTAACTTGTTTACACCTTTATCACCACGTAGTAATCGTTTTGAAAGCTTTGTTCCTGGTCCACAATAGTTATAACCGGGTATGTGTAGTTCGAATGGTAAATGATTAATGATACTGTTTATTAGTCCACCACCTTGCATCGTCCAAAGAATAATGAATATACTTTTAAATTATATACCACTTATATAATTTACTTATTCTACTATTGCAGTCTTATCAATCCAACTGTTCTCTTTGTTATTTAAACCCAACCATTTTACAAACAGTTTGTTTCCTTTCTTTTTTAATACTTTTTCTATCAAATAGACACCAGGGCAGGACGACTTTTGAAGCTCTTGTTCGTAAAAAGTTCCCAATATGACTTGTTTCTGATTATCTTCAATGCGATACGTTATTGGTACAGTGTTATTTATCTTTTTTATAGTAAATAATTCTGTTGACCAGTTAGGAGTGTATCCTTTCTCAAATATATGTTTGTACTTACTAATTCGAACTTTGTCACCAATTATAAACTTTGGACGAGATTTTTGGGTTGCCTTTATCATGAAATTCGTAATATTATTTTTAATGTCCGTTTCATTAAACTTATTGACATTAACAGGTGCAAATTTAATAGTACGATGTTTTGTGTTGTTATATGTCTTCACAACATCGTTCAAGCCACCATCTATCCACTTATAGTGTCCGTTCAAGCTAAAGTATTTGTACAATTTATTTTTAATCGTTTTAATAACTCGTTCTACAATTGAAGCCTTTTTGGTTGAAAATGTAGAGTAGTGATTAATATTATAGTTCTGTAAAAGCTTTTGAAATGTAGAATTATAGAACTCAGTACCCATATCAGTTTGCAGATGAGTTGGTATCCTGTGATTAGTAGAAAGTAATTTTTCAAATGCATGAGAGACATCATGTTTGGATTTAGTTTTTAATAGTTCCACCCAAACGTACTTTGAGAAGCAGTCAATAACTATTAAAATATAGTTATATCCTTTATTAAAGGTTTTTAGGTTTTGCATATCAGCTAAATCTGCTTGCCACAAATCATCAATACCTTTTAAAATTACAGATCGTCGAGGAAAATTTTTTCGTGCTGCTTTATGTATTTCATTGACGATTTGTTGTTTTGTCATTTTAACAAAATTTAAGGTCTATGTTTTTCGATCTTTTAATATAGATTGAATTGCGTCTTGAACTAGTCTATCAACTGCTTTCCTTGTGTAAAATTTGCTTTCCAAATGAGTCTCTATCTCAGACATTATTGTTTTTAAAGCTTTCTCTATGTGGTTTTGAACACTATTTGGAATAGAACTTTGCAATTTTCGTAAGTCATTGATTAGTACACCTTTCAATTCATCTACATATGCTTTATTTACTGCATCGTCTGCGTCTTGTGGAGGTTTGACACCTTTTAGCCTCGATGTCTTCAAGTCATAATCTCCATAATCAGATTTTATTAATGCGTTATCATTAAAATCAAGTATTTCCGATATACGCATTCGCTTATGAATATAATGTCCAAATTTGTCTACATTCATATTAAAGGTGTGTTATGTTGAACGGTATATAGTAAAATGACACACATATAATATTAGTTGATTTATTTATTTAATAATTTTGCTTTCACGTAGTTCTTCAATGATAGATATTATTTCATTATCTAGTCCTGTGTTACCAGCATCTCGAGAAGCAATTAATAACTTTAATCTATCAACCAATTCATTGGGATCATCCCAATATACAAAATCTGTGTTTTTTTTCCACATTTTTGTTAAAGGTAATCCTTTTCCTACTTTCTGTCTACAACTTGGACTTCTACTTTCTTGATCGAAAAGTGGTTTAATAACTTGCAAATATTTTTGTCCTTTATTACTTTTAATTGGTTTTCTTGAATCGAAATCACGACGATGTGCATTCGTTACAAGTAACATTGCCTTATAATTTTGCTTGTCATGCTCATTAACCAAGCTCAGATCAATGTCTTTTTTTAACAGTAACTCTCGCAACCCAGGTGTACTTTCGTACTTGCGTCCGGCTACAGTAATAACTTTATCCCCAATAGTTATGTTAGAGGAACCCAACATTAACTTTCCACGTTCATTTCTTATACCAAATGGTACATCTGATAGTACTTGTGAAGATAACGACCAAGATGATGCATCTGGATTAGTACCGACTAATGACTGAAATGAAGAGTCCGATGAGGGTTCCGATTCAGTACTAGCAATACTGCTATCATCTGTTTCTTTCATATCTTGGTCTTGCGGTACTTGGGGTTCTACTTTTTCCTCCTTTTTTGTTAGAGCTAAGTGGTTATTAGTGTTGGCTATTAAATTGAGAGATTCTGTAACAGGCTTAAAAACTGTATCAAGAGCATACTTATTACTATCTTCAAAATCCTTCATTTTACGTATTTTTTTCTTGACAGCTTCTGTCGCATCAACAATTTGTTTTTTCAATGATTTATCCATTATGTAAAATATGTGGTAATCGAATAAGAACCAATTACAGAATAACAATAAAGTGACTGCAGTCTACTTAAATATTCAAATATCATCTAATAATACAAAAGTGTCAAACGTTTTTCTATAGCAACCGTTGTTTCTAGAACAATCTTTATTAATTACCACATAATCAAAAGGCTCTTTCCATATTAGGGAACACATTTCTCGAAATTTCAACCATGTCATATCGGTGTTAACATGTTCTTCGTAAACATGTTTCAAATTAACTTCATCTTGCTTAAAAAGCACAATTAAGTTAGCATTATCTCTTACAAGTTGTTTAGGTATTTTGGTGTAAGTTTGATTTAAATAAAAACTGTCAATTAATTTATGTCTTCCCATGGCAAAATAATCACGCATATTACTTTGATTTTCACATGCTAAATCATCAAAAATAATCACAGAATTAGGTTTTGCATCTGCAACTTTTAAAACGTCATCATTTGCTTGGTATGTCTGGAGAGTGATACCTGGTACTCGTCGCAAAACCTTTTCTAAAAAGATGTACTTTGGTTGAAGTAACGTTTTAGAATATACATAAACATTCTGAAATGTCAATCCATTTTCGTGCAATAGAAGACCAATTAATAAGTTAGTTTTTCCACAATTTGATGGTCCGCATATGATGCAGCGTACTGTATTCGGTAATAATTCTCCATGGCGTAACTTATTTTTTGTTAAATCGTCACAGATTGTATTGACCTGCAACGATTGTGTTTGTTTAACGAATTTCATGTTTGCTATGCAATACTGATCGACTCGTAATGAAAAGATGAATTTATAACATAAATATTTATAACTACAAGTAGTCGAACCAAACTGGTTACAGAAAACCTGTAAGTTATAAAGGAACGAAAGGTGGTGAAAATGCGACTGTAATAAATCGAATTTCAATCGAAAGTCATAAACGCGTTATACGGAGTGAACGGTAAGTCATTTTATGATATTGGGCACGCTAGATCACTTTTGTGACGAAGACGAACGAAGTGAGTCGTAGGAACGATAAAAGTGGTCTAGAATGGCACAAAATAATACACTACTTACATACTGACTGAATAGATGGGATTGGGTGTTAAGGGATCCAGAAAGTCTATCATGATGGATCATTATTAGAATACTAGATTGAATAGTTGAATGGTTGGGAATTAGCGGTTTATGGATCTCCTCTGATCCAGAAACCCTAATTCCCAACTACTACCTCACGTTAAATAAACCTAGACATAATAGCTAGGCGAGGGTTAGGTTCAGAATAAATCAGGTATGTTTAAAAATTTAACTAATATTTTGCATAAATAGCTCTCTCTGGCGTCGAGTCGAATGGATAAAGCTGATATTCAGGTGCCCCGCCCAGAGGTGACAGCAGTACTCCATGTGCGGCCGCACTTGCGACTTATACAATATACATTGTAGATATACAATTATATTGTTGATCGAATTGCGAGCAGAGCGCCACGGCACCGTTTTCTTTTTAACATGAGGGAATGAGGGAAAATCCTTCATGATGTTATGCCGGACTCCTACCGACTAAGAAACCTCACGTAACGCCCAACAGCCTACGGTTGGGAGCCCCGGGTAAGCCCTGGGTAAGGATGTCCCAGGACTTCCAACAGAGCACCACGGTAGTTGTAAAACGCCTACAAAAATTCCATAGCAAGTTGTGCTCCATAAGTAAGGGTCTTTAGTTCTAAGTAAAAGGCTCACATCGAAACAATAATTGTAACAAGTTATACACAAAAGTACTGACTTCCCTAAATCATCGCAATTTTAATTCATCATTACCTGGTCTATTCTGGACACTAGTAGGTATTCGTACTATACCATAACTGGATGTGCCTGCGTGGAATTCTGTTCTCGTTACCGCATTCCATTAATTCCATAAGAGCTTATTCCCGGGATAAATGGTCTAAAATACCCGCCAAATGCGAGTCGAATTTGCGCACGGAGAATTTCATAGCAAAATACGACCAAAATTTTAAAATTCGATTGTTTTAAGGACGCTCTCTCAATTTTTTTTCAGTTCGATAGGTATAGCGGTAACAGAAATACATTATCTGTGAATATTTCAACTGTATAGCTCGGTTCATAAGATAGGTGCAGCCTAATGACAGCGAGACCAGAGTTGATATTTCTATCTACTATGGCGAGGCAGATACCGAAGTTTCAGCAACATTAATAGGGAGTAAGGATCCTTTGCGTATAGGACTCTTAAAAGAATGCAATTTATCTAGACATAGACACAGATATAACGTACAAATTATTATGCACCACACCACATCAAGTTCAGTGTAGGTTATTATGAACAATCTAATCTACAAAATACCTATCGGAAATCGATTCAATGATTATTTTATTTGATGACAAACTTTGAGTGAGAGTGGTGATAGCATGAATTGTTTTGTTGTAAAGAAATTTTAACTTTTTCCTGTGTGTTTCATTGCCATGGCGTTTACGGAGGTACGTACAAGTCTATTTAGTTATAGGGTTCCGTATCCAAAGAGTAAAAATTTTACACAATTACCACAGTAAAGATCATAACTGACATACATACATCATCACTTTATATCTCTTTATATTATTGTCGTGAGTTCAGAATTGTGGCATTCTGAGTTTTGTATGGCTGGCCGGCTGGCCCTACCCAGCTGATAGACTGTGGTTACTGTAGTAACTTAATCAGAACGTTTGTTGTCCAGAGGCGCTACACTGGCGCTGCCTATCCTGCAAGAATCTTCTAAGACCGCTTTTGAAGAACCCCAAGTCCCCATACTTGGCTTGGGAAAACCGACAATCTAAGCGTGCTCGGATGAAAGCCCCTACTGTGCCCTAACGGACCTCACCGTACTCGAAACGCTCCGTACAGTGTTTTTTTTTACGTGAGGAAAATCCTACATGGATACAATATCGGACTCCTACCGACTAAAAATCATTATAATAATTAATATATGATTAATATTATATATATTATTAGTGGGATTATTATTATCCCACTAAGCTCTAACAGCCTACGGTTGGAAGCCTCGGGTAAGTCCTCGGAAGGATACCCCAGGATTTCCAACCGTACCTACGTAAAGTGTGAGGATAAACACTATCCCCCCTATTCATAATCGTTTATTAAACCTATTTTAGTTAAAACACACTTTAAGTATATTGCTGTCTCTAACCAATGACAGAGTACCTATGGTTAGAGACAGCAATAGACTTAAAATGTGTTTTAACTAAAATAGGTTTAATAAACGATTATGAATAAGGGGGTAAGTCTGCGGCGAGCGGTGCGATGATAACTTACGGTAGCCTTTGTCCACCTAGGTGTTCCAGTTAACTTCGATCTTTGCAGTAAGCAAATTACGCTGCGGCTGGTCCTTGGATGGATAACCTCTTGTGACATTTTATTTGCGTTTCTGTGCTCCAGAAGGTACGTTAAGCTGTTGGTTTGGTTCTCGTATCGTAGCCAAGTTGAAGGCTTTATAATGAAATTTCCTGCTTTTCAAATTCAACACGGCAATGTCAACAATTATTGTTATATCTTCATTGCAAAGATCCTTTAAGCCGTTTGGGAGTTACAGTGGCGCGACCAAATAATGCAGACTCACGAACGCGTACACGCACCACACAAATTTATAGCATTACACAGAAATGCAATGACACGTCTCGGGGTAGGCGTACGTCTCTGAACGAAACAATCCACGCAGGGTTTTGATAAAGGCGTAGCTGGTAATAACCAGCTAGACGTGCTGTAAGCTTGCAGCTATTGGCTATTGGGAAGGTTCCTTTATTCGGTTTAAGTCAGATTCTGTTTAAGACAGATTCTGCTTACGACTGATTCTGTTGACGACAGATTATTTATAATGGTTACTATGAGAACATTGCCTTCATCTGTACAAATTGTTTCTTTGCCAAAAAAAGCGATTCTATTAGTGTGCAAAGGAAATTTGCTGACTCTACCCTTTATAAATTTTGTGCCTATATCACCAAAGTTTAATATTTCTACTATGGTTTTCCTTTCGAGGGTGTAGTGGCAGAAGGAAGGTTGTGTGTGTTGTTCTACCGTATGGTTCTAGTCGGTAGGAGCCCGGCATAGCATCCATGAGGGATTGCTACCAATTGATTTTTGATTTTTAATCTCCTTAGCGATTCGCCGTAGAAATTCATCGATTCATTTACTTCCGTTTCCCCCAGTAGACGGTTGTTAAAGAACCTATTTTGCTAACCACGCAGGCTCAGTTCCCCCTTAACTTTAAACCGAGTACGGAATTTCAAAAAGAATTAATATTCTCCGAAATCGCGAGCAGACTGTTTTGATCTAACGTGTGTTTACGTGCAAATGTGTATTTATAGAAACGCTAGATCTAGATGTTTCCCGCGTCTGCACTCGCGTATAATTCTGTTCCCGATTCCATTTCATTTCGAAACACACTCCAGGAATAAAAATAAGCTTTTGTATTATTCCAGACATTAATCTATCTCTGTATTAATTTCAGCAAGATCCGTTCAGCCGTTAAGAGCGTGGTACTTGAATAACAAACATCGAAACATCTTCAGAATTCACATTTATGATATTAGGACGGGACGGTAAAAATAGATGTCTGTAATGTTTTTAAAAGTCATCACTCTGCACACATGGTTGCAGTTGAACATCATACAAATACAAAATACAATGTAAATCTAGTCTATGGAAATCTATACCGTGTGTATCTACGAGTTGATCAGACATTGCCAGCGTTATTTGGCGCTGGAGTTTCGCGAAGTGCGGTGTTTCCTTGGTTTGAACATTTACCAAATAGTGTGAGTGATATAGGACTGAATCGTAGCGGAGATGAATCCGGTACGTACGATTTGTTTAGTGTTTATGCTCCTAAATAACGAAATAACATGAAAATTTTCTGCTCAATTCTTGTAAGATTTGGTAAACATTACTCAGCATCTATTTTCGAGATGTTAGCGTCAATACCGCAAAGTAATATTCTAAACAACCTAGATTAGGCAATAAGATCGTAAAGTCAACAGGTGAACAAACTTTCAAAAATATATAAATAAGTTGCGAAAAAGATCCGAAAGACATAAAAATATTAGGTAGGTATATCTACACAAATTATTGTAGAAGTTTTTAAAGATGAAGATGTGAAAAAGCTACTAACAAGAGTACAACAACTTATATACCTTCACAGACAGACAATCAAACAATCAAACAATCAAATCAAAATTTTTCAAGCCGCCCAAAAGGCCTTGAACTTGGCTAAACGTTTGTCATTTTACTGACAGCCGGGTTTCATTTCGAGTTTTCCTTCTCTACGCAATGGATCTATTTACGAAAGTGTTCCCTTGGTCGCCTCTTACGACACCCTCGGGATGTTTTGGGGTGGCGACATTTTGTACTCTTACCCGTCGTTTTACGGGACCCCGTCGTCACACGGTGCTAAAGTTACGATGATATTTTCAATTCGATGCAACGTTTATTAAACCACTCATTTCATCTAACATTTCTATATTTCAGAACGACATTGAAGACTACAGGGAGAAGTTGAAGACGCTCGACAACTTTTCCCTCCCACCCTGGACCTCCAAGATACCAGACCGGTTCACCATCGCGACCCAACTGGGGCGGCAACTGGAGGATGACATGAAAAACTTCAATGAGCACCAAATGCCTACCCCGAGTGTCCGTAATTCCTTTGATCCACCGATCGCTATGCTGGTTTGTTCCGTGCTGGTGGTAGTGGCGTGGTTCATCGTGTTCGTTCTACTGCTGTACAGGTGGTGGCACCGCAGGTCACAGGGTTGGGTGATTCTTGGTAACTATTATTCAGCTTTAAGTTTGTAGTGCGTAGGAACGTTCGGCTGACGAGTTGGTCCCGCCACTGTAACTCCCCAACGGTATGGATGGTCCCTAAGATAATATTATTGTTGGGACATGTCTGAGTAAGGTTCTTAGCCGACTAACCAAGGTTACGTGGTCAATCGGACCGTTGTGGTAGGACCTAGTTCAATCGGAACTGGGCGTATAAGTATTGCTAAAATATGCTGATGACATAAATGTAGGAGTGTGAACGGTTTCGCCTTATGACATAACGGTACGTGACATCCTGGGACATTCTTCCGAGGGCTCCCAGGAGTGGGCTGTTGGGCGTTACGTGAGGTGTTTTAATCGGCAGGTGTCCGGCATAGCATCTATGAAGGACTTTACCACACGTTAAAAATAAAAACGGTATGTGACACCAGTACCGAGATTTTTTTCTTCTAAGGAACATCCACAGCTTTTAACGTGAGGAAAGCCCTGCAGGGATGCTATGCTGGGCTCCTACCGAAAAAAATCCACATGTATCCTACATAACAGCCTAGGTTGGGAGCCCCGGGTAAGCCCTCGGAAGGAAACCCCAGGAAGGAACATCTACAGCTGTACTCTCACTCACTTCCGATTGACCTAGGACCTAGGTCACACCTAAGTTCTACCACCACGGTCCTTTTGACACAAATAAATCAGTATGGGTCATTCTTAAATCCCCGTAGAGGAAGGCATAAACATATCACGTGACCACATTTCACCTTAGTTTTTCCCACGTAATAGGTGGTGAGCCGTATTGTCATGTTGAAATGTACGGCGCAAGTTGTGACTGCTTGTTACATTTTTTGGTTAAACGACGGCCATACTGGCAACCGGGACCAACGGCTTAACGTGCCTTCCGAAGCAAGATAACTCTCGCATGTAGAAATTTCAGAAAGTGGTCACCCATGGGAGCACCTGTCACAGTGAAGGTTGCTTACTGCAGTGATCGTTTACAGAATACTGAGTCTGCGGGTCCCCGAGACAACTTATAAGTCTTGCAGAAAAAGGCTACCAGCAGTGTTTTTCTATGACTAGGTAGGGGAGAGTTGGGTAATACCGAGCCCATAAGGATTTGCACCTATAATTACAAAACCTCTTGATATTTAAAAAAACAAAAAGGAGTAATTAGTAGGAAATTTATTTAGGTACATATACCGTACAACAAAAACTTCCGAAATTTAAAGAAACAGTAATTATTGTCAATTTACAAAAAAAAGTAAAGGCGCGGTATTGTCAAACTGGTCCGATAATATCGTGCCCAGGTTTGACAAAATCGTGCCCACATTAATTCTACACAAATAGGTAAGTAACAAACGTAATAATAAAAAAAATAACACAAGTAATTTTCTTAAGTACGTGAAGATAGGGATCCCTAATTGTTGATTCAGAGATACTGAAGTTTCTAGCAGCTGTCTTTATTTTACTTCCGTTTCGTAAAGCCTCAAGTGCAGCCTTCAAATTTTTGGGATTCCATAACTTCTTCTTTTTCTTTGGCACAGATTGGTAAATCTGAAACAAAGATAATATTATAAAGCTATATTATCTAAATTTCTATATAGGTAGATACTATATTTATTTTCATAAAATAAGTCATATATATATATAAACATATATTATATATCCTAAGCGAATATACCTATTTCGTTGAAATTTGAGAAGTTAATTTTAAGTAAACTCTTAAAAATACGTACTCAAATTTAATCAAAATAGGTATATTCGCTTAAGATATAAAATGCCACAAACAGACGTACATAAATAACTTTTTTGTCGAGGTAAGTAATAATAAGTTAATGTAAATAAAACATATCTTTCATAGTTTACAATTTCGCGCTCTCGACTGATAATACCGCGCCTCCAGCGCGGAATTATCAAACTTGGTCATTTTATTTTTTAACCTCAAAATTATATGAAAAATATTATAGTACCCACGTAAAAACTTTCTGACATAAATTCTACAGTACACAGGCATTAAAAATGTATAGTATCAAAGTATTAAAATATACAGTATTTACTTACCTCTTATCGAAAGTTCACGAAGAATTATAAGGGGTGACGAAAAAAACCTCTACCGCATGCACTGTCTCCGTCGTCGCGCGGACCGTAATGGCAGTGCGCGGGGAAGGGTGTAGGCATGTCCTGCTTCGATGTATACGTGCTGTTTCGCAGAACTAGTGGATAGTTTTTGAACTACGCTGAGGCGCGGAATTATCAAGCGCGCGGTATTACCCAACTCTCCCCTACTCCTATTGCTGTTACTTTTGTACACCAGGATCTCTTATCGTAATTCACTTCTCTCGTTTGTTAAACAGAAGACCAAGAGCAGTACGTACCTAAGGCAAATATATCTTACGAGGGAAGCTGACGACTAATTATATCAACTCCAGTTTCCAGTGTAAGGCTGGCCCTCGGGCTGTTAGTGGGGACTCTTCGCCCCAAATTTTGAGTTAATCATACTACCTATTAAACATTTGTTGTCCAGCTGTCCCCACGGTCACCAGGATCAGACGCGCGGCGCCAGCTGAAGGACAGAGCAATAGAGGGTGTGACGGTAAGTGCACTCAGGTTATCCGTCATATAGTATATCATAGAGTATCATATCATAAAGTATCATAAACTCGTCAAAATGACGCCGACGCCGACTGATGGAGACAAGACGATATCTAACAGCTAATGACAGTGGCCCTCTAGTTGGCGGCCATTTGCAGTAACTCTTCATGCTCCGCGTGAAAGCCCCCCCAGGGGGTTCTAAGAGGTAACGTGAGCTATCATATCGACTTTCGAACAAACAAACCGCCTCAAAATTGTTCTATCCTTTCGCCAGTTATGATATGATGCCAGAGACAGACAGTGCTGTATCTGCTAGTATTGGCGAATGCATCTTATTTTCGTCATTGACCTCGGTTCTTGTCTGGATTCCAGTGTCCTCCGAGGGTGGGGCAGCTGTGCCCCCAACGACGGTGCCGCCGTACCCAGGGGCTCACCCGGCCGCCAGTCCGAGCGCAACTGTTCCACCAGGTAATTCCTTTTACGTGTAGCAATCCTAATGGATGCTATTATATACCTCCTGCAAAACCACTTGGATCCTTTCTATCTGACTACGATCGGGAGTCCCGGGTTAGCCATCGCGGTGTCAGAACACAAGGGCTTCCGACACAGACTTTGTACATAATATAGTCACGCCTTTATACCCAAGAAAAGTAGGCAGATGTATAAGCATACATTTCGCCTTTATAATCTTTCAAAAAAAAATTTGCAGTGTTAGGCCGACTGCATTGTTACCGACATCCAGAACCTGTGCCTTCTGAAGCACAATCGCGAGAGTTGCTTACAGCAGTGATCGTTTACTGAACACTGAGGCAGCGGGCTACGAGCGCTTTTAGGAGGTACCAAAAGTATAAAACGGGACCCTATTACCATAGTAAAATCGTATTACCATGCTATTACCTACAGCGACTCTGATGTCTGTCTGACTGACTGACTATGATAGCTAGAGAGCCGAAATTTTCTCAGAATGATGTATTTTTGTTGCCACAGTATTAAAATGACATAATAAATATATTTGAAGTGAGTTCCCATTACTTCCCATACAAGTTATAGTTACAGTATGTTTTTTTTCTAGTACAGAACCTTCCGTACGCGAGACCAGACCCTCACTTGGCCGACTTTTTTAGTACCTATTCCTTTGTTTCCATTCCAGAGTACCCGCCTTCGTACGACAGCGACCAGCTCGTGCACGGTAACCAGACAGCAGGCGCCACGCCCGCGCCGCCTCCCCCTCCCCCTCCCCCCTACTAGTGCGTGCCACATAGCTGTTCTAACACGAGAAACTCTACTGCTTTCTTTTGTAACGTGTCTGTCTGCCAACAACCAATGACTTTCATCTGAGGCGCCATACTGATCATTCCTGAGTAATACAGGGATTTTACTACAAAATGCACAGGTCCAACTCTTCGGAAATGTGGTATACCTTTACCTACCTACTGTTACTTTAATGATATTTCCACGACATGGTAAACTGGAACTTACTGATCCTTTCGTCTGCGGAACACCCAACTCTTCAAATTACAGGATATATTCCAAGTTTCGGCTGACCAGAACAGTCTCAGAACCGGAGCTGCAAATTAACCCTGAATATTTGCCGAAATGACACCCCCCCCCCCCCCCCACAGTTTCAAATCTCAGCGGAGGGCCACACACAGTCCGTAAGACTTCTGACAGTGCAGTGGTCCTCAAGTTGGCGGCCCTGTGTGTGCCGCTTCACGCTCCGCTTGAAGAACCCAGGATTGTAAGAGAAGGGAAACACGCACGTGAGCTTAACTGGAAGGAAGTTTGAAGTTTCTGTAGTTATAAGAAAGAAGTAGGTACCTATATAATTTATTTATAAGTTACTGTACCAGACTGTTCTGAATAGTGAACATGAATGTAACCCTCTGCAATGTTACCATTAACTTTACATTTTATTTATTTAATGCTTATATTCTACTACTTATTTTTAGGAAATAAATATATAGACTTGCAAATAAATCGTTTTCGTTAGGTACCTATGTGTCTCTAGTACAGTGGTTCCCAACCAGTGGTCCGCGGACCACCAGTGGTCCGCAGGAGCGAAAATATGGTCCCTGAAGGATTTTAAATTTATCGGGTGGTGAGCCGTTAGTCGCCGTGCAATAAGCGAGAAGAGCGCGGGTAGTGGGGGCGGTTGGTACGCCCACCGGCTCGGCGAGCAAAGACAACACAAAGTCTGCGATTTGCCCACGATTGAATGTGTTTCCAGGCCGAGCGTGGATCTTTGCTCAAGACCAGTTTCCTGCAGCCTAAAGTGTGGGAAACTGGTTCTGATCCGAAAGGCCGGGCTTTCGGATCAGAACCATAACACCCATCGAGGTACCGACCGATGTTGTTCCTCGTCGAAGTTTGCTAGCTCTTTGAGCGTATCATTACAGAGCGACACCACTTCAGAAGTTAAGTCTTAAAACAGAGGGGGCAATAGCTGAGGACCCAACATAAGAGTACCCAACCCTCCCTGCAAGAGACCTTCGGGGTCGTGCGGAGTATGGCACTATACGGGACCCCTGTACGGGCGGAGGCCCTGACGACCGTCAACGTGGCTAGACTGCATAGCCCACTAAAGGCGATGGCCGTCAGGAGAGGGTACTGCACGATATCCGTTGAGATGGCATGTCTCCTAGCCAAGACCCCTCCATGGGACCTGGAAAACAGGGCTCTTGCGTCGTTGTATCAATGGTGCATGAAGGCGCTGGATCGGGACCACAGGCCTGTGCCCAAAGAAATAGAGGCACAGTGATCCCTGTTTCGCCAGAAGCTCATGGAGACATGGAAGGTCCGACTTGAGCTACCAAAGTGAGGACTCACCACTAATGAGACGAGCGCCATGGCAGCCTCACCTACCGAGTGTCACAGATGTTTACCGGGCACGGGTGCTTCGGTAAGTATCTACAGCGGGGACACAGCACTACATGGGCATAGCAGCGACAAGACCTCGTTGCGGGCCTGGGCGTGAATATTCTCACGCTGGAGAACATGTTAAGGGCTCTGGTCTCCAACGGGAGAAAGTGTAACGTAACTGTGACTTTCTGCGAGCAAGTCATGCTCACGAAGAATGCAGCGGGAGAAAAATCTCCCTTCCGAGTTCCGTAGTCGGTGGCGCGGTCGTCCACCATGACCGTGAGAACGGCGAGTTGGCTGCTCACCGTTCTTTCACAGAAGCCGGTGTAGACGGTGGCGTGTCTCTTCACCCCTCGAAGAAGTGGAATAGTACCAGCACGGACACTGGTGAAGTTCATGAAGGAATCCAGGAAGAACACAACAAATTCACTTGAGTGGTTTGGTTTTTAAAAGCAATTTCTTATACGAAACTCCGAGAAATCGCCTTTCGCTATTTTATAGTTTTCTCAACGCTTATTTGTGCGAACAAGGTTTTCTGCTTAGTTGGAAATTAAAAACAAGGCGAGGAATCGTTTGAAAGTAAGTGATGATTTGCATGTAGCTTTGAATAACAATATTAGTCCTAGGTTAGCAGATCTCGTGAAGAAGATGCAAGTCATAAACACATTAATAAATGTTTATGCAATTTCCTACTGCGTTTTTTAAGCTTCAGATTGATTATCACAGTTTTTTTAAATTATGCCTTTATAGTGGTCCCTGTTAACAAGAAAAATATAAAAGTGGTCCCTGACCACGAAAAGGTTGGGAACCCCTGCTCTAGTAGGTACTTTTTAACAGACTTCAAAAAAAGAGGAGGTTGGAGTAGACGACTCTACCTATGTATTTTTTTATGTACATAATTAATTATGTTCACCGATATTTTCGTCAATTATAAAGAAATTTGAAAAAAATATCTTCTGTTCGAAAGGGTTAACTTCTGGGGGTGATCCCATTTTCACCAAGTCAGGAACTGATGATAGGATCCAAGAGAAATCGAGGATAACCACCGAAAATTGTAGGGACAAATAGTGCGTTTGTTAACTTTTGAATTAACTGCTTTAAATTACTAGATACAGTCTACAATTTAATGGTTTCGAGTCGATCTGATGATGTAGCCGAAAGACAGTCGAGAGAATTCCTTAACGATTTACAGCAGCTACCTTGTGTTTGGGCTTGATTGATTTGTATTGATGAGAACTTTGTTGATGAGAATGACAAGAACTAGATAGAAAGATAGATTTTTAGTCCACCTGTCACTTAAAATAATGAAATAAAATATTTTTAAGATAAATAAAACCGACTTCAAACTGAAAAATAAAATTGAAATCGCGCAAAGTAATATGTATTTCGATTTATCAGAATGTATGAATTTTATTTTTCAGTTTCTAGCCTTCTTTTTAATTTTATATTTCATCGTCTCTGTGGTCCCTGTTCCCTTTTCCAGTCCTATCTGAATGCAATCGTTCATCTTATTATCAACACAAGTTCAAGTTTCAATTGCGGAGTTCTTGGAAGTTAAACGCGTGCAATACGATACCACATTGTGTTATGAAGGTAGGTATGTAAGGGGGAGGGGGGATTCTTAGAATAAGCTGACCGTTCACCTTAGTCACAGTAACGTACCTACATACTATCTGCTGTATATATTTTTTTAAATATTTAGCTCGCCAAATTGACGTCACCACCAGCCTGATGGTAAGCCGTGGCGCATCTAGCGATTGAGGGCCAGTTTCACAGTCCGTAAGACTTTCGACAGTGTTCCTCAAGTTGTCACCCTGTGATGTGCCTCTCTTCACGCTCCTCTTGTAGAACCAGGGTGCGGGCAGCGAGTTCCACAGAATTCAGGCGGGCAGAGCTACGCCATTTTAAAGAGGAAAGATTTATTTGTTTGTAATCGAACAATAAAAATATCTTTCTACTAGTAATATTAGTAAAAATAGTACCTACTTTAATTTGAAACCATTTTCGCCGGTAGCGGTAGTTACAGTAATTCTAAGTAACAGTCAAGGCTATTGAGATTTGCAGACACACGATAAAAGCTTCACATGTACGATACGAGCTTCTTAGTACACAAGTACATATTTGTGGAGCTCTTATCTACCAAGATACCAGAGGTTGTTATTTGAGTTCGCTCTGGGTACTTGCCCGAGTACCTACAACGGAAATCGTTATCAGAGTTCCGTACCTTAAGAGATAAAAACGGCGTCCTGGGACATCCTTCCGAGGGCTTACCCGGGGCTCCACAACCATAGACTGTTTGGCGTTACGTGAGGTTTTTTAGTCGGTAGGAGCTCGGCATAGCATCCATGAAGGATTTTTCCTCACGTTAAAAAAAAAAGGAGTAAGAACGGGACCTTAGACTACCTACGCTGTTCTGTGACATCCTTCCGAGGGCTTCCCCGGGGCTCCCAACCACAGGCTGTTGGGCGTGACGTGAGGTTTTTTAGTCGGTAGGAGTCCGGCATAACATCCATGAGGATTTTCCCTCACGTTAAACAAAAAAAAAAGAGCCTACCTACGTTGTCAGTCCTACTGTTTGTCTATCATTATGCTGTATCTCAGGAACCGTGATATTTAGAGAGCTTTAATTTTCACAGATGATGTATTTCTGTAGCCAAAATGACACATCCCGTATGATGGAAAGTCAGGGCGACATCTAGCGATTTGAGGTCACTTTTATTACGTTCGAAAATCTTATGGATGCTATGCTGGACTTTTTTTGAATACACGGTGCCTTACATCTTACATCTGTGTATGGCGAAGAGTCCTCGGTAAGTCATTGAAAGAATGTACTCACCAGTATTCCCGAATCATTTTGGCTACCACTCTTAGGGGTTCGGGAACTATCCCGCGTCTTTGGGGCGTTGGTTCCGATGTTATCCAGCTTCTCGGGTGCTAACAACAACCAGTATTAACACTCACCATTTTTTTACAAAATGTCTTTTAATTTCTTACAAAAATACAAAATGTAATTACAAACTATAGGCGAGGACAGAGTTTACAATCAATCATGTCCAGGCGAGTTAGCTTACTATAATAGTGGGTTACTGCAGGTCCTTAGAGACTACAGTACTAGAGAGGGGGGGGGGGGGGGGTTACTTGGTGTCCCCCACTGGGCTCAGCAGCAGTCGGTCACTGTCGTAGGCGGGCGGGTGCTCTGTAAAACATGCAAATAACAGTATTATAGTAATATTTATTTAAATAATTAATTAGTTGCACAGTCAATATTTGTATTACTGCTAAGGTGGCAGACAAGCTTAGCCGTTACCGCAGCCCTTGGCCACATGCGCTGCCAACCTTGACGCACGTTGTGGCGGCCCAGTGTTGAAATTTTTCAAACCACCGATAAGGTTTTCAACATGGCTGTATTGATAATCGTGACCAACGGCATAACGTGCCTACTAAAGCACGGAAACGTTCGCTAGTAAATTTTGTCATAAGGTGGTGTCAAATCACAAAGTTGCTTCCCGCAGTGATCCCGCTTGTTGGGGGGGGGGGGGGGGGGGGGTGAGGAGTACGTGACGCCATGACTCCCTCAGTCCCTTTTGAGCCTGCTTCTGGGCTTCTGTAAGGATGGCGATGGATGGATTTTTGGTAAGAGTAATCTAAATTAGTCTGTAAGCTTTATAGGTACTGCTAAACAGTTATAGATTCTGGAGAGATGTCCTATTGGACAATAATAGCGTTGCCCCATTTCATTGGGCTTATAGAGACTTTAAACTATTTTAATAAACCCATACGTTTCCATTCCACGGGACACTGAGCTCGCTGTGCCAATATACAACAACTATCTATATGTACTACATGCAATGATGTGCTTACGGAAACTGTTATCAGCACTGCTCGTTTGATACCGTTATACATTGAATATACACATTATAGCATGAACATTATAATTTGCGTTTGCAAACGACCTCTAGACCAACGAGGCAGTCAATAAAAGGGTTCGGGTCTTCTGGTTTGGCGGACCAGGCGCATCAACCGTTGGACCATGGAGACACTGCTCTCAACCGACAAATTGTTTCACCTCATTACGTCTTGGGGAGCATTTTGTCCACATTTAATTTGTGATTGAGTTAGCATCAGCATACTATCTAATAGCTTTTCAAAATGATCTCTAAGAGGGTTTGGGATTGAAAGTATAAGTGGCTTGAAGTACCTGAGGCGTATGTGATGTGTGGGTACAGCGGGTACTGCGCCGGGGCGCCACTCGCCACAGTAGCCACCCCCGCCCCCGGGGGCGCACTGGCCGCCCCCACGGGGTACACCGCCACTGCCACGGGCGCGGCTGGCAAGCACACCACACGGTCAGTACTGTTGTGTTTGGAGTTGGCTTGTAGAAACATGGCCACCATTCCATAAGTTCGCACGTACGGAATATTCTATGCTATACTATTACCGACTAAAACCACGGAAGCCCCGGGTGAGCCCTCAGAAAGTTGTCTCAAGATTCCTGACGGACATCGGTTACGTCCGCGACGGGTTTGTTGGAGTGTTATCCCGCGTCTTGGGGCGTATGGCGCGCGTGATTCCCTCTCGACACGTCGCCGTCTTAGACCTGCTTCTGTAAGGCCGGCGGGTAGCCCCTCGCTGTCCTGAGGCCCCCGGTCATGAAGGCCAATGGGCGAAGACAAGTGTACGGCACCCTTGCCGCAGAATGCGAAACTCAGGTGGGAGAATAATCTCCCGTTCTCTCCTGGTCGTCTCTTTACGAGTATGACCTGCCAGCAGAAAGACGCGATAGCGCAGCGTCCCGCTTACGTCCGCTGGAGATCATGGCTCGAACCGTGGTCTCCAGCTAGAGAATGTTAATGGCGCTGTTGCGCTCACGTTGAACACTGAGAGAAATCTTTTGCCTCGTATTGACTACATTCAAACAGGACATAACCAATGACATAACAATGTGGTGTTTGACTGTCTCTTTGGTCTGGTGGTCGTACAGGTGCGACTGCTGATTCACAAATATAAGACTCTAGCTATCAGGGTGAGATAGACGGACAACGAAGTCTCAGTGATAGGCTCCCGTTTTTATCCGTTGGGTACGAAACCCCTAAAAAGACTGTGGTATGTACTCGTATAAAGAAGCTTGTACTCACGGTGTGTGAAGGCGAGCGGGTTGTGGTGTTCGTGAACGTTGTAGGGCGCCTGCGCCGGAGTGGTCACCACCACGGGACCCGGGGGGCCTGCACACAAGACCATCTATTTAATAAGAGTGTTCATCCTCACTGCTTGCGTCTCGAGCACGGTAAGGTCCGATAGGGGCTTCCTTCCGCGCACGCTATGATTTTGGAATGATCTTGGAATGTTTTGCAGGGTCGGCAGCGAAAGCGTAGCGCCTCTGGGCACCAATTCTCGCTTCACGCGACATGAATGCGTGGACGGAAATCGGCGGGTGACGCGTCGCCTGTCTCATATTTAGGAACGGCGAAACATGAGACGGGCGACGTTTCACCCGTAAATTTGCGTCCACGCATTCACGTCGTGTGGTCGAGAATCGGCGCCCTGGTGTTGTAAACGCCCATAGGCTACGGTGACCAATTTCTATCAGGGTGGACCTGTAAGCTTGTCTGCGACCTTAGTGGTATAATACAATCTGCCAGATCAATGTAAGTGCCAGTTGCAATAGTTTGGTTCCTATATTTTTATTTTACTACTAGCTGTTCCCCGTCCTTCCCAGGACCTCGAACTATCCTTGTACCAAATTTCATCTCAATCGCTCCAGCCGTTTAGGCGTGAAAGCGTAACAAACAGACTGACATAGTTACTTTTGCATTTATAATATTAGTAGGGAAGTAGGGATTAGTAGAGATGCTTTAGTTAGACTGTGTGAATGGATGCTAGTCGCTACTGTGATTTTCGTATAGCCCCATCCTTTACCTTCTTGAATTCCGTGCGTAACTGTTTGTTTGTTACATGCACAGCTCCCAAAGGTTAGACCGATTCGGGAACTAGATACGGCATATTGTCACGGAATAACTAATAGTATGATATTGTTGGCGCAATGGCAATTCCAATTGGCCATAGGTCAACTGGAAGTCACAGGCCATCCACAAATGAACCAGCGAGTTCATTTTTTACATTTTTGACACAACTAAATGGTGCCCGCGTCTGCATAACAAGTAAACATATCCAAAAATGTAGTTTATGTGTTATTTTAGACTTTAACTTATTCCTCCCTCCTTATATGTACCAAATTTCAGCAAGACCAGTCAGCGCGGCGACTAGTTTAAAAAAAGTCCTTTCCGTACGTATTTAGTTCATAAAATCCAAAATCATTATTTTCGTAAGTTACTAACATCTTTTAGAAATTATAAACAATAAACTAGTTTCACCAAGTATTCACAATGAACTCAAATAATTTTAAAAACGGTTACAAAAGGGTTTTAAAACATGTGTCCCTTTGTTAACTTTCGTCTCGTATTTAAAAAACAATGTTTAGCACATGTGTACAAGATTTTCTTTCATCGATACACCCCTGCAATAAACACAATGAATTCCTATACTTTCTAAACCATAAAAATACTAGCTGTTCCCTACGGCTTCGACTGCGTAGAAGTCCCTAAAACCGCGTAGAACCCTCCTTTTGCGCAGTCGGTTAAAAAGTAGCCTAGGTCCTTCCCAGGGCTTCGAACTATCCAAATTTCATCTCAATCTCTCCATCCGTTTAGGCGTGAAAGTGTAACAGACAGACAGACAGAGTTACTTTCGCATTTATAATATTAGTAGGAATCAGCTGTGTGGTGCCGGTATTCGTGTTCGAACCTCGGGTCAGGCAGCCGGGTATTAAAGACCCCTTCTGATAAACCCTGAGGTCTGCGAGCCATTGAAACTAGCGCAGTGATGGTTTACATAGCTCTGAGCTATCGAAAGTTCGAAACTAACGCAGTTACGGTTTATATTACTCTTCAAAATAACTTCACTATCGACAACAATCAATCAAATGATCAAATCAGCCATCTTCGCCAGAACTGAGCGTTTCAAAAGATCGTTTTTCTGTCGAACTATAAAAACCAGGAACGACCTGTCCGCATACGTGTTTTCCTCATCTTACAATCCTGGGTTCTTCAAGCGGAGCGTGAAGAGGCACATCACAAGGCCACCAACTTGGGGACCACTGTCAGAAGTGGCCCCCAATCGCTAGATGCGCCACGGCTTACCAGCTAAATATAAAAAAAAGTGTATGGCAGTCCACTGCTGGTTTTAGCTGAAAGGCTACAGGGGCAGATCATGTCGTGAATGTGTAGCTATCATGGCTCATGAGAGACTGGTGATGGTGACACTCTCAGTATTCCCTCTGCCGTTCTTACCCTTTGGATACGGAAACCCACAAAAGATAAGTAAATCTAGTAGCAGTACCTAATCTATTTAGTACCAGCTGTTGCCCGCGACTTCGTACGCGTGAAAATTATGTTATAATGCCAATTTGATCCATAGACGAGGCCGCAGTGGCGGCCGTGGCTCTGTTGGGAGTCCTGGGACCAAAGACTTCTATATATACTGAGGTAGACATGCCCTACGCACCGATTTTTGAAACCTATAAACTGAGCTAATTAGCAGCGTTGCTCGCACTGTTGTGAGTCAAAACTTCGAGAGAAGGTGCTCGACTTGCAATCGGAGTCCATACGCCTTCTCTTTTACTCTTTTTCTATTCGTATATTGCTATTGGGTGTGGTGACAATTACGTAAAAAATATTTATAAGTGAGTGTAGTCTTATTAACTGTTTCATAACTTTCATCAAAACAGTTATGAAAGTAGAAGAAGCGAAAGTTGTATGTCAGGATCGTAGCAAGTGGAAAGCCATAGTCTCTGCTTACCCCGATGGGAGACAAGCGTGATTATATGTATATGTATGTATGTAGTCTTATTAATGTGTATATTTGAGGATTGCTTTTGAAATCTCGTTTGTTAGAGTAAGGCGCGTCTACCTCAGTTTATATAGAAGTCTTTGCCTGGGACATCCTTCCGAAGGTTTACCCAGGGCTCCCAACCATAAGCTGTTGGGCGTTACGTGAGGTTTTTAGTCTTACTTATTTGGAAATTCGCTATTTTAAAAGCTAGTAGCATGATATTACATGCACATGTTTTTATTGCAAAACAATAGACACATAGTACAAGAACTTCTTCGATTACAAGTCCTTAAAGTAGTAAACTGACTTCCACCAGGTGTGAAATAGGCAACCCGGGGGTAGCCGGGGGACACAACTAGTAATTATAAGTACCTATAAATATTTATAATGAAAAGTAGACTTGACCAAATTAGTCGAAATCTAAATACATCTGGCAAAGTACTTATCGGCGTCTTCGCAGAATTTACTTATGAAGTGTGCTTGAGTAACCTATTCACAAGTCCTTCAAGCGGTCCCGGTAATCCGAGCCCTATGACGTCATCAGCGATAAGGTCTCAATGTTTGCCACAGTGCCACGTTTAGACCATAAATAAGCCGTCGCCACTCAGTTCACAGTCACAAAGAGCCCTGTCAGTGAAGTGAGTGCCGTAAACATGCCAATTCTATGTTTGTTCTAACTTAGTAGAGTACCTAAGATAAGAAAAAGAACTGCCTTTTGAACTCGTATGTTTTCATGTAAGGGCCCATTTCGGGTAGGTAAGTAAATATTTGCTTCGTAGTAAGGAACTTTTGTAATTTCGTTTATGTCACTAGCCCGCAACCTGGCTGAGAAACCTATAGTATGTAGGAAGTTAACACTGGGCAAGTGTTAATAAGTACTTTGCTTCACCGTAACATGTGTTATTGCACCGTACAAGCTGAGCGTGGGGACTTCCCCTCGCAAAGACCAAATGAGTTCACTGCAGCTCTTTTGATAGTTGATTTAAAACACCTATATTTACCTACGGACACCTCAGTTTTTAGTCTGAGGGACACAAACGGACTCATGGTAAAAAAGAAGATTCTGGGACGTTCTTCAGAGGGCCTAACCGGGGCTCCCGGGTTACCGCGGTCCACACGAAAAAAAGATGGTAAAACGGTAAAACACCTTTTATTTTTTACATGATGAAAATCCTACATGGCTGCTATGCCGGACTCCTACCGACTAAAAACCACACGTATCCTACCTACGGTTGGGAGCTTCGGGTAAGCCCTCGGTAGGATACCCCAGCGGGCCGAAAAAGGCAACATTGTATGTTAGATTATATGAAACAGAATTAAATTAATTTGAAATATAGAACATACAAAGCATACCAAACATTTTACGTTTCATAATATGAAACATACAATGTTGCCTTTTTAGGCCCTCTGGACTGGTAAAACAGCTACGAAACACCGACAACAAAGATTTGAACCGCTTTTGTTTAAACTTTATTTTTCATTCCTCTTTCAGGAGTGACTAACGGCATCTTTGCCTAAAGCAGTACGTACCTAGGATGACCCTTCCTCGCGTGGATCGCTTGCAGCAGCAGCAGCACAGCACGATGAGCACTATGAGCAGCGCGATGCCGCCCGCGACCCCCGCCACCAGCGCCACGGGGAACTCGTACGTGCCGCTGCTGGTGGTCACGTAGTAGCTGTTCCCGCTGTACCCGTTGTGACCGGTCAGCTCGCGGTTCAGCTCGCTCCGCACCTCGGTCATTCCGGCCGATAGCTGGGTCTTGAACCGGTCGTATTCGTTGTTAAAGCTCTGCGAAAAAGGACAACTTTTTATTTCTCTTTAGAAGGTATTGGTAACGCGGGTGGAAATTCCTCATGTGTCCTATGTTGAACTCCTACCAATAAAACCACACGATTCCATACTACTGCTTACAGTGGGGAGCCTCGGGTAAGCCCTCGGAAGAACGTCCCAAGATGGTATACATATACCTATGAAACCCCGTGGCAACGCGTTCCTTTCACAATCCAAGCGTACGTCTAGTCCCTGTCGTTCCTATCCTATCCGTGTACGCTCCGGTCGCCAAGTGTGCGAATTTGAGAATGAACACCCGGTCTTTTGGCATGTCACAGGCGGACTTGGGAGGCACAGCTTGTCATCATCCAACGAGGTTTACCAACTCAGCTGGGGTCGGCTTTCCATTGTAACTGCGATGTGATTTGCGTTGACTGCAAATGACGACAGGCGCTCCCTAACCTCTCACTAGGCACTCCCACCTCCACAACCTATTGGTGATGTCGAAGTTCTATAGTCACTTAAAGTAGGTACCTAGGTTTTTTTTCACAGGCATGGATCTACGAAATACGAGTCCGGACTCGTGACCACGGGCTACGGGGGTTTTTCGTGAGGTCTTTTCGTATTGGAAGTATTGACATAAATTCTACCGAATACGTAGGTAATTTTCTAAATGTTCATTGAAAACTGCGAAAGTACTCTCAGTAAGTACATAATTATAGGTTCGCAACATTATAAACTGTATAGCCATAGTAGAAATATTATGCCATAGTAGAAATATCAAACATTATAAACTCTGGTATAGCCAAGATGTAGCACGACAACCGGACGCCCCGTCGATAACAAAGGATATTTATAGAAAGGCAACTTTATATTGCACTAGCGGACGTCACGCGGTTTCACCCGCGTAGTTCCCGTTCCCGTGGGAATACGGGAATAAAATATAGCCTATGTTTACCGCAAACAGTGTAGCTTTAAAACAGTGAAAGAATTTTTCAAATCGGTCCAGTAGTTCCTGAGCCTATTCGTTACAAACAAACAAACAAACAAAAAACAAATCTTTCCTCTTTATAATATTAGTATAGATTATTATTATTTGCATTGTAGGACCGGGGAATCCCCGAACCACGCACATGGCAGGACGCGGAAGCAGTTTATTTCACAGCCTATGAGTTATTGCAGACTATAATCTACAAACATTAGCTAGATCGGTTCAGCCGTTTGTAGCTAGGTAGAGCGTGAGTTTATCAAACATCTAGATATTCGCACATTTACTCTCACTAACTTTTGAGAAGAGAAGCTAAAACGTCCTGGGACATCCTTTCGAGGGCTTACCCGGGGCTTCCAACCATAGGCTGTTGGGCGTTGCGTGAGGTGTTTTAGTCGGTAGGAGTCGGACATAGCATCCATGTAGGACTTTCCTCACGTTAAAAAAAGAGGTTAGGTATAGATGACAAGCAAATGCCTATTTAATGTCTTACATCCCTCCCTCTCCTTGAAGAGATCTATTCGTTAATCCTCCATTAGAAATTGTGATGTCGTGTGTTACGATCACAGACTTACAATATTTAAGTAGGTTACGATACTTACGATTGACAAATAGGGGTATAGGGTGGGTTCCTATCTCTTCCTTCTGTCATTATCGATCTATGATGAATTTCCGCCATGTAAAGCCTAATTGCTAATTAGGTAGTTAACGCAAAACTCGCACTTGGCCAGTTTTGCGTTTTTGGAATTTGGAAGCACAGAAAACAAATAATTAAGGTACTTACTTACTTAGCTACCTTAATTATTTATTTTCTGTGCTTCCAATAACGCACAGTTACTTAGTACTTGTATCTATTTGTTTTAGAAGTGACTGGCGTCTTTTCAAACAAAATATATACCTATACGGTGTCTTGTCTTAAGTCTATGCGTCTGTCCTTCCAGCAAAAAAAATCTGTCTCTTTGTCTGTTTATATTTCTAATTTTCTATTAGTCCTTTTAGGTACACATACCGTCTACTTAAGTAGGTACAAATATTTTACATAAATATAAGTAGGTACCTACCTATCATATCACTTAGTCATTAATCCATTATTGCGGTCTAAGTTCAGACAGGATTCAAGCGCAATTCTGTTATCTTTTCCAGGAATAGCCAATGGATGAGTGGACCTAATAGCATAGGCTCGCGCGTGGTACCTACGACATACCTAAGTAGGTACCTACTTTGACTCTATTGCAACGTAGTAACTATTCATTCATCTGTGATTGCAGTCAGGGCGTTCCTCTAAACTTAGAATATACTAAACTAGCTGTAGCCCGCGACTTCGTACGCTGCATTATCTTTAGATTGATATAACTTTTTTATTAAGAAGTGATTGACATGAAACAAACACTAAATATTAAGTGGAGCAAACCGCAACGCAATAAAGAAAATCGCATCGCAATCGGTTGAGCGGTTGCTGAGATTAGCGTGCACAAACGTACAGACAAACAGACGAAAATTCTAAAAACCATTTTTTGGGTTCTATTGCGTCCATAAAGCCCCCCTATAAACTTTTTTCTTATATATCTTTAATGTACAGACACAGCGACCTGTTACGATTTTATTATACCTATGTATTGATTGATTGATAATCTAAGCCTCTAAACTTCTATTTAATTTAAATCGGCTTAAAAGTCGGCTTACAATTTGTCGTGTGTGCAGTTTACGTAGTGACTACCTACCTATAACTATTTATTAAACTGCATTGAGTTATTATTACCTCAATGTTAAACTGTGGTGCAGTGTCATTTGCGATTTAGTATAAAAATCCAACCAAATGGGAGTTGAACTAGCGCACGGAGGATTCTGTACTTTGCCAAAAAACGGCAAAAATTCACGTTGTTGTATGGAGGAAACCCCATACTTCCTCTTTACAAATAAAACAACATTATGTACAAAATGCGTGCATGTATGCTTAACAACAACGCGATGATTGTTTACCACAGAGTACATTTTGATTGTTTACAAGAAACACGGGATAAACTCCTCGCCGTACGTAAACTGTGAATATTGTCGTTAACTTACGAATTGTAAGAACCTAACTTGTAAGAAAAGATAGTGAACTTACATTCGCCACATCGTTCCAATTGCTCGGCGCCATGACTGCAATACGAATTATTACTCACAATCACAATTCACAAGAGTCTGCAAATTGAACCGCGCACGACGCGACGCAAAACAAATGAATTAATTTATTATTCGAGCGATGCGCCTGCACAGACACACACGACACGCCGCCGGCCGCCCTTGACGAGTGACGAGGACGACTGACTGACTGACAGGACAGGACTGAACATGAACAAACCAAAATCCAAACCGATCCGATACTGAACTGAACTAAACTGACTGAATGAATGAACTGTCCGCGCCGCGCCGGCCCGGTCAGTGTTACCAACTCAACTGCCAAGTTTAATCCCTGCTTTCCTACTAATACTATAAATGCGAAAGTAACTGTGTCTGTCTGTCTGTTTATTTTTTCAAGAAAAAGTGATTTTAATAATCTGCACAGCCCAAAAATTATGGAAGGTATATCAGCAAAAAATAGAATTATTTTTAAATCGTACATAATTATCCTAGCTGGTGCCCGCATACGCGCAACATCCTGTAATTAGTAAATAAAAAAGTAAATTATCTGGTAATTTTCTGATGATTGGGTATCTCGCAGACTACTTGATGCGTCAGACAGTTCCAGGTTACCTTGTCCTGGAAATATAAATGAATTCAAATTGGGCTACGAGATAAAAATCAAAACTGAAAAGCATTTCGTTTATTATCCCATTTCTCAAAGGAACCAAGCAAAGTATAAGCACAGTATAACGTATGAGCCTTCCTCGGATTATGTATAAGCTCAGACGTATATCATTTAAATTGGTTTATAAGTTTCGGTGTAATGCTAATTTGAGATGACAGATAAACACATATACAAAAAGACAGTCATTTTTTAAACATTTGGCTTTAGTATCATTTAAAGAATGCCCTACAAAAATACCTAAATACTACCCGTTCACTCTAATGGGCTCCTGACATGATCATGCCTTGCAATCACGTTAAATATGAATGGAAGTTGCTTCAGTGTGCGTGATTTCTTTGCATGTGTGTGTGCATCGACGTATATGTACACATGATATTCAACTTGCTTGACAATTACCAATTGATCGTGTCGGGACCCCTTAAGGTTGCCGGTCGCTTCCCATACTACGCCTCCGTCTCCTTTTCTCCGCTCTACGCCAGCAGCAATATAATCTTCAATTGATCGAGGATCAATTTTCGACCTTCGACAGTTTTATTCCGAGTAGATGATTTCATCTAGGGCTGATCAGAAGAAGAAAGCCAGATAAAGATATGTGCTTAGCTGTGAAAGTGTCATTTTGAAGGACATAACCACTGTATAACATAACTATTTCATCTATTAGGTACCTACTCGTAACGTAATATTACAAAGATTAGCATTGCATAGAATAGGCTCCGAAACTACTGGATCGATTGGAAAAATTCTTTCACTGTTGGGAAGCTTGACTCTTCACTCTCATAAACATAGGCTAATTTTTATTCCCGTATTCCCGCGGGAATGGGAGCTACGCCCTCTTGTAATCGTAATTCATAAAAAATCATTTATTCATTGCTGAACACGTGTACAGAGCAAACTTATATCTAATTCATAGAGCAACGCGAAATGTCGTCGCTCGTTGCTCTGTGATCTAAGGTGTAAAATGATAACAATGTAAAGTCCATGTTGTTCACCCACTGAGGCATGCAACACAAGAACGGCAACAACTGCAGTTTGGGAATATAGGTATAGAATATAGAATGTATTATTATATAATCTGTGATATAGGGAACTTGTGGAAATCCGCTCCGATTCTGACGCGGGATGGCAAAACTGGCGTCACACCTGACACCGATCGACACGCCTAGACGCTCACACAAGTGTTGATGTTGACCTATGTCTGACAACATTTTGATTATACGACATTACAATGCAACGGCAGACCCCGTCTTCATCTATAGCTCAAATCACCCAGTAATTAGTTTAACTCGAACCCAATAGTCCATTTTTTTTTTCAGTTTTGAGTAGGTATATAAGAGGGCAAGGCTAGGCTGGCGTGTTATTCTGTTACCGTTCCCGCATCCTATGGAAACTTGTTCCAGGAATAAAAATTCGATAAAAGCAAATATTACAATAAACATTGAACTTTATTGTTGGACATTCTCACACAACATTGTCTAGCTCAAATTCCTCCCACAGCAGGCGAGATATTACCGTCTACTTCCCATGGTCATTCCTGTACTGACCGAATCGCGGGAGACCGCCCGTTGCGGTCTGTGTCCTTTTAAAATGTTTACCAAATAAAATTAAGCTTAATAGTGCCGAAATGGCAACACTGACGCCGGGCGGCCATCAATGGGCGTGTCCGCGTGTGTGAACTGAAGTTTGAATTCAATCATCGTTTTCTTCATCGAAGTCATCGAACTATGAATTTTTGATGAGACAGTTTGTAGGGTTCCGTATCCAAAGTGTACAACGGGGCCCTATTCATGAGACTTCGCTGTCCGTCTCGAGGCGGTATCTCAGGAGCCGTGATAGCTAGAGGCTGCTGCGTTATACTTATGGTCATGTGCAGGGCCGTCTTTATCCTATTGGAGGCCCTGGGCAAATTAGGATAATGGGGCCCTATGACTTTGACAGGACACTATTTTCATAGAATATACAAAGAAAGTAGATAAACCATGTTAAACATTATTTTTATTAACAACTAGCGGTTCCCTGCCACGCTTCGCTGTGTCTTTTTTGTGGTCGTTTCATGTACCTATGAGAAATGAGTAACGTTTTCGAAACATTCTTGATTGCTGCTCCGCTCCTGTTCGTCTTAGCGTGATGTTATATAGCCTATAGCCATCCTCGATAAATGGACTATCAAACTCAACAGAGTATACTGTCTGTCGCTTGTCAACAGGTTTTTTCTTTTCATCTTCAAATGCGCAATTATTTTATTTTATTTTATTTTTTATTTTCATCAAATTTGTGTTTTGATGATCTTAAAGTATGACCAGTGGAGGGCCCAGCGGACGGAACACGTTTTGTCAGATCAGCCTTTATACTGTCTGGTCTAGTGTAGTCTTTATGACAAGATGTGTGAGCCCTCAGCGACTTCAAATCCTTAAGTTGGGAGCTCTTTCGAGGTATTAAAGGATAGGGCAAGATTAAATGATGACTAAGCTAAAGGTAATTGATTAATAAACATGGAAAATTGATTAAACTAATAAAGATTTGACTTGAATTAAAAATGCCTATTTGTACTAATTTAGAATTACAATACAATTTTTTATTTATTTATTACACTTTATTATTATAATTTTAAACAGCTCATCGCATGCTAAACAACTCGAGTCATTTAATAAAAACTTGCGACTAAGTTGTGAGTCTTTTAATAAAAGACTCGAGTCCATTTATATCCAAGTCGTATTATAACAACTGGAGTCCCTCAGATTAATAAAAAGACTTGAGTCGTATTTTTGGAGTCAAGTCTTGAAAATCGAGTCAGTCCAACTTAAGTGACTTAAAGGACTTGAGTTCTCACATCACTATTTTTTAGCAATAACAAAAACAATTAGCAATAGCAATAACAAATTTTAGTTCTTAAGTTGACCCCCCTGGGGGGGTCAACTTAAGGACCAAAATTTGTTTAATTAATTATAAATAAACAAAATACGATCTAAAAATTTAAATGTTCGAACAGTCAAGAACTAACGAAGAACTAATAATTAGAAAAAAAAATCAAGTGGGGCCAAATTCACTGAGTGATGTATCGATGCAGTGAATCGATCCAGTACTACGCATCGATTTAAAAGATCGATTTTTTGTCTGGGAAAACTGATTGTTTGATTAATTGATTTCAGATCGCCATCCCTATAACAGACACGGATTGTACTTGCTGAGGTTGTTTTTCAATAAAATTAATTAATTGGTTTTTGATACGTCTGATAATTAATACGCTTTTATTAGGTTATGTAACTAACAATGTAATGGAATCTAAGGAAACTAATTTAACCATCTTCCAAGGATCGTAGCGTCATAAAAATTGGCAGCTGTATGAAGTTCTGATGACAATACAATGATATGGTACTGTCGAACTGATCTAATGATGGGGCACTGAAACTTCATGATGGAGCCAATGGAATCTAAGGTAGCTAGGTATATAATTTTATTAAAAAATCACAGAAAATCTTTACTGTGGTTTTTGAAGGCCGTCGTACGCCTAGGGACTAGGGTCTAGGACTAGGGACTTTGTATTTGGTCTGAGGGGGCCCTTTCGATCGCGGGGCCCTGGGCAAGTGCCCATAGTGCCCAGTGGAAAAGACGGCCCTGGTCATGTGACGAGCCACTGTTCAAACATTTTCAAGTCTTTCTAGACCTCTTTATGACCTTCAACTTGGCTTAACAACTACGACTGTTACTGACACCCGCATGCATGTACTACCTGTTCGCTCTAACTTTGCCGCTGGCGTAGAGGCGTATACCCGAATTGTTAATTAGACGAAGTAAATTGACAGTAGCTAATGTCACTTCGTCATAGAAAATACGCAACATTGTTTGAAGAAGTGACATTAGTTGCTATCAATTTACTTCGTCTAATAAAAAAATCGACTTTAGTATGTATGGAGCCGAGCGGCAAAGTTAGAGCGAACGAGCAGTAACTTTGATCCCGCTCGCGCTTCCCATGAGATCAAAAGCATTATACCGAATCGGGCGTTCATAGCCAAGAGGCTGGTAAGACCATGGGTTGGTGGATGGGACTATCGCAGTGCCGGATTAAGCCAGCGCGGGGCCTGTAGCAAATTCTTTCAAGGGGCCCTTTTTTTTACGTGAGGGAAAAACCTCATGGATGTTATGCCGGACTCCTACCGACTAAAATACCTCACGTAACGCCCAACAGCCTATGGTTGGGAGCCCCGGGTAAGTCTTCGGAAGGATGTTCCAGGACTCCCAACAGACCTACGGCCGCCACTGCGGCCTCGCCCAGGGGGTGGTTCGGGTGCTATCCCGCGTCTTTGGGGGGTTTCGGGTGTGATCCCGCTTCTAAGAGGGGCGTGCATGAGTTCCTTACGTCACGCTGCCGTCATGGGCAATGCTGACACTCAGCCGTAGTTTCCCAGTGTCTTCGCCACAGATACCTGTCGAAGCTACCGTGACTGGTAAGTATCAGTGAGAACCGATAGGAGAGAGCACCGTGTCTTATCTTCAGCCACTCGTCTATGACCTGTCTGACGGCCGCGATTGTGGCGAATCCTCCCTTTGGATGCTCAAGTCGCACCTTCCATGTCTCCACGGTTTCCTGTTGGAGCAGGGACCGCTGGGCCTCAATTTCTCGAGACGCAGGCCTTTGGCCACGCTCCAGCGCCTCCTTGCGCCATCTGAACAGTGACGCAAGGGCTCTCGCTTCCAGGTCCCATGGAGGGGTTCCGGCTAGGAGACATGCCGCATCACCGGAGATCGTGCGGTATCCTCTTATCAGCCTGACGGCCATCGCTCTCTGCGGGCTTAGCAATCTAGCCACATTGCTGGCCGTCAGGGTCTCCGCCCATACGGGTGCCCCGTATAGGGCCATGCTTCGCACGATCCCCAGGTACAGTCTCCTGTAGGGAGCGTTGGGTCCCCTGATGTTGGGCATCAGCCGCGCGAGTGCAGCTGATGTTCCCCTCAGTTTTGGAACCAAACTTCGGAAGTGATGTCCGAAGTTCCACCGGCCATCGAGTACGAGCCCCAGATACTTCATTGAGGCCTCGATGCCGATGCTGACGCCCCCTACCTGTGTCAAGGGGCCCTTGGTTTGCTTTAGGTTCTCAAGTTTAGGGTATTAAATAAAACTGCTGTTAGTGATCATGAGAGAGACAAGTAAATGCGAAAGGCAATTTCTAAGTTTGGGAAACACGATTCTAAAGAATTATTTAATAAAAGTTTTATAAAATTGCTGTTTCAGAGGCTCCTGATTCTTGCTGTCAATAACAGTAGCCACATGTGTTTTCAGCAGCTCTGCGAACTGCACTTATTCGCCACCTAGGCTGTTCTCCAAATCATCTTCGTAAGCACTGACCAGACTTGAGGAGTTTTCCAAAATCTCTTGTGTTGTAAGAGATTTTAGCTGTCGAAATACTTCAAAAACACTAGTGATTTTATGATATGCTTTCATACGTTTAGTAAAGCAGACAGTACGATATCAATAAGGACAATAAACACCTAAAGTTCGAAACGTTGTCCAGGTGTTTGATTTTCAACAAAGTCGTCGAGTGTATTAGAGCCACTGAAATGGTCGTACTTTGTATTTAGCTTGATTCGTCTTGATGTCTGTTGCTGGTATTTTTCACAGTTGGTCAGATCTTTGGCTCTTGCCTCAATATCTGAAAATGTGAATCGCATTGCTTGGACGTCGCCATATAATGATTAATGAAGGGCGAATCCCGTATTAAGGTCTTGATCAGACGACTGCAGCAAAGCACTAATCACTTGCAAGTGTTCAGTACAGTACAATACAGTAGATTGGATCGTGACATTCATGACTGAGTTAAAAAAATTGAAACAGTTCGCCAATACTTATAATCGATATTATATTAAAATCGATTAAAAAAGTAAAATCTCAGCCACGTAAACTCGAATAATAAATGTATACCTATATAAAAAAAAATAAAAGTATGACCGCTTGAAGGGTAGAAACGTACTCAAAACGTAGTATAGATGCTAGTCTAAATATATCGATTGTATTTAAACATTAGAACATTAACGTTAAAAAGTTCGTGTCAATCAATCAATCAATCAATTCAGCCTATAGCAGTCCACTGCTGGACATAGGCCTCTCCCAAACCTCGCCACAACACACGATCCTGCGCTTTGCGCATCCAATCAATCCCTGCAACCTGCTTTAGGTCGTCGCTCTATCTGGCAGGGGGTCGTCCTACCCCACGTTTACCAAGACGCGGTCTCCACTCCAGAACTCGCTTGCTCCATCGGCCATCAGTTCTTCTACAAATGTGGCCAGCCCACTGCCACTTCAAAACGCATACTCTGCGAGCTATGTCGACCACTTTTGTTCTCTGACGGATAACATCGTTTCGGATCCTATCCCTCAGAGTCACCCCAAGCATAGCTCGTTCCATCGCTCGTTGCGCAACCCCAAGGGCACGGACCAGCCCCACCGTGAGTGTCCACGTCTCGGCACCGTAGGTCATAACGGGTAGAACGCACTGGTTGAAGACTTTCGTCTTGAGGCATTGCGGTATCGGCGAGTAGAAAACCCGACGCAGTTTGCTGAACGCTGCCCAGCCCAAGCGAATCCTTCTGGCTATTTCCTTATCCAGGTTATTTGTTTCCAATGTGATAACCTGACCAAGATAGGTGTACTCATGGACAACCTCAAGCCTCGATCCTTCAAGGTATATTGGTCCCGGCACGACATGCTCATTGAACATGATCTTGGTTTTATCCAAGTTCATGCCGAGGCCAACACGTCGAGACTCTTCACTTAGACTATGCAGCATCCCGCTCAACTGTTCCAGCGTTTCCGCTACTAAAACGATGTCGTCGGCAAACCGAAGGTGTGAGATTTATTCACCGTTTATATTTACGCCCCACCCATCCCAGTCCAACGACTTGAAGACGTCCTCAAGCGCATTAGTGATGAGCTTAGGTGATAAAACATCTCCCTGTCTCACACCTCTGCGCAGTGCTATGGGATTGGTCCTCTTATCGTCCAATCGGACAGTCATGGTAGCGGTATCATACAAACATCTCAACACCTCGATATATCGCCAATCGATACGACACCGCTGCAGAGCTTCCAGGACTGCCCAGGTTTCGATAGAGTCGAAGGCTTTCTCGTAGTCCACGAAAGCCATACACAGCGGCTGATTGTACTCGTTTGTCTTCTGTACAATCTGCCGAACAGTATGGATGTGGTCCACGGTACTAAAGCCTTTTCGAAACCCGGCTTGCTCCTTTGGCTGGAACTCGTCGAGTTTCCCAGCGAGGCGATTTGTGACTACTCTCGAGAACAACTTGTAGACATGGCTCAGGAGTGAGATGGGTCTGTAGTTCTTCAGTAAGGATTTGTCACCCTTTTTGAAGAACAGAGCCACCGCACTCCCGCTCCACGCTTTGGGTGTCTGACCCTGCTGGAGGACGGAATTAAATATGCTCGTAAGCTCTCTAAGGATCAGAGTCCCACCCGCTTTCAGGAGCTCAGTCGTAATTCCGTCCTCTCCAGGAGATTTATTAGGTTTTAGTTGCTCGAGAGCCGCCCTGACTTCGCCCTGGTCGATATCCGGTATATCCTCCGTGTAGTGGCGCGTTAACGGGGCTCTGTGGTGATTCTCGCTTGGTCCCGTGGGTTTTTGTGTCCGCGATGCATAGAGGTCTGTGTAAAAGTACTCGATTTCCTCGAGAATCTCGAACCCTGAGGTCACGGTTTTGCCATCCGCTGTTTTTAGTTTCGTTAGACGTCTGAGGTCTTCCGAGCTGCTGGGCAAAGACCTTGGGGCCCCTATTCTGTTCAATAGCGGCCTCGACGACAGTGGTGTTGTAGCGTCTGAGGTCGCGTCTTACCAGCTTTCGGATTTTGACGTTTATGTCTCTTAGTTCTAACGAATATGCTGGCGTAGGTGGCGTTTCCCGTCTGATCCTCATAAGCTCGAGAGTCTCGACCGAGAGTTTCGAACACCTCTCTTTACCTTTCCCGGACAAAAACTTTCGGGACACTTGGTGCAGCGTTTTGACCATTGTATCGGTTTTATCGTGAACGCAGTCAGTGGTTTCCAGCGAATCGAAACGATTTTGAAGTTCCAATTGGAACTTTTCGGATCCCAGTGACGTCTGGAGCGCAGTAGGTCGGAGGGTAGGCTTCATCATTCGGGCCCTTTCGGCGCGGAAGTCTAAATTTAGAGATGCTCGTACAAGTCGGTGATCACTGCCGGTTTTAAACCTATTAATCACAGAAACATCTCTAAATATTAACCTCCTGTCCGTTATGAAGAAGTCTATCTCGTTCCTAGTGACCTTGTCGGGGCTTCGCCAAGTCCACTTCCTGTGGGGATTCTTCTTGAAGAAGGAGTTCATCAAGAAGAGCTCCTGGGACTCGAGAAAGTTGACAAGCATGTGCCCCCGGTCATTTCTCCGCCCGACGCCAAAAGGTCCGATTTTCGTTTCGCCGCGTTCTTGTACTCCCACTTTGGCGTTGAAGTCCCCCATAACAACGTTGTAGTGAGCCTTGGCTAAGTTTGTATAATACCTACTTATTTTTACAATTTAACGGGACGAAATCGAGTTTTAGATTTACAAGTGGAAGTGAAGCATAGCCTAAGCCAGTGGCGGGCAAACTTTCTTAATGGGGGGCCAGAAAAATTAAGAAATTTCAGTGGCCGGCCAAATTTGAGTGAGCTTTTCCGTAATTTCATGGCCGAAAAAGTCTGTACGCACACATACGACGATGCAAACATCGCCATAACTGTCTATTAGCTGTCTCCTTCACATATGCGTATATTGTTTTGTTAAGTGGAATCTATATAATACTACTGAACAGTCAAATTATGATAACTCGTGTCGAAGGATCATCGGCGGGCCGGATTAAAAGGTTTCGCGGGCCGGAGCTGGCCCGCGGGCCGTACTTTGCCCATCACTGGCCTAAGCGCTTCGCGTTTAAGTCGTGCAGGATATTTCTCCTATCTAAATTAATATTTTTTTATTACGTTCAGACCTTAGATCATCTAACCACAGGATGCGCCTTACTTAAGCATTGTTTTCTGCCATTGCACATGACCATTTGGTCTTTTGGCTTTATAAAAAGCCTGTACATCACTACATCATTTTATATGATTAAACTAGTACATTTCATTGTAGTTGACTGTACAATAACAATTAACACACAACAGTCATTACGCGTTTGTCGATTAATACATTTTTAAATGCAATGAAATTTTATATGTCTTTGTGTTTCCCCCTTCACTTGTATGAAAACAGGCAGAATATTTTTGTATGCGGTGGTTCGCAAAGGCTAGTCCCGTGTTATATGGTCTAAGGTTCAGACAGGCGTTGGAGTGCGGGGCCCCCAAATTCGCGGGGCCCGTAGCATTTGCTACTCTTGCTACGTGGCTAATCCGGCACTGGACTATCGTTGTACCACGTTTCAGCCAGGACTAAGTAAAAGATTTGTTTGAAAGTCGCTAGATTTATTTCTTAAAAATAGTAAATTAAATAGGTAAGATTACAAACTTATGGTAACATTAACATTGAATTATGAAAGTGGCTACAAACATGTTAAGTACAGTCTAGTGCCTCGGTTCCCAAAGTGGGTTCCGCGGAACCTAGGGGTTCCGTGGACCAGTCATCAGGGTTCCGCCAAAACGACGACCCACTGCTGTTGGAATAATACCTTTAAGTAATTATTTTTGCCAACAGTTGTTCACGACTTTCTTCCATTACGCACCGAGGGATATTGTGTCGGCATGCGAAATAGTGTCGCCCGTAGGTACTATCGTCTGCATAGCAATGAATGCCGCCAATAGACAGCATATCATTGAATTGCAGCATAAATAGAGTGGGCGATAACACCAAGCCTCGTGGGACTCCAGCACTTATCGCCATGTCAGAACAGCTACCGTTGATGACGGCCCTGATGCTTCTACCGGCCGGAAAGCTGGACACCCATCTACAAAACCCCTCGGGCAGTCCATAGGACAATCAATCAATTTCGTAAGAAGACCACGGTGACAGATCCGATCAAAGGCCTTAAAGATATCGAGGCTTACTGCTAGAGCCTCGCGTTTACTTTAAATACCGCCAGTCGAGCGACCGCGACGGAAACCGTATTCTTAGTCACTGAGCAGCTCGTGTTATTCAAGGTACCTCAGAAGCTGTGTATTAATAACGGACTCCATCACCGTTCTTGGGTACAGGATGCATGTGCGCGGTCTTCCACGAAACCGGGACTTGTTTCATAGAATATGAAAGCGTGAAAAGACGAGTAAGTACCTGTCACAACTAAGGCCAAACTGCTTTAGTACCACCGCAGGTATGCCGTCAGGCCCACTCGACTTATGAACGGGATCACGGACTGAAGCTCCCGCCTAACGTCCCGCTGCCTGCGTTCATAGTCGAGTTGGAGGCAAAGAGAGAACCAAAAAGGTCGGCTTTCTCCTTACTCTGAGCCAGGCGGTTTAAGTAGGAGTGGCAAACCCGACCGACAATAGCTTCCCTCGCAAGCGACCACAATTCACGACTCCCAGACGGGTAGCCCGTCAGTCCGTATCATCGCTGTGATACCTGTACAAACATGCGTAGATCCGATCCGATCCCTGTCTTCAAGGGTCCTGAGACGGCGACAACAGACATCATACCGGACGTACATATATGTATACATACACATCCCAGCTTTTCACCAAAAGCTGTGCTCCAACTTCTAGCCAAGGAACATGTATCGTCCGGGCAAGAGATTTGCGTCTCCATCAAGAAAATAGGGTCGGCTGCGCAGTTTTCAGGTGCTGGTAGACTGCGTTGATGTATGGCTCTGATGTGACAAAAGTCCATTGTGGAAGACGATGCCGCTGTGATGTGTTCCTTATTTTTCTTTTTCTTGCCATGGTGTTTAAAAAAGGGGAATTTAAGAAGGTTAAGCGCCGATACGTGTACCGGTGGCGCAAGAGTCAAAGCAAGTAAGTAGTAGATTAGCACGCCGGGCGTACGGAAGGGCCTTCGATCCCCTTTAATTCAGTGGCCGCGTCCACACCGGTATCCTCCTCCGGCACGACCACAGCATCAGGAACTTTACACAGGCTGCTGGTTCAGCCTCCTTGGGCGGAGATTAATTAATTCTCAGGTTTGGGTCCCGTACAGCCTGCGGGGGCCCTGTGGTCAACCGTTTCACCGCTTCTTCCTGACCACCGCGTCGTAGGAATGCTTCGTGCCCATACCAACTGGACAAGCCTCTGGTTTCACCGTCACCGCCACATAACCACCCCAGTGAGCTCTGGAACGTTGCTAACCGACGGAGAACATAACCCAACACGAAGCCAGGTTACTATTGCCGCTGTCTTCTGCAGGGCCACTGCAGGTACTGCGCCAGGCGGACTGCTCAACAAACGGACTACCGTTATGCCCTCCCTTCTAATGTGGCCTTTTAGTTAAGTTCAAAGATATTTGATCTTAGGGAGCTAATTGAAAAAGCCAAATTTTCTGTGCCCAAAGTGTGTTGCGTTAGCTCCATGAAGAAGTAACGCTTATCCCTAGATCCCAGAGGGGTTCTAATCAGGCAATTTATTTGCTTAGCCTAGCTCTTAATAGAGCTATTCAACCTAATCCTACCCTCCCGTTTTCGATCCTGTATTACACATGCCGGCCAAATGTACCGCTCCTACAGCGGAGAGTACTTTGCCAGAACTGAGTGATTCAAAAGATCGTTCCTCTGTCGATCTATAAAAGTTTGAAAATGACCTGCTCGCGGACGTAGGGGAACTGAAGGCAAAACGGAACAGCAGGCAAAACGGAACTTTTAAATTATTTTAAGCCTACTAGGGCCATCTATTTGCTAAGTAACGCAACTAATTACTCGCACCCTTCCCGTTCTCGGTCAGTGCCGGCGAAACTGCCAGACGTGACAGCGAAATTTTATCGCGGTAAGTCTTTTTTTTTATATTTTGATGTAAAATACGTCATTTTTGACTAGCCTGCACTTTTATTGTAATTAGTATTGTCAATTTAATGATTTGACACTGTCTTGTGCATGATTTTATCTTTATTACAGTATGTAAAGAATGAACATAGGTAGAACGGTTAACCTCAAAATTTGACATTGATTCATAAGCACATAAAAGGCAAAACGGCCCGGGCAAAATGGACCAGGGTCCATTTTGCCTTTGTATATATTTTTACATTCGATTCAATGTTTTCTACATTTTTTGTTTCAGATGGTTAACAATTATATAAGAACCACTAATAGGCAGTCATGGGACGAATATCGGAATATTGGAAGGAACTTGAAACAACGCATAATGCAAATGAAGCAATCTCTTTTGCACCTATCCTACTATTGATGTGCCCAGAGGAGACAAATCGGGCATTGGCCCGATTTGTCCCCTCTGGGCACATTGTAGGTGTGCCGGCGTTGACGACGACGATGAGAACACAAAATTTATTTGTGTAATGTGTTCCCCAAATTAGAAAGGTATTGGGTCCATTTTGCCCTTCACCGTGGTCCATTTTGCCTTCACATGCAGGCAAAACGGACCATATGGAAGATTTTGGAAATCATCTAATATCTACAAATTCTGTGATTTGATTTAAGTTTAATTAATAAGAATTGTAGACTGATTACTACCAAAGATAATCTATGAAAAGTTTCTGATAATAAAGCTATATTTTGTAGAATACGACTCGTTTTTCCTTAAATATACCATTTTGCCTTCAGTTCCCCTACTTCTCTCTTCTTACAGCCCCGGGTTCTTACAGCGGAGCGTGAAGAGGCACATCACAGGTTCGCCTATAGTGAGATATTTGCCCGCAATCGCTAAATGCCGCTATGACTTTCCATCAGGCGAACGACGTTAATTTTGCGAGCTTAATAAAAAAAGCTTTTTTATCCCGGGAAAACGTTCAAGCAGGCGGAACCGCGGGCATTGTCTAGCTAGTTTACTATAAACCTTTTATAGGGTTCCGTAGAATGAAACATATTTGTTTGGTGTTCCGTAACCTTAAAAGTTTAGGAAGCCCTGGTCTAGTGCAGTAAATACAGATAGATTATTTCAAATAACCATAGGAACTTGGGACGACCCCAGCGCATGTATTTCTCTCATCTTCGGTGCCAATTATCGCCACTCATCGTTACACCAACATCGGTACCTTCGGCTACCTATAGATATTTCATATTTCACATCAAAAAATATGTCTGAGGAATTGTTTGACATGATGCCCACGGCTACGTTCTATCATCGCACAGCTCGCCACAGACAGGGTGTTCGTCCTCACATCTTGCGTTCGAGCACGGTAAGTATTAGGGGCTTTCTTCCGCGAACGCTTGGGTTGTGGAATAAACTCCCAGCCTCGGTTTCCCGAAACGGGTTCTTCAAAGGGGGTCTTAGAAGGTTCTTGCAGAGCACTGCGGCGCTAGCCGCACTAGATTGGGGGGGGGGGGTGCTGCCTTCCACCCGCTACTTGCCGTAAACGACGCTGTCGTAGGACGGTGCGCCCTCTGGAAAGTAAACATAGCATTAAACACAAGTAATGCGTAGGTTATAATTACATTTTTTATACCACTAAGGTGGCAGACAAGCATACGGCCCACCCAGATGTACCTGGATGTACCGGTGGTCACCGCAGCCTATGGACGTTTGCAACACCAGAGGCGCCACACTCGCGCAGCCGACCCTACCGAATCCCGACATGTTGTATTTTGTGCACCTTCTCACACAACGACATGTAGGTGCATGTAGCCCTCTATTAAGCTAATAAAAGTGTTGCAATAGGATCTACATATCTACCTCTAGACATCCTTATATCAATCAAATCAGCCTATGGCAGACGCCACAATACACGGTCCTGCGCCTTCCACATCCATTCACTCCCCAAGCTTCTTCAGGTCATCGTGTATTTCTAAATAAACCTACGATGATGTCTCCAGCGGTAGTAACTGGGACTGCGCCGCCTCTTTCTGCGAGCAGGTCATGCTCGTGAGCACGGAGAGCTCTCTCGAGGGAGAGCTCTCCCGACCGATTTCCGCAGTCGGCGGCCTGAACGCCGCCGACGTGTCTTCGCCGAGGACTATCGGCCTCCATGACCGGGGGTCTGAGGACGGTGAGAGGTTCGCTCACCGTCCTTACAGAAGCAGGCCCATGACGGCAGAGTGACGTGTGCAACTCACGCATGCCCCCCCTTAGAAGCGGTATAACACCCGAAACCCCCCAAAGACGCGGGATAGCACCCGATCCACCCCTTGGGCGAGGCCGCAATGGCGGCCGTAGGTCTGTTGTGAGTCCCGGGACATCCTTCCGAGGGCTTAGCCGGGGCCTTTTTTAGTCGGTAAGAGTCCGGCATAATGCATAACATCTTCTCAGGATTTTCCCTCACGTAAAAAAAAATAATCTATGATGATGTCTAGAAGTATTCATAGAAAACATCAACACTTCGTCAATGAAGGGGTCAAGTCAAGTCACATCCGATCCGACATCACTTGTGTTTACAAGTGAAATACTTCATCAAAATATTAGCCGATTCCACGAAGCCCTTTGTGGTCAGTAGGTACCTATGTAGTTCGTCGATAAACAAAAATTCATTTTGTTATTGACCGTTATGGACGATTTTGCTTACACACAAAACAATTCAAACAACTTTTGTCGAAAGCTTTTTTGATAGGGGGAAAATCGGGGAGAAAAGGTGTGAAAATTGCTGTCGGCTTATTTATGAACGGATATATCCGTTTGCAAGCACCCGGGAAAAAAACGAGTCAAATCATCAATATATTGATGATTTGACTCGTTTTTTTCCCGGGTGCTTGCAAAGTCTACTTTTCGTAGTACTAGTTAATATTATTAATATGCCGATATGTACCTGGTGGAGCTGTAGCGCTGGAACTTACGAAGGAGTGTGCCCCCGCGGGGTAGTGGCGGGGCACCGGCGCGGGCGCGGGGGGCGCAGCCGCGGGGCCCGCGGGCCACACTGAAATCAACACAAGAACTGTGGTCAATGGGGAATAAAACATTTTGTTCTGACCCAATATTTTTTTTTTTTTTTTTTGTTTATTTGAACAGAAACAAACAGTCACTTATAAGTATATTGACACAAAAACCTTTACTGATTAATAGACCTACAGTTTCCTAAATTAATTACATCAAGAATAGGTACAATATTCAAACTGATAATTACCTACTTACAAACTGCTATTCTGAACAATTCACCATACAAGTTCCAACTAGTGCCATAAATCCAGCTTTATACAATAATAACCTACCTATACATCAAAAATAGACAAAAATACATTCACAATTTATATTTTTCTTTTAACTTTTTTTTTTTTTTTTGTTTTTTATTTTAGTTAAGGATTATTAATACAATTATTATTCAGAAAGATACTCCAAAGCTAATCTTTTGAAGCGATCAATGGATCCACTAAATAAATCTACATTGACTAATCTATCATTATACAACCTGCAAGCACGTCTAATAAAAGCATTTTTTGCGTAATTTGTTCGACTACGGGGTATGACAAAGAGAGGCTTACTCCGGCAACTCCGCTCACGACGTTTAGGCACTCTAAAGGACAATGAGTGTAATAAATGAGGGGCATCGATAATGTTATTTATAAGTTTAAAAATTATAGATACATCTAAGCAGTCTCGACGACAACTTAAAGAGTACATATTATACCTTTTTAGTGACGTCACATAATTTAGATATTCTTGACCGGTACGATAATCGAGAGCCCTCACAAACTTTTTTTGAACTCTTTCTATTTTATTAACATGGATATTAAAATGTGGACTCCAAACAGAACTAGCAAACTCAAGACAACTGCGAACATAACTATTAAACAGTACTTTATACGTTAACACATTCTTAAAGGGTTTTGCTACACGAAGAATGAAACCTAATTGTTTAAAAGCTTTACCTATAATACTATCTACATGAGGTACAAAAGTCATTTTGGAATCTATGGTTACACCAAGGTCTCGAATTTGACTAACACGGACCAAATCCTTTTGATCTAGGGTGTATTTAAACAATATTGGGTCTCTTTTTCTGCTAAAACTTATAACGGAACATTTGTCAGTGTTTAAAAATAGGTTATTAAGGTTGCAAAATGTCTCGAAATTACTCAAATCTCTCTGTAATGCACCACAGTCATCCATGTCTCGAATAATCTTAAAAATTTTGGTATCATCGGCATATAATAAAAAATTTGAACAGTTTATGTTATCTGTGACGTCATTAAGATACAATATAAATAAGAGCGGTCCTAAATGAGAGCCCTGCGGAACACCTGAAGTAATGGGTTTGTATTGAGAGACATATCCACCCACTGCGACTGCCTGCGACCGGTTTTCAATATATGACTTTATCCAACGAAAAAGATCACCGTGTATACCTAGCTGCCAGAGTTTCATAAGTAGGCGTTCGTGACAAATTTTGTCAAATGCTTTGGCAAAATCAGTGTACACGGCGTCCACTTGGTAATTATTGTCTAACGCTTCAAGAATAATCTCCGTATATGATAGAAGATTAGTCTCTACACTTCGACCTTTTAGAAAACCATGCTGATCCATATTAATATGACGACGCAAAGAGGCAGATAACTGATCGGTAACAATTTTCTCTAATATCTTGCCAAAATGGCATAATTTTGAAATGGGCCGATATTTCTCAACATGAACGCTAATATCTCCCTTAGGTATCGGAGTAATCAGTGCACGCTTCCAAATGGAGGGAACACGACCTTCTTTAAGAGACTTCTCAAATAGCAAAGTGATAGGAACGGATAATTCATGGGAACATCTGTTTATGATAACTGGATGAATACAATCAGAACCAGCTCCTTTAGTAACATCGATTGATTTAAGGTACTTATGAACAAGTTCTTTTGTTAAAAATATAGTATCCATCTCAATAATAGTATTATTAAACTGTGGAAGATTATTGAAATCGATGGAGTTATTTCCAGGTTTTTCAAATACTGAGTGAAAGTGCTCATTAAACATGTCACATATCTGGTTGCCATTTTCAACCGATGTACCTTTGTAATACATTATTTGTGGTAAACCACTCTTAGCGCTAATTGACTTTATATAGGACCAGAAGAAATTAGGATTAGTCTTGATTTTATTTTCTGTGGAATTTATGTAATTTCTATAACAAATTGATTCCAATTTAGCAACTCTTTTTCTCAAACATCTATAACTATCGTAATCTAGGGGGTTCCCATATGTCTTCCACAGTTTATGGTATTTTCTTTTTTCATTTAGTAATCTCTTAAGTGGCCTTGTGTACCAGGGTGGCTTATTAGGAGATATACACAGAGGGCGCTTTGGAACATGCGTATCTATCAAGCGATTTAAAATTTCATAAAAAATTAATATAACTGTTTTGCATTAAAACAAAACAAGTATTATGTGTTGGAGAAAACACACAGCATTGAGATGAAGAAACAGATCGGTGACTTGCCTCGAGTATCGAGAATAACAGAGAAAAACATACCTGAATCCGGTTAAGTTAAGTAAATTGTTTCACCAGAGGGCGCTATGTTATTGTCCACTTCGCGCTCAAATAGTTGTCAAGTATCATAGTGTCTTCATCGCCAGCAAGACTCTTGAACCAATGCTGTGTGTTTTCTCCAACACATAATACTTGTTTTGTTTTAATGCAAAACAGTTATATTATGTGTCTTCAAAAACACACAGCATTGAGATGAAGACCTGTTTGATATCTGCTGGTGAAAATGATAAGGTACACACGAAATGCTATGTGAATTAACAAATGATTATGAAAGCAAAAGACCTGCTTATTTGTTTCATAATTTATTTTTACCTTTATGGAATCAAAATAACAATTTTAATCCAAATTAAATTTTCAAAAACCCATTTGGTATAATAACATGGAAAACTGAACTTAAATATCTTAAGTTACCAACAAAATTATTAACTTTCTGAAAACTCAACACTTCAACATTATGAATTTATAATGTTTTAAAAGAAAACTCAACTTATAAATAAATGTTTCTAACTTCTGGAAACAAAACAATTAAATTATAAAGTATATAATAACTCAACATTAAACATGTAAGATACAATAAATTGAGATCAATTGGATGTACTGCTAAACAGTCTTAAAATTCTTATACAATGAATCAGTACTCTCATTGTGAGATCTATTTACTTCTCTACAGTAAAACTTGGAAAATGTTTCTGCACATTTCCAATTCCCTCGTTCCAGAATTTCATCAATAGGTCGGCCATCCAGCCATCCCCGAGATGCTACAGCCGACCTAATGCTGCCTGGAGAAGCTACTATATTTGTCTGTCTAAATATTGAACGTATCCATCCAGCAATGATAGTTCTGGAAGCTGATTTTACCTGGCCCGTTATTGTGATGAAAAGACACTTCAATTCCTTTTCTGTATTGCGTCTAGCTTCCGAAGCTGCAATAAGATCTTTTACATGGGCTACTGGGCAAAGGCGGCGGTCCTGGTGCTCCGTAAGGAGCCACCCTGACTGTCTGTGACTACCCGAGAATGTTATAGTATTTTCAGTCTCTGAGAATCTGTCCTCAGAAAGCTCCAGAAGGGTAAGATCATGTAATCTCCGGCCTGAGGCAAGTAACAATATTAAAGCTGTTCTTCTACTTTTATCAAATAAAGAACCAGAACATGAGGATGACTTTAACCAGTCAAATAGTATATTAATGTCCCATATGGGTACCTTTACTGCTTGTGGTTTAGAAAGAGAGATTGCCTTTAAGACCTGTTGAATAAAAAAGTTTTTTGACAGACTGTCTGCTGTGGCTGCACAATAGGTAGAGATGGCAGATTTATGCAATAAAATTGTACTATATGAAAATTTATTTTCTAAATATAGATCAGCTAAAAACTTTGCTACATCTTTCCCTTCTGGGCTTTTACTATTAACATTGGTATTATTGCACCAAATCAACCACCTTTTTATTGGAGTACTGTAGGTACTTAAAGTTGATGAACGCCAGCTTTTCATTAATAACTGCTGTTCATCTCTACTCCAATCGGCTATTTGGTCGGCCCACCCCCAATTTTCCAAGCCTGAAGTACCAACTTCTCCACTTGTGGGGGGCTTGTCCCTGTTGCCCAATCGACAAGAACCTTCCGCAGGTCTTCTATGGGTAAGGGATTGGACAGCGCTCTCGCCTGAAGGTCTGGGAACCAAAAGCATTGTGTCCAACGAGGTGCTACTAGGATATACGTCCCTGTTGCCTTGTTTAGGTGGGCTAAAACCCTGGGAATCATGTTGGGGGGTGGGAACACCCAAGCGGTCTGAAATTCCCACTTTCGACTGAAGGCGTCGCAAAAAAGAGCTGATCCATCTCTTGAATCTAATGTCACATAATGCTGTACGACGGCGGTTTCTTTGGATGCGAACAGGTCCACTTCTGGGGTGCCCCACTTTTCGAATATTGCCTCTGTGGCTGATGGTAGTAGATGCCATTCGGGTACTTGTTGGCCCCTTGATAGGCGATCTGCGATACCGTTTAACCTCCCTGGCAGATAAAAGGCTGTCATTGTTATGTTGAGGGAACTGGTTAACGTTAGTAGCTTGGTAGTTAGACCTAGAAGATTCATGGATCGAGTGCCGCCTTGATTCCGTATGTAAGCAACTAGAGTCCGATTGTCGGACTGCACTAGAATGTGTGCATTCTTCAGAAGGACACCCTGAGACCTGATCACAGCAAAGACTGCGTACATCTCTTTTAAATTCGAGTGCCATGATTTTTGATTTGGAGCCCATTTGCCAGACAGGTACTGGTTGTTCAAATGTGCTCCCCAGCCCGCATCCGCTGCGTCTGTTGTTAAGAAGAATGTCACTTCTTTCTTGTGAAGTGGAGCTGGACTGCACTCTACTGCATCCAGCCACCACGTTAGTTCTTGTCGCACATTGGGGCACAGTTCCTTTCTCTGACCTCTCCGGGTGAACTTTTTCAGAAAAAGTTGTGCTCTGCGACAGTGAAGTCGACCTTGAGGGACTGCATGGTTGGCAAAGTTTAACATGCCTAACACGCTTTGTAGCTCCTTTAGTGAGCAGCTGTCTTTGTTCAGCATCTGACACAAAGATCTTTTTATTTTGAAGACTTTCTGGGTTGGCAACGCTAGAGTTAGGTTCTGGGTATTCCAGACCAAGCCCAAGTATTCCACTTCTTGTGTGGGCTCTATGACAGATTTCTGGTAATTTACATGCCAACCCAGAGATTCCAGGGTTGACAGCGTTTCCGTAACCTGCACAACCAACCTGGATTTGTCCTGACATGCTAGCAGAAAATCGTCTAAATAAACTATTAGACGAAAACCTTGGCGTCGAAGGGTTTCCGCAACCCAGTTTGATACTGCTGCAAAGGTACGGGGGGCAGAAGACAGGCCAAACGGCAATGCTGTCAGTTGAAGGATTTCCCCATTGTAAATGACACGTAGAAACCTTCTGTGTGCCTCCGCTATGCACAAATGAAAATAGGCCTGGTGAATGTCTATTTTTACTAGCCAATCGTTGGCTTGAAGAAAATTCACTACATCTACCTGTGATATTAAGTAAAAATGTGTGTATTTAAAGCCCTGAGGTCGAAAATGGGTCTCAGTCCCCCATCTGATTTCCTCACTAAAAACATTTTTGAGTAGAATCCGGGATCCCGAGCTTGTGGTATCTCTAGGATTCCCTTGTCCTTTAATTCTTGAACTATGTGAGTCATTTCTGGTGTAACCTGGGTAGCTAAGGTTCTTAAAAGGTTTTGGGACGGGAACTTTAGAGGAGGTTTCACTATGAAGGGTAAACGGCAGTTGCTTATAGACTTGACAATGAATTGATTGGCTCCCCTTTGAATCCATTTGTCTGTGGATAACCTTAGGCATCCTCCTCTGAAGTTCCGTTGAGACTCATGCTTGTTTACTATTAGGGGCAGAGGCTCCCTTTTTGGTGTCATGCTGACGAAAGGGAATCCTCTTAGAGTTATATTTGATTTTCCTATCAGATCTTTTAGTTTTAAATGAGTTTTTGTATTTTCTATTTGGGATTCTATCAGAGCGTTCTGAACGTTCTGAGCGGTCTGGTACTTTCCTATCCTTCAAATAAGATGGAGTATTGAGCCAGACCTGGGACCCACCGAGAGATTGAATTATTGGTTGCAATGCGTCCCGACTAAACAGATGTTCTGAACTCGGGGGAACATTCTGTAAGGTTGTTCTAAGATTTTGATTACCAATTTCTTTTAAAATTCGATCACGCCTAATTTCGATACATTCTGAGCGCTTTCCACATAGCACTTGCATAGTGGTCTCAGAATTTTTATGGCTTGCAGAGCCCGGACCAAAAGTTTCTGATATCTTGTCGAATAAAGAATTTGGATCTAAGTCCCTTGGATTAGCTGTAGCCCAGTCTATTATAGACTGTAAACCTGTTTTTAATAATTGTCTTTGTTCTAACACCTTATTAGAAAGGCCTGCTAATAAGAGTTCAGTTGACGCCAAATAATCCTTATTTTTATTGAAGTGACATAGTTCATCATTTACCTTTAGCCCTATAAACCCAGGGGAAGCCAAGCAGTCTTGAAGAGACTTCTTGTACCTGATTGCTTTCCAGGTGGGAGAATCAAATTGTTGAAGCTTCATTAGCTCTTTAAGTCTCTCACTATCGCTAGATTGGATCAGCTTCTTTTCGTCGAAGTCTGTACCTAAACTACCAAAAGCTAATGTCAAGGGTTCGTCTTGAGACTGACTAGTCGACGGTTGTGTAGGTCTAGTCAGAAACTGGTTAGAACTTGTGCTAATACTAGGTTTCTCTTGGGTATAAATATATGGCGGTAATTGAGAGAGGAAGTCGGTTATATATGATACCTGCGACATTAAAGTGTCGACACGGGGATCGGAGCGATCCGAACGTGTCGTGACTTGTCTACGTTTCCTCTTTTGATCAGTTCTTGGACGCTTGTTGGGTAGGGGTGATGCCAAGCCCTCCTCGACCTCCGAGGAAGAGGAAGAGCTACTCCCCGATACGGTCGAGGTTTGTTCTCCATCCGAAGCAGCAAACTCTCGACCGGCACCCTGTGCGTCCTCGTCCTGAAGCGGCTCCATTACAACAAAAAAACGCTTACCAAGTACAAAAGAAAACAATGCTGTGCTGTGTTAACACCTCCAACACTTTTCACTGATAAAATAATATCTTTTATCACTTATTTTTGTGTTTTACAAAATTTCATGCGCGTACTCTCGCAAATCACGAAATGCTATGATACTTGACAACTATTTGAGCGCGAAGTGGACAATAACATAGCGCCCTCTGGTGAAACAATTTACTTAACTTAACCGGATTCAGGTATGTTTTTCTCTGTTATTCTCGATACTCGAGGCAAGTCACCGATCTGTTTCTTCATCTCAATGCTGTGTGTTTTTGAAGACACATAATATACATTTCTCCAATGAACACCCAGAAAATAGCAAAAACCAATCGCTTTCAGACAGCCCGCGCTTAATTTCAGCAAAATTGGAGTCATAATAACAATGTTTAAGAATAGGTGCAGGTTTAAGTGAAAGCGACTGAATTAACTTTAATTCAATTTGCACGGCTTTATGATGTGCAACTTCTTTCATGACAGGATAGTCGCTGGTGAGTACAGTACAGTTACTATTGCAGAAAATGAGGTCTAACAGCCGCTGATTTATATTAAAACTACTATTAAATTGTTTAAGACCTGAGACACATGTAGGAACTATTATCCGTGCTAGACCAGTGAGCATGAGATACGTTGAAGTCACCCGTTATGAGAAAAATGTCATTTGAATGTTCTATTACTATTTGACTACATATTTCAAAAAAGTTTGAGAGTGTATCTCTGTACAGCGGCCCATGAGGAATATAAACACAACAAATATGCAACGATTTGTCTTTGCTGTTATTATTTCGAGGCGGTATTGTTACCCATACGCAGTCGGAGGAGGGGCGCGGAGGACACGGCCAGTCCCGGCGCACGGGCCGGTACTTGCAATGCACAGCCACCATTACACCGCCACCACGCTCCAGACCGCTCGCCTCAGCAGATCGATCGCACCGATAAACCAAATATCTGTTATCAAAAAGTTCCCTGTCGTAAATATTTGATGTTAGCCATGTTTCGGTAATGCAAATGAAATCGTAGTCAGCTTGAGCAACCTGTGAATAAAATCTTTGTGTTTTTGTACGAAGTCCCTGTACATTTTGATAATAACCGTGAAGTGTAAAGTTAGACATTAGTGAATGAAAAGAAATATATTTATATTGATGTGTGTGTAATAATTTTGTAGGATACTACTGAAGACGTGTTGCAATATGTATACTAATGTTAAATGCATAATCATTTCCGAGGAATAGTGAAAAGTACCTGGAATATAATGACAAGTTATTTTGTTTACATTATAGGTGATATAAAGTGTTAAGTTTTTATTCGAGTTTGGAGTAAATAAACGCGATACTAAAATAGCTACATAGTCGGTGATTGCAGGTTGATCTAATTTATTTAATACATGGCAGAACTTATATGAAAAGAAATTGAGAAAGCAATTGTTTAGTCACTTAATCTTATCTAAATCGAGATCATTTTTAATGAGCATAACCTTAGACGTTTCCGTTCTTCTAGTCAGAATCTTACAGTCTCGGACCCATACATAAGCAAGTTTACCATCTTTTTTCAATTCGCGTGCACGTCTAAGCAAGAGCTTGGTGGTTGGGGTAAGATGATCTCCCAAGTACAGGTTTATAGCTGGACCTTCGAAGCCTAATGAGGATGTGTTGAGGCCCCTGCGCGACCGAACTGCTGACAAAAGTTGGTCCTTGTAAAGGCGTCGAGTGAACTTAATAATGACAGCTGGAGTGTTTGATGATAAATCACTTTCACTGACACTACCAACTCCATAACGGCGAACACGCTGAATATAGTCGACCGAGTTTACATCCATGTTAAGGCCCACTACAGTAAACAATTTCTGCACAATGCTTAATAAGTTTTCACCTTTCTTTAGTGGCAATCCTGAGATTTCAACATTATTCATCCTAGAATATCTACTGATCTCGTGTATCATTCTGTTGCTGAAGAGTAGATATAGTGTTGATCGCGGTAACTAATTCGGCCTGCAATGTAGGTATCTCATCACACTTTTTTTCGAGCTTAGTTAATCTATCCTCAACGTCAGAAAATCGGCATTCCAACTCTGTGAACTTTTTATTTATATTGAGAATGCCGTTTGTACATGATTGAATATCAGACTTGAGGGTATCTATGTCCAATTTCATTGAACTAAAATCAGATCGAAAATCTCGTATTTCTTTTAGTATGGCTGCAATACCTTCTTGGGACTCGTTTAAGGATCCAGGCGTAGCAGTTGGATTTGGCATGTTACGGCAGGTTAAACACTTCCATGCTGCTTTTTTTTCGGAGTTCATACGTCGGTAGCCAGACTCCGTTACACCCGCACAGGCGTAGTGAAGACACCCGCGACACACCGAACACAAAACAGCATCAGTTACTTCTTCGTTGCACTTAATACAAATCATTTTATTGTTTACGTAATTACTTTTTATTTTATTTGATGTAGAATTTTAAAATACAATGCGACAGATGAGATAGCGTATATTTACGTCCTCTCGCTACGGTCACACGCGTGTATTCTGCTTATTCATTCATGAATATTCATTCATTCCCGATGACTCAACACACCACTAAGAGTCTGTATTTTTGTCATCGAGGCAGTCGAAAAATAATCTCCAATTGAAAAATCAAGCCTATTTGAAGTTTTTATGGCAATGTACATCACACATTTTTCCACTTTGGAAGTGTCTTGCGCAAACTATTCACTTTAGAAAAAAATGGTTTTAGGAACCTCAATAACATTTTAGAAGACCTATCTATAGATACCCCACACGTATGGATTTGATGAAAAAAAAATTTTGAGTTTCAGTTCTGAGTATGGGGACCCCCAAAATTTACTGCTTTTTTACTAGTTTTATATAAGAATCTTAATGCGGTTCACAGAATACATCTAGTTACCAAGTTTCAGTAGCATAGCCCTTATAGTTTCGGAGAAATGTGTCTGTGACACACGGACGGACAGACAGACAGACAGACATGACGAATCTATAAGGGATCCGTTTTTGCCATTTGGCTACGAAACCCTAATAAAAAGGGGGGTACATTTTTTGTCGCACATTAACAATTCATTTTTTACCTCGGCAATTCGAGGTAACATGGTCGCTGTGGCAAAACAAACACAGAGCACCCGTCTGACTGTCGCTGTCGCTTTCTACTGCCGCTCAGTAGCGATAGAAAGGGTGAAAATGAAAATTTATAGGACCTTTAAAACGGCTTTACGGTTAAAGTATTCATGTGTTTTTTTTTCTTCATTTTTGTAATGTTTCTTGTCTGATGCCACGTCTCGTGACGAAATTTGGAGAGTCAATTTTGTTACACCCAATATATAAAAATCAATGCCACTTTTCGTTGTAATTTTATAACTCAAGAACGGGCTCACCTATCCAAACCAAATCTTTAGGCTTTGTTCGGACTATTTAGTAGATGGTTTATGTGAAGTTTGCACAAAATCGGTCGAGCGGTTCTTCATTTATCACGCAAACGAAGTTGCGCGGGTCAGCTAGTGCTGTATATTATCACGCTACATATCCTAGGGGCTAAGCAGGGAGCAGTCAAATTGGCATTATAACATAAATACACGCGTACGAAGTCGCGGGCAACAGCTAGTGTAGAATATTAGCATAGTGTAAATACTACTACACATTAGTAACTATGAATTGTACCTGGCAGAGCTGTAGCATTCGAACTAACGAAGGGGTGCGCCCCAGCGGGGTAGTGGTGGGGCATCATCGCGGGGGATACAGCTGTTGCACTGGTGGGGCACACTGGAAGCAACACAAGAACCGTGCGTACTGCTCGTTCGCTCTAACTTTGCCGCTCGGCTCCATACTAAAGTTGAATTTTTAATCAGACGAAGTAAATTGACAGCAACTAATGTCACTTCTTCATACAATGTTGCTTATTTTCTATGACGAAGTGACATTAGCTACTGTCAATTTACTTCGTCTAATTAACAATTCGGGTATACGCCTCTACGCCAGCGGCAAAGTTAGAGCGAACGGGTAGTAAGTAGGAATGATCAAATCACACAAATATTTTGATACGACCCAATGAGACACCGAGGCAGTTATAAAAGGCAGTGTCGAGACTTCAATTCATCTTCAATTTAAAAATAACTTGAATTTTTAAATTGACCAATTGACTTGAAAACTACCGGCAAAGTGTCGGATACGCTCAAGGAAGGTTCCGTACCAAAAAACGTCAAAAAAATTACGTGTGGTATGTGAGAGGTTACACCATGTTTAGTATTTGTTGTTATAGCGGCGATATACCTACGTCATCTCTAAAATGTTTTGCTGTCTATCTATAATGGTTTAAGAAATACAGCGTGGTGATAGACAGACAGAGACCGAACAGCGGAGTCTCAGCAACTCCCGAATTTACCGTTTGGGTACGCAGCACTAAGACGAGGTTTCTGACACGTGGAACACGGACAAGGTTAAGGTTCACCGAGGTGTTCCACTGTTAACTTCTTGTGACATTGGTTCTCTAAAGTGCCCACGCTTAACTTTCGGTCCCCTGAAGAACCAACTAACGCCACAGAAAATCAGAGACCAAAAACGAAAAATGGTCAGACAGGGAAAACGCATTTTGCTGTTTATGATTTTAGTAAGTAAGTTTGTAAATACCTGGCGGAGCTGTAGCGCTGGAACTTACGTAGAGATGTGCCCCAGGGGGGTAGTGGTGGGGCACCGTCGCGGGGGGCGCAGTTGCCGGGCTCGTGGGGGACACTGAATCTCAGGTCGCGACCATAGAAAACAAATAAATGAAGATCGTTATGTATACTTCTCTGTTTGAATAGTCATAATGCGAGTTGGACGTACCTACTGCGAATTATTTAGTTTTACCCAATGCAAGTGATGGTATCGACGGTAGTCACTAGCCAACAACTAACTTTTCCATTTCAGTTAAAATAACACAATTTTATTTAGTTCAACAATAGTACTCCAGTAGAGAATCTGAGCACTAACAATGAAGAGGTGGATGCCAAGGTTGGACTTTTTCACCAAAGATAATATAATATGTAGTTTGGAACCACTTAACTATAACAGACAAACATAAAAGACAAAAAAAATCGGTTGTCTGTAAAGTCGGTTTACTGACGATGGTTGAACGTGACAACGTCATAAGAAAATAAAAATAAAAATAAAAATAACATAAACATTAACATTTCAAAACAAAAATAAATATGTATAAAAAGACATCAATTGATTATAGTGCCATCTGTTGAAAACATTACTAAAATAAATGGAACGCCTCAGAGCGAGGTAACGACGTTTTGCGTCATCATTTTTCGTTCGTGCAGCCGGCTCCATCGAATTAAATAAGACGTTGTCACGTCAAAAACACGCCGCCATATCGGCATAAGATGGATGGATGCCGATTCTCGGTTCATACGACGCGCGACGACGTAAAGGCGTGGAAGGAAATTTACGGGTAAAATGTGTCATTTGTTTCAGAGTTGACCCTCCCCGACTAAATAAAGTAATCTGGTCAGGTGGGGGAAAGCCGCAGATAAAACATGTAATGCATGTGGAGAAGCTATTGGAACTGCCAGGCGCCTGCTGGTGGGTTGTGTTGTAGGACACTATTAGACCGGGGTCATTACTCACGCCCACATGATGATAGGGTAATGGAAATCATACGTGAGGCTGTCAGTTTGGCGGTACCTAGCTAGAGCGAAAAAGGGATTAACCTCAAACAAAAGAAATGACATTGCGTTTACCTCAAACGCCATACTCAGTTTTAATGGCTGCCGCCGATTGGACCATACTCGCAGATACGTATGAAAAACACTATAAAATCCCGGAGGATGTAGGTATGTGCCTCACCATCCAGACCCGACATATTGCAGTTTTCAAGGATACATAGGCGTGAAGTGCTCGTGGAGCTCACGGAGCCGTGGGAGACCAACATACCGAAGGACCACGCCATTAAGATAAATAAATACTTTGACTTGACCAATGAGTTAACCAAAAAAGTAGGAGCAAGGGGAATTCCAGCTAAATCCCTTTACAATTTATTTAAAGACCTAGGATTGCCAAGAGCTTCAGCAAGCTCTTTAATAAAATGAATATCCAAAGCGGCATTGATAGGATCTTACCAAATCTGGTTAGGCAGGGGAGGGAACATTGCTGACGGTGGAAGGTGAGCGTTTATGCGCTTAGTAGGTAAGGTGGCCACTCTAAACCTACTCGAATGGGTCGGAAGTCCCAGACGCCGTCGGGGTGTTCCCCCCTGTGTCACGCTATGGACCCGGCGCCCAGAGCACACGGAGAATCCATGGAATGCTAAGAATAAGGTCTTTAGTAACGACAAAACATGAGACAGATGAAGCTTCACCCGTTTTCCGTCTACGCATTCACGTCGTGTGGACGAAAATCGACGCCCTGTAGTTTTTATGTGGTTGACGCCCGGTAGAAAGATTTAGTAGCGTGTGGCGCGCTGCCAAATTATTCTTGTTGTATCATGTTGTTCATATCAATGATTCAATTCCGCTCTGCGTTTAAAGAAGAAGCAGCCACCGGCTTCAAATGCCTGTCGCGCGTTTCAACTACGTGCGGCAATGGCCTGCGTTCCACTCTCAGATCGACCTTATTCTTAGCATTCTATGGATGGGGCGTGCGGGCGCCGCCCGGGTCCAAAGCGTGGCACAGGGGGGAACACCCCGACGGCGTCTGGGACTTTCGACCCATTTGAGTAGGTTTAGGGTGGCCACCTTACCTACTATCCGCATAAACGATCACCTTCCTCCGTCAGCAATGTTCCCTCCCCTGCTCAACCAGATTTGGTAAGATCCTATCAATGCCGCTGTGGATATTCGTTTTAGTAAAGAGCTCACTGAACCTCTTGGCAATTGAACGGTGACACTATGTACTTGTTCGTACGCGCTATGCACTCACCGTCACAGCAGCAGCGATGGTGTCGCGCTGGCGCCGCGCGTCTGCACCTACTGGCCGTGGGGAGAACTGCACAACAAAACAGTAGGATCATTAGATCCAAATTAGGTGCAAAGATTCCCCACAAACAGATTCCAGTCCCAGTCTATACTTATTGTCTAGTGACAGCAACCGCCTACGGAGGGCGGCAGTGGCGGGCGCGCCGCCAGGGGCCTACCGCAGCCCTACCAGCCGCAACTCAAGCCGTGGCAATAACAGTAATACCAGAACAATCTTCCCAACGCGGCCTAAGCAACGCTGCTTTTCATTATAATGTTAGTGACCAAAGTGTTAGTGTAATTGAAAATATAAACCAAGGTGCCGTGAATCCAACCCCTTCTCGCCAGGTGGGAGCATGTACGAGCCACGTACAGCGGCTAACATCGTACATCACGTTGCGCGTAGTCAGCAGATTACGCCGATCGACGCCAATACATTATGTATATCGAACCAGTGCATTGACATTAATTGACAACTACCATCCGGTTCGAAGGACCACAATGTACGGGGCAATGGTAACCGTACAGGAATTTTGGTAGCATTAAAATATAAGTTAAGGATTAAAATGGTATATTATCTCAACTTATACTAAAATGGTAGATGGTTGTGAGTACACCGAACCGGATGGTAGTTGTCAATGCACTGGTTCGATCAGTGTTGCCAACCTTACACGAAGTAAAATCTGTACTGGCCCTACAAAATCTGTATAAATTCCGTATAGTCTTTAATATTACTAAAAATATTGAACAAAAATAATAATTGCTAAAAAATCATAGCGAAAGAGTCACCTTTAGTAAAAAGCCAAGTTTTAAACCCAACTTCTTCTAACCAGCTAACATTGAAACGTTGCATAATACGTTGCTTTTTAGTTGACATGATGAACACTGTTCACTAAACACACTGAATTTAAAGGAAAATAACATGAAAAGACGTCACGCCAAATAAAGAACAATAATTAAAGCTCTTCTATCGCCTTTGTTTACATAACATGCAAAGATGATTCATTCAGTTCAGTATGATCATGATCCATTCATACAATATAAACGTTTTTCATTAACTAAAAGTGAACGGGGAATTCCCGAAAAAGATCTGGAATTCCCCGTTTATTATGTTAATTTGGTTGATTATTGCCATAATTACGCCTAAAATTTCTCGTATTTCGTATCGTAAGCTAAATTTCTATTTGATTATATAAAATACTAATACTGTATTTATTAAAAATACATAAATTATAGTTACTGTTATTTTATATTTCGGAACAAAAAATTCTGTATAAAAATCTGTAGGTTAGTGTTATCCGTATGTGACATTGAAAATCCGCATAAATACGGAAAAATCCGTATAGTTGGCAACACTGGGTTCGATATACATAATGTATTGGCGTTGATCGGCGTTATCTGCTGACTACGCGCAACTAGGGATTGCAATCCGGAAAACCGGATCCGGTAATCCGGCGGATCCGGCATGATATTTCGTCCCCCGGATCCGGCAGCGATAGACCGCCGGATCCGGCGGCGTCCGGATCCGGTGTTTGCACATTTTGGCAAAATAACCGTGCCGTCGCCAAGGATGGTACAAATGTAAAGAGCTTGCACTGCGCGCGAGTCGTTTGAGTCCCCCTTCAGTGTGTAACTTGCAGGTTACGATGAGAAAACATACTAAAAGTTCCGACATCTAGGACGCGGAGAGAGGGCTGTGACAAAGGGTCCAATTATAAGTTTTTCACCAATATTCCTAAAAACAGTGCGTTGTAGCAAAACAAGTTCAATCACGAATAAAAACTTACAAAATTCTCCATAACTTTGATAACACAGTTCCCTTATTCCCAACCGTTTTTAAACTACACTCTTCCGAAATGTAGAAATGATAGTGATTCAGCGTATTTAACATTCGGTTGAGATTTTAAATGAAATATAAGTGTAGTGTCAGGGAGGTATGTCATTTGAACAATAATGCCTGCGTTAAAGAAGTTTTTATCATTTGTCCCGCATTAATGATATTGTTTGCTGAAGGAGCACAGTATCACAAAGACTGCTATCAATTATTTCTGACCCAAAACTTCAGAAAACTAGATCCCAGAGCTATACTTGTTGCAGAGTTTATATGAGCAGAATATTTTTTTGCTTACATGAATAGAAAGCCTGATACTAAGTTTTCCCACAGTGAGATACTCAGGGACGAACGAACAAAGGGAACGAATGATCGGATCGAACGAATCGTATGGAATTTGTAAGCGGGGTAGATTAGAATCTGGAATAACACATAGGCTACTTTCATCCCGGAAATATATGTGGCTATGGGAAACGGAACGGGAACCAAATTTCACGCGGGCGAAGTCGCGAGCATCAGCTAGTTTTCTGTATATATTGGAGCGTGTAGTTCATAAACGGTTGGAATTATGGAAAAGTGTTTAGAACAAAAGTTACCTACTGATACTTTATAAGCTTTAATTTTATCTTAGCATATGTTTTCTTGACTCGGACTCGGAAGATGAATATTTACGGCTCTTTATAAAAATCTTTACTTTAATATAAAATTGAATCCGTATAAGCGGTTTTTAAGGGCATTTTTTTTTAATTTTACACTTCATTAACAGTTCATGTTGGATTGAAAAAAAGAAAGCAAGTTATACTGGTTAACTCAATCCGGCCGGATCCGGTCGGACCCGGCCGGATTTGAGAAATCCGGTACGGATCGGGCCGGATTCAAAATGACACCGGATTGCAATCCCTACGCGCAACGTGATGTACGATGTTAGCCGCTGTACGTGGCTCGTACAATACAATACTTATTTGGAGACTGCCGACAGGTACGAATCGGTAGTCAGAGACATATTCTACGCCCTCGTATCATTATATTTATTTATACATAATGACATATGTGCCATGTTACTGGCAATGGCAACCGTGGACAATCTCCCTGCCTAGGTTCTCCCAAACGCCTACAGTATGGGGTTCTTCAAAAGGCGTCTTAAGGTGCTCCCTCACCGGGAGCATTCGCCTGTAATGTAACAAATTAGATTCGACTCGAGCATTGCGTTACGATGCTACCTCCCTGACCGACGAGCGTTCACGTGTAATGTAACATTTATAGATTCGACACGAGCATTACGTTACGATGCTACCTCCCTGACTGACTCGAGCATTCGCGTGTAATGTAACATTTATAGATTCGACTCGAGCATTACGTTACGATGCTACCTCCCTGACCGACACGAGCATTCGCGTGTATGTAACATTTATTATAGACTAGCTGATGCCCGCAGCTTCGCCTGCGTGAAATTTTGTTCTCTTTTCCGCGTCTCATGGGAACTTATTCCCGGGATAAAACTTGTATCATTTCAGACTATAATCTATCTCTGTAGGTGATTACATGATAATTTTGCAATCCAATATGGCCGCCGCGCTGAAATCACAAAATTTCATGATGGGTATCGTTAAAGGGGGTTTTTGGTATGCTGAGTACGAATTTCGGGTTAATTTAGAGATCCAATATGGCTGCCGCGCCGAAATCACAAAATTTCATGATGGGTATCGTTTAAGGGGATTTTTGGTATGCTGAGTACGAATTTCGGGTTAATTTAGAAATCCAATATGGCCGCCGCCCCAAAATCACAACATTTCATGATGGGTATCGTTAAAGGGGTTTTTTGGTATGCTGAGTACGAAATTTATGATAATTTTGCAATCCAAAAAGGCCGCCGCGCCACTATCACAAAATTTCATGATGGGTATCGTTTAAGGGGTTTTTTGGTATGCTGAGTACGAAATTTATGATAATTTTGCAATCCAAAAAGGCCGCCGCGCCACTATCACAAAATTTCATGATGGGTATCGTTTAAGGGGTTTTTTGGTATGCTGAGTACGAATTTCGGGTTAATTTAGAGATCCAATATGGCCGCCGCGCCGGAATCACAAAATTTCGTGATGGGTATCGTTTAAGGGGTTTTTTGGTATGCTGAGTACGAATTTCGGGTTAATTTAGAGATCCAATATGGCCGCCGCCCCAAAATCTCAAAATTTCATGATGGGTATCGTTTAAGGGGTTTTTTGGTATGCTGAGTACGAATTTCGGGTTAATTTAGAGATCCAATATGGCCGCCGCGCCGAAATCACAAAATTTCATGATGGGTATCGTTTAAGGGGTTTTTTGGTATGCTGAGTACGAATTTCGGGTTAATTTAGAGATCCAATATGGCCGCCGCCCCAAAATCACAACATTTCATGATGGGTATCGTTAAAGGGGTTTTTTGGTATGCTGAGTACGAAATTTATGATAATTTTGCAATCCAAAATGGCCGCCGCGCCACTATCACAAAATTTCATGATGGGTATCGTTTAAGGGGTTTTTTGGTATGCTGAGTACGAATTTCGGGTTAATTTAGAGATCCAATATGGCAGCCGCGCCGAAATCACAAAATTTCATGATGGGTATCGTTTAAGGGGTTTTTTGGTATGCTGAGTACGAATTTCGGGTTAATTTAGAGATCCAATATGGCCGCCGCGCCGAAATCACAAAATTTCGTGATGGGTATCGTTTTAGGGGTTTTTTGGTATGCTGAGTACGAATTTCGGGTTAATTTAGAGATCCAATATGGCCGCCACCCCAAAATCTCAAAATTTCATGATGGGTATCGTTAAAGGGGTTTTTTGGTATGCTGAGTACGAAATTTATGATAATTTTGCAATCCGAAATGGCCGCCGCGCCATTATCACAAAATTTCATGATGGGTATCGTTTAAGGGGTTTTTTGGTATGCTGAGTACGAATTTCGGGTTAATTTAGAGATCCAATATGGCCGCCGCGCCGAAATCACAAAATTTCATGATGGGTATCGTTTAAGGGGTTTTTTGATATGCTGAGTACGAATTTCGGGTTAATTTAGAGATCCAATATGGCCGCCGCGCCGAAATCACAAAATTTCATGATGGGTATCGTTTAAGGGGTTTTTTGGTATGCTGAGTACGAATTTCGGGTTAATTTAGAGATCCAATATGGCCGCCGCGCCGGAATCACAAAATAGCGTGATGGGTATCGTTTAAGGGGTTTTTTGGTATGCTGAGTACGAATTTCTGGTTAATTTAGAGATCCAATATGGCCGCCGCGCCGAAATCTCAAAATTTCATGATGGGTATCGTTTAAGGGGTTTTTTGATACGCTGAGTACGAATTTCGGGTTAATTTAGAGATCCAATATGGCCGCCGCGCCGAAATCACAAAATTTCATGATGGGTATCGTTTAAGAGGTTTTTTGGTATGCTGAGTACGAATTTCGGGTTAATTTAGAGATCCAATATGGCCGCCGCGCCGGAATCACAAAATTTCGTGATGGGTATCGTTTAAGGGGTTTTTTGGTATGCTGAGTACGAATTTCGGGTTAATTTAGAGATCCAATATGGCCGCCGCCCCAAAATCTCAAAATTTCATGATGGGTATCGTTTAAGGGGTTTTTTGGTATGCTGAGTACGAATTTCGGGTTAATTTAGAGATCCAATATGGCCGCCACGCCGAAATCACAAAATTTCATGATGGGTATCGTTTAAGGGGTTTTTTGGTATGCTGAGTACGAATTTCGGGTTAATTTAGAGATCCAATATGGCCGCCGCGCCGAAATCACAAAATTTCGTGATGGGTATCGTTTAAGGGGTTTTTTGGTATGCTGAGTACGAATTTCGGGTTAATTTAGAGATCCAATATGGCCGCCGCCCCAAAATCTCAAAATTTCATGATGGGTATCGTTAAAGGGGTTTTTTGGTATGCTGAGTACGAAATTTATGATAATTTTGCAATCCGAAATGGCCGCCGCGCCATTATCACAAAATTTCATGATGGGTATCGTTAAAGGGGTTTTTTGGTATGCTGAGTACGAATTTCGGGTTAATTTAGAGATCCAATATGGCCGCCGCCCAAAAATCTCAAAATTTCATGATGGGTATAGTATAAGGGGTTTTTTTGGTATGCTGAGTAGGTATCCAACATGAAATTTTACAACGGTGGCGCGGCGGCCATCTTGGATTGCAAAATTGACCTTAAATTCGTACTCAGCATACCAAAAAACCCCTTTAACGATACCCATCACGAAATTTTGTGATTTCGGCGCGGCGGCCATATTGGATCTCTAAATTAACCCGTAATTCGTACTCAGCATGTCGTTGCTGCGCTTGCAAAAGTCGCTATGTATTTTTAACCTACTTTTCAGGAGGAAGTAAAAACCGATTTACTCGAAATATAATTGTGATAGAGAAAGTACGTATTTTTTTTATAATGTAAATATTTTATTTACGTTGTGGAAAATGACTTTTAGAAAGATAACGTTTAAAACGAAAATATCAAAAAACTAATATTGTGGATCTGACACATAGCTAAAATTGTTTGGGTCACAAAATATCGCCATGTGTTGTTGAGCACATAGCGGGAACAAATAAAACATAATTCACGTTGTTTAATTACACATAGCTATTTATTAAAAGGTGTCAATTGAAAATAATATAAAATTTTATTAAGAAACTATGGCAAACATGGTGTTCTCTGCCATAAAACTCTGCTGCCTTGATGTGTGAGGATGTGTTGTGCGCAATAAAGGCGCCGAGGAAGGATCGGGAGAGCAACAGTTCTCTCCCGTACCGCAGCAGAAGCGCTGGTCGCCGGAGATCCCAGAACGATCTCCATCAGTCTGGGCTGGCTACTACCCTTTTCTTTTTTTTAACGTGAGGGAAAATGCTCATAAATGCTATGCCAGACTTTTACCGACTAAAAAACCTCACGTATCCTGTAGAACAGCCTACGGTTGGGAACTCCGGGTAAGCCCAGGGACAGATACCCCAGGACTCCCAACAGACCTACGGCTACCACTGCGGCCTCACCTAAGAGGGGGGTGTCAGGTGCTATCACGCATCTTTGGGGCTTTTTGGGTGCTATCCCGCTTCTTAGGGGGGGCGTGCGTGAATCGCTTCGTCACGCTAAGGACGACGGCCTGCTTCAGTAAGGACAGTCGTAGCCCCCTTACCGTCAGGACCCCAGTCATGGAGGCTGATAGTCTTGGGCAAAGATATGTCGGCGGCAACCCGTCGACTGTGGAACTCGGGTGGGAGAGTTCTCTCCCGTTCCCAAACCTCTCCAAACTCTTTCGCGAGCATGACCTGCTTGCAGAAACAGGCAGCGCAGTCCCACTTACTCCCGCTAGGGTTCATGGCTCCGACTATGGTCTCCAGCGAGAGATCCACAACCAGACCTGCCACGAGATACTTCCAGCCTAGTAAGACGTGGTTTCCACGACAACCGTGGCGAAAGGTCTTGGGAGGGTGCCTGGGATTTCCTTTCGAGAGTGCACCGAAAAGGCATGCTGTCCCGATTATTTACCTCTATCAACTCCTTTATAGCAACCAAAAAACCTTAGTATTTTTTAAGGAACCCTGGTAGGTGGTTTTATATACTTGCCTGTAAATGTATGCGACTGTTGTGCTAAGATCCCGTAAGGAGGTTGATTCTCAATTAGACTCAAATATTTGTGTGATCCAAAAAAATTATGGCTGGAATAAGTGCAGCAGAGCTCGGATTTTTGAGCAAGAAATTGTAGAATGAAACGTAAAAGCCTGTTTTTTCTCATAAAGGACCCCTTTATGAGAAAAACAGGCTTACGTAAAGGAGATTGGGATTTTATGAGGTAATGAATAAAATAGATATTCAAGTGATCCAAGACGGAAGGAAGCCACTTGAGTTTTAGGCGAATATATAAAATTCAGCGAGGCCACAGCACTTCCCACAATTAGGGAGTACATAGCATGGGCGCAGCAGTGCCAGGTTCTCGTTGCAGGTCTGGGCGTGGATATTCTCTCGACTATGGTGTGAGCAATCATCTCCAGCGGGATTAATTAAGACTCCGCGCCACAGCGTCTTTCTGTGATCAGGTCATGCTTGTAAATGAGGTGGCGGAGAGGTAGCAGCTGGCTATTGGCCTAGACATCGCTAAAGGCTTTGATATGCATCATGCGTCGCTTCTTTCCAATTTGTCGGCATACGGTCTATCGTCGCAGTTGTGCCGCTGGTTGGCCAGCTTCCTGCACGGGCGATATGTACGGATCCTCTGTGATGGTCAGGCTTCCTGTTTTTTGCAGGTAAATGCCGGAGTACCACAGGTATCGGTATTGTCCCCAACTCTCTTTCTTCTGCATATCAATGAAATGCTGTCCCTTGGGTGCATTCATTGTTATGCGGATGATAGTAGTACTCTGCATGGCAGCTATTCTGGCCGTCCAGCGGAGGGGCGAGGTGACGTGGAGGGGAAGAGACGACAACTCGTGGCGGATCTCGACCGGGACCTGGGCTGCATTGCCCAATGGGGTTCGGACAACCTGGTCAAGTTCAATGCTAGAAAAACACAGGCGTGTGCGTTTACAGCTAAGAAGTCCCCATTCCTACCCCTACCCTCTCTTCAGAGCATTACGGTTCCACTAAAGGACAACCTGGAGATCCTCGGTATAGACGTACGGCGTGCGCTCAATCACAAAAACTACATAGAGAGCTGTATTGGGCTGGCCTCGCGAAAACTAGGAATCCTGAATAAGGTGATACGGTATTTTAAGCCACATCAGAGATGTTTACTGTACAAGACACACATTCGCCTCTGCGTCGAATACTGTTCTCACCTTTGGGATGCTGCGCGAGGTACCTACTAGACGCACTTGACGCTATGCAGAGACGTGCTATCCGAATAATTGGTTGTCCTGAGGTGACGGGAGGTCCCGAACCGTTAGCGCAGCGAAGAACCATAGCGTCCCACGCTGCCTTCTACCGAATGTATAACGGTGAATGTTCTGAAGAGCTCTTCAACCTGATCCCATCCTCTCCTTTCCGATTCCGAACAACGTGTGCCGGGCAGAGGTGCCTCTCATACACAGTGGAAAGAATTTCCGCCAGAACGGAGCGTTTCAAAAGATCGTTCCTCTGTCGACCTGCCTGCACACGTGTTTCCCTCATCTTACAATCCCGGGTTCTAAAAGAGGAGCGTGAAGAGGCACATCACAGGGTCTCCAACTTGAGGACCGCTGTCAGAAGTGGCCCCTAATCGCTAGATGCGCCGCGGCTTTCCATCAGGCTGGTGGCTACTCAATTTCATGAGCTAAATATAAAAACTAATAAACTTTTTACACTTTACTGAAATATTCTAGCTCCAAAGCAGCCTTATTATTTTAATACATTCCTGAACGGATCGCTGACATAAATATCCAAAACGACTGCCAAATTTCATAGAAAAAGATAGCTATGTGACACTTGATTTGTGCAATGCGCGATGTTTCAGGTCAAATATTGTACACCAATATCGCTATGTGCCCGTAAACACATAGCGGGCGCAATTCCGTGCAATTGACTATATTTTAGTTAAGGTGAACTTTTTAGCTATGTGATTTGAAGCACATAATTATTTTGAGGGCGCAAAAAAGTATTGATTTCACATAGCTATTTTTTGAAACTCCGTTGATATAAGGTTTTTAAAATTTCGGTTTTTGCATCTTGTGCGCCTTGAAATAAGGATCTAAATGGCATCAAAACCCAAAATTCGAAAATAATCACATAGCGACTTTTGCAGGCGCAGCGACGATATCAAAAAACCCCTTAAACGATACCCATCATGAAATTTTGTGATTTCGGCGCGGCGGCCATATTGGATCTCTAAATTAACCCGAAATTCGTACTCAGCATACCAAAAAACCCCTTAAACGATACCCATCATGAAATTTTGTGATAGTGGCGCGGCGGCCATTTTGGATTGCAAAATTATCATAAATTTCGTACTCAGCATACCAAAAACCCCTTTAACGATACCCATCATGAAATGTTGTGATTTTGGGGCGGCGGCCATATTGGATCTCTAAATTAACCCGAAATTCGTACTCAGCATACCAAAAAACCCCTTAAACGATACCCATCATGAAATTTTGTGATTTCGGCGCGGCGGCCATATTGGATCTCTAAATTAACCCGAAATTCGTACTCAGCATACCAAAAACCCCTTTAAACGATACCCATCATGAAATTTTGTGATTTCGGCGCGGCGGCCATATTGGATTGCAAAATTATCATGTAATCACCTACAGAGATAGATTATAGTCGGAAATGATACAAGTTTTATCCCGGGAATAAGTTCCCATGAGACGCGGAAAAGAGAACAAAATCTCACGCAGGCGAAGCTGCGGGCATCAGCTAGTCTATAATAAATGTTACATTACACGCGAATGCTCGTGTCGGTCAGGGAGGTAGCAACGTAACGTAATGCTCGAGTCGAATCTATAAATGTTACGAGTTGTATCAAAACTAGTGTCCGACCGAAGTTTCGGTTTCGGTTTCGGTTTCGGCCAGTTTCGGCCGAAAAATCGAGTTTCGGCCGCAGTTTCGGTTTCGGCCAAAATAGGCCGAAACTTTCGGCCGGGCCGAAACTCACGTGTTCGTAAATTTTGAGTGCCTGGCTCTACTTGTGACGTGGTTGAGGTCAGCCCAACCAGTTAATATGTTACTAACCTAAGATTTATGCCCGCCTTCCACTGCGAGCGAGTCGGACCCTCTACAGACTCCGATATACTCGTAACGACGATTTTCATTCATGTCCTTCCACCAAAGCGGACATGACATGTATCGAAAATCATCGTTACGAGTATAGCGGAGTCGCAGTGGAAGGCGGGCATTAGAGACTTACAAACGACTTCCATTCAATAGTTACAATATAACAATTTTATTCAAACTACAAGCAATTACAATCATTAAGAAATATTAGACAGTTACCCCATGTTATGCTCAAAGCACCTTTTTAGGGTCCCGTTTTTACTTTTTGGTTACAGAATTCTAAAAAAGTAATCTAGGACATTACATGAACCTACGCCTTTGTAATTGGTTTCGTACAAAAAGGGTAGAAACAGGGCCCCATTAATTACTAAGACTTCGTTGGTCGTCTGTCTGTCTGTCAGCAGTCTGTAACTCATGCACTGTGATAGTTAGACAGTTAAAAATGTCACAGATGATGTATTTCTGTTGCTGATAAAGAAACAAATAATAAAAACAGACAAATAATACTAAAGGGGGCCTCCTATTCAATCCTTGCGAGACGGCAGTGGTAGCCGAAGTATGTCGGGAATCTTGAAACACCCTTCCAAGGAATTACTCGGGACACCCTCTGTAGCTAGTAAGCATCTGTGACAACCGGCAGGAGAGAGCACCGTGGCTCCTGTCCAATTGAGTACTTGGAGAGGGACTCCTCGATTGTGTGGATTCCCCTTCTTGGTTGCTCAAGTCGCACCTTCCAGGTCTCCTTGGTTTCCTGGTGGAGATCGGACCGCCGAGCCTCGATTTCTCGAGACGCAGCCACCAGCGCCACCTTGCGCCATTTAAACAATTACGCGACGACTCTCGCTTCCAGGTGTCATGGAGGGGTTCCGGCTAGGAGACATGCCTTCTAAACTGAGATCGTGCTGTATCTCCTATCACCCTGACGGCCATCGCCTTCTGCGGACTAAGCAATCTAGCCACAGTGCATGGCCGTCAGGGTCACCACCCATACGGGGGCCCCGTATAGGGCCATGCTTCGCTCGATCCCAAGGTACAGCCTCTTGCAGGAAGCATTGGGTCCCTTGATGTTCGGCAATAACCGCGAGAGTGCGGCTGATGGTAGTTTTGGGACCAAACTTCGGAAATGGTATCCGAAGTTCCACCGGCTATTGAGTACGAGCCCTAAATACATCATCGAGGGCTCAATGCTGATGTTGATGCTCCCTACCTGTAAGTTGGATCCCGCAGGTAGCCGCTTCCAAGATCCGTGAAAGCACTGGTCCTCGGATTTGCGAAGGGACGACTATAAGACCCAGTCGCCATATTTGACCAACGACCCCTGCCGTGGCCTTTAGGGCTGCGAATCGGTGCGTTGCTCCTAGCGCTGTAACGAGGGTGTCATCGGCCGTAGCACGTTAAGCTGACACCTCTGAGCAAAGGACCACACAGCACTCAATCGTAACCGATTTTAACATAAGCGGTCCTAAGACCGATCTCTATGGAATACCGAACGACACATCTCGCCGACCCGGCACTAGGAAGCTCGGGTAAGTTATAGCCCTCTCAGCAAGATAAGCCAGGACAGTTCGACGGAGGTAGGGATGCATCCATGGTAAATAAGCGCCTCCCTAACGCAGCTCCAGGGCAAGGTGTTGAAGGCATTGGCGATGTCAAGAGACACTGCCACTGTTCTGTTGCATAAAAAATACCTACTAACATCGGAAGCGCTAGTGGCCCCGCGGACCATCACTGCAGTAAACAACTTTCACTATGGCCAATCCTTGGATGAGTGACCATCCATTTGACCATTTTGTGACATTTATTTGAGCATTTCCGTGCTTCGGAAGGCACGTTAAGCCGTTGGTCCCGGTTGCCAGTAAAATGACAGTCGTTAAGCCAAGTTGAAGGCCTTTTAGGCGGCTTGAAAATTTTTAACAGCAGACAGTCACAACTTGCGCCTGTGCATCGGCAAAACGGCTCACCACCTATTACGTGGGACAAATTCTAAAAAAGGTGAATCATGGGCATATAATATGCCTCTACCTACCCCTTCGGGATAAAGGCGTGACCATATGTAAGTATGTATGTATGTTTGTCAAATCTTAAAAAAAGAATCCACACACAATTAACGTAATTACTGTAACAGAACCCTCTGTGCGCGAATACGACTCGCACTTGACTGGTTTTTTTTTCAATATGAACACGTGAGTTTCGGTTTCGGTTTCGGTTTCGGCCGAAACTGACCCTGGGGCCGAAAGTTCGGTTTCGGTTTCGGTTTCGGCTGAAAAACCAGTTTCGGTCGGACACTAATCAAAACGATACACATTGTATCATTACAAGGCGCGCATTGTAAGGGTCCGTTCACACAGACCGGCTCGGAGAGCATCGGCGCGCACTTTTCTTTTCACACAGACCGGATCGTATACGCTCGGAGCGGAGCCGCCAACTATTTCACATAGACCGGCTGGAAGCGGATGCGCTCGGAGCCGGTCGGATGCCCTCGCAGCCGGTCGGATGCTCTCGCAGCCGGTCGGATGCGCTCGCAGCCGGGTGGATTCACTACAAACGCAGTACCAGTATCCACGCAGTCCAAGTTTTGTTTTCGGTGGTAATGTGTGCTTTTCGGAACATGCTTTTAGATAGCCCCGATGAAGAAATATATTAAGTTATCATCAGTGATGTTTTCGTATAAGTACACACAACTGTTCTGTTTAAATTGTGCCATCAAAATGGCGGTCGGCGTGGGGCGACGCGCACGCAATCGGAGCCGATCGGCTGCGCGAGCGGCAAAAAACACGCAATCGGAGCCGATCGGCTGCGCGAGCGGGAAAGAGCACGCAATCGGAGCCGATCCGCTGCGCGAGCGATAAAGAGCATGCAATTGGAGCCGATCGGCTGCGCGAGCAAGAAAGAGCATGGAATCGGAGCCGAACGGCTGTGCGAACCAGAAAAAGTACGCGATCGGAGCCGGTCAGCTCCTCTTATTATTTCACACCAAGCGCGTTCAAGCATTCTTAATGACAAAAGCAGTGCACATGCAAAAATAAACCTTACTTCAAATACTAAAAACTCTGTTTTCAACGAGATAAGAATCTGCTCTCCTCTCCGAGCCGGTCTGTGTGAACGGACCCTGATGCTCGATTCTCCTCCCTCACTGGTGTAACCTCGTCTTGTATCATTACAAGGCGCGCATTGCAATGCTCGGTTCACCTCCCTCACCGGCTGTAATTCTCGACTCGTAACGTTACATTACGCGCGAATGCTCCCGGTGAGGGAGCACCTTTAGAAGGTTCATGCAGAGCAGAGCCAGTGTTGCGTCTCTGGTGTTGCAAGCGTCGATAGGCCGTGACCCGTACATCTGGTGGGCCGTTTGCTTGCCCGCCACCGTGGAGGTATAAAAAAAAAAAAAAGTTTAACATCAGTATGTTACTTTATTACTTTGATCATAAATACCTTGCACCGGTGAGCAAATGTGGTTTCGCTGCCACCACTTGTACGCGACGTACGCCACCAGACCGAACATTAGCAACCATAGCACTACGAACAACCCGGCCACGACCAGGACACCGATCGGTGGTCCAAGAGTTGCTTTGCTGGGGGCAAAGGTACTAGTGGTCCAGGGTGGAGGGGTGATGTGTAGCGCTTGATGATGTGACCCCGGGCCCGCGGCACTGTTCTGTAAACGACCACTGTAGTAAGAAACATGTACTTTATTGCGTGTGGTTGTGACATTTATTTGCGTGCTCCGAAAAACACTTTAAGCCGTTGGTCACGGTTACCAGTAAAATAGCAGTCGTAACTAAGTTGAAGGTCATTATGGGCGGCTTGAAAAATTGCAACAGCAGGCAGTCACAACACAACCTGCGTCTGTCCATTTCAACACGACCATACGGCTCACCACTTACGTGGGACAAAATCTAAAATGTGAAATGTGGGCATATATTATGCCTCTGCCTACCCCTTCGGAAATAAAAGGCGTGACCATATGTATGTTATATTTCTGAAACTCCACGCACCTCTCGGCGTGATTGTTTTGAATATTTAAAAAAAAAATTGCCGATGGACGTAAGCCTCTCGAAAATAGACGCTGACTCATATACATGTACGAATATGCCGAATGTTACAAGACTTGACCAGAAAAAATGTAATTAACTATATTTAGGAACATAAAATAAACAATAAACAAATGGTACGTACCCAGCTCATGTTCGCTGAGACTTAGTTCACACTCCTCACACAATAAATCAGAGTACTAATACTTACTATGCAATAATTTGAAAATCAAACCAAGGAAACACCGCACTCCACCAAATTGTAGCACCAAATAGCGTTCGCGCAGTTCTGTTCTGATCTACTCGCAGATAAATAATGTAGGTATCTATAGTAAGTTAATAGATAGACACGAGGTAGCGTCCAGCCACGTTCAAAGAAAAAGGAACTGGCGGGCGACGCAGCACAGTAGCCGCTAGCCTTTCTGACCCTTCACAACTCAACACTTCACTTAAGTACCCTTTGATTGTTCAGATTCCAAAATTTCATTAATTTTACTTAAACGTAGTGTCCGACCGAAACTGGTTTTCCAGCCGAAACCGAACTTTCGGCCCCAGGGTCAGTTTCGGCCGAAACCGAAACCGAAACGCACATGTTCATATTTAAAAAAAAAACCACCCAACTGCGAGTCGGATTACCGCGCAGAGGGTTCCGTTACAAAAATTGGCCAACAAAATTACGTTGGTTGTGTGTGGATGTTTTTATCTCATTTTAGTAGTTATTTTTGTTATAGCGGCGACAGAACAGGGTGAGGTGGTGGTGGCAGTGTCTCTTGACATCGCCAACGATTTCAACACCTTGCCCTGTAGCTGAGTTTTATGAGGCGCTTATTCACCACGGAAGCCTTCCTACCTCCATCGAATTGTTTGGGCCTATCTTTCCGAGAGGGCCATAACTTAGCCGAGCTGGCTCGGCAAGATGTGTCGCTCGGTGTTTTACAGGGATCAGTCTTAGGACTTCTTCTGTGGGACATCGGTTACGATTGGGTGCTGCGTGGTCCGTTCCTCAGATTAGTCGGCGTAACGTGTTACGCTATGTGGAGCCCCGAATGGGCGGAGACCCTGATGGCCAGCAATGTGGCTAGATTGGTAAGCACGCAGAAGGCGATCAGCGTGATAAGGGGATATCACACGATCTCAGTTGAGGCGGCGCATCTCCTACCCGGGACCCCTCCATGGGAGCCAAGAGATCTCAGCGCTCTTGTGTCATTGTTTAAATGGTGCAAGAAGGCGGTGGTGCGGGGCTATGGGCCTGTGTCTCGAGTAATCGAGACTTGGCGGTCCCGGTTCCTTCAGGAAACCAAGGAGACCTGGAAGGTGCGAATTGAGTAAACAAGAGCTGGAATCGCCACAATCGAGGTGGTCAGACCGGTTATGGACGAGTGGTTGGAAAGGTGCCAGGGCGCTCTCCTACCGGTTGTCACAAGTGCTTACCGGGCACGGAAGCTTCGGTAAGTATCTGTGCTGAATACTTAGGGAAAGCACGGCTTAGTGCCAGCACTGCGGGGAGCGCCGCGAGGACACAGCGCTCCATACATTGGTGCAGTGCACGGCGTGGGTGCATCAGCGCCAGGTCCTCGTGGCAGGGCTGGACGAGGACATTCTCTCGCTGGAGACCATGGTGCGAGCCAAAATCTTCAGCGGGAGTAAGTGGGAGGCCGCTGCCTCTTCCTGTGAGCAGGCCCTACGTGACAGCGTGACATGAGAGATTCACGCAAGCGTCCCCAAGAAGCAAACTCTTGAACAATCCCCCAAAGACGCGGGATAACATCCGAACCCTGAGGTGAGGCCGCAGGTCTCTCCCAACCGTGGGTTGTTAGATAGGCTACGTGTGGTTTTTAGTCGGTAGGAGTTCGGCATAGCACCCACAAGGATTTTCCTCACGTTAAAACAGAAGCGGCAACAGAAATACATCATCTGTGAAAATTTTAGGTCTCTATCTGTCACGGTTCCAGCGATAAAACCTCGTGACTAATAGACAGACGGACGGCTAAGTCTCATCTAACGCTCCCTACGTGTCTTACTGAGGTCCGTGAGAGAACAGAGCCTCGGTTTTGTTGAAGAAACTATCAGACCGAACCGCCGTATTCGACCCACGAGTTGAGCAACACCTGCAGAGTCGGGATACATAACTCCTTAGTAAATTACAGGACAAATAAACCATGTTTGGGTCATTAGAACAGTCTCAGAATCGGAAGATTAGGTACCTATGTAGGATCAGCTTAGTAAACTCTCTTTTGTAGGTACCTACTTGTAATTTAATGAGTTACAGCTGGGGGCGCATATTCGTAACTAGCCTAGGGCGGGCGGAACCCTAAATCAGGCCCTGCTTGACACTAGTTTTTTTGGTGTAGCTCGAGTGGCCCAGCTAGATCGATACACATGATCTGATGGACGTAGCCCAACTTTATCATGGTCTAATGGACGTCATGCGGTTTCACCCGCGTAACTCCTGTTCCCGTGGGAATTAAATTAGCCTATGTTACCCGGGGGTAGTATAGCTTTCCAACAGTGAAAAATGTTTCAAATCGGTTCAGCAGTTTCGGAGCCTACTCGATGCAAACAAACAATCAAATCCTTTCTCTTTATAACATTAGTATAGATGAAAATATGAAAACTGCAGCTAACGCTTTAATTACACCCAAGCGAGACTACGGTGGTAGTCAGGCTTCCATAAACCCCAGGACATCCTTCCGAAGGCTTATAACTTCACTAGAAGATAATAGGCTTAAGGCTAGCGACCACCACCATTCAAGATCATGAGACCAAATACTTGTTAGAAAAAAGGGGGCGGGTTACTAATAATAAAATAAAACGATAAAAGTTCGGCGTTACACCCTTTAATAATGTTTTGTACGAAAGTTAGACTTAACTCGACGTGCCATCACAAAATGCACCTTAACGTTATAAAGATAAAGCTTACAATTGTTTCTGACCTTACGACCTATACACAATAGCACTATTATAGGGCAAGAGCGCGCGGCTGCCAGACTTGCCTCATTTTATAAAAGTTGAATGTTTCTTAGAGTATAATCTCCAACATAAATAGAACGGTCGACCCTTTGCCACACAAACAGGTATCAAAGTTGTATAAATTAGTACCGCAAGTTCGTCATAATAAATAGTTCAGTTCTTTTAAATCATCTTTGGAAAATATGGAGAGGTCATAAGTGACGACGATGAGAATAAAAGAATGAGTAATCATCCTAACCCATTGTCAGACGCTTGATGCGATTCATAGTGTCAGATCGTTCTTGTTTATATTGAAGACTAGCTGATGTCACGCGGTTTCACCCGCGTAGTTCCCGTTCCCGAGGTAATACGGGAATAAAATATAGCCTATGTTCACCGCAAAGAGTGTAGCTTCCCAACAGTGAAAGAATTTTTCAAATCGGTCCAGTAGTTTCTTTCGGAGCCTATTCGCAAACAAACAAACAATCGAATCTTTCCTCTTTATAATACGAGTATAGACAAGCTGAGATCCGCAGCTTCACTCGCGTGGAACCCGGTTTCCATAGGAACATATTCCAGGGATAAAAAGAAATTTCAGCCACATCCGATCAGTCGTTCGCATCTTTTAAAGTTTTCACGCTTATAATATTAGTAGGATAAGTATGCGTCGCGAACCTTTCAGTTTGTATAAAATATCGCAGTCTGGCAGTCGCGGGCTCTCGGATCATTATCTATGACCTTTACAAATGTCTATGGAAGATAATATTAGTTTACATTTATCACATTGTATACTTAGAATTACGCAAAAATGTTCACTCACACACATACAAGTACGTAGACCGCGGCTTCGCTCGTGTGACATTATTCAATATTCACTAGCCTCGTTGTAAGGGGCGCGTAGGTATAATGCACAAAAAGACATTTAGGTTTTTGAAAATATTCAAGAACTCGAAAACTTTTATTATTCCTGCTATTTCGATTATTTTTGATAATTTTGAGAGATATTTTTTCTAATGTAAATAATTATTTTGTAAAGAGCACACGGTGCTAATGAAGTCTCATCTATTTTAGCGTCATTCAATAAGGTGAGTTCTTGAATATTTCCAAAATTCTAAGTGCATTTTTTAGGGACGCGCCCCTTAAGCCTTAAAAACGATTTTACATTATATTTAGCGCCACATGATATAGACGTGACACTATGAATGGAACCTTAAGAATCTTCATGTTACATATTTTCAAAATAAGTAAGTACATAGAAAACCACTCATATTAATGAAAATATTTGTGTTCACCTGGGAAGCGAACACGAGACCTCAATTTAAAAAAAAAACAATGTAAGTCGTTAAATCGAGGCACGCGATATTGAAAACTTTACCGTTTGAGATCTAAATCATATTTACTTACTTAAAAATCATATCAATGAAATTATACAATCATACGAGATGGGATACAAAATAACCCTGTTACTTATATAATTCGGATAATTAGGATGTTTCATACAAAAAATAATAATCTCCTTGAAATCAACTTACACTTAGTAGATATAAAAAAGATACAATATACGTTGGGTTGTCAGATTACAGTACGAATTATATTTAAAAAAAAACATTTAGATAAGTAACCTAAACAGCATTTTACTACGCAATTTTACTTAAAATTGAGCTATGCATTGTATATACTGAACAATTAAATCTCAACGTGGCAACCCTGAATGACGTCATTCACTTTGACTTACGCTAATGGTCCTTCGACGCTCGTAGCTCGTAGCACACCTCTACGTGCCTCTACGCAACAACTGACTAGTCAGCTACGCGACGTGCCTTTCGTAGCACATGTACAATCGAGGTTACTACGCGTGCGCGACAAATTAAGTCACACTAGGGAAGAAACTCTTTCAAGTAATATTTATCTTATCGCGCACGCGTAGTAATCAATGTATTTTGGATAACTCGTAGCCGATATCGCGTACCGTAGCAGATAGCACGATACCTGCGTAGCAAATATAAGTACTCGTTGCAAATCTGTCTCAATCTCAACTATAGTCCTTATCTTTGCATTTTTCTTAGAAAATAATACATATTATTTGTAGCTGGTACGTTGTTGAACTTGTAGTTAATGTTCTTAGCTGATGTACTGTCGCAGCCGACGGCACGGACCTTGTGCTACACAGGCTAATACGCCCCGGAGACGATCAATGTGGCTTGACAAGTCTCACGTGTCAACAAAGTCGCTAACTTGAATCTACTCAAAAAATTTCAAAAATGTTCATCGCATTTTAAAAGCTTAGTGTTACTTGTATTATTTGTTATTGTACAAATAGTTGTTTATTTTTTACTATGGTTGTATCATTTGTAGGGTCAGCTGCAGAGAAAATTATACAGGGCGACCCCTATAGGGTTGATTTTCATCAAAAAATCTTTAATATATTTTCATGAGATTTTGTATAGCTACGGAATTACACAAATTTATTAACACAGCACATTTCATAAATGTAAGAACAAGGGCGGCCCTGTATACTTTATCGTAGCTGACCGTACAATCAGTTGAAAAAACTTAGTTAAACCACTGTAGTTGGGCTTTCACACGAGCTGAGATTGACACGAGGCGAGACTTGTCAAGTGATTGACGGTCGGGTGCATGATGTATGTTTAATGCGGCGCGTGTGGGTTGTAGGGGGGCTGCTTGTCGTGGTGCTGCATCACCTGCTCGTACGACGGCGGACACGCTGAAGACAATGGGAATATGGACATTAGTTAATGAAATCAGGCGTTATATGGCGGGCAACTGACTTGAGAATGCCTCGAGGGAAGATGAAATAAGTGGGTTTGACGCATTCCGTCCCATTCGCATTTCGTCACATGGTCCCATTCGCATTCGGTCCCATTCGCTTTCAGTCCCATTCGCATTCAGTCCCATTCGCATTCGGTCCCATTCGCATTCGGTCCCATTCGTATTTTGTCCCATTAGCAAAATGGGTGTAGCTTAATGTCATGTTGTGATATGGTATATTGGACATTAATAACAATCTGGAGGACAAGGGTACCCACTAACAATCCTACATTCCTTTCCCCGAGCAGTTTGATTTGTCATTTCTCCATTACTATTAGTAGCAATTGTAGCAAAAAATTGCTAATTAAAATTTTCTAATTTAATTTTATTATTTGTAGCAATCATGGACATCGGGAGAGAGGAGCAAGGGGATGTATTTGCACCGAAAAAATGTTCCGGCAAGCAAGGAAGTGCATAGAACAATTATATAGTTTAGTATGTTTAGATGCAGATGATGCACCCCCAATTCATCCCCAGAAATAATAATGCATGAGAACAGTCCTAGACTATTGTATGTTAGGCTAGCTAAATGGATCGAGGATGTAATGGCTCTCCTCTATCCTCCTTTTCTATCGTTATGCTCACGTCAACGGCCGCAGTACGATTCAATTAGCTGGTGGAAGAAGGGGGTGTTGTTTTTTTTTTGATTAGGATGCGGCTATGGACTGACTCACTACAACTTTTAGAATTTGCTGCAGCTGTTTGTCAAGAGGCAAACAAAAATATTTTTACGTGTGTAATAAATAATCATGATCCGACAAAAACCTCACAGCACAGCCCCTACACATGCGTCTAGCGTCGCTCGGGCCCTATGTGCCCTCGCGTCAAAACACAATTGACTTCTTAATCTACGAGTACTATAAACTGGTGAAAACTCATATCTAGTAACAAACAATACATATGATATCTAATCTTTAATGTGTACGTGTACGCACTAATATATCGCCTTTGTTAGCTATCTACTTTGGACGATAAATTACACAAAAAAAAATTGTACACACAAGGCACAACATAATATATGTTATAGAAGTATCATGAATTCTGTGAATTTATCTTACAACGAAATGATATTAATTACGGCACATTTATGCATGCATATCTAATACTTTATTAACTGTTAAATTATCACGTTTCACATCCTACAATGAAATTCCAAGAGGTAAAACACACAGATCATTGTTTGATTTACCCGACATAATTATGTCGAAGTGGACATGATATTATCATGTGCACAGAAAAATTCTAATGAGTTTTTGTTGCATTTTTATGTATTATCCTATGTATGTGTCTTAGTTGAACGAATAAATAAATAAATGTCCACTTTGACATGAACGCGAGGACGGAAATTTACGCATGAGGGTCCGTTCACACAGACCGGCTCGGAGAGCAGAGCAGATTCTTATCACGTTAGAAAACAGAGCTTTTATTATTTGAAGTAAGGTTTATTCTTGCATGTGCACTGCTTTTGTCAGTAAGAATGCTTGAATGCGCTTGGTGTGAAATAATAAGAGGAGCTGACCGGCTCCGATCGCGTACTTTTCGCGTTCGCGCAGCCGTTCGGCTCCGATTTCCTGCTCTTTCCCGCTCGCGCAGCCGATCGGCTCCGATTGCGTGCGCGCTGCCCCACGCCGACCGCCGCCATTTCGATTTCGATAGCACAATTTAAACAGAACAGTTGTGTGCACTTATACGAAAACGTGACTGATGAAAAATTAATATATTTCTTCATCGGAGCTATCTAAAACCATGTTCCGAAAAGCACCTGTTAACACCGAAAACAAAACTTGGAATACTGGTACTGCCTTTGTAGTGAATCGATGCACTCGATGAATCCGACCGGCTGTGAGCGCATCTGACCGGCTCCGAGCGCATCCGACCGGCTCCGAGAGCATCCGACCGGCTACGAGCGCATCCGACCGGCTCCGAGCGCATCCGACCGGCTCCGAGCGCATCCGCTTGCAGCCGGTCTGTGTGAAATAGTTGGCGGCTCCGCTCCGACCGGCTCCGAGCGTATCCGATCCGGTCTGTGTGAAAAGAAAAGTGCGCGCCGATGCTCTCCGAGCCGGTCTGTGTGAACGGACCCTTAACGTCATCTGACTCATATTTAGAAACGGCGAAACAAGAGACAGATGTCCCGCAAATTTCCGTCCCCGCATTCACATCGGTGGTCTATAATCGGCGCCCTGGTCCCAGCCGCTGTGACCACTGTGACAATGCCCAATATATTCCTGATATTTAATCGCGTTATTGCAGTGGACACGCTCGTAACACAATACCTACTTAGTCTTACACACACGTTGCACAAGACGCGTGAAAACACATTCTCCGCTGTAATACTGGTTTTAAGCCTAGCAGACGAATCAGAGCGGTCAGTTTGATATCTATACTATTTAAAGCGATAATTCATTTATTAGAAAATTTGGACGAACGGACAGTCGAGCAACAACCCATACTGGTGAAATGCAAAGGGCGATGTATCTTGAAGGTAAGAATGGGCATAATTGAACTTTCTCCAACTACGCCAATTCTTACCTTCCTCCGAGGAAGGTCCTACCCTACAATAGGTAACGAAAGGTAAAGCATTACAAACCGTTATAGAGAAGCACATTATACAGAATAGCTCTCAAACTATAAACACACACACACACACACACATTTTAAAGAGCTAACCAACTTACATGCTTGTAGCGAAAGAACATCACGAGACAAATAATCTAACATACTTTACTTCTACAAAAGGAAATTGAAGTCTGAATCGGAAAGAAAACGAAGGTTGTAAGGAGAAGAAGGCACTAGATAATATTGATATAAAAAGAGGAGGGAAGCTATTATAGGCTATAACATATATCAGAAACTAAAGATATCAAGGTCATGCAAAGGAAGTTAATAAATTAGAATACGACGCATACATTAGAATAGGTCCCACGTGAAGATGTTGAATGTCTACAGAGAGAAACATGATGTTAGTTGTAGCTACTATTGATCATGCGTACGTCACCATAACCACCATCACCCACCTTGCGGCAGCCAGCCCGGCGGCGCGATCCCATAGAACGCTTCACAACCAAACAAGAACATTAAGTTATGTATAATAGATAATGACTGCCTCTGTGGCGCAGTCGGTAGTGATACCGCCTGCGGCGCTGGAGGTCGTGGGTTCGATTCCCACCGGAGACAAATATATGTGTGACCCATAAATGTTTGTCTCAAGAGTCTGGGTGTTTCTATGTATAATATGTATGTATTTAAAAAAGTATATAGGTATTAATATCCGTGGTCTGATACCCATAACAGGCAGGTTATTCCTAGCTTACTTTGGGATCAGATAGCGTTGTGTGAGATGTCCGTGAATATTTATTTATTTATTTATTTAAATAAAAACTACGTATATAGGTATTTAAAGTAGGAGATAGAGCCTCTTGTCTAGAAAAATAGAGGCGAGCGATTTGGAATTTCAATTAGTTTTGGAACCAAAAATAAGAAAATTAGTTTGACTGGCAATATGTGTCCGTCCACAGGAAAGATGGTATGTTCACAGGAGCCGTTTTGAAATTAATATCGAGTAGGCACTAAGGCACAGTTTAAATAAAAGTTACTACACCAAGGCCAGTAATCTTATAGACCTGTGAAAATATATGATGTTTCTTATATCTATAGCTCAACTCAATGTAAATATACGGCTGTATTTCGTTGATGCTTGCAGGTAAATTAAACAATATTACATGACTAATCTATAAAATATTTACCTCGACTGATGTCCTTCAAACCGATAACGTAACATGAATACAGCAAAAAAAAATGATAACCAAGTTACAGTAAATTTATATAATTTTATTTTTCGAAACCAGATGTCGCATATAAAAGATGTAGGATGAACAATATTGGTATGGATTAGAAAGAAAACTATCTTAAACAGCCAGAAACTTTACGACCGCAAATGAAAATTGCTCTTGATACAACTGCATCGTCTGCATCCAATCTGAGCCTTTTTCACCTATCCATGTCCCAAAACGTGCGAATCTCTCTATTGACGCATAAAGACTGATCTTCTTATCCCTTAGAGAGGTTTCAAGTTGTTTCCATCGAATCGTCACTGAAATTTAAGGTGAGGTGGAAAGTCTGACTACGATACAGCAACACACGCTCATAGATGGTTGTATGCCAGTCAGAAACCACGTATACCCTCTAAAGGCAATCTTTAAGATCTGAAACAGCATTGTTTGCCAGCTGGCAACGCCAGTCTGTTTGAGGGCCAATTCAGGATTTTCCGAGCAGCCTGATTCTCCTAAGATGAGATTTCCTTATTTGGAGTCGTGCACACCATTTGAGTATTTGAAAAACTGACAGATGTTCCTTTTGCTTTCAAGCACTAAAGAGCGACATTTCTATATCAACTGCTGAGATTATCAGAACACAATCCGTATAGCAACTTCCTTGAGCAGGAAATCGATTCGGAACATCTAAATAAAGTAACAGACAGCTACACAAGTAAGTGTTAATAGAGCGAGCAACTCGTTTACCTAAATGGCGTTGGCACACCAACCCCCAGGGGTTACGACACGTCGTGACGTCAAACGAAACTAATTTCCTGAGTTTCCTGACGTGTCAATTGACAAATGACGCAATTGGAGAAACTCCTTGTGTAGAGTGTAGGTAGGTATATTCTATTTATACTGCTTTTGCACTATTATATGCAGGGCAAAAGGTAACGTAGACAATTATAGTCCAGAAAAAACTGTTGATAACCAATCAATTGCTATGCCACTTCTTTGAGGACGACAACAAGGGCGTTGGTGTAGCAACTCAAATAGGCCCTTGAATTTTTTAATGCTCTTTTAAAGTAACTTCTTAGTTTAATTAGTGCAATAGCCAATTTACGTAAAGATGGATGATAGCCGGAAGCCGGCTGAGCACCATTGTCTCTTTGCTGTCAAAGGGACAATGCTCAGCCGACTACTGGATGGTATAACATAGAATTGATTTTGATTCAAATGTAGTAGAACCGATGGCCTATAAAACAAACAAGTTCTGGAGTGGAAATCTGATTCGGTAAACGAAACCACCTCCAACTGATTGACCGATGCCCTGGAAAGGTCACATCAAGGGACTGGATGCGACTGGACAGGACCGTGTGTTGTGGCGTGAATTGAGAGAAGCCTACGTCCAGCAGTGGACTGCCATAGACTGATTTGATTGATGGATTTGAACGATTTGGGATTGTATGAAGAGATATGTAGCACTTTAACTGTTTATTGTCAAGGTCGCTATTTGTACTGTATATAAATAACGAAGCAAACTCATCGTATTGCACAATATGGTAGACATACTTAATCACTTGACATACGTGTATCAGTCAATGAGCGTCGAGTGCCGTGAGCTATTCAAACATAGTTAGGTTGTACAGCGAATTAAACTGATTATCAACACTTTTGAGAGTGCGATGATTGCGAATATTTCTTATAAATACACAACAAGTATAAGTAGTAAGTGGGTCTATGGGGCTAAAATGCAAAAGATTTTACACGAATTCAACAGCTTCATAACAATCTGCGCCTATCCATTTCAGCACGGCAGCAGCGGCAATACGCTCACCACCCCCAGTGGGACACAAACAACTATTCTGGCAACCCCTATGTTGGGATAGGAGATTTTGGACTGCCTCGCTGGTCTAGAGCAGTGGTGGGCAAACTTATTTAAGGGGGGGTCAAAAATCTTAAAGAATTTCAGGTAAGGGCCAGAATTATAGGAAAACCGGCCAAGTGTGAGTCGGACTCACGTGGAGGGTTCCGTACCAAAAATGGGAAAAAATCATATTTGTTGTATTGGACGTAAAAGTTCCCCTTTTTTCCTGATTTTCAAGTAGACGGATTTCTCTGTGCCATATTTCAAATGCAAATATAAAATGTAACTTTCAGCAGCGCGAAAAAGTGTTCATCAGTTAGTTGGTTTGTGATTGAGATGTTGAGCAATTTTATGGTTGAATAAGTCACTTCACTATGTGTCTATTGCTCTTCTCAGTAGAATCTACATAATACTTCTGGACCGTTAAAATATAATTATCGAAGGCCAATATACCAGGTCATGTCGAAGCACCGTTGGCGGGCCAGATTAAATGCTTTCGCGGGCCGGAGCTGGCCCGCGGGCCGTACTTTGCCCATCACTGGTCTAGAGGCAGTATAGAGCGATGCAGGCGTTTGGTTCGATTCCCACCATGGGACAAAATTCGTGAAATCCATTTCGAGAGTCTGGGAGTTTCTATGTATTATAAGTAGGTAGGTATGTATGGCCTGGTATTCATAACACAAGGTTAAACCTAGCTTATTTTGAGATCAGATGGTGCTATGTAAAAAATGTTCATAAAGAAAGAAATAATGTAAGTAGGTACGTAGATATGGCGTGCGAGCTGTATCAGCTGCTCACACCATCCAGCCATATCATCAACTGCTATCGGAGAGATAACACGCAGATATGGCGTGGCGCATACAGCGGTTCATTGTCGACCGCATTTATCTACCTACTTATGTAAATTCACTCGGATCCAATGAGAAATGAGACACCATGTCAAAGTCCTCGCGTCGTCAGCACAATGGCATGGCGCGACGGTTGATCGGTCACATCATAATAACGCTATAACGTCAAAACAACTAGTGAAATGTGAGCACACGACTACACGACCATATTTCTGAGAACGCAGATGGAGACGCTGAATTTGCTTAAACGCGTTCGTTTGTCCCTATGATATATGATACCTGCGAGCGTCGTGTGTCTACACTCGACTTGTAATAATATTTTTGGGACAACTATGGTCGGCCGGTCCAGACAAAACCTATGCAGGTGGGGAATGCGAGATTCGGGTCTAACTCCACTCTAAATCAGTCCATGTTGCACTTGCTTGCATGTCCCCTTCGTCCTACATCCTGCTCTAAGGCCGATCTCATTGACGTCACCGACGGAGCGGTCGAGATGACAGAGATTTATGCCAAAATTGTTTACAAAAAAGAAAGGCTAAAAAGACGATATAAGTCCAAATTACACATCTGTAGAAGAACCGATGGCCGATGGAACAAATTAGTTCTGGAAGTGAAAACTACGACTTGGTGCACCTGGGCGGGATCTGGGATGGGACGCCTACCCGTAACATAGAAAACTGCGAAACAACAATTTGCGGATAATACGACAATATTTGAATCGACCCAGTCGCACTGCAACGGAATGCTAGACTACACCAAAAGAAGTGAAACTGTAATCGCAGAAAGTACAGCTCGGCGTCCTAAGCGAGGTCTGAAAATGGGAATAACGTTTGACAGTGGTGAAAGCAAACTTTACTAGTCATGTATCATAACTATCAAAAGTACGGCGCATCCATTTTATTAGACACATGACTCACTAGTGTGGTGTGCTTACGTCAAAGAAATTACGTTAGTCTTCTACAACAAGAATAAAAAAAAGTACGGATGTGACCTCCACTGTACACACTAGGGCTTGAACTCCGGAATTCCGGAATTGGCATAATTCCGGAATTCCGATAAAATCTAATATCGTTCTCAATTCCGGAATTGGCGAGATCAATACCGGTATTTCGATATTGAAAAAAAAAAATATTTTCGATTCTTCTCTAATTTCATTACAAACAAAAATGTAGATTATAAGCTTCTTATGCAATTTAATTACCTTTAATTACTACAATGTTGATAATTTAGGATTTCTCTATTAACAAATTAATTCAATTATGTACTTCGGTATTAATCATTTTATTTGATGATATTTCTTAAACCTACTAAGAAAGTAAATCCATAAAATTAATGTGATTTGATAGAAAACATACTATTTAAATAATAATAATATTATTGATGACGTTTTTGTATTTCTTTTACATTTAGACTTCAATTTATAGTGCGAACTTAGACCTAGCTCTGACTTATGCTACGAGTTAAATTTAAATTTGATAGAAACGCTGTAAGAATTTGACTGGGGTCTCGCGTAGCATAGTTCTAGTAGTTCTGACGGAACTCATGAGGCCCGTACCTTATTATTAGGGGCAAACTTTACCCCAAGGCACTCCACTGACCCAGAGTGAGGAGGGTCCTGGGTTCCCTGTTCTCATCAAGGCGGAGGAACATATTCCTTCGCACATGGCTCCGTCTCAGGCGCCCGGCGCTGATTACAGCGAGAACGACGAGCCCGAAGTCACTGAAGGTGAGTTAGGGACGACTGTACTGTGGCTTAGATTCCGCATGGACCGTGCCCCTGGACCCTACAGCATTCCAGGCCGAGCGTGGGTCCTGGCTCTTGAGGATCTCGGGCCTCAAGTGCTGGGGCTCTTTAGTGCATGCCTCGAAAAAGGCCAGATTCCCAAGGCCTGGAAGACAGGGAAACTGGTTGTGATCCGAAAGGCAAGGTTGTCAGCAGTCTACCCATCCGGGGATCGGCCGATCGTGTTGCTCCGTTGAGCAACTCCGGCCGATCCCCGATCGGTCGATTCCCAACAATTATACGCTCAAGGAGCTTGCATACCTCGTTAGGTATGCACGCTCCTTGAGCGTATCATTGCACAGCGCACAGTCAGGCACCTCACGCGCGTGGGGCCAGATCTGGCGGATAACCAGTTTGGTTTCCGTCAAGGGTGCTCCACCGTGGATGCGATCATGCGCATTAGAAGACTGACGGAGGAAGTAACATCGCAGGGTGAGGTGGTGTTGAAAGAGATGGCGATGTCAAGAGACACCGGCGTCGCCTCCAACACCTTGCCCTGGAGCTGCGTTAGGGAGGCGCTTATTTATCATGGTGTGCCTCCCTACTTCCGTCGAATTGTCGGGGCCTATCTTTCCGAGAGGGCAATAACTTACCCAAGCTGGCTAGGGCCCAGCAGGGTCAGCGAGATACGTCGTGCGGTGTTCCGCAGATATTCCGCAGTCTTAAGACCGCTTCTGTGGAACATCGGTTACGATTGGGTGCTGCGTGGTCCGTTGCTAAGAGGCGGCATGTCTCGAGGATCTGGCAGCGAGGCAACTTGCGTTCTTGTTGAAATAAAATGATTATATTTCTAATTTATTCTTTTCTGGTGCAAGGAGGCGCTGGAGCGGGGTCATGGGCCTACGTCTCCAGAAATCTAGGTTTGGCAGTTCCAGCTCCACAAGGAAACCGTGAAGACTTGCCGGGGAATTGCCGAATCGCCACAAACAAGGCGGTCAGACCGGTCATGGACGAGTGACTAGAGAGGAGCCACGGTGCGAGTGCTCTGTCCTACCGTTTGTCACAGATGCTTACCGGGCACGGGAGCTTCAGTAAGTATCTGTGATGAATACACCGGGAAACCACACCTGAGTGCCAGCACTGCGAGGAACGCAGTGAGTACACAGTACTTCACACATTAGTGGAGTGCACAGTGTGGGCTTAACAGCGCCCGGTCCTCGTGGTAGATCTGGACGTGGACATTCTCTCGCTGGAGACCATTGCGCGAGCTATGATCTCCAGTGGTAAGTGGGACGCCACTGCGTCTTTCTGTGATCAGTTAATGCGGCGAAAAGTGATCGAGAGAGAACGCTCCCACCCGAATTCCCCATATCTCAAGACTATCGGCCTCCATAATCGGAGGTGGGAGGGCTAATCGCCGTCCTTACAAAAGCACGCCCAAGACGAAAGCGTGACGTGAAAGTTTCACGCACGCCACACGCCCTGAGATGCGGGATAACACCTGAACAAGCCCTAAATACGCGGGATAGCACCTGAACAAGCCCTAAAAACGCGGGATAGCACCCGAACCTCCTAGGTTAGGCCGCAGTGATAGTCAAGGTCTGTGGGGAATCCTGGGATCATCCTTCTGAGGGCTTACCGTAGGCAATAGTTAGGAAACGTGTGGTTTTTAGTTGGTTACGTTAAAATAAGTAATTTTACTGGGAATCAAAGTAGTTTATCACTAATCACGTAGGACTGCCAGCTCCCGTTTCTTTTTTTACATATCACTATTTTGTACTTAACGAAACTTGATTGAGTTCCGGAATTCCGGAATTCCGGAATTCAAATACTGAATATCGAAACCCAATTCCGGAACTGAAAAAGCGTCCGATATTCAAGCCCTAGTACACACATGGGTGATTTATGAAATGACGACAATATTAATATAAGTGTGTACATTTTAGAAATTAAGCTAAAACTGTGGCCTTGCCAATAACACTGATTGTAGACTGTACAAACCAATTTTGTAACTGGTTAAATGATATTTAAATTAAAACACAATAATCATTATTATTATAAGAATCAAGGCATAAGCCTCACCCAAGAATTGGCAGCGTGAGTGTAGCACCCCTGGTGTTTAAAACGTCCTCGGCTACGATGACCACTTCCGATCAGCTAGACCAGCTTGTTTGCCACCTTAGTGGTATAAAAAGAAGGTCAAAGTGAATGTAACAGTATTAGCTACCTACGTAATGATACAAATGGGTTTCCCCAACAATTTAATTATGTATATCGTCGTTGTCAAACCAAAATCTGCTATGTGCATTTTTTATGATTTTAACATTTTGACAATAACGACTGGTAAATGAACCAATCTATCGTATGAAAGAACTGCTATGTGCTTATAAGTACTATACGACGCACTATGACAATTTAATAAAATATGCTATGTGGAGCCAGCTAGAATATTGTCAAATAAAATCTGCTAAGTGACCCGATTGCACATAGCACTTTTTTTTGACCGCGGGCAATTGACAAACTAGTAAATCGTATGCACATAGCATCATTTTATTCTAAACACACCGCCAATCTTACATTGTAAGGTAGAGGGTAAAGGTAAATAAACCATAAAGATGTCATATGAATGTCGTTATATTTTGCTATTTATTTATGTTAACCCTCAAATTTCATTAGATATCTTGATACGTTATTATAATTTAATGTGACTCCTTTGGAAATAAACTTTTAGTTAATCATGAGCACTCAGTTCATAAACTGTGTAAGGTGTGATTAATCAAGTGCTTAAGTACTGTGGTTATGTGTATTTCCAAAATAAACAGACAATATAAATTAGTCAGTTTAGTTTTAAGAGCGATCGATGATAAATGTTTCTTCATAAACTTCAAACATCTCCCAAAGAATCAGTGTCACTAAATCTAGATCCGTTGAATTCAATTGATCTCAATCAGCCCTCTACATCTTCTACCATATAGGCAAACAAAGAATCCATAAATTCATCCTCTGAAAGAAGCAATAGCTCACCGTTTTCTTCAACGACCAAGCGGAGGTGTTACGTTATTTACAGCATTGGTAATGATGACAGAGCAACTAATGAAATCCCTGTACAGGAATTGAGAGTGACCAGGAATATGCCAAGCAGCTCTCAAGAAGATGTAGTAGAGGGCTGATTGAGATCCATTGAATTCAGCGGATTTGTATTTCGAGACACAGATTCTTTGGGAGATGTTTAAAGTTTATGAGGAAAAGTTTATCATCGATCACACTTAAAACGAAACTGACTAATTTCTTTCTCCTGTTCATGTCTCACACCTCTACGCAATTCAATGGAGTTGGTTTCATAGTTTTCTAGCTGGATGGTCATGGTAGCGATGTCATACAAACATCTCAACACCTCGATATATCGCCGTCGACACGACATCGCTGCAGAGCGTCCAGGACTACCCTGGTTTCGCCAAAGTCGAAGGCCTTCACGTAATCCACAAAACCCATCTCGTAATCCACAGCGGCTAATTTTATTCATTGGTCTTCTGTACAGTCTGCGGAACAGTATGGATGTGGTCAACGGTACTGAAGCCTTTTCGAAACACGGCTTGCTCCTTTGGCTGAAACTCGTCGAGCTTTCTGGCGAGGCGGTTTGTGACTACTATTGAGAACAACTTGTAAACATGGCTCAGGAGTGAGATGGGTCTGTAGTTCTTCAGTAAGGTCTTGTCACCTTTCTTGAAAAACAGAGCCACCGCACTCTCGCTTTATGCTTTAGGTGTTTGTACCTGTTGGAGGACAGAATTAAAGATACTCGTTAGCTCTTTTAGGACCAGAGTCCCCCCTGCTTAGGAGTTCAGTCGTAACTCCGTTCTCCCCAGGGGACCTGTTGTTCTTTAGTTGCCCAAGAACCGCCTCGATCTTGTTCTGGTCGATGTCCGGAATGTCCTCGGTATAGTAGCGCGTTAGTGGGGCTCAGTGGTCACAAACAGTACGACCTGTCGGTCTTTTTGTCCGTGATGCATACAGATCTTTGTAAAAGCTCTCAATTTTCTCCGAACCTTGATGTCACGGTATTGCCACCCGCTGTCTTTAATTTCGCCAGACGGGGTCTTCCAAGCTGTTGGACAAAGACTTTGGCACTCCTGTTCTTCTCAATCGTAGCCTCGACGACGCCGGTGTTGTGTCGTCTGAGGTCACTTCATATCAGCTTGTGGATTCTTTTCTTGTGGTTCAAATCTCTCTTGTCTGACGAAAACATGTGCGAAGATGGCATTTCCCGTCTTATCCTAATAAGTTCTGATGGAGGAGCTTAAAGTACCTGTTATTGCTTTTTCCGGTCAGAGATAAATTGGGACACTTGCTGCAGCGTCCTGACTATGTTTTCGGCTTAATCATGACCGTTACCAGTAGATTCCAGCAGATCAAAACGGTTTTGAAGTTCTAATTGGAACCTATCAGCACCTGAGTCTATTTTGGGCCATGGTAGGTCGGAGAGTAGGCTTCATCATCCGGGTCCTTTCGGCGCGGATGTCTAAATTTAAAGATGCTCGGACAAGTCGGTGATCACTGCCAATATTAAACCTGTGATCACAGAGACATCTTTAAATGTAGACTTCCTTTCCGTCATGATGAAGTCCATCTCGTTCCTTGTGACGTTTTCGAGGCTTCGCCAAATCCACTTTCTATGGGGCTCCTTCTTAAAGAATGAGTATATCAAGAAGAGCCCCTGAGAGTATGATTAAAACTTGTTCTTTTTGTTTATCAATAGTAAAAATATTAAATAAATATAAATACATATAAACTTATTTAAAACCTGTTATGCGAATGTTAATTGACAATTTAAAATCTGCTATGTGCATAAAATACTTAAAAATAAAAATATAAAATAAGTTGTTACAATTTATAATCGTATAATCTTATGACATGAAGGGTATCATTGGTGCCCTGAAACCTAAATAGTTTTAAAAATTTCCTTTCATATAAAATTTTACAGGACAACTTTTTTTTGCAATATCTCAAATTCATATTTTTGCACATAGCAGAAATTAGTTTGACAACGACGATATTCCATTTGACATTGGTAGCACTTCTCTTCTAGTGACGTCAGCGAGCGTCATAGACGTACTCGTAGGTAAAACCATTATGGGCTGTAGGTATATAATTATGTAGATTAGACAACAGCTGAGCAGGAAAACGAGCCTTATAAACACGCTTTTATTAGTTTGGTATATGTGTATGTAACGGAATATTAGAATGTGATTTTGATTCCCTTCAAAAGTCCGATTACTTTGAAGGTGAATAAATACTTTGACTTGACCCAGTGAATGAGTGAATCAAAAATTGTTACCTATGTGGTTAAGCTCTATACCGTATTTGGGGAATTATAGCTAAATTCCTGTAAAACTTGTTTAAAGACCTTGGATTGCCAAGAGCTTCAGTAAGATTTTTATGATAACGAATATACAAAGTGACATTAATAGGAAAAAAAATGATAGGATTGTACCAAATCTGGTTAGGAAGAAGAGGAACATTACCGTCCGTGCAGGTGGCCACCCTAAACCTACATGTGGGTCGCAATTTCCAAACTCCGATACGGACCCGGTGCCGGCGCCGGCGCGGTGAATCCTTGGAATGCTAAGAATTACGTCTTATCACAGAACGTCATTATCATACACTAATAGGCATTAGGCCTGTCTGACATGTAGTGCAGACGCCAGAAAATCTTCACATTCCTCAGGCAGTTAGTAATCAGGAAAATAGTGCTATTTTTCTTCGCACTATGCTCTGAATAGCTCTCAGGCAAAGTGCCAATATTATGTTTTTATTCCATCAACACTGCACATTTTCTATCATCGGTATTATGAGGTGTATTTTCTCCGAAGTGGCTGTCCACTAAGCGGTCACCCATTTCAGATTACCAGTGATCGTTCACGGAACACCAAGTGTACGGGATGGCTGGGGAAACTTCCAGAATTAAAGATACTTTTTATGCTCTGATTGAAGAACTCGGAACAGTGGGGAGGGGAAACCGTGCAACCTAGTTTGTATACAATGATATTTGTTATAATCGGTGGCGACTGCGTCCTGTGATAACAATAAACTAGCCACAATGTACACAGATATAGCGTGAGTACACACTTACACAGTGATAACGTTATGATTGGGCGACTCAGTAACAAGCTTGTCCTATTACCACTGCGCTGAGTTGTTCTCACTGAATTCGATCTCTCCTTTTCCATTCAAAGCAACGCGTGCTGGGCAGAAGTGCCACTATCATACAGTGGAGAGAATCTTCGCCAAAACTGAGCGATTCTAAAGATCGTTTCTCTATCGAAGCATAGAAACTTGGAACGCTCTGTCAGCGCACGTGTTTACTTCCTATTACAATGGGTTATCAACTTGAGGGCTATTGTAAGAGGCCAGGTCTTGGGGGCTGTGTGTGTGGCTCCTAATCGCTAGATGTGGTCATGACTTTTAATCAGGTGGGCAGCATCATTTAACATACAAAGCAGTCTTGTAGCTGCTAGAAAAACCCTGAACATAACTAGGCAATGAGGGCATGATAAACGATACGGGTGGAAATATATGAGACAGAAACAAATAATACGCTTGGATAAGTGGGTTATAGTATAGTCGATATAGATGATGTATGTGTATGTAGATTAAAAAGATATGTACGTAATATATAACAATAGATTATTATTAGCGCGATAAGGGAGAGTACTTGCAAGTATGAGTCACGATCGTGACACGCTCAGTTGGCTATTTAGTTATATGCCGAATGTGGCGATTATTTGATTAGTCACTGTTTTATGCTGTGGTGGAATGGAGCGAGCCATACAAACATCCTAATCAAATTCATCTAAAGTTCTAAACCAAAATATACGGTGAGAAGGCAGTTAGGCGATTGTTACAGCTACAGAAGAACAATTAAGGCCCTGCCCTGAGAAGAAAGTCTTTGCGTTGGAGAAAGGTACATACGTACCTAAAACAGACGACCATTCACCTATGATCACCTTGCCTGGTAGGAGGATCTTCCCTTTGTGTCGGAGAAACATTTCATCCGTACCTCCAAAGATCAAGATTTCCTAAGCTACTAGCTCCACAGAAGTGATTTGGGCAACCGCAATAGACGTCATAATCAGAAGTAAGACTTGTCATTGAGGACTGGCTGGAGAAGTACCACGATTGTTCTCCTATTATATGGGGAAAGTGACCGAGTGCAGAGATACTCTTGGGGCTGTTCTGAGGATACGGGCGTCACGAGCTGGCCGAGTGCAAGTGGGTGGGACAGCCCGTGAGAGTGGGGAACCACGGGCTCGGGCTCATAGTCAGCAGCAAGATGTTTTTACACGTGGCGATGGCTATTGAATCGCACCATATTGCTAAATTAATACATGATTCACAAGTTCAGCTGACCACAATACCATAAATAGATTCTGTTTTTTCCGCGAACGACCCTGTCAAACGCATTGTGATTAATTTAGCTATATTTCCCTGTAAATGCAGATACTTGGCGGCTCGGGCTAGCTCGGGCTGGTTCGTCAAAGTTGCCTAGTTTTAGTCATTAACGCAATAAATATACACAAGGACGACCCACAATAATGCGTTTAGTTTGCTACGTCTTTCTGTTTTACGCGTTACATATAAACGCATTCGCACGTTCTAATATTCGTTCTGTGTACATTTGAATAGAAATACAATGAAACGTTCATACGCGAAGTTTAGAACTAAGAAAATAAACATATTTCGATTCGCCAAATAAGAACCTAAGTGCATAATGTAAAATCCAGAAATAATGCCTAGGTCTCCTACAAATTGCTTTCCAGTTCGGTACATCTTAGTGTCCTAATTTGTCCTAAGTTTGGGGAATGCACAATTATAATATACTTCACAAGGTCATGAAATAAATCAAGAGATGATACATACCATTGGCATCAGGCGCGGTGGGTCCCTGGCTGTACCCGGCGCCGGCGGGGGGGTAGGGCGCCGCGGCGGGGTAGGGCGCGTGCGCCGCGGGGTAGGGCGCGCCCATGGGGTAGGGCGTCGGCGTGGGGAAGGGCGCGTGCGGCCCCGCGGGGTAGGGCGCCGGCGCCGGGGGAGGTGCGCCGTGGTAGGGCGCCGGGCCCCCCACCGGGTACACCGTTACTGTGGGCGCCACCACTGGCCCGACAGACCACAAGTGTTAGTTCTTTTGTAGACACTATAGTGTCAATTAAGACAGATGGCAGATGTGTCTTACTAATAATATAAATACGAAAGTTTGTGAATGTGGATGTTTAATTGTATGGATGTTAGTTAGGAACTCTTTCACGCTCTAACGGCTGAATGAGTGTGGCTGAAATTTGGTACAGGAATAGATTAAGTTTGGATAACAAAGGCTTCTTTTTATTCCTGAAATAAGTTCCCAGTGCATGCTGGGTTGCCCTTTAGGAACAGGACTTCTCTCAAGCCAGGAGAGCCGCTTGAACACTCGTAACTGAGGAAATTTTTCCCAACAGTGTGCAGTGTGCATGTGCATTCATCGATCCGGATAGTTATTGGGATACAGTAGTTATTATTATTGATTTATAGACGAGCAGCTACTAGCTGATGTGTCTATATCACAGTGTTGGAAAAGTCACTACACTTAATTGTTTCTTAAATTACACAGTTTATTTGTCCGTAACCAGTGGTCTAGTTTATTCTTGAACCCGTTCACTGAGGCTGCTGTTACAATGTCATCGGGCAGTCTGTTCCAGTTGTGAACTACCCGGTTGCCAAGGAAGTGCTGTGCAGTATTCGTATTTGATGGTGAGCGAACTGTTCTTAGGCTATGTCCTCGGGATGACTTTACAGGCGCTCTCAATGTATAAATGTTGTGGATGTCTGGTAAGTTATACCTACGGGAAATGATCTTGTAAGTCTCAATAAGGTCACCTCGAAGGCGTCTCTCTTCCAGGGTGGTAAGGCGTAACGCTTGTAATAGCAAGGGGTACTCTTTACGGCGCAGGCTTGCTGGTATCTTTGTGGCTCTCCTTTGCACGCTTTCCAACAGGTCAATATCCTTGCGGAAGTATGGGCTCCAAATTTGAAACCCATACTCCAGCAGTGGCCGTTCTTCCGGCCGTAGTTCTCATGAGGTTACGTTAAGGATCGTACAAGACCATTTTTGACAATAGGTGGGAGGTAAGTAGAGAGAGATATATAGATAGAGAGGAGGCTCACCGGGGTAGGCAGTAGTGTTGTACTGTTGTTGCGGGTACGGCGCTGGCTGGCTCGGGTCTACAGTCGGCGCTGTGTTACATAAATATTGTTATAGTATGATAATGAACGTGAGAAGTTTTATAATGTTGATAGAGTTTTGAGAATCTATTCCTTCAGTAGTTAAATTAATGTAACTACCTACCTACTAACTACAAACATTCTTTTACTGTTGAGAAGCTGCACTATCCCTAGATGACATAGGCTATATTTAATCCCGGGTGTATTATTCAGGAACGGGAGCTACGCAGGTGAAATCGCGTGACATTTGCTTAGTAATATTTAGTGACTATCTTACTAATATTTTAAATGCGAAACTTGATAAGTGCAGATATCGATACCTCTGGGCTCAAAGGTCGTAAAGGACATTTGGGCGAAAATGACTTTTTGATACAGTTTTACTCAATTTTTAATTCCCTATCGATCTGTATATTCCGTTTTACGAAATTCGCAAAAAAAATGCCTTTACGACCCACATAATCTGAGACTTTAAGCCAAGTTTACCGTGAAAATATGGAAGTAAATAACACTTACCTACTAGAGTGAAATTATTTTGGTAGTAAAGGAAAATATAAAGAAAATTTTGGGTGCAAAACACATAAAAAATTTAAATGGTCCTATACTCCCTATAAGTCACCTCAAAAATATGGATGTAAAGGACATCAGGACTTGTCCTGATGTCCTATACATCCATACTGCTACTTGTAGCAGTGTGTTAAAGTGGGTAACTTTAAAAGTGAGCTAGATACAATCGACTTTGGAGACCCACAGGGTAGCGTGCTTGGCCCAACGCTTTTTATAATGTATATGGATAATATAATATGTTATGCCGATGACACTGTTGTTATATTTGATGGTGCAAGTTGGGCTGAAAATTTTACGAAAGCCGAGTTGGGCCTGGGGCAAGTGTCAACATGGTTGCGTTATAATTTAGTGACACTGAATGCCAGTAAAACTAAATATGTATGTTTTCATAAAACAGCTAGATAGGCCCATTACACATCTCTTGGTATCAAATTACACTACTGCAAAGAAATGAAAGTTTGCAAATGTGAATTCATCCAAAGGACAGACAGCATTAAATACCTTGGCGTAATTATTGACGTAAACTTGTTAAAAAACACATTATCGTTTTGTCAAACGGAGTGCGAAAAACCGCAAATATAATGAAATTTCTTCGTTCTTCAGCGCCAACGGACGACCTGAAATCCGTTTATTTTGCCCTGAGTCCTCCTGAGTCAGTCGGCCGTCCCGTGGAGTCAGCGCTGCTTTGCAGGGAGGGCTTCATCATTACATTCCATACATTGATGTCGCCAGCATCCGCAAAGCCCGCCCCTTGTTCGGGCGTGAGTGCGCCGTAGCTATTCAACAAAAACAGGCGGCTTACCGCGCCTGGATCAGAGATCGGTCTGTGCGCGACCAGAAAGTGGCCCGCTTCAAAGCAGCGTACAACAGAGCCACTAGGTCCAGTAAGAGAGCCTTCAAGAGAGTGGACGCCCAGCGCATCACGCGGCTTGGTGAGGAGCTCACGTAATATCCGACGGGCAGACGTGAATACTGGCAACTGACCAAAGCCGTGCAGGCCAACTTTTGCAAGCTCTTGCTGCCACCGCGCCGCTGCGCTATCTTGACGGATGACTGGCTCACAAGGCCCAAGAGAAATCAGAAATGCTGGCCAATCTCTTTGCAGCTAATTCCCGGGTCGATGACTGTGGCAAGCAACCTCCCACTATCGCCGACTGTGGAACCACGACGCCGGATATTGTATTCCGGCAGTGCGGCATTGGTGCTAAAGAAGTGTGCAGCTGAATTATGTCCAACGCTAACGCGCCTGTATCGTCTTTCCTATTCGTCGGGAGAAGAGTCGAAGGCTTGGTAGGAGGCGAACGTTCAGCCGATCCCCAAGAAAGGGGATCGGTCGGATCCGGCCAACTATCGCACCATAGCCGTAACCACCGTAATCTGCAAAGTATTCGAGCTAATTATCAACAAACAGCTCATGCGCTATCTGGAGGATCACTCGTTAATTAGCGATTGTCAATATGGCTTTAGGCCGAAACGATGAACGGGTGACCACTTAGCGTACATTACACACACCTGGGGTGAGGCTATGGAGAAGCACGGTGAATCTCTGGCTATTAGCCTAGACATGTCTAAAGCCTTTGATAGGGTATGACATGCGTCGCATCTTTCCAAGCTGCCGGCATATGGTCTATCGCCTCAGTTGTGCCGATGGTTGGCCAGCTTACTGCACGGGCGACGTACACGGGTCCTCTGTGATGGTCAGGCTTCCTGCTTTTTGCAGGTATATGCCGGAGTACCACAGGGATCGGTATTTTCCCCAACTCTCTTTCTTCTGCATATCAATGACATGCTGTCCCTTGGGTGCATTCATTGTTATGCGGATGATAGTACTCTGCATGGGAGCTATTCTGGCAGTCCAGCGGAGGGGCGAGGCGACGTGGAAGGAAACAGACGACAACTCGTGGCGGATCTTCACCGGGACCTGGGTCGCATTGTTCAATGGGGTTCGGAGAACCTGGTCGAGTTCAATGCCAGAAAAACACATAGTTTACAACTAAGAAGTCCCCATTCCTATCCCTACCCTGTCTTCGGAACATTACGGTTCCACTAAAAGAAAGCTCAATCACAAAACCTGCGTAGAGAGATGTATTGGGCTGGCCTCGTGGAAACTAGAATTCCTGAATAAGCTGAGACTATTTCACGTCACATCAGAGATGTTTACTGTACAAGACGCCCCTGCGCAATTCGCCCCTGCGCCGAATTCTGTTCTCACATTTGGGATGACTCCGCAAGACACCTACTAGCGTCAACGCTATGCAGCGACGTGCTATCCGAATAATTGGTTGTCCTGAGGTGACGGGAGGCCTCGAACCGTTAGCGCAACGAAGAACCATAGCGTCCTCGGCTGCCTTCTACCGAATGTATTACGGTGAATTTTCTGAAGAGCTCGATTCAGCCTAATCCTACCATCTCCTTTCCAAACCCGAACAACGCGTCCCGGGGCAGAGATACCACTCATACACAGTGGAGAGAATTTTCGCCTGAAGCAAGCATTTCAAAAGATCGTTCATCTGTCGAACTATAAGAACATGGAACGACCTGCCCGCATACGTTTTTCCCTCATCTTACAATCCCGGGTTCTTCAAGAGGAGCGTGAAGAGGCACATCACAGGGCCGGCAACTTCAGGAACCACTGTCGAAAGTCTTACAGACTGTGAGACTGGCCCCCAATCGTTAGATGCACCATGACTTACCATCAGGGTGGTGGCGACGTCAATTTGACGAGCTTAATATTAAAAATATAAGTTTATTTAATAATGTCGCCCTTAAAAATGAGTTAGCAAGTGATCCTTATGACCTAAAAATTATTACACTAGTCGATTATTACCTTATTTTCTTCAGAATTGCGCAGTGAAGTAGATTTACACCCTTCGGTAAAATCTTAGGATGGAAATTTGACGGGTGTAAAGGACTTTTATTTTCAAATTTATGGTCGTAAAGGAAATCTATCTCGGTAAATACAGCACTAGGGTATTTTTTTTAATCTGCCTTAGAAAATACTATAAATTCTAAGCACTTTCTTCCTTGGTTTTATTAAAATAGCTCAAGAAACAAAAAAGTTAGAGTACAAAATATTTTTTTTCTTTTGTTTTTTGCTTCTCCTGAAAAGTCCCATTTTGTCCTTTACGACCTTTGAGCCCAGAGGTATCGATATGCGTTTGTTATTTTTTCACACTGCACTGTAACGGCTTAACGAGTCTGGCTGAAAGGACATCATTCATTTTGGACCAAAAACTGAAAGTGCCGGCCAGAAAAAGAAAATGTGATATTCGCATAGAACACACAATTTATAGCAAAAAATACTACTACATTAACCCTGTGCGTGCTATGGTTTTTTTGTTACATGCTTTTAAAATTCGTGAAAAATGTTATTTCGAAGGTGTCATTCTAATTGATATGAGCAGTTGAAAAGTGATTTATTTTATTAATTATGTCTTTCAGCACACATAATAAGCACACATACATATAAATGTACCTGTTTCTCCGAAGGGTGAGGCAGAGGCATATTTTATGCCCAATTTTGATTTCTCGTTCCTACATAAAGGAGCATGTAAAATAAAGATAAAGAGTATTTCATTTCGACAGAGTCAAAGGCCTTCCTGTAGTCCACAAAAGCCATACACAGCGGCTGATTGAACTCGTTTGTTTTCTGTACAATCTGCCGTACAGTATGGATGTGGTCCACGGTTCTGAAGCCTTTTTGAAATCCGGCTTGCTCCTTTGGCTGAAACTCGTCGAGCCTTCCGGGGCGAGGCGGTTTGTGACTACTCTCGAGAACAACTTGTAAACATGGCTCAGGAGCGAGATGAGTCTGTAATTCCTCAGCAAGGTCTTATCACCTTTCTTGAAGAACAGAGCCACCGGACTCCCGCTCCACGCTTCAGGTGTTTGTCCCTGTTGGAGGACGGAATAAACAAACTCGTCAGCTCGTTGAGAACCGGAGCCCCCCTCCCGCCTTCAGTAGTTCAGTTGTAATTCCGTCCTCCCTAGGGGACTTGTTGTTTTTAAGTTGCCCGAGAACCGCCCTCACCTCGCCCTGACCGATGTCCGGAATGTCCTCGCTATAGTGGCGCGATAGTGGGACTCGGTGGTCACAATCAGTAGGGTCCTACTCGTCGGCCTTTTTGTCCGTGATGCATACAGGTCTCTGTAAAAGCTCTTAATTTTCTCGAGAATCTCGAACCTTGAGGTCACAGTTCTGCCATCCGCTGTTTTCAGTTTCATCAGACGGGGTCTTCCAAGCTGTTGGGCAAATACTTTGGTACCCCTGTTCTGCTCGATTGCTGCCTCGACGATGCTGGTGTTATAGCGTCTAAGGTCGCGTCGTATCAGCTTTCGGATTCTGAGATTTAGATCCCGCTGGTCTGACGAAGACGAGTGCGCAGATGGCGTTTCCCGTCTTATTCTCATAAGTTCGAGAGTCTCGGGCGAGAGCTTAGAGCACCTGTTATTGCTTTTTCCGGACAAAAACCTTCGGGACACTTGCTGTAGCGTCCTGACCACATTCTCGGCCTTATCGTGAATATTGCCAGTGGTTTCTAGCAGATCAAAACGATTTTGAAGTTCTAACTGGAACCTCTCAGCCCCTTAGGCTAACTGGAGCGCGGTAGGTCGGAGAGTAGGCTTCATCATACGGGCCCTTTCAGCTCGGAAGTCCAAATTCAGATATGCTCTTAGAAGTCGGTGATCACCACCGGTATTAAACCTGTTAACCACAGAGACATCTCTGAATATAGACTTCCTGTCCGTCATGATGAAGTCTATCTCGTTCCTTGTGACCTTGTCGGGGCATCGCCAAGTCCATATTCTGTGGGGCTTCTTCGTAAAGAAAGAGTTCATCAGGAAGGGGCCCTGCGACTCAAGAAAACTGACAAGCATATGGCCTCGGTCATTTCTGCGCACTACACCAAAGGGGACGATCTTCGTTTGGCCGCGTTCTTGTACTCCCACTTTGGCATTGAAGTCCCCCATCACAACATAATGAGTCTTGGCAGTACCATGTAGTGCTTTTGCTATGTCCTCGTACACGGTCTCAACTGCCTCGACAGTGCTTTTCGAGGTCGGGGCGTACACTTGTATCACCTTCAGGGTGTACCTGTTGGTGAGTCTCAGTATTAAGTACTCTACCCGAGGCGAAACACTCCTGATCTCCACAAAGCTGCTAACAAGGTCCTTTTTCACCATAAAGCCAATCCCGCCCTTTGGAAGAATGTCTTCCGTCACCTTCACGAAAGTAAAACAGGTCACCTGATGCAAGGGTTAGCGTGTCCTCCCCCTTTCTTCGGACCTCGCACAATACTGGATGTGCCAGTTAATACGACCTAGTTCTACCTCGAGTTCGGTGAGCCGCTCGTCCAGGCGCAGAGTAGTTCCATTAAACGTAGCCAGGGTCAGTTTTGTATGGCAGCCTCCCGTGACCCGAAGATTCTTAGCACCCCCCCTCCCGCCATCACTCCGACCGCTGCCGTGATCGGGAACAGCGGGAGTGCCGGGAACTAGGGGCCGTTGTTTTGTTGTGTGTATCATAGGAGGATATTTGGCCTTACTGTATCACGCTGGCCAGACGGGTTGGTATAGGGTTTAGTTTCGAATTTTCCTTTTCTGTGCGCTATGACCTCATCCGTTTATCAGGAGGTGCACCACTCGCAGGTGAGGCTGGCTTGGACCCCGGGGTTGGTGGTAGGGCCCCATCGCACCCATCTGGCTTCGGGAGGTGGCGGGGTGATTTGCCAGGTACCTGTCGCTTGAGCCTGGCGGGAAGCGCGCGCGGCACCTTTGTCTAAGTTTTTTGAAACAAGTTTGGACTTGTTGTGAATAGTTACGTACATTTTATTTGTGCGTAGGTACGTAGATAATTAGTAAAATGATAATTCTTTCTTATTACTATAGAATAACGTAAAAACAAATCACTATTCAAGTGATGAAATGTATCAAAATACATCATCAAAATAACATTTTTCTCGTATTTTAAAAGCATGTAACAACAAAACCATAGCACGCCCAGGGTTAATGTAGTAGTATTTTTTGCTAGAAATTGTGTGTTCTATGCGAATATTACATTCTTTTTTTCTGGCCGGCACTTTCAGAATTGGCCCAAAAATGTATGAAACGTGAATGATCTCCTTTGGTACTGACTGAGATTACCCACACGGCAGGCAACTTTTTATCCCGGCAATAATTTCTCATGGGAAGCGGAAATTCAAGAGGCTGTATCTATGTGATAACTAGAACGTTGAAATTTTCTCAGATGAAGTATTTATGTTGCCTATAACAACAAGTTACAAACTTTTTATCCCGGGAATACCTACGTTCCTACGAGAACGGGAACAAAATTGCACGCGGGCGAAGCCGCTGTCACCATCTAGAATCTAGAATAATAAAGTGTATCAGGTCACTCACGCGCAAGCACCCGGCCGCTAGACTTGCGGCAGCAGCAGCGGCACAGCACCACGAGGATGACGAGCACGCCCGCCGCCACCACCAGCCCCACCACCAGCTCCATCACGGGGAACCCGCGGCTGATGTGCAGCCGGTCCGAGTCCTCATCCGGGAACCCGTGGTATTGGTGGTGCTGGAAAACAGAATAAGTGTACTGAAATTCGGTAACAGAATACTAATTTTTATAAATTAAGCTCTTCTAATTGACGCCGCCTGCCTGATGGACACTCTCACAGTCGTACGACTGCTTACAGCGGCCCTCAAGGTGGCGGTCCTGTGATGAGCCTCTTCACGCTCCGCTTGAAGAAATCGGGGTTGTAACAAGAGGAAAACACCGGTGCAGATTGTTCTGAGTTTTCATCTTAGAGTATAAATAAGAAGTACTTTCTATTTATACTCTCAAGGTTTTCATAGTCCGTCAGAGAAACATTCTTTAAAGCGCGCAATTCTGGCGCTGTTTCTCTCTACTGTGTAGGAGCGGCACCTCTGCCAAGCACGCGTTGTTCTGGATCGAAAAGGAGAAGATGAGCTCTCCAAAGTTATAGGTAGAGGCAAACTATCCGCCCATATTTCACTACATATTTGCTTTTCATGTAATAGGTACCTACATAATAAATAATATGTAGTCATGCCATTATCCCCAGAGGAATACGCTTAGGGCTAGTATACGCCCACGTGTCACCATTAATTTGTGTCCCACATATTAGCTGGTGGAGTCCACGTCATAATTTCGAAATAATCTGGCCGACCCTCAAAATTCCGAACGCTCATTTTGCCGAAGATAAATTCAACGAATGGTTGTATGGTCGACTGTTAAAACTCCGAATGGTCATTTCGCCGATGATCAGTTTTACGAATGATTGTATGAAATTGATGTTGGTGTTGGATGGTTATTAAAAAAAATAACCACGAAGGCTAAGGCGGGAGCTCCGCTCCGCTTCGCTCTCGCCTTAACCTTCTAACCTAACCTATCCGAGTCAAAGTGTTAACCATAATAAGTGAATGGTTAACACCCCGACTCAGAGTACCCCGATACAATCATTCGTAAAACTGATCATCGGCGAAATGACCATTCGGAGTTTTAACAGTCGACCATACAACCATTCCTTGAATTCATCATCGGCGAAATGAGCGTTCGGAATTTTGACAGTCGGTCAGATTATTTCGAAATTATGACGTGGATTGTAGCTGGTGAGCCTATTGACGTGTTGAAGTAGACAGGCGTGGCTACCTGCTTGAATGCTTCACAATCAATCTGCCTATTGTTTGGCCTTCATCTGGCTCTCAATCCCTCAACATTCGAAAACAACGAACCACACAAGTCTGCAGTCGCTGAACACCTGTTGGAGTCCGGCACAGACCACTGGATTGAGTTACATAACCCTAAGATGCTCTCAACTGAACGTCACTACATACCGAGAATGGTTAGAGAAGCTATTGAAATTAAAAAGTTCAAGAATTTCAATCGTGAGGATGGGTTTCAGTTGCCGAGCGTCTGGCATCCAGTGGTCCGTTTGTGTATAAATAACCAAAAACAGTTCCAAACAAAACCACGAGTAGATACTGTGAGCATTGTGTGTCGTGAACGTAATCGAGTTAGTGAAATCGAAAGTGAGACCAGTGGTAGTGGTGCAACGCGTAATAAACGACTGCGAAGGAGGGTAGATCAATATATGTGCTGAGACTTTCGCTTTCAACCGCCAGTACTTCAGTTCCTCCGTGATCATGGTGCTTGTAACAGCGCCGAAATATCGGAAACTCACAACAATACATGGTAAATATCCCGCAAACTTTAATACTAATAGTGGTATAATACCCTACTCAGTTACATGTTATTTGTGTAGTCAACACAATCTCAGAGTACACAACTCGCAAGATATGACAGTTGGTTCAGTGATTTGCTAAGTCAAGCGCAACCAGAACAATACAAGATCTATACGATGATTCAACTTGATTACACAATTATTTTATCTTTAAGTCAAGTCACCATAATATTTTTATTTATGTACTGGCACAGCTATTTGTGGCCTCTAAAGTCGGTTTTTATAACATAACTGAACATGTCCTATTTATCAGGCACTAGCTGATGCCCGCAGCTTCGCCCGCGATGGCGCTGTATGTGAAATTTTGCTGAATTTTCTTTGCTATAAACCTCACGGAGCCCGAGACCTTTCCAACGAACGCAAAACCGTGGAAATCGGTTCGTGCGTTCTAAAGTTATAGCGTCAGGAAGGAAAACCCGACTTATTTTTATATAATAGATAAAGGAGTGTGCGAAATTAATAAACACACCTCTCTCTCTCTATGTTCAAACCCTGTTCTTCTTTAAGCAACTTCCTCGGTTTTATTCTGTCTACACTCTTTCTCTTACAAATGCGGGTTCTTGCACCCATTTGTGGGCCTCTAGCAATAATTTTGAAGACTGAAAGTGGCCCTTTAGAGAGCTTTTTATGAAAAAAGTTGTTCCATCAAATGTTGAAAACATTCTAAATTTTTGAAAAAGTTGTTTTCTTCATCACTTTGTCAGAATATTGTCCCAAAATCAACCAATGTTCCAAATGCCCTCTCCTGACCTGCCTTTTCTCCTGAGAGATGCATATGAAATGTGTGCCATAAATTGCAAACTATTGCCATAAACTTAGGTTCAGAAACATAACATTGGATTCCTGAAAGACTCCAGCAAAGTCAAGCAGTCTTGAGGATGTCTCAGGGAATATTGCACATGAATAACTATGGACAGTGAGGATTGAGCTTCGTTTGACCTCATCGCATCACACATTCTCAATGGAAGCGACAATTCTGACACATGCTGTATTTGCACTCTGTTCCCCGATCTGTAAATAATGATCCTAAGTAACTTAGCTCAACCCTAAAGAACACAGTATTGAGTATACAGTAATGAGGTAAAGAGCATTCAAAATACATACAAAGGACTAGAGATTTTGCTCTTTTGGGAATAGGCTGTAGACAGTTCTTCAATCAAATTTCACGTTAAAACTGCAAACCACTTATTTGATAACACACACACTCTGGAGCTGTGAGTCACAACACTGTGTGGCACTGAGAGGTATCTCACTGTGAGGCTTGTTATTATATTACTGTGCAATTTATTTGCAGACAGCACAATAGTGTTATCAATCATCACACTACATCAGAGGGGAAACTCTTATCAGTAAATAATAATTTAGTTAGTCACACCTAAACTTATCTAACATAAAGCACCTACTTATTGAGACTTGTTTTTCCTAATCCCTAATGATATGTAAATGCAAAAGTAATTCTATTTATCTGTTATGCTCTCACACCTGTATGAATTAACTGTTTTTGATGAGATTTGGTACAGAGATAGCATCAAGCTTGAGAAAGGACTTAGGCTACTTTATATTCCAGGAAATGTTGGAAGTGGGAATGGTCCAGTACATTAGTTAGTTATAAATTTGATGCTTCTGTTAATAATATATAGATATGTATAAGCCAAACTGCTATAATTATGTTCATTTACATCCAGGAAGGAAGCATTAACATTTTACAGTCATTGTTTTAAATATTTTATTTATTTTTTTTCCATTGAACGCCTGAGCAGTTAGTAGCAGGTCAACATTCAATAACATAGTTGGGCGGGCGCGAGCGCGAGCGCATTCAACTGCATCGGCAACAAAAACGTAAGTTTACCTTGAATATGTCATTGTCCCAGCCATCAGTTTCAAACATTGTCACAATTACTTAACACAACACACTAATGATCAAAATGCTATGGCACTATTGCTATGGTACTATTTACCAAGTTACACTGTTTAACAACGTACGAAATTGGCTAGAGTTTAGAATGTACACTGACTACGAGTACGACCGATATCCAAAACGAACTTGTAGCGACTACCGCAATATACGAACCGGTTCATAAAGATAAAAACTTTCAACATGACTCACCGGAAAGCCCACAATCAAGACATTAACTTTCCTGCTTCAAAGCAAATCTTCTTTGGAAAACCAATTCACAACACAGAACCAGTTCTTAGCAGCGAATGTCTCAAGATTTTTAAAACACTTTATTCGTATCCAAAACACTTGTCAGCACTCGATAATAAGTACACACCAGCGGTCTGCGGCAAATATAAATTAGATAGTGATAAGGAAAGAAAACATATGCACCCTACGAATCAAATTAAAGAGATTCGAGTTAATAAATAAATAGAAATTATTAAACAATTAAAAGCTGGTGCTGACGTCTGGTCTGACGACACAGGCGGGCGGGCGCGGGCGTTTTCTGGTCTGGATTCTTATGTCACTTGTCACTTGACAAATTGACAGTTGACATTAAGTTGACAATTCATGTTTTATGTTGAGAATTGTTGACATAATCTAAAGCGCGCCGTTCCACTAATCCAACCAAACGCTCGAGAGTCTCGAGACCTCTGAAATTGTCGTTTTCCTTTCACTAATGTAAATTATAGTCTACGGGCATGCAAAAATTTGTGGTCTCGTAAAGCTCACGTGGACTTGGACCCACTAATATTTTGTGGACGTAGTGCGCGCGCTGCGTATGTGAACAGTGAATGCCTGGTGGCGTCTAACGTTGGTGACTCAAGTATATATCGGCTACGAGCATGTGAATGGCTACGAGAGAAAACATCTCATCCAGTTAGATAGAACTGGGTAGAACCACAGAAAAGAAAGAGTTACAAACGTTTAGTGGAACGTGGCTTTTTAACTACCAAAACTCTTACTTACTAAATTACGAAAACCTCATATGGTAGGTAAGCAAAAGTATTTTTTACTAGAAATAGAGAGAAGACTAGAACTAAATACATACACCATCGTCTATATTTTAATTCTTGGTGCTATTCAAAAGCTTTAATACCAAAGCACAGTATAAAGAGTGACCAAAGCTTCGAATCAATAAAAAACTGGCGGTGTCATGTCAGGTACCTAATGTCATATTCTTTTGACAAAATTGACAGCTTCGTCCAAAAAAAAAGAAATAAATATAACCTCAAAAACAGATAACCAATCGTCTAGGTCTATTTTATGAGAAATAATACATAATGTTTCCTATATTAAATCGAACACTGATACCGCTACGGCAGGTAATCGTTGCACAGACATCGAAGTTCCATTGCAGTCCCACAAATTATGCTGCTGTGAAAAAAACCACCTCTGCTGCTGGAGGTAACAGGCTACTGTTTAGTACTTATATAGACAATAGGTAGCTAATCTTATTGTGATAGAAGGAACATCGCGCTGCGTTTGAGACTGTGTTTTATTTGAGCAGGAGTTTGTCTGAACAGATCTGTGGAAAGAGCCGTTTAAACTGGTTGCAAGTAGGGCAAGTACTAAGCCTGGTACAATTGAGATGTTCTGATAGAACATCACAATTCCAGGGTTTAGTTAGGATAAGGGCTTATTAGATTAGCAGTAATGACAATACCATAGGTAATACTCTCCTAAAGAGGTGTATTATGGAGTTTAGAGTGTTTAAACAATTGGTTTTATTTACATTACATGGAGCATGAGTTAACAATGAATGTTGTGTCAATTTCAGGTGTGCTGGGACTGGGTAAGGGTAAGAAAAAGGGTGGCAAGCTGGCCATCATGGAGAAGAAGGAGATACCGGTGGAAACGGACCCGGAGAAACTGGTGCACTTTGTGTGCGGCTCCAACATATACACCACCGGGGAGGATGTTAAGGTTTGACTCTTATATAAACACACGCTGACAGGTGACAGGCACAACTTCCTTTGCTTCATAAAAGATAGAGGTGTATTAGTATATTGATCTCATGTTTCTTTAACTATTTTAATTTAAAACTCTTAAAAAGAATAAATTTTCCCTCTTTAACCCCTCGTTGGTGGAAGGGGCAACAAACTTGTACCCGTCGTCTGTGGCAAGTTACACAGGCCGCTGGGAGCGCGCGACTGCTCTTCGAATTTCTCAAAATTCAAGGAAAATTTATATGAATCATAATATGAACAATGACGGTTTTAGGAAGATAAATAAGTGAATAATGTTATTCATGAACATTTATTTATAAAATCATGTTTTTTATAATATTACCGAACATTACCTGTTGCAAAACATGAATGATTTTGTCAATAAATTAGTTCACAGAATTTGGTTATTTTTATTTTTACACATTCCTAGATAATTTTCCAATCAATTGATAAGTAAACTCTCTGGATTCCAACAATAAATCACTCCTAAAAACAGATTTCAAATATTGCAAATCGGCGTTTGTCGAATTGTTAGACTGATATATATATTTTTTTAACGATGGCACTACTGAATGGTAAAATTGATGATCAAAGATACAATATCAAGCAATAAAAGAACCTATTTTCAAGAGCATTAGCGTTTTATTTGCGTAAATTTAGAGCCGGTATTCTTGGGACGGATACGGGACAACACAAATGGTGGGGTATGGACGGATACGGCACAACACGGTTGAGAGGTTAAAACATTATTTATGCTGCTCAGCTCCTTTTCAATGTAGTAGTATGTTCAATTTAGAATGAGTAGATGGTGAGCCTATGCCCTATGCCTATTCCTCAATAATTGACCTATCAAACTGTAAAAGATTTTTTTAAATCTAACTATAAGTACCTGTCATACTTCCTAGCATTCAAACAAGCAACCAAACATTTTACTAGATAAATCAACTTACAATGAACTATTGGAATATCGAGCCAACTTTTGATGTTAAACTGTAGTTAAATATTTGCAGATAGTTGTAAGGTTCATTAGAAGAGCTCTTTAACCTGATACCCGCTTGTCTTTTTCTAATCCCGATATGTATACCAGGTAGAGAGGGTCCAGTGAGAGTTTTGGCGAGCGCCTATTGTAACTCCTGATGAAGCCAGTTGTTGTGTGCACGGTAGGCGTTTGCACTAGACACTGATGGGTATACATAGAAGAGGTTTTTTTTTTACGTGTGGAAATCCTACATGGATGCTATGACTCCTACCGACTAAAACCACACGATGCCCTACAACTGTCTACGGCCGGGAGTCCCGGGTAAGCCCTCGGTACATAGAAGAGGTAGACACCGGGATATTATACACTCGCATTTCACAATTTGTCGCATTATCGGTCATTGGAGGTGAGCCAATTGCTGTGTTAAAATGCCCAGACACTGATTCCCACTACCTGCTGTTGAATATTTTCAAGCCGCGCATAAATTCAACTTGGCTTAACAACTGTTGCGTTACTGGTCACCGTTACCAACAACTTAATGTGACATCTGAAGCACGGCAACGCTCGTCAGTGAAAATATCACAAAGACGTCACCTATTAGAGGACCAGCCATAGCGAAAGATGTTTGATCATTTACAGAACACTGAGGTCTTCTATTATAACGCCATGGGCCACGTACACGTCACCCCAAACGTCGCTTCATTTAAGAATTTCACGCCGACGTCCGGGTCATGAAACAGATCACAATAGTACTTACATTTCTATAGAAAGTATAGTGCCGTGGCGTACGTTGTGACGTTGCACGCTGCTTGCCGCGTTTACAGGAGACCATACCATTAGAAGACCAGTCAGCCGGGCTGTGAGCGCTTACAGTTATATAACAACATACCTACATACATATTTTCACGCCTTAATCCCCAAAGGTGTAGGCAGAGGCATAGTATACGCCCACATTTCACCTTAAGTATAGTTTTATGTCCCACGAAATAGGTGGTGTCTCTATTGCCGTGTTGAAATAGACAGGCGCAGGTCACCGCGACCCACAGTTGAAATTTTTCAAACCGCCCATAAGACCTTCTACTTGGCTTAACGATTGTCATTTTACTGTCAACCGGGTTTAATTTCAAGTTTTCCTTCTCTACGCAATGGATCCTAACAACGTACCAACATTCCAGCTAAAAGACGACAGCTCCTATCCGTCGTGGCTGTGGGAGCTGAACGTGGGCCGCGCCACGCCCGTGGAGGAGCTGGACCCCTCCACCAAGCGCTACTGGCTGCGCGTGCGCGCGGCCGGCATGAGGCGCAACAACAAGCTGCGCGCCATGCGCAAGTTCTAGCGCTGGTGAGGGCAGAGCAGAGGTGGTTCACTGGGGCGTAGTTAGGGTGAGTTGTATCCTACCAGCTGTTTTTTGGCTTCGTCCGTGTAGAAGTCGTTATCGCGTAAAATCATTACTGTCCTTTTGCGCAGTCAGTAAAGTAGCCTATGTCCTTCCCTTGGACACAAACTATCTCTATACTACATTTCATAAAAATCGGTTCAGGTGGTTTAGGCGTGAAAACCATAACAGACAGACAGAGTTACTTTCGCATTTATAATATTAGTAGGGATATTAGTAGAGATTGATATTTCAAACTAGCTGATGAACCGTGGAAAATTGTTTATACAAAAGGGGTCTTAGAAGGTTTTTACACGGTCGGCAGCGCGAGTGTAGCGCCTTCGGTGTTGCAAACGTCCATAGGCTGCGGTGATCACCAGTGCATCTGGTGGGGCCGTATGCTTGTCTGACACCTTAGTAGTAAAAAAAAGCAATCTATTCCGGTACGATATTTGAGCTAAATCCGTTCGGCCGATTAGAGCATTAAAGAGTAACAGACATCCGCACGCAAAGGACCAAAAGATACGTACAGGAAAGTAGTGTTAGAAAGTATTTATTTTTGGGAGCGTAGATTCATGCGTAGATCATCAATGAGAATGCTACATGCGTAGATGATGCTACTACAAATTAAGATTGGTTTCAAAACTTCGTCTACGATAAACAGAGTACAGCAAACTGAGTGAACTTCGGTAACCGCGCTCGTTGCATTGCTTGGCGAGATACTTGGTTTGAATCCCGAGTCGAGACGAATATTGATTGTGTGATCTGCTAACTTTGTTCTGAGTTTATCTATCTAAATTATGTTTATCAGCTGTCTAGATTCCATAGCACTAGCTTATAAGGATTATCTGGCGTTGTGTAAAAATTTCTCAAATATTAGTTTTTTTAGGTACTAGCTAATTCTCGTTACTCCGCCCGCGCGGTGAAGTTTTCCCGGGACAAAAAGTAGCATGTGTCTTTTTTCTGATGTGTAGTTATAAGCTATATTACTGTTTACAACTTTAGTGTGATTTGTTCTGTCCTGGGGTATCCTTCCGAGGGCTAACCCGGGGCTCCCAACCGTAGGCTGTTAGGTAGGATACGTGTGGTTTTTAGTCGGTAGGAGTCCGGCACAGCATCCCTGTAGGATTTCCCTCACGTAAAAAAAAGTGTTGTTGTTCCTTTACCTCCTCAATTACTCCTCAGTCCCACAGATCACAATAGCTAAGGGTTACCACGATTTGTTGCAGTGCTTTCCACTACATACCGGACTCCTCATGGAAAGGGATTGGCGGGAGGCACCACACCTTCCAAGCGGAGAAATAGACGATTTCCCAACCGGTGGGAAGAGGTGATTCCCCCTGACACCACTGGGGCACAATAATAAATAGACAGATACTGGGGGAATAAAAGATGGTGTCACGAGAAATGATCGGGTGTTACTTACTGAGATGCAATCTCCCGCCTCGCTATGTGACAGTAGTCGACATCTCTTGCCTTCGTGTGAGGCATCGCTCAAGACTGCTTGGCAGACAATTTCGGATACATAGTAGATAGTACAGTGAAAATAACCAACATGGGTTTAAAGCGCAAAATGGTAGACACGCACTGGTAAAATGGTAAAAGAGCACTACGGTAGGCAATGGAATTACCGGGATACGACGTGTGGTTGTTTTAAGCATTCTTCTCTCTGCATTTATTTTGATCTAGCAGGACTACCCACGGCACGGTAGGTATACATAGCACGGTTAAAACTGAATTACTCGTGTGGCGCTACTGGATCGCTTGGTTGTGTCGCTGTCACTGGTAGTTAGCACCAAGTACCACTGGCAAGAAAAGGTTGTTCATGACCTAAATTGTCTTACATTGCTAGACTGTTTTGAATGAAATTTGTGCTAAATGATTTACATTTCTGCGCTTTTACTATTTTACCAGTGTCGCTGGGCGAACGTCATGCTTCAAAACAATGACTAAGTACTCTGCGCCCTTGTGCCAATGTGTGTGTCCAGTGAATTTGAACTACTACAGAGTGAACTAGTTATAGGTTAGGAACAAATTATTATACACTTTAGCAAATAAACAATGTTGTACAAATATAAAATAGTTTTATTTCACAAACAGGCCGATCACAAACAATCAATATAATTACCCTTAACGCTAAGAGATGTACTTTTGACGCACAAACGAATTCACTGTACGATTTTTTTGACCAACATAGTCCTGATATAGATAGAGGGGGGATGGGAGGGGGTTGTGTCTCGCTACAGGCAGTCCATGGTGTCCTCTTTGATGATCATGGGCGGCGCGTAGTCACCGTGCTTGGTGCCGAACGAGAACTTGTACGAGTTCTGAAATATTAAAATAGCCATATAAATTTGGATATTCTGTAGCCCCAGCAAACATTTGCGGATCATACAAATATTTAATTCGACCCCTTTTGATTCAGAAGGAACACTTCCCAAAAAGCCCACATCCCAAAACGCCCACTTCCCAAAACGCACACTTCCCAAAACGCACACTTCCCAAAACGCCCACTTCCCAAAACGCCTACTCCTGGACATCAAACCACAGTTCTCCTTCTTGTTCTACAATCGCTTGTAGCCCTGCTGACTCAGTGTTCAGTAAACAGTCACTGCTTAAATTACACTCAGGGTTACGCCTTTGAGGTATTCCCATTTACAAACGTCTCCGTACTTCGAGAGACAATCGTTGGTGCCGGTCCTGGCAGTCGTTAAGCCAAGTTGTAGGCCGGACAGCGGTAGATAGATAATTTTCAACAGCTCACAGTCTCAACCTGCGCTTGTACAATTCAACATGGCAATAGGCTCACCAGATATTACGTGGGACTAAAACGAAAGTGTGCGTAGGACGTTACCTGCTTGGTGTTGTAGAGGTTGGGCGGGTAGACGGCGGGGCCGGGCGTCTTGGTGGGCTTGCCCGCGCCCGTCAGCTGCGCGCCTAGCGAGTACACCGGCTGTCTGTGGGGAGGAGACGGATACTCTTAGAAATGCAATTCAAATCAATTCCTCCCTCTCCTTTACTATCCTGAACAACGCGCGTTGGGCAAAGGCGCCTCTCTCATAAAGAGGAGAGCAGAATGGAGTGATTCAAAAGATAGGTTCTCTGTCGAATGACCTGCCAGCATATTATGTTTGTTTCTCCCTGACTACAACCCAGGTTTCTTCAAGCGTCATTGGACCACTGCCTATTATATATTACTAGCTGATGCCCGCAGCTTCGCCCGCGTTAAATTTGTTCCCAACTTATGCCCGGGATAAAAAGTAGCCTATGTGTTATTCCAGACTATAATGTATCTCTATAGGTACCAAATTTTAGCTCGATCCGTTCAAGTAGAGTAACAAACATCCACACTCACAAACTTTCGCATTTATAATATTAGTAAGATGTATATTAGGTCAACAGTCTTGGGCATATGAGCGTGACCCTCAATCGCCATGGCTCTACACCAGTTGCGGCATTATTTTGGTGAGTTTCACAGTGCCTACTTACTACAATAAATGGTTTTTGACTTTGACTTTGACTATATGAGTGAGATAGGAAAGGTACTCACTTGTTCTTGTACACGTTGGTGTCCTGCATGAAGTAGACGGCGGGGCCGGGCGACTTGGCCTTGGGGTTGAATCCTACTCTTGCGCCCATCGTGTAGGCGGGCGTGCCGGAGCCTAAACGCAGCGCGTACGCGTTCGGCGCAGGCCCGGGTCGCTTGAGAGCAAATCCGAGCCGGGCTCCCATGGAGTACACAGGGGCACGAGGTTCTCTCATGGGCGGACAGCGTTCAGGCGCGTGTGCCCCAGGTCCTGGCGTACGGAGGGCGGCTCTTGCAGGCAGGCGCGCTCCAAACGACCACTGCGGCGCGGACATGGTCCCGTCGCGCGTGACGCGGTCGATGCGGTACGTGGGCCCCGGGCCCAGCGACTTGACGCGCCAGCCCGCGTTCACGCCGAACGAGTACATGGGGTTGCGGTAGCGGGACGGGTCGTGGCCCGGGAAGCCGCACGTCGTGGGCAGCTGGTACGCGCCCGGACCCGGTCCTGTTGCACACAATAACACGCTTTTCTGCTTTGTAATTTATGTAGGTAAAAGTTCTTCAAAGAGTTAGTTATTGTCGATCGTGTGAAGCTTTATAAAGCTTCACACGATCGACAATACGTGTCCAATACATTTGGTAGGTAAAATGCGTCCAAAGGTTATGGATGATACTTGAACTCATTTCAAATATCAATGAGGTGGAAAGAAACCATTCTTATGTAGGGAAGATGTCTTGCAAGTCACAGTCGCACCTGGTATATGACTACAAGTAGTTACCCAAGGGCCACATTCGCACTACCGACCGGGGTGTCCAAATTTGATGGATGATGTGATTCTTATAACAGTGACTCCACGATTTTCCTAGCACAGTAGCGGATCTACTTTGAGCAAACATCGACAACAGGCTTGACTTACATCTTATGTAGGTACCTATATGATACTGCCTCATTATTATTACAGAATTCCATCCTCATCCTACACCGTAGCCTCTGTGTTTTGCCTCATTTGTTTAAGATACAGAGTGCGACTTGGCTCATATGATAGGTACTTGTGGAACTACAACTTACCTAAAGGTTTTTTAGACATATTGCCGTGTAATAAGTTTGTGTTTGTAAAAGGATCACTAAAATTTTCTCATTTATTGCTGTTTTTACTTGACTACGATAATTTTGACATGCCTCTATTGGCCGCGGCCGACAGGTTTGACCGATTGTGTATTTAACAAATGAAAGAAAAAAACTCGATACAAATGCCTGCATCTCGCTGCAAGGAGGTAGGATTTGATTTTAATTTAATTATCTATCTATCTAAACAGGAAGGGGCTAGACTGGAGGCCCTCGTAGAGGGGGGGGAGGGATTACAGACAACAAAGCATCCAACTAATGCAGAAAAAAAATGCCAAGTTGCTAGTAGCAGTAGTAGCCAAACAAAGCTTTGGGGATGGGGGAGTCAATGTAGAGTCATATTGGTTGGTAGTACCTACCCAGGATAACACACTTAGATCTTAGAATTATAACGCTTCGATGATGAAGCAAAGTCCTTTCTTATACTACTAAGGTGGCAGATAAACATACTGCCCACCTGATTGGAAGTGGTCACCCTACTAGCTTATGGACCATTGCAACACCAGAAGTGCTACACTCCAATTGCGGGCGCTGCGAAACTCTTCTAAAACCTCTACTACTATATTTTTCTTTAAACCTCTACCACACTCAAGAACCCCACACCGCAGACGTTCGAGAAAACCGAGACAAGGAGTTCATTCCACAAGTGAAAATATAGGTTATTGGGTAATGTTTATTATCTGTTTAGTACAGATGGAAGAAGCTTGTGTGTGGGGCCTAGCGGGGCGGAGCGGCTCAGCTGCGCGCTGATGGCGCTGTAACGAGGTGAACGGGCTCATTTACACCGATGTCGAACAGCGCCACTCAAAATGTTATAGTTTAGCACCTTTTTTTTAACGTGAGGAAAATCCTACGTGGATGCTATGCAGGACTCCTACCGACTAAGAACCACACGTTTCCGGTCTACCTAATGCCTACGGTTGGGAGCCCCGGGTAAGGTAAGCCCTTGGAAGGATGTCCCCAGGACTCCCAACAGACCTGACCTACGGCTACCACTGCGGCCTCGTCTAGGGGTTTCGGGTGTTTTTGGGGGGTTGTCGGGATGTTATCTCAAGTGGGAGAGCTCTCAGTTTAGTACCTACCTACCTACGTAGGTATAGCATAGCGCACACTTCGGTATGTTCAAGTCATCATCTTTGACTGTCCCGGTGGTATAGGTAGTGGTAAGCTGAGGACTGAGGTTCTAGGTTCGATTCCTAGGTCGAGCATGTTTATGTGCTCTCCAAATGGTTGTTTTGGAGTTGTGAAGTTTTTATTATCTAAGGATTAACATTATGATCGCGCCTTTATCCCCGAAAGGGTTGGCAGAGGCATATTATATGCACACATTTCACCTTTTTAGACTTTTGTCCCACGTAATAGGTTGTGAGCCGTATTGCCGTGTTGATATGGACAGGTGCAGGTTGTGACTGCCTGCTGTTGAAATTTATTGAAGCCGCTCATAATGGCTTCAACTTGGCATAACGACTGCCATTTTACTGACAACCGGAACCAATGGCTTTACGTGCCTTCCGAAGCACGGAAACGCTTGAAAATAAATGTCACAAAGTGGTCACGTGATGGTCACCCATCCAAAACCGGCCATAACAGTGATCGTTTACAGAACACTGAGTCCGCGGGGCCACGAGCACTTCTATTATCTATGGATTATCAATGGATAATATTTAGAAATGATGTACCTACCTACCTATTTAAGTTATATTCATCAGTTGTTTAGATCTCATAGCACAATCTCATATTATTTATTCGAAATGACGTTCGCAAACTTCAAAAAAATGACAAATACCTACGAGTACTTTGAGAACACTTCGGTGTAAGTTCGAACAATCTCATTTATCAACGCAATTCGTCCGCTTGAACGGCGGCCACAAGACGCGCGGACCAGAAAATTGCATCTCTCCCGCTCCGCCGCGCGCTGATTGAACGACGCGTTATCGCGCGGCACACGCGGGCCTTTCCGCTACCCTTCTGTGTCACCCTCTTGCTGTGTCAATGTTCCGGTGGCGGTGACACAGTGAGCACTGTGTTCTAGTGAGTGGGACAGTGGTGTAGTTGCAGTATGTCGGAGGCTGCGAGTGGCGGCGCTGTGGTCGCGTTTACCCTCATCTACTTCACGTTCTTTCTCGACAACGTTCTTCTGACAGTGCTTGGTATACACTTTCATGTATAATTACGGAGAGACTGAAGTGCTCTTGTCCCGCAGACTCAGTGTTCTGTAAACTTCAGTAAGCAGAGGTCGCTGCGGCTGGTCTTCGAATGGGTGACCACTTTGTGAAATTTCTATTTGCGACCGTTTTCGTGCTTTGGAAGGCACTTTAAGATGTTGTTCTCGGTTGCCAGAATAATGGCACTCGTTAAACAGAGACCCGCCGAATTGATGCTTAGGTAGAGACGAAATCAGCGTTCAGTCATCAAAGTGCTAGCAAGTCTGTTACTCCCATCCCATGTCACTGGGAGTAGGTATAATACTCCTAAATTCAACATAATCTCGATCAATTGCCTCGCGAGGCTGCTCGCTCTGTGTGGACCCGCCTATTGAGGCTCGATCGTCCCGAGTGGTGCACCACGCACGGAGCTAAAGTTTTTGTTTTTTTACACTACTAAGCGGCAGACAAGCGTAAGGCCCACCTGATTAAAGGTGTCACCGTAGCTTATGGATGGAGGTTTGCAACAGCAGCACTGGTATTGGTTTCAAGAAATAATCGAACTTTCCATTTTAGAGTTATTTGGATAACTCCAAAATGGAAATAGAAAGAAATAATAAGACTAGTGTGATGAGGTCTCGTCTTTGCCGCCCAAAGCCGACCTCACCTGCAATTGGCTGGTGCACCTTTTGAATCTCGGATGAGATCATGGCAAGGAGGAGGAAATTTGGAACCCCACCACTCCCATGACCAGAGAGAGACAATAAGGCCGAAAATGAAATTAGGAGCGGCCTACATTCAGCAAGTGGACTGTGATTGGAAGAAGTTAGCATTATATAAAAATTAATAACGAAGGGATAGGTAGAATAGAAGGATACTGAGATTCGAGTGTGCTGTGCTATGATACCGATGTGTCCACAGTGCCTATAATCCCGGACTGGGTGCGCGGCTCGTCGCTGGCGCTGTGGGCGTCGCAGCAGGGCGGCGCGCCGCTGGCTTCGCTGCTCAACCACACCGTGCGACAGGTCACCCATCACGACCCACACGGTGAGTGGCATTCAGAGCAGACCATAACACACCAGCGTTGCTGACTACAGCGAAACTTGTGAAGAGCTCTTCGACTCTTCACAACTTTTGACTCTTTTAGAACAGCGTGTGCGGGTAGAGCTGAGGGACGAGAATCTTAGTCAGAACTTAGCGCTTCAAAGACAAACAAGAAACTTTTATCGACCAACCAGCGCACCTAGATGTTTCTCTCGGACTGTAACCTCGCAAATTAGGCATTTACGGTGGGCAAAGGATATAAATACATTAGGGTCGCCCTATAAAGTTTTTTTTTAGGAAATTTGTCATATACTCGTATTATTAAGAAATGATTAAATAGGCAGTGTTATCAAAGCGTGTGGTTCCTGTCCAGAGGCGGGGTGGGGCGGCGCGGGCGTGTCGCAGGGGCTGGTGGGCGCGGTGCTGGGCGCCAAGGCGGTGGCGCAGCTGCTGACGGCGCCGCTGGCGGGGGCCGCCGTGAGCCGCCGCGGCGCCGCGCCCGTGCTGCGGGCTGCTACTGCGCTGCTGGCTACGGCTGCTCTGGGTACGGGTACCCTTGCCTTGTCACTCTCTAACTAGTTACTTCTCCTGTGTCTCTAAAGGCTTCCTCCTCACTAGCGTTGTCGTCTGGCTGAGCTATTGAACGCAGCATTATACCAATTATACAGTGCTGCCGTCGCGTTGGTCATATCAAGTAACGGAACGAGGGGGGCTGTGTCCTGTGTACCTACTGGAATAAGATAAAATAGCTGCGCTAAGCTGTTTTAATAACACTTCCGGCACTCGAACAACGCTCAAGCGCAAGTTTCGAACCTTAAAGGTAATCTTGACGGAAATTCCTAGGTATGGCAAACTTCTTTTGCGGTAAATCTATTAGCAAGTATTCAACATGCAGTCACAAGTATTCCGTGACGGATGATAATAATAATCAGTCCATTGCGAGCGCTTTACTCAATGTGATCGTCTGTAATGGATCCTACTTATGGAAATGATGATTCTTTTAGACACTGGGGGTGTCTAAAAGTCACTAGCATTTCTTGAGTGTCCTCGTCTATCCAGCAGCGTCTCCACCGACCTCCATGTCCGAGGGCCTGAGAACGGTGAGCTGGCAGCTCGCCGTTCTTTCAGAAGCAGGTCAAGACGATGGCGAAAATCTCTTTGCCCCTCATAGTGGTGGGACAGTACCTACCTAACTCCCCCTTCCTCAAGTAGCGGGATAACAAACAGGCCAACTCTCCAGGCGCGGGACAGCACCCGAACCCCATAGGCGAGGTTGAAGTCATCGCCAAAGTCTGCCGCGAACCCTGGGATATTCTTCCGAGGGTTTAACCGGGACTCCCGGCCGTAGACAGTTGTAAGACCGTGTGATCGTGTGATTTTAGTAGGTAGGAGTCCGGCATAGCATCCATGTAGGATTTCCACACGTAAAAAAAAGCAGCGTCTCCGCACAACACCCTCGCTGCGCTAATTGTTTGGTAGCTGCGCATCGCTAGCTAGACGATTTTGCATCGCAGCTGGCCTTCCAGCGAATGCATCACAATACTATTGTGGTGGTGTCCTCAGGTCTGTCGCTATGCAGCAGTGCGAGCGGCCGCCACGCGGCGCTGTGCGTGTGCGGCGCGCGCGTGGCGCACGGCGCGGGCGCGGCGCTGGCGGCCGTGGCGGGGCTCGCGCTGGCCGCCCGAGCGCTGCCCGAGCGTCGCAGGCACTCGGGCCTCGGCGCGCTGCTGGGGGCCGTCGCACTCGGTAGGTATCTACACCACACAACCCTTGCGATTTTACCTCTACCATACCACCTGCCAATGTCTAAGAGACAAATATTTATACATGCGCCTGGATAAAGGCGAGACTATTATTATGTCGTGCCCACACAAATTCTAAAAAGGTGAAATGTGGGCACATAATATGCCTCTGCCTACCACTTCGGGGATAAAGGCGTGACGATATGTATGTAAGTATGTATATTATGTCGTAGGTAGGTAGGTATACATACAGTCACATCATGGTATACATACAGTCACATCGTGCCATCATATTCTCGAGGGCGTAAACAGAAGCATATCATAGGCGGAAACACTTGGAGCAAAGTGGAACTGATACACGTGTATTTCACCAATTATATTTCTGACCTGAAATTACAACTGAGCTCCTTAAAGCGGGTGGGACTCCAGTCCTTAGAGAGCTAACGACCATATTCAATTCCGTCCTCCAGCAGGGCCAAACACCCAGGGCGTGGAGCGGGAGTGCGGTGGCTCTGTTCTTCAAAAAAAGGTGATAAGACCTTACTAAAGAACTACAGACCCATCTCACTCCTGAGCCATGTTTACAAGTTGTTCTCGAGAGTAGTCACAAACCGCCTCGCTGGAAAGCTCGACGAATTTCAGCCAAAGGAGCAAGCCGGGTTTCGAAAAGGCTTCAGTACCGTGGACCATATCCATACTGTTCGGCAGATTGTACAGAAGACCAATGAGTACAATCGGCCGCTGTGTATGGCTTTTGTGGACTACGAGAAAGCCTTCGACTCGATCGAAACCTGGGCAGTACTGGACGCTCTGCGGCGGTGTCGTGTTGATTGGCGATACATCGAGGTGTTGAGATGCTTGTACGATACCGCTGCCATGACCGTCCGGTTAGAGGATAAGAAGACCAATCCTATAGCACTGCGCAGAGGTGTAAGACAGGGCGATGTAATATCCCCGAAACTCTTCACCAATGCGCTTGAGGACGTCTTTAAGTCGCTGAACTGGGATGGATGGGGCGTGAATATAAACGGTGAACGCATCTCACACCTTCGATTTGCTGACGACATCGTCATAATTGCGGAAACGCTGGAACAGTTGAGCGGGATGCTGCACAGTCTAAGCGGAGAGTCTCGACGTGTTGGCCTCGGCATGAACTTGGATAAAACCAAGGTCATGTTCAATAAAAATGTCATGCCGGGACCAATCTACGTTGAAGGATCGAGGCTTGAGGTTGTCCAGGAATATACCTACCTTGGGCAAGAAATCACACTAGGCAACAACCTGGAAAAGGAAATAGCCAGAAGGATCCGCTTGGGCTGGGCAGCGTTCAGCAAACTACGTCGGGTTTTCGATTCACCTATTCCGCAATGCCTGAAGACAAGGGTCTATAACCAGTGCGTTCTACCAGTTATGACCTACGGTGCCGAGACGTGGACACTCACAGAGAAGCTAGTCCGGGCCCTTAATGTTGCCCAGCGCGCAATGGAACGAGCTATGCTTGGGGTGTCTCTGAGGGATAAAATCCGGAACGATGTTATCCGTCAGAGAACTAGAGTGGTCGACATAGCTCGCAGAGTATGCAGTTTGAATTGGCAGTGGGCTGGTCATATCTGTAGGAGAACCGATGGTAGGTGGAGCAAACGAGTTCTGGGGACATCGCTGATCATCTGTAATGAACAGACGTGTTGTAGCGGAATAAAATAAAATATTATTAGCTGATTATTGTGACCTCGATTTTATGAACGATCTGCAATAAATGAAACTGTGACGAAGTCTTAGTGTAGTGTAATTGTGTTACACGTGAATTATTGAAAATGTACTGAAGGTAGAACTGGAAGTACTAATAGTTTCCGATGGACGGGAGTCCTTTCAACCGAAGCGGCAGGACGGCCCGTACACCGCCCCCACCGCCAACGCCGGCAAGGCATCCAACCAATGAGCCCTGTCGCGGAGATACTCAGTTGGACTACATATCTACCTCTGACCTACAGGAATGGTTGAATACCATTGACAAATGCCTTACTGAAGTCTGTAATGTGGCAGCGGAAGGAAAACTCAACTCTGACCAAAAGCTAAGAATAAATGGACTAACCCGAAAAGTGGCTAATGGAACCTCTCAATTGGCATTGCAGTACGAGGCCTTGAAATCGAAGGCAATACAATCGAATACAGCCCTACAAGCCCTTCAAGAACGATGTGACCTGGCGCAACAAATTCAAGACCTTAAGCGTACTATTGAAGAGTCACCAAAGCACACACCCGGACCTTCCTTTTCTGATATGGTGAAGAGCAGCAATACCTACGTGCCGACTAACAACTTAAGCTCTGTGGCTATTTACCCCAAAGAAAAGGGTCAATCAAGTGAGGAGACAAAGTGTTTAGTCCAAAAAATCATATGCCCAGAAGAAATGAAGCTGCAGGTCAGAGGGCTGCGCAAGACGAAAAACGGCGGCGTGATCATCAGCACAGACACCAAGGGTGATATCGAAAAGTTGAAGCAGTCACCCCAACTTACAAATTCAGGCCTTACCTTAGACGACCAACATAAACGTAAGCCGAGAATTACAATTATTGGAATACCTGTTTCTATGCCCGAAAAAGAGGTTTATAGCTGCATATACCAACAGAATCTAGCTGGAAAAATTGAAGACTATGAAAAGTTCTTGACCTCAATTAGACTAAGTCACAAGTCGGGTAGGAGGGACGCTGAGACCTGCAACTATGTCGTCGAAGTCTCAGCAGAAATTAGAAAAGTCCTTATAGCCAAGGAGAGAGTGTTTATAAACTGGTCGTCTTGCCCGGTGAGAGACTTTACATTGGTCACGCGTTGCTTCAATTGTCAGCAGTATGGGCATGCGGCAAAGTCTTGCCGGGAAGAAACACCTACCTGCGGACACTGCGGAGAACAGGGGCACTCCCTGAAAGATTGTACAAAAAAGGGAGAAGAACCAAAATGCGCTACGTGTATGCGCTTCAAGAAACAGACCAACCATGCCACAGGAGCGACGGACTGTCCAGCCAAGCTTGTTGCCGAAAAAAGGTACATTAATTCTATTGACTATGAGGGCGCCTAAGAGCGTCGATCTCCAATATTTTTACTGTCCTTCTCTACTTACGTAATTACATTACATAGTTGATAATGACTCATAATTTAATTGATGACATAGATAACTTCATTGTAGTAGAATCTAATATGTGTAAGGCGGAAGAGTGCAAACAATATCTAACCGCTTATGACAATCCAATGAACATCATAACCCAAAATATACGCAGCATTTATAAAAATTTTGATAGTTTTACGACCCTGCAGCATAGGATAGACACAAACTTAGACGTCATAGTTTTAACTGAGTGTAGGCTTGCTTCAGCTTATGACATTCCGCTTATGCAGGGATATAATATGTATAAATGTAATACGATATACAATCAGAATGACGGAGTGGTAGTTTACGTAAGAACCCATATTAATGCATCCATCGAAGAGCCAAGCATGAAAGATTGCAACAGACTATTGTTAACGGTAGGAACTGAATGGGCAATACTAGCGATATACAGGCCTCCCTCATTTAAGGATATACAAAACTTTATTGAATCATTAAATGAGACCCTACTAAAGTTATCATCCTATAGAAATATAATTTTAATTGGAGATATTAATATAAATACACTCCAAGGTCAACAAGACGTAACCGAGGACGGATTGCAGTATCTTAACCTCTGCGCATTCCATGGCCTATTCCCAACGCATACGCTTATCACTCGCCCGGAAACTGGTTCATGCTTAGACCACATCATGCTCAAATCACATTACCCAGCGCACGCATTAGTTATTAACTCTAGTGTTACCGACCATAACGCTGTCCTACTAACACTTAGTTGTAAGTTACCTAAATTAAACAATACTCGCACAGTCAGTAAATTGGATGTAAATAACCTCGGTAGTGATTTACGTCATATCGATTTTAGCCCACTTTACGATTCTGATGATCCGCAATTTTGCACACAGTACTTTGTTGAGAAAGTGAAAAATGCAATTCATAAAAATACACGCTTGACACAATTGCACAATAAAATTTTTAATATAAAACCGTGGATTACGCCGGGTCTCATCCGCTGCATGAAACATAGGGATAAACTTCACTTGAAATCTAAACGTTACCCTAATGATTTAGAACTACGCATAACATACAAAAGATATCGAAATTTTTGTAACGACTTATTAAAAAAAATAAAAACAAATCATGATAAACTAGAACTTCAGAAAGCCGGATCTAACAGTAGGAAAATTTGGCAACATTTGAAAAATATATCATATTCTACGAAACAAAAGGAGTCACCCTTAAGTTTGTTGAACACTCATTCATCTCAGGCCGCATCTGCTAATGCAGTAAATAATTTCTTTGTGAATGTTGGTAAAGAACTAGCACAGCAAATGCAAAATCGGCAGCAGCAACTCACTAACCCACCTCTCCCAAGCAGAACTAACTTGTCATCCCTTGTATTACTTGACACTGACGAAGAAGAAGTGGAAAGAATAATTATGACCTTAAAAGATAATTGTGCAGTTGGTTGGGATCTCATATCTAATAAAATCCTGACACAGTACCGAAACATTTTAGTGCCACCTTTAACTAACATTTTCCAAAAATGCCTATCGACAGGAATATTCCCTAAGTACCTCAAGAGAGCCGTAGTTGTGCCCGTTTATAAGTCTGGAGGAAAGGAGCAGGCCACAAATTATAGGCCTATTGCATTACTCCCAGCCATATCAAAAATATTAGAGAAAATAATAAATAATAGGTTGATAAATTACTTAGAAAATAACTTACTTTTATCAAACACCCAGTTTGGCTTTAGATCTAATAGGTCCACCGCAGATGCGGTCCATCATTTAACGAATTATGTAGCATACGAACTTGACAAGGGTAACCACACCGTGGGAATCTTTCTGGATCTTGCCAAAGCATATGACACGGTATTCATTCCTACTCTAGTGCGTAAATTAGAAAATATAGGCGTAAGGGGCACACAACTTCATCTTTTTAAAAGTTTTCTTGAGGGACGTTCCCAATGCGTAAAAATCGGCAGTGTCTTCAGTGACTACATGAAAAACACCTCTTTTGGCATTCCCCAAGGAAGTGTGTTAGGAAGTACTTTGTTTTTAATTTATATAAATGATCTATGTAACATTAATTTAGAAAATGGCATAATTGTATCGTACGCTGACGACACAGCCCTACTTTTTTCTGCTAAGTCGGATATGGAAGCATATGAGTTGGCGCAGCGTGGTTTTAATACTGTAAATAAATGGCTACAGCATAATATGCTAACGCTTAATACTGAAAAATCCAAATTTGTAGTATTTTCGATGCGCAAATTAAGTACTAATCGAAATAGCGAACCCCTATACGCACATTATTGTCCTTACGGTAATGACGATATGGGTACATGCACGTGCCCAGTTATAACAAGAACTGATACAATAAAATACCTGGGTATCACAATAGACGAAACGCTCACTTTCAAACAACACGGTGAAGCGCTAACCAAAAGGCTGCGCAAGCTCATATTCGTTTTCAAAAAAATTAGACATATTGCTGACACGAAATTGATTAAACAGGTTTATTATGCACTATGTCAGTCAATAGTAAGCTATTGTATCACATCATGGGGTGGGACCTGTAAAACTCTCTTATTGCCTATAGAGAGGGCGCAGAGAGCGATCCTCAAAGTGGCCACTTTTCGACCTTTCCTCTTCCCCACTAACCTCCTTTACCAAGCGTGCGAAGTACTAACAGTACGTCAACTGTTTATATTGAATACAGTATTGAAACAGCATACAGCACTTCGTTTTAACTCTGATCTTCTAAACAAAAGACGTAAAGACATTGTTTGCACTCAAAGAACTGCAATAAAGCACAAATTTACAAATAGATTTTACTTGTTCTTAGGGCCCCTACTGTATAATAGAATTAATGCTAAGTCGTACATCTATGACCTGAATTATTTTCGGTGTAAGCAAGCTATACAAAAAATATTGCAAGAAATGACTTACGATAAAACAGAGGAGTTATTGAATGTTCCAAATTGAATTTCATATAAGAAAATAATTAAATGTATAAAATAATAGTAGTGTAATTTTTTTTTATATTTTAGCATAAAAGAGTATAACTATACTCTAAATTAATATTATAGGTACTACGCTGTACTTTGAAATTAGCGATGCCAAAATTAAATCAAATTAGATTTTATGTACCTACATAGATTTAATATACCTACATATTTTTGTATTTTGAGCCTGAAACACAGGATTTCCTAGTTCAGGCAAAAATGACGTATCGAATGTGAGAATGCATGAATACCTAAAGTGTGTTAATTAATCGACATTAGCTGCTGACAGTAAGCATTATTATAATATTTACACTATGTAGACTAAGACATTGTGTATGATAAGAATGTACCTTTCTGAGAAATAGATAAATATTATTATATTATCATATTATATGTGTAATAAGAGATTAAATAATTTTAAGTACTTGTATGTAACTGATTAAGAAATTTTGTATAATTTTTGTAAATTAGTTGGAAATAAATTTATTCTTATTCTTATTCTTATTCTGGAGTGGAGACCGCGACTTGGTGCGCGTGGGGTAGGACGACTCCCCGCTAGATGGACCGATGACCTGAAAAAGGTCGCAGGGACTGGCTGGATGCGGAAGGCGCAGGACCGTGTGTTGTGGCGTGATTTGGGAGAGGCCTACGTCCAGCAGTGGACTCAGATAGGCTGATTTGATGATTTGATGATATTTCTGACCATGTGCCACAACCATGTGTGCCCCTGTCTAGCTGCACCTACCTCAAGCCACCCCGATCCATCTACTGGTAGGTTGCAGTGTACCATTGGGTAAAGTTAATCCCACCGCGTGTGATACAGGAGTGCTGGTGGGCTACCCGTTCGGCGGCGCCACCAACGCGCTGTGGAGCCGCGGCGCTCCGTTCCTGTTCATTGCGGGGGCTCTGCTCACCAACCTCGGTGGGTATTGCTGTGGGTCTGGCTCAATTTACCTGTATGGTATATTATGGTAGGAATGTTCGCCCTAAAGGGGGAAACCACCCTATACAAGAATGTGTTTGTAGGCCGCTGCGTCTGGTGCTCCATGTTTTGCGTATTTGTTAATCCAAAAACATTGTTTTCAAAACGTTTTTGTTTAAAACTTGAAAATTTGGAGCAGCGGACGCGATATTTTGAAATCAACTTCATTTTCTTGAAATATTTATTTTACGGTTTTTGACCTCAGCCTTTCAGCCAAAAAAAGTAGTAACTAGGTACCATAAAGGTCCCATAGAGTTGTGCCAACTGCATTTTTTAAATTTGATTATTCGATTATTAATAATCGATACACATTTTTTAAGTAGTTATTTTCGCGTGAAGCCTAAATATTGGAGCATCGTTTTTCCTTTCAGCGCTGCAGTACATGTTCCTGAACAACAAAGAATACAATACGGTAAGAGCTCGCCACGTAATAAGGTCTCACGGCTGCCCACCTGTCATGAAGACTGTAGTAATAGAAATGTTAAAAAACTGCCTAGCTATGTGGGTGTAAATTACAGTTTAAAAACCTTCCAGAGCATCGCTGATGTGCCGGCAGGGTTTTTTATAACGTGAGGAAAATGTGACTCCTACCGACTAAAAACCCACCGTATCCTACCTAACCGCCTACGGTTGGGAGCCCCGGGAAGCCCTCGGATGGATACCCCAGGACTGCTGTAAGGGTAATAACGGCCGACTGGATAGAGCACTCAGTTAATTTATATTCATAGGGTTCCGTACTCCAAGGGTAAGGAACTAATCTTTTACTGAGGCTTCGTTTTCCGTCTGTTTGTTCGTCATTTGGCTATATCTCATGAACCCGTGATAACTAGACAATAAATATTTTAAAAAATTAATTTCATACAACAAACGTAATTTATGCAATGTTTTAGTATGTAACCCTCCATGCGCTTGTTTATTTATTTAATATCGAAAACGGCCCGCCTTTTTTTTTTTTTTTTTTTTTTTTATTTATTTATTTATTAATATATTTATTAATACACATCAACACATCAAATATGCGATAGCGACCTGCCAAACTAGGTAAGAAACCTGTTGTTCGAGCGTCATCGATATCATCCAGCCCTAGTAATTACGTTTAGAGTGTACGCGCATCACTAGTTTTAAGTTAATTGTTTAAGCACTATACGTCACTTCAAATATACTAGCCTTGAAGCTCAGTACTCGCACAAAATTTATTGGTTTTATTTCTGAAATCTTCAAATCCCTTCTGCGCTGGAACATGGTCCACCGACCCGGATATACAGCAGAACATAAGCAGCACAATTAAGTATTGAAGAGGATAATAAATACGAAGAACCAAAACTTGCTATTTGTACTACATACTTACCTACATTGAAAAGGTGAACTAGAGGTCAAAGAGGATGGAACTTGGAATAAAACAAGCGAAATATTTGTAAATCTTTATTAATATAAATTAAATTATAGTTCACCCAACACTCGTAAGGTAATATTTAAATTAGAGTATCTGTAGCAGACATAAGGTTAGTACTTATAAATTTACAACTTGACTTTAATTCTGATTTTTAGGTATTACAATGCTTTAAAGTGTAATTTCTAAGTTTGAAAGTAATATTGTTTGTAATCTTTGTGGAAATAGTTATCCGTGCTTAGATACAGCACAGTAATTTACTTACATCGATAGCTACTTACCTACATCTACATTGATTAATTAATTTCAACTTAGTTCTAATTTTATTTGTCTAAAGCTTAATTAAATTGTTATTTACCTCTTTAACAATACATAATAATTATTTACATTGTTAATTAATCAGAAATCGTATTTTAATACTTAAAGTTGTAAAGTTTTTGAAGTCCTGTATTTCAGTAAATAATATAATGGTGTAATAAGATAGTATCAATAGGTATTTAACTACAGTTAAATTTGTTAGTTTAAGAGGTAACCTTATAAATTGTAAATTTCCAGGTCGAAGCACTCGTCTCCCATAATGGCAAATTTAATACAACTTAAAAAGAAACGTAGCAGTTGTAAAGGGAGACTCACTGTATTTGGGAATTATATATCGAGTTTACAGGATGCCAAATTAACCCCCTGTCAGGTAACGGAGTTACAATTGCGTTCTGATAAATTCGAAACAGTTTATGATGAATTTAATGACGTTCAACTACAGCTCGAATATTTGTCTGATAATATCGACGAGGAAATAGTCGAGAGGTCGGCTATGGAATCGCAATATTACTCTGTACTTGCTAAAGCAAAAGATATGATTAGCACTTTTTCTAAATCAGAACAAAACGATTCATTCCATAATTGTAGCACAAGTTCTAAGCGTCAGTTCGTCAAGTTACCTACTATCAATTTACCAAAGTTTTCTGGTTCTTATAACAATTGGCTCGAGTTTCGAGATACATTTTCTAGTCTGATCCACGAAAATGACGACATAGATAAGGTTAATAAATTCCACTATTTACGAACCTCCTTGGAAGGGACTGCTGCTGTCGTGATCCAATCTATCGAATTTTCTGCTCAGAACTATATAGTGGCCTGGGATCTCTTGTGTGTGAGATTCGATAACAAACGCTTATTAATACAAAATCATGTGTCAGTTTTGTTTGATATCGAGTCAATCACAAAAGAGTCCTCAGTATCATTAAAGGGTCTTATTGATAAAATAAATAAAAATATACGAGCACTAAGTACCTTAGGTGAGCCCGTCAGTACTTGGGACACTTTATTGATACACATTATCACACAGAAATTAGATAGTAAAACTTTCAGAGAGTGGGAAGAACACAAAGGGTCATTAGACAAAACCAAGTCCATTTCTTTTATTAGCTTCATGGAATTTATGAAAAACCGCGCTGATTTAATTGAAACTTTGGAACTTTCTCATCACTCTGGTCACTCAAGTAATTCAAACACAAAACAACACACAAAGTTAAAGGCGATGGTTTCTCTTAATGGTAGTTTTTCTTCATCAAGTACTTGTCCACTATGCAAGGGCGATCATAACCTCAACACTTGCGCTCAATTCTTGGCTTTAAGTATCAATGACCGTATAGCTGCATTACCTCACTTTAAGCACAGTATAAAGAGTATACAGTGCTTTAAGGTTTGTTATAACTGCTTTCGTCGTGGTCATTATGCGAACAATTGCAGGAAACAAGGGTGTACGCTATGCCATAGGAGACATAACCATTTAATTCACAAACAACAAAAATCTGCATCAAATTCGTCAACAGATAACTGTAAGACTACTGATAACGACGTCACAGGCACGAGTAATAGAAGCGAGTCCTCGGCGACCGCGCCAGCGGCGTGCATCGTTGCACCCAACATAGATAGCCATAATATAACTTTATCTGCTAATATCAGTGCGCACACTGTGAGCGATGTTCTGTTATCGACTGCATTGATTAGGTGTTATGACGTTAATAATAAGGTACATATTGCACGCGCACTCCTTGACTCGGGCAGCACGTCTTGTTTGATGACAGAAAACCTATTTAACAAACTTGGCTTACCATTTACATCTACAAATGAATCTATACAAAGTATAAATAATTCGTTGTCACACGTAGATAAACTGTGTCATGTTACCATTAAGTCTCTTTGTGAATCATATTCTGATAATTTAACTTGTTTTGTTTTACCTACCATAGCGGATAATGTGCCCTCTAGACGAATTCAATTACATACGAGTATACCTACCGATATTAATTTAGCTGATCCTTATTTTTACATACCACAGGCCATAGATATTGTAATAGGGGCCGATATATTTTGGAATTTGTTAGGTTCTGAAAGAATAGTATTAGGGGATAAGAAACCTATTTTGTTTCAAACTAGGCTCGGTTGGCTAGTTTGTGGCCCAATTAATAGCGGCTGTAAGGTGAAATATCCGTCTAATATTACATGTGATTTTCATATTTTTAACATACAAGGTACTTCGCAGGTAGATGATGTCCAAACACAATTAATGCGGTTTAGGCAAATTGAGAAGATTTGCCATGACTCATCTATTTACGCAACCGAACAAAATACCTGTAGTATGTCTTTTGGTCGCTTCTGTGTGAAGTTACCATTGAAGGAGTCTTCGAATACGTTTGGCGATTCATTTTCTCATCTAAAACGTTGTGTTTTATCTCTTATTCGTAGAAATATGGATTTCCCTTCACTCGACAATGTGTACAAGGACTTAATATCTAAGTCCATTTCTTTAGGGCATATGTCCGAGTGCCGTATTAATGAAGATACTCCGTTATATTATCTTATCCCTCACTATGGAGTGTTGAGGAAGGGCAGCACCACTACCAAATTAAGTGTAGTTTTTAATGCAGGTGCTCCCATATCGTCAGGAATATATAAAAGGAATATTCAAATGGTTTTCCCGACCATTCAGTACGCCTTAATTTCTATTCCTTTTAGATTTAGGATGTATAAGTACGTAAGCTCGACTAACGTCGAGATAATGTACATGTTTTACATTTACAATTTTATACATCCAGCTAATATACATTTATTAAAATTCATTGAACGTTATCATTCGTCTGAGCCACTCAAAGCTTCTTCTTTATGCATTGTAAATTACGGCACTGTTAGTGTCCCCTATTTAGTAACGAGGTGTCTTCTCAAGCAAATGGGACTCAAATGTATTGATTTAAAGATCGCTAAAGTTATTTTACACATTTTCATGGTGGATACTCTTCTTACTGGTGCTGATCAGTTTGGGGGAGCCTACCATGTAGGTCGCGAGGTCACTAAAGTTCTTGCTTCTGCTTGCATGCTTGTCAGGAAGTGGAAGTCCAATGAGCTCACCTTACTTGTCAGACAGTCGAAACAGTCCCTCGTCGATTTAAATATCGACGGTGGTGAACTAAACCAGACGATAAGGCTGTGTTGGCGACCTCAGACTGATCACATAAGCGTTTCAATCAATACATTTGATGAGGGTCAAAGTGATAACCGAGATATTCTCGCAGCAGTTGCTGTAATCTTTGATCTCTTTGTGCTTCAGAAGTTTTGGCTTAAACCCCTACTTTGGGATGAACATTTACCACCTGAAACCATTACTGCTTGGGTTGATTTAATGAAAACTTTGTCTACATTGCTATATATTAATGTTTCTCGTCGTGTAATATGTGAGTTACACAATATTGTTCATTTTCACCAATTTTCTGACGCCTCAGATTATGCTCTTACAGCTTATTATGGTGTTTATGTAAATATTTGCAGTGTGGATACTGCTATACCCAATCGTGAATGGTGGTGGCACGGTCCATACGTTTTACAAAGATATAGTTCATGGCCCAGGGCTCCAAATTCGATGATTCATTTACCCTGGATAAAATCAGATGTATGTTATTATTGGAATAGAATAATTAATTTATCCAAGTGATAAACTTACAGGTACAGGAGCGTTCTGTAATCAAGTAATCTTACAACGTGTTATGCCATGTCTTACTAAATGTGTCAAACAATGCAGCAATCGCATTAATTCTTATCTTTCTCATTTTTCAGTAAAGAATTTTATAAATTATGAATTTCATTTAGTTGAGTCGCAAAGACAGGCTTTCCCAGAATACAATTTGTTACTGGACTCACATAAATTTATTAATTATATTAAACATAATATTTTAGAGGATCATAAAGTGATTCGTGTAGGTCGTAGAATTCATGTTTCTGAACATTAATTTAATAAATACAGTCCACACATCTTTTCGAAGTTTGTTCAGATCATAGGAGCATTTGGCATTAATGCACGCAGATCCTCAATTATAACTATTAGTCACAATATGAGAGATTTACTGGCCACCCGATGGGAGCAACTTAGCTAGGGTCTAGTAACGTGTAATCTATGTAATGTTTACTTTTTATTTTCTTTCTAACAATCATAGAACTTATTAATTCTCTCTGTTGTCAAGGACGTGGATATAGACTAGTTATAGTGCACATCGTCATTTTTGTACGGTTAACCATTACAGCCATTCAGAACTATTGGGTGATTTGACAGGTAGCAATTATAATTATTATGCTTTGCGCCGATTCATTTACCGTATAGACGCTGCAAACCTTTAAGTACTTATACCAACTGTGACTCCGTATCTAACAATATAGCTCGAGATGGTGTAAAGTTTCACTTTTAATCAATTTTGCCACACCATGGGAGGCGAGCGTGACTGTCGATCAAGCATCAGTTAATTCGAGTGTTGGGCAATTGTAACATAACTTAGATAATGTATACTTTATTATGAAGGAATTTTTAACTTAGGTTAGTTACACATATTTCGCTGTCCTGAATCATCGAAGACCTTTGCCTCTCACTCCAGGACACTTTATGAATCATTGTATGGCTTGTCACCTCACTACCAGCCAAGGAACTTCGTTATTTATCCTGTTGATTGATGGCACTTGGTGGAACTGGCTGAACATATTGAAAACGACACTTGATCTTCGTAATCACTCCAGATTATGCTCGACTCACCATCAACACATCCTACAATACGGCTACATTTGGATGAGGTGGAGCAGGGATTACCCTATATTAATTTGAGCAGCGAGTCCTATGTTACACATACAAAGGTTCCGTACAATTGGCTCCCTCGTCATTATTTAACATGAAAATTTGCCGCCCTTAAGTGGAAGATGGGTAAATGGTCGCTCTTTTAATCCAGACTGCGACAACATCAGCAGACGAGCTGATAGTAACTCAGCAAACGGAGTGGTCCGGCGTGCTGTATCAAAGCTTGTTGCCCTATGATGAATTGATTCTCCATGGTTGAAAGTCCAGCTTTCAACGGCTGGGGGCATGTTCGAGCGTCATCGATATCATCCAGCCCTAGTAATTACGTTTAGAGTGTACGCGCATCACTAGTTTTAAGTTAATTGTTTAAGCACTATACGTCACTTCAAATATACTAGCCTTGAAGCTCAGTACTCGCACAAAATTTATTGGTTTTATTTCTGAAATCTTCAAATCCCTTCTGCGCTGGAACACCTGTATTTCAGCTTAAGGTGCTACAGCAATCAGATACAATATTAAATACTAGTCTAAATTTTACACAGTAGAAATAAGTGCACTCGAATGACCTTTAACTACAATAATTATCAGATAGTAATACAAAGCAAGCAAAACTAAAACTAGTGAGTATTTTCGTTAATAACGGTGTGTCTTTTTGGTTGTGCACGGTGTGTATTTGAGTGTGTATGCGTGGAGAGTGAGGTGTGATGTTTCTTGTGTGAGTTAGTTTGTAAATAGATATCAAAAATATAAGCTAATATTAAGGTATTATTATACAACTATGAACTATGAAACTAAGATAACACTATTAAAATTGCCTCCGTTTCATCATATCCCAAACTCTGCAACCAATTGATAACACTACACTTACATTGGAATTTGTTGAGAGGATATATATGGATAATACTATTTATCTTATTATAGAGGTATGGACCCAGTGTACAGTAAAATTTTCGGATGAACGAGGTATGAGATCTGATATTAGTTTCACAAATCCTATTTCTTCTTCTCTGATCTATGGCCTTCTCCGGCTTATATAATATTTCATTGTGTTTTTTCATTATTATACCCAATAAAAATAATTGTCTGACTGTTAGCACCTTCCACTGCTCATAGAGTAAAGCCGTTGGGAACAGGAAGGAACGGAAGGTGCTGACCTTGAGAATCGATCTTTGATCTTTGAGCCTTATATCTATTCTCCATATCCAGGGGCAGTCTGACGAGGACTTGCGGGTATCTCCCCTGGATGTGCTGGTGGCGGCGCGGCACGGCGCGGCGGGGGCGTGCGCGGGCTGCGTGCTGCTGAGCACGTGCGCCATGGCGGCGCTGGAGCCGTGCCTGCCGCCGTGGCTGGAGCGCACCATGCACCCCGCGCCGCCCAACTGGCAGCTGGGCCTGGTGTTCGTGCCCGACAGTCTCGGGTACTTGCTGGCTGCTAGTGCCGCTGATCTGGCGCGGAGACTTGGCGCTGAGCGAGTTGCTATCGCTGGACAGGTACCGTTTGCATGTTACTACGTGAATGTAGACTCGTGACTCGTTTGGCTCTCTAATTGCGGTGCATAGTAATCATCCAACATCTTCTTTTTCTGCAGTGAATCAGTCCGTACTGTATTTCAAAAATATAAGCTCACAATACCTCATCGTCCACAAGACAGTGGTCTTCAAGTTGTTTGTCATGTCATGTGCCTCTTCACGTTCCACTTGAAAAACCAGGGGTTGTTTACACATGCGCTGATAGAGCGTTTCCCCTCAAGTGTACCCTGTGTACCCAGGTGGCGGTAGGCTTGGGCGCTCTGTGCGTCCCGCTGGCGCGCTCGGTGGCGGGGCTGGCGCTGCCGCACCTCGCACTAGGCTTGGGCCTGGGCGCGGCCGACGCGGCGCTCGTGCCGGCGCTACTGGCACGAGCTGGCTCTAGGGCGCCCGCCATCGCCGCGCTACTACAGGCAAGCATACATACACATAGCGATACACTTACATTGCGCAGCAACTTAAGATTACGAGTATCTAGCAGAGACACTAATGTGTGGTGGATCGGCTGTCTCGGGACTTTGCTTTAAAATTTTCGATCTTTACCTAAATGTTTGTGCTACTGCTTATGAGAGTAGGTACACTGCACCATTTATACCTTTTGTAGTAATGATAGTGAATTGTAATACTAATAAATAATTGCTGCGATAACCCGTACACTTGAGATGGCGGCTTAAGTATTTTCAGAACAAACATAAACATAACTTAAGAACATAGTGACTGATCTCGTACACTTGTATTATAGCTTGATCGCTACCGCTGTACCGCTCCGTGCGTATGATTTAGTTCCGCAGCAGCGGTACAGCGGTAGCGGTCAAACTATAGGTGCGATTTAGATTTAAAGCGGCACATACCTTAATTCCGTAGGCGACGAAAGTGCAGGATTATCGAACCTTACTGATACTGTGTTCTGAATGCAAAGACTAATTATGTGATCTTTTCAAGATCAACGCCGTGTAACGTTAGTTCGTAAGTACCGTGCTAGTGTGTTTCCCCTTGGCGCAGGCGGCGAGTGCGGGCGCGTACGCGGCGGGCCCGGTGGCGGGCGGGCTGCTGGCCGCCGCGGCCGGCTTTGGAGCTACGCTGAGGACGGCCGCCGCGCTCAACCTGCTGTACACGGTCTATCTGTACCGGCAGCTGAGGGCGCACCCCATCTCCGAACAGGTATATCCCAATCGCAATCGCGCCTTCCGCATCTATGTCGCTGTCCGCGACCTTTGTCCTCGTCTTCGTCCTACCCCACACGAGTATGTGTTAGCTCTATTTTTATAACAGCTAGGCAGTTGTACGCTAGTGTGTCAAATGAGCGTACGCCTGTCCAGTTATGCACTAGTCAGTAGTCACTAGTGCTTCATATAGTGTGTGCACCTACACGACCGTACAAGCGACGCTACACGTTGAACGTGTCCTTTCCTTGCACAGCGACCGTTCAGCGCATAGAACGCGCCTGGAAATATAACACCTGTACATAGACAGTGTAATAAATTTATCGGCTACGGAGATATTTGGTGCAGATAATTTTGTAGACAGGAACTCCGGCGTAGAACGATATCGCAAGGAGGAAAGAGGAGAATATTTTCTACACATTCAACTGATTTTAAATGTAGCGAATGCAATAGACTCCCCTCCCGACCTCAAGTCATTTTTGAGAATGATCCAGCAGCTAGAACATTGGGAGACGAAGGTACATTGGTTGTTAAACTTGCACTAAACTACTACCCGTTCGCTCTAACTTTGCCGTTGGCGTAGAGGCGTATACCCGAATTGTTAATGAATTGTTAATGTCCACGAAGTAAATTGACAGTAGCTAATGTCACTTCGTCATAGAAAATACGCAACATTGTATGAAGAAGTGACATTAGTTGCAGTCAAGTTGCAGTCAATTTACTTCGTCTAATTAAAAATTCGACTTTAGGGCGAGCGCCCACTGCTTTGCGTTCCGGTGCGTTTGCGTTTTTTCTTTTTTAATTTGGCCTGGCTATAAACTGAGATCATGGGTGAATGAACTAAAAACTGGATTCATTAAGGTCGCTTTACACGCTTATTTAGCCGGAATAATGCCGTTTCACACTTTCGTGAGAATCGCGAGGCGGATATCGAATAAACGTCGGTGTTTTGCGTGGTTCCACTATTTAAGTTGCGAATCTGGTGAATCGAGAATCTGGTGAACTGCTCCTGAGGGTTTTGAATAACTAGTGGGACCACGAGGGAGAACTGTTTCTCGTGTCGTGGTCTCACTACGATATCGGATGTCAACTGTTTGGTCCTGATGTTACCTGCTTATAAACTCCTTTTAGATAGGTATAACATTAAATTTTAATATTAAGTAAATAAAAAAGTCGGTGTTCATTATTTTATTGATTTAATTTTTTTGTAATTCTTCATTTTTTTTCTCTGATCTTCACATGTTCCACTGATCTTGATTTGTTTTGTCATTCTTGGTTTAAAGATCTTCATTTGTTTTGTCGATCGTCATTTGTTTTGAAAACAGGACATACTTAGTAGAACAGAAAACTGCTTTCTCGTGGTCCCACTATTTTGTCACACTAGTGGTACCACGAGAAAACACCGGGTAAATGTGTGTAAAAGTGTTCGTGGGGCTTTTACATCACATCAGAACCATCAATCGTATTGGACAGCACATCTCTGCATAGCACCTAGCGTGACGAGTAAGTACCTCGCGGTGTCATTCCAAAGGTGAAAACATTTTTCGACGCAGGCAAATATCTCTGATGCGGCGCGAAGAACTACCTCACCTTAATTAAGATTCTTTTTTTTTATTTAGCTCGCCAAATTGACGTCGCCGCCAACCTGATGGTAAGCCGTAGTGCATCTAGCGATTGGGGGCCAGTCTCACAGTCCTTAAGACTTTCGACAGTGGCCCTCAAGTTGGCGGCCCTGTGATGTGCCTCTTCACGCTCCTCTTCAAGAACCTGGGATTGTAAGATGAGGAAAAAACGTGAGCGGGCAGGTCGTTCCATGTTTTTATGGTTCGACAGAGGAACGATCTTTTAAAACGCTGGGTTCTAGCGAAAATTCTCTCCACTGTGTATGAGTGGCATCTCTGCCCGGCACGCGTTGTTCGGGATTGGAAAGGAGATGGTGGGATCAGATTGAAGAGCTGTTCAAAACATTCACCGTGATACATTCGGTAAAAGGCAGCCAAAGACGCTATGGTTCTTCTTTGCACCAACAGTTCGAGGCCTCCTGTCGCTTCAGGACAACCAATTATTCGGATAGCACGTCTCTGCTTAGCGTCAAGCGCGTCTAGTAAGTACCTCGCGGAGTCATCCCAAAGGTGAGAGCAGTATTCTAAGCAGGGGCAAATCTGCGTCTTGTACAATAAACATCTCTGATGTGTCGTGAAATACCGTCTCACCTTATTTAGAATTTTTAGTTTCCGCGAGGCCAGCCCAATACAGCTCTCTATGTAGTTTTTGTGATTGAGCTCACGCCGGACGTCTATACCGAGGATCTCCAGGTTCAGCTTTAGTGAAACCGTAATGTTCTGAAGAGAGGGCAGGGGCAGGAATAGGGACTTCTTAGCTGTAAACGCACACGCCTGCGTTTTTCTGGCATTGAACTCGATCAGGTTGTCCGAACCCCATTGGGGAATGCGACCCAGGTCCCGGTCGAGATCTGCCACCAGTTGTCGTCTCTTTCCCTCCACGTCGCCTCGCCCCTCCGCTGGACGGCCAGAATAGCTCCCATGCAGAGTACTATCATTCGCATATCAATGAATTCACCCAAGATACAGCATGCCATTGATATGCAGAAGAAAGAGAGTAGGGGACAATACCGATCCCTGTGGTACTCCGGCATTCACCTGCAAAAGCAGGAAGCCTGACCATCACAGAGAACCCGTATACGTCGCCCGTGCAGGAAGCTGGCCAACCAGCGGCACAACTGAGGCGATAAACCGTAAGCCACTGGCTTGGAAAGAAGCGACGCATGCCATACCCTATCAAAGGCTTTTGCGATGTCTAGGCCAATAGCCAGAGATTCGCCGCGCTTCTCCATAGCCTCACCCCAGGTGTGTGTTATGTACGGTAGGAGGTCACCCGTTGACGGTCGCTAATTAATGAGTGATCCTCCAGGTAGCGCATGAGCTGTTTGTTGATAATTAGCTCGAACACCTTGCAGATGACGGTGGTTACGGCTATGGGTCGATAGTTGGCCGTATCCGACCAATCCCTTTTCTTGGGGATCGACTGAACGTTCGCCTCCTTCCAAGCCTCCGGCACTTCTCTTGCAGAATAGGAAAGGCGATACAGGCGTGTTAGCGTTGGAGATAATTCAGCTGCACACTTCTTCAGCACCACCGCCGGAATGCAATCAGGACCACTGGCTTTCCGCATGTCAAGTGACTGCTGATAACAATGACTGATGCTGGATAACAATATCCGGCATCGTGGTTCCACAGTCTGCGATAGTGGGAGGTTGCTTGCCACAGTCATCGACCCGGGATCTAGCCGGAAAGAGATTGGCCAGCATTTCAGCTTTCTCTTGGGCTTTGTGAGCCAGTGATCCGTCAGGATAGCGCAGCGGTGGCAGCGAGGGCTTGCAAAAGTTGGCCTGCACGGCTTTGGCCAGTTGCCAGTATCCACGGCTGCCCGTCGGATGTGACGTGAGCTCCTGACCAAGCCGCGTGACGCGCTGGGCGTCCGCTCTCCTGATAGCTCTCTTACTCGACCTAGTGGCTCTGTTGTACGCTGCCTTGAGGCGAGCCACATTCGGGTTGCGCACAGCCCGAGACCTGATCCAGGCGCGGTAAGCCGCCTGTTTTGGCTGAAAGGCTACGGCACACTCACCCGCGAACCAGGGGCGGGCTTTGCGGATGCTGGCGACATCAGTGTATTGAATGTAGTATTCCATACCTAATGTTATCTCACCAGCAACAGCAGAAGCGCTTTCCGATGAAGCCCTCCCTGCAAAGCAGCGCTAAATCCACGGGATGGCTGCAAAGTATTCTCGTACTGGACTACTCGTCAGCAGTAAGTCCAGGAGGGCGGGTCCATGATCTGACCTGTCCGGTATGCGCGTAATCCCGTGTACCATTTGGGTCAGACCATGGGAGAGAGCGAACGCGTGGGCGGCCCGTCTCGCAGGATCAGTCTTGAGGGACCCCAGCTACTCAGTGTGGTGACCATTGAAGTCCCCCAGAAAAACCAACTCCGCGTCCGGGAACCGCACCTGCGCGCCATCAGCCCCTCGCTGAGGTGCTGATACAGCCTCGTTATCTCAGCTGTCCTTGTGTGGGGTCGATAGAAACACACGTAGATCTGACTCATGGAGCCGTGATCTACGTGTAGCCAAAAGACGGAGAAGGAAGGTTTCTCAAGGCAGCGCAGCCGGTGACAGCAAAAATCCGCCCTAACGCACGCGCACACCCCGGCTTTATCTCGAAATAGTGCCTCGATGATATAGCCGGTAACAAAGGTACGACTGATCGGCAGGGTGGCGTATTTGCGTCTCCGTTAGGAACATCACAGCGGGCCGTGCCGTCTCTAGATGGTGAAAGACGGCGTCGAGGTTGGCTTGGAGTCCGCGGATGTTAGCGAATTCCACCTTGAATAGTGCGTTTTGGCGAATGGTCGCAACGGCTGCTGTGAAACCTCTATTTTTATTTTGCGCTGCCATGATTGGGTAAAAGGGAGACGTGAAGACGGAGCGACATTTGCTGGAGCAGTGAGTGACAAGGCGTAGGGGCTTATCTTTATCTATGACTGTGTGTTTAGACGGAAGTCGACCCGCCGGACGGAAGGGCCCCCGTACCCCCCCGAGTATGGCCGCCGGGTCCCCTTCCGGTCACCATCCGGTACGACGGACCACATCGGGATAATGCGCGGCCTGGTAGGGCAGCCTCCCAGGGTGGTTAGTCCCTGTTGGGCCCCTATAATATATAGCCAGTTGATGGTCTTTGAGACCGGCAGTGGACGCACTCAGCATGTACCTGAGGTACTACTAAACTCGGTCCCATTGCAAAGAGTTGATAAATTTAAATATCTGGGACATGTAGTTACTGCTGACCTCAAAGATAATGACGATATTGAGCGGGAGCGTAGAGCTTTGTCGATAAGGGCCAACATGATAGCTCGCAGGTTTGCACGGTGTTCTGCTGAAATAAAGATAACTCTCTTTCGAGCATATTGTACAACCCTCTACACGTGCAGCCTGTGGGCTAATTACAACAAAAGGAAATACAGTGACTTGCGGGTCCTGTACAATAATGGGTTTAGGATGTTGTTGGGGCTGCCTCGATTTTGTAGTGCCTCGGGAATGTTCGCGGACGCCCATACCGCTTGTTTTCATGCCACTATGCGCATGCGGGCAGCGTCTTTGGTAGCTAGGGTGCGAGCCAGCTCCAACAGCGTCCTACAAATGATATCAGCCAGACTTGACTGCCCTTACCTCCGGCATTGCTGTGAGAGACATATTTCTGTGCCACTTCCGGAGAGAAAATACTGACATAAGAATTTTAATGACATGAATTACCTATATGGTTTTGTATCTGGAATTTTAAGTTGGCTCATTTTATTTGCGATCATTATCATTATTTAAATTTATTGGCTCATTTTATTTTATTTGTATTCATTTTATTATTAATATTATGTTAATTTATTCTATTTGACATTTGTATTTTAATGACTTTATATTTTAATTGAATGACTCGTATTATGAATTTATTATTATTATATTGACATACCTAATTATCATGTATGTAAGACTTTTTAAAAGACATTGAGGTGACGACTTGAAAATTTTATTTGCTATTTGTTATTTGATTTGTGATGCATTTCATGGGTATTATTAACCTGAAATAAATTGATTTTATTATTTTTTTTTAATATGCCACGGGCAGCCAGCGGTAAGACCGTTTCTACGGGTCTCCCTGGCCGGGGGGTCAACATCCGTCAGCCACACTAGACACCACATACCCCCCCCTTCTGCATCAAACATCGCCCCGGGCCAGGCTGCTGCTGAACCCCGATCGCAACCCAACCGGGGCTGGGTTACTTGGGGGGCTTTTCACAACTGCACGGTGGTACCCCCCGGACCAATACTGTACCACCTGGACTCCACATGGGAGCCTAGGCCACCATGTCGGTACCTAAATACGCGGAGCCTCGTCCGTTGTTCGGAAGGTGTCCCCCCTTAAACCCTCATTTCCGCAAGGCGAGCATTAGGCTCGCGTTCCGCAATCTCTCAATATAGTTTTTTACAATTGAGCCTACGCTTATATTGAGCTCATGCCAAGGGTGTTCCTGTCCAGGTTATGCTTTAGTGGAACCGTAAGGTCCTGAACAGAGGGTAGGAATTGGTAGGTACTTACTTAATATAAGAGATAAATTCAATACTCGTCAACATCGGTAGCTTTATTTGTCACAAAAACCTGTAGCTGTAACACAATACACGCACTGATTTGGTTCGAGCGACTCACGGATTTGGTTCGCTTCCAGACCATATCCGACAGTCTGTAGATAAAATAATGTCATCTGGTGGCCAAATATGCATTAAGTTGATAGCTAGAGCAACTTAATGCACACAACTTATACACCAAATTAATGTCTTCGAGTTCGCGTCCAAAAACCACCTCTAACTTCACGATCATACCACGAACACTTGTACAGTTGCACACACATTTACCCATGTTTTCTCGTGGTACCATTAGTGTGACGAAATAGAGGGACCACGAGAAAGCAGTTCTACCTTGTGGTCCCTACTTCTTATCTACATTCTGTATATAACTAGGTATGCGCTAATTTTCAAAACAAATGAAGATCAGTGAAACATGTGAAAATTGGAAAAACAAATGAACGACAAAAAATTAAAATCGATAAATTAAATAAAGACTGACTTTCTTATTTGTTTTATTTTAAAATTTAATGTTGTACCTATCGAAAAAGTGTATATAAGCAAAAAACATCAAGATTAAAATATTGACATCCGTTTTCGTAATAGGACCACGAGAAACAGTCAGTTGTCCCTCGTGGTCCTCGTGATCCGGCTAAATAAGCGTGTAAGGCGACCTTTATGAATCCAGTTTTTAGTTCATTCACCAATGTTCTCAATTTGAAGTCATGCCAAATTAAAAAAGAAAAAGCTGTCAAATACAACAAACGCACCGGATCGCAAAGCAGTGGGCGCTCGCCCTTAGTATGGAGCCGAGCGGCAAAGTTAGAGCGAACGAGCAGTAGTGTAAGTTTTAGCGAGCGCTGGCACCGCTATCTAGGGTTAAACGCGAAAACTTGTCTCGAATCCATACCATTACCAAGTCACATAAATGCGCTTCAGTGTGAATCACGATAGGCGCTCGCTAAATCTGACACTAGCCGCTCTGATCTCCCAGTGGGGCGCCGCGCCGGAGGACGACTCGGAGGACTCTCCGCTAGAAGACACGCCCCTCGCGCTCCAGAGACTCAGGCCAGACCCGGCGCCAACCCAGTACACACGCCTGGACTAGATGAAAATATTAGCTGCTCTAAACAGATAATTCTTGATTGTATTGCATGATTTCTGTGTAACGTTTATATTTTTTACGTTTCACAGTATATGATAGATAAAGTTTTATGGAAATAAACATTTTATGAAATAAAAGAGATTAATTTTTAGATTTACTTTAGAAACCCGCCCTTTTTATTAAACTCGCTGTAACTTTCCTACTTTGTGTTGGTAAGTATATTGGATAAAGACCTAAGACCTATTCCTACTATCACCAAACCACCCTAGTTTCGTCTAATTAGATTGCCTACTGCGAATAATTTGAACAAACATACATACATATAGTCACGCCTTTATCCCGGAAGGGGTAGGCAGAGGCATTGTGTACGTCCACATTTCACCTTATACTTTTATGTCCCACGTAATAGGTGAGCCTATTGCCGTGTTAAAATTTCCAGGCGCAGGTCGCTGGACGCTGCCTCAAGCCGCCCATAAGGCCTTCAACTTGGCTTAACGGTTGTCATTTTACTGACAACCGGGTTTCATTTCGAGTTTTCCCTTTCTACGCAATGGATCTTTTTGCGAAAGAGTCCCCTTAGTCGCGTCTTACGACACCCTCCGGATGTACATATTACTGTGGCGACATTTTGTGACAATACGAGTCGCAATACTGGAGCCCATCGCCACACGGGGCTCTTTTGAACATCGTCCCTTATTTTTTTTACTGATAGAAAGAGCACCTACTTGATTATTCCATACTAGCGGATGTCACGCGGTTCCACCCGCGTAGTTCTCGTTCCCGTGGAAATACGGGAATAAAATATATGCCCATGTTCACCGCCAAGAGTGTAGCTTCCCAACAGTGAAAGAATTTTTCAAATCGGTCCAGTAGATCTGGAGCCTCTATTCGTTACAAACAAACAAACAAAAAAACAAATCTTTCCTCTTTATAATATTAGTATAGATAGATATAGACAAGTTTCAATATTGAGAGTTTGGTAGCCAGTGTATTAAATTTAAAGTAGGTTTAGTTAAGTAAATAGCCAGAAGTCAAGTTGAAATCCATATAAAAATAAAAACATGTTTTCATGATTTATAGGTTTTATATTTTAGCAGCAGACGCGCCTTATGAAGAAAAAGAGACGACATAAAAGCACATCGGTGATGAGTTAGCTCTATTTTTGAAAACTGATTTTTTTACGTCGCGTGGCGCAACGGATGCGGCTTATGAGCTGCAACACGTTTACGGCTCGTTATATTTTCAAGTGTTTAAAATAAAGTTAGAACATAGTAGTTCTATTCATGAACATTATAAGAAACCGTGAAAATCAATGCAGCATAGCGAAAGACCTGCCAAAGCTACTTTGAAGTTTTGTACTTGAAATGAATAGTACCTAGGTATAGACAATTTTCATTCAATTGTTAACATATTAATTCATTAGACCTCATTGAGTGCTGAGATCTAGATCAAGGTAAGATAAGCATCATACGAACTCTTAAATCGATATCTTTAAGAATCGATAACAAGAATGAATTACGCCAGATCTAGCTGTCATTGATGTCATTGTCAGTCATCGTGACATGACGTGCAGTGAAACATTGTATTGCTTTGCTCTATGAAGAGTGAATGGTAAAATGGTAAATTATGGTGGCTCGACGAGAATAATTCGTTCGTGGTGCATTTGCAAAAAGAGAGAGACTGCTTGGAGTGTAGCGCTAAACAGTGGTCGGAGCCCCCGGCGGGGTATGTCGCGGCACTAGCGCTCCGCCCGCCGCCCGCACGCCGGTGTCCGAGGCTGCCTCGCGCGACTCGTCAAGTCGTCACCCTGAGCTCGACGCTACCTGACACCTTCGAATAACCGTACACCGGTGACGGCTGACCACTGACCCCGCGCATCGTAATAATATTAATATCATTATGGTGAGTAATCTCGGTTCTTATAAAGCTTTGCGCTCGGTCGCGTAGTAGTAACTTGCACGTCTTCGCCAGTGCACCTGAGGTCATAAATATTTGTTTTGATATAATACTTAGTGTATTAGTTAACTCCAGTGCGAATTTATGGACGATCATAATATTTGTTATGTGATAAATTGTGTAAAAAACCGATGTATTGATCACAAGTAGTAGTAGTGCAGTGACGAGGCGGACGGCGCTCTCCGCACAGAGCTTACTGGCGGTAAACAGTGTTGTAACCGAGAGAGTGCTTTACACAATTCATCAATATTAATAACCACCAATAAAAGGTAATTAAAACTCACTTTTGACCCAAATGTGCATAATATGTGCATGTTGCTGCTGTGTCCAATGAAGCATATCCTATTATACCAAAACAAATGTTTGATAAGTAACTTATTATTGCATTAGGTAACATAACATTTCCATTCATTAACATAAAGTTCTACTGCACGATAACATTTGTTTTGAACACTATTATTTACTTCATTCTTTATCATTACAATCTATAAAAGTTATTCTGATAAGTTTAATTTAACATTGAGCTATTTCAATATATTAATATTGAACATATTCAGCCAGGAAATATCAAATTTAATCAATTACAAGGTTGCTGAGTTTATTCCTCTATTTTTGTGTAATAAAACCATTTACTATTAGCAATTCTAGTATGTGTTATCCCAGGAAGTATAGACACAGCAACATACAAGTGAATAAACAGTGCATCTAATGTTTTCAAGACAATGGTTGTGTTGACACCAGTAGTGGCTTGTTGTTACATTGAGTCACTCGGCCCACATGGCCATTGGTTATCAGATACCAGCTCACAATGTAACATGATCTATTCAAGCTCATGTGTACGGACTGTGTGTTGACATATTATGACCAGAACACAGTTATCATTGCCATGCATACTGATATTGTGATAATGTAGAGTTTTTGAACTTTTAAATAACCATCATTTCAACATGCCTATTAGAACATCACCTAAGTGGTGTGGTTTCCCCATAAAAGCCATTAAATAGTTGGCTAATCCTTCAAAAGCAATAAGAGTCAAATGAGTCGTCACAATTGCATCCATTTACATTCCCTTTCATCTAGATTTAATGACCAATTATTAAGTTGCCACTCTGAAGCAATACTCAAATGATTTTTGATGTCTGGTTTATTTTATACTAGCTGTTGCCCACGACTTCTTTCTCGTGAAAATTATGCTACAATATACACACAGATTTATAATTTTATATTGTTCTCTGCCGATCCTCAAAATATTTAGCGTAACAACATGTAGCCTGTGTGTAAAACCTATCTCTTAATAATATTCCTGCAATTTTTAGTTTAATAAATCCACCAGCATGCATATTTGATTGCTCTCTGCTTAGCCCCTAGGATAGGTATCGTGATAATATATATCCTATTTGAAGACCGTACCTCTAGTTAATATCTGTGCAAAATTTGAATTAAATCTATCAAGTACTTTTCGACATCCTTCCGGACAAAGCAAAGCAAACAGACAAACCGACAAACAGACAAAAATTTTTATAACTATATTTTTGGCTTCGGTATCTTATGTTGAACACCCAGCTAGTTTTTTTTTTTATTTAACCTCCTAGGACCCAGATTCGAAGAGAGCAGTTTCGAGAAAGACCCAATGTCCTAATACTAGAACTAATTAATAAAGTACTGAACGCCCAAACCAAAAATTGTTTGTATCTCTCTAACCGCACCATATACAGCTGTCATATTTTAGGCGTGTTATAATATTGATTTAGGCTTGTCAGACAAAAAGAAAAAACACCAATATCTTTTGTTCTTTATTTAGCACATTGGGCCGTCACATAAAATCTATAATAATAAAACGGTCTTCAAAATTCAATAAAAATTTAGTATTTAAACACTTAACACTAGCAGAGATTAACAAAAATAGCTTTCAGCTTTATCAAAGTTACAATATTCTTTCTCATAAATCTTCTTTCTCATAGAAAGCTCAATATCACACATAGAAATTAAAAGTTTTGCTTCAAAATCAACAAAACAATAATATTTGTACCATTAAAGCTACATAATTGTTTAAGCAACTTATGGTATACCCGCCCAGCATACTAGTACTAGAACAAATAAATTATCGTCAAAAATACACATCGAAAATGACGACATTACAGTTAAATAAAAGTATTTAGACATAAGTTATTAGTTTTTCTCAAAAACAATACAGAAAACAGTAAGTTTCAGACAAAGATTTCAAAGATATTAATAAGTTAAATTAGTCTCTTTTCGCTTCACGTGTCATTGCTGCGACGTCTCGTGACAGAAGACCGAACCGAAGATACTTCTCCCCGCTCACTTTAAGCAGTGCTGCCACAATGCTAAATATATCCACAGACTAACGGGCAACGTAGACATGATATGGCGCTTAATATAAAAATACCAGGTGGCAGTAAATATTTTGTTCTAGTACTATCACAATGGGTCATTACTCCAAGTCTCTGTTTAAATACTTGGGCTGTCACTGCAAACTGATTTTGTCCTAGTATTATCACTTTGAACCCCAGGAGGATAGAGTAAACTTTAAAGTTGGTGAGTCATCATCTGCCAAATTTTCATAATAATAATGATATTAAAATATGTAGTTGACGCCTTCTCCTTATCTATTTTGTAGTTATTACAACCATTTCCATATTTTAACTGCCATTGCAGGCAGTCCATTACTGTACAAGACAGGTATGAATGAACTCGTTGTGACTCTCTCATTTCTTGTTGGGTGGATTAAAATTGTTGAGGTTCAGTATGTTACCACATTATAAAGAGAAAATGTGATGTTACTATGTTAGCCTACCAAGTATATTGGTCATTTCCTCTGAATCTTTACATTTGGGTATGACATTCCAATTCCTATTTAAAAAATATATACTATACTATACTATACTATACTATCTTCACGCCAAATCCCTTGCGGGGTAGGCAGAAAGAACCGAGCGCCACACGGCACGGTCCATACACACCTCACTCGCCTCTTCAACTTTCATTTTTCTTTTCATGCATGCACGTCGGTTCCTACGGCTCTTGACACCACCCTCCACTAACACATGATTAATTTGGTCGTGGTAGGTGTGTCGTGGCCTTCCCCGACTCCTACGTCCATCCACTTTCGCGTTGTATATCTGTTTTGTCATTCTTTCATCTCCCATTCGTTCCACATGCCCGAACCATCGTAGCATGCCCTTCCTTACTTTAACACCGACACTCTCTTTCAGACCAACTCTCTTTCTTACATCTTCATTCCGAACGCGATCTGCGAGCGTTACTCCGCAGATTTTGCGTAGCGCGCGCATCTCGACCGCGTTTATTCTACTTTCATGCGTTTCCTGCCATACCCAACTCTCGCTTCCATACGTTAGCGTAGGTATCAGCACCGCATTGTGTACTGCGAGCTGGGCCTTTTGACTTAAGGCCTTGGTACCTAAAAGTTTGCCTAACGCTCCATTCACACTATTTCCCGCAGTTACCCTCTTTTCTACATCAGCGGTGTACCGTCCATCCCTGCTAAATGCACATCCAAGATATACAAACTCATCCACCTGTTCCAGCACTACATCATTTACAGTTATCCTGGCATTCGTTCTGTCCTCTTCTCTTTCGAATACCATCACTTTCGTTTTAGTCGCGTTCAAATGTAAGCCTCTCATTAGACAATCATCTTTCATCGTTGTGACTAGTGACTGTAGTTCTGATGGCGATTCGGCTATGAGCACGGCATCATCTGCATACAGCAAACAGTTCACAAGTAAGTCACCCATTCGCAATCCAACATTCATCGATCTTACTCTCTTAAGACAATCGTCCAGGTACAGGACAAACAGCAGAGCCGACAGCACGCAACCCTGTCTGACGCCAATGTTGACGTCAAACCAGGGAGACAGGCTGCCGCCCACCCGCACACATGCCGTACATCCCACATATGTAGACTGCACAGCACGAAGCAGCGCACCATCAATCCCGTATCCTGGCAATATATCCCAGAGATCCTTCCGTACAACTCTGTCAAATGCTTTCTCCATGTCCACAAAACCGCAGAAAACCTTCCGGCCTACAGCCAGCTGCTTCTCTACAATGTTGCGGAGCGAGAAAACTTGGTCCATACATCCCCTTCCATTTCGGAAACCACCCTGCGCCTCCCACAGTAATCCGTCAGATTCCACCCTCATTCTCCTTTCAATAATTTTGCCATACACTTTAGCTGCTATACTGATCAAACTGATGGCCCTATAGTTGGCGCACTCCATACGTGAGCCCTTGCCTTTATACAAGGGCACGACGATAGCACGCCTCCAGTCCATTGGGACCCTTCCAGTCTTCCAGCATAGATTGCTCAATGACCAGAAGGCGTCCCGGACGCAAGGACCACCTAATTTGATCATTTCAGCAGATATCCTATCAATTCCCGCAGACTTTCCATTTTTCAAGCTTCGTATCGACCATTCAATCTCTTCCAAAGTAATATCTCCGCTTGATGCTTGCACCGCAAGATCAGTTATCGCCTCCCTCGCAGTGCCCGCATCCGGGAGATATTCATACATTTCTCCAAAGTACTCATTCCACCGCTCTAACACCTCTAAGGGGTCCGCAAGAATGTCCCCAGCTTTACTCTTTATCTTATCCATTCTGGAAACTGACGAACAGCTCCGAGACTTCTTGACCTCCCTCCAAAAGAGTTTGGTATTCGTCTCGAAGTTCCTCGTCAGCTTCTCCTCCGCAATCATATTTATCCTTTCACGCTTCTCTTTCACTAAAGCTTTGGCTTCATTCTTGCAGAGGCGGTAAATTTCTTTCTTCGTGTCTTTCATACTGTCATTCAGTTGCAAAGATGAGACATAATCCAACCACGCTTTCTTCTTTCTTGCTACGCAGGATTGAACTTCTGCATCCCACCAGGCATCACCTTTCGAATGTTCATGTCTCTTTGCACTCCCACATGCTTCTTTTGCACTATCCACTATACTTTCTTTCATAATATTCCAGCATTCATCCACATCTAAGTCGGAAAGGCTCGCGTTTGCAAGCCTTTCACTGACTAAGCCAACATACATACTCCTTACGCTTTCATCTTCCAGTTTTTCACTCTTTATCCTTTCATAGTCTCCGAAAGGGACACGCACTCGCCAGTGCCTCCACTTCTTGAAAAGACCAACAAACCGGCTTACCACCAGGTAGTGATCAGTTTCAAGAGTGGGGCCTCTGTAGGCTCTTGTATCCCTTATAGCCTGTCGAAGACGACTGTCTATCAAAATCAAATCAATCACACTTTTTTCTTCCTTCCGTCTCCATGTATACGTGTGGATATCTTTGTGACGGAATAAACTGTTCGCCACAAGGAGGTCTCGTTCCAAGCATACGTCTAAGATTGACTTACCAGCATCATTCGATCTCTTATCTCCATACGGACCAAGGACAGCATCGAAGCCATCTCGCTTGGTCCCCACCCATCCATTCAAATCACCACACAAGATCAACTTTTCATTCCCGTCAGCCAAATCGAGGACGTCCCTAACGGATTCCCAGAACTCCGCGAGCACTTGGGGATTAGCCGAGCTGACGGGAGCATAGGCTGCGACCAAAAAAACTCTCGTGATCCCCAGTTTTATACGTACCCACAGGAGTCTTGGGCCTACCAATCCATAATCTTTCACTCCAGAGGCCAAACGGGAGGAGAGCAAGACACCCACTCCCTTACTGGCATGATCCTCTTGGTCCACTCCGGACCACAAAGCAATTATTCCGCCAGGAAGATCGTCGATGCCGCTCCCCTTCCGCTTAGTCTCTGTGACACACAATACATCCAGGCATCGCTCTTTCATTACATCCATCAATTCATTCATCTTACCTTCCATACCACCACGCACATTCCACGTGCCTATCCGGCACTCGGCTCCTCGCATCCCGCCAGAGTTGGCGCTGCGTGAAGGGTGGCGGCCCCCTTCGCCGCGTGAAGAACTATATACTACTGCGAAATATATACTACTGCAAAGATAACAATCTTCGCAGTAGAACCTCAGCCACAATTTACAGATCTGATCTGTACATTGTGCCTTGGTAGAGACAAGCCAATTTTGAAAAATCCGACTTACGATTTTCAAATTTAAACAAGAAAGCCGTGAGATCGGTCTCACCAGACTGCCCCTCTCTAACACGTTTATTGTGAAAGTTCAATCCGATTGACGTTGTCATTTTTGTTTTGTTTCAAACTTTGAACAGATGATCCACGTGACCTAGTGACGTAATTAATGCAACAGAGTCACAGACTACAGACAAAGTCTCGACATAAGCCCCTCTGCACTCTATTTTATAGAGAGGGGCTAAAAGGTAGAATGGACAATTTTCTTTCTCTACCATTTTAGTTTCTTTACATAACATTCCTGTGAACTGGATCCTGTTTATTATAATTTGCAATGTGCTTAGAAACTGTATCTGCGCGCTAAGTACGTATGTGCGTACCAAATGTACATTTTTTGTGTTCACGCATCGCACAACACGTGCCGTGTCAATAAAATATAAGGAAAATAATTATGTAATTTTTCAACTTATAGTAGCACAGAGGAATGATGATTCGACTCGCCAAGTAAAGGATCTAGGAGAGGTACCTAGTATCTAAGTAGGTTAGTTTTCGTTCAGAATGTCAGTAATGTGAAAAATTGCGCTCTAGGACGTAACAAGCGTCGCCTAATCTGTGGGCCTTTAAAGACAACATTGTATGTTTCATATTATGTCATATCATGTCATATCAATCTCGACTAGGCTAACGTCCAGAGGACATCTTCGATATGTAACATACTATTTATACATTTTCCTGGTGCTTTATAAATGACCTTGTTGTGTTGGGTTTGGTCTGGTCTCCGTCTAAACCAGGCACAGTATCGAGCTACAAGGGGGAGGTGGACCTCTCTGGACCAATATTTACTGCCTCTTTAAGACCATAAGTAAACCCTTTGGTGTCGTATTTTCGTCTTAGTACCAAACGCTGTTCTTGTTAGGGCCCAGGTTGCCCTGAGATCAGTCTTTTGCTTGTTCACACTCTCGTCAGGTGTGCTGCCTACTGCCCAGGTTTCATCTCTCTCTCTCTCTCTCTCTCTCTCTCTCTCTCTCTCTTATGTTAATCTACTTCTCGACCTCCAAGTCCTCTAAGTTCTTGCGCGTCCTCCAAGTACTATCGTTTCTGTGTTAATTTTTCTGTCATTAGAAGTTTTTATTCTTTGAGTGTCTGTGTCTAAGGTCAGAACTTTTTTTTTAAACATCAAGATGCACCACAGCTACACACATTATAGACACACCAACGCACGACCTGGGGGTTGCATTACATACGGATATCGAATTTGTCTTCGCTCGTGTCTGTCGGTTAAGGCGCTGCTGAGATAGTACCATGAAGCCGCCACCTTTGAACATCTTTATCCGGATCTCATTTTTGCCGAATCCTGGGGTCCTCCTTCCGAGGGCTTACCCAGATCTCCCAGCCATAGGCATTAGGGAGGAAACATGTGGTTTTTAGTCGGTATCAGTAGGAGTCCCGCACAGCATCCATGCAGGATTTTCCTCACGTAAAAAAAAAGCTGTTAGCTTTTGCACAAACTCCTCCAATTATTTTAGACTTAGCCAAAAAAGACCGGTCATCTGCCCTGCCGATCCGACCGAGGGACTCGTTGACTAATATGTATGGCGTGGTCGCCCGATATCGCCGGTATTCTAGCGACGACTGCGTGCCTATTTAACACAAGTATCCGCTAATTATTGAGTTACAGCACGTTTCTAAGTTTGCAAGTGAATTTCCGATCGTCCAAGTCCACAGTTAGTCAATAATCATTTTAGTACCTCCTACTTACTTCTTTAGTTGCAGCGACATTGTATAACGGTGACGTCACCACTATCCTCAGTTAGGCATATGTTTAGGAAGCAGTAACCCTGCTTCCCGATGCCTACAGTACATTTTGGATATTACGTGCTGTGGGCGGGCAGTCTGACTCACTATGTACCTTCAGCGTTCTGGATTCTCCGTTAGTAATATCATAATGCATAATGTTCAGTATTAGGTATTATATCAGGCAGTACTCGGGCTACTTTCGATCGGATTCGTTTGTTCACTCTCACAACTCGATATACCTATATTTAGAAAAAAAAATCCGATTGACTGAGTGCGGTGCCTTCTGTACAGTGGCTTCCGAAGGCGTATCCTGGACTCCGGGGAGTCCGGCATAGCGTCCATGAGGTAATGTAACAAAAATTCTAGCCAATCAAACAGAATTCAGTTAAGCACTTGGTTGGAGAGAAAACTCATCCAATGTAAGTACTGCATGCTTGCACCTTTAACATCAGCTGCATCAGATACCATATCTTTGAAGCCCGTGTCTGGTATCAGTTTCAATAAGAGTGCAAATAATAGAGAACTCCTATCCGCTTACCGTATCTAGCTTGTTTCCGGAGATTGATCTGGCGGAGCGAGTCTAGTGTGATCCTCCAGACCTTCCGATCTCTGCTAGGGCACCTTCGCCAGTAGTTCAGCAGGTATAGGTAGATGGCTTGGACCTTCGAACACCCCACCTTTGTAGCTGACTGTAGAGTAGTCCTTAATTCCCACATTTCACGGTTTGTGGTGTGTCACTGGTGTTCGGCCATATTGTAACGTAGGTATCTGTTTACTCCCGTTGTAGTGCCATTATTCCGAAATTTCGCAACTCAACTAGCTTTAAAATAAACTCAGCAACGTAGAATTGACCAGCTTCTAATCTAAAGCGTTGTTCTCACCGCAACTACAGTTATCACTGAGTCGTATAGCGTTCTAGGTATCGACTTGAGCTATAAACTTGGGATCGTTTTAGATAAATTATGTACGTATACATTTTTGGAACAATTTAGATACCAAATTAACGAGAATTATGCCATAGAAGCGACATTTGCATATTAGATAAGTATTTATTTTATAACTAGCGGACGTCACGCGGTTTCACCCGCGTAGACGGGAGCTACGTCGGAAGATGGTAATAAAATACAGCCTATGTTCACCGGGAAGAGTGTAACTCTGATTTCTGTGGTAACTTCCCAACAGTGGAACATTTTTTTAAATCGGTTCAGTAGTTTCGGAGCCTACTCGATGCAAACAAACAATCAAATCTTTCCTCTTTATAATATTAGTATAGACAACCTCGTCGCCATGCCTTCATACCTTGGTGCAAACTTATAAGTTGACAAATGCTGCTGATAATTACTTTCGGTTCGGTTGAATCGCTAATGGCTTTATTTTTAACCCTGAGCAGTAGTAACTATTTAGTAATCTGTGCCCTGAGTGAGACAACGATCTCAAACACTGAGTTTATTTGATGACGGAATCCACGAATAAACTTTGTATTGTATTTACAACAACAGTGTGCGTAAATAAGTGCATACATGTATGGTGAGCCGAGCTAAGTAGCTGCGTGCGACAGATTGTTGCATCAACGCTCGTCTCAAAGCTTTGGCAGCTGTTAAAGATTCGCAAGAATCGGATAAATTAAAGGAATGGAGTTCTAGACTCTAAGGATATTAATACTTTTAACAACCATTGTGCTTACAAGCAACAAAGAAATATATAAAAAAAAAGTGCTGACTACTGCCAAGTGCCATTGTGCATGATGCAGGGACCTGCCATGGGGGAAAATCTCACATTCTCAATGTACTGATAGGAATATGAGTGTGCTTGATGTCAATATCATTCGTATATTAATTCGGTTCTTCAAGAGGGGTCTTAGAAGGTTTTTACAGGGTCGGCAGCGCGAGTGTGGCGCCTCTGGTGTTGCAAACGTCTATAGGCTGCGGTGACCACCGGTACATCTGGTGGGCCGTATGCTTGTATGCCACCTTAGTGGTATAAAAAAAAAATATTGTTAGGGCGTTAAGCGCGGTCACTTTACAAACATTTTTATTGGCCTGACGTTTCGAACAGGTTCCACAGGCTGACTGATGTATTCTGGATAGGTATTAACTTTTTCTATTGCTAAATGCGCAAACAACTGCCTTTACTAGGTCGCAGTCGCTCAGTGGAATGTATTTATTTTAGTGTCCGACCGAAACTGGTTTTCCGGCCGAAACCGAAACCGAAACCGAACTTTCGGCCCCAGGGTCAGTTTCGGCCGAAACCGAAACCGAAACCGAAACTCACGTGTTCATATTGAAAAAAAAAACCAGCCAAGTGCGAGTCGGATTCCGCACAGAGCGTTCCGTTACAAAATTTGGGCACCAAAATTACGTTTGTTGTGTGGATGCTTTTTTCCGATTTTAGTAGGTATTTTTTGTTATCGGCATCAGAACAGGGTGAGGTGGTGGTGGCAGTGTCTCTTAACATCGCCAACGCTTTTAGCATCTTGCCCTGGAGCTGCGTTTGGGAGGCGCTTATTTACCATGGAATGCCTCCATACCTCCGTCGAATTGGCCGCTGGCTAGGGCTGGGTCCGCAAGATGTGTCGTTCGGTGTTTCATAGGGATCGGCCTTAGGACCGCTTCTGTGGAACATCGGTTACGATTGGGTGCTGCGTGGTCTGTTGCTCAGAGGTGTCGGCGTAACGTGTTACGTGCGTAACTTGTTACGACTCCCTCATTACAGCGCGAGGAGCAACGCACCGAGAATAAGCCTGAGACACCTCTGCCACCCGAGTTCCACAGTCTGCGGCGGCGCCCCATACTATCAGCCTCCATGACCGGGGGCCTGAGGACGATGACGGGGCTGCTTACCGTCTTTACAGAAGCAGACCTTAGACGATAGCATGATGTGAGAGATTCATCCACGCCCCGCTCAAGAAGCGGGATAACAACTGAACAATCCCCCAAAGACGCGGCCGCAGTATGCATACGCAATATTATTGCCGTTAGGTAGGATACGCGTGGTTTTTAGTCGGTAGGACTACTGTACAGTGAAAATTTTAGGCCACTATCTGGCACGGTCCAGCGATACAACCTCGTGACTAATAGACAGACGGACGGCTAGGCCTAATGTCTCGTTAATAGGCTTTAACCCCTCCGTGTGTGAGTTAGACTCGCACTTAGCCGGTTATTTTTTCAATAGGTGCAGCAAGTTCCACCAAGTGCCATCAATCAACGGTATAAATCTTCTCAAGTGTTCATTTTAGAAATATCTTCACCTAAAGATGAGTTTCTTTTACGTGTGGAATTACTCATAGATGCTATTGCGAACTCCTCCCGACTAAAACCACACGGTGCCCTGCTACTAGCTCTTGGCTGGTTTTTTACATTCTAGAAGTATATAACTAGAACTGGACAACAGTGAGCCGGACTATCGCGCGTAGGGTTCCGTAGAAGAAAATCAGCAAAATATCAAGCATGTTGTTTGGGAGGCCCCCTTTAATATTATTAATTTGTCTATTTTTGTTATTTGTAGCAATAGCGGCAACAGGCAATACATCATCTGTAAAAATGTTAACTGTTTAACTATCACGGTGCATGCGTCTGCTGACAGACAGACAGACGACCAACGAAGTCAACGGAACCGACAACAAAGGGGTAGGGTTATGTAATGTCCTAGATCACCTTTTTAGGATTCCGTAAAAAATGTATTATTATAACTATTGATTGGAAGTCCTTTGTAAATCTTCGGTTAGTAACATATTAACTGGTTGGGCTGACCCTAACCACTTCACAAGCAGAACTAGGCACTCAAAATTCGTGAACACGTGAGTTTCGGCCCGGCCGAAAGTTTCGGCCCATTTTGGCCGAAACCGAAACTGCGGCCGAAACTCGATTTTTTGGCCGAAACTGGCCGAAACCGAAACCGAAACCGAAACTTCGGTCGGTCACTAATTTATTTACCTCGATGCCAACTTAATTTTAAATTAAACCTGCCTGTTTTATTAATAAGTATAATAGGTATATAATTTAATTAAACAAATTATGTACACACACAAAAAAAAACAAAAACAAATTAAAATTTTTTTTTAACATCTATATATATAAAAATCAATGCCACTTTTCGTTGTAATTTTATAACTCAAGAACGGGCTCACCTATCCAAACCAAATGTTTAGGCTTTGTTCGGACTATTTAGTAGATGGTTTATGTGAAGTTTGCACAAAATCGGTCGAGCGGTTCTTCATTTATCACGCAAACGAAGTTGCGCGGGTCAGCTAGTTTTTTATAAATTTAATTACACTCTAACAGCTGAATGAGACCCGGTGCCTGAAAACTGGTATAGTACTTTATTAAAGTCTAGTTTTCTGACATCAACATCAACTTGTGTTAAGTTATGTTTATCCCATTAAAAAAAGCTTCCATGGATGTGGGAGGGAGGGCGGCATTCCACACGGGCAACTTCTAGTAAAATGTAAAACCGACCAAGTGCGTATTGGACCCGCGAGCGGAGGGTTCCGTACCAAAAAACGTTTTATTGTAGGTATGGGAGCCCCCTTTATTATTATTATTCTGATTTTAGTTTTGTTGTTAAAGCGGCTACAGAAGTACCTAAGTATATAATCTGTGAAAATTTCAACTCTCTAGCTATGACAATTCCTGAGATACAGTCTCCTGACGGACAGACAGACGGACAACGAAGTCTCATAAATAGAGTCCCGTTTTCCCTTTAGGGTACGGAACCCTAAATATAGCAGTTGTTCGCGTAATAACTGGTGCTGTGAGTTGATCGATACCCTTGGACCTGTTGTTACGTAGTTGTAACTCGCGCTCGCGCTGTGCGTAATGATAAGGCGCAGAGCACACCACTTCTCTACTGTTGAAACATATTGTTAGATATTTAGTACCTTGAAATTTGGTTCCCGTGGGAACATTTTCCTGGGATAAAAAGTAGACTATGTGTTATTCCGGACTATACTCTATCCCCGCACTCAATTTCAGCCAGATCCATTCAGCCGTTAGAGCGTGATTGAGTAACAAACATCGAAACACCCAAACATCTTCACAAACTTTCACATTTATAATATACTAGTTGCTGCGCGCGGCTTCGCCCGCGTGAAATTCAGTACCCGTTCCCGCTTCCCGTGGGAACCTATTCCTGTGATAGAAAGTAGTCTATGTGTTATTCCAGACTATAAGCTATCCCTGTACCAATTTTCAGCCCTATCCGTTTAGCCGTTAGAGCGTGATTGAGTAACAAACATCCAAACATCTAAACATCCAAACATCTTCACAAACTTTCACATTTATAATATTAGTAGGATTAGTAGGATAAGGCATCGTGTGGTTCTCTCCGGTAGAAATCCAGCATGGCATCTGTAGGGATTTCCAGACGGAAAAAATCTTAATGCCATTTACAATATGCTCAGCTTGAATACTTCGTCTAAAATTGGCAAGACTATCGGCCTCCATGAGCGAGGGCCCGAGGACAGTGAGGAGGCTGCTCACCTTCCTTACAGAAGCAGGCCCTCTAAACGACAGCGCGACATGAGAGATTCACTGGGATATCCTTTCGAGGGCTTACCTGGGACTCCCAACCGTAGGTTGTTGGGCAGGATACGTAAGGTTTTTAGTCAGTAGGAGTCCAATAACATCCATGAAGATTTTCCCTCACGTTAAAAAAAATAAAAAGCTTTACTTGATTAACCCGCGTTGCAATAGGAGGGAAACACGTTAACGCTGGCAGAGAAGGCAGGCAGGCAGCTGGCAGAGCGTTCCAGCACCAGCTTACAATGGTCCTTCCTAAGGCGTTGTCCTACGTAAACGTCCCTTCCCGTCGCTCACCTAGGAGGAACTAAGGCTTACCCGGGACCTCGGGTCGTAGGCAAGACGATGGACACCATGTGGCTTAAGCCGCAAGGAGGCTGGCATTGCATGGCTTCCAACAGAGAAACTATCTTTTGAAATGCTCGGTACTGGCGAATTGTCTCTCCAATATGTATGAGAGTAAATGCAGTGTGTATTGCGCCTAGTGTAACAGATATCGGTCGTTGCGATAAGCGCTCGCACGCGATACCCTCGCCACGTAACCGATAGCATGCGCTGCGGATGTAACCCTGAACTACATGCCAAACCATGGCTCTATCTCTTATCTATCCGAAGAGGTTCATATTTTAATATGTAATATTCGTAAATCTGTTATGCAGAACAAACAAACAATTCCTTTTTAATGTTATTTTTAGACTGTTTCGGATCGGACACGTTTCAGCGCCCGTGGTCGCTGTTAGACCAACCCGACCATGGGCGCTGCAACGTGTCCGAAACGTCGGTGCATGTTTGTAAAAAGTATTTCGCGTGAAGTTCCGAGTTCTATAAGTATGAATTCCTTTTTACTCTGACATATCCCACTGAAGTATGAAAACAGTATAGAAAACGATGCTGTGCCCACCGACTACTTTCGCGCATCCGAATAGTGAGACTCGAGCTCTTAAAAGTGTCTAGTGTCTACTCCTCTCTTCTAGTATTAGATGCCAAATTTGCTCCCTAAAAAGGGAGCAAATTTGACCACTTCAGCTATAATCTTACCAAGCTCTATAAAGTGAACCTAACAAGATTGTAGGGAGCAAACCAACCTCACCTAGAATACCTGTGAGCTTACCGAACGAGCCATTGTGCACTGCCGCAGACACCCATAAAGGAAACCCCTAGACTCTAAGGTGGACGCCTCACTGACAGTCATTCAGCGCAGAACATCTACAACGATTAATGTCCTTTAGATGGGCTCGTCATGTTTCATTCAAGGCTTAAGTCATTACCATCATTAAGTACATTATGTAATGACACTTCACAAGTTAACAGCCTGTTCAAATTGTTTATCTAGTGAACGTAATGTAGTATCTATTGTTGTTAAACACGAATAGTAGTTGTGAATGAAATATGGCCTATTGGTTGTGGGTCCTCGTTCTGGTGGCGAGTAGGTCGCGCTGGGCAGCAAGATCGAATGGAGGTCACCTCAGCCCAGTGCAAGGGCGATGCTATGATCATGTCCTCACATTACCTCATCATGTACGTCTCTCACCTACCTTTGAAAGTAATTCTTTTGTAGAATATGCCTTTCTAGAGGTGAAAGAATTTTTGTAATCGGTTCAGTAGATTTGACAGTAGCTCAATTATGGAAACAAACCCGTACCTTCTGACTTTACTGGAGCAGACAGTGCACTCTTAATGCACGGCACTAGGAATACCCAACTTGGCTACCGGTCCTGGTGACCTCCTCCGGTTTTGAGGTTCATACTCCTATTATTCCATTGCCCTATAGAAAGCCACCAACAAAATAAAACATGCCTATCTGTTTGATCGTTAGTTTGTTGATGCGAGGAATACTGCTAATTACTTAATGTCGTAGCGTATAAATATAGATACCGTCCGTCTACTGGACTTGGTGACTAGTGCATTGTGCCTGAGAACAAATTCTAAACACCTCAGATCAAATCAATTACAAGATCTGCCGAGCTATTAATTTTCGTGTAACTGGTTGTAGGAGTACCTATAAGATGAATACCAGGGAAACACAAAATAAACGACCTTCCGTGACAGCCAGTCACGTTTCGTCAATTCGGTGAAGAGCGGTCCAACTAGCAAGAGTCAAGGGTGGTGGTATAATTTGATCATCACTCACAATGATGACATCAAGCTGTTGGCGTCTTGCTTAATCACCTTCACTCATTTGTATCCATTGACATTCTCACTCACAATCCGTCCGCGGAAACAGTAGTTAGGCCATAAACGATCGGTTAATTGAACTAATAACATCGTTCAGAGAACGTGGTAATTACTTGTAGGTACTTAATACAGGTAAACACGACACTAATCTGTAATTCTTATTTTAATTCTATTTTTACTTTAATGTTAATATTATAATGTGGTAGAATTGAAATGTGCTAACTGGAATAAGGTATTTTACAAATGCCGGGAGCCTTAAGATTGCGTTAAACTTCCGACGGTTCACCCGGCACTTTCAGCCACAGTCTGACGGCAGGGCACGAGGTGGCTTAACCAGTACGGCATCCATGCATGACGATTTCAAAGGGTAATAAACGTGAATTTGAAAAGGGTCTTTTTCAAATTCACGTTTAGTAGCTCTAACATTATTTCTGGTTTAGACACGCTGCTGGCAAGTGTGTAACCACGTTATACTGAGAGCCGTTCTTATCGTACTTTTACATACCTACTGGGTACAAAATATGTACATTTTTATTTTTTATTATATTACGCATCAAGAAATACCTAATGTTTAAAAATCTTACAGTAAAATACTTAAAATAATGTAAAAAGGTGTGTATCCCGCCTCCCAAGGTCTTATCGCTCATAACGAACTAGTCATAATTCTCATCCGTGATTATTGAATAGCCGAATAGCGCAAATGTGTTTCCGACCTCCTCAACTCGTTCACTCGACCCTGAATTACAAATTACACACAAAACCGAAGCCTTCCCCGAACGATACGAGAGCTGTATCTCTCAATTGGTTGTACCACAACAGGAGATATACTGCTTTTCCATCACAAGTACCTGTAAGCGACAGGGCTGTTGTAGTCTCTATCCCTCTTTAACCAATATTACTCAACCGTAATGGTCCAACTAGTTGGATAGAGCAGTTGGACTCATTCCATTCCGTGGGCCCATTGGATGGCCCCTGACCACTGCTCGAAGGTTATCCGTGAGTATGCTGGATGAATGAACTGGCGAAGAGTGGACGTTCATTGCTGTTGTATTCTCAAGACTAATGAGGCATGTGTTTTAAAACGGGCCTAGTGCGAGTCGGACTCGCAAATGGAGGATCCCGTACAAAAAACGACAAAAAATCACGTTTTTGTACACGTTTCCCCTTAAATTATTAATTTCATTTACTTATTTATTTTAAAGTGAATACCTATGCAACGAAATATTCTGAGAATTTTTCAAGCGTCTACCTGTTGCCGTTATTAATATCCAGTAAAAAAAATCCGTTATACTCTTTGTAATTTGAAAAAGTTGCGTTGTTCTCAAAATGTATGCACAAGAACGCTAGACGCAGTTATGTGAACGACCAAATCGTTCGTCTACCTAGGCAAAGACATGTAACGAAACGACGCAGGCTCATTTAGTGTGAAAGATTCCACAAAAGCGATGGAAATGTACAGGATGATTAGTTGACGGCCATGTTGTCAGGTGCAGTGTGTGAGTTTGTAACTCAAGACGCGCGTGGAGGTCCACTGGTCCACCGCCGACCTCCACGTGTCCACGCCGCGCCGCGCGACCCGGAACAAGAACGCGTGAGTCACACCCGCGAGCGCTCAGCGGCCTGCCTGCCTCACTAGCTAGCCACTAGCACTGCTAGCCAGCACCGGACACCGACACTTATCTGTACGTTGTTAGCTTGTGAGAAAATATCATATTATTGTACACGCAACCGCGCAAGGTTCTCTCGAGCCATTATTCTACTTTGTTGCGAATAAATCCAATTAGAAGATTAGCTTCTAATCTAAAACGATTTATTAAATTCGTGGAAATGCCCATTTCCGACTAAAACCACGCGTCACTAGTTATCCGTACAGCACCGACCCGTGTACCTGGGAAGGATGTCCTAGAGGTGAAGAGGTCCATAGCTCTCAACAGTGCTGAAAGAAAGTCCAGTGACAGCCATACCTAGCAGCCAATCTAGTAGACCTCTAAATTCTATTCACAATTATATGATTGTGTCGAAACAGCTCACATCATCCTTTAGTGCCCGGCACCAGTGCTGGGCGCGCACGCTAGAGAGCTCGATTCTTAAACACTATCGTCTGCTTTGGGCCTGTGGCCATCACACGTAGAGATTTGGAACTCTTTATCAGCACTCGCGTTTCTTTTCTTCTCAATTTCTTCCCAGTTTCTGTAAGCGTGACCGAAGAAGCATCTCTTTGTCAACTTTAGCACGACTCTGTAGCATGTTTGTCGCTATATCATAATATCAGTGTTGGCTTTCCACTAATGAACGGCACGTAGAAAACGTTATAATCACCAAAATTAAATCACCATCCGTCTAAAATGCGGCCACCCGATTAGAACCGGCTACACACTTTGGATCATAATTCAAATTCGCACCAAACACACTTTTAATTCCGGCGAGTTTGTGTCAGCAGCCTTTCTTGCGGTCTATTTACAAATATTATTTATAGCTAATATTGATAAGGCAATTTAGTGGTGCTCAAATCATTTCGAGGCCCTGCAAATATTCCTAAACCTCGCAATAGCTTTTCGCAAATCTTTTTATTTATCAACCTTTTAAATGTGTTTACTGGTAAAGTCATGCGTGTGATAGGGAAACTAGAGAAGCGTGCACATAACGCAGGTACCCGATGTGAAAGTTCATTTGGCCGCGCAGGCGCGCTTTTAAATTAGTCAATATGTTTATTCAACAGTATCGTTCGATTTCCTCAATATATTATGTGATAGTCACACTAAATACATTTATGCCAAAAACATCTATTAATTACTGAGTTAGCCGGATCTAATTAGCAACTCAGAAATATTGAGCGGCGCGCGTCCGAATCTAAATAACAAGTACCTACTATAATACATATACGTGCTAGTTTCCCTAAGCCTGATCTGATCACTCCAACTACTAGTCGACCGGTCTGTGCCTCACAGTTAGGGGTGTAATACTGTTACAATTTCAGGTTATGTAACAGCACATCTATCTATCTATACTTATAATAAAACTGTTGAGGGTCGAGAGTCTGTACATGGAAGATATTTTGAATATTTTAATTGCAGGGCGTTCTCTAATCGATACTGAAGCCGAAAACGTAATTTAAAAATTTCATGTCGTTCCGTCTGTCTGTCTGTCTGTAATAGTCTGTATCCCGAATAAGTATCACCCCGAAACTACTGGATCGATTTGAATGAAACTTGGTACAATCAGAGCTTATAATCCGAGGAAGGTTCTAGATACTTTTGATCCCGATATTTTGCGCAGTTCCTTTGGGAGAGGAGATGAAATACAAAATGATTTATTAGCCGTTACTTCTCAATGAGTGCTCCGATTCAAAAAAAAAATCAGTGTTATAAAGGGAGTACTTTAAGGAGTGTTTCACACAAGTTTCAATGTTGTGGGTTTTGTAGTTCAGAAATTAGACACATCTCAACTTTCGCAAAACCTAGAATTCAAGAATTCCTTAGAATGGTACATCTGCGACCAATTAACTTTCTCTCAAATTAATTACCTCTTTATTGGTTGAAATTGTAAAGTACACGTTGCACTGTGTGTTATTGAATGCATACATAAATTAACGGGCCCTTGAATATCATATCAATTCCTAGTACTTACGTTTAATGCCAATTATTGCTGAAGCCTTTTGATATCCCTATGGTATTCTGCGCCTATACAACAAATGTTCTGGAATGCGTACTATTTTATCTACTAAGTGGTATCTTCGCAGGAAATTTCTTCAATTTACTTATGTTTTCGTTGTTACGAGTATAATTTTAAGCTAATTGCGGCTCCCGATTGAGGTCGGAGTAGCATATTCAATATGTGCAGCAGGTTCCACCAAGTGCCATCAATCAACAGTATAAATAATCGGAGTAGCATTATTAAGAAGTAATCGGGTAAGATGATTTCTGAGGTTCCCTTTGCTGCTTAGAGTAGACTATTTAACTACAGGACTCACGTTACGTGACCGGCTGCAAACAAAAATAGTCTGCCTGATATAGAGGGGAACACAAACACATAGAAAATTCACTTCATGCAGTTAGTTCCCATATTATATGCCCTACTCCGGTGTGACTTGGAAAGTTGTTCTCAACGAAATAGGAACTACGCATGAATGACATCTTTATCTTTCAATCAAATTAGCCTATGCCAGTCCACTGCTGGACGTAGATCTCTCCCAATTGACGCCACAACACACAGCCTTCCGCATCCATCCATGTCTTAACGGTATCTAAAAGCATGTTAGGGTATTCCGATAAAGTCCTTTAAGCCTTTAATTACACATCGTCTGTACTTGGTCCACAAAGGTCTTCTTCTCTCTGCTTTGGTGCATACCCCTGCCTTGAAGCTAGACACGTGATGCAATATACCGGCGACCTTGTGCACCTGCGTGGCTCGGGGCTCGGGGCTCGGGGTCGGGGTGAACAGCCGCGCTCGCCGCATTCCTGACGCCTGCGTTTGACGCGCACAGACGTACATACGAGCACCCACACGGACACACAAGCCGCCATCATTTGCATTGTGTTTACTTTGTGAAGTAACATTAGCACGAACATACCGAGTCAGGAGCTACTAAACAATCTGGGACATGGTGTGATTTAACGATAACTAAAAAGAGGATTGAGAGGATCCTATTATTATACGATGAATTTCCGCCATGTAACGTCTGATCCCATTATTTATTATTGTAAATTGCGAAATTAATATAGGTACCTACTTACTTTAATTGATTTTTGAACGAAACAATACTTAATTCTCAAAAGATTGTATGTCAATCGTGTGTCACTGTCGGTTTACATCATGTGTTAGCCTCGTCCCTTAACCATAGTAGAATTATATATATGCCTTAACGGACAATCCGTGCATCTCGCGCATATTTTCTCATTCAAATGCGTTGTTATCGTGTAAATAATTCGCGTTGACATCACCAGTTGTGCGCATTATCGCGTGTAAGACAAATGAATGACTCGTAATCGTTCCACAATTGCCACATATTATTGCCTTATACTCCGATTTCATCGTGTCGTGGTGGCAAGACGCATCTTGTTCAACGTGTAAATACTGCAAGTTAGGCTGAACGCAGATGGCATGGTAGTCACGACAGACTAAAGACAGACTATTTCTTTACGAGATAAATAAAGAGGCGCACACTTCGTACAAAACGTTTCTCCTGACTCTTGTATCTGATTCTGATAATACAAGGTGCCTACCAAGTAACCATTATATATTTCTACTATGAAGTAACGCCGCATCGTAAAAAGTATGGGTGAATAAACCAACAGTTATGTAAGCAAATTTTTTGATTTTGTATTTTTTTATTACTATAACCCACCGTTACTTTTTTTTTGTATGTTTAAGCCTCTATTTCCACTTGTAATTGAATGATGACTGAGATAACACAGTGAAATTTCACAGAACCAGTTCGGTTGGATGCCTGGCAGGCTGGAATCGCCTGGTCGAGAAACAGCGGATCCCATTTTCAGCATTCGTTAAGTATGCGAAAAGTACACAAAAATTTGCACATGGTGTTTGTTGATCTCGAAAAAGCATACGATAAAGTATCGTAAAAGGTTTTGTGGTGGGCCCTCGAGAAGAAAGAAGTGCCAGAGAAGTGTGTGAGGTTGATCCGCGTAATGTACAATCGGTGTAGTACCCTACCCAAGTTCGCTCGGCAGTAGTCACTACCTGTGGGTTCAGCGTCGCGGTAGGTTTGCACCAGGGACCGGCTATGAGCCCATTCTTGTGATCATGGACGCTCTCTTACTGCGAACGTACTGGAGGGGATCCCCTGGTACATGCGGTTTGCAGATGATATTTTCTTGGTAGCTAAAGAAGGGCTTGATGTCCAGAGCAGACTGGAGATGTGGCGACTGAAAGTGGAGAGTGTTGGCTTGAAAGTCAGCAAGTCCCACACAGATTGTTTTGCAATCTGGCGGTGTCATCGGTTCTGTCACCGTATCTCTCGACGGCCTGCCTTAACTGACATTCTCTGTCTTTCTGTACGAGGGCAAAATATATAAATCCATGTCCATGATAAGATCTGTCTTACTGTAGGGTTTAGAATGTTGCGCACAGTAAGAACATGGATGAACTAAGAGTGCTTGTAGCAGAAATGATAATGTTAAGGTAGAAGTGTGTTGTACCTAGGATGGATAATATACTAAATGAGTATATCAGAGAGTTTGTAAGTTGCACCAGTGACTGAATAAATGAGAGGATAAGGGATAGAGAGCCAAAGGGAGGCCAGAGAAAAGATGCATGGTGAGTGCGGTGAGACGATGAGTAACAGAGAGAAGGGAAATGATGATATTTAGTAAACAATCCTGTCCTTGGCGGCGTTATTGTCGATGTCATTGACATCCGTCTACAGTGTCTACACCATTATGATAATGAAAACGCTAAATATTCCTAGTTGGATCTTTACTGTAACACTTATTTATTCTACATTGCATGATTACTAGTGTTTTACTGTTTAAATGTTCTGCGAGTGGTTCACTTGGGAACACCCAAAAATTCCGAAATATGTTTTTCCGAATTTCAATATTCCGATGTTCAAAATTCCGAAGATTATTATTCCTAAGAAACAAAGCTCCGAATATTCAAAAGGACGATATTCATTTATCCGAAAGTCATAAGTACGATTTTTTATTTTTCCTAATTTCATTAGTACGAATAATCAAAAGACCGGACTGTTATATTCCCGAAAAACATTATTCAGAATTTCTAATATCCGAAAATTCACTGTTTAAGTTTTTAAATAAAGTACGGTCAAGTCTAACTACCGAAGATATTATTTCCAAGTGAGTGGAAGGCAAACGACAAAACAAAAAAAAACCACGATGGCTAAGGTCGGAGCTCCGCTCCGCTTCGCTTTCGCCTTAGCCTTCTAACCTAACCTATCCGAGTCGAGGTGTTAACCATAATAAGTGAATGGTTAACACCCCGACTCAGAGTACCCCGACTCGGATAGGTTAGGTTAGAAGGCTAAGGCGGGAGCGAAGCGGAGCGGAGCGGAGCGGAGCTCCCGCCTTAGCCTTCGTGGTTTTTTTTTTGTTTTGTCGTTTGCCTTCCACTCACTTGGAAATAATATTTTCGGTAGTTAAACTTGACTATACTTTATTAAAAAAACGGGTGGAATCGGGAACATAAATGATCGTCTTTAATGATAATGAAAGGAAAATTTAAGTTTTCGGGTTAAAACAGGAATGGGTGGAAACGACATTCACCCTTCGTATTTATGATATTTCGGATTTTTAATAATCGGAGTTCGTATTTATAATATGGCGGATTTTTAATGATTCGGAATTCAACGGTTCGGTTTCTTGAAATTCGGCATTCTGACAGTCGGAATTGTAAACATTCGGAATTTTAAAATTATGACTTTTAATAAAAAGGATTTATGAAACATCGGATTTTTGACTTTCGGGATTTCGAATCATTCGGACTTATGAAATTCGGAATTATGAAATTCGTGATTGTGACTTTCGGAATTAAGTTTTTCGTATTAATGTAGTGTACCCGGTTCACTTGTGTTACGTGAACGTGTCGACTAAACCGATATTAGAGAGATTGGATCGGAATTCAATATTTTTTCGTTTATAAAATAAATAATTCATTTTGACGTGAAATTGGCGATGGCATTTCCGGGTGTACGCCTGATGCTCAGATGTGTGAAACGGTTAGTAGAGTAGTTAGTAGTACTTACCTATAGTAGATTTTTTTGACGCAGGGAACGCATTTTACGCGCCGTCATCCCAGCCGCGAGGGCAGCTGGGAGCTGGGACGGTGTGTTGTGTAGGACTCCCGGCCCGGTCCGGAAAGGGCCCGTCCTACCCACTAAAGCCCGCGGTTTTCCTCCTCACCCTACAACCGGGCCGAGGGATATCAAAAATCAAAAAGATTATTCACGTCGACCCAGCTAGGGGTTTAATTCTGGACTCTCCTTCACGGCCGCACCGCCACCGCTCTTGGGCACCCCTCTGTAATCAGAGGGGGTAGAAAACGGCTGGCGCGGGCGTGCTGTAATGGGCACCCCCCGGAACACAGGGAGGGTGCCCACCGCCATGTGACCGCTGGTGGGCGGGGTCGCGGGGTGCTCCGACCTTACGCCCACCATCAAGAAACAATTGGGGGCGCGCAGTGAACTCCTTCCCGCGGCGCCTAGCGGGAGCATTTTCCGTTACTCCTGCTTCCTCGCGCAGTGCGCCTCCCGCTTTGCCGCCATTATAGTCCGTTCATAGTTAATCTACCTCTAGCGCTGATGTTGGCTTGCTTGACTTTCGTGTTACCATACTAACATTTTGTTTATCCCATGTATTCTAACCTTAAAATCGAAACTTATTTTCTTTTTTGTTGCCGTTTTTCGGGCGCGGGAATTATTTTGAGATGTGGAAGGAGTAACTTCACCCTCCTTGGTGATGGTAGTGAGTGTCTTTTTAGGGTTTCGTAGCCAAATGGCAAAAACGGAACCCTTATAGATTCGTCATGTCTGTCTGTCTGTCTGTCTGTCTGTCTGTCTGTCTGTCCGTCCGTGTGTCACAGCCATTTTTCTCCGAAACTATAAGGCCTATGCTATTGAAACTTGGTAACTAGATGTATTCTGTGAACCGCATTAAGATTCTTATATAAAACTAGAAAAAAAGCAGTAAATTTTGGGGGTCCCCATACTCAGAACTGAAACTCAAAATTTTTTTTTTCATCACACCCATACGTGTGGGGTATCTATAGATAGGTCTTCCAAAATGCTGTTGAGGTTTCTAACATCATTTTTTTCTGAAGTGAATAGTTTGCTCAAGAGGGACTTCCAAAGTCGAAAAATGAGTGTCCCCCCCCCTCTAACTTCTAAACTAAGAGAGTGATAAATCTAAAAAAAATATATGATGTACATTGCCATAAAAATTACCAACGAAAATTGGTTTGAACGAGATAGAGCTGGTAGTTTTTTTTTAATACGTCATAAACCGCAATTTTTTGTTAGAATAATCACTATCACTGCGAACGTGTTAAAACATCAATCAAAGTTACAACGAACTTAATATTATGTTACTTGCTGCTACGAAACCCTTCATGGGCGAGTCCAACTCGCACTTCGCCGGTTTATTTAAATATCCATGTCAATAAAAATAAAATTTAAGTACAATCTTAGTATGTTCTCATTTCTCATACTAAGATTGTACTTAAATTTTATTTTTACACACGTGTTTAGTAAAGTTATGTAAATTGACAATTAGATATTTACATAAAAATTAATTATTACTGCTAACGTTTACATCTTATAATCTCCCCTCTTACGCGGCAAAATGTCTTAAGCTGGCACTCATAGGGGGACTTTACTGCTATACCATCATACAGAAAACTGTTTGTCAGAGGTAAATAAACTGTGAACGGACTATACCTCGTTAACTGACGAGGCTACAACTGCCCAGCACTGCAGCTGCTGCCGGCGTGTCGTTAATCACTGCGGGCAGCAAGTGCAACACCAGAGATGTACAAAATGGTTTTAAAAAAGCATTTAAATACAAAATGCAAAATACTTTTCAGATTTACTATTTCAAATGCAAAATACCAAATAGTTTTGCGTTTTGTATTTCAAATGCTAAATGCAAAATAGGTATTTTCAAAATACTTTTTTAAAATAAAATACTTTTTTACCAAATTTCACATATTTTTATTTATTTTAGGTATTTATCATGAGAAATATAGACACAATGCCGAGCCGAATAAAAACGTCTAATATCATGTCACCTTATGAGCATGACCATTTGGTCATATTTATCAGTACGCGTATCAATAAATTCTGTTATGTTATTAATAATAATAGTACTCACTTCAAATAATGTAAAAAACTAGACTAACGAAAAGAGAGCCATGGCTCCATTTTGTGACTTGTGTGGCCATTTATTTCGGTAGATTGTGTATCTAGTTCTTATTTTACTTTTCTTTTATTAGGTAATAATAATAACAACTGGACTGGTATTGTTAAAAAGTGAAAAAAATAAACATCAATATATTTTTATTTCGTTCGAATACATCATCACTCATTTTTCTTCTGTGAGGTCTCATAATCATTCGACCGTTTTTTTTAACGTGAGGGAAAAGCCATCATGGATGCTATGCCGGACTCCTACCGACTAAAAACCTCACGTAACGCCCAACAGTCTATGGCTGGGAGCCACGGGTAAGCCCTCGGAAGGATGTCCCAGGACTTGGAGTCTTCAGACCCACGGCCACCATTGCGGCTTCGCCTAGGGTGTAGTTCGGATGCTATCCCGCGTCTTTGGTGGGTTTCGGGTGTGATCCCGCTTTTAGGGGGGCGTGCGTGAATTTCTCACGTCACGCTGCCGTCATGGGCCTGCTTCTGTGAGGACGGTGAGCAGCCCTCTCACCGTCCTCAGGCCCCCGGTCATGGAGGCCGACAGTCTTCTGCGAAGACACGTTGGCGGCGCCCAAGCCGCCGCCGACTTGACTGCGGAACTCGGGTGGGAAAGTTCTCTCGCGCTCCCGCCCCGCCCGCGCAGGCGCCGCCTCTTTCACGAGCATGACCTGCTCGCAGAAAGAGGCGGCGCAGTCCCACTTACTCCCGCTGGAGATCATGGCTCGCACCATGGTCTCGAGCGAGAAAGTAATCATCCCACCGTACGAACAATTTCGTTTATTTCATTTTGTTTGGCTGGTGATGTTGGCTGAACTTAATCACAAAGTATTTTGCATTTTGAAATGAATGTTTAAAATGCAAAATACATCTCGAAAGGTATTTCAAATAAAATACAAAATGCTTTTTAATAAAAGGCATTTAAATTCAAAATACAAAATAGGTATTTTGCATTTTGTATTTGCATTTTAAATAGAAGTATTTCAAATAAATCACATCTCTGTGCAACACACACCACCGAGGAACCCACGGATGGATCGCTCCCGCCTCGGCCGGACCACTCCCCAACAGAGGAAGGGGAGTACTACTCCACTGCCCAGGACGGGACCTCCATTGGACCGGAGGAACGAACCATTGGGGTCCTTAAGATGTTAGTAGGACTCCGCATCCCAGTACTTATAGTAGTAAATGGTACTTGTAGATTGTGAGTTTTGACACATGCATACTTATAGAAAATCCAAGATCCTAGATACAAGATCCTAAATCCTAATTTCAAATGTCAAAATCTCAATTCTTAAATAACCTCACGGCTTTAGACGTTTCACTTCAATAAACCCAAACTATTATAGGTCGCTACTTTGGCTAGACATGCATTTAATGTAGTAATTCGTGAACAAATAATAAACAACTGGCGTTAACTTGATAAACACACAAATTGCCAAATAGTTTATACTAGGTATCTGTTCAAAAACCCTGCAAAATTTATTCAATGCAATCAAAAAAAAATTTCATGATGGGTATCGTTTTAGGGGTTTTTGGTATGCTGAGTACGAATCACATGATAATTTTGCAATCCAATATGGGCGCCGCGCCGTAATCACAAAATTTCATGATGGATATCATTTAAGGGGTTTTTTCGAATGCTGAGTACGAATTACGTGATAATTTTGCAATCCAGTATGGCCGCCTAAGCTATTTACAGTAGTAAACTAAAAAGATTTGCTTGTTTAGTTTAGGCATTCTGAACTAGCAATGCGAAAATACTATGACAAAAGATTTTTATTGTAAAATTAAGGCCAATTACATTAAATTGGTACCTAGCATACGAAAAAACCCTTAAACGATACCCATTATGGAATTTGTGATTACGGCGCGGCGGCCATATTGGATTGCAAAATTATCACGTGATTCGTACTCAGCATACCAAAAAACCCCTTTAACGATACCCATCATAAAATTTTGTGATTACGGCGCGGCGACCATATTGGATTGCAAAATTATCACGTGATTCGTACTCAGCATACCAAAAATCCCCTTAAACGATACCTGGAGCATGACTTGTAGCTCACTACAAGTCATGCTCCAGGAATGTCACGGGTCAGTAGATGCGCACGTCTGTGTGAGTGAGCCGTTTCGCACGTTTCTATGAAGTTACTCTACTGTTGTAAGTATCTGTATATTGTCACGACAGTAAATATCGTCCACGATATTGTGCGATATCGTGACGATATCGTGGCAGTGTGAAAGCGTGTAGTAGTAATTGTATCAAAACACCGCTCCTACGATATCGTACGATATCGTGTCGTTACCGTTATCGTGGCAGTGTGCAAGCGCCCAATAGTATTGAATAACACCACTTGTACTGTTTCACAACATTTATTTACTTTACACCTGACCGGTTTCGCCTCTCGGCATTCCCAAAGGTAAACTATAAACTCATACTTATAGAATTCGGGACTTCACGCGAAACACATAAACTTACATTTTCACACCGACGTTTCGAGCACGTTGCAGCGCCCGTGGTCGCGGTTGGACTGAGGCGAGAATCGACGAAAACCATGAAGTAACTTCTTGCCAAACTACCCTCCGCTATTGTCACAACGAAGGATAAGGCCGGCGACACACTACACTCACTACGTCAGTTTTTATTGGCACAGTTTTACGTTCAAGTTTATTAATCACTGCATTCCACATCCCGGAGAGCTTATATCCATCATCCCTATTGAAATTTTTGTGTTTTTTAATTTCAATGGCTTCACGCACCATACGTGGATAATAGTGGCGATCAGTGGAGAGGACTTTTGGTTGGTGAAGTTCGATCCAGTGATTACTGCCCGTATCGAGGTGTTCTGCTATTGCCGATTTGTTAAACTGACGGTTTTTTACAGCTGCAATGTGTTCTTTGGCCCTTTCCGCGATGGTCCGCTTGGTTTGGCCTATGTAGGAACTAGCGCAGCTGCAATCCACTTTGTAGACACCTGGTGTTTGCAGAGGAATGACGTCCTTTGGTGTTCGTACGTACCTAGCTACCTTTGTTAACGGTTTAAAAATCGTCCGTATGGAGAACCGCCGTAAACACTAAACTATAAACTATAAACTTTGGTAAAACTAACTTGATGACCACTACATCATGTGAATACATGTTAGTTTGAAAGTATATATTTTACAAGTGGTGTTATTCAATATGTGCAGCAGGTTCCACCAAGTGCCATCAACCAACCAACAGCATAAATAAAAAAGCAATCAATCTTCATGTAGGTGTCTGACACGCCACGTCACATTATGTGGCATGTGTCTCGGGGTTCTGGCACGGTCGTGTACACAGGGACCATTCTAGGAAGATCCTACCTACGAAGCCTTAAACTTTAAGCTTAGAAACCTGGTTTAGGTCGTCTCATATATGTTAGCTAAGCACCACCGGGTGCCCCTTTTATTATATCAGACAGATGGAAATAGGATAAGGAACGTAGTACAATATCGCAACGCCCACGGATGCTGCGTGCGACGACTCGGCGCCCGGCTGCAATCGCATCTGTTGTCATCGGCCGCGACACGCGACCCGTCTGTACAGCACAGAGTGACAGAGCGTTACGCAAACAATTGCACTATTGCAACACCGCCGCCGCCGTGACCTTTCCAACTAGCTGGCGTGACGTGCTCCTGTCGAACACTTCGCCAACCTATGCGTGTCTCTGGTCTATCGCATGTACAACAGTTTCCGCTCTGAGGAATCTTCTATCGTCGCGCCGCGCGCCGCTCGCCGCATACAGGCGTTCATCCTCACACTTCGCGTCCAGAACGCTCGTGCGGGTAGGTCCAACAGGGATTTTCTTCGAGGGTCTTATGCGGTTTTTGCAGGGTCGCGTTTGGAGCACTTCTGATGTTGCAAACGTCCATAGGCTACGCTGACCAATTCCATTATGTTGGACGTGTGTTCTACGACCTTCGTAGTAAGAAAAACTGACGAGTCTTTATGGCTCGAAGCGACGAGACCTTCGCTTAATTAATACTTTATGTCAATATTGTAATGAATTCGTGAGGATTATGCACGCGGCTGACGTCACCGACCATCGACCATCGAACAGCGAGGCGAGGGTCGCGCGCAGGTGACGTGAGCTCATCACGATACAACTCTAAGGGAACAACAAAAAATATAATAGAATTCGTTTGAGGAACTCACGTCTCACTGCTATTAGTGGCGGCGTTTAATTAAACCTAACATCTTTGCTGTCCCATCCGTACCGTACACCCACCAGCTAACTACATTGTACAGGTACTGTTAAAGCCACAGAAATCGGAAAAAACCTCTTTTCTGATATCTGTGGTTAAATCCCTCAAAGAGCAATACATTTTCCCCATTTTGGAACCTTTTTTCCTAGTTGCTTCAATCCTTATTCCTATTCATCGTAGCGTGATAATGATAACCATAACCTATTAGCCTTCTTCAAAAAATCGACTCTCGAACTGTGAAAGACTTTAACAAGACTCTCAAACTGTGAAAGACTAACAAGTCTTTCACAGTTCGAGAGTCATCGTTCGAGAGAGTTTCAACCCGGAGTTCCTGAGATCATCGCAATCAAACAAAATCTTCAGCTTTTTATTATTAGTAAATAAGTGTGGATGAGAAGCGGACTTGGCTCTGCCAACTGATCGCAGCTAACTGAGAGTGCGTCAGCTGACCAAGCAATGACTTGATGATTGGACGGTGAATGTAACATCGCAAATATTGAGTAAGGTTCACTTGATTAGCGCTACATTGTATATTCGTGTCAATAGCACAGATGTGCTGAAATTACCACTGTCGATGTTGTGACTGGCTCCTATTCATTTAAATGTACGTTCCTTCCTATCGATGTCTAGGTAAACCAACTACGACTCGATACCTATAGTCATTTCGCTACATAATTGAATCGAGATTTAGTTCCACCAAGTCCTAGTCCGTCGAATCTTTGTAGACATCCTCATAAAGCTTAATAAGTACATAAAAATACCTGTTTGATACACTAATGATAGAAAAGTCAAAACTGTACATTGGAAATATTAAAAAGAAAATTGGAAAATATTGTTTCAATAATTTTTGTCTGTTTGCTTTGATTTGTCCGGAAGGATCTCGGAAAGTACTCAATTAGGGAATGCAATCCCGCAACAAAATTGTAATCCCGGTATTTGCGGGACTGAGAGATCTCAGTCACATATTTCTGAAATTCATTGAGAAAAGAATAGAATTCTGTATCATACATCCATCTAAAGCTGAAAAATAGTCACCCCTTAATCCCCGAAGGGGAGAAATATCTTCGGACCCTCAATGTTATAGCGGATAAAGTAGATATATTTTCATGTTCTCTGATTGATTTTACGAAGGCAGCGTTATTTACTTTATGTTATTACTAGCTACCGCATTAGGGTAACCCGTAATGGTAGTTTTAAGTGTGATAAATAAATATTATATGCCCACATTTCACCTAGGATTTCGTACCACGTAATATGTGGTGAGCCGTATTGCCGTCTTGAAATGGACAGGTGCAGTTTGCGACTGCTTGCTGTTGAAATTTATCAAGCCTGGCCTTCAACTTGGCTTAACGGCCATTTTACCGGCAAACAAGACGAACTGCTTAACGTGCCTTCCAAAGCACGGCAACGCTCAAATAAATGTCACAAAGTGGTCACCCATCTAAGGACCGGCCATAGAAAATGTAACTTACTGCAGTTATCTTTTACAGAACACTGAGACCGCGGGGCCACAAGGAAAATTAAATTATTTAATATTAAACGGATATACATCTAAGTAATAAAATACCTGCAAATTATTAGAAGCGCAAAAAACATAGCATGTCAAAATCCTTGTCTGCCAAACAACTCCTAACTTTACATGTCAGATAGCCAGCAAGCAATGTACGAGATAATTGAATACTTTTCTAACTGTTCATAGTACAAGAAAAGTCAAATCTCCCTGATTAAATCACTAAAAACAAATAAGTACGTTTTTAGGTAATATATATACGTCACAATTACAAAAAACTTTCTCAAACCGAATCAGTTTGCGCGCTTCCGCTTACAGAACAACACATTGCGTTTACCTTTGCACAGTCCCGCTAATCCCGCAGGATCCCGCACGTAAATCGTATTTCGGGATCCCGTTATCCCGGTATTGCATTCCCTATACTCAATAGATTTGATTCAAATTTTGCACAGATATTAACTAGGGTAGTAGTTAATATCTGTGCAAAACTGGGTAGGGGTAGGGTCTTCAAATAGGCCATATATTATCACGCTACACATTCTAGGGACTAAGCAGAGAGCAATCAAATTGGCATTATAACATAATTTTCACGCGTACGAAGTCGCGGGCAACAATTAGTCTTTAATAATTATTTAAATTGTAAGCTAGAAAATGGTGGACCCAGATCTGAATCAAACCCCTGCTGTGAGAAACCGAAATAAGGGAAGATATCTACATCTCAGCGTGTCTCAGGTCGCAGCGCTACGCGACATCTCCAACATCTGCTATCATTTAGATGTTAATTTTATGTGAAAAGAAAAATCAGTTTCGAGCAGTTAACCAATTAGATGCTTTACCAATTACACTATCAAGAGTTCTGAAAATTGTCGAATGTATTTACCTCATAGTCTTGGGACGATGCATGCAATGTCTACGTGGATGATGTGACATTTGCACGTAGCGTCAAAGATAAGGAGGTTGCACCGTCGGAGCAACTGAATCTGGTCCGACCGAGGTGGCTAGGTCGCGCGTGATACGACCTCGGTTGGATGCTGCTGATGGGGCCGTTCGAGGGGCATCCTGCTCTGCAGTACACGTCTCACAATGTTTACACATCGATACTACACCTCTATATTGGGCTACCGTATAATATACAGACATAGCAACGCCCTATTTCGCGTTTCAGTACTACCACTTAATAGTTTATCTGATATAACCATACGGTGCTCGAATGATGATGATCTACCTACCAGGGGAAGTTTCATCGATATATAAATACTAGCTGACCCTCGCAACTTCGTTTGTTTACAGTCTCTTCGTTTGTTCGTCTGTTTCAGTCAGTTTTATTACTGCTCGTTCGCTCTAACTTTGCCGCTCGGCTCCATACTAAAGTCGAATTTTGATTAGACGAAGTAAATTGACGGCAACTAATGTCACTTCTTCATACAATGTTGCGTATTTTCTATGACGAAGTGACATTAGCTACTGTCAATTTACTTCGTCTAATAAAAAAGCAGAGGCGTATACCCGAATTGTTAACTTTGCCGCTGGCGTAGAGACGCCAGCGGCAAAGTTAGAGCGAACGGGTAGTATGTGTACCTATAGATAGATAGATAATTCAGGATAAAAACAGTAGGTCGAGATGTCGACACACTGCGTACCTACACCGTGTACCCGCTCCGTTAGCCTCTTTTCACACGTACCGGTTGCCGGGTATCCGGCAACCGGTACGTGTGAAAAGGCACTTAGACGTATCTCTCGGTTAGTGCTTATCTCTCGGTTCGTTATTATAATAACGTAGTTCAACAAGTCTCCTGGCGATTTGTCCTAGTTAGAGCGTTCGCGTGTCCGTGCAAAAAAGTTCAGTTTAGTTCGAAATTTGTTTGTTAACTTTCCTTGATGTGTTGTTTCAGTCGCTGCAATCCCGGTAGGGTCGCCGGGGCGGGCATGGGCGGCGTGCGGCGGTCGCACGCGGCCGCGCTCGCGGCGCTCGGCGCGCTGCTGCTGCTGCTGCTGGCGCGCCTGCCGCCGCCCGCGCCCCTCGCGCCGCTGCTGCCCCTCGCCCCGCCCGCCGCCCGCGCCCCGTCCACCGCCGCGCCCACCAACCGCAGCGGCGACACCACGCCCGCGCGCACGCCGCCCGCGCCCGCGCCGCCCGAGGCGAGCGCTCCCAGGACGCCGGCCGCTCCCGCGGAGCCCAAGCCCGGGCCGGTCTCCGCCGCCAAGACGGTCCAGGAGCCGGCCAAGGCGGCGGCGGCTGGGGCGGCTGGGGCGGCGGCGGGCCCGCGGCCCGTGTACGTGAGCGACGTGTACGTGAGCGGGCACGCGCGGCCGCACCCCGAGCTGTGCCCGTCGCTGGGCGCGCGCCTGCGCCTGCTCATCCTGGTGACGTCGGCGCCCAGCCACGCGGCCGCGCGCGCCGCCGTGCGCCTCACGTGGGGGCACTTCGCCGCGCGCGCCGACGTGGCGCTGGCCTTCGTGCTGGGCGCGCCGCCCGCCTCGCTGCGCGCCGCCGTGGACGCCGAGGACGCGCTGTACGGCGACGTGGTGGAGGGCCGCTTCGTGGACTCGTACTCCAACCTGACGCTCAAGACGCTATCCATGCTGGAGTGGGCCGACACGTACTGCCCGCGCGCGCCGCGCCTGCTCAAGACGGACGACGACATGTTCATCAACGTGGGCCGCCTGCTGGAGTTCGCGGCGGCCGGCGAGCGCGCCAACGCCTCGCGCACCATCTGGGGCAAGGTGGTGCGCCGCTCGCTGCCCAAGCGCACCACCAAGTCCAAGTACTACGTGTCGCCGCAGCAGTTCCCCGGCAAGGTGTTCCCCGACTTCACCACCGGCCCCGCCTACCTGCTCACGGCGGACTGCGTGGCGCCGCTGCTGGCGGCGGCGCGGGACGCCGTGTTCGTGCGGCTGGAGGACGTGTTCGTGACGGGCGTGCTGGCCTCGCAGCTCGGCATCGCCAGGAAGCACGCGGCGGAGTTCTACAACAAGAAGGTGGCGGCGCACCCGTGCGCGGTGCAGCGCGGGCTGGCCATCCACATGGTGCGCTACCACGAGCAGTTCGACCTGTGGCGCAAGCTGCTGGACGGACGCACCAAGTGCGCCAGCTAGGCCCCCCCCCCCCCCCGCCCTCGCGCCGACGATGATATTATTTTTTTACTTTGTTTAATTTTATACTCGACTGCGTCGCCGCCGTGCTATTGCGCGCCGGCCTCGCCGCCATGCCTCCCCGAATCTCGCCTAGACGTACTCCCGTGTGTTTGTATATAAGTACAAAGCGGCCGACTCGAGCCGCGGCGACCGCTGTGCGGAGTTTTGTCCGACGGACGCCAAGTTCCGCGCGAGTCGTGCCAGATGTAAATATGATCTATATAAACGTGTAAGACTCGATTTAGTTGTTTTATTCCAACCTTTGTACCATGACGAGAGTGGGCATACCGGCTCGCTTGTCCCGCACCGACACTGTCAGGAACCTGCCGAGCGAACCCTGGAGGCCTGGAAGTAGGCTTGCCAACTTCAAAATGCGAATTTGCGAGAAATGTTGATTTCAAATGCGGGACAAGGATATAAAAAGCGGGATCTTATGAATTTTGTTTATAATACTAAAAAAACGTGAATTTTACTTTGCAAATTAGGATGAAAGGTAAAATTTAACGCCTTGTTAGTCAAATAATAGTCAACATTTACTAAAAACCGTTGAATTCTATCCTAATAAAGATGTTTCAATGTTTAGATGTTTGGATGTTTGTTACCCAATCACGCTCTCACGGCTGAATGGATTGGGCTGAAATTTGGTACAAAGATAGCTTATAGTCTGGAATAACAGATAGGCTTTATCAGATACTTTTCATCCCGGTAATATGTTCCCGCGGAAAGCGGGAACGGGTACTGAATTTCAGGCGGGCAAAGCTGCAAGCATCATCTAATTTAAATATAATTTCCGTACGCTTTTTACTATGTTGAAAGTTTTACACGACAACGCATTTTCTTTCTCCAAACGCATGATACTGTTCTGAATTTTTTTAAAAGCTGTCAAAATAACAGCATGCGTACCAGCATCATGCAAAATGTGTGTGCTGAGCATCAACGGAATAATCATTTCTCCCGAAATTAACATTAGCATTATTAGCGGAATGCGCAAATGCGTTTCGCAAATCAAAAGGGGCCTGGTTTAAAAAATGACGAAAAAGAGGTGCAAATAAAAGCATTTTTTGTCTGGAGAAGTAGACAGAAAATTATAGCCAAAAAATATTTTATCTAGGCACACGATGTGTGTCAAAATATGCTTTTGTTGTTAATACTAATTATACATAACTAGCTGACCCGCGCAACTTCGTTTGCGTGATAAATGAAGAACCGTTCGACCGATTTTATGCAAACTTCACATAATTATACCATCTACTAAATAGTCCCAACAAAGCCTAAACATTTGCTTTAGATAGGTGAGCCCGTTCTTAAGTTATAAAATTACAACGAAAAGTGGCATTGATTTTTATATTTATAGATAGATGTCTAAAACGATCATAAAGTCAGCCCCAAATTTTTAGATAAATTCATTTTATGATTCAATTTTTATCGACGCAAAAGAGAAAAATATGCCAACTTAAAAAGAAAATATACATCTATAATTTGGTTTTCTTCGATTTTGAATAAGTAAGAGCTTATTACAACAAAAATAAGCTCTAAAGTACAACATTTCCTAGCTTGAAGGACGCGTGTTTTGTATGGTCAAGGTCGTTAGCCCTATGAACTGCCTTAATGTTATTGTATATATCTATCGCGTTCTCATTGGGGTCTTCATAGAAATCAAGCAAACACCCGCCTCTGGACAGTAGAATCTTACTAACTATAGGAAATAACTTCACATTTCCGTGATTTGATGCATCGCTAGAAATACTGTAAACGTAAACGTTCGTTGCTAGATCAAGAAAAGCGGGATATTACGCGTCCCGCTCACACCCTGAGCGGGACGTCTTGTTATAGGTCTCAGAAACGGGACGTCCCGCGTATAGCGGGACGGTTGGCAACCCTACCTGGAAGGTGCGTTGAGCGCTGCGTAGCGCAAACGCCATGAACGGAAATTCGTCGAGTCCAAAACAGGTTATGTATATTTGCACGTATCGTTTGTCGGTGATAGGTCCGATCCTTGTCAGATTAAACACTAGAACCTGTACAGACGAGATATCCCATCGCCGACACTGGTATTTTACATTTGTTGCTCGTAAGTTTGAGCTTCTGTTTGGCATTTTCTGGACAAAAACCTTCCGCACCTCCGGCGCCCTCGAACGGGATGGCGCCGGCGATGCGGGAGCGTGCCGGTCAGACCCGCAACTCCTCCATCGCCTCGCTAGCGAACGACCCGACCATAGCTCGCACCATGCCCGGCGACGACAAGTCCCTACCGATACTGCCCGAGAGGGCGACACGCGACCCGTCCCACGCCGCACACTCGGCGAGAGTGTGCTCCGCCGAGTCCACAGCATGACAGCACCGCTTGGGCCGCGACGGCACACAGGGTCCGACTGCACACCCACCACCTCCCACAGGTACTTGGCGACACAGCCATGTCCTGTGAGGAGCTGAGTGAGGCGCTCCGTGTGTCCTCTCCACCCAAGCGCGAAGGACGGGCTGGACGGCCCCCACGAGCCGCGCGCTCGCGGTAGGATCCTCCACCCTGTCAGCCCACTCCTGGAAGAGGTCCCTTTGTCCACTAAAATCCATTAAAAGATCCGTCATGGATCTTTGTGGACATATTATTTTCATGACCACATTAATACTTTAAAGTATTTTTATGAAAAATGGATCTTTTAGGACACAGTGGATAAAGATCCATTATAGGTTGTGGGGTTTCCGGTTGTCAAAGTGTACAAGTAAGACGTTGTTATTGTTGTTCCCAGTTTTAAAATACAGAATCAGTGAAAATACTTTCATATTCGATTCAATACCACTCACATCACGAGAACAGCACAAAAACCTATTCATTTCAAACGCAAACTGTGTTAACAAGTGCAAGAATATGCGAATTTCAAGAATCGCAAAACAAAAACAAATACAATTTGAGGTAACTACTACCATTGCTCATTAGACAACATTCGTATTTCTAAGCGGTAGTTGACTATTTTGGTGTACCTCGGAGCGTCATCGGGATTGACACCTGACAGATAAGCAGTGCTACCAACTGATGAGAAATGATACTCCAATATCCTTTACATAGCTATTTATTCTTCTGTTCTTCGTATAATAATAGATACTACTCCTACATGCCACTTAATGGTATTACGAAATAATAATCCTATGATTGTAGATTCTTTACATTTTTATTTTCACAATTTAACTACTACTTGCACAACTAAGTACTAACTATTAATTAATACAAATATTCTACTTTAACTAATTAGCACTTTACTGAACTCGATCATGTTGGCAACATCGCGTCACCGGCCTATAAAAGAGCGGAGCACAAGCGAAGCGGACTCACTTTTCATTTATCGTCGATCCGACAAGAAGAAATTATTATTTGAGTATCAATATATCTACAGTCTAATTGAAGTAGTTGTATTTTATTCCATAATTCTCCTAATATCAGAAGTGACAAGTAACTTTCACGCGCCATGGGTAAAACAAAATCTAGCAAGAAGCGTTCCAGACGCAAACGTAGTAGTTCTACCTCCTCTTCAAGCAGTACCAGAACACCATCTCCGCCGCCAAGGCGAAAGGATAAGGTATATCGTAAATATACCGACACTGTGAGTAATTCAAATTCTATAACTTTAAACAACTTTATACCGGATTTTGACCCGATAAAGGATGATATAGATACCTGGCTTAACATTATTCAGTCTTATGCAAACACTTTTTCGTGGTCTGACAGAATGATTCGCTATCTAGTCCGGTACGAGAAAGTTATCAAGTTCCTATAATTCTAAAGTTGGTTTTTTTGTTACAGTGTGTGAGGTAGGTATATATAATGCTACTGTAGCGTTTTCTAACAGATCTGAGGTCGGGGCTAGGTATAGTTTAGGTATTTGTACGTCAATTCTATAACTGAAAGGATATTGAATTAGAGATAAAAATCTTTGCGCTATGGTGTTAAGCTAATAATTGCCGATATATATTTACATTTTCTAACAATTTCACCCACGGGTTTACCCGTAAATTACAAGAAATGATTTTTAGGGCCTAGCTCAGGGACAAAAATATTACAGTCTATAAAACAAACGTATTGTAACGTGGAATTCATAAATAAATGCACGAAACGAAATTCTAACAAATTACTCCACATACTTTTTTGTTTTCATTAATCTTATCTTTTATAATCGATTACTGCTTAAATAAAATATTAGAGATATTAGAGTTTGTTGCTACTGTTCCTTAAATATCTAACAAGAATAATACAAAAAATTCTAACACATTAGTCAGTGAATTAAAAAATAAAAAGAGTTTTCTATAAAATATTATCCCCGCAGTCTGCGCGGGTAGGGAGGGGGTTCGCAGTGCCAGTCGCTAGGATCAAGTATAACCCAGTCGTATCGTCTAAGTAGGTATCGTATTGTTGCGCGCCGCCCGTTTTGTTTTCACGCCGCACACCGTTACAATTTTGTACACTTTGTTAGTAGAATTTAAAAAATATGCGATGAAACTATTATAAGAACCAGTAAAATTTTATGCAAACTATTTATATAATAAATTGTTTGTTATTTGTTTGTTTTTATAATGACGTTGCAGTGGTGTAACTAATTAACTGCTAGGCGCAGCTTGTGGCGCAGCGGTCAGGTGACCACAAATATTTTAACTTTCTAGTAATAAAACAGTCAAGTGCGACTGGGACTCACGCACTAAGGGTTCCGTACAAAATTGACGACTTTAAAAACTATTACTATCTATCGCACTGGAAAACTGACATCAACGGTATCTTCCCATTCGCCTACCTACACATAGATTGCTACCAGGTGGCAATTGGGAATAAAATTCCCATTTGCCATCAAGTGCGTATTGGGAATTTATTGCCCCCACTTTAACTCTGCGTTGTTGTTTGATTTTCCGATTTTCCTTTCCACTTGAGACGGTCATTATGCGTGAAAAATAGGTTTTATGATAACAGAAGATACTTACCTGGTTAAACTTTTTTGCGGCGTGGTGTTTTATATTTAACAGTCCAGTCTTGATTCTTTCGAATTATTATTATAATAAACAATTTTTTAAAACTAGTTGTCATCTGACTATGCTATGCTTGGGAAAATTTCAGGGATAACTTGTCTACTAATGCCGAAATTGGACTACTCCTAGTATCAAGTATCTCTTAAGTATAGTGTCTCTTAGCCCGACTTTATTTTACTGTTGAGACGCTGGAAAGGCAAACTGCATTAACAGCCAATTTGGTCGAATATGAGTTATATATATCGTTAGAATCGCCTGATTTTTCTCTTTCGAATGGTCTAGGTAACGATTTAATCTGAGCACTTTGGTGGTCGTTCAGACACCGGTGATTTTCGATATATTAGTATATTTTTGTGTTTTAAATCCACTCAATTTTTGATTTTGGTTCATAAAGCGCCCATGACAGCAGCTAAATACTGATAAGTCATTTAGCCTGCACATATTTTAAAAAATCATTATTTTAAAACATTTAGCCATTCCATTTTTAGAAATTTTCACGGCATAAAACATTTTAGTGGTTGGTAATTATTATAGAATTTCAAAATAAGTCAATTTACTGGTCAATAAATTTTAGTTTATTGTCGTATAAAGCCTTTTACCTTCCTTCTAATTGTAAAAATTAGGACGTTAAACCAATTTTGTCGATGGCCCTTACTAATAAATTGGTCGATAACACAATTTTACCTGAATTTATTTTGATGTGTTTAGAGCACATAAGCTACTCTGCTTAATGCAAAATTCATTTTATTAGTGTGATAAAACCACAAAAAAAGAAAGACAAATATAAAACACTGGCGGTTAGACTATACGTCAAGGTCGTCGTTTGCAGTTAGACCGCGGCTGTTAGCTAAGAGCCAAACGTTCTGTGGGTACTTCAGCCACCTATACGGTATAAAACTGGGAGACTACACCCATTGTCACTAGTCATAATTGACTAGTGACAACGGGTGTCATCTTCCACGATTATAACGAATGCTAATTTCTGGACATTTGCGAAGGCGAATATCTGCAGCCGATATTTGCACAAATGCGAAAACCTACTTATTGAATTCCAAATTTGCGTCACTTCACTTCACACGTTACAAAAATTGATTAAATTATAAAAGTATATTTATTAGTATTGCAGCTAACGGGATATTTTCCATGTGTTATTGAGAATATTTGATATTTCGGCATATGGTCAGTATGTGCATCTTTATCACAAACGGTCCACTGAATCTGTTCATAAATACCATAGATGTGTTCAAAGAAGAATAACAAACAATATAAAGATACCTAAGAAGAAATAAACACATTCAAAGACGAATACAGAAATGAAAGTAGATTGCGGACGTTCTTCGTGGGGCTAAAAAGCAGCCACACGCAGCAAGACCTATAAGACGTTTTTAAGGTTAACATCTGCAAACATAGCGTAGCGTCTTACGATCTGGTTAATATAAAAAACCGCAATCATTAAAGTAGAAAACCTACGATGCAATATCCAGTCTTTCTAGCCCTGCAAAACAGCCGGACCAAATGGCGCAAGGAGGCGCTGGAGCGGGGCCACAGGCCGGCGTCTCGAGAAATCGAGGCTCAGCGGTCCCAGCTCCACCAGGAAACCATGGAGACCTGGAAGGTGCGACTTGAGCAACCGAAGGGGGATTCGCCGCAATCGCGGCGGTCAGACCGGTCATGGACAAGTTGCTGGAGAAGAGCCATGGTGCTCTCTCCTGCCGGTTGTCACAAATACTTACCGGCCACGGGAGCTTCGGTAAGTATCTGTGGCGAATACACCGAAAAACCACGGCCGAGTGCCAGCACTGCAAGGAGCGCAGCGAGGACACAGCGCTTTACACATTGGTGGAATGCACGGTGTAGGCGCAATAGCGCCAGGTCCTCGTGGCAGGTCTGGACGTGGACACTCTCTTGCTGGAGACGATGGTACGAGCCATGATCTCCAGCGGGAGTAAGTGGGACTGCGCTGCCTCTTTGCTTGCTCACCGCCCTTACAGAAGCAGGCTCTAGACGACAGCGTGATGTGAGGGATTCATGCACGCCGCCAAAGATGCGGGATAGCACTCAAACCCCCGCCCCCTAAATGAGGCCGCAGTGGTAGCCGTAGATTTGTTGGGAGTCCTGGGGTATCCTTTCGAGGGCTTAGCCGGGGCTCCCAACCGTAGGCTGTTAGGCATAATACCAAAGCAGTTCGCGTTAGGGTACTTCTTTGACGTCAAGGAATCTTCAATTCTCCGGTATTAATAGAAACTACCCTGGCGACGACGTGCTCTGGGTTCTTGCAGGTGGTGGCAAGTAAACAGCTGGTTTCTTGGTGAACTTGTAATAACGGTTACTTTGTACAAAATCACAGACGCAGGTATAGGTAAGTAGATATAGGTGCGCGTGTTGAGATGACGGTGTTTAATGACGTAGTGATTGACGGCCGCACAGCTGTTGCTCGGTAAGCGGGGCGCGTGGACCCCCCGCGTCTTGGATGCCCCTGCGTCGTCCTGCTGGCGACGATATGTCTCCGACAACCCTAAACTGCGAAAAAAGTGACAAAGACATAAAAATGGGTGAAACAGAAAATGCTGAGACACCGGCTGATGGAGTCAGAGATGGCAGCCGTAACTTGCACGATACACGTGAGTAAGGGAGGATACCTATCGCTACTTATGTGATGTCTGGTAATAAGATGAATAATAATAAAATTAAGAGGATGCTCATAATAATATACACATAGGTATATTCCGAATTTGGGGAACTCTTTGTTCTCTCTGAAGAAGGCTCTGGCACAATGTGTAAAGCAAAGAGACGAACCTAAATTAAGATAATGCAAAGCAGTGCTGGACCAGTGAGACTGAACAACCACGCTCTGGAAGTGGTCCAAATAATAAAAGAAATGGTGTCAATGTGTGAAATCACCGCAATCACTGAGAGCGCGGAAATAATTTACTACCAAACAAACTCGGGAAAGGCAACCATATACAGCGACAGTGAAGTGGCATTGAAATTTAAGTAAGAAAATAATAACATCAGCAATCGTGAAGGAATATAGAAAGTCACTTGACATGTTGGAGGAAAGACCGAAGTATACGTACATAGATTGGGAACCTGGAACCTAGGGAATTTCGGGTGACGAAACAGTAGATAATCTAGCCCCAGAGGGACCAGATGAATGCTTGGTTGAACCTAAGACTGAACTTCCCATCGCTCATAAAATCACCAAGGGCGTTATCAGCAGGAGCATAATGACAACGAGAAGGCATAATTACAGGACATTGTAGCCTGAATAGTACTTGACAGTACTGGTTAAGAGTGATGGATTACCCCTCACGACCGATATGCTCCTGCTGGAGACCAGTCTCAACTTATGGCTGAGTATAAAATAATTTCAATTAGCAGATCTAAGATTATGGGTACGACAAGAAAAAACCAAGAAAATTTCCAGTATCTGGATGGGTCAGATAGTACGATCCTGTTAATAAACGAGAATTTGACCAGACGCCGTGAAAACTACTGGAATACTCATACTCATCTTTAGGGGAAGTCTGGGGAAACCGATTGTGTGGTGTTACACGCACAAAATAAAGCTTTTCCATTTTAATAACAGGGATTCATTTCAGAATCGTGTAGTTTTATTTTTATGATAATCCATAAAGTTACGCTCCTTATTTTTAAGAAAAATCAGTATAAAAATATAATGTATAATGTATGAAACTATGCTGAACAGAATATAAAACATTTATCTAGTTCGTTTTATACAGCTATTTGATCATTCAAACGTCTTTAGCGAACCGCAATGAGGATGTTACAGTAACTTAAGTCATTTTTACCTTACCAAAATTATGTTGTGCATTGTATTATCTCCAATATATTAGGAAGGAGGATACTTACATTTTTTTAATTATATACATTTCATAGTAATCGTTATTTTATAATAACCAGTCTGATTTACAATGGGATTACTCAAGTGGTTAATTAGTTATGATTTTTTTTGCAAAATATGAAACTTTAAATGCCTCTCCTGAACAATTCATATAATGGTCGTTAATGCAATTAGCCTTTCCAGCGTCGATATCGCTACTATACGTGCCAATTTAAAGAACTGACATCGTAAAGGACTTTAAAGGTAAACAATAGACTAACATTATCATTTCATTGTGCAGTCTCAAGTGGAATCGGAATCGATCGATCGAATAATAATAACCGACGAGAGACCGTCGACTGCGCATGCGTACCACGGCTGCGCGCCGCCGCGTCGATGTCTCTCGCGCCGCGCCGTTTTGAATTATGTTCGCGCCAATTTAAAGTTTTTGTTATTATATTACATATTTCTTGACTAATGTGTTAGAATTTTTTGTATTATTCTTGTTAGATATTTAAGGAACAGTAGCGACAAACTCTAATATCTCTAATATTTTATTTAAGCAGTAATCGATTATAAAAGATAAGATTAATGAAAACAAAAAAGTATGTGGAGTAATTTGTTAGAATTTAGTTTCGTGCATTTATTTATGAATTCCACGTTACAATACGTTTGTTTTATAGACTGTAATATTTTTGTCACTGAGCTAGGCCCTAAAAATCATTTCTTGTAATTTACGGGTAAACCCATGGGTGGAATTGTTAGAAAATGTAAATATATATCGGCAATTATTAGCTTAACACCATAGCGCAAAGATTTTTATCTCTAATTCAATATCCTTTCAGTTATAGAATTGACGTACAAATACCTAAACTATACCTAGCCCCGACCTCGGATCTGTTAGAAAACGCTACAGTAGCATTATATATACCCACCTCACACACTGTAAAAAAAAAACCAACTTTAGAATTATAGGAACTTTTGAACCTTAAAACACTTAGTTTTACTGGACTAATCAGGCTTTGAATAAACTGAAAGGTTCTGCTAAAGTGTGGTATGACTCGTTGTTACGTACGGAAAATCATTGGCCTACGTGGAAATGGAACGATTGGAAGGCAAAATTGTCTGCTAGTTTTCAGATTCGTAGGAACATGTTTGATCTCTTGAAAGATATTTTAGATAAAAAGCCCATCGAAAATCAATCCCTTTATGAATTTTATTTTGAGCAAAAATGTAAAATAGATCGATTATGCCTAAATTTTTCCGAACAAGATATTATTTCTATTATAGTAGGAAATATTGGGGATTCTAGTATAGGGGCATCGATAGATGCAAGTAATTTCAGAAACACAGATGATTTAGCTAGTTATTTACATAGTCGAGTATACAAAAGAAGTACGAAATCAGAAAATACACGTGAATCAGCTAAATCGGGGACGCATAGTCATTCAACGCCCATAAATCGATTTCCTACCTCTATCAACGCACCCAGTTCCAGCCAAGTTTCATCAAACATTAGCCAAGAATCTGTTCGTAAAATAATCAAATGCTATAATTGTGGGGGTAATCATAAAAGAAATCAATGTGAAATGAATAAATGCGACTATTGTGGGAAAAGAGGACATAATATATAGAATCAGTTTGTTACCAAAAGAAAAATTCTATGAAGCCTATAGTGAAACCTGAACAACAAGAGACTAAATTTATCTCAACAAATTCACGGAATAAACTTATTAAAACAGTTTACATAAATGGTCACTGTCAGGAAGCATTTATTGATACGGGTAGTAGCTGTTCATTAATATCGGAGTGCTTAGTAAATGACTTGTTTTTATCATGTATCGAATTACCCTCACCCGTTGTTTTACAAGGATTTTCTAGAGAAAATTATAAATTCGTAAATAAAAAGGTTACAGTTAAACTTTCTTTTGATGATGTTACTTTAGAAGACATAGATATGTACATTTTGGAGGATATGGTAGGATGTGACATACTAATTGGAAGGAACATTACCGAACGATCTGATTTAGTCTATTCTCGTATAGGTGACAAACTTCAATTTCAGTATGCAAGTGCGCTTACAGAAACCTGCAGTACCATTTCTGATATAGATTTAAACACAAATACGCATAAAAGTGAACTGTTGGAATTGTTTACGGTATATAGGGATTGTATTGCTTTAAATATAAAAGAACTAGGAAAAGTTAATAATTATGAAATGTCAATCAATTTATCCAGTTCACAACCTGTTCAATGTAGACCCTTTAGAACTTCTCATTCTAACCGGCAGATAATACGAGAAATGGTAAAAGAACTACTCGAAAATAATATTATACGTAATAGTAATTCTCCATATGCTAGTCCAGCCTTGTTAGTGGAAAAAAAAATGGTGAGAAAAGACTTTGCATTGATTACCGGGCATTGAACAAAATTACCATTAAAGATAAATACCCTATGCCTCGAATTGAAGATTTAATAGATAGGCTTCAGGTTCATAATTGTTTTACCAGTTTAGATTTAAAAAGTGGGTACTATCAAATTGCTTTGGATAGAGAGTCTATAGAAAAGACTGCATTCATTACAGAAGATGGACATTATGATTTTTTGAGGGTTTCATTCGGTTTGGTCAATGGTCCAAATTGTTTTCAACAAATGATGAATAAAGTCCTTGGTAATTTGAGATTTAGCAATGTTATCGTGTACTTAGATGACGTATATCTTGTTACAAAAACCATTACGGAAAATATCGCGTTACTGGAACAGGTATTGCAAATATTTAGAACTAACGGTTTAACTCTAAATCTAAAAAAGTGCCATTTTTTTAAAAGTAACATTGAATTTCTGGGATATAAAATTAAACCTGGTTTTGTTATGCCGAGTGATACGAAGGTAGATGCCGTTAAGAATTACCCAACACCCAAAACCGTTCACCAGCTTCGACAATTTTTAGGGCTGATTAGTTATTTCCGTAAATTTATACGAAATTGCGCAGTCTTATCTTCTCCACTTACGAAGTTATTAAAGAAGGATGCTGTCTGGACATGATCTGACGTGCAAGAACAAGCATTTCGTGTTTTGAGAGACAAATTAACTTCGGAAAGTATATTAGCTATTTTTGATCCAAGTAAAGATAAGATATTATATACCGATGCTAGTAGGGACGGTATTGCCGGTATACTAACCCAGGTTGACAGTGATGGGGAAAAGGTCGTGCACTATTATAGTAGACAGACTAAGGAAGAGGAAAAGAAATACCACTCCTTTGAACTGGAATTACTGGCTGTAGTTTGTTCTCTTCAAAAATTTCGGTTGTACTTATTAGATAAACCGTTCAAAATAATCACTGACTGTAGTGCAGTTAGGTATGCGCTATCCAAACGGGATATCATTCCACGTATAGCTCGTTGGGTCTTATCAACTCAAGAATATTCGTTCGAAATCATTCATAGAGAGGGATCTCGGATGCAGCACGTGGATGCTTTGAGTCGTAATCCCGTGACGACCGGTGAGAAATCAGAATCGGAAATAATTTTGTCAATTACGGAGGCGGACTGGTTGCTATCAGTACAATTACAGGATTCGGAGATAGTGAAAATAAAAGATATTTTATCATCAGGAGAGGCCGATGGTTATAAAGACATTTTTAACAATTACGAACTTTTAGGCGGAAAGGTTTACAGAAGAACTACCTATGGTCGTAGGTGGGTTGTTCCAAAACTATGTATTTGGCAAATTATTAAATGCAACCACGACGATTTAGGTCATTTTTCTGTGGACAAATGTGTTGAACGTATAAGTACACGTTATTGGTTCCCGCGAATGCGTAATAGCGTGAAAAAGTATATTAAAAATTGTTTGAACTGCATATATTTTAAGAATAAAGGAGGGCCAAAAGAAGGGCATCTTCATCCCTTACCAAAGTATGCACAACCCTTTCATACCCTCCATCTAGACCATTTGGGGCCATTTGTAATGACTAAAGATAAAAACAAGTATTTATTAGTGATTGTTGATTCGTTTACAAAATTTGTATTTATATCTGCTGTACGAAAAACTAACGCAACTGGTGTGATTAAAGAATTACAATATTTATCCAAAATATTTGGTAATCCCAAACGAATAATAAGTGATTCAGGCTCGTGTTTCACATCTAACCAATTCACTCAGTATTGTGTGAACAAAAATATTAGATTACATATTATAGCGACTGGTGTACCTCGCGGTAACGGGCAGGTAGAACGTTTTAATAGGACTATTTTAGAAGCATTAAAAACTTTGGGCGCTGATACTAATGACGATAGGTGGGACCAGTGTATCCATACGTTACAACAAGGTCTAAATAGCACTATACATAAAACTATACAAGCCGTTCCTAGCGAAGTCATGTTCGGTTATAGACAACGAGCAGACTGCGATAGTCTAGCTCCAGATAGCAGCGAGGAACTGATAGACGTATCTAGGTTACGAAAAGTGGTAGACGAAAATGTTAAAGCCAGTGCCGTCAAACAGAAGCAAAGATTTGACCAATCTAGAGTCAAAGCCACACAATACATGGAAGGGGACTTAGTGATGGCAAAAATTAATAGTCACAGTAATGACGGTCAGAGCCAAAAATTACTACCCACATTTAAAGGCCCTTTCCAAGTCAGTAAAGTTTTACCTAATGATCGATACGAAATATCTGACATAAGAGGCAGCCAAAGAACATGTAAAAAGTATAACGGAGTAGCAGCTGCGGAAAATATTAAGCCATGGATCAATATTGGTAATTGGAGCATGGAATAAAAACATAGTACCTACATGAAGAACATAAATAAATCAAACCCGTGTTGGCAAGGTACTTGTAATTATTGTTTTATTACTTAATTTAATTTTGTAGGTTGTACAATTGTTTTACTTGGCGAGCCAAGATAGAATACTGTGTATAATTATGTTGAATATATATTGCCTTAGTGAAGAGTGAGTATATTTTGACTGCCTCTGTGACGTGGTTGGTAGTGATATCGCCTCGCCTGCGGCGCTGTAGGTCCTGGGTTCGATTCCCGGGTCGGGCCAAATATTTGTTTGAACCACAAATGTTTGTTTCACAGTTTGGGTGTTTTCTATGTATAATATGTATGTATTTAGAAATATATATAAGTATATATACCAGTTGTCTAGATCCCATAGCACAAGCTTATATTAGCTTAATTTGGGCTAAATGAAGTTGTGTGAGATTGTCCACAAATATTTATTTTATTTATTGTGGTGTTGTATGTATGATACAATTATGTGGAAATGTAATGGCGGTGTAAACAGAACCAATTTGGTACGCTTAAGTGAGTGAAATACTCTTTAAGTGCAGATGGTTCTAGGGTTATAAACCTGGTTACCTAAGTGTGGCAATGTCCCTTTGGGTGCAGGATATGACATTGCATTTCATGTAAGAAATATATGCAATACTTCTTGCCCTCTCAGTTCTGCCGTGTGACTATACCTAAACACATAATTTGAATGTACCTTTGTATTCTTTTCAGTATTCTACCCAGACTTGTGGGGTGCCTGGGGCAGGCACCATGCAGCATGGCCGTGTTGGCAACATCGCGTCACCGGCCTTTAAAAGAGCGGAGCACAAGCGAAGCGGACTCACTTTTCATTTATCGTCGATCCGACAAGAAGAAATTATTATTTGAGTATCAATATATCTACAGTCTAATTGAAGTAGTTGTATTTTATTCCATAATTCTCCTAATAATCAGGAAACAGAATGTGTTCTTTTTCCAGAATATTCACCTTTTATCGCCTCTCAACAACTCCCACCCACCTCATAGTGAACATTTTTATGTCAAATCAACTACCCACTATTTTCGAATAATCAATTAATGTTTTATGTACAGGCTAATCATTCTACTATGAGGCGGTGTTGACATCACAAAAATAACTTATTACCCTTTACTACTTAAAACTGAATTGTTTTAGAAAAATCACAACATTCGGCCATCAGACAGCGTGCTATCTCCGGAGCACGCAGTAATCACAACATTCGGACCTGTATATTAAACTAATCTCATATTTTTATACATAACGTACATAACAATAATACCTTTATGCGGCTTTTCATAATATGCTAAATCAAAATCTTAAAGTTTAATTAAACCTAAACCTTCTCTATATCTTCTATCTACTCTGTCTATAGTCTATAGGCTTATAATATTAACTCAATCATTATTTATTTTGTAAAACTATAAGTGAGAACTTGAGTCTGGCGAAACGTCAAGAATACAAAACAAAGGCAACAAGTAACCAGTTCACAGAGCAGACCGCCTGCTGAAACTATTTACAAATGTACAATCTAAAAAGTGATCTCTTTTTTAAAACCCAGCAGAGTCTGCAGATCACTTCCAAGTTTTTCTTTTCCAGCAAAAGAAATCATTACAAGTGTCAGCAATTAGTGTAAAATATATTTAATAGTGGAATACAACTAGTACAAGCGAGTGATTTTTCATAAAAAAAATCATTAGGTATCTAATACTACCATCATAATAATATTACTTAAATAATATTTGTAAATTAAATTGTTAGTCTCATTTTAAGCGAACTATTGTTCTTATGTGAAATAAAGTTCTTTTAACCTTAATAATCGTCGTTTCAGGCAACGTGATGAAGCCACAATATACCTATACCTTAACCCTAAGGACACATAAATATAGTATTTAAGGTAGCTCTTGTGGCATTCTCGAAGTTACCTTTTTTTATATCAACATCTATCCTTACAGGTTTCCCTAATTCGATAGTGTTACAATGTGTTTATTATTGCCGACAATTTTAATCAATAAATTGTAACTTAGGTCATAAATACATCAATAGATTAAATTCCGATACTGTAAACTAACTTTAATAAATTTCATGCAAATAATAATGACTTTAGATAATCAATTTAAATATTAATAAAAATCTCAGATGATAATAACAAAAATATTGGTGTCTTATAATGTAATAATAGTTTCATTCATGTAATAATGTCAATAATTAATAATTTCATATCATACTATAATAAATTGTGTCAAACGTTTGCAAACATAAATCTGAAGTAGGTACGAATTATGTCAAATAATAATAATAATATAAAATAATCATGGTATGCGCATAAAATGTGTCAATGCAAAATGTATAAGTATTCTTAAGTCAACCACTGAGATACTCTGATTAATCTAACCATACCAATACCTTCAAATTCGGTTGGTAGCCTGTCGCAAGAGCGTATACCTACCACTGTTTAACTGGGTAACTACCCATAAAGTGTCATTGACCTTATGCAGTCTACTATGATAACCAGAAAGACTTTCTTTTATGGTTGATGTACATGTTATAAATTCGCAAGATTTATTGGGAACTTTTTGGTTAGTAAAACCATCCTATTTCACAAATACAGGATGAAAAACTAGACATATAATTATTGGACTACTACTTACTTAGAAATAGTATGGTATTACTTTAGAAATTGTATTTGAATAAAAGAAACTGCAAGGTACGATACCTATATTTCTTGTGAGGTGCAGCCACAAGATTCTGATGATTTTTTTATTCTCATAATGTTATGTACCTACCTACTCTTTTTGCAGAGAGACTCTTGGGCGTAATCTAAATTATAGAATATCGCTATTAAGGACATTTTGTAAGATACAAGATTACTCCGCAGAAGGATACAGGTTAAATTTGAATACACTGTTAAAGTAACTCAAATTTACAATTCCATTTACCTACATCTGTTAATGCCTCATCTTTTGCACAGCAAAAGCTGGTGAACTTAACCTTTAGCTAGTTTTAAATTGAATCAAATTATCTAAAATAAACTACTAGGAGCGGCTAACCCCACAAGTTCCAACTCTCGACCATTTAGTTAAGCATTGGTTTCTATGTGTTACAATAGTCACGGTAAATTTAAGACTTTAGAAGGTTTTGCTTTTTAATTTTTATCAGAATAAGAATATTAACGATATTTGTTAAAAATTATGAAAAAGAAAACTCCTAGTCGAGTCGACTGGCAGACTGCAGTCATCTCTCTAAACCAGGGGTTCCCAACCTTTTCGTGGTCAGGGACCACTTTTATATTTTTCTTGTTAACAGGGACCACTATAAAGGCATAATTTAAACAAACTGTGATAATCAATCTGAAGCTTAAAAAAACGCAGTAGGAAATTGCATAAACATTTATTAATGTGATTTCTGGCTTGCATCTTCTTCACGAGATCTGCTAACCTAGGACTAATATTGTTCCTCAAAGCTACATGCAAATCATCACTTACTTTCAAACGATTCCTCGCCTTGTTTTCAATTTCCAACTAAGCAGAAAACCTTGTTCGCACAAATAAGCGTTGAGTAAACTATAAAATAGGGAAAGGCAATTTCTCGGAGTTTCGTAAAAGAAATTGCTTTTAAACACCAAACTACTCAAGTGAATTTGTTGTGTTCTTCCTGGATTCCTTCATTAACTTCACCAGTGTCCGTGCTGGTACTATTCCACTTCTTCGAGAGGTGAAGAGACACGCCACCGTCTACACCGGCTTCTGTGAAAGAACGGTGAGCAGCCAACTCGCCGCTCTCACGGTCATGGTGGACGACCGCGCCACCGACTACGGAACTCGGAAGGAAGATTTCTCTCCCGCTGCATTCTTCGCGAGCATGACTTCCTCGCAGAAAGACACAGATACGTCACACTTTCTCCTGTTGGAGACCAGAGCCCTTAACATGGTCTCCAGCGTGAGAATATTCACGCCCAGGCCCGCAACGAGGTCTTGTCGCTGCTATGCCCATGTAGTGCTGTGTCCCCGCTGTAGATACTTACCGAAGCACCCGTGCCCGGTAAACATCTGTGACACTCGGTAGGTGAGGCTGCCATGGCGCTCGTCTCATTAGTGGTGAGTCCTCACTTTGGTAGCTCAAGTCGGACCTTCCATGTCTCCATGAGCTTCTGGCGAAACAGGGATCACTATGCCTCTATTTCTTTGAGCACAGGCCTGTGGTCCCGATCCAGCGCCTTCATGCACCATTGATACAACGACGCAAGAGCCCGGTTTTCCAGGTCCCATGGAGGGGCTTGGCTAGGAGACATGTCGCCTCAACGGATATCGCGCGGTACCCTCTCCTGACGGCCATCGCCTTTAGCGGGCTATGCAGTCTAGCCACGTTGACGGTCGTCAGGGCCTCCGCCCATACAGGGGTCCCGTATAGTGCCATACTCCGCACGACCCCGAAGGTCTCTTGCAGGGAGCGTTGGGTACTCTTATGTTGGGTACCAACCGCGAGAGCGCAGCTGTTGCCCCCTCTGTTTTAAGACTTAACTTCTGAAGTGGTGTCGCTCTGTAATGATACGCTCAAAGAGCTTGCAAACCTCGACGAGGAACAATATCGGTCGGTACCCCGATGGGCGCCATGGAGTTTGCCACACTTTAGGCTTTAGGAAACTGGTCTTGAGCAAAGATCCACGCTCGGACTGGAAACACATTCAATCGTGGGCAAATCGCAAACTTTGTGTTGTCTTTGCTCGCCGAGCCGGGGGGCGTACCAACCGCCCCCACTACCCGCGCTCTTCTCGCTCATTGCACGGCGACTAACGGCTCACCACCCGATAAATTTAAAATCCTTCAGGGACCATATTTTCGCTCCTGCGGACCACTGGTTGGGAACCACTGCTCTAAACCAATGGGTATAACTATTTAAAGGGAAAATGCTGCCAGTCTTTGGGTACAATGTCATTATTTAGATTTAGGTTAGTTTAGATAGTTATAATGTAAATAGATAATGTTACATTGGGATTATTTTGGTAAATAAATATGTAACAAGTCTCATTCTGTCAGATGCTACAATACTTTCTAGGCAGCAGTCCCACGATACGATAAGATTCTACAAGGAACTCTGATAACGTAAGCTGTTCAGGGTTCTTTTTTTTTCATTTTGCGAACCAGTCAACTTTTGTTAGAATATAGGATATACATTTAATTCTAGCCTTTACCTCTAACGAAATGGCCCTAAGTGGTCTAAGTGCATATAAACTGTTAAAAGGCAGTTTTACCTTCTCTTCAGTCTTAGTGGAATTATAAATATTGCATAAGTAAACCAGTAAGACTGAATCTGTTCTAGCGTAACCAAAATGACCATAATAAGCATCAGAATTATACTTAGTTTATTTGGTCTTAAATTATCCCTATAGGGCATTATGTCTTAGTATACTCATTTGACTGGACACAAGTCCATCGTGAAGCGGGATTAAAAGAAATCAACAACCTGACGCTATTTGTGGTACTAAATTCCTCTTTGTCATAGTGGTACTACAGTATTAAGACTGCTGGTACGAAGTATGTTACAGCCGGTGTACAGCGTAAAATTAAGGCCTAATAGACACCTATGTACCTACCCTTTTTTTTTTGCTAACAGTTTACAGGGCGTTCTTGTAGTGTAGTTTGTCGACTGAAATACGCAACTTGAATAATCTGATAAACTAAACTAGTTAGAGAATACCACCTAACCCTGGTGAACTGCAACCGTATGCACTTCGGTCAGGCTTCTGAAACTCGCCTACACCTACAGCAATAATTATCGCCTGAACGGAGACTTCTAAACCGCGTATGGCGGCCTTTGAGTAATTATTTATACGTATAGAGAAGCTATCCAGAACAAAAAACGTGCGCCTTTTGCCACAAGTAACCTAGCAAGCATAAAGTTCGCTTTTGCAGCGATTGAACAAAAAATTAGTCGTTTAATCGTAATATAAATATTCAAGCGCTAGACCGCTTCTTAGTAATAGATTTTTCACGACCAAAAGGTCTTAGGCGCCGGGAATATCAAGGCGCTTACGCGTATCCTTCAACGTATTCTAAGAACAAGTCACTTAAAAAGATTATACACTATAGACTGGACACGCATACGTTTTTACCCAAAGGTTATTTGAATTACTACTTCCAGAATAGTAATTTATTTATCAGATTTAAATAATATACTTTTTTAGGGGTTTTCTGTATGTCTTTTTAGGAAGTAATATACATACATATGGTCACGCCCTTGTCTTTGTAGGGGTAGGCAGAGCAGTGGCTCCCAACCACATGCTGTCAGGCGTTGCGTGAGGTTTTTTAGTCGGTAAGAGTCCGGCATAACATCCTCTGAGGATATTTTCCCTCACGTAAAAAAAAAAAAGGGGGGTAGGCAGAGGCCCACAGATTATATGCCCACTTTTCACCATTTTAGAATTTGTCCCACGTAATAGTCCCATGTGGTGAGCAGTGTTGAAATAGACAGGCGCAGTTTCTTCGCTGTTGAAACTTTTCAAGCCTCCTATAAAGACCTTCAACAGACGGACGGCAAAGTGTTATGAATAGGGTTCCGTTTTTTACCCAAAATTCGGTTATTTATTTTACTCGTAAACGGTGAGATACCAGGCAATCAAAATTTGTACGATATTTTTCGTTGAATTAGAACAATGAAATTAGGTACATACATATATAATCAAGACTATTTCTTTTAGGCGGTAAAACATGATTGAACATGTGCTAGTAATCCATATTTTGATAAATATACTTTAAAACTACAAGTTTAAGGTTTAATTAAAATTTTTAGTTTTACATGTTTATAGTTACTTAAATCATAATAATCTCTTCTATTATTATAATATACCGACTTCAAACTACTAAATACATTTAAAAATTCTAAATAAATAACTGCTCTTCATATAAAATGTATCATTACAATTTAGTTCAACCAACATTAGTACCTACGTGACGTATCTGAGCAGGTCACTTTTATTGATCTATGATTTCATTCCCAGTCGAGCATCCGAACTGTCAAACGTCACTGGCCGCCGACGCCCAACCCTTCGCGAGCGTTGGCGGGAACAGCGGTTGCGCGCCGAGCTTCACAAAATTAATTCTTATTTCTTTTATAGGAGTCGCACTACAGAAATACTTACTGTTTCATCATGCTGGATAACTGACGAAAATAACTAAACTAAATCCGAGGATATCCGATGTGTAATGGATTAATGAAATGTCGCTGAAAATTACGATGGTTAAAATGAAGTAGTATTCTTATGTTTTACCATGTAATTCAAAATAAAACCAGTTTTAAGTCTTATATTTTTTTATTTACCAAATATACACACAAACACGTTACCCAAAAATAAAAAAAAAGAATTTGTAGATACAAAATCTCCGAAAATAAATTTATCAATATTAGCGTATTTTCATTGCCAAAAATTGTCATCTTCACATGCTATTATAATTAATTTTACCTCGATTTGGGACGGAAATATTTATAACAGCTGTTAAACAACACCTTTTAAATGCAAAACAAGAATAATTGAATCAAAATAAACAAAAATATTAATAAAATAAAAGTATTAAAGTTATACATTTTTTGCGTATTTACATTGGCCAATAAAAAAAACAATTAATAAATATACACTGAAATAAATAAGTATATATTATAAAATAATATATCATTCAATATATTAAATAAAACCATAAATAAAAGCAGAATAAACTACAATATTAAATACTTACCCCGTAACTAATTGGAACGCTAAAATGGCGGCTCAACAGAAAATTTATTTATCACAATCAACTCGAAGTTTCTGATGTTTTTTCTTTTAATGTTACTCTGCAGGCTATGTTAATCATTATTATAAACTCATCCTGCATTATTTCCGGCCTGGATGAAAGAGGATAATACCGGATATAAACGGATATAAACTGGCATTATGATGACCGTGGGCGCCGGAGCCGATGACAGTTCTGTCACTATAGTGCACGTGGGCGCCATAGTGGGTTTGGGGGAGTAATGGGCATTAAAATTATTCTATAATACTGGAAACAAATGTAATTTACTTGATATTTTGTTTAGTTACCGATGATAAGCGACACCACTATCTTTTTTCGTGGTAGTTGTATTGTTTTAACACTGTTTTAACACACACGATGGCATTTTTACGAGCGATTGTTGCGGGCGGTTACTACGAAGTTAGCCGAGCGACTGAACGCACATCAGCCGATCGGCTCAACCTCACCGTTGCAAATTTTATGTTCGCGATGTCTGTTCCATACGTAGTAGTATTAGTTCAATGATGGCGGCACGCAAAACATTGGGTCGACTGACCGTTTCGGAGCCAGTTTCTAAATGTTTCGATCTTTACTTAAATTTCTCTGTATATAGATATTTTTTTGCGATTTGTAGGTATGTTTAGAAATACCTATAAGATAGCACAAAATAGTTATTACTCTCTAGCACTGGCTTTAATCAAGATCAAGGAAGTAAAACTTGTGTACGGTACTACTAAAAGTTATTCCGTGCCTCAGTGTTTCAATCAGGATTATATACCTATATTAATATTATAAGAAGGAAAGATTCGATTGCCTGTATGGTTGTTTCCTTGCGTTGAATAGTCTCCAAAACCACTGAATCAATTTGAAAAACTCTTCCACTACTGCGAAGGCACACCCTCCCCGAGTAACGTTCCCGTATCTCCAGGGGAATGGGACTACGCAGGGAAAACCATGCGGCAACCGCTAGTATTGTCTTCGACCAGTAGAGGTCGTTCAACTAGGTCTTTTTACAAGGATCCAAGTGTAATATTTAGCTTAACTCGTACAGTCCACTGCCGTTGTATAGCTCTTTCAATTAAAAAAAGGTCTTTATAATAGATATTGCTAGCTGTCTCACAAAATCTTTCCACAAAACGTCGAAATTAGATAAGAAATCCTAAAATTGTCTACCCATGTACATTGCACGGTATCTACCGAGATATTTTGAACACCTGATATGATATGATACGATTTGGTACAATTGGTCAAAAAGGTCACCGTCTATTACAATTAGAAATTATATTATATTCCCCAATAATATGAGTCCATGCCTAAAATGGTCGCGGGATTTTTAATGTGCGCGACACACTAAAAACACGACGCGACTATGTGTAGATAGAATGTACTGCGTATGGTGGCGCATTGGATGTTGATAGTGTGACTCTGGTCATAGAAAACAACACAAATTGATTCTACTCAACACGCGTTGCGTCGCGTTTTAACAATGTGTTTCCGCCTCAAACTTCCGACATGTATTTGACACGGATAACTCTTGAGGAAACCCACACTATAACACATATAGATTGTTATGAAGCCAAAAAGTTCAACAAATCCTCAGGCATTTCACATTTTTAAAACGTGATACATTATATCTAAAGTCGGATTATTAATCTCAGTCAGTAAAATGACAAGTGCAACTGTCACTGATACAAAAAAGGGTGACCCGCTACAATAGTGATGTTCGACAATCAATAAACTTAGACATTTTAGTCATTCTTTATTTTATTAGGTGTAAAGGTGTTTTTGTATTGTATTTTAAATTTTATATTGTAAATATATAATATCTATCTATTACATATCACCAATATCAATACATATAATAAAATCGTAACAGGTCGCTGTCTGTACATGGAAGATAAATAAGATAAAATATTATAAGGGGGCTTTATGAACGCAATAGAACCCAACACAATGATTTTTAGAATTTTTGTCAGTTTGTCTGTATGTCTGTATATCTGTTTGTCTGTACGTTTGTGCACGCTTATCTCAGTAACCGCTTAACCGATTGCAACGCGGGTTTTTTATTGCGTTGAGGTTAGCTCCACTTAACACTTAGCGTTTATTTCATGTCAATCAGTTTATAAATAAAAAAGTTATAACACTTTTAAGAATCAGATATTTTGAAAATTTTAATTGTAGGAGTTTCTTTGAAGGTGAGTGTAAATCTAAACTGGAGTGTTGGCTTAATCATAAATAGTACTGAATTGTTTTAAAATAGACTTAATCTTTAAGCTCTTTTATGATTAAGCAAACAGGGCAGTTTCACACGCTGCTTGATGAGTCTGATGAAGAAATACCTCTCCTTTCATACACCTTATGTGACGTAAACGATGTTGCGGGGTCAGCTAGTTTACAATACGTATTATCAATATCAATACCTATACTACTAATAAAATTGTAACAGGTCGCTGTCTGTACTTGCAAGCTAAATAAGAAAAATTAACATAGGAGGGCTTTATGAACGCATTAGAACCCAAAACAATGATTTTTAGATTTTTTGTCTGTTTGTCTGTTGGTCTGTATATCTGTTTGTCTGTACGTTTGTGGGCGCTAATCTCAGTACCCGCTTAACCGATTACAATGCGGTTTTCTTTATTGTGTTAACGTTTGCCTTACTTAACATTTAGTGTTTATTTCATGTCAATCGGTTGATAAATAAAAAAGTAAACACACACATCGAAGATATTTTGAAAATTTTAATTGTAGGGGTTTCTTTGAACCTGGGCGAGGCCGCAGCGTCGGCCGTGGGTCTGTTGGGAGTTCTGGGACATCCTTCCGAGGGCTTCCCGGGGCTCCCAACCACAGGCTGTTGGGCGTGACGTGAGGTTAAACAAAAAAAAGGGGTTTCTTTGAATGTGATGGTAAATCTAAAATGGCGTGTTGGCTTAATCATAAAAGAGATTAATGATTAAGGCTATTTTAAAATAATTGACTTAATAATTGAATTGACTGGACTGAATTTATTTATAATAGACTTAATCTTGCCGTGCACTGCACTGCGAGGACCGCAGCGCTGTGTCATCGCTGCGGTCCTCGCAGTGCTGTGGATTCCCGGTGTCTTCGCCACAGATACCTACCGAAGCTACCGCGCCCGGTATCTGTGACAACCGGTAGGAGAGAGCACCGTCTCTTCTCTCCAGCCACTCGTCCATGACCGGTCTGACGGCCGCGATTGTGGCGGATCCCCCCTTTGGTTGCTCAAGTCGCACCTTCCATATCTCCACGTTTTCCTGGTGGAGCAGGGACCGCTGGGCCTCGATTTCTCGAGACGCAGACCCTTGGCTTTTGGTTCCAGGTCCCATGGAGGGGTCCCAGCTAGAAGGCATGCCTCCTCACCTGAGATCGTGCGGTATCCCCTTATCATCCTAACGGCCATCGCCCTATGCGGGCACAGCTATCTAGCCACATTGCTGACCATCAGGGTCTCCGCCCATTCTTCCGACTTGTGGTTATGTAGTATGCAAATTACCAAATGGTCGTAGAAAATAGTAGGTTGTATAACAAGGGAGCAAAATAGTATTTTGACGGCAACGCACGGCACTACTTTGAATCACGGAGCGAAGCGAAGGATTCTCGAATAGAATCCCGAACTCAGCGAGGGATTCTAACGTAGAATCCTGTGCGCAGTGAGGGATTCAAAGTACACCGCCCGAAGGCAAATTAATTTGCTCTTATGTAACATATTCTACTTTTCATCCACTTTCTATGAGAAAAAATGAGTTTTGTACGACGTAGTTAGCTTCTAATAGTCCTTCAGGAGGTAATGCATGGTCACTGTCATAATTCGACGTAGAACTCATTATATTTGCAGAATACAATAAAATTATGTAGGTAGGTATACTGATTACGTTATACTTATGGTTAGAAGCGCTCGTGGCCCCGCGGACTCAGTGTTCTGTAAACGATCACTGCAGTAAGCAACTTTCACTATGGCCAGTCCATGGATGGGTGACCATCCATGTGATCACTTTGTGACATTTATTTGAGCGTTTCCGTGCTTCGGAAGGCACGTTAAGCCGTTGGTCCCGGTTGTCAGTAAAATGGCAGTCGTTAAGCTAAGTTGAAGGCTTTATTTCAACAGCAGGCAGTCACAACCTGCGCCTGTCCATTTAAACACGACAATACGGCTCACCACCTATTACGTGGGACAAATTATACAAAGGTGAAATGTGGGCATGTAATATGCCTCTGCCTACCCCTTCGGGGATAAAGGCGTGACCATACGTATGTATGTATGTATGTATACTTATGTAGTATACTATTTGCGTTCGATTTCTATAAATGTTATAAATTCAGTTCCAAGTTCCAAATTCAAATCACTTTGCGCCCGCTAAAAAGCTCTTAACAGAAAAGATTACATATTTATATTTTGCGGCCTGTTATCGTGGTGCAAAGCTGATGCTTTTCGAATAGATGGGACGAAAAAATAATTTAAGGACAAGCAAAAATGACAGTTTTAAATTTTTGTCATCAAAGTAGTTTTCATGAAATTATTTTCAAGGTAAATTGGTGTAAAATGTTTTTATAAAACAAACTATGGTTCCTAGAAAAGTGATTATATTTAAGTGTAGGGAAATAATTATGGAACAATGGAGATACAAATTGTTTGTTTACTGCATTATTTGAATGGGTTGACATACGGTATAGGTGGTTTTATGTAATATTTAATTACTGTTTGATATGGAATTAAAAAATATAATCTCGACTAACTTTTAATTGTAAAACTCGATTCAACCACATCACTATTTATTTGTGACAAAAATCCCGCAACACTGAAAATGTCATTTTACTGACTCGAATTAAAAATCGTAGTATATATATAATTATAATTCCATAAATAATGCACTAGGAGTTCTTATCAATAAGGTACAACTAAAATAATGTATAAAAGACCACAATTCCTTGTCTGGAGGACTCGTGTCGCGGTTGCTCAAGGTCGTTAGCAATTATCCGAATAAAAGTCTTAATTTCACCTGTCGCTCGGCCCGATCCTCACCGTTGCCGTCAGTATCGCCGCCACTGGTTAGATTCCGCCTTCTGGCGGTCACACCGCGCCGCACTGTATTCCGACACGACAGATCACCCGTCTTTCTGCTTGGGCGTGAATCTTTCACTTTAGTCACCTGGAATTGTCATTTTAAACGCAGTTACTGCTCTTTCAAGCTAACGATTTCCCATCTATCATCTCATCTAAGGCGTTTATTACGTCCAAGGCGCTTATATCTCGCCTGCTTGGCGTCCCCAAAAAAAAAATGTCTATGCCTTACTATGCATACGGCTAGTTATGAAAAGGGTACAGTTTGTGCCGTAAACTTTCTTGAGCGATTCCGTGATTGGGAAAGTTCACTAAGCCGCTGATATGGAATCTAAATAACACTATAGGCATAAACAAGGCTGGAGGCGTTAAGTAAATCGAAAAATATCAATACTGTTTCACATACGCTTCATTTACTATTGGGCAACAAAATTTGTTATGCATTCATGTGTGTGTAATCTAAACGCTCCACACATACCAATCCAAGTAAGCCTAATGTCAGCCTAAATCATTGAAAAAAACTTCTATATTGTTATGATCGCCACCATAATAGCAGCACAACAATATGACTGCATAAAGCACAGATGATAATGTGAAGCATTCTCACTATACTCGCCTGGTTGAAATTGACAGCACACCTATACGGTTGCATACTGGCTGCACACTAACACGGCTGCATGTAGCATCGCTTCATGACTAAACAGATCAATCTCAACCTACTTACCTACATGGTTGTGCACTGGCCGTCTACTTACATAGCTTATAGAAATCATTTGCCGCACCTACATGATTGCACTTCAGCAGCACACCTATATGGCTATGAAACTAACTCTCAACATACCTGCATGGTTGCGCTTTTACAGCTCACCTACATGACTGCAGACAGCACACCTGCACGGCTATTTAAATAACTCACATCATACCTGCATGGTTGCGCTTTTACAGCTCACCTACATGACTGCAGACAGCACACCTGCACGGCTATTTAAATAACTCACATCATACCTGCATGGTTGCACTTCTACAGCGCACCTACATGACTGTAGACAGCACACCTGCACGGCTATGAAAATAACTCACATCATACCTGCATGGTTGCGCTTCTACAGCACACCTACACGACTGTAGACAGCACACCTGCACGGCTATGGAAATAACTCACATCATACTTGCATGGTTGCGCTTCTACAGCACACCTACACGACTGTAGACAGCACACCTGCACGGCTATGGAAATAACTCACATCATACCTGCATGGTTGCACTTCTACAGCACACCTACACGACTGTAGACAGCACACCTGCACGGCTATGGAAATAACTCACATCATACCTGCATGGTTGCGCTTCTACAGCACACCTACACGACTGTTGGCAACCCAACATTAAAATTATATAATTGGGGATTCTTTGGCGGGAATTTGAAAAGAGCGCGCGTAATTTTTTTTTCAAATCTTACTAAATAATTAATTTTAATTTGTAAATAGTAGAAGTCTTGTATATAATACTCATTTTTTATTGATAATTCTTTTTTGATAATGGAGGAGGACGAGGGAGGGGGTGCTGCTCCCCCAAACCCTAAAGTAAGGAAGAGAAAGGAGGATTCATCACGGACTGACGGCGGTGGCGGTGAGGAAAGTGAATCACTTTATTTACCATTTTTAAAACCGTCATATCGTAGACTTTACCCAGAACATTCAACAAATATTGAATTTAACGTCTTTGTAGAAAGCAGGGAAAAAGAGCGCCTTGGGAATAAAAGTCCCATTTACCTCAACCACATCTTTGCCTCGGAAGTAAAGGGAGTGGTGGCGATTCGTCGCATAAATGCCAACAAAATAGTGGTAGTATTTAAGCAGTGCAACACAGCAAATAATTTACTTACCAATGAACATTTCCTAGACAAATACAAACTGAAAGCCTACATACCAGCCGCTCAAATTGAGCGAATCGGTATTATTAGACATGTCCCATCAAACATCTCAAATAAAGAGTTATACAGAAAATTATCATCAAAATATGAAATAGTAGCAGTACGGAGATTCACTAAGAAAGTGGGATCAAATTGGACCCCACTTCAAACTGTCAGTATTACATTTCTGTCAAATACACTACCATCTAATGTTCAGTATAATTTGTTCTCATATAAAGTGTACGAATACATCCCACCTCTTCAGCAGTGCTATCGCTGCTTCAAATTTCACCACTCAGCCAAGGTATGTAACGGCAAACAGCGCTGTAGCTGTTGTGCAGGTGACCACAGCTATAAAGAGTGTGACAAGCCCAGCGAGCTTTGCTGTGTTAACTGCGGTGGCGCTCACTTGGCAGTATCTAGGACATGTCCAGTCAAAATGAGGAAAATAATTGAAAAAAAAGAAAAAATTAGCTATTCTAGTGTAGCAAAAACTAATGATGACAAAGATTTTCCTTCTTTGCCAGATAAGTCCTGGATAAATAAGCCTGTAAATAAGCCTGTAAATAAACCTGTAAATAAGTTAATTGAAACTAAGACTGATAGAACTCTGTCTGAGAAACAGAGTAGTTCATCTGATGTAATTAAACAAATTTTAGGTAATAAAGATATATTAATGGCTCTTGTCAATACCCTAGTACAATTAGGAAATAAAACAGATGATGTACCTATCACCACAACATCTATTAAGGAGATGTTATTAAAAAATTTATCATTTTAACCTATGGATTTAAGTTCTTCCAATATTATTTCTCAATTACGGATTGCACAGTACAATATACAAAGTGCCAATAGCAAAAAACAACTTTTGATAAATTTTTTACATAACAAAACTATTGATATTTGTTTACTGAATGAAACATGGTTCAAAGATAATCAACGGTTCAATTTTAGCATACCTGGTTACAATATACACTTTAAAAACTCAAGTAATAAACATAACGGTGTAGCAATTTTAATAAGACCTTATTTACAATACAATGTTTTGGATACAACTTTTTATGAGGAAATACAAACTATTGCTATCACGTTATCAACGAAATTAGGAAACATTACTATTTTAAATGTATACTGTCCTCCTAAAAGTAAACACATTCGATTGAACAGACTGCAGAATATCATATCCAATCTTCCAAAGCCCATATTTGTTAGTGGAGACTTCAACGCTCATCACATTGCCTTTGGGTGTTTGTGTACAAGAGGCCGCGGCCGAGATTTGTATAATATAATAGACGATAGTGATTTATGCATTTTAAATGATGGTAGGTTCACTACAGTCGGTAGACCTTCATGCAATCAATCAGCAATTGATGTTACTTTTGTCAGTGCTAACCTGGCACCAATTTGTGAGTGGTCCATACATGACGATGCCATGGGCAGCTACCACTACCCAACAATCACTAATATCGCAATATGTGTCGACAAGTACCAAGTTAATCCTCCTGTCGCAAAGTTTCTTTATAACAAAATGAGTGAAACGGATTGGCATAAATTTCGTGATGTATCGGAATCTATTTTTGAAGACCTGTCATTGACCATTGACAGTCCAGAATTTCAACTTGATCCAATGTCTGCATATCTGGCTTTTTGCACATGTCTGAATAAGCTTAAAGAATTACTTATCCCAAAGTTTGTTAAAACGAGTAACTTTAAAAGTAGGCCACCAGCACCCTGGTGGAATGAAACATGTGAAAAAAGCGTTAAGGCATCCTACAATGCTTTAAAAAAATATAGAAGTGATCCGTCTATGGCTAACTACATTGAATATAAAAAACTAGATGCATTAAAAAAGCGAACTATTTCTGAACAAAAAAGAAGTGGTTGGAATGATTTTTGTAATAAATTTAACAGGAACACTCCGTTAAGCACTATTTGGAATTTAATTAAACGGTTTAGGGGTTTGAAGGCTGGAAATAGATCTTATAAGGATGAATTCGTACAGCCATTTTTATCAAAATTGACAGAATCCGGTAATTTGATAGAGTTCAATTCATTTTCTAAATACTTTACTGTAAATAATAATAATCCCGACTCAGTGGTCCTATTGAATGACTTTACATGGAATGAACTAACAATGAGTTTGCAATCTAGGAAAAACACAACTCCAGGTCTTGACGATTTCCCATACATTTTAATCAAAAATCTTCATAAATCTGTACAAAATCTATTCCTCAAAATTATTAATATGCTATGGTCTCAAAAACTTGTTCCTGAACACTGGAAAACTCAGTGTGTCATTCCAATTCTCAAAGTAGATAAGCCACCTGAACTTTCAAATTCCTATCGACCCATCTCATTGTCGTCTTGTCTTGGGAAAATATTCGAAAATATGCTTAAAACTCGTATTGATTGGTATGTTGAAGCTAATAACATTATTCCTCAAATTCAGTATGGATTTCGTAGAGGTCGCAGCTGCGTAGACAGCTTCACTTCTCTTGTCGCGGATTTGAAAAGAGCCAGAAATATGCGGTTAAATACTGTATGTGTATTTTTAGATGTCCAAGGTGCTTTTGACAGTGTGGACCCTGGAATTTTGGTTGAGGTTCTGACTGGCAATCTAGGTATTCCTGGTCAAGTTTCAAAGTGGATACACGAGTTTTTAAACAGTAGAATATTGTATGTGAAACACAACAATATTCTGTACGGCCCAGAAATAGCTTGTAAAGGGACGATGCAAGGTGCTACCCTTTCACCCCTGTTGTACAATTTGTATACTTGTGAGATATGTAAATATATAAGTGTAGAGAATGTACAGATTCTTCAGTTTGCTGATGATTTAGTTATATATAGTTCTGATAGTCAGCTAACTAAAACAATAAACAATATAAATGTAGCATTGGAACAACTGAAAGTCTACTACCATGATAAGCTGCATTTAAAAATAAATGCTGCCAAAAGCAGTATGATGATTTTCAGTGATGACATCCCTTGTACAAATGTTACTTACAATGGTGACACTATAGATAGGGTTACTCAACACAAATTTTTGGGCGTCGTCTTAGATCAGAAATTAAACTTCGAGGAGCATATTAAATATATATCCAAAAACGCCTTAAGAGCCGTTAATATCCTTCGATGCTTAGCTGGCGTCTCATGGGGTGCAGACCCAAAAACTCTGTCTATATTGTACAAGGCAATTGTAAGAAGTCACTTCGACTACAGCACTTTAGCATATGTAAATAGTTCTTATGTACATAGATTAGATGTTATTCAAAACAAGGCCCTAAGAATTATTTCTGGAGCAATGTGCTCAACTCCAATTAGAGCAATGGAAATCGAAACTAAAATAATGCCTCTCATTATGAGACGGATAATGTTAGTTGAAAGATATTGCTTGAAATTACTAGCATTAGAGAATAGTGAAGTTACACGGAAAATTATTCCCCAATCAATTACCATATCAGAACCGCTAACTTCTGCCGATGAACTGTTGAGAGGCATCTCCCCTCAACTAAGTAGAGTATTTTTACACATTCAAAAACAGTGCACTCAAATTAGACGACAATCCCAATGGCCATGTTACTCTCACTCAATCAATAGCATTATTTTTCCCATGACGACTGTCACTCATGAAGTTTCATGCAACCACGATATTTTACAATTCCTAGACGACAATCCTCATTATTATACATTGTATACTGACGGAAGTAAGTCTAAAGATCATGTAAGATCTGCAGTATTTGATCCACAGACGAATTTCTCTCAAAGCTATGTTTTGGATAATAATTGTTCCATATTTACCGCAGAGGCATATGCAGTTTTAGAAGCACTCAAATTAATCTACCATCTAAATACCAGCAAACACTTGTTAATTTTAACTGATTCCTTAAGTCTAATAGAAGGTTTAAAAAACCTAAAGATTAACTATAAAACGAATTACATTCTATACCTAATTAAAGAGTGTATATATAAATTACACATGATAAAAATCGATGTTGCTTTTATGTGGATACCCTCTCATAGAGGTATAACTGGCAATGAGATAGCCGATAAAACTGCATATGAAGGGATTAATTCATTAGATGTTAAGCTAGTGGTTAGTGTCCCGCTGACAGATTACTACAGCTCTATAAATATAAAAATATTAGATGAGTGGAAAAGCATGTGGAAGAAAGACCAAGAGGAAAAAGGAAAATGGTATGGTTCTCTGCAAGAAGATATACCAGCACACCCATGGTACTGGAAATTGGAGTCAGCAAGTCGCGACTTCATAACGACCATAAACAGACTTCGATTTGGACATACCACCACTCCCTCCCACCTGGCTAGGTTGGGAATTGTGTCAGATAATAGGTGCAAATACTGCAATACTCCACAAGCGGATATTGAACATTTATTTTTCTCCTGCCAAACATACAATCTGCATAGACTGATACTCGCTAGTGAAATTAGTGAAGTTTTATTGAATGATTCCTCCCGCCGCTTGCATGATTTATTAAGAAATGTGAAGTGCTACAAACACTTATTTGATTTTATTAAAAATACTATTGGAAGAATTTAATTATCCGCTGTGTATATAGTACAGTGCAGTGAACAAAGTGAAAAGTACAAACAAGTGTAAAGTGAACGCTTTAAAAAAAAAAAAAAAAAAAAAAAAAACAAAGACATGGCTTAAAGGTCTTGTAACCAAGCCAAAACCATATAAAAAAAAAAATATAATTGGGTAAAATTGAAGTTTACGTATGGCAACTCTGTACTTTAAGAGATGCGCAAAATAGATCCCTTCCAAGATAAAAGATATATATATCTTTTGGATAAGAAGATTCATATCACTCTTTTATATCTTTATATCCTTAAAGATTATTCTTAACCTATATCTCTTTAGCTCTTTAAATCAATCCTAATCTAACGGATTAGGAGAGATGATGATATTGAAACTGAACAGGATTGATTTGAACAAGACGTAAACTATAATATTTACATAGATAGGAACACAGATTATAGAACTTACAGATAGATGACGCGTACGGAACGAGTGAGGCCAAGAAAGCACAATCATGCTAAATTCAAAAGTTAATACTGCGCAGACACTCTAGAAGTGAATACGTTAATAATGCCATCATAAAAATGACGGTATTATTTTCCTAAAAATTAAAAATATCTCGTTACGTGTGAACAGTGTTTAGCACTGCGCGTTACAATATAAGCTTTTGGATGTAGTATTTGCTTTGCCTTACTTTATGTTTCAGGAAGCGTCATCTGCCTTTAAATCTATAATACGTCGAAAGGAACGCATGAGTATATTATATAGTATATTGAAGCCATTTTTATACTAATACGTACCAATCGGTATTCAGTAGTACTGATTTTCCTTCATACTTTATTTACAGGCTTAGGACTGTCAACATAGAAAATAAATTGAGAAGAATAGATTATGTTAGTCTGTGCGTGCTATGCTGGCGTATTTAAAAATCAGTGTATGTACAAGATTAAATATACATTTATCTACATATTTACATTATAAAACTATTTACAGCTACTTATCTTTTCTCTTATTTATTGCTGCTGATGAACAGCAATTGTGAGACTTTATTTGATTTCAGCCTGGTTCTTCTTTCGCTTAACGTATATCCCGCTTTGGAGAATATTCTTTCACATGGCACAGATGTGGCCACTAAATGCAGACGTTTAAAAATGTACTTAAACAGTAGTGGGTACACATGGCGCCTTTCATACCACCACACGTAGGGATCTTTGACTCGCGCTAGAACAGGTTCTGTCATATATTTATCTACTTCGATGATACCAGCAGCTGTACTGTTAGCTGGCGTTAATTCGGCGACTTCGTTGTCAAACTTGTCCCAGATGGATGATGAAGATGTCGATGGTAAATTGTATGATGTAGTTTGTGGATCAGACGAAGTTGTTGGCAGATTTGGTTGCAATTCAGCGTCCCGTGTTTGACTGCCAACTTTTGATTTCAAAGCCAATAAGGCTTTATCAAAATTCGAGTCCTTTTGGAATGCTTTTCGTTTGAACCTAGGATCCAATATGGTTGCTTCTGTATTCAAGACATAAGTCTCGATATACGAAAACCTTTTTTCTAGTTCTTTATTTAATTTTAAAAGCATTTGTTTGATGCTTTCATGTTCCGTGTGCTCATATTCCTTGATTTGGGTATGCGTTTTTTGTATTAATAATTTGCACAAAGGTATGACTTTAGATAAAGTTACGTTTTTCTCAGAGCTAATTTCGCAAGTCACGTCTGAAAAGGTTTTCAAAATAGGCACAGCGCATTCTATAAGCACCCAGTCGTTCGTATCCAGTGCTAAGTCGCTCTTCAGCAAGGCTATGGTGGCAATCACTGCATCCTTCACACGCAGCAGACGGGAAATCATCTCGAATGTGGAGTTCCATCGAGTAGGCACGTCTTGCTTTAGTTTTAAGGGAGATAAACCTAACTGTTTCTGAATCTCCAATAGTTTTGTTTGCGCATGAGAACTTCTTTTGAAATATTCCACAATGGCCTTCACTTTTATTACTGTTGGCGAAATCTGGGAAATAGCCGCCTGCACACATAAATTAAGTGTATGTGCAAAGCACGGTATTTGACGCCAGTCACCCTCCCTCAATGCTGCAGTTATATTGCTGGCGTTGTCAGAAGCTATAGCCGTGACTTTGTTGTCCAGTTTCCACTGCGTTATTATATTTTTAAGAAATGCGCACAAGTTTGAGCTGGTATGTCGATCACTGTATTCTATGCAGCCCAGGAGAACGGATTCCATTTTCAGTCCAGTATCTGAGGACTGTAAAAAATGCGCCGTGACTGCTATGAAGCTGTCATTATTGACTGAAGTCCACCCATCTGTGGCCAAACATACAGCTACGGCACCGGCTAATTTTTTACTAACGCTCTCTTGTGTTTTGGTGTAGAGTTTAGGCAATAAACTCTCACTCAATGTTTTACGTGTTGGTAAAGAGTATCCAGGACACAACATGGTTACGAATTTCTTGAATTCAATGTCTTCTACTAATCTTAGCGGATGGTACTCACAAGCAATCATAGCTATTAACTGTTCATCCAGCATTTCGGCGCGCCGTGTAGGTACTGGTCTTGTACTAATCATGAAATTATGCATGGTACCCTGCGGCGGCATCACCGGTATCGCCCGTATTACTGGTGGTGGCGATACGTCACTGGTATCCGTTTCAGTTGTAACTTGAGGTTCTACAATATCCACAGGAGGTGGTTGCCTTTCTATGACGGTGGGTACGGTTGGATGCTTACTTTTTAAATGTCTACTTAAATTACCTATATTACCCATTGGTAATGCTAAAATCTGGGCACAGTATATACATTTAGCCTTTTTGTTAGGCTCTACTTCTGTAAAATGACCCCACACTGCACGACGTTTCCTCGGAAGCGGCATTGTGAAAAAGTTAAATTGGTAGGTCTGACAATTATCTTAAAACTATTTATTTACACAATCACTGAACTGCAACCACTATGATAATTGTCATTTATTGTCACAGTTTATAACGTTACACTTTATTTACACAAACTATTGGAATATTTACACAATTTACTGTCCTAAACTATAATAAATTGTCAGTGCACTCTATTGACGTAATTATTTACAAATGTTCATTTTACAGACGGTTCTATACATTCTGTAAGTACTAGTACTAACTGCGTAATACGAAATAGTACGAATTGTCACTTAAAATAAAAACAACCATTGCAATTTGAGTAAAACAACGCAAGGGTAAAGATTATTTTCAAAAGCCAAAAACAATGTACATAGATAAGGCGCAAAGAGTTTTTTTAAAGGCAATTCGTTTAAAAAATTGACTGGCTAACGAATTTTTGGCACGATTTTAACACTTAGTCATAAGTTCCTAACAGCAGAATTATGGTAATTCAATAAATGTGAAATCCCTTTCTGATTTTGTATTTGCTTTTTTGGCCTCATTTTTTTGTTCGGCATGCATCATCTGCCTTTAATTCTATAATCTGTGTCTTGCATGTTATAATCTACCAAATGTTTTGATCTATAGTTCACTCACTGTCATATATCAGATTGATTACGAATAACAAGATTCAATCCGCATCCGCAGTGAAGTGAATGAATCAAAGATATAAAGAGTGATTGAAATGTTCTGGGAGTTAGTGATATAGTGATATATATATCTTTTTGAACGGATATATATCTTTTTTACCAATCACTCCTGAGTTACACATCTCTCTACTTTTCTCTTTTTACTTGCACCGTTGCAATAAACGACACGTTTAGAGTACGCTCGTGGATTTTCATTTTTACCAGCTTCCAATCTACAGTCCACTCAGTTTAATTCAAAATCTAACATGGTCCTCTCGCCATAGATGAAAGTTCCGCGTGTGATTTTGTGTAGGAGTGATGTTGCAGTAAAATTCTTGCGTGAGAGATTAACCTATGCTCAGCGCGGGAAGACGCCATTACATGCCACCAAAGATTCGTCGTGTGGAACAACGGGGCAAGTGAGGATTGCATACAGCCAGGTTGTAGCAGCCAGCCTGGTATACATGACGTAGTGGTCAGCAATCCACGCGTCTACAAATATTATACAGCAAGTTTTTTTTTGCATTCCATTTTTGGTTTTGGTTGGTACGCCATTTTTTCTTTCAAATTTTACATTTACTGAGCGCCAGCCAACCAACATTCAGCGCGCGTGCTGACGCGTGATACGTCAGCGCATCCTATTGGTGCGCTTGCGTTCAAAAGTTGGCGAGTTTGCTGCCAGACGGCGCTGACGTGTGCGTTCGGGCCACTGACCTGTAATATTTAACATTATTACAGGTCAGTGGTTCGGGCCGATTTGCGGACGCCGCCATGTTGTTAATGTTTCATTGTTGTCAAATGTCAACAAACAATTTGTGATCGAAAAATTTAAAATAAAACTTCAATTGTAAGTTGTAATAACTGCGTAACTTTATATAGTATAGTGTTTGTGTTGCGTAAGTACGATTGTGCATAGTCAGTGCGTAAATAAAAATTCAGTGAAGCGTCTTTAAACCGTTCACAACAATGTCTAAAGACGAGTTCGTATCTGCGGAGTCCGTTGACTTAGCATCATTAAAACGTAAACGTGCGGCATTAAAAGGCGTTCTTACAAAGATGCACAATGCGTTAACCGATCTCGGTGCCTCTGAATTCGACCAGCAGGCATTGCGTGTAAGGGAGGAGCGTCTGCGATCATCTTTTAACAAGTGGGAAGATCTTAACTTGGAAATCGTAGCCATAGATCCTGGAAGCACCACCGAGGACGAGGTTGAAAGTACGTACATTAACGCATTGGCACGTATTGGTAGACTTATAACACAGTGTAAAGAGTCGTCTTCATCGCAATCACAGTTGTCAAAACATAAAATTAAGTTACCTAATGTAGTTATTCCTATTTTTAATGGGAAATATAAAGATTACTCGGCATTTATGGGACTTTTCGATGCACTCATTCATAAAAATAGTAACCTTGAGAGTATTGAAAAGCTATTTTATTTACAAACCTATTTACAAGATGAGCCTCGAGATCTCATTATAAACCTTCCTTTGTGTAAGGAAAGTTATGAGGAAGCTCGAAAGATCCTAAATGACCGGTATAATAATAAATATAAGATCACAAACGACCATATAAATGTTTTGTTAGACATAAGTCCTATGATAAAATCTACAGCAGCTAATATAAGAGGTTTTTTGTCAGTAGTTAAGCAACAGTTAGCGGCATTGAGGAACTTAGGACACACTGTGGATCAGTGGGACCCTATAACACTTTGTATTTTGACAAGAAAGTTAGATATGATTTGTAATAGGGAATTTGAACTTGGTAGGCAGCATGAACCTAGTGTTACAAGTCTTATTGAATTTCTAGAAAGACGGGCACTAGCGCTTGAGAATGTGGAACGGGATAAGGTTTCATCTACTCCGACGGCGGTCCATGTTGCTACGGTCAAGAGTACACGGCCCACCAACACTCCACAGAAAAGATGTTCACTATGTAAGTCCAATCACAAACTTTTTATTTGTCCTAAATTCAAATTAATGTCTGTAAATGAGAGAATTAAAGTTGTTACAGACAATAATCTATGCAGGTCATGTTTAAATAACCACAAAAATCCGTGCAGGTACAATTTTAGTTGTAAAATCTGTAAAGATACACTTCATAATAGCCTTCTCCATGAGGATGAGGTGTCTTCGCCTGTCACACTAGTGGCGGGATCTGCAACTGAGCAAGTTCTGTTGCCTACAGCACAAGTGAAACTCCTAGCGAGCAACGGAACTGAAGTTCGAGTGAAGGCCCTCCTCGATACAGGTTCTCAGGTCTCCTTTATAACCAAAGAGCTGGCACATTTATTAAATTTACAGATTCAAACTGCAAGTACTCCTGTCACTGGCATAGGGCAATCATTCAATACAATGAAAGAACGGGTGAATTTGGAATTATACTCCCTGACGCAGGATTTCAACATCCCTGTTGTGTGCTACTTACTTGACAAAATAACTTCAAAACTGCCTCAAAAGAGTTTCAATATTCAGAATTTGGTTTTGCCCCCTAATGTGCTCCTTGCTGATAAAAGGTTCAATGAACCAAGTAACATACATATATTATTAGGAGCTGACGTCGTGTTTCAGGTGCTGTTGCCGACTGAGCCTCTTGCAACCCGGTCTGACCATACGGAGCATGCTGACTTCACAGCCTCACTCCCACTACTCAATACAAGGTTTGGGCAGGTGATTGCAGGTACAATACAATTAAATAACAGTAACTTCCAACATACTCAATCGGTAGCCTCCTTATTTTGTGAAGCATGTACTTCTAGTTTAAATCAAACTCTTTCTGAATTTTGGCAATGTGAAAAAGTTCCTGAAACATTTTCAGAAACCAATGAACACGAATTGTGTGAAAATATATTCTTAGAAAATATTCAACGGGACACAGAAAACAATAAATTACAAGTTGTCTTGCCCTTAAAGCAACCTTTACATTCCATTAATCAATCTTTGGGGGATTCATTTCATTTAGCCTTAAAGAGATTTTATAATTTAGAAGCTAGACTGGCAAAAGATAATAAACTTTATACATTATATGCAGACTTCATTCATGAATACATTAAACTAGGTCATGGTACAGTCATTGACATCAGTCTATACAATTTAACAACTGATCCAGTGTACTTTTTACCACACCATCCAGTACTTAATTTACAAAAGAAAACGACAAAATGTCGTGTGGTAATGGATGGTTCTATGCAGACCTGTAACAAGATTTCTTTAAATAATTTATTACTAAATGGGCCTGTAGTACAGAAGGAACTTGTAGATGTTTTGTTACTATTCAGATTAGATAAATACTTCTTCATAACAGACATCAAGAACATGTTTCGCAACATATTATTGCATCCAGAATACAGGTCCTTACAGAACATTCTGTGGAGAGATAATCCCAGTCAAAGTGTTCAATGCATTCAATTAAACACAATAACCTATGGTATAAAAAGCTCATCATACTTAGCAACCAGATGTTTAAAATGGTTAGCCGAGCAATACAAGGATGAGCTCCCATTGGCTGCTTTCATTATAAACAATTCAACGTATGTTGATGATATACTTTATTCAGAGAGTTCCTCAGAGAAGCTCATAGAAGCTCGGGATCAATTATGCAAGCTGTTAAGCTTAGGTAGTTTTCAGTTACACAAGTGGGTGTCCTCCAAAGAATTATTACAGGATATACCACAAGATAGACAACACTTTGATGAGGTTGATCTAAAAACAAATAATCATTCATTAAAGACTTTAGGTATGAGTTATGATACTCAGTCAGATTCATTTATAGTTTCAAGTCCAAAAGCCATGGCTACTGAGCCTCGGTCCAAGCGTGAGATCCTCAGCTTTATAAGTCAGTTTTTTGACCCCTTAGGCCTTGTAGGTCCCTTAGTAGTAAACGCAAAGGTCATTATGCAACAACTGTGGAAGGCACGACTGGACTGGGATTCGTTACCTGAAAGGGAGTTGCTTGTGGCATGGCATGAGTTTTACATTAGCTTAATTGCTATGAAACCGTTGTCTATACAACGATACATAAGTTTGCACAATACAAGCTTTTCACAAATCATCGGGTTTGCCGATGCTTCTAGCACCACTGCTTATGGCTGTTGTGTATACTTAAGATCTGTTAAGGAAGCTGGCAAGGTGAAGGTATCCTTGCTATGCTCAAAATCGCGCATAAATCCTGCTTCACAAAGCCTGTCTGTTCCAAGGTTGGAGCTTAATGCTGCGCTACTGCTCGCTAAATTAGCTAGCAGGATTCATGACACACTGTCGGTCAAAATAAATATTCAAAATGTGGTTTTATATTCAGACTCGCAAATCGTTTTAGCTTGGCTTAAAACTAATATAAATACATTAAAAGCATATGTCGCTAATCGTGTGAGGGTCATACAGCAACTAACACAGGTTCATACTTGGTCTTATGTTAGCTCGCAAGATAATCCAGCTGATTGTCTCAGCCGAGGAGTGACACCGCACGAGTTACCCGAACATCCCCTTTGGTGGACGGGACCAACATTCATACATTCAAGTGAGTACAGACCCAATTCAAAATTTACAATGCCGGATGAGTTGCCTGAGGTCAAGGATCCTTCCACATGCTTAAGCGCTATGTTCTGTACTTCCAATGCTTCGGAAACACTATGTCTTGATTTTCTTGATAAGTTTTCAGATATAAATAAAATGCAAAGAGTGTTAGCATACGTCTTGCGCTTCTGTCAGAATACAAAGTCAAAGGGTATTAGAAATAAGCTTAATTATATAACTAGTAAGGAGCTCGATATTTCTCTATCAATTATTGTATTGTATGAACAACAAAAGTTTCTAAAGGAAGATATTCATTCTTTGAAATGTGGTAAAGCAATTCATAAAGGAAATTTAAAACCCCTTTGTCCGTTTATCGATGACGGGGGTTTACTCCGTGTTGGAGGTAGATTGCACAATGCTGATATACCATATTCACAGAAACATCCAATCATTCTACCACGAGACTCGCGTGTAACCGATTTAATGATTCGTAGTGTTCACTTTACAAATCTTCATGCAGGGCCTAAGCTGACTCTGTCGTCACTAAGGCAAAGATTTTGGATAATTCACGGTCTTAGAGAAGTTAAAAAAGTTAAAAAAGAGTGTTACAAAAGTCAATTCTAACATATGAAGAATTATATACTGTTTTATGTCAAATAGAAGCTATTTTAAATAGTAGGCCCTTAATGCCACTAACTGATGACATAACTGACTATTCATGTATTACTCCAGGTCACTTTTTGATAGGTAGTGCATTAAATACCTACCCAGATGCAAATGTTACTATGATAACCAGGTCCCAGTTTTGGAAAATATGTAATGAGATGAAGTTGTCCTTCTGGAATAAGTGGAGTAAGCATTATTTGAACCTTTTACAATGTAGGCCAAAATGGCAGACTTCCATACCAAATGTTAAAATAGGATCAATGGTAATACTTAAAGACGATAATTTGTCACCAATGTACTGGCCCTTAGCCAGAGTAATAAATACTTATCCAGGGGATGATGGAAAGGTTCGTGTGGTTGAAGTTAGGACTTCTAACGGCCACACACATAGAAGAGCGGTAATGAAAGTATGCGTCTTGCCGCTAGATGTAGAAGATAATAGCAGCTGTGCCTAGTGGTATTCAATACTGATCCTAAGATATTTTGTCGTAGGGCAGGGCACAGCACCTTTCTTTGTACCTATTTAATTTGTGTTATTTAATAATATAAGTAGATACTTACCTACTTTAAGTATATAATGTGGTGTAATATATCACCTCTTTCCATATTTAGTGCTTATTAAGTCATTAAAAAGCCGCCCACTCTATAATGTGGGGTTATTCAGCAATTTTTTGTTTGCATTTAAATTTAGTTGCACTTCTCTTTAATGTGTGGTGTATTCTATATAATACAGGTATTTCTATGAATGCCATTGCAATTTTATAATTGTACAATACAGCAAATCTATATTTGCAATTAATACAGGTATTTCATACCATTGCAATTTTATAATTGTACAATACAGCAAATCTATATTTGCAATTAATACAGGTATTTCATACCATTGCAATTTTATAATTGTACAATACAGCAAATCTATATTTGCAATTAATACAGGTATTTCATACCATTGCAATTTTACAATTGTACAATACAGCAAATCTATATTTGCACTTAATACAGGTATTTCTATAAATACCATTGCAATTCTATAATTGTGTAATACAGCAAATCTATATTTGCACTTAATACAGGTATTTCTATAAATACCATTACAATTTTATAATTGTTTAATACAGCAAAAATCTACATTTCCATTTAACTTTATATTCATTTCTCTATAGTGTTGTGATCTATAATACAGGTATTTCGATAAGTACCATTGCAGTGTAATTCAGCAAATCTATCTATATTTGCATTTAACTGAAGGTTCACTTCTATTTAATGTTGTGTAATCTGTTTATAATTTTAAGTATAATTTCAAGTATTTCTATAAATACCGTTACAGCTATAAGAATTTAGTGTTCTTACAAAATATAAATAAGCATGTGTGTTATGATAAGAGTAATTACATAGGTTATAAATCCGTAGTGTATATTTTCTAAAATTTTAAAGTTCATTTACATTTACTACCTGTCTCAGGTACCTACTTTACTTGTTTTGATGTACAATAGGATAAAGCACAGAAATATGTCTTTTTACTATGACACATTTTCATAACTCATGTAGCATACAATAATTTACAATTTAGCAATAGAATAGATTGATACAGAACTTTTGTATAGTAATTCTGCAGAACTTTGCCATACAATATTTTCATGTTAAAAGTGTTTACTAGCTGTCTTAGCATTGTATTCATAATTATCTAAATTTTGTATATCTTCTTCTTTTGCCCCGGCAATATGTTGGCAACCCAACATTAAAATTATATAATTGGGTAAAATTGAAGTTTACGTATGGCAACTCTGTACTTTTCTCTTTTTACTTGCACCGTTGCAATAAACGACACGTTTAGAGTACGCTCGTGGATTTTCATTTTTACCAGCTTCCAATCTACAGTCCACTCAGTTTAATTCAAAATCTAACAACGACTGTAGACAGCACACCTGCACGGCTATGGAAATAACTCACATCATACCTGCATGGTTGCGCTTCTACAGCACGCCTACACGGCTGTAAACAGCACACCTGCACGGCTATGGAAATAACTCACATCATACCTGCATGGTTGCGCTTCTACAGCACGCCTACACGGCTGTAAACAGCACACCTGCACGGCTATGGAAATAACTCACATCATACCTGCATGGTTGCGCTTCTACAGCACACCTACACGACTGTAGACAGCACACCTGCACGGCTATGGAAATAACTCACATCATACCTGCATGGTTGCGCTTCCACAGCACACCTACACGACTGTAGACAGCACACCTGCACGGCTATGGAAATAACTCACATCATACCTGCATGGTTGCGCTTCTACAGCACAACTACATGGCAGTAAACAGCACACCTGCACGGCTATGGAAATAACTCACATCATACCTGCATGGTTGCGCTTCTACAGCGCACTTACATGGCTGCAGACAGCACACCTGCACGGCTATGGCACTAACTTACATCATACCTGCATGGTTGCCCTTTCACAGCACACCTACATGACTGCAAGCAGCACACCTGCACGGCTATGGAAATAACTCACATCATATCTGCATGGTTGTGCTTCTACAGCGCAGCCACATGGCGGCAAACAGCACACCTGCACGACTAATGGAACTGAGTCTCAACATACCTGCATGGTTTCACATAACGGCTCGCCTGAATGGCTGCAAACAACACACCTTGCACGGCTATGGGACTAACACAGATAATACCTGCATGGTTATACAATCACTTGCAACGCTCAGGGTTGCACAGCAGCATTCATACTTAAATTAATAAAATAATGTCTAAATTTGTCATAGTACGTCTCGTTGATTGGAGATCCACGCACTAAGTACAGTATTTGCCCTTGAGAAGTCGTTAAGTATCTTAACCACATACTTTTTAAAAATAAATAGCAAAGACTGCTAGTCTAGTCGGTCTTAACACAAAATATAATACATATAATTGATCTATGTAACTGCAATAAGAACGGTGCGTACCTATCGTATTTGGACACATTTATTTATCCTATCTAAAGATAAATTTATTTACCGTACCGGTAGAGGGTATTCACAAAATAAATTAAAATAACTAATTGTAGTTATGTCCAACATTTCTAATAGGACGTCTTATTAACTGAGGATCCACGAATTAAAATGAAGCCTAGCCCTTGAGAAGTGGCTTTGTAACTTAAATATGTACCTACTTTTGTTTCAAGGTAACTAATAGGTACATATGGGCATAATAGTGGGTATTACCACAATAAAAATATAGCTCTATGCAACTACAATAAAACGATAAGGACCTTTGTCACATTTTTGTGTTCAATCTAAAACAAATGTATTCACCGTTCCGGTAGAGAATATTTCCTATAACCCTTACCGGAGATAAAAAAAACGTTGTTAAATGGACACCGCAGTCAATAGAGTTATGTAACCCCAGTTTGCAGCAATTCGTTAAAAGTCAAATACCTTCTTGACTACAGTAAAAGTTGCTACGAATAATAATACACGCTAATAGGAATAATCACGAACCATGATTAGAATTCGAATAAACTTTTACTTACAGTATTAACTTGTCACGGCTCGGCTCGCAGGATCCCACTTCTGACTTGATGAGAAATGATACTCCAATATCCTTTACATAGCTATTTATTCTTCTGTTCTTCGTATAATAATAGATACTACTCCTACATGCCACTTAATGGTATTACGAAATAATAATCCTATGATTGTAGATTCTTTACATTTTTATTTTCACAATTTAACTACTACTTGCACAACTAAGTACTAACTATTAATTAACCCATTCAACTCCGCAGTAAATTAAAAAATATTCGTGAATGTCCACTTGTTTTTTTTCTTGAATCTGTCTAGGAATATATATTTTTAATAAGATAAGTAAACAAATATCGGAAAAACATATTGAAAATAACAAAAAAGGGGTAAACTCAATAGGTGCGTTGCTGGCACACAGCTATAATTTTCTGTAGCCATAACCGACAACGCAAACCTGGCGTTGGTACATTGGACGGTATTATGCATTATGTAGGAGAGGTAACAGTGACAATTTCTAACATTAGGTAGGTACCTACTACTTAGGATCATAATTATAAACATATCTACATACATATCGTCACGCCGATTCTCTCCGAAGGGGTAGGCAGAGGCATAGCACACGCCTCTGCCTACCCCAATTTCAGCAATTATATTCAGACTCACCATCACACCACCCTGTCACACTAGTGTGGTGGTTAGGAAATCTATTTCTTAACTGTCATACTGACAAAACATTGTTATTCCCATTTCTCAAATGCTTTATGGAAAAAATCCAAGAAACTTGGAATAAAAGCGAAACTTCACAAACGCATCATTGGATTATGTGCAGCTCTTCCCTTATTACCAGTGAATTTTATTAAGGATGGGTGGGTCTATATAGAATCACAGTGTAATGACATGAAGGAAAAAAAAATGCATGCCTTTCTAAATTATATGCGGAAAAATTGGCTTAAAGACGATACGCAAATCAATGATTGGTGTGTACATAATGAACGGCACAGAACCAATAATGTTAGCGAAAATAGTCATTCTGTAATCAATAAGTTCATAAACAAAAACTATGTAACCATTGCTAAATTACTATCCGTACTAAAAGAATATTTAACTGCAGACCATGTCACATTATTTAACACTCAAGCAAGCTCTAACCCAAGAAGGTGTTTAGAAATCGAAAAGGATAATTTAATACTTAAACACAAATTCGGTTAATTCATAGTGAAATAACAATTGAAACATTTTTGAATATATTGCGTTAATTGTGCTTAGTTTTAAGATAAACATTAAACTGTTAAACATACTTGATATTTCGACCTTTTGTCAGTATGACAGTTAAGAAATAGATTTCCTAACCACCACACTAGTGTGACAGGGTGGTGTGATGGTCAGTCTGGACCCGATGGTCAGTCTGGACAAATATTAAGTTCCACACTAGTGTGACAGTTAAGAAATAGATTTCCTAACCACCACACTAGTGTGACAGGGTGGTGTGATGGTCAGTCTGGAGCCTTTTGTTCCATGTTATAGGTGGTGAGCCTATTGCCGTACAATAACATGTATACTCACGCCTTTATCCTTTATTTTTTTAAAGGGTAGGCAGAGGCATATGCTCACATTTCACCTTTCGTTTTTTTTGTCCCACGTCAGGTGGTGAGCTTATTGCCGTAATTATATCTTTTCAAAATGAAACAAATAAATTGTGTCAAAATCCGTTTTATTTAGGAAATGGAAAAAGAAAACAATTTCGTTGACTACTATTATTATATAATAGGTAGATATTACAATAATGGTTCATCAACCTCATAAGCTTTCATAATAATAGAAAAAAACGAAAAAAATAATATCTCGAAAACTACAAAAAATCGTAGAACATACATGGGGGTTAAATCGATAGGTATGGAACCCTGCTACCAGCTAGTGGCGGCTTGACACCCTAAAAGAAACACCGTGTATCTCGCCTTTTGCCCGGAAGGCTTTGGCATAATATACCTATACCCTGACACAATGTAATGGTTAAGTGTGGATGTGTAATGCACCTCTGCTTACCCCTTCGATGATATGAGCATGATGGTAGGTCTGTATGTACCTACATAATTTACAATCAAAATTAGCATAACACCATCCCTCTAAATGTTATTCGTCAGTGCCATGGAACGCACCGCTTGCGTTTGATATATTTTATTCACTATTTCTTACAAAACTATTTAAATAATTACAAATTTACTGTATTATTATATAGTAAAAGGACTTACCTTTTGATAATTATACAAATAATCACTGAACAATTGAAAACAATTTAAAAATTCGCGTAAATCGACAGAACGTTTTACGATCGTACTTTAACCGTTAGGAAATGCCACTTTTTAATTTGACATTGACAAACCATCACTATGTGTAACTGTCACTACTATTTGTCTATGGTTTGTCGTTGAAAATATTTGGAATATTGTGAACGCAGCCAAAAAATGTACAAAAATATCATACGGTACTCACAACGCATACCTTGCGTTGGCGGCACAGGATAAAAAGTGTCCTACACGCAAGGTGTGCGTTGCCGGAGTCGAATGGGTTAATACAAATATTCTACTTTAACTAATTAGCACTTTACTGAACTCGATCAGGAAACAGAATGTGTTCTTTTTCCAGAATATTCACCTTTTATCGCCTCTCAACAACTCCCACCTCATAATGAACATTTTTATGTCAAATCAACTACCCACTATTTTCGAATAATCAATTAATGTTTTATGTACAGGCTAATCATTCTACTATGAGGCGGTGTTGACATCACAAAAATAACTTATTACTACTTAAAACTGAATTGTTTTAGAAAAATCACAACACAACTGACAGCATTAAATCATCGATTACGTTCCGTTTCACCGAATAATATAAACATTGAACACACTTAACATGGACACTGCACAAATCATTCAAGAGTGTTTTGAAAAAATGAGAATCGAAATGGGTAACCAAACTAGAGAAATGTTAACGAATATGGATGAAAAATTAAAACCTTTTGTAAATGAAACAAAGGAACTAAAGGTCGAAAATAACATTTTGAGAGAAAAAATCGCAAATATGGATAAATATAAAAGGAGAAACAACCTTATCATTCTTGGCATTAGCGAGAATGAGAAATCGCCAATTGAGCTTCTGAATTCAACAATAAGTAAAATAAAAAGCGATCTTAATATTCAAATTGAAAACAGAGACATTGATATGATACACCGTATTGGAAAAAAAGATATCGAACAGAAAAAAGCAAGACCAGTACTAGTAACATTTATTAACGGCTGGAAGAAAAACGAAATTGTTTCAAATAAAAAGAAATTGAAGGGTGCATATATTTCTGAAGACTACCCTAAGGACGTTTTGATAAAAAGGAAGGAATTGCAAACAAAACTTATAGAGGAAAGGAAAAAAGGCAACTTTGCCGTCATAAAATATGACAAGCTCATTGTTAAAGGAGACAAAACATTAGGAAACGAAAAACGCAAAAGAAGCGAATCAAACACCCCAGCTAACCCCAATCACGCTAAAAAACTGAATTCTGCACCACAAATTAATCGAATGAATGCTTTTGATTTGATGCGTGGTAGAAGCAACTCTTTATCGTCACTCACCCCACATGAACGCTGCACATAGGATATTGCCATCAGCCGCCGGAACGAAACAACAAATACAGTAAAACAACCAAGTAAAAAGAAATATAATTCATTTCCCAAGCCGACTGGTCCTCGTGGGAAATTAGACTGCCACCCTCTTTCCAAGACTAGCAATAATAATATTAATAGCAACGATAAAATAATTAGAAGTAAGATTTTTAACGAAGAAACCCTAAGAATTTGCACGTATAATGTGAGATCTTTGTCATCTGTGGAAAAATATTTGGAATTAATACACGCTCTAGAAAATATTCACTACGATATACTGGGACTTTCAGAAGTTAGAAGAATGGGTTGTTGCATTGAAGAGTACAAAGATGCCATTCTGTGTTACATAGGCCAAACAAAAGGATTATATGGAGTAGGTTTTCTAATAAAAAAGACACTAAAAAGCAATATAACCAACTTCACTGGCATTTCAGAAAGGGTGGCACTACTTCAAATGAAGTTTGAAGACGTGCGCCTATCAATTATTCAAGTATATGCACCAACTGAAAAGTCATCAGAAGAAGAAATGCAAAAATTCTACAAAGATCTTGATTCGGCTCATGAATTACTGACGGCTGACGAAAAAACTCTCGTGATTGGTGACTTTAATGCTAAAATTGGTCAGCCCAAAGTAGAGGAGCACCCTATATTGGGCAAATATGGTTACGGAGTAAGAAATGACAGAGGCATCAGATTCATAGAATATGCTTTCGAACACAGACTGTCTATAATGAACACCTTTTTCAAAAAGAAAACAAAAAGAAGATGGACTTGGGATTCCCCAGGTCAAAGATATAAAAACGAAGTGGACTTTATATTGACTAACTCCCCAACACTAGTCACCAACTGCGAAGTATTGAACAAAGTAAATTTTGCCTCTGACCATAGAATTTTACGAGCTACAGTCAGATTATGCCTACCGAAAAAGAGCAGAAAAAAAATTGAATCTGTTTCGAATATCCTACTAACTGAAGATGATATAAATGCGTTCATATCCAACCTCAAAGCTTATAAATTGCATGAAGTGAAGAAGGAAACTACAAATGTCCAAAATTATTATGACACTCTGGAACAGGCACTTGTTTCAAGTTCTGAGAGAAAATTTGCACCAAAGAATAACAAACGAAAAATATTTAGCGAGTCTACAGAATTATTGATGCGAAGACGTACCCAACTTATATCTACAAAGAATAAAAATAAAGAAATGAAAAAAGAACTAGCACAATTATTCAAAAAAACCAACAAAGAGATAAAGAAAGACTATAAAAAACATAGGCAAGATATCATATCACAAAATCTAATTAAGTACCGAAGTACAAAGAGAGCGTACAAGGAGTTAAATTTAAACAAAAAATGGATACAACAAATAGAAACTAAGTCAAAGAAAACCAAATCGAGAAAAGACGTAATTGACCAAGCAACGTACTTCTATAAAGAGCTTTACAAGAAAAGGGATCATGAGGACAATATGAGCTAAATCGCAACCTACACTCCTAACACAGAAAGTATTACCCCAATCTGCGAAAACGAAATATGCGAACATATCAAACTGCTAAAAATGGCAAAAAGCCCAGGACCGGATGGGATAAGCAATGAAATACTTAAACACTCAGCACCCATTCTAATTAAACACTTCACAGAACTATTTAATCTGATTCTTGAAACAGAGACCACACCTAAACAGTGGTGTTCTTCGGAAATTATATTGTTATATAAAAAAGGCGACCCTCTTGATATTAGTAACTACAGGCCCATAAGCCTGTTGGCATGTCTGTATAAACTCTTTGCATCAATAATTTTGAAGAGAATCACACCCGAAATAGATAAGGCGCAACCAACGGAACAAGCGGGCTTTCGTTCAGGCTTTAGTACGACAGATCATCTGCATTCATTGGGACAAGTGATTGAGAAATACAAACAATTTAGAAGACCTTTATACATAGCATTTATAGACTATACTAAGGCCTTCGATAGTATAAGTCACAACTCCATCTGGCAAGCACTGGCATTATTAAACATAAATAGAAAATACATAAACCTCTTAAAATACATATACAATAACACCACTAGTAGGGTTAAGCTCGAAACCAGAGGAGAGGCAATACGAATTGAAAGAGGAGTGAGACAGGGTGACCCTCTCTCACCAAAACTATTTATTACTGTCTTAGAAATAGTATTTCAAAATTTACACTGGAACTCCAAGGGATTGATAATAGGGGACAGTCGCTTGAGCCACTTGAGATTTGCGGATGATGTCGTTATGTTTGCTGAAACATCTAAAGAACTGGAAGCTATGGTACGGTCACTTGATCAGGAAAGCGGAAAAATAGGACTGGAGATGAATACTTCGAAAACAAAAATAGTTACTAATAGTCAGAAAACTCCCATTTATATAAAAGGTAAAAATATAGAATATGTAGACAATTACATATATTTAGGAAAACAGATATCATTTAGTGCAACAAGTAATGAGGAAGAAATAAAAAGGAGATGTCAAATAACTTGGAACAAATTCTGGTCCCTAAAAGAAATACTAAAAGGAGATTATACACTAAATATGAAAAAAACTATATTCGAAACATGCCTTCTACCTTGCTTACTATATGGTTGTCAAACATGGACTTACACACAAAAAGCAAAACACAAAATAACGACGACCCAGAAAGCAATGGAACGAAGTATATTAAAAATTAGAAAAGTACATAAAGTAAGGTCAGAAATAATTAGAGAAAGAACGAACAACGACAACTTGGAAAGGACCAATGGGTAAAAGACAGGTAGGCAAACCTGCTAAACGGTGGGCTGATGATATCGTTGCAATCACAGGGAAAAACTGGATGACACAAGGCAAAAACAGAGAAATGTGGAGGAAGAAAGAGGAGGCCTTTACCCTAGCTGGGATTCACATCCCTTAAGCATACTTAATACTAACACTAAACATAAGTAATTTACATATAGGTACTAACTAACATACTTACATAAGATTTTTTTAAATTTATTATACTTACCTACTGTAAAAGTTATTTTTGATGTGGAAATAAAAAGGCTTTATTATTATTATTATTCTCTTTATTTAATTAATGACCTAATAAATTACATTTTTAAATATAGATATAAAAAGAAAATACATTTAAAAATATAAAATATAGTATCCCACCGGCATCGGGTACAGGGACCAAGCTACCGGTGCACATAGAGGTATTTGCACGATCTACACGGCCAAAAGTCCCATTATCAAAAACACTAATACATTCATAAAAACGAGTTCCACGAATAAAGTATGAACCCGGGCACTATACCCATGATTTAATTATTTCATACCGCGCACCCCGTCCCTGTAGCATCAGTCGCAATTTGACCGTTACAACTAGTTTACTTTTCTGTTGTCGGCACTTTTTTAAACATGAAACTTTCAAAGTGTATTTTTATATTCTCAAGTACTTCTTACGAATTGAGAGTGATGGAGTCAGATGGACAAGGTAAGGACTTACAAAATACATAAATAAAATTATGATAAACTTTCAAACTACAATTTTGTTTGTAATGTAAAAAAACTCATCAATGAAAAACATCTCCGGAAACGTCCGGATAAATACACTTTTAAGGGGTTAAAGACATTCAGCTAAATCTCGTCTAAAATAGGAAATATTTATTAGCAGCTTTCTACATAGTGTATGTTTGTTTTAGGTTCAGAGGGTGCATCAGGAGTAAGAGGTGTGACACTACAATACTTATTTGACCTCATGAAGAAAGAAAATTTGTCTACTTTAGATGCCAAATTAAACTATTTAAAAGATAAACTTTTATCATGTGAGGGTTACCTTAACGACCAAATTCTTAATTTGAAACGTGGTTTTGCCCATTTCAAATCAGAAATGAACAATAATATATATAAGGAAGACAATTTTATAAAATAAAACTTAATTTTGTGTTGTGGCTCAATTTGGGAGAGGCTAACGTCCAGCAGTGAACTGCTATAGGCTGATTTGATTGATTGAACTTAATTAAAAGGGCACTTTTGAAATACCTGTTGTTGGCACTTCACAAAAGAGACCAGGTCGACCATCCAAGTCGTTCAGAGACGCAAGTGAAAGAAGCATAAGGCGAAAGACTGAAGAACTGCACCCTAACTTTGAAAAGGAGATTATAATACATCCTGTGAAAGTAGGACTGGGAAAATCCGGTAACAATGATGCATCAAGTGTACTAAAATATATCACTAGCACCTCAACACGAGCAAATAAATATAGAAAGGCGTTTTTGCATACGCAATCCAGTAAAGAGCAGCCCTCTTTGACACCAATACAAGCTTAGCAAATGTTTATAGTTGTTGATTTGACACAAGGACGGTACGAAATTATAAGAAAGACCAATAAGAAAATTTTCCGTGCTATCGAAAAAGCCAAGAAGAAAATGTTATTTACCTCAAGAATCGTGTACGGTAAAGATTACCAGTGCCAAAGCTCAGTTACAGTCACTAATGGATGTTACATTGGGCCTTTATCGAAATTAAAAATCAAATTATTAAAAAAAAAATATAATAATAATCAAATCAAATAATAAATCAAATTGAATTGTTTTCTTATCTTAAAATTCATCAAAGAGCGATGAAGAAATTTAGAATTATAATTCTAAGTTTCTTCATCACTCTTTGATGAAGTCACTAGTGACTTTTTTTGGAAAATATAGTATTATTAAAATAAATTTTTATTTTTATGGTTTATTTACCTTGATTAGATACCAATTACGCATTAAAATAATTTTGGCCGCCTAAATCGAGCAAATACCTCTATGTGCGGTGGTCAGGGCTCCAGAGACAGGAACCTCCGCACAATGCGTGCCGTGTCCAGTAGCACTGCCTTCTGCATCACGCCCTTGATCCAGCTGCCCAACGCGAGCCTCTGAAGGTGTTGGTCGAGGCTCTTAGCTATAAGACCATTAACGGAAATGACTATAGGAACAATGATTGCTGCATCAACTTCCCACATGTCGACAATCTCGCGAGCTAAGTCAATATATTTTATTTTTTTATCACTCTCAGCTTTCACAAGATTCTCGTCATGTGGGATTGTGATGTCAATAATCATTGCTCGCCGCTCAGATCGATCTATGACCACAATATCAGGTTTGTTGGCAACAACAGTCCTGTCTGTGATAATAGATCGATCCCAGTACAATGTGATATGACCATTTTCGAGAACTGGCTCAGCTACATACCTGTAATATGGAACCTCGATATCCACCAGGCGATACTTCAGAGCAAGTTGCTGATGGATGATCCTGGCTACTAGGTTGTGTCTGTGCAAGTACTCGCCGTTAGCAAGACGAGAACAACCAGAGATAATATGCCTGAGGGACTCACCAGGATGATGACACGCTCGACATACATCAATCGTACCATCCCTCAGTATATATTTCCGGTAGTTGTTCGTCATGATAACTTCATCTGCAATTGCACAGACAAAGCCCTCGGTCTCTCCAAAGAGATCACCGAACCGTAGCCAGGCCACAGAGGCTATAAGGTCTACATGAGATCCATGCAAAGCCTTATAGAACCTACCGTGGAGCTCCTTGCTCTTCCATATCTCCTGCCGGTCATCGATACCCATTATTACAGGTTTGTGCCAGTTCTCTTTAGCCAAGGCAAGCGGGGTGAGTCCAGTATCCACTTTGACAACATCCCGATGCACATCCGCATTCATGTGTAGAAAGTATTCTCTAAGGTTGTACACCTCGCGGTTATGTAGGGTTTTAGCATTCAGGAAGCCTCGACCACCACATTTCCGCGGGATGTACATCCTCATCACCGATGAACGCGGATGATGCATTCGATATGATGTCAATAGTGTACGAACTCTACTGTCCAAGGCATCTAGTTCAGTTTGAGTCCACTTGAGTATGCCAAAGGAGTACATCAAGAGTGGCATGACCCAGCCGTTATAAGCACGCACCTTGTTCCCGCCTGATAAAAGACTATTTAGGACTTTTCTCAGACGAGAAAGGAAACGCTCTCGTAACGACTGTTTCATGTCAGCTTCATTGATGCCCAACGCTTGTGACATACCCAAGTACCTATTGGTGTCAGATACGAGAAGCGACTTCAGGTGAATGGAATCAGAAAGCTGAATACCTTCCGATTCCACCATCCGTCCTCGCTTAACATGCATAACTGCACATTTATCCACACCGAATTCCATTTAATTATTATTATTATTATAGGTTGTGGTATACGAAGAGCATCTAAAAGTTAAAATGTATAAGTAATTAAATAATTTTCAAAACAAATGAAAATCGGTAAAACAAATGAAGATCAACGAAACAAATGAAAATCAACGAAACAAAATATGAAGATCAACGAAACAAATGAAGATCGATCAAACAAATGAACATCAACTAAACAAATGAAGATCGGTAAAATAAATGGAGATCGACGAAACAAATGAAGATCGTTAAATTAAATGAAGATCGGTAAAACAAATTAAGATCAACTAAACAAATGAAGATCGGTAAAACAAATGAAGATCGGTAAAACAAATGAAGATCGGTAAAACAAATGAAGATCGGTAAAACAAATGAACATCGGTAAAACAATTGAAGATTGGCGAAACAAATGAAGATCGACAAAACAAATTAAGATCGACAAGACAAAATGAAGATCGGCGAAACCCCGTATTCGCATAATATCAGATTCTCAAAATATGAGATTCTCAAAATATGAGATTCGCAAAATAGCAGATTCGCAATATAGCCGAAACAAATGAAGATCGGCAAAAGAAATGAAGATCGAAAAATCATATGCAGATCAATAAATCAAAAGACTATAACAGTGGGCGCACACTAGGCGTCTTGTCGCGGCGACATGTCGCGGCGACAAGCTGCGGGCGCCAAATTACATACATTTTGTTCTAAGCTCCGCACACTAGGCGACATGTCGCCGCGACTCCGCGACAAGCAAGGGGAGTCGCCGCGTCTGTCGCGCTATTGTCGCGGCGACACGGCGACAGTCGCCCAGCGACAGCTTTTGGAACGAAGATCCTTATTACGCGTTGCGAAGACGCCAGCGACAGTCGCGGCGACATGTCGCGGCTTCAAGTCGCCCGATGCAGGCGCACACTGCGCGACAAGTCGCCGCGACATGTCGCCGCGACTGTCGCCTAGTGTGCGCCCACTGTAAGCAAGTTGATAAGGTCAAAAACTACTCTCAGCCATATTTTGTAATCTAGATGCGATTGCCATTCAAAAAAATAGGTGCGGTATAACTTTTGATGTTCTTCGTATACCACAACCTATAATGGATCTTTTACCACTCGCATGTCCTAAAAGATCCATTTTTCATAAAAAATACTTTAAGGTATTAAAGTGGACATGATATGTCCACAAAGATCCATGATGATCTTTTTAAAATCGTCGCGAGCCGACCTTCTCCAGCGATCAATGTCTTCCGGGAGCGGACGACCTCCAGACCTCCACTGTGACCTCGTCCGTTACTCAGCAGGTGCATCACTCATAGCCATAGATGTGGCTGGCTAGAGCCTCGATTTTCGATTTGACAAGAAATTTGCAATGGGTTTTTTTCTAGAGACATTTTATTTAAAGCGTCATCTAGCACAAATTAAGATAGGACATCCTTTCCAGGGCTTACCCAAGGCTTCCAACCGTAGGCTGTTGGGTGGGCGTTACGTGAGGTTTTTTAGTCGGTAGGAGTCCGGTATAGCATCAATGAAGAATTACGGGCCGACCCTTTTTTTGTTGACGGAGACGTAGATTTCAGGCCCGGGCGATACATCTTACTTAATGTACTCTGGCTATAAGCTTGAGTACAACTTCAAGCCGAAAGCCGGGGTATGTATGTACGTCCGTGATGATGTCTGCTGTCGCCGTCTTACAAGCCTTGAAGACAGGGACCTGTCTACGTTTTGGGCGCGCGTGGATCACGGGGGCCACACTCGGATCTACGCGTGCGTGTACAGGTCTCACAGCGGTAACACGGACACAGTTCGCCTTTTTGACCACCTGCAACAATCGACTGACAAGGTGATTGAGCAGTATCCCTCTGCGGAGATAGTGATTCTGGGGGACTTCAACGGTCATCATGTTGACTGGTTGGGCTCCCGGATGACCAACTTTGCGGGGAAAGCTGCACATGAATTTGCCCTGACCTATGAGTTCTCCCAACTGGTTAAATCCCATACGAGGATACCAGACAAGAAGAACGAGCATAGTGCATTGCTGGACCTCCTGCTGACAACGCGTCCGGATGGATACAACGTCTCAGTGGATGCTCCGCTCGGATCGTCGGACCACTGTATCATTCGGGCGCATGTACCTCTCGCAAGGCCTGAACCACCTCGGCCCAAGGAGTGGCGACATTTGTGGCACTATAAGTCAGCAGACTGGGATGGACTGCGGGAGTTCTTCGCGTCGTACCCGTGGAGGCGACATTGTTTTGCCTCAGACGATCTGGATTCCTGCGCTGCAGCAGTCGCTGAGGGGATCTTGGAGGGCATGGAGTGCTACATTCCCAACCGCTGGATCCCTGTAGGAGCAAAAAAGCAACCGTGGTTCATTCGGCTCTGCAGAGAGGCATTGATGCTGAAAGAAGCTGCCTAGAGAGCCTGGACCACGGCCCGTGCAAATTCAGATCCTAACATCTCCGAGGTGAAACGCAAATTGAATGCCGCCTCGAGGGCCAGCAAAAGAGCAATTGTCAGGGCTAAATTCGATTTCGTCGGCAGAATTGGTGAGCGGCTAGCAGGGTACCCTTCAGGGAGTCGTGAATTCTGGTCGCTTGCCAAAACTGCCGTGGGAAACTTCTGTCAGTCAGGTTTACCACCTTAGCTTAAACCCGACGGTAGTCTGGCCCAGAGTGCCGGGGAGAAGGCCGACCTTTTGGGATTTCTCTTTGCCTCTAACTCGACCATGAGCGACGGGGGTGCTGTGCCGCCGGACGTTCCGTCGTGTGGTACTTCCATGCCGGAAGTTAAATTTACGCAGCGGGACGTCCGACGGGAGCTTCGTTCTCTGGACGTTAATAAGTCGAGTGGGCCGGACGGTATACCCGCGGTGGTACTTAAGCAGTGTGGTCCAGAGTTGTGTCCGGTACTTACACGTCTTTTCACGCTTTCATATTCCATGCGACAAGTCCCGGCGTCGTGGAAGATCGCGTATTTGCATCCTGTGCCCAAGAAGGGTGATAGGACAGACCCGGCCAAATACAGGCCTATAGCCGTCACCTCCTTATTGTCTAAAGTGATGGAGCGTGTAATTAATACACAGCTCCTGAGGTACCTTGAGGAAAACGACCTGCTCAGTGACCGGCAGTACGGTTTCCGTCACGGTCGCTCGACGGGCGATCTTCTCGTGTGCCTCACACACCGATGGGCGACGGCTATCGAGAGTAAGGGCGAGGCTCTAGCAGTGAGCCTCGACATTTCTAAAGCCTTTGACCGGGTCTGGCACCGTGGTCTTCTTAAAAAATTGCCCTCCTACGGTATGACCGAGAGATTACGCGGATTGGTGTCCAGCATTTTGGCCGGTAGAAGCATCAGGGCTGTTGTCGACGGCAGCTGTTCTGACTGCATGGCCATTAACGCTGGAGTACCGCAAGGCTCAGTGTTGTCCCCTACTCTGTTTCTGCTGCATATCAAAGACATGTTGTCTATTGACGGCATTCATTGTTATGCAGACGACAGTACGGGGGACACTTGTTACACAGGCCGCCCCGGTATCTCTCGGGACGCAGTGGAAGAAAGGCGTGAACAGCTTGTGTCTGAAATCGAGGCTACTCTTACTAGAGTGTCCGATTGGGGTAGACAAAACCTTGTCCAGTTCAACCCTTCCAAGACACAGGCGTGTTTCTTCACCGCTAAGAAAGCCCCAATTACTGTAGCGCCACAATTCCAGGGCACATCTCTTTCCATCTCTAAAAGTATAGGGATCCTTGGTGTTGACATCTCCAGTGACGTTCAGTTCCGCAGTCATTTGGAGGACAAGGCCAAGCTGGCGTCTAAGAAGCTCGGTGTGCTCAAAAGGGCGCGGTGGTACTTAACTGCGGCGCAAACACTGCTTCTCTATAAATCGCAAGTGCGGCCACACATGGAGTACTGCTGTCACCTCTGGGCGGGGGCACCTGAATATCAGCTTCGTCCATTTGACTCGGTGCAGAGGCGAGCTGTGAGAGTTGTCAACGATCCTATACTGACAGGTGGTGTTGAACCTCTCTTCGCGACAGGAGAGACTTTGCCTCCTTAGTGCGCCTTCACACTAGCGTAGGCGTTCGATGGACGTATGCGCGGCGTATACGTCGCGTATACGTCACGCACGCCCGACGCTTGTTCAGCGTACTCATGTGTTCCAGTGATAACGCCGCGCCAACGCGGCGTATACGTCGCGTATACGTCACGTGCGTCGGCGCCGCACATACGTCCATCGTACGCCTACGCTGGAAAAACGCTAGTGTAAAGGCGCACTTATGCGTGTTCCAGCCCCGGATCTAGGGGGGGGCAAGCCGGGGCCCGTGCCCCGGGCGGCACAATCAGGGGGGCGGCAAATCAGAGGGCGACAAATTCGAACTTTTCAGACAAATGCACAAATCATCAGTTAATAACCTTGACGATAGTTGATTACCTACCTAATAATAAATACTTCAACTTATTAAACTCTTTTCACAATAAATAATTATGTTATTTGCTCAAATTATATCAGAAATTAACTATAGATATATGCTAGATGCTTGAAAGGAAACAAACAATTCTTTACTAACTTGCAGCATGTTGTGGGGGCGGCCAACGCCGCGCCCGGGGCGGCCACAGTATTTCATATTTTTGATTTTTTTTGTGTTGTTCATAAAATATCTCTTGTTGCACCGGACGTCAACGGATAACGTTATAAAGTTTCCTTTGATTCTTTTCTTTTTGTCTCTTAAAAATGAAAAAATGCTAGGCCATTTTTGCATACGATTAAATTGAGAATTAGGCACTCTTGCGCTGATCGTCTCAATTGTGCCGCTGGATGGCCAGTTTCTTGCACGGGTGAGGATTCTCTACTAGTCCTCTGTGCTGGTCAGGTTCCCTGTTTTCTGCAGTTGAATCTTTGAGTCAAGTTGAATCAGTTGAATCAAGAGTACCACAGGGACCCTTTGTCCACTAAAATCCATTAAAAAGATCCAGATATGTGTTGTCCAACACTATTCTTCGGCATATTATCCCTTGGGTGCACTCATTGTTATGCAGACGACCAGTACTATACAGGAAAGTTAATCTGGCCGTCCAACGGAGGGGCGGCTCGAACTGAAGGAAAAGAGCCGGCAGCTCGTAGCGTATCTCGACCGGGTCTGGCCCGCATTTCAAAATGGGATTCAGAAAACCTGGTAGATTTAAATGCCAGGAAATAAAGGCGTGTGCGTTTACAGCTGAAAGATCTCCTTTCCGTCCTCTACCCTCTCTTCACAATGCGATAATACCTACTACTGAAGGACTATTTAGACATCCTCCGACAATTCAGAGGGGGGCGGTCCAACGTAGAAGAAAGGAGGCGGCATCTCGTGGCGGATTTCAAATTTTATTTAGAAAACCTGGTAGATTTAAATGCCAGGAAACACAGGAATGTGCGTTTACAGCTGCAAGATCCTCTTTACTTCACAACCCTCTCTTTAGAAAGAGTAGGAGCAACGGCAACCCATTCTACCGGTTGTCGCAGATGATTTCTGTGCACGGGAGCTTCGGTGTAACAATTTTTTTTGGACCGTTCACACAACGCTGTCTGATCCCAAAGTAGGTAAGCTATGAATAACCTGCTTGTGTTATAGGTATCAGACCACGGATATTACTACTTATACTTTTGAAATACATACATATTATACATAGAAACACCCAGACTCTTGAGAAAATCATTTATGGGTCACACAAATATTTGACTCCGGAATGAATCGAACCCACGCCCTCCAGCGCCACAGGCGGTATCACTACCGACTGCGCCACAGAGGCACTCACCGGGATATCAATTGGGATATCAATACACCGGAAAATCATAGCTGAGTGACAGCACTGCGAGGAACGCAGTCAGGACACAGCGGTGCACACATTGGAGGAGTGCACAGCGTGAGCGCAACAGCACCAGGTCCGTGTGGAAATCCTGATGGAAATCCGGAACATGGATGCTATGCTGGACTCCTACCGACTAAAACCACACGATTTCTTACAACTGTCTAAGGCCGGGAGACATTCCATGATCTCCAGTAGGAGTGAGTGGGATGTCGCCTCGACTTTCTGAGGGCAGTTCGTGCTCGTGAGTGGCGTGGTGTGAAGTATCGGGGAGGAAGCGGGAAACTGGAGATAACTGTGGCTCCCCCGCCGCAGACTTGTCTTCGCCCAAGACTCTCGGACTCCATGACCGGGGGCCTGAGGACGGCGAGGGCATGCTCATCTTCTTGACAGAAGCAGACCTAAGAAGACAGTGTGACGTGAACGTTTCACTAAACTCTGGTTTCACGCACACCACACGCCCCAAGAAACGGGATAACACCTGAACAACTTCCAAAGATGCGGGAGAGGACCCGAACCCCCAAGGTAAGGTCGCAATGGTAGTCAAAGTCTGTTAGGAATCCTGGGACATCCTTCCGAGGGCTTACCCGGGGCCCCAAACGGATTTTACGCCATCATGGAGGTGTCTGCTGTACCAGACGCAGATTTGTACCTTTGCTAATACTACCGACTCTCAACTTTGAACTAAGGAGCCTAAAAAAATAGGGGGGGGGGGGGGGGGGTTAATGGGGCGGCATTTTCATATTTTGCCCCGCCTAAAAAAATCTCTAGATCCGGGGCTGGCGTGTTCTACCGCCTGTACAATGGTGTGTGCTCTGAGGAATTGTTTGACATGATGCCCACGGCTACGTTCAATCATCGCACCGCTCGCCATAGACAGGGATTTCATCCTCACACCAAGCTCACACCCTACGTCCGGAGCGTTCGAGCACGGTTAGATCCGGTAGGGGTTTTCTTCCGCGCACGCATTGGTTGTGGAATGATCTTCCTGCCTCGGTTTTCCCAAACGCTTACAGAATGGGGTTCTTCAAAAGGGGTCTAAGAAGGTTTTTACAGGATCGGCACCGCGAGTGTGGCGCCTCTGGTGTTGCAAACGTTCATATGCTGCGGGACCACCAGTCCTTCTGGTGGGCCGTATGCTTTTCTGCCACATTAGTGGTATACAAAAAAAAAGTACTATTTCACAGCTCTTATACTCATCAGTGTAATAAAAACGATCACTTTAGCAAGCAACTTTCGCTGTGGCTGGTTCTCGGAACGGTGACCACTTTGTGACATTTCTATTTGCGAGCGTTTCCCTTTCCGTGCTTCTGAAGGCACTTTAGTTAGTGGATCTCAGTTGTCAGTAACATGGACGGCTTGAAAATGTTCAACAGCGGGCAGCGGGCAGTCACAACCGCGCCTGTCCATATCGACACGGCAATAGGCTTACCACTCGTCACTTGCTCACTTGGTGCTGACTAATGTGGGATTTGAAACTATAATAATTATGTCGAAATGTGGCCATATCATATATTATGCCTTTGCCTATCCCTATAAAGGCGTGATTGATACTTGAGGCCCCTGCAGCCCTGGAACCTAGTCTTGTTCCTGCCTGAACCTTGTCTTCCTGCAGCATAAAGACAAACAGAGAAAGAAGAAATGATCCTTCAGATGGAAAAACCTCGTCAGTTACGATATTGCTGAGCGAGAATATATATTGTAGGCAAAGGTTTTTACTGTGGTGCGGGAGGATCGCTAGATGACGCAAGGCGTGGTCTCGCGGGCACCACTAGAGTCACCTATTTAAAACCGCCGATATAGTCGTGTTGAAATGAACAGACCGGCCACTGTATAGTGATACCGCCTGCGGCGCTGGAGGTCGTGGGTTCGATTCCTACCGGAGACAAATATTTGTGTGACCCATAAATGTTTGTCTCAAGAGTCTGTGTTTCTATGTATGATAAGTAGATATGTATTTAAAAAGTATATAAGTATTAATATCCGTGGTCTGATACCCATAACACAAGCAGGTTATTCCTAGCTTACTTTGGGATCAGATAGCGTTGTGTGAAATTTCCGTGAATATTTATATTTATTTATTTTAGTACCTATCTGTAACATCTAGCCTTCAACTTGGCGCCTACCTGCACGTTAGTACTCTTTATACTGTGCCTGCACGCACTCAAGCGGTCAGACATTTCAGTGAACAAATCGCACCTTCATTTCGAAACCGTTACTAAACAAAATAACTAAATTTTACAGGAGAAGCAATTTAAGATTTTTGGCCTATTAAATACCTCATAATGAAAAACTCATGAACTTTTATGAGGTATGTCTTAGATTACTTATTAAATTATTATTTCCTTTTCAAGATGTGAAGGCACATAATTAGATAATTTAAATAATTACTGATTTATAATAATTTTAATTTTTATTGTAACACTTTTGCAATTACTTTTTTTTCAATTATCATTGAATATTGTAACGTTAGTATGAATTGAATGTTACTATGTAAAAAATAAAATTCTAGCTATTTTAAATGACAGAATAATGAGTGTGAAATATATTTAAAGACACGGATAAAATAAAAGGTAATAGTTAAAATCACTATTTATTAACCGAACGTATGAAGTACAATTATAAATGGCAAATAACTCTTTATTTTTCTTTTAATAATTATCATTTAATTGAAGCTTACAGTCACCGTATTTACTTATTTTGAATAATAATATTTGAAGATAGTTAGTTAGTTAGTTAGTTAATATCAACAGAAAACTACTTCCTATTCAGATGGGACCACCTGCGGGATCCAGCCTACAGGTAGGGGGCGTCAGCATCAGCATCGAGTCCTCTTTGAAGTATCTGGGGCTCGTACTCGATGGCCGGTGGAAAATCAGACATCACTTCCGAAGTTTGATCCCAAAACTGATGGGGGCATTGATGCCCAACATCAAGGGACCCTACGCTCCCTGCAAGGAGACTGTACCTGGAGATCGTGCAAAGTATGGCCCTAGGGGCCCCCGAATGGGCGGAGACTCTGACGGCCAGCAACGTGGCTAGATTGCTGAGCCCGCAGAGAGCGATGGCCATCAGGGTGATAAGGGGATACCGCACGATCTCCGGTGAAGCGGCATGCATCCTAGCCGGAACCCCTCCATGGGACCTGGAAACGAGAGCCCTTTCGTCACTATTTAGATGGCGCAAGGAGGCGCTGGAGTGGAGCCATAGGCCTGCGTCTCGAGAAACCAAGCCCCAGCGGTCCCAGCTCCACCAGGAAACCGTGGAGACATGGAAAGTGCGACTTGAGCAATCAAAGGGCGAATTCGCCACAATCGCGGCCGTCAGACAATCATGGAAGAGTGGCTAGAGAGTAAACACGGTGCTCTCTCCTACTGGTTGTCACAGATGCTTGCCGGGCACGGTAGTTTCGGCATGTATCGGTGGGGAAGACACCAGGAAACCACAGCCGAGTGTCAGCACTGCGAGGATCGCAGCGATGACACAGCGCTCCACACGCTGGTGGAGTGCACTGCGTGGGCGAAACAGCACCAGGTCCTCGTAGTGGGTCTAGACGTGGACAATCTCTCACTCAAGACCATAATGCGAGCCATGATCTTCAGCGGGAGTAAGTGGGATTGCGCCGCCTCTTTCTGCGAGCAGGTCATGCTCGTGAAAGAGGCGGCGAGGCGGGAACGCGGGAGAACTCTCCCACTCGAGTTCCGCAGTCGGCGGCCGTGTCTTCGCCGAAGACTATCGGCCTCCATGACTTGGGGCCTGAGGACGGTGAGAGGGCTACTCCCCGTCGTAACAGAAGCAGGCCCATGACGGCAGCGTGACGTGAGGGATTCCCGCACACCGCCCCTTAGAAGCGGGATCACACCCGAAACCCCGCAAAGACGCGGGATAGCACCCGAACCGCCCCTTGGGCGAGGCCGCAGAGGTGGCCTTCCGAGGGCTTACCCGGAGCTCTAGCTAAGTAAAAATAATATAACACAATATGAAACTAAACAGTCATCTATAAATCTTTTGTATTTGTTTTATACTTATTATTTGTATACTTATTGTAATAATACTACCACTGTTTATATACTTATTGTAATAATCCTAACCGTAAATATGAGAATCAAGTTAGTCAAGAACTATATTAAACCAATAATCACAATTTGAAACTAAATATTTATGTCATACTTTTATCTAGAATGTTTATTATAAGGATTATACAAAAGGTAACGGTTTTAGTTTTAAATTTAAAAAAAATAAAATACATATTTTAAGTTAAAAACTGTGACTAAACAAAAAAACACATTTTATAGAATAAAAATAAGTAAATAATATAGCTTAACGAGAAAGTCAACCGTTCTTATATCAATAGTTACACTTTTATTATAAACTTGTACGTCGACTCCTCAAATGACCGGTGACAACTGGTTTAATAACGGTTATTTCATTAGCATTTGTTTAAAATTTTCGTTTAGTAACGTTTTAGTTTAGAGCTATCTACCGTAATATTGAGGTATTAAATAAACTGTCGGGGTCGGCGGGAAACTTTCAGACAAGCATTAAGTACATTGTGTTTTAATAATTTTTCAAAACTAGTGTAATTTCGAGTGTTTATGTGTAATTTATGGTGGATTATTAAACATAAAGGTTCGACAACGTGCAAAAGTGTTGGAAAGTGATAAAGTGCAGTGAAACGCGAGTTTTTAGGTTTGTCGACGAATTCCACAGCAAGCCCTAGTAAGGTACCACCGCCTTACTAGAGTAGAACTTAGTCCAAACTTGGACATACATGAATACGCTGCTCATAAGAAGAATCATAATATGAAAATGATTTATATTTTCATTTTCACAATGAAATTTACTTGACTTTGGCATACTCTCAAACCGAGAAAGTCCAAGAACAAGAAGAAAAAAAAAAAAAAAATAAACTGTCAAATTCATTCGGTAGTTACTGACGATTTAAAAAAAATTGCGTGTACAGTTTGTCTATAAAGTCGTGACATGAATGTTTGAGGAACTAAAAATAGTTATGTGTGTGGCAACACTGGCAACACGAAACATATGTACGTCAGTTGTCAATGCTATCGTCGAATTTCGTTTACTCTCTTAAGTAACTTTAATGTTTGGATTAAACTGCAACAAGTTGAGATCAAACTACGCATAAAGGTTTGAGAAATGAGTAAAGAAAATCGGAGTGGTGCGCAGGAAGTGATTTTTAAAGTTTTCCAGTGATGTTTCGCGGAGTACTAAGCTGGACAATTGTTGTGCGATTTTGAGGATGTTTATGAGCGAAAAGCATCTTTGGTGGGTATGTAATCGTGTTATTGTTTGTTTTGAATCTGTCTGAAGTTACAAATTCACTGAATTTACGATTTGGAGACAAAAAAAAGGCATTGTGTACATATTTTTAGGTTAGAATCTTAAACTTACAATCTACCTATATTGTAAGTCAGTGGTTAGAACAACATGGTTATTTTATAGTACGACCTACATTTTTGATACTCAGTTCAATCTGGTTTTCTACCAATTTTTATTTTGAATTAATTGCTTTATGGCAATAGTTGGTTTCCAATATGTAATTAATTTTCTTTTTTTACTCTTTTCAGGAAAATCAGAGAGTACAGTTAGGCGAATAGTTAACGAAGGTTTTAATAATGAAGGAAAGTTTGAAACTCCTGGTAAACACAGAAAAGGTCGGCAAAGAAAGAAATAGACGATTTTAATATTTGAGCACTGCGCCAAAAAAATCCTTGTCAGATGGGGGAAAGTTACAGATAAAACATGTAATTACATGATTGTGGCAAAGCAATTGGGACTGCTAGGCACCTGCTGGTGGGTTGTAAGACGCTATTAGACCGGGGCTTCTGGATCTGGTTCAATAACTTTATTCTGGATCTGATTCAATAAAACAGAAACAAAATTAAAAATGTATAATGTGTTTTATTTATTAACTCACTAGCTGATGCCCGCAGCTTCGCCCGTGTCGAATTTGTTCTCGTTAGGAACTTATTCCCGGGATGAAAAGTAGCCTATGTGTTATTCCAGACTATAATCCAGATCCAGATCAGTTCAACTGTTCGAGCGTGAAAGAGTCTCACATCCACACTCATAAGCTTTCGCATTTATAATATTTGTATTGTTCCCGTTCCCGCTTCCCGTAAGAACTTATTCCCGGAATAAAAAGTAGCCATGGTTATTCCAGATTATAATGTATCCCTGTACCAAATTTCAGCCAGATCCCTTTAACCGTTCGAGCGTGTAAGAGTAATAAACATCCACACTCACAAACTGTCGCATTTATAATATTAGTCAGATTTTACTCGGAACGAACTCCTCGTATCAAAATCATTTTGGTCGTACTATATAGGGTTGCATACATGCATTCAGCAGCGCCCTCATTTAATTTCACGACTTTATAGACAAACTGTACTTAGTGTACACACGTAAGAAGTGAAACTTCTTCATAAACTTAATTTTCACCTCACCTTAAATTAAGTCAAAAAGTACAAAAGTACAAAAGTCCAAAAGTCCAAAAGTCCAAAAGTCCAAAAGTCCCAAAGTCCCAAGGTCTCAAGGTCCCAAAGTCCCAAAGTTCCAAAGTCCAAAAGTCCCAAAGTCCCAAAGACCCAAAGTACCAAGGTCCCATCTAAAAGTCCAAAAGTCCCAAAGGCCAAAAGTCCAAAAGTACCAAAGTCCCAAAGTCCAAAAGTCCAAAAGTCCCAAAGACCCAAAGTACCAAGGTCCCATCCAAAAGTCCAAAAGCCCAAAAGTCCAAAAGTCCCAAAGTCCCAAAGACCCAAAGTACCAAGATCCCATCCAAAAGTCCAAAAGTCCCAAAGTCCCAAAGGCTAAAAGTCCAAAAGTCCCAAAGTCCCAAAGTCCCAAAGTCTAAAAGTCTAAAAGTCCAAAAAGTCCAAAAGTAAGTCCAAAAGTCCCAAAGTCCCAAAGACCCAAAGTACCAAGGTCCCATCCAAAAGTCCAAAAGGCCAAAAGTCCAAAAGTACAAAAGTCCAAAAGTCCAAAAGTCCAAAAGTCCCAAAGTCCCAAAGTCCCAAAGACCCAAAGTACCAAGGTCCCATCCAAAAGTCCAAAAGGCCAAAAGTCCAAAAGTACAAAAGTCCCAAAGTCCCAAAGTCCCAAAGTCCCAAAGTTCCAAAGTCCCAAAGACCCAAAGTACCAAGGTCCCATCCAAAAGTCCAAAAGTTCAAAAGTTCAAAAGTTCAAAAGTCCCAAAGTCTCAAAGTTCCAAAGTCCCAAAGACCCATTGTACCAATGTCCCATCCAAAAGTCCAAAAGTCCAAAAGCCCAAAAGTCCAAAAGTCCAAAAGTCCAAAATCCCTTAAATGACATGCTATCCCTGGATAAAGTACTCTTAATTCGAATCCACCGTGGTGGGGAACAGAACAAAGATGGCGCGTAACCAAAAATCGTGACGTGACGCAAATTTTTTTCCAACGCCGATAAAGAAGTTTCACTTCAAAAAGATGGCGTTATTAACTCAATTTCGTAAAAATTTAGTAACGGTTTCGAAATCAAGGTGCGAAATGTAATGCAAATGTATGATTGTATAATAATAGTATTAAACCGTATTAAGGGGAGGTTTAGAAAATGACAAAAAAAAAAGTTCTAATGAAAGCGTTTATTGTCTCCATAAGTAGATGGAAAATTATAGACAAAAATAGATTGTTAATCTACAAGATGTGTGTCAAAATATGGTTTTGTTGTAAATTGTAAATTAGACATTGTGTAAAACGATCGTAGAGTCACCTCCAAATTTTTAGATGAATAAATTTTAGGCACTGACCTGTAATAATAAAAGGACTTCAATTTTTATCGACGCGAAAGAAAAAAATATGCCACCGTATGAAAAAAATATACACCTATAAACTGGTTTTCTTAGATTTTGAATAAGTAGGGTAAACCACCCAATTATTGGCACTTTTAGAATGAATTATTGGCACTTTAGTTAAGAGTATATTTCGAAAAATAAGGGAAACCTAGTTTATTCCAGTTCGGATATTTATACTGTGGTTCGGTGTTGCCCATTATGTAGTTGTAGGTATGCATTAAAAAGTATAATAGCATTCTTTTTCTGTTAGAAATGGGCAAAATTACCTAAAGTGCCAATAATTGGAGGAGTGCCAACGATTGGGTGGTTTACCCTATAAGTATTAGCTTGTTATACCTAAAACAAGCTATAAAATGCTACATTTCCTAGCCTGAAGGACGCGTGATTTGTATGGTCAAGGTCGTTAGGCCTACCCACGGCCTTAAACCGAGTGAGCAGGAGGGGGGGGGGGGGGGTGTCTACTAGCGCGCGTCGTGAAGGCTGTGAACTAGAAAAAAAGTGACATTGTAAAGTGTAGATGTTTATGTATTTATTAACCTCTGTGCCAGTGTGAACGAATACACCTATACCTATTATTAAATAAATTATGTGCGATCAAGTCAATCTGTGTATCTAAAACTACCAGTGTACTAGCACAGTAAGTATAAAGAGAACTACTAGTACTAGTGTACATCATAGCTCAAAAGGGGACTACGAGCTTGCTACCAGCGCGGCAGCCCTAAACTAAACGATTTATACTTGTTTCGTGCACGAATTATCCGGTAAGTAGCAACATCTAGGAATTTAATTCAGGGTTGACCTGTCTGTGTTTCATTCAAAAATTCATCATCCCCTTTCCACGGTATTTTACTCTATTTGCGTATTAGTTTTTAGGGTTCCGTACCCAAAGTGTAAAAACGGGATCCTACTCGTGGCTCTTCCCTCCCCCCTCCGGCCGTCTGTATGTCTGTCTGTCACTCACGAGGCTGTATGTCAGGAACCGTGATAGCTATTGAGCTGAAAATTCTGTTGCCGCTATAACATCAAATACATCAAAAATTCAAAATCAGAAAAATTATAATATTTAAGGTAGTGCTCCCATATGACAACATTCAGGCCATGTACAAGAACTATTCTTGTAGAGTATCGCACAATGGCCTCGTTTCGGATGACATATCGGTAAATGCGAGTGTACGACAGGGATGCCTTCTTTCCCCTCTCCTCTTTCTTGTCGTCTTGGATGGCATCATGCTGAATACCACAAACAACAGGCGACGTGGCATAGAATGGGGGCTATCTGATATTCTGGAGGATCTAGACTATGCCGATGACCTGTGCCTGCTGAGCCACACACATGCCGACATGCAAGCCAAACTGGACGACCTACAGGATGAGGCAGCGAGGGCAGGACTCAAAATAAACACCCGGAAGACGCACGAGATGAGGTGCGGGAAGGCGAACTCTGTACCACTGCGCATTGGCGCGGAAGATGTGGAACGAGTAGAGAAATTTACGTACCTCGGGAGTGTCGTGTCGGAAACTGGTGGGACAGAAGAGGACATCACTTCTAGAGTCGCCAAGGCTAGAGCAACCTTCGCACAGCTGCGCTCCGTATGGCAGTCCCGAAAGTTGACTAGAAGGGTGAAGCTCAAAATATTCCGAGCTAACGTCAAGACCGTGCTGCTATACGGATGCGAGACTTGGAAGGTCACAAAAGTCATCTCGCATCAGCTACAAGTCTTCGTTAACCGCTGCCTCCGCCGTATTCTCGGCATATACTGGCCCGAGACAATTTCCAACCTTAGCCTATGGGAACGCTGCTATGAGACACCTATAGAACATCAGATCAAACGCCGTAAATGGAGCTGAATTGGGCATACGCTTCGAAGGGACCGGGACCACATACCAAGGCAAGCTCTAGACTGGAACCCCCAAGGAAAGCGCAAACGTGGCCGTCCAAAACAGACATGGCGACGGAGTGTCATTGCCGAGGCGGAAGGCATTGGAAAGACATGGAGCGAAACAAAACGCGAAGCTCAAGACCGACAGGGATGGCGATGCACTGTGGACGCCCTCTGCCCCATCTAGGGGCCATAGGACCTTAAGTCAAGTCCCATATGACAAACGTGATTTTTGCCGTTTTTTGTTACGGAACCCTCCGTGCGCTAGTTCAACTCGCACTTGGCCCGTTTTTAGGGTTTCGTAGCCAAATGGCAAAAACGGAACCCTTATAGATTCGTCATTTCCGTCTGTCTGTCTGTCTGTCCGTCTGTCTGTCCGTCCGTGTTTCACAGCCACTTTTCTCCGAAACTATAAGGCCTATGCTATTGAAACTTGGTAACTAGATGTATTCTGTGAACCACATTAAGATTTTTATATAAAACTAGAAAAAAAGCAGTATATTTTGGAGGTCCCCATACTCAGAACTGAAACTCAACATTTTTTTTTCATCTAGCTCATACTTACGTGTGGGGTATCTATAGATGGGTCTTCAAAAATGTTATTGAGGTTTCTAACATCATTGTTTTCTAAAATGAATAGTTTGCGCAAGAGACACTTCCAAAGTGAAAAAATGTGTGCCCCCCCCCCCCCCCCTCTAACTTCTAAACTAAGAGAATGATAAATCTAAAAAGAATATATGATGTACATTGCCATAAAAACTACCAACAAAAATTAGTTTGAACGAGATAGAGCTGGTAGATTTTTTTTAATACGTCATAAACCGCAATTTTCGATTAGAAAAATCACTACCACTGCGAAAGTGTTAAAACATCAATCAAAGTTACAACGAACTATAAGAACTTTTATATTATGTTACTTGCTGCTACGAAACCCTTCATGGGCGAGTCCAACTCGCACTTGGCCGGTTTTTTATAACTACAGCCCCTTCTAATACAACTTGTGCCATGGGATAATAACTGGTAGACATACTTAGGTATAAATACCTATGTTTCTAAAAATAGGTGCTTACATAATAATGTACTTAAATAGAAAACATTCAAACTCCGAAACAATCATTGAGTCACACAAGTAATTATTCTTCGTACCTACCTCTACTAGGTACCCGAGACCAGAACCTGTCCTGAGGTCGCACACTCACACTACCACACTGCACAACCGAGCGCATATTTTTCCATTGTGTATTTTACAGACCTATATGCACCAACCACGCAAAAAATAAACATAATTTATAGGTGCATACAGTTCCACCACTTCCACCTAGAACTAGAACACTACACGCCTGCGATTCACCGGTTAGCATGTAACAGGCGGAGACGTTGAACCTATTGCCGTGTTGAAGCGCACAGGCGCTCGTTGTGACTACCCTGAACCTGTACTAAGTACGTAGTTACCTATTATTAGTTATTATTCTGTGCCTGAACCTTAAAATTTGGTGTAGTGAGCCCTAAAACTGATCGTAAATGTTTGTTTATCATTTGACTACCTACTTTGTTGACTCGGTCCGTTGTTCAGCGCCTGGTGTTTGTGGCTACTATACCAACTAGTGAATACTCGCGTCGATCCGCACTTAAGAGCGTAAATTCGGTTTTCAAATTTCTTTACGATCGTAAGAAATCAGCCGGCGCGGCGCAGATAGCCGTATAGTGCCAATTGTTGCTACTAACAAGTTTGATACTTTTGTTTTCCTTGATGTATTACCGGTGTCATATTCTTAGTCTAAGCGTTCAATCTTTAAATTGAATTTTTATGTTAGTAATATTAGTTAATAATTATTGATTATTTTATTGCAAATTGATTGATATTAAGTAGTGATAGACACTGACATCATAAAATTAATAAAGTTGACATTTATTTACCTAGCTAATATCAATATTGCAATTAGAAATACCGAACCGAAGGAACCGACGTGCATGGATGAAAAGAAAAATGTAAGTTGAAGAAGCAAGTGAGGTGTGTATGGAGCGTGCCGTGTAGCGCTCGGTTCTTTCTGCCTACCCCGCAAGGGATTTGGCGTGAAGATAGCATAGTATATAATACACACATACATGAAAACGGTCCACAACTTTATTTTTAAAGTATCTTAATATACAAAAATTGTAGAAAGTAATGGACAATATTCTATTTTACACTATAAATAATTAAATTTGACAATAATCATAGTTAAAAACAATAATATTAATGTAGCAATGCGCAGGCGCTTGGCATGGTACGATGTTTTGCTGCCTACTGCAGATTCAGTGCTGGCAGGAACGTTAAAATATTTTTAATAAATAATCAATAAATATTGTTGGATATTCTCACACAACATCATCTAGCCCAAACTAAGCTATAAGCTTGAGCTATGGGATCTAAATCTAATCTTAATTGATAGTAGGTGTTTTTCATTTACAACAACCAAATATTTATTAAGAGGTATGTGCATAACAATGCACACCGCCCAGAAAAAGCCATTCCGTATCGGCATTGATAGATTATTAGATACCTACTAAAATGAATTTTGGGAGGGACCGAACTGAGTTTCTTGGGGTGTTCTTCTCAGTTTGTAGCATTTCCCAAAAAATGTTGACAAACCCATTTTTTTTTAAATTTCAAAGGTAATGAATTTTATTTTATTTTATTTTATCGGCTCTTTCTGGGCTCAATCATTTTGGGCAACAGACATTAGTCGTAAAAAATTAACAATTTAGGTTCCATCCTCGTAGTCCAGAACTCGTCGTCTTGCGAAATATTTACTGTGCTTATGGACAAATTAGTGTTCAGTCTACACCGCAAATCGATAAATGTTGGCTTGACTGAAAGTAATTTTAATACAATTTATTAAAAATATTTATTATATACACAAGATCACTAGGAGATAATCCCTTTACCGGGTTTTGGTATAAAGATCACTTAGACTTCTCTCCACAGTCTGGGTCACAGTCCCATTCATTGTCAGGCGTATAGATACTATGTAACTGACAATATCAACTTGTGTCCTCCCCCATTTTATCACTGCAGGGAAGACTTCATCCTGTCCTGGAGATTTGAAGGACTTGAAGCTGTTAATTACCCATTCAGTTTTTTGTAAGTTGACAGAATAGATTAGAACAGGTCTTGCGAGCTCCCACTGGACTTCTTCTGTGGATACGTTTTCCACCAGCCACATGAGTGTCTGCAGCAATTGGCATTCTGGGAAGTGCGTTTGTATCAAAATACTCTCGGCTTCTTTTCATGATAGTTAACGTTAGTAGAATGATGTAGTGGTAATTTATATATATTATTAATTTATTGATTTCGAGTAATTAAGTGATTTAGTGGTCATTATATAATGTTAATTTGCCTTTGAAAATGCCGAAAGGTTCCACCAAGTGCCATCAATCAACAGTATAAATAATTCTTTTCATGTGTGGGTCAGACCGCCGCGCCGTCAGGATTCTTTATAGATACGGACAGTTCTGTCCCTTGTTTGGCTAGTATTAGTCTGACTCTATCAGAGGTTTCTCCAAGACTTGGTACTTTTGTATCTCAGTCGCTACTTGTATTTTGCTTTAGCGGCTTTATAGCCGTCCCAATCCTGGTCTGGTTCCTCACAGGTGTTCCATAATTACCACTTATGAAAATGTTGTGTTAATGTGTTATTATCAATACCACACGAATAGTGACTACCTGCCTTGCGTATAATACCTACACCTACGCTGTTCGTGAAGAAAATAGTGCAACTGTAAAAGCTTATAACTTGGTCAGTTTTCGTTAGTTTCATTTAATTTTTTTTATACAGTATTTCGAAGCGAAACTCTAGTCGGGGTGTCTGAGCTTTGCACTATACAAAAGTTCACGTTGTATATCGACCATAAATATTTATATATATTATATTATACGTCACAAAGTACTAAGATTGCTTGGTCACGCTAGAATTAGACTATTTTTGTTCATTTTTTCGTATTCAAAAATGGAACATCGAGCGACATGACCACTCTCTGAGAGCCTCTCGGCGGTACTAAATCGTATTTGTTCGCGTATCTGCATTTATAGGGGTTCACAAAATACTTTGTAAAAAAAAATCTGTATCCAGTTACATAAAAAGAAATATTTTTATTGTCAAAGGAGAAGTTCTGACATAATATTACATAATTATCATAATGATTTAAACTACAGAAGCTGGTGAAAAGACTACTTTATTTTGGTGAAATTTCTCACTTTTTGAGCAAACTTTACAGTCATTTTTCTCTAAAAAAAGGAACCTACCTGATATCAGGTTATTCTACAAACAGATAGCCAACCCCCTTTGCAATTGCTTCGTATCCCTTGTTTATTAAATTTATCAGTAATTTGACATGAATTTAAGCCTCGAAAACTATGCAAATCGTATGATTTGAAAAACCTGTTTCACTTTCATTGATAATTACCGTATGTAATCCGTTGTTAGGTAAAATATGTTTTATGAAACGTTTAGAGTGCTAAATTTACTAAGTATGTTAGTGAATACCATGTTTGTACGATAAATATTTAATGACTTTAAATGCAATGAAAAGTATGGTTTCTGAGCAATATGTGGCGCGAAATATGTTAACCCTCTTAAGACCACTGAGCCTGAGCGAGACTAACCTTTGGCACGGCAATTATTTTACACATAGCTGACCTTCGTTACTTCGTTTACGACACCATAAGGTGTATGAAAGGAGAGGTATTTCTTCATTCATCAGACTCATAAGATTGAGTGAACTACCCTGTTTAGAATGATCCTTACTTACTTTCAAAGGAACCCTTGAATTCTACGTTTAGCGAAAGTTGAGATGTCTCTAATTTCTGAACTACAGAACCCTCAGTATTGAAACTTATTGTGGAATAATCCTTAAAGTACCTAACTATTACTAGTACCTACTATTACTAGTACCTATTGATTGGAGAAAGCCCTACATTTAAAATTTTCATAGGTGATATCTTCCTTGTACAGACTCTCGATCTCGATCTCGACCCTCTACAGTTTTATTAGATGCCTATAGATTACCATTATGAATATATTAAGCAAGCAAGATCCCTACTACTTACACCAATCACTATCTTGTGGAATAAAATACTTAAGGAGGAAACTGTGCCACACCAATGGAGGGAATCTGAAATTATATTGTTGTATAATAAAGGTGAACCAGCTGACATCGGGAACTACCGCCCCATAAGCCTCATGTCCTGTCTCTACAAATTATTCTCTAACTGTATACTCGAAAGAATATGTCCTGATATTGACGCAAGCCAACAGTTGGAACAGGCAGGATTTAGAAGTGGTTTTAGCACAGTAGACCACATTCAAGTTGTTGATAAGGTTATAGAGAAATACCTAGAGTTCCAACGTCTTTTCAATACTACACCAAAGCATCTGGGAAGCTTTGGAAGCACTAAATATAAAAGAAAAATACGTCAATATCCTGAAAAACATCTACGACAACTGTACGACTGTACGAGTAGAGTTAAGCTAGACAGAACTGGTGCAACATTCAATATAAAAAGAGGAATCCGTCAAGGCGACCCAATCTCTCCAAAATTGTTTATCACTGTTCTACAACATGTATTGAAAGCGCTACCATGGTCCAAACGAGGCATTTACATGAATGGAAACTATCTTAGTCACCTTAGATTCGCCGACGATATTGATATTGTACTCTTCTCAGAAAGGCCACTACAATTGAACACAGTGATAAATGAGTTACATCAAGCTGGTTCTAGGGTTGGTTTGGAACTAAATCTCGAAAAAACAAAACTCATGACTAATCATCATAAGTCAACAATCTCGATTAACAATATACCACTCGAATTTGTTGATAGTTATATACCTATATCTTGGGAAGCAAATATCTTTCAACAAAGATAGAAACTTAGACGAGGTGGACCGTAGAGTCGCTGTCACTTGGAAGAAGTTCTGGGCCCAAAAGGAAAAGTCGCAACTGCCCTTATCAATAAAGAAATTAGTAATGGATACAACCATACTGCCATGCCTAACCTACGGGTGCCAAACATGGAATTTTGATGTTAAAACAATGAACAAAATCCAGACCACTCAAAGAAGAATGGAAAGAAGCATCATTGGCTTAAAAATCAAAGATAAGGTGAGAAACACGGTTATTCGCAAAAAAACCCAAGTAAGTGGAAATGGGCTGGTCACTTGGCTAGGAGCGCCGACGACAGGTGGACTCGGCGATCGGTGATATGGCAGGGGCCGCCGGGAAGTAGAGCGAGAGGTCGCCCGCACGCCGCGCCGCACGCCCGTTGGGCAGACCAAATAGAGGCAACCGCAGGTAGAGATTGGCTAAATGTGGCCAAAGATAGAGAAAAGTGGCTTACCTTGGAGGAGGCTTTTACCCAAAGGGGGTCCCATACAATGAAGCGTATCAATGTTATGATTTATATGCATGTTGTAAAAATAATCTAATGTTAAGCCTTGTATGTTCGAAAGAGACTCATTTTGGGGTGAACTTTATACTAGGAAATATTCTTCGATTTGATCTGAGAAAACTATATTATTGTAATTTATTAGATACTCTTGCTTTTATAACGTATCAAAACACGATTAGGAATACTTTGTTCGATCGAAATCGCTCTCGAAAAATGAGAAATATTGCAAAAATCTTAACAAGTAATGTACTTTTTTATCTAAATAAATGAGTTTAATTCTCATAAAAACTTGTCATAAAATAGGTATAGCTCTTTAGAACAATATTTTAGGTATAGATATTTTCTTAAAACCCCTCAGATTTTATAACAGTAATATATTGTACTAGCTGACCCGCGCAACTTCGTTTGCGTCACATGAGAGTGAGAAAGAGAGAGGTATGGTATTAATATTTCGAGTATTATAATGTTTCCCGTCGCTTTTACTTCCACCCATCCGTTTTTCGGTATGGAACTCATCGTGTGCGAGTCCGACTCGCACTTGGCCGGTTTTTATCGTTCAGTTGAATGGCTGCCACTGCAGACCAAGTTTACTCCCGTCGCGTCGCTCATACTTTAAAACTTAATAAGAGGGTTATTGTAAGTGAACCTTAAAAGATAGGCATATGCTGTTTAGGACTTATTTTTATAACTTTTAAAGAGAAACCATTTTGTAATACTCAATTCTTACGTAACTTTAACTATTTATGCAGCGTCCGCAATGGGAGCTCTCATAAGAAAGAAATAATCCCCGTTCTCGAAACATTATTCATGGCTGCTCCGCTCCTATTCGTCTTAGCGTGATGTTATATCGCCATTAGCCAGCCTCAATAAATGGAATATTAAACATAGGATCTCAGAAACTATTGGTTGTATTTTAAAATAATTTTTAAAATACAACCAATAGTTTCTGAGATCCTAGCACAAACAAACTCTTCAGTTTCATTATATCGTGAGCGAACCTTAAGAGATAGACAAATTAGGTTATTGTGAGCGAACCTTAAAAGACTTTTTTGTAGAACTTTTTAAGAAAAACAATTTTGTAATACACAATTTTTACCTAACTGTAATAACCATTTACGCAGCGTACGCACAGTGTACTGCCTAGAACAAGCTAGCTGGACAATATTATTTATCAATGTTTTTAATTTTGAAAGTGTTTGTTATTTATGTTTATACACATCTAAGTTGTTTTCGGTGTATAGTTTTAGCGAGAAAAAATAAAAACAAAAAATTGAAATCCATAATATATTTCTTAACCTACACGAAAACATGACAGGATAAAATAGAATAAGAGGAAACAATAAGTTACACAAAAGGAAACAATAACTTAACCTACTCATCATCACTCAATTCTTCTTCCGAAGAATCTTCTTCAGTGTAGTCTATATGACATACAACACTTAACGTATAGACCGCATTTCTCTTTTAATAACTTGTTGCCTCTAAAATTTAATCTTAAACCTCAGGAGGAGCAGAACCGTCTTTTTTTGGGAATCTCCTTCTTTCTTTAGTCGCCTTTAGGGAATCTTTGATTTTTTCTAGACTCTCGCTGACCTGCCCGATCAGACTGGCCATAGTTCTTTTGCCTGAAAGTAAGTAACAGAAGTTAAATTTAGAGGTATTAAGAAAGATTTACACATATAAGTATATGTATATGTAATACATATACAATATTATATTTATATAGGTATGTACCAGATAGTCGGGAAGATATCTCGGCAGCAGCGATCAGTTCTTCAGAACTTCGGGATTGAATAAGATCATCGACACGTCGACGTTTAGTCTTGGAAGCGGCATCTTGCAAGTCTACTTTCGGTCTTCCAGGGCCAGCCATGGGTTGTTGAGATGATGTAGACGGCTCTGCAGTGTTTTATAACGTACGAAACGTTATATTCCCCTCTAGCCACGACTTATTCAAAGACGAGAAGAGCTATCCCGATTTCTACGAGAATTTTCCCATTTCTCCGATAATTTCGCAGAAAATCTCAAAATAACTGCCTTGATGTCCTTGAACGACTGCTCCGATATGCTGCCCAGATCATGTTTCATCGCAATAAAATTAAAAAGCGCAGCATTTCTCCCATCACTGGAAGTTTTCACCCATTCTTCAAAAAGCTCCCTTTTCGATAAAGTAAAACTGCCTGTATGGGACTCGTTGAAGAAGCCTCTGCATTGCCCTGTTGCTAGTAAACCTAGACGAAATCCAGTTACCTTCAAGGGTGGAAAAGCACAAACAACTCACCTGGAGATGGGGATGGATCTTGACGGGAGCCGGCGGCGAAACCGTTGTAATGATTGATCGGCCTGCTATCACGAAAATTCACCCAAATTGCACTTTCACCGTATCAGTAGATTGATCGTAGGTTTAGAACAGTCATTGAACTTCTAACGAGTATAGTTATGCTGAGAGCAGCTTAAATTATTTATTTTACGGGACCTCAGACACGTCCATTGCAAAGAAAATTTTCGAACTCTTAGTTCTGGTGGTTGCCGCTAGAGGCGCGAGCGGCGCGTGGAACGTTCAGATAGGCCGATCCGTTCGACCGGCGATACTAGCGCCATTGGCGGCAAATTTAAAAGGAAGGAAAACAATTTGGATAGGAAATTAACTCAGGACTGGCTTGATGTCCGTACATTTTCCCCCCACTTGAAATTCACCAGGATTTCACACATTAAGATTATTTAATGCTTATGACAATTGTGCTCGAAATACTAAATATTAACAACTTAACTTAAGAAACAATACCATCTCAGGCGGATAATATTGTTTACACACTTATAATAATATAATTAATTAAGAGGTAAGGGACAGACCTTAACTACAGGCCGTCGCATAGTTTTTCCATTAACCGTTCGGAGAGTAACCACCCGGACGATATTATCTGAACCAGCATGAACCTGGTCCACGCGAGCTAACTTCCAAAACAAAGGTGGAAGATTAGGTTCGTTTACGATTACCAAATCGTTTATTTTAAGATTAGGCGGTCCTGGTTTATACCATTTAGTCTTTTGTTGCAGTGTGTGCAAGTAATCTCGTTGCCAAGCACGCCAAAAACTCTGAGTGACCTGCCTAATCATTTGCCAACGCGAACGAGGGCAATGCGTATCTACTAAAGGTTCCTCAGGGAGTGATACCAGAGGACCTCCCGTTAGGAAATGCCCGGGGGTTAAAACGTCGGATTCCCGAGGATCCGGAGATAATGAACAAAGTGGTCGGGAGTTTAGAACTGCCTCGACTTTCGTAAGGATAGTGGCAAATTCTTCTAACGTAAGAACTTGAGCCCCAATTGACCGTTTAAGAAGATATTTTGTAGACATGATTCCGATTTCAATTATTCCAGAGAAATGAGGCGCGGCTGGGGGATTGAACTGCCACTTTATTTGACGGTTAGCTAAGCCATCCGATATTTCAGAGTAATATTTACGAAATTCGTCGTTAATTTCGTTGAGATACCTATTCGCTCCAACGAAATTCGTCCCGTTATCGCTAAAAATTGTATGACAAATCCCACGGCGGGAAACAAACCTATCTAGTGCTGCGAGGAATGCTTCAGCGCTCAATTCAGTCACGGGCTCTAAGTGAACAGCTTTCGAACTTAGACAAACGAATAAACAGAGATATGCTTTATAAGTTCTTGCTCCGCGACGATGGTTTTCTTTTATTATAAACGGACCTCCGAAATCAATGCCGGTGGTATGAAAACATCGAGAGGGTTGAAGTCGCTCAGCTGGCAACTTACCCATCAAAGTCGATACAGGTACCGGTTTCACTTTGAAACAACGGACACATTTCGAAAGGACGGTACGTATTAGAAGTCTTATCCCGATAATCCAAAATTTTCTTTGAATTAATGACTGCAGCGTTCGGGGACCACAATGAAGATATTTTATATGAAAATGTTCGACAATCAGTCGCGAGAGGGGACACAGCTTTGGCAACAGCAAAGGATGCAACGCTGATAGAGATAACTTTGCTCTATCTATACGTCCCCCCACTCGCATTAAACCATCCTCATCAAGAAAGGGAGATAATTTTTGAATTGATTTTTCACATTGTTTATTATTTTGTATTAGATCGACTTGCGATGTCATATAGTGATTTTGAGTAAATTTGACTAGTGTCTTGACGGAGTTCTCGAGCTCCGAACTAGCAAGTACAGAGAATTTTCGATCTGACTTAGCTGTCCTTGCGTTCGAGATAAACCGAAAACACCACGCTAAAACTCTTTGAAGTTTTGTAAAAGACGAACAATTGTTTATTAGATTCAAAAATATATTATTTTCTTCTTGAACAATGTGAAAACTCTCGGTGACTGCAGGTTTTAATTCCGGTAACTCTTCCTTAGCCAGCAATAATTGCTTGGAAGGCCAAGAGTTGGGTAGGGCTTGCAGCCAGGCAGGACCAGTCCACCATAAAGGATGGCTGGCAAGTTCAGAACAAGACACACCGCGGCTGCAGCAGTCAGCCGGATTGTCTTCAGTTGCAACGTGATACCAATGTTCAGGACTGATCAAGTCTGTCGCCTGAACAACACGATTAGCAACGTACATTTTTAGCAAATGTGGTGCTGTGTTTAACCATGACAAGGTAGTCATGCTATCTGAATAAGCTCGGATGGAGCTAATTTTAATTTTATTTTTCAGAAGAGTATACATGTGAGACAGTACTCGTGCTAGAAGCACCGCTGCGCTTAGCTCGAGTCTATTCACTGTAGTAGTTTTAATAGGAGCTACTCGAGACTTTCCTATTAACAAATTAGTAACGGTAGGACTTTTAACGTCTTCCGTGACGACACACAAATATACACAACAGCCATATCCTTTTGACGACCCGTCACAAAACCCTATTAAATGTACCTCGATTGGATCGGAAGGTATCACAAACCTTGGAAGCGAAATGTTTTGTAGGTCTGACAAATTGGCGGCTATGCAATGCCATCTTTTTGCTAAGTCCTTGGGGATCGTTTCGTCCCAGGACAACTTTAAGCACCACATCTCCTGCAGCAGTGACTTAGCTGCAAATACAACCGGGCCGATCCAGCCTAATGGATCGAATATCCGGGCAACTATAGACAAAATAGATCTTTTAGTGAACTGAACATCAAAAGTATCCGAAAAAGTGTACGAGAAATTATCTTCCGATGGATTCCAACGGATGCCTAATATTTTAATAAACTCATTTCCTGATTCTTCGAAGGATTTGGAAGTTTGACAGTGATCCGGAGGAACATCAGATAACAGGCTCGGCTCGTTAGTACTCCACTTACGAAGTTCAAAGTGGCCTTTCGACAGCAAGCAGGTTATGTCTGCTTTCAACTGCCTAGCACCTTCAAGCGACGAACTGCCCGTTGTAATATCGTCCATGAACGTTTCTTCGAACAGAACTTCGGACACACGACTCGCATATTCGGAGCCGTGGTCTTCGGCCAGTTGACGAAGGGTTCGAATGGCGAGATAGGGAGAACTTGCGACCCCGTACGTAATTGTTTTTAGCTCGTACTCAGTTAGCGGCTCAGTAGGTTCAGCACGCCATAGAATGTGTTGATAGCGCCTATCTTCAGGTTTAATTAAAATTTGGCGATACATTTTACAAATGTCCGCAGTAAAAACAATTTTATGAAGTCGGAATTTTGTAACTAAATCGATTATGTCGATTTGAAGTTTAGGTCCGACATGAACAATATTATTTAAAGAAAGATTATTAGTAGTCTTGCTACTCGCGTCGAAGACTACTCGAAGACGTGTCGTAGCACTTTCTGGGCGTACGACGCAATGATGAGGAATTATATAACGATCAGTAGACGAAGAATCTGCTGGCTGCATGTGTCCAAGGTCTTCGTACTGTTTCATAAATTCCTTGTACTCGTTTTTTAACTCCGTCTGATTAGTAAGACGTTTTTCTAAGTTAAGAAAACGATTAAAAGCGTGACGGTCTGAGTCCCCCAAAGAAGGAGCGTCATCTCTTAACATTATTGGTACAACATACCGACCATCGGACGTGCGGTAAGTACCATTTTTATATTTTTCTTCGCAAATATCGTCCTCGGGAACGGAAATTGTACATTTCGGCGGTTCCTCGGACTCCCAGAACCGTTGAACGATCTCGTCGAGCGTACATGAAGACGCGAGGAGTGACGTAACGGGTTCACCGGGAATGTTAGTTTTCATGTTATGAAAATACTGACCGGTTATCACCCAGCCGAACACACTGGACAACGCACAGGGTAATTCGGGGCCGGGAGTAAAGCGAGACCCGGTGTAAATTTGATCAAAACATTCAACACCTAACAAAAGATCGATCGGACCGGATTTATGAAAGTCGCGGTCGGCGAGATCCAGATGCATAAAATAATCCTTGACGACCAACGGTAATGTTGTCGAAGGCAAAGCCGAAGTAATTTTAGGTAAAACTACCAATGGCAAGTCAAACTTAGGCGATTCACTCGTACGAGGTATTATCGAGCCGAAAGTGTAACCTTTTATATTACAAACTGAATTTTGTCCAAGACCAGTAACACTTAAATTACATTTTTTAATACGTAAACCCAATCGCCGTGCGCAAGCACTTGTGATAAAAGAATCCATCGAACCGCTGTCAATAAGGGCGCGCGCATACTGAAGCGAGCCATTCGCGTGGTACACTCGCACTATCGCAGAACCTAATATTTTTGTACGGCTAACCGTGGTACTACTCCGATTTGAATTCTCGGTCGTGCTAGCAAGTGTAGCACTCGTGCTAGGGTTGTCAGGTAAGTTTGAATTAACCGACTGTGTTAATAAACTTTTCTTTTCAACGTGCAAAAGCGTATTATGTTTCGCATCACAAATGAAACAAGTTGATTTGGATTTACAACTAGTATTGTCGTGACCAGGCCTTAGACAATTAATACAAAGTTTTAATTCATGAACGAATTTTTTACGCTGTTCCATACTCATGGAATGCAGCTTACTACACCGATAAATCGAGTGAGTTTCATTACAACATAAACACATAAATTGATTTTGTTTATTATTATTGGACGCCACAAATGACGACCTTGGTACGGACTTGGTAGGATGTGTACTACTATCCTTACGCGTACTATCAACCTTCTGAGTACTACGAAATTGTCTATTTTTCGATACAAGTGAAGTGGTCGAAATCGGCTGACTCACTTCTAGAACCTTTATATAATTCTGTAAATAAACCACCAAGTCGTTAAATTTCGGAATCTCGTTCTTATTTTGTAACGCAAAACGTTTTTTCGTTTCATGGTCAAGTGGCCTTGACGCAATATAGAACAAAATAAACTCTAATAAATCCTCAATATTCAACGCGCGTAAGGCATTGACACTTTCGTAAAGTACATTCGTAAACTCAGATAAGTTGGTTAATGACGGTTTATTTAGCGGCGTCAATTTCAATATATTTTCTAAATAAGCTGTAGCCAGAGTACGCTTGTCGTCGTATCGGTCTAACAACGCACTGTAAACTACAGTATAGTTAGCTAAAGTGATAGGAACACCTCTAGCTAGTATTAATGCATTTCCAGATAAACACGATATTAAATAGTGAAATTTTTCAATGTCGGACAAGGCGACATTATTATGAATAAGAGGAACGTAACTGTCTTTAAAGGTTTGCCAATTTTCAATCTGGCCGTCAAACTTAGGTATCTCTATTTTCGGTAACCTAACTTGCGCGATAGACGAATTACGACTAGATCCCGCAACGGGCTCCGATTTAGAAACTGACGGAGAACCAAGCGAATCGGCAAATTCGACAGCTGTGTAATACAACTCGTCAAAAGATAACAGGGTTTGATTATCGTATTCATGCTTCGGATTCGCAGTTAATTGTAATTTATTTAAGTTTTCATGCGAATCGATAAAATTCTCCCTAATTCTCTAGATAGATTTGAATCGAGCTCTAAACGACGGAATTTTCGTTTTATCTGTAGAAGCATTTTTAACTAGATCATAAATAATCTGCATACTTTTGAACTCATATTCACGCCTTTTTATGTACTGCTGCAGTTCAACATCCGCCATCTTGTCTTAGTTTCGTAAAATAAACGAATTGAAACAGTATTCGATATCGCAAAGTACCCAATCTCCGAACGGCAATAGGTAGAAACTCGGTAACACTCGGCTATACTCGGTAACGCTCGGTAACCAACCAATTATTTCGGTAGGTACAAAATATAAGTAGGTATGTAACTCAAAATATAAGTAGGTAGGTACACGTCTACAACCAGCCCGAGATGATTCGAATCTCAAAAAACCAAACTATGTGGTTCGGAGTTATGGAGGCACAAACATACTAACAAATTATCAACTTCAATTTCGAGCACAACTAACACAAGAAAATACAAACAACTAGCATCAGTCAAGACAGCAGCTTAATTTACTATTTATTTGCAATCTAACGTGAATAATGAAATTTTAGTTTTAAAATGAATTACGAACAAATCGTTCGGTATGTCCGCCGGGCGCTTCGCTGTATGCAAGCGAGCGGCCGCGTTGACAAAACAAGTACGGAGGTAGATATAGGTACCTGCCGCGTAAATGCAATTTTACTAAGAAATAAGTGAATTTGTGGGCCTTTATACCACTATTTGATTCACTTACTCTTTATGAATGTAAAATAAAGTCGTAAAAAGTTGACTTTTTATGAATAATGTGGGATTATGATTATATAATCCTCACAGGAGGCACCAATTAAATGTATGGGACTCGTTGAAGAAGCCTCTGCATTGCCCTGTTGCTAGTAAACCTAGACGAAATCCAGTTACCTTCAAGGGTGGAAAAGCACAAACAACTCACCTGGAGATGGGGATGGATCTTGACGGGAGCCGGCGGCGAAACCGTTGTAATGATTGATCGGCCTGCTATCACGAAAATTCACCCAAATTGCACTTTCACCGTATCAGTAGATTGATCGTAGGTTTAGAACAGTCATTGAACTTCTAACGAGTATAGTTATGCTGAGAGCAGCTTAAATTATTTATTTTACGGGACCTCAGACACGTCCATTGCAAAGAAAATTTTCGAACTCTTAGTTCTGGTGGTTGCCGCTAGAGGCGCGAGCGGCGCGTGGAACGTTCAGATAGGCCGATCCGTTCGACCGGCGATACTAGCGCCATTGGCGGCAAATTTAAAAGGAAGGAAAACAATTTGGATAGGAAATTAACTCAGGACTGGCTTGATGTCCGTACACTGCCTCCAACAAAAAAATTAATAAAAAATAAAAGAGCAAATTCGAGCAAAAAAAAGTTCATGCATTTAAAACTAAAATGATAAATTTCTCGTTTAATAAAAAAAACAGCCCGGGGAAATGAGGGGATTTTTACTTATCGTCTTGTAAATTACAAATTTAAAATTTTATGGTTATTTATTTTAAATCAAACGTTTTTTTACTAGTTACGCGTTAAACAACATTGAATATAGTAGTATAAAAAAAAAATACTTACCCTTGGTTATTGAATCCATCACCAATTCACAACTTAACAACAAACGAAAGCACCTCAAATGTTTTCGTATTAGGAGCTTAAACGCAACTAATTTAATGCATTTTAATCCAGTATCTTAAATACTTACCCTCATTACTAATGTTTTGACACATTTCATAGAAAACATTACCCATATTTATGATTAGCAACTTATACTCTAACTACCCTCAGTAACAGTTTCCAGAATAGTTCATGTTGTTTTTGTCCAGCTAGCTTGTTCTAGGCAGTACACTGTGGTACGCCTCGAAAGCTCTAAGCTGGTAAAAAATATTCCCCGTTTTCAAAACATTCTTGATTTGCTGCTCCGCTTCTATTCGTCTTAGCGTGATGTTATATAGCCTATAGCCATCCTCGATAAATGGACTATAAAACTGTAAAAGATTTTTTTGAAATCCAACCAGCAGTTCCTGAGATCCTAGCGTTCAAACAAACAAACAAACAAACAAACTCTTCAGCTTTATAATATTAGTATGGATTAGAATCGAATGACATCCGGCAAAAGCGTACGCTGCAATCGTTCGAATTGCCTTAGGATTTGTCAAGGTCGAACATTGCAGCCTTAAATAATAATCTAATGTTTTAAATTAATGATTTAAGTACATATATAATTATAAAAAGATGATTGATTAATATTGCTAACGTTATTATCATTGTAAATTTTTATTATCTTATTGTTATTTATGATTTTATATGGAATTGATTGAAATGTTTTAAATTAATGATTTAAGTAGTAATTAAAAAAAATAGAACAATTAGTATTGCTAACATGTATTACCTACATTGTAAATTAATTGCTTTGTCAGTTGTTATTATGTTATTGTTATTTATAATTCGGTATGGAATTAATTAAAGCTTTAAATAAAAAAATAGATTACCGTGCCTTTGAGTAGGCCACTTCCTTCCACATGCACAAGCATATCCGCACAGTTGGGGATCGAGGCTACCCGCTACACGTGAGGTCGCTCAAGGCACGTGGCATACAATTTAGGTAAGTATCTAACTGCGACGGTTTAGTTATTATTACACACTAAAGGCATACGTGTAAATACTAATAAAGGTATGATTCCGAACTCGGCAGAAAGCAGCATTGCTGCCGCTGCAGTGCTGCCTGCCGCGTTGATTCTGAGCAAGGCAGCAGTGGCAGCCTGGCAGCAGTGCCGCGCTGCTCGTGGTGTCATCGTCATCCTTCCATATTAATATGTTTAATTTAATGTTATCGAATTTTTTTATGACCGCTATCATATAGGACTGGAATTAAAGTCAATTAATTAATTAATAAATTAATAATTAATTAATAATTAATTAAAAACTTTATATAAGTAATATATAGTCAATTAATTGTTCCGCTTTTGAATCGTACTAACGTACCTACCTACCTACTAGTGACGTTGTGTCAGCTTGTGAATGAATGTTAAAAGTAAGTTGCGAAATTCGTTGATCTACAAACGATCGTTGCCAATAGTTCGCACTGGACTAACTGCTTTGAACAAAAATGTTTCATATTATCAGCTTCCAGCCGATGTACTGCGACAGATCGGGATATCCCAAAAATATTTTGACAAACAAGTTGATGAAGCTGGCCCTAGTTCAGCAATGGGTGATTGTTAAAAAATTGAGATATGTATTAACAAATAACCAAATAAATTCAGATGTTCCATATCCGTCACAGAACCAGAGTGATCGACATTGATCGCAGAGTCATCGTAGGAGAACTGATAGTCGATGAAGCAAACGAGTTCTGGAGTAGAGACCGCGACTTGACTTGACTTGAGACACCTGGAGTAGGACGACCCACCGACGACCTCAAAAAGGTGGCAGGGAGGGTCGACTGGGTGCGGGAGGCGCAGGACCGTGTATTGTGTGGCGTACTTTGGTAGAGGCAGAGACCTACGTCCAGCGGCGGACTACCACAGGCTGATTTGATTGATATCTGTAGCGATACGAGTGGCTGGAGAGAAGCCGTGGCAGCCTCTCCTAGCGGTGGTCACAGATTTATTAGTGTTATTACAGGGCACGGGTGCTTTACTAATTTGGCAGGTAAGTATCAGTGGCCTGTGGCGAATACACTGGGAGACCACGGCTATCACATCGAGAAATTATCCTTTCCATTCTGTATGCGCCGCCTGGAACACGTGAAGTTTCAGGTGGCGCGTTTTTACTCATGAGATGGGCCTGAATCGTTCTGAATACAAATACTTGTGCGAAAATCACTTGCAATGTTTTCATTCTTAATGTGATATAGTTTAAGTAGTTAGTATTGACATACTTACTACTCTAGTTAACTGTGGTGGCAGCGACTGTGAGATGCCACCAGCCGCACCAGTAAAAGATACCTTGTTTTCTACGGAACCCTAAATATACCTACAGACAATTACAGAACAATTGAATAACAATTAGGTACTTCCTAATGATAATGATATCAGGTCGAGGTCCGTGTACCGTGTAGGTAGTGTGTAGGACTAGAACTCTAGAGTCTGTTTAGTTTGCGCGAGGCGCGAGCATCCCCGCGGTCCGCGGTCGACCACACACGCACTCGCTCACGCACACGCACTCGCACTTGCTTTGTTGAACAATCTGGTACAACTCGGTGGATCTCACTTGACTGACTTTTCAGTTAGGTACCTTATGGTAAGTAATTCATTATCTATTATATAAAAATAAGTCGGGTTTTCCTTCCTGACGCTATAACTCCAGAACGCACGAACCGATTTCCACGGTTTTGCATTCGTTGGAAAGGTCTCGGGCCCCGTGAGGTTTATAGCAAAGAAAATTCAGCAAAATTTCACATACAGCGCCATCGCGGGCGAAGCTGCGGGCATCAGCTAGTTACTAATAAATGTTTGAAGCGCTCGTGGCCCCGCGGACTCAGTGTTCTGTAAACGATCACTGCAGTAAGCAACTTTCACTCTGGCCGGTCTATGGATGGGGGTGACCATCCATGTGATCACTTTGTGACATTTATTTGAGCGTTTCCGTGCTTCGGGAGGCACGTTAAGCCGTCTTTAAGTCAAGTTGAAGTCTTTATTTCAACAGCAGGCAGTCACAACCTGCGCCTGTCCATTTAAACACGGCAATACGGCTCACCACCCATTACGTGGGACAAATTATAAAAAAAAGGTGAAATGTGGGCATATAATATGCCTCTGCCTACCCCTTCGGGGATAAAGGCGTGACCATATGTATGTATGTATGTACTAGTAAATGTGACGTGGTTTCACCCGCGTAATACCCGTTCCCGTTCCCGTGGTCGTGGTAATACGGGAATAGGTACAATTCTGGCCTACGTTACCCGGAGATAGTGTAGTTTCCTAACAGTGAAATCATTTTTCAAATCGGTTCAGGAGTTTCGCACCGAAACTCCTGAACCGATTTGAAAAATTATATTCGATGTAAACGAACTTAACAAACAAGTTGATTCACGCAACTTCCTACACGCATGACGTATGACCAGGTATGACGTGACGACGTGAGAGACAGAGGAAGAAGTGAGGGCTCAAAGGAGTGTGTCGAACTTAATTTTGAAGCTCATTATGATATAGCAGACACACGTTTGGAATGAACCTTACATTGAAAGGCGCCCTTGAATTCTTATTTTAGCGAAGAATAATTAGAAGCGGCCCGGTGCGTAAAACATCGCAAACTAAATTATTAATTAAATAACAGAAGAATGAAACCTTTGTGCAAGGAAACAGCCAACACTCTGAGTCCGAGACGCGTGAGTTACGCGCTTTACTAAACCCTTGAAGAAATAGCGGGCATTCGGAGCCCAAGGACCAAGGACCAAGGCCCCACCGGCTCAGACCCAATGAACCGGAGAACAAAGCTCAGACCGATGAATTGAACACTGCGCTCGAATCACGTGGCCCTAGGGGAATCGTGCAAATGACTTTAGATTTTGACAAGTGATGATTATGAAATTAAAAAACCGGCCAAGTGCGAGTCGGACTTGCCCATGAAAATTCCGTAGCAGCAAGTAACATAATATAAAAGTTCTAGTAGTTCGTTGTATATGAGTATCTTTCATTGATGTTTTAACACGTTCGCAGTGGTAGTGATTTTTTAACCGACTTCCATAAAAGGAGGAGGTTCTCAATTCGTCTGTATTTTTTTTTTCATTTTTATGTTTGTTACCGGCAAATCGCTTGAAAAAGTTAACCGATTTTGATGATTCTTTTTATTTGAAAGCTGATGCTTCCCATGTGGTCCCATATACAGGAAGTCAGAATATGATGCTGGGAACCTGGAGAAATCGAAGAAATCCCTAGAATCGAGGGAATTCCTTAACGATTTACAGCAGTTACCTTGTGTTTGGGCTTGATTAATTTGTATTGGGGAGAACTTTACCCCTAGACTGACATAATTTTACCCGTCACTAAAAATAATTTTAAAAAAATATTTTTAACAAAAAAAACCGACTTCAAACAAAAACTAAAATTTGAAAAATAAAATTAACTTAGCCCAAAGTAAAAGGTAGTAATAATAATAATAATAATAATAATAATAAATTTCTTTATTTCTTTATCTTACTTACTCTTAGACCATATAACACGGGACTAGCCTTTGCGAACCACCGCATACAAAAATATTGTGTTTGAGACACTCCTTTTAAGTAAAGAATACTTGTGTTAGGAGGCCTCGCTCTTCCATTATCCTTTAGGTAGTATACCTAATATATATTAACAGGTAAGTAATACATTCTTATTAATTAGGTAACACAAGTAGAAAAATAGAGTAAATGTAAACATAGAAAATGAATGGGTGGGTACGTTATTTTACAGCTATTTGTGTGTGTGTGTGTGTGTGTGTGTGTGTGTGTGTGTGTGTGTGTGTGTATGAGTGTGTGAGTGTGAGTGTGTGTGTGTGTGTGTGTGTATGAGTGTGTGTGTGTGTGTAGTAAATTTAGATTTATCAGATACTAGCGGCCCGCTCCGGCTTCGCACGGGTATACAGTATTACTCCATTTCTATTTAATGGATGTTATTATACATATAAACTTTCCTCTTGAATCACTCTATCTATTAAAAAAAACCGCATCAAAATCCGTTGCGTAGTTTTAAAGATTTAAGCATACAAAGGGACATAGGGACAGAAAAAGCGACTTTGTTTTATACTATGTAATGATAATGATGATTATTGACTGCAATACTGAAGTCGGTACCACACTTACGATGAATCGCACCTATGAATTTAGTGTATCCCTTTATCACTCAGGCAGTGAGCTGATGATCTTCAAAATTTTCTTTCAGAACCATCCCCATCACATCGGCTTTCGAACAAAATAAAACACATCAAAATTGGTCCATTCGGTTGGGCCCTCTTATATTTTTGCTCCATGGTTGGGCCGCTACGGTGCCAAAGACAGACACACACATACACAGATACTCAGGTCAAACTTTTAACAGCCCCGTTTTTTGACAAGGTTAAAAAGCGCCTAGTTGAATCGAAACCCAAGCGCAGGCAGTTTTCTCTCTCAGCGAATAGGTGTTGCTATTCAAAGGGGCAATGCTGCTAGTCTTTTGGGCACAATACCAGGGTGCCAGATTTGTGGTTTAGTTTAGATCAAATGACTTATGTTACGAGCTACTCGTAGTTATAGAAATGCTGCTCTGACTTGCGCTGCCTTGCACACAGAAGGGCGAGGCCATGGTGGTGAGCGCCTCTGGGCAGGTGCCGGGGCCGGGGGGGCCGCAGCTGCCGCGCTTCTACGCGGGCCGGGAGGTGCTGCTCACCGGCGCCACGGGCTTCGTGGGGAAGGTACGGTACCTATCAGCTATTGCCACTTTACGTGCACCTCTATCGATGGGCGCTGATCCAAAACTCTTACAATTAAGTCCTGAATACAAAGGATTTTTTTTAAATTATACTGCAAAAGTTCTGGACTGTCTTGCACTTCTTGACAACCATTAATGAAAGTCGTTTCAAATTAAATATTGACATGTAATGTTCACTTATGCCTACAGCTTACTACTATAACCGATAACTATAGGTGAACAAAATATTGAAGTATAAAAATAAGTTGTACTGAACCAGGTGCTGGTAGAACGTCTACTGTCCACCTGTCCCGAGATACGGCGCCTGCACGTGGTGGTGCGCGCCAAGCGAGGACGGCCGCCCCTCGAGAGGCTCGACCTACTCAAGCAGTCGCTGGTACGTACGGACATTGCTCACAGTCACATCAGTCAGACTCTGGTGGGTGGCATGCCGGCATGCGTGCCCGGTGCCCGTGGCATACCCGTGGCCGCACTGTAGACTCACACCCTTAAGATGCAGTTGAGATTAATTCTCAGATAAAATGATGATGAAAATAGTTTAGAGTTTGAATTTACGGAGCTTATTAGTCATTACTTTCCTATAATCTTACTTTCGCAGGCATTCGACAACATTCGAGCTCGGTGTCCAGCGCAGCTTGACAAGTTGGTAGCGGTGGCCGGTGACGTCACAGTGCCCCAACTTGGACTCGACACAGCGGCCATCGCGGCGCTGAAAGAGGTATTACAAGTGTTATTAGACACAGCTTGTGAATTAGAGACCTATCTCCGTCAGCTGAATGTGATGTACCATTGAAAATAGTGACACTGACGCTGTTATAGTACTTACATCTGACTCCTTATGCGAGACTCCAACTTAAATCAAAAGTGTTCAAAGTTATCTATCTATCTATCTATCTTCACGCCAAATCCCTAAGTGTTCAAAGTTCAAAAGGAAAATTGTTAATTTGGTTATTGCTAAGCGTAGCTCGGGGCGAATGAATATGCTTTTAAACTTCTTTAAGGCCCTCCATATCTGTGATACATTTATAGGAATATCTATACATACCTATAATAAAATGATAGAAAAGTCAAAACTGTACATTGTAAATATTAAAAAAAAAACTCGCTAGGTGTTCAACATAAGATACCGAAGCCAAAAATATAGTCAAAAAAAATTTGTTTGTTGGTCTGTTTGCTTTGCTTTGTCCGGAAGAATCTCGAAAAGTACTCAATTGATTCATTTCAAATTTTGCACAAATATTAACTAGGGGTAGGGTCTTCAAATGGGCTATATTTATCACGCTACTTATCCTAGGGGCTAAGCAGAGAGCATTCAAATTGTCATTATAACATAATTTTCACGCGACGAAGTCGTTGGCAGCTAGTAATAATTATAAAATGGTCTTGGAATCTCTTATTCCAGGTGTCGGTGGTGTTCCACAACGCGGCTACGACCAGGTTCAATGAGCCGCTGCACAGCGCTGTCTCACACAACGTTTTGTCAGCCATACACGTTATGGACGTCTGCGATCAGCTTCCAGCGCTTCAGGTTAGTAGAGGTGCTTGTTCCTTGTTCCGTTGTAGTGCTGTCAAAGTCAGCTTGATGGTACCTGCTGCGGAGAGGGACTGGTTTTTTTTTATATTATGCTCGCCAAATTGACGTCGCCACTGATGGAAAGCCGTGTGGCACACCTAGCGATTGGGGGCCACTCTCACAGTCCGTAAGACTTCTGACAGTAGTCCTCAAGTGATGTGCCTCATCACGCTCCGCTTGAAGAACCCGGGATTGTAATTTGAGGGAAACACGTCTGCGGGCAGGTCGTTCCAGGTTTTTAGAGTTCGACAGAGGAACGATCTTTCGAAACGCTCAGTTCTGGCAAAGATTTTCTGCACTGTGTGTGAGTGGTACCTCTGCTCGGCACGCGTTGTTCGGGATCAGAAAGAAGAGGGCGGGATAAGGTTGAAGAGCTCTTTAGAACACTCGCCGTGATACATTCGGTAGAAGGCAGCCAAAGATGCTATGGTTCTTCGCTGCGCCAACGGCTCGAGGCCTCCTGTCACCTCAGGGCATCCAATAATTCGGATAGCACGTCTCTGCATAGGGTGAGAACAGTATAAGCTCATCCTATCCTTCTTGGTATTCATCAGCATTAATAAAAGTAATTAAGGAAAAATATTAATTTCATAAAAAATATAAAAAATACAAAAACATATCAGATTATAACTCGTTTTCCGTTCTGCGTAGGAGGGCCATTGAATTAGAAAAAGACTGTTATCACAATTATATGGTAAACATAGAAGCCTCGATTGTTAAAAATCCCAAGTTGTTTTATACGTATGTAAAAAGCAAACGTAGAGGCGGTACATTTCCCAATGTAATGTATTATCGAGATACTACTGTGAGTGCTGGGGACGATATTAGCAACCTCTTTGCTGACTATTTCAAATTAACTTATTTGACACCACAGCCGTTGACCGATGGTGAAGGCTCTCCAGAGGGGAATTACAGTGATAGCGCAGTGTCAATTGGGACAGTTGACATAAACCATTCGCGTGTATTAAAGCTTATGAAATCATTAGATCTCAGCAAAGCTGGTGGACCCGACCTGATACCTCCAGTGTTTATAGTCAGCTGTTCCGAAAGTCTTGCTGGACCTGTATGTATTCTATTTAAGCGATCACTCTCTGAAAGGATGGTGCCGCAGATTTGGAAAACTGCATTCGTGACCCCGGTGCTTAAAAAAGGTGATCGAGCTAACGTTGAAAATTACCGGCCTATATCTAAGTTGTGCCTCTTCTCTAAAGTACTGGAGCGTATCGTCCACACTGATGTATACACAGCCCTCAGGTCTTGCATTGGAGATGAGCAGCATGGATTTGTTAGGAACCGATCGACTACGTCCAACTTACTTTTGTCACATGACTTTATTACAAAAGGCATGCTACTAGGACAAACTGACGTAATCTATACGGACTATAGTAAATGTTTCGACCGAATTGACCATAGAGTGCTATTGGAGAAGTTATTGCGTTCTGGAATTCATGGAGACTTATACAGATGGTTATCATCTTATTAGAGAACCGAACACAGGCAGTTGTTCTTCAGGGTTACGCCTCTGGTTGGTATTCTGTCCCTTCCGGCGTTCCCCAGGGATCTATTTTAGCTTCTTTGCTGTTTACATTATTCATCGCTGATATTAAGCAATGCTTCCATCATTCTTACATCCTGCTTTATGCTGACGAAATGAAGATTCATGGAATCGTTCGAGACGAGTCTGACGCTCAACGCCTCTGCATGTATCTGCATTCAGTGGTACGACGAGGAATGACAATTCCTTATCGTGCCACTGGTGGAACTAGTTGGTGGCACGACGAGGATAAAGGGGCACATCATTGATAAATTTTGAATACACACTTAACAATCACAAAATTATTAAAGTAAACAGCGTGAAGGATTTAGGAATTACAATGGACAGTAAACTTTTGTTTGATCAGCATTTAGATAATATAATTAAAAAAGCATCAGAATCTCTGGGTTTCATATTACGAGCTACGGCCTGTTTACACACTCTGAAACCAGTAAAGATTTTATATTGTTCTTTCGTACGCAGTCATCTAGAATACTCATCTCAGGTTTGGAACCCTCAATATGAGATTTACAAGTCGCGTATTGAGAGTGTCCAGAGAAAATTTCTGGGTTGTCTAGATTATAGGGCACAGCAATACTCCGTTGACTACGCGCATCGATGTACCTCTTACATCACTTTCTGCCTCTGGAGGTGAGACGTAATATTGGCGACATTACCTATTTAATAAGTGTTGCAAATGGCCGAGTTGACTGTCCGGGGCTCCTAGCCAATGTGTCATTGCGTACCAACCTACTAAGTTTCCGCCAGCGACCATTATTGACGGTCCCATTCGCGTCTACCAATTATAGATGGAATACCTTTTCTATAAGAAGTTTATTTAATTTTAACCAACTACAAAAGCATCTTGACATAGACCTATTCTGCACAAGTGTAGCGACTGCTAGGCGTCTGTTGGCTAATTCACACTTTGAAGGCGAGGATGCCACCTGAATCACATGCACTGAATTGTGTTTTTTTTTGTTTGTTTAATATGTAAGATGTATGGTATGGGTATATGTATACATGTAATATTGTCATAGTAAGATATATGTAATGTTTATATATATATATATATATATATTATATTACTTTTCAATTTCTTTGTTTTTTATTGTTAGTAAGTAATTAATTTAACTTTTCGTGGAGGCTTGTAAATAGCGATTTGTTTACCTTATTAAATATTCTAATAATGTAAAAATTTGTCTGTTAGCCTTCTTAAAATAAATAAATTAATAAAGTATTCGACGCAGGGGCGGATTTGCGTCTTCGATGCGATCTAACTCTGGTGTGGCGTAAAATACAATCTCTCCTTATTTAGGACTCCTAGTTTTCGCAAGCAAGGCCAGCCCAATACATCTCTCAATGTAGTTTTGATGATTGAGCTCACTGCTGTACTCCGGCATTTACCTGCAAGAAGCAAACTGACCATCACAGAGAAGATACGTCGCCCGTGCAGGAAGCTGGCCAATCAACGGCACAACTGAGGCGATAGATCATATGCCGACAGCTTGGAGAGAAGCGACGCATGCCATACTCTATCGGATTTAGCGATGTCTAGGCCAATAGACAAAGACTCGTTATGCTTCTCCATAGCCTCACCCCAGGTGTACGTTACGAGTATGTACGCTAGGAGGTGAGTGATCCTCCAAATACCAAGTCTTCACCGATCAATTGTGGGCAGGCTCTGGAATGCCTCACAAATGGTACACGTAAAGTAGAGCAAAGCATGATTATTGAGGCAATTACACCTAAAGAAGTATATATGAGGTTATTAGGAGGATGCCAAACAAGATATCATGCGGGTATGATGATGTACCTATAACTATAATCAGGGAAAATATAGATATTTTGGCTGCTCCGTTAAGCGATCTTTATAACAACTGCATCCATGGTGGTATATTCCCTGACCAATTTAAAATTGCAAAAAATATACCAGTGCACAAGAAAGGTTTCAGAGATGATCCGGGGATGTACAGACCAATATCATGAATACCTACTGAAGCAAAAATATTTAAAAAAAACTCCTCAAAAATAGACTACTTAGACATTTTAATTTCAACAGCATAATAAATAGACGTCAATTTGGGTATCTCAAGCAGGTGGGTACTTTAGATGCAATTGAGATTTTTGTCGCAGACATTTTAACCAAACTCAACGAAGGAAAAAAGGTTGCTGGAATATTCTTAAACCTCAGTACCGCATTTGACAGTGTGAGTCATAACTTATTATAATTGAAAAGCTGGACTAGGATTCGGTGGGAAATTTTCAGACAAGCGTTGCATTTCGTTATAATAATTTTTCAAAACTAGTTTATTTTGAGTGTTTATGTGTAATTTATGGTGGATTATTAAACATAAAGGTTCGACAACGTGCAAAAGTGTTGGAAAGTGATAAAACGCAGTAAAACGCGACTTTTTAGGTTTGTCGACAAATTCCACAGCTAGTCCTAGTAAGGCACCACCGCCACCGCTGCACCGCTGCACCGCTGCACCGCTGCACCGCTGCACCGCTGCACCGCTGCACCGCTGCACCGCTGCACCGCCTTACTAGAGTAGAACTTTGTCCAAACTTGGACATACATGAATACGCTGCTGTTTATTCAAGAAGAATCATGGCATGAAAATGATTTATATTTTCACAATGAAATTTACTTGACTTTGGCATGCTCTCAAGCCGAGAAAGTCCAAGAAGTAAAAAAAGCTGGACTACTACGGAGTGAGAAGAATGGCTAGAGGACTAGACATTATGTTAATAAATAATTTGATTCTCTGATCTTACGTAGTATTGTATTCTCTTTGTTCTCTGAGATGAAGTGATGATGACACATTATTAATTCTATTTTATAAGATTCACTTGACATTACAGCGGACGTGAGAGTCGCCCGTGGTTTCTTTGAGCCTATGCCCAATCTCGTTAATAAACTCATTGGCTTCTTTGCCCCAGCTCCCCAGGGCGTCCACCGCTACTGGCACAAAATAGTACAACGGTTCCAGCTCGCTGTATTTGGTCCTCTTCCTTAAGCTGTCCTCTTCCGCTGCGGCAGAAGGGGAATGAACAGTGCGCCCGAGATGGCTGGCGGCGACTGTGTTTTTCCAAGGGATCAAGGTCAGCCCATCCGGTCTTTTACCGTCCGACCTGCTCAGACCCGGAGGCAAGGTACGTTCGCCGACAAAAGGGCCCTGCGGATGATATCATTCAGAGCGTGGTGCTTCGGAAACCTCCCAGTACACCGCTGGCAAGATAAGGCATGATGGCCATCTACTTCCACCGTGCAACCGCAGGTGCATGTATAACCCATCACCCATACATGCACTCCTTACAGCCCAGGCGAAGAGCTACTGCCACATGCAGGGAGTCGTTATCGAGCAGGGTGCCCAGGAGAAAGTTTAGTAAATTGTATTAAGTTGTGCATGTTTTTATAATTAAGTACATACATACATACATATGGTCACGCCTTTGTCCCCGAAGGGGTAGGCAGAGGCATATTATGTGCCCTCATTTCACCTTTGTATAATTTTGTCCCACGTAATAGGTGGTGAGCCGTATTGCCGTGTTTAAATGGACAGGCGCAGGTTGTGACTCCTTTTGAGTTGCCTGCTGTTGAAATAAAGCCTTCAACTTAGCTTAACGACTTACCTTATTAAGTACCTATGTAAAATTTGTAATTTATTATTTATTTATTGTTTGTATTCATTTCGATACAATGAAAATTATTTATGAAATAAATTGAATTGATAGCGCATGAGCTGCTTGTTAATTTATAGCCTGTATTTAAACCGATATCTGTATATTCCCTTTTCCGAACAAAATATTACAAAGTTAAACCAAAAATACTGACTTGCACACTACTTATGCACACTAAATACTTAAGTCAAATTTACAGAACTATTTTACTGAACAAATCACTATTATCAAAATTGTATATCTAAAAATTCCTTAGCTTATCAAACATATTAAAACTTTTTTAAGGGAAACCGTCGCCTAATTTACTTTTAGGATCATCTTTTATCTTAATTAAAAACCTAATTTAATCAGTGTTCTTTACAAAATTATAAAATAAATAAAATAATTATAAAATTATAAATTATGAATCAAAAAAATAAAAACTAACCTAACCTATTCCGTTATAAGATTATACAATAGGGGGTGCTAGGTCGGGAAACCTCCTAGTGAGCTTGGTCCGGTTTTCTATCCCTTTGGGCTATATGCTCGGGGGGAGTGGCAACTGGACTAAGACGGTGCACCCTGGAACATCGGCTAATGGGTGCGGCGTGCTGCCCCCATTAGTCGATGTACCAATGTCCCGACAAGCTGACCCCATGGCGAGGGGATCGCAGTTGGGTGGGCCTGCTAGGCCTACGGTCTTGCGGAGTCTCTGCACCGCAACACACCTTGGCGGACGCCCCAGTGCTCCCGGCTTTCTGGCCGGTGGAAGCATTGGGACCGTTTTTCGGCCGTCGTTTGACGGAGTTGACCCCATTGCACGAGGGGGTCGTGGTATGGCGGGCCTTCAAGGCCCGTGGTGTTGCGACAGCTACCGGATACCCAGTGGAAGCCCGGTCGCGACAGTGTGGAGGTTCGCTCCCGACTGCGGTCGGTTGGAGCAAGTTTGCTGTGCGGCAGCGGCCGCATGTGCGGCTGTTCCGCCTGTGCGGCTGTTTCCGCCTGTACGGCAGTCCACCTGTGCGGCAGTTTTGTGCCGCAGCAGTTTGCCAGCGACTGCTGCGCGTGTGCGGGCTGCCGCATGTACGGTGGTTCCGTCTGTGCGGTCGTTCCGCCTATGCGGCCGTTCCGTCCGTGCGGCCGCTCCGAACAGCAACAGTAGGGGCCTGTCACTGCTGGTCATGGTGCAAGCCATGGTCGGCAGTCAGGCGTGCTGAGTCGCGATGGCGGCAAAGCGGGAGGTGCACTGTGCGGGGGAGCGGGAGTAACCGATAATGCTCCCGCTCTGCCCTGCAGTTCGGGGGCGCCGCTGTAAGAAGTCACTGCGCGCCCCCGATTGTTTCTTGACCGTGGGCGTAAGGTCGGGGGACCCCGCCCACCGACGGTCACATGGCGGTGGGCACCTTCCCCGTGTTCCGGGGGGGGCCATTAGCGCACGCCTGCGCCAGCCGCTCTCTGTCTCCTCTATTACAGAGGGGCGCTCGAGAGCGGTGCAGGCGTGATCTTCAGCTCTGGGAGCCGCCCATCTGGCTCCCCCGAGGAGAGCCCCGAATTCACAAGGCGCCCCTAGCCGGGTCGACGTGAATAATCTTTTGATATCCCTCGGCCCGGCTAAAGGGTGAGGAGGAACACCGCGGGGTTTAGTGGGTACGACGGTCTACTCCGGACCGGGCCGGGAGTCACACACACTCCTAGCCGCCCCCGCAGCTGGGATGAAGGCGCGTAAATGCGTTCCCCGAGTCAACAAAAAATAAAAATAAAAAAGATTATACAATAGATTATACAATTTAGAGTGCAAGTTAGTATTTTTGATAAGCAATTCGTATTTTTGTTTAGTAAATCATATATCAGGTGTACAAACCACATTTTTAGTGTGAAATCGATAAAAAACGTTGTCTCGTTTTGTGTAAAATTTTAGTTTTTTAAGTAGTAAGTAATATGTTTAGTTAATCAATTGGTTTTTTTGTACAGCATTTAGATTTCTGGTATGCATTTAATTTAGTAAACTAGTGGAGTTACCTTGTGTGCAGAAAAAATATATAGATGTGCATTTAAATAATATCCCTTAATTTATTAGCTCGAACACCTTGCAGATGACAGTGGTTACGGCTATGGGACGATAGTCGGCCGGGTCCGACCGGTCCCTTTTCTTGGGGATTGGCTGGACGTTCGCCTCCTTCCAAGCCTCCGGCACCTCCCCCGACGAATAGGAAAGGCGATACAGGCGGGTCCAGTTATCCATCAACTCGCGTAAGACTGACGTGGAAGTATGATGGACGTCGTCGCGTTGCTCGTCCCCAAATGAGAATCGTGGAAGGTGCCCGCGATGCCCTTTGAGCGCGGGCGCTGAGGGATTTTATTCTTTGTTAGTAGTAGGTAGTAGCAAAGAGGACAGGAAGGTCTGTCCTCTCAAATCCCTAATATTATATTATATTGTATTGTTACTATTAATATTTTATTGTTACTATTACTATTAATATTGTAGCCTGTACCAACTTTAGTCATAAAGAAATCACAAGTATGATCTTTGAAAAATTTCTTTACTCAGTCAAGAATAAAGTGTATAATGGTGTGGCGTCTAGGTGCTGGTCCACGTATCCACGGGCTTCTCCAACTACGAGTTGCACCACATCGAGGAGCGCGTGTACGAGATGCCAGTGTACCTCTCAGATGTACTTGAGCTACTACAAAACTATTCTCCGGAGGAGGTGGATAAAGTGACACCCGGGTATGGATTAACAGATTAACACTATAAAAATTTGTGAGCTACTTAGAACTAAATTGGCGCAGGTTCTTTTACCGTTACTCTGTAGTGAAGAGTGACATCGGCCAGTAGGCAATTTCGCTAACAAAGTCGAACAACACAGATGTAAGACTAACCGTAGCGTTACCGTAACCGTAACAGGCTTAACGCACTGATCGATTACAGAACATTTAGTTGGCGGGACTGAGAGCGCTTCAACAGGAGAAGTATATTATGTGCATTTCCAGGCTCATCCACCCGAAGCCCAACACGTACATGTTCACGAAGGCGCTGGCAGAGGTCTCGGTGGCCGAGCGACCACGCCGGAACTACTCCGTCACCATCTTCAGACCCACCATAGGTTGGTTACTTGGTTATACACGTAGGCTAATTCCAATTCTAAGTGCTTAGTGCAGCAGATTCAATAGTACCTACTAAAGCCTTTTGTTTTGCAAGGGGAGGTTGAGATTATTATGCTCCATTTGAATAACCCTCAGTCATCAGTCTGTAACGCACTGCGCAGTGATATCGGCGCACCGCGCGCCGTTCCCCGGCTGGGTGGAGGGCTACTCGGGGATGACGGGCGTGGTGGTGGGCTGCGGGCGCGGCGCGCTCAAGGCGACGCACTTCGACGGCGACTGTGCGGCGGACGTGGTGCCCGTGGACGTCGCCGTCGACAACATGCTGGCGGCCGCCTGGGAGACCGCCACGGACCGGTGAGGGACGCATGACGCACGGTCGCTTACCTTGCGGCACATTTCACCGTGTGTACTTTGTCAAGCGGTCGTGTGTGTGGTGTGTGGCAGGCCGCGGGAGGCGCGCGTGTACTACTGCGGCTCGCTCGAGCACCCGCTGCTGTGGCGCGACGTGCAGCGCGAGCTGGAGCGCGCCGGGCGCCGCCGGCCCCTGCACCACGCGCTCTCCTACCCCGCCTTCGTGGGCGCACGCAACAGGTAACCTCTCACAGCATACGATATGCACAGCGTCGTATAGGTGAAGAATATAACATCACATTGACAGTAGAGCGTACCCGTGGTTTGATAGCATGTCCTATTGATATTCGGACCGTTTGCTACGACGTTCTACAGCTAACGAGGCAAACTGCATGCAGACATAAGGCATATCGATTGTATGTCCCAATGACACTAAAGTTTTTTTTTATAGTCCCACGCATTGTTATATTCTTCTGTACCTCATCTACGATTTTCGATCTGCTCAATACCACCCTCCCTTTCTGTCCTAAATGAAACCCATAGCATCCGTACAAGCATAACAAAATCGTCTCCCGAATCGTGTGATTCGTTAGGTTCTTCTGCTGCTTAAAAACTCTTAAATGACTACCGTTAAACGTGATTCCACATAATAGAACAGTTTTTCTAACATTAAGAGATGTAAGGACATGAAAGTCATCATTGCTTCCCGTCACTCGACAAGTAAAGAGTTTTGTTTCCAGATACGTGTACAAGACATTAGAGTTCCTGCTGCAGACGGTGCCGCTGCACGTCGCGGGGCTGTGCGCCAGGCTCGGCGGAGCGGAGCAACAGTAAGTGTACGAGTACGAACTACGGGCTGATGTGGAGAGTCATGGGACTCATGGGCCACAAACTATTGACAGTTTTGAAAACTGCGCGAATGGCCCAACATTCGCCATGACTTTCCATCTGGGGCGAGTGACGTCAATATTGGCGAGCTAAATTTAAAAAAATCTTTAATGATAAAAACATTTAATATTAATGAAAACAAAACTTCCTTATTAATGTGTTCTACCTCTACAATGAATTCTGCGCTGAGGAATCGGTTGATATGTTGCCGACAGCCATCATTGCGCCGCCGCCGATATGCTCGCCGCACATCTTGCGTCCGGAATGAATAGGCAGCTTCCTTCCTTAAACGCTTGGATCGTGGAATAAACTGCCTGCCTCAATTTTCCTTAACGTCTACACTATGGGTTACTTCAAATGTCACCTTAGAAGGTTTTAGTAGAGTTGACAAAGCGAGTATTTAGTACGTTCTGGTACAATGTCCCCAGGATGAGCCTGCACGAGGTGGCGCGGCGGCTGAGCGCCATGAGCGGCGTGCACGGCGTCGTGTCGTGCCGCGAGTGGACCTTCGCCGCCGACCGCATGCGCCGCCTCCGGGACCGGCTGCGCGCCACGGACTCGCATCTCTTCTACCTCGACATCAGAGATATCAAGTGGGTACTATGTTCTTATTCTTGGACTTGTTTGTAGAGCTTATAGCTTAGATTGCACACATAAAAGCATACACTTTTCATGACTGTAAAATGGCAATAATATGTAATATACTGTGCTCCATTAGTTGGCGGGATCACATGGCTAACTACCACGAGGGAGCGCGCCGCTACCTGCTGCGGCAGACGGACGACAGCTTGCTTGGCGCCAAGAGACACATGCGCAGGTGACTGCACTTATATTGTTCTTTGCGGCGAGTGAAGCCTTCCACTTATGTACTACTCTGGTTTTGGCGGGTGGAGCTCCAGAACCCCTCAGTCGACTGTATTTTTTTAAGCGGGAATGCGGTTATGCAGTTTGCCACCTTCTTGGATCAGTGCGGCTTCGTTTTTGATTTGCAGTCCCGTAAGGGACGTGAGTCTAAATAACACCGTTGGCTTTAGTGAGTTAGGATGGATACCCACAAAATCCTGCGGTTTTCCGCCTCGTTTGACCTAGGTAGCAGGATAGGCCGGTAGATAAATTCCTTCATTTTGTTACCCGGCAAAGTGTCGCCCCTCTGTTAGTAGCTTCGGAACTCTCCACGGGCTAATTAGCAGGCAATTTCTTGGCATCAATTGGATTATTCTTCGTGTTGTACGGAGAGCAGAGTGTAGACTTGTCGCTGGACCGGTGACAGACTGTCACCGCCCACCGGTGAGGGTCGTAGATAGGGTTCTGTTTCAACCCTTTAGGTATGGAAGTCTAATTACTTACCTAGGTAGCTAGGGAGATGTAGACGTGTATGTCTGTCTTCAGCCAGCAATGCCGTATTATGTACTAACCAGCAATGAACCCCTCGGTCCCCAGGCTACGCGCGCTGCACTACGCGCTGCAGCTCGGCGCGGCGCTGCTCGGCGGCTGCGCGCTGCGGGCGCTGGCGCGCGCTCTGTGGCGCACGCGGCACAGGCACAGGCTCTGGCCGCGCTTGATGCAATAAAACATTCTTTACATTTTGTGTGTTCTTTACTACGTCCGTTTTCAAAGTATAAAAATGAGACCCTATTCATGAAACCTCGTCATCCGTCGGTCTGTCTGTCTGTCAGTCACAAGGCTGTATCTCAGAAACCCTGATAGTTAGTGAGCTGAAATTTTCCCTCTGGTACTAATGTCAATGTACAACTATGTACTACCCGTTCACTCTAACTTTGCCGCTGGCGTAGAGGCGTATACCCGAATTGTTAATTAGACGAAGTAAATTGACAGTAGCTAATGTCACTTCGTCATAGAAAATACGCGACATTGCATGAAGAAGTGACATTAGTTGCTGTCAATTTACTTCGTCTAATTAAAAATTCGACTTTAGTATGGAGCCGAGCGGCAAAGTTAGAGCGAACGAGCAGTAGTTGATAATATCACAAATGATATTATTTCTGTTGCGGCTATAACACACACCGGACAAATACTGAAATCAGTAAACGTGATTATTTGCCGCTTTTTGGTACGGTACCTGTACAAATAACTTGTACAATAATGTATTTAGTCGTTATTTGAAATAAGTAATGATGATGGCTGATATGCACATTCAATAGGTAGGATTTAACACTTGCAACAAAATGTTACAAGTGCCAACAATACGACCCAACATGTGGCCACTGTTGGCCATACCAAAAAAAGTGCTTGACAAGTGAACAACCTGCAAAATGTGCAACGTGCAAGCGATATAACAAGCCTTTTAATCATAGCACCGGTGATATACACTATGTTACAGTGTTCGGCCCGGAAAAGTGCTCAAGAACGAGAACTTCTGTCAACTGAGTACAACGGCGCCTAGTGCTATCCAATTGTTAATTCTGCAAAGTAAGTAACTATGTAGATACGAATTGCATGTCCTACTCTTACGAGGTAGCATTAATATGTAAATCTATTTATTTAACATTATCTAGACACGCGGCAGCGTGTCAAGCCAAGTTCAAGCAAAGGAACTGGCTAGCCAGCGCCGAGTGTAATATTACACGAACCATTTGGTGCCACTTTTGACCCTTCTATAACTCAAAACTTATTTAACGGAAACACAAAACTACATGTATTTAATTTTGTCCATAAGGACATCTAGAAGCCCAAATTTGAAGCTAGCTCAAAAGGTTGACTGATTGACTGACCTAGTACCTAAACCTAACCTATTTCCTTTTTATTAGGAGGAAGGGCATAACGGTACTCCGTTCGGTGAGCAGCCCGCCTGGGGCAGTACCTCCGCCCTGCAGAAGACCGCGGTAATAGTAACCTGACTCCGGTTGGGTTATGTTCTCCGTCGGTTAGCAGGGTTCCAGAGCTCATTGGAGTGACTCTGTGCCGGTGACGGTGAGACCAGAGGCTTAATCTGTCTCCATTGGCAGATTGAGGCGCGGAATATTGGTACGGCGGTCAGGGAGACCCGGTGAAACGGTTGACCGCTGACCGCCCGCAGGCTGTACGGAACCCGAACCTGGGGATCACATAATCTCCGCCCCAGGAGGCTGAACCAGCAGCCTGTGTAAAGTCCCTGGTGCTGTGGTCGTGCCGGAGGAGGATACCGGAGTGGACGCGGCCACTGCGTCGAACCACCTCGGCCCAAGGAGTGGCGACATGTGTGGCACTATAAGTCAGCAGACTGGGATGGACTGCGGGAGTTCTTCGCGTCGTACCCGTGGAGGCGGCTTTGTTTTGCCTCAGACGATCTGGATTCCTGCGCTGCAGCAGTCGCTGAGGGGATCTTGGAGGGCATGGAGTGCTTCATTCCCAACCGCTGGATCCCTGTGGGAGCAAAAAAGCGACCGTGGTTCAATCGGCTCTGCAGAGAAGCTTTGATGCTGAAAGAATCTGCCTACAGAGCCTGGACCACGGCTCGTGCAAATTCAGATCCTAACATCTCTGAGGTGAAACGCAAATTAAATGCCGCCTCGAGGGCCAGCAAAAAAGCAATTGTCAGGGCTAAATTCGACTTCGTCGGCAGAATTGGTGAGCGGCTAGCGGGGTACCCTTCAGGGAGTCGTGAATTCTGGTCGCTTGCCAAAGCTGCCGAGGGAAACTTCTGTAAGTCTGGTTTACCACCTTTGCTTAAACCCGACGGTAGTCTCGCCCAGAGTGCCAGGGAGAAGGCCGACCTTCTGGGTTTTCTATTTGCCTCTAACTCGACCATGAGCGACGGGGGTGCTGTGCCGCCGGACGTTCCTTGGTGTGGAACTTCCATGCCGGAAGTTAAATTTACGCAGCGGGACGTCCGACGGGAGCTTCGTTCTCTGGACGTTCATAAGTCGAGTGGGCCGGACGGTATACCCGCGGTGGTACTTAAGCAGTGTGGTCCAGAGTTGTGTCCGGTACTTACACGTCTTTTCACGCTTTCATATTCCATGCGACAAGTCCCGGCGTCGTGGAAGATCGCGTATGTGCATCCTGTGCCCAAGAAGGGTGATAGGACCGACCCGGCCAATTACAGGCCTATAGCCGTCACCTCCCTATTGTCTAAGGTGATGGAGCGTGTAATTAATACACAGCTCCTGAGGTACCTTGAGGAAAACGACCTGCTCAGTGACCGGCAGTACGGTTTCCGTCACGGTCGCTCGACGGGCGATCTTCTCGTGTGCCTCACACACCGATGGGCGACGGCTATCGAGAGTAAGGGCGAGGCTCTAGCAGTGAGCCTCGACATTTCTAAAGCCTTTGACCGGGTCTGGCACCGTGGTCTTCTTAAAAAATTGCCCTCCTACGGACTGACCGAGAGATTATGCGGATGGGTGTCCAGCTTTTTGGCCGGTAGAAGCATCAGGGCTGTTGTCGACGGCAGCTGTTCTGACTGCATGGCCATTAACGCTGGAGTACCGCAAGGGTCAGTGTTGTCCCCTACTCTGTTTCTGCTGCATATCAATGACATGTTGTCTATTGACGGCATTCATTGTTATGCAGACGACAGTACGGGGGACACTTGTTACACAGGCCGCCCCGGTATCTCTCGGGACGCAGTGGAAGAGAGTCGTGAACAGCTTGTGTCTGAAATCGAGGCTACTCTTACTAGAGTGTCCGATTGGGGTAGACAAAATCTTGTCCAGTTCAACCCTTCGAAGACACAGGCGTGTTTCTTCACCGCTAAGAAAGCCCCAATTACTGTAGCGCCACAATTCCAGGGCACATCTCTTTCCATCTCTAAAAGTATAGGGATCCTTGGTGTTGACATCTCCAGTGACGTTCAGTTCCGCAGTCATTTGGAGGACAAGGCCAAGCTGGCGTCCAAGAAGCTCGGTGTGCTCAACAGGGCGCGGCGGTACTTTACTGCGGCGCAAACACTGCTTCTCTATAAGTCGCAAGTGCGGCCACACATGGAGTACTGCTGTCACCTTTGGGCGGGGGCACCCGAATATCAGCTTCGTCCATTTGACTCGGTGCAGAGGCGAGCTGTGAGAGTTGTCAACGATCCTATACTGACAGGTGGTGTTGAACCTCTTCGCGACAGGAGAGACTTTGCCTCCTTATGCGTGTTCTACCGCCTGTACAATGGTATGTGCTCTGAGGAATTGTTTGACATGATGCCCACGGCTACGTTCTATCATCGCACCGCTCGCCATAGACAGGGATTTCATCCTCACACCCTACGTCCGGAGCGTTCGAGCACGGTTAGATCCGATAGGGGTTTTCTTCCGCGAACGCTTAGGTTGTGGAATGATCTTCCTGCTTCGGTTTTCCCAAACGCCTACAGTATGGGGTTCTTCAAAAGGGGTCTAAGAAGGTTTTTACAGGGTCGGCAGCGCGAGTGTGGCGCCTCTGGTGTTGCAAACGTTCATAGGCTGCGGTGACCACCAGTCCTTCTGGTGGGCTGTATGCTTGTCTGCCACCTTAGTGGTATAAAAAAAAAAAAAAAAAAAAAAAAACTTCCAGATGACCTAGAAAGATGAAATTTGGAATTCAGCTCGGTAATTTAGTGCAAGCGTAGAAAAAAATCTAAAAATAAAAAAAAGTTAAAAAATCGGGGAAGGGGGGTGGGGGTCGCCATACTATTTTTGTTCATTGTTGCGTTGGAAACCTTACAACGTTACCAACAGATTTTTGAAACTATCCTAATACATGTATTATTATAAGTATTTGCTATATAACAGAAATATAAAAATAAAATTAAGTCAAAAAATAAGTAGTGTCCCCATACAAAAAACTTGTAATACGCGCTCAACAACCGGCCAACGGTGTGTCGTCGGCGGCGCGCGGCACCACATAATTATACACAGAACAGAAGTAAATCTACATGCCTAGTTTTCTTTACGAAAACTAATGATATCTCTCACCAAAAACATAAATGTAAAAAAGGAGAGCCAAGTTTAATACAAAAATTATGCTTGGCTGTGGGCTTCGCCGCAAGAGTGCCAATTTCTATGCTAAATCCCAATAATATATGTAACTATAGGAACGAAATAACATTATGAACAAGGTATTAAAATCTATATCTTTGCTTTATTTGGATACCTATAACATACATACATACATACATATGGTCACGCCTTTATCCCCGAAGGGGTAGGCAGAGGCATATTATATGCCCACTTTTCACCTTTGTATAATTTGTCCCACGTAATAGGTTGTGAGCCGTATTGCCGTGTTTAAATGGACAGGCGCAGGTTGTGACTGCCTGCTGTTGAAATAAAGCCTTAAACTTAGCTTAACGACTGCCATTTTACTGGCAACCGGGACCAACGGCTTAATGTCCCTTCCGAAGCACGGAAACGCTCAATCACATGGATGGTCACAATGTCACAAAGTGATCACATGGCCGGTCCATGTGATTATCGCTGAGATGTAGTTTCTACCAGGCAACCTTTGGATGGAGAAAGTTGGTTGAAGGTAAAAAACGAGTAACTTAGATTTCCACTTGGTTTAGTTACCAACCAGTTCAACTCTGGATTCATCTTTGATTGATCATTGATTCTGAAATCAGTGACTACTTTAGTCGTTTTAATATAGTTAAGACTTTGCATACATCCTAATAACACACTAATAGAAGCAATTTACTTCGTGCCATGGTCAGCGTCACAGCTGATAATGGGCGACAGCAGCATAGATTTCTAATATAACTTTTGTAGTATTTGCAAATTTGGTAAGTATAACTGCCTACATTTATTACATAGACCTATGGCCCAACAAACGGTAAAGTTGAAAACAATTGGACATTGGAAATTCGCTAGTGTAAATTATAAAAAAAAAAAATTGGTTAGACAATTTGCTTAACTATAGTGTCTAATTCAATTACAGGAAAATCTATTTCAGAACATATTTATGTGTCAATAGAGATAATTTACTTTCTTTGATTGAGCAATAAAACTGTGCGAGTGTGAAGCGCTCATAGCCTCCCTGACGTGTTCTACCAACGATTGCTGCGCTGAACATCTTGTGCTGTGGCGGGTGATGAGATGAGTTTCCATGCCTTGAGACTGGTTCCGGTTGAAAACGACAGGTGAGTTGTTGGACCGGGTAGATGTCTGGAGCGGCTTGACTACAGGGATGTATGTATATCGGCGCTTTTGGGGCTATATACGTGATGTAATATACGTTCTCGTATAATTTATTTTTAACTAGCGAACGTCGCACGACTTCACCCGCGTGGCTCCCGTTCCCGTGGGAGTGCAGGAGTAAAGTGTAGCCTATGTTCACTGGGAAGAGCGTGGCTTCCCAACAGTGAGGGAGCCTATTGGATGCAAATAAACAAACAAACGGGCAATCGAGTCTTTCATCTTTATAATATTAGTATAGGTATCGAATTTTCAGAGGTATATTTTGAAACCAGGCACCGAAATGTAGAAATGAACACGCGGATAAAAGGAAACGTCCGTGGATTTACTGTTGATGTTGGATTTAAAATTGGAGGAAAGGTATATCCCAAGTACCTAATAAAGAAAAGGACTGGTTGTTAACCAGTATTTATTGTTGAAAGTTAATGGAAGTATTAGAAAACGAATATATAATTGTTTTATAAACTTTTGTAAAAGGTAGATGTAGGATGTAGCAAATTAAATTATTGTGTAATTGCAAAGTATTTGAAAAGAGTGGCCGTGAGTTTTCTTGCCAGGTTCTTTCTCACAGGCTCTACCTATTGCGAACCTGGCAGTAAATGTAGAATCAGAAATCATGACGTTAATAGTTACAATCTTGGTAGAGAAGATCTCTAATAGTTTTGATTAACTTTTGTAAAAGGTAGATGTAGCATATTGGAATAAATATGGTATTGCACATGACTATGACGTAGGAGTAGGGATACGGCAAAGCTCGGCTAGCCGCTATTCTATCTCCGGATGTCGTGCGCGTGTGACTGTTAGCTAACAAGTGGTTTATTATTTAATACCTCAATACCGAACCCTACAAATAAATGTCACAAGTTAGGCGAAATTTTAGAGTTAGGTTAGGTAAGTTTTTGAGAAAATCGTGTTTTTTTGTCATTTTGCGAGTTTCATTAGTAAAAGTACAACACTTTTTACACGCTTCTGGGAAGTCCAGAGTGTTCCCAGGAGTTCCCAGGCGGTTCAGTAGTTTAGGTATGGTATAATTTGTCCTGGAGTCAATAATGCAAGTACTACAGAGTATTATTACTTTTATTTTCAAATTCACCAGTAATAAACTTATATCTAACTTAAAAACTATGTACTCATCCGGATTCTGGGATGGGACTTCCTTTATCCAGGATATGTAAAATACGGCTATACGCCTATATCTTCAATAACTAGCTGCTTAAGGGTATAGGCAGGGGTTTTTAACCCAAAACTTGCAAGCTCATTCTGAAAAGAACACAATATTTTAAACACACCCTCTTCAACCATAGATATCCCTAAACTGTCCCTTACTATTATTTTTAACCCCATTTTAAGACACCCAATATATTAAAAGGAACGTTACCCCCTTTATAATTTCACAAACGCCTGCCTGATAAAACAAATGTACTTAAAATATTCTTTCTTACACGAAAATTACCCACAATTAATTTACTAAATAAAATTTACGCAATTGATGCTTACCAGAGCTTCCGTTTTCAAATATATAAAGGGGTTCGAACATTTTTGTATGGGAGCTGGCATACCGACTCGCGGCCATTTTAATTTTTTTTTAAACTTTCCGCGCACGGAATAAGTAGTAAATATGGATAGAGGACATTAAAACAAACAAAAAATGTCAAGTAATTGGTACCCTAAAGTGTCACGTTCCCGAGATATTTGGATGTAAAAATCACCATTTTAAAACTAATTGTAATGATATTAAGTTGTTAAGAATATTAAGAATAATGACTATTAATTAAAAATGCAACGATTACGTGTTTGTATGCATTCTACTGTATTCAATTAGTAGCTTCCAGGTTGATTTAACTAGCACGGAAAACCACTTTGACCAATGACTTACCTACTTAATCGCATCGTTTCGCAGTGAAACATTATTTTGCCATATGAAGGCGCCCATTCAAGTAACTGATTAAAAATAAAACAAAATATATAAGATATGCTTATGACAACGTTTATTATTTTTGAAAGAAACCAACATGATAAAAAATGGGTTGTTACAAATATTAGATACTTAAGCTAATGGGTGAGCTTATCCCGTTAAGGAATCTCTTACAGCTAACTTTTGAGAGACTGAAAGTATCAACTGTCTAAACGAGTTGGTACGTATTTATATAGTTAATCATCACTGTCTCATCAACTCTAATTATACTGTCTAAAAAGGCAGCAGGAGGTCGAATAGGGGTTTCTTGGTGCCGGGCCCAAGCCATGTACCAAATAATGCACATGACGTGGGCACAGCACCCAAGAGTTCGCATTCCCACGAGACAGTTACAGTAGTGGCCAATGATTTTATTTCTGCCTTCCAAACGGTTATCTATTAGTACGTATACGAAATACATGCGAGTAGATTGATGTCGCGAATGTATTTTAGCTCTTGCAAGCCAAGGATTGGCAGCTAAAATGCCGAATTGGTTAAGATCATAATCTATTTCTAAATCTTCATACACTTCGATAAAAAATGTTCCATCTTCTTTGAGGTGTTCACCGTGTTAATTAATAGTTAAATCAACCTGGAAGCTTCTAATTGAATACAGTGGAATGCATACAAACACGTAATCGTTGCATTTTTAATTAATAGTCATTATTCTTAATGTTCTTAACAACTTAATATCATTACAATTAATTTTAAAATGGTGATTTTTACATCCAAATATCTCGGGAACGGTGATTTTCACATCCAATTATCTCGGAAACGTGACACTTTAGGGTACCAATTACTTGACATTTTTTGTTCGTTTTAGTGTCCTCTATCCATATTTACTAATTATTTCGTGCGCGAAAACTAAAAAAAAAATCAAAATGGCGGCGGGTGGATATGCCACAAACGCACTATCCCTTTCATTTAAATTCTTTGGGCTATGAACGCCACCCACTGGTATTTCAGTGGAAATAATTTAAGGAATAAAATTACTTTAATGTAAAATTTCTTCGTCAGTATGATAATATGATGCAAAATAATTTTAGTTAGTTCCTGATCTTTTCTTTTCTACTATTGCGCACGCTTATATATAGCTTACATCCCTCCACAGTCTCCTTCCATCAACTTCCCCTACTTTGACACAAGAAATGACCGCCCATCTAACTACCTATCTATAGCTACTAGCATAATAAATAATATGATTATAGGATTAAAGCGCCTGCCAAATGTCAACAACAATTCACTTGCGTGTATTGCTACACTTTTTAGTAGCCTGTTATGCGCGTAACAGTGGGCGCACAGCGCACACTGAGCGTCTTGTCGCGGCGACATGTCGCGACGACAAGCTGCGGGCGTCAATTTACATACATTTTGTTCTAAGCTTCGCACACTGCGCGACATGTCGCTGCGACTCGGCGACAAGCAAGGGGAGTCGCGGCGACACGGCGACAGTCGCCGAGCGACAGCTTTTTGTACCACGTCTGTCGCCGCGACATGTCGCGCACGTCAGCGACAGTCGCGGCGACATATCGCGGCAACTAGTCGCCTGATGCAGGCGCACACTAGGCGACAAGTCGCCGCGACATGTCGTCGCGACTGTCGCCTAGTCTGCGCCCACTGTTAGAATTACCTATCGTTTTTTTTTTGTTCTGATGTCAATTATTAAGATGGTTTAGTGGGGTTAGGTTCGTTTTAATAGGTATTAAGTTAGGCGAAATTTTAGAGTTAGGTTAGGTAAGTTTTTGAGAAAAATCGTTTTTTTGTCATTTTGCGAGTTTCATTAGTAAAAGTACAACACTTTTTGTAGCCTGTTATGCGCGTTAAAGTTACCTATCGTTTTTTTTTTGTTCTGATGTTCATTATTAACCGCTCAATCCCGCCGGTGGCGTGGTCACGCCGGCGTATCCTTAGGCGGTGCCCACGCCTTCGGCGGGAACGGCGGCTGCACGCCGGACGTCACACAATATATCCTTATTTCTTTTATAGGAGTCGTACTACATAAATACTTACTGTTTCATCATGCTGGATAACTGACGAAATTAACTACACTAAATCCGAGAACACCCCATGTGTAATGGATTTATGATATTTGGCCGAAAATTAGGATGGGGAAAATGAAGGAGTACTCTCAGATTTTACCATGTAATTCAAAATAAAAAGCAGTTTTTTGACATAAATTATTTTATTTACAAAATATACACATCAACAATTCACTTTCACCAAAAAAATAATAATCTGTAGATATAAAATATCCGAAAATAAAATAAAATATTACTGCCTATTTATTTGTTTATTTTGGGGATATCGAGGCTATGTAATCTTAAATTATTTAAAAAAAAACCCCCCCATTTTTATTATTGATTTTCACATAAATTATTCATATGTTAAATGTTAAATGGTATTTTGACAAACGATTATAGTTTCTATTGAGAAAATCTCAACAAATATCGGTTAAATACGAGCACTGCACAACAAAAACAACAACAAAAAATAATGGTGACCTTCGCGTGTTATGTTATCAAATTTTACAAATTTAACTTCGAATTACACTGAAAATATTTATCACAGCTGTTAAACAACATGACAGGATACTTTTAAATACAAAACAACAATATTTGAAACAGAATAAACGAAAATATTCAAAAATTAATCGTATTAATACTTTCTATGAACGGCGCCAAACATACAATAAATAATGACAGCGATCAAATCGTGATTTCGACTTTTTTTTTCATTACATTCACTCGGCAAGCTATCTCATTCAGTACCATAACCAATTCTACACATTAATTTATACAGAAAGACTTAGACCCGCGACCATACAGCCATAGATATCGAAAAATGTGCGAGGAGAACCAAACGAAAAAAGTTGGCCGCCATGGTTGCCAAAGCAATCGACTGTTCGGGAGATTGGCAACTCGGGTTTCATGCGGCATTCAACGGAGAAGGTTTAGTGGGGTTAGGTTCGTTTTAATAGGTATTAAGTTAGGCGAAATTTTAGAGTTAGGTTAGGTAAGTTTTTGAGAAAAATCGTTTTTTTGTCATTTTGCGAGTTTCATTAGTAAAAGTACAACACTTTTTGTAGCCTGTTATGCGCGTTAAAGTTACCAATCGTTTTTTTTTGTTCTGATGTCAATTATTAAGAAGGTTTAGTGGGGTTAGGTTCGTTTTAATAGGTATTAAGTTAGGCGAAATTTTAGAGTAAGGTTAGGTAAGTTTTTGAGAAAATCGTTTTATTTGTCATTTTGCGAGTTTCATTAGTAAAAGTACAACACTTTTTAGTAGCCTGTTATGCGCGTTAAAGTTACCTATCGTTATTTTTTTGTTCTGATGTCAATTATTAAGAAGGTTTAGTGGGGTTAGGTTCGTTTTAATTAGTGACCGACCGAAGTTTCGGTTTCGGTTTCGGCCAGTTTCGGCCAAAAAATCGAGTTTCGGCCGCAGTTTCGGTTTCGGCCAAAATGGGCTGAAACTTTCGGCCAGGCCGAAACTCACGTGTTCGTGAATTTTGGGTGCCTGGCTCTGCTTGTGACGTGGTTGGGGTCAGCCCAACCAGTTAATATGTGTTACTAACCGAAGATTTACAGATTTACAAAGGACTTCCAATCAATAGTTATAATAATCAGATTTATACAGAATCCTAAAAAGGTGATAGAGGACATTACATAACCCTACCCCTTTGTTGTCGATTCCGTTGACTTCGTTAGTCGTCTGTCTGTCTGTCAGCAGGCTGTAACTCATGCACCTTGACACGTAAAATTTTTACAGATGATATATTTCGGTTACCGCTAGGGCAACAAATAATTAAGATAGACAAATTAATAATATTAAAGGGGGCCTCCCACATACAACATACGTGATTTTTGCAGCTTTTCTTGTACGAACCCTACGTGCGCTAGTTCGACTCACTGTTGTCCAGTTTTGGTTATATACTTCTAGAATGTAACCAAAACCAGCCAAGAGCTAGTAGCAGGGCACCGTGTGGTTTTAGTTGGTAGGAGTTCGCAATATCATCTATGAGCAATTCCACATATAAAAGAATGAAACTCATCTTTAGGTGGAGATATTTCTAAAATGAACACTTGAGAAGATTTAGATCGTTGATTGATGGCACTTGGTGGAACTTGCGGCATCTATTGAAAATATAACCAGCCAAGTGCGAGTCGAACTCTCGCACGGAAGGGTTAAGGCGGGACCCTATTACCCAGACATGAGGCCTAGCCATCCCTCTGTCTATTAGTCACAAGGTTGCATCGCTGCACCGTGCCAGATGGAGGCCTAAAATTTTCACTGTACATAGTCCTCCCGACTAAAAAACCACCCGTATCCTACCTAACAGCCTACGGTTGGGAGCCCCGAGCATGCCCTCGGAATGATGCATACTGCAGCCGCGTCTTTGGGGGATTATTCAGTAGTTATCACGCTTCTAGAGGGGGGGGCGTGCATGAATCTCTCACGTCACGCTACCGTCTAATGCCTGCTTCTGTAAGGACGGTAACCAGCCCAGTCACCGTCCTCAGGCCCCTGGTCATGGAGGCCGATAGTATGGGGTCCCGCCGCAGACTGTGGAATGGTTCTCTCCCGTTTCCTCTTCGCCGTCTCTTTCACGAGCATGACCTGCTCACAGGGAAAGGCCTATGGCCCCGCTCCAGCGGCTCCTTGCGCCATTTAAACAATGACGCAAGGGCCCTCGCTGCCAGGTCGCATAGAGGGGTCCCGGATAGAAGACATGCCGCCTCATCTGAGATCGTGCGGTATCCCCTTATCACCCTGACAGCCGTCGCCTTGTGCGGGCTAAGCAATCTAGCCGCATTGCTGGCCATCAGGATCTCCGCCCATACGGGAGATCCCAAGGTACAGTCTCCTGCAGGGAGCGTTGGGTCTCCTGATATTGGACAATAATCGCGAGAGTGCGGCTGATGCCCCCCCTCCCTCAGCTATGGGACCAAATTTCGGAAGTGGTATCCGAAGTTCCACCGGCTATCGAGTACGAGCCCCAGAAACGTCATCGAGAGCTCGGTGCCGATGCTGACGCCCGCTATAGGTAAGCTAGATCCCGCAGGTGGCCTTTCGGGCGGCGTCTTGGTGCGTTTGCTCCTCGCGCTGGAATGAGGGTGTCGTCGTAACACGTTACGCCGACACCTCTGAGCAACGGTCCACGCCACGACCAATCGTAACCGATGTTCCACAGAAGCGGTCCTAAGACCGCTCGCTATGGTTGCAAGCTCGGATAAGTTATGGCCCTCTGGGAAACATAGGTCCCGACAATTCGTCGGAGGTATGGAGGCATTCTATGGTAAATAAGCGCCTCCCAAACTCAGCTGCAGGGCAAGGTGGTGTGCCACCAACACCTCACCTTTTTCTGTTGCCGCTATAGCAAGAAATACCTACAAACGTAATTTTTGTGCCCAATTTTTGTAACGGAACCCTCTGTGCGGGAATCCGACTCGCACTTGGCTGGTTTATTTTTTTTTTCATTATGAACACGTGAGTTTCGGTTTCGGTTTCGGCCGAAACTGACCCTGGGGCTGAAAGTTCGGTTTCGGTTTCGGTTTCGGCTGGAAAACCAGTTTCGGTCGGACACTAGTTTTAATAGTGTAAGGTTTCATTGTTTTGCCTGGAATTTTGCAATGGCAATGAAGGTAGATTGAGAATTCAACTGGTGGGTATTGTTAATAAAAAGCGGCAACGCCATTTTGTGGGGCTCAGTCGTAAACTACACGTCGCTAGATAGAAACGTAAAAGTGTAATTGGGCAATGGGGAACATTGTTGGCAGTGGAAGGAATAAATAAAATAAAATAAAATAAAATTTATTCCCTTTGAAATTTTAAAAAAAAATATTTAGGTTTGTCAAAATTTTTGTGACTCTACCGGGGGTTCGGAAATACTACAGACTGAGAAGAACACCCCAAGAAACTCAGTCCGGTCCCTTCTCTTCTAGTATCTTAGTATCTAATACAGTTTTTTTTAATGTAGAAAGGAGCAATTCGTGTCACTGCCAGGCAGCCTTGTCTTCTAGAAAGTCTTTAATGCTATAATAAGCTTTCCGGCACAATTTAAGTTTTATTAGTTTTTTAAATTTATTAATTGACAAACTTGTTATGGCTGTCGGCAATGTATTGTACATTCGAATACAATTGCCCGCAAAAGAATTGCTTATTTTATTAAGCCTAAATCTAGGTACAGCCAATTTATTCTTATTTCTTAAGTTTAGGTTATGAAAATCACTATTTTTAATAAATTTACTGTTATTTTTATGAGTATATAATAAGTTTTCATATATGTACTGTGAATACACAGTAAGGATGTTGATATCCTTAAACTTTTCTCTTAATGACTCCCGAATCCCCATACCGTAGATAGCCCGGGCAGCCCTTTTCTGCAACACAAAGATAGATTCGATGTCGGCAGCGTTACCCCATAATAGTATGCCATAGGTCATGACACTGTGGAAATAGCTAAAGTAGACAAGACGCGCTGTTCTAATGTCTGTCAGTTGTCGGATCTTTTTAACGGCATAGGCTGCAGAGCTCAGTCTGCCCGAGACTTTCTCGATATGAGGCCCCACTGCAAGTTGGAGTCTAACTTTATGCCCAGAAAGACAGTTTCATCGACCAATTCTACTTGATCATCCCTAATCTTAATACTGGTGTTAACGAGCCTAACATTTGGCAAGGTGAATCTAATACATTTTGTTTTAGTTTCATTTAACAATAAATTATTTGCGTTAAACCAGTGGACTACCCTAGAGAGGGCATTGTTTACTTCGTCAAGATCGCGTTGTCCACGTTCAACTTTAAATATTAAAGATGTGTCATCAGCAAACAAAACTACCTCGTGATCGTCTCTTATAAGGTGAGGGAGATCATTTATGTACAAAAAAAATAGAAAAGGTCCCAGAATTGAACCCTGAGGCACCCCCATTGTTACAGCAGAACCATGTGACTGTTTACCATTTATAACTACTTTCTGTACTCTATCTCTTAAGTAAGAACTAATTAAATCCAAGGCCGTCCTCTGGATCCCATAATGATCAAGTTTTTGAATTAAAGTCTGATGCTGGACGCAATCGAATACCTTAGATAGGTCGCAGAATACACCATAAGCATCATACGACTCCTCCCAGGCCTCATGTATATACTCTAATAATTTGATTCCAGCATCCGTGGTAGACCGACAGCGCGTGAAACCGAATTGTTTAGTATGGAATAGTTTATTTGTATTAAAATGATTTTGCATTTGATTAAGCATTACCTTTTCAAAGATTTTACTAAACGTGGGTAGTACAGAAATAGGACGAAAATTGGACGGATCCGAGGTGCTACCCGATTTAAACAGAGGAGTTATTTTACTAAACTTCATTAAGTCAGGAAACACACCACTATCAACACAATTATTAAATATTATTGATAATTCAGGGGCAACCATTTCTATTAACGAATTAACTAAATGTACAGAAATTCCCCAGAGGTCAGCCGTTTTCTTAATATTTAAAGATTTAAAAGTTTTTATTATAGTGTGTATACTAATTTTACTGAATTTGAATATTTCATTACAGCAAGGAACATTTGCTTTCAACAAGGATTCTGCTATTGGGGTAGAAGAACCTAGGGCTCTGGTCAAATCTACTGGAATACGAGAAAAAAATTGTTCAAATTCGTTAGCGACTTCTGCATCTGTTGTAATTACGTTACCATTTACTTTAAGTTTAAAATTATTATCATTTGATTTTGCTTGGCCTCTTTCTGCGTTAATTATTTTCCAAGTAGATTTAACTTTGTCTACACTATTGATAATTTTATTACTTATATACTTTTTTGAATAAGTTTTAACATAATTTAGAAATTCATCTGTTCTATTAAGCTGTCTTTCTGAGTATAGTTCATACAGTTTTAATCTACTTTTATGTATATCCTCAGTGGCCCATTCACTGAAGGCTGGCCTGTCACCGATTGTGACTTCCTTAGACTTGAATATGGAGTTGAACTCATTGTAAAAGGAATCAAAAAATAACTTATACATTACATTTGGATCTAAGCCAGTGTCTAAAAATGGAAGTTTATTGCAAAGTCCAACTCGCATAAGTTCCAAGCGGCCACTAGTTACTGGTCTACATAATATTTTACGTCTTTTAACTTTTTCTCTTGTGATCTTGAAAGATGCTATTTGCCCAGTATGATCTGATTTTATCTTATTTATAATACTCTTACTTTCTGGCAACATATCACTGTATATATTGTCCAGACAAGTAGCTGTTGTATCACAATATCTAGTAGGCTCTAAAAATAAGTTAGTGAGATTGTGTGATTTAAATAAATTTAGGATATCATTGGTCTGACGCGTATTTATAAGTATATTAACATTAAAATCACCGCACACTATTAGGTGTTTATTAGTTTTTCCAAGTTTAAATAGCACTTTATCCATTACTTCCTCAAACTCACAAAAGGGTGAGACTCCAGGTTTATATACGCATACTACTATGAATTGCTCCAATTCTACGCACGATATTTCAACTGTACACTCTACAGAGAGGGACACAACATCTTTCCGTTCCTTATACTTTAATTTCTTATTTAATAAAATCAACGAACCCCCCCGTGTTGTGTTGACCCTGCAGAACGCACTACCAACCCGGTGACTACTGAAACTGAACATGAGCTCATAATACTCCTTACGCATATGTTCTGTAAGACAAGCAATTTCAATATATTTTCTGAGCTCATGAACAGCTCCAATTCAAACTCTTTGACCTACGTTAATGTTGCAATATTATAATGCACCAGGCTGATATAATTTACATTTTTTAGTTTAGTTTTGTTCGGAGGACAGTTTCCGATATAGTTATGGTTTGCAATTAAATTCAACTCTATCAATTTACAATTTTGGCTAGAGGGTAATTCCTCTGTTGTCCCAGAAGTTAATTTAAATTACTTGGAACAGATTCCAAAGTCCTAAATCTACTCTGCTCAAATAAAGCAGTTTTGTCAGCCAAGTTTTTGGCTAAAGAGTAAAAATAAGTGAATAGCAAACTTGCTATTTGTCTTTTATAATAATTGGGTAGACAATACCAACCCTTGTGATTATTATAGACTTTATACTTGCTATGTGACAAATTTGTGTCAAATACAGAATTAAAGTCAATTACATTAAATTTATTATTATACTGACTTATTAAGTTTAAACGTAAATTCATCTTATATCTAAATGAATTTTCCGAATCTGGCACACCTTTTATAAATGGAAGTGTGAACATTACAACTTGTATGACATTTAAGTTTAAGATGTAATTCATGTATCATCATTGCATTGCTTTTATCATTTGCATTTATCAGGACAAATCATCATTGCTAATTTTGCCCCTGTTTGCACAGAAAATTATTATTTTACTGTTAGCGTCAAATTTATATTCTATTATCTTTTGCATAATATCACTTAATGAAGCACCCGGATAGCAATTATTAATAACCGAGTAATAACTTGAATTTAAGTTTTGTTTTAAAAATGAACTAAGATTGGTACCAATATCATCACTAAATACAATTAATTTAGTACAACTATTACTATTATTTACACTGTCACACAATATATCCACTGATGTACTGGGTGAGCACATGGTAATGGGAGCTAGGGGCTCAGCGGTAACCGGTTCGCCCCGAGCCTCCACCGGCTCAATTGCTTTAGGGCAGTTAATATTGCATGAGTGGTCATTTAGGAAACAATTAAGGCGCTCAGTGTTATCATTTGATGTTTTGAGTACCTTATCTATGGTTACAGAACATTTAGTAAAGTCCTTAAGGGACCATTCATATTTTTTAGTCATATATTGTAGCTCAAATTGCAAACTTTGTATTTTTGATTCTAATTTTTGTGTGTCAGTGCAATATTTTAAATGGCTTTGTTCCAGCTCTAACATTGACAATTTAGCTTGTTCTCTAAATTTTAAACAAGAACCTATATTTTTACACTTCTTGATTAACATTTTATGGAATTTTAATTGCTTTTTTGATTTTTGTATAAACTTTTTAATTTTAAGATATTTTTTTAGTTTATTTCTGCTGCAAAACAAAACCGACTTGTCCTGTTGATATGGACTGTCACCTGTAAGATCTATAGTAGTCAAGTCCAGGTTTTGAGAATTTGCAGAAGGAATAAACTGCGGGATACCACTCATTAACTCACTATAAAGATTATCAGTTTGTTGAGCAGTAACTTTCTCAGCAGCTTCTTCCGGGTGTGAGATCTGTCCCTGGGCATCCCTTAGCTCCTGTTCCAGAAAGGTAGTCCTCCTCAAGGTTTTATCATACTCGTCACTGCACTCTTGGAATCTATCTACTATTGACTGAAGGTGGTCCCGCTCCGCAACAATGTGTTACAGAATTGTTGGCATATTTATTATTTTCATAAGATACTGCCATTAGTTTGAAGTTTGACAGTGACAAGTTGACATTTGACGTTGACACGTCAAACGTCAAAGTATTGTGCAGCGAACGGAGTATGTGTCAGGCTTCCGAGTGAAACGCCAGTCAGAGGGCGGACGCGATTAGATCACTAAGGTCAGTAAAACTTTGTTTGTAATCTCGGTTGAGGAGTAAATAGTAAATAGTAAATATTAAATAAATTTTGTTGAAATATTGTGATCCGTTTGATGTTATCTTCCTTCTGCGATGACCCTAACATCTCAGAAGTGGGATAATCTCGAAGTAAAACAATATTTCGTTATAATCCACCCCACGAGCACGGTGGCCATCATTGATAAATGAAGTGAAAGAAACTATTTTTATTTAAAAATACAGTGTTCTATAGATAAAGTAGCCTCATTGACATAGTAAAACACATTTCTTGTGAAGTTTTTTTTATCGCGGTTTGATGGATGGAATAGGATTTTATTCGGATTCACCTACTTGACCTCAGTAGAATCTAATAAATAAAACTTTTGTGATGTTGAGTTATAAGAAAAATATGCATAATTTTAATATTTACATATTTAACAAGTCAGGAATATAAAAATAAATTATAATTTTTGCTCGAATTAGTCAAGATGCAAATGGATTTACACTTTTAGTCTACCCTATTTTTTCTTCTCGATTCCATAATACGGTTTTTCTTAACTTGTGATAGAACAGTTATCAGATTATAGTGACGCGTACGGGATAAAATCTAATACTTTGTTAATTTTCGAGCTTTCAGAGAATGAGCGACCAAGGTTCTGCAACGAACTCTCCTGAACACCGGGTACATTTGCGACGAAGTTGGAGTGGCACCCGTCGCCAGGTTTACACTCCTTCAAGACTACGATCTTATTTGTAGTAAGTATGCGTTGAAAAGAGTGATGAGCGGGAACGAGCTTTCTGTAATTGAAAATACACCTTTTCTATAACAGCGATCACGGTGACTGAGTACATGCGTGAGTTTAATCGATCGATTTAAGAGATAAAGAACATTGATTCGTTAATTTGAACCTGTAAAGTGTGTCGTTAAGCGATTTCGACTTGTGGTTCCATAACCATTATCAATATGATACGCCTCCTTGAGGTAGGTATGTCATGGCAACAGACGGGTGTATCGTGGGCGCTTTGAGGAAGACTCATCGTCGACCTTCTTTAGGAGCCATTTTCGAAATATGTGATCCTTGATCGATATGATTTTGAATTATATTATTATAATTAAAGCGTAGGCTGGGGTTAGCTTCTAACTTTTTCTCTAAAGTAAGGAACTGGCGTTAGCGGTGGGACCCGAGGTGAATCAGTGTGATCAGAGTGGCGACCGATGTCATTTCGAGTAAGAGTTGAAATAAAAAGGTGTCACAGACTTCGTAATGGTTGTTAATAGGGACACTTTCGAGTTATCAAAAGCGTTGCGTAAGCGTTTCAAGCGAAGGAGTTAGTTGCGTTAAGCAAAATTAAGTTTTGTTGTGAGAAGCGAATGTTTTTATTTTGAGCGTGCGTTGTGTGTGATTGTTGCGAGCGAGTGTTTGATAGTTGCGCGGGCGAGAGTATTGTGAGAGACGTATGCGAGGACGAAAATGATACCGCGGTACATTGCTGTGCGTGGATTGATTATGAGCGATGTGAGATCAAGGCGAGTGATTTCGTTCCTATGTTGTGTATTGGCAATTGTCAATTTTTAATCTTGGTAAGACAAATCCTGTATTACAGAACTGTTCTGGGAAGAAATCTACTGATTTTATTGAACGTTCAAGGTCTTTATTGCATACATAAAATGTGAAATCTCTAGTGATAATTTGATTCTAGAGGATAACATATTAAATAAGGTTACAGTACACAATGATTTGACGTTTTTTTTAAGAATTAATTGATGTATTTAATTTAGGTCGTTAAAATTATAATTATAATGAGGTAGGTACTGCGTTGAAAATGATTCATTTATTTTATTTATTTAACAATTTATGTACACACATTATATATTACAGAGATACATAGTTAGGAAAAAAAGAGTACAATGGCACTGCTTATTTCTATAAGAAATCTCTTCCAGCAGGCCAGCGAGAGGAGAACATGATGTTGAATAATTCAGAGAGGTAGAAGTGTGTGAGATAACTAGGTAGAATCAACTAATTATGCATACTATACAAATACAAAAATATTAATATGTATATGTATATATATGTATATATATGTATATATATGTATATATATATATATATATATATATATATATATATATATATATATATATATATATATATATATATATATATATATATATATATATATATATATATATATATATATATATATATATATATATATTAATATTTTTGTATTTGTATAGTATGCATAATTAGTTGATTCTACCTAGTTATCTCACACACTTCTACCTCTCTGAATTATTCAACATATATATATATATATGTATATATATATGTGTGTATATACATATTTATAACAAATAAAAATACTTACATACGTGAGATTACATTTTTATAAATAAAAAAGGCATTATCTGTTAAGTGGTAGAGAGATAGTATTCGAGGACTTTCTTCTTAAAATTCGCAACTGTGTTAACGTCTCTGATATCAGGTGACAGGGAATTTCACAATCTAACCGCATGAACTGAAAAAGAGTAAGAATAGAAATCGGATTTATGGCGTGGGAGTTGAAGGATGGAACGAACGAAGGAGCATCGTCAATGATTAAGTTTAGCAAGGTATAGTTAACATTACATGTTAATAAACAATTTCTATTTTGTTGTCTCGTTTTGTGTACTACTTAAGTTTTGAATTAGACATGTTTAGTTAATCAATTGGTTCAAATCAAATCAAATCAAATCAAATAATTTATTTGCATAGAACAGGTACAGTACAGGTATTATAAGTTTTAAAAGGTTGTGCGCTGTCCTATATTTTCAATGGAGCGTGCAAATGTTATAAAGCACTACAATATTATTTTGCAAAAATTACAGCAAATAGAAAAAAAAAATAATACATACAAAACAGCAGATTTTTGTGCATGCAATCATTAACAAGCAATTATTGGCCAGATTGATATTTCATTAATACTCTTAATAATTTATATTTCAATAAGTATTATCATGTCAGGTTTATAATGTCAGAATTAAAAGGGAATAAAATATGTATCAGAATGTCAAATGAATCAAATAAGTCCTTGATGTCAGGTAGTTAAGGTCACCAATATTTTGAGTATTATTAAAATCACAAAAAAGTCCACATTAAAATACATTATAATAAGTCTGTTAGGTAGTCTTTCACATTATAGTAACATTTTTTTGTCAGTAAATCTTTTAATCTTTGTTTAAAAATTAACATATTTGATTCCTTAATATCGCCCGGCAGCCTGTTATATATTTTAGGAGCCATGGCGAACACACTATTATGCATTATGGTTTTCACATAGCACTCAATTTTCTGATATGCAGTTGGTTGATCAGAGGAGTTACCCAGCCTACAGAAAGGTTATACAGATGTGCATAAAATACCCCTTTAAATATACAGGTATTAACATAGTAAAAAAGTTTTCTATTGAAAATGCAACAAAAACAAAAGATTGGTTTATTAGCAGTCAAACACATTTATCAATAGCCACAGCAAAGGCGGCGCCACCGATCATATGTATCTATATTCCTAGTCCGTATAACTGCTCAACGCGCGCAAGGCTCCGACAGGCGTAGGGTACGGTCCTGAGCGGGCCACTATGCGAGTCTATTTATCGCACTCAAGAAACAAGTGGTGAGGTAACTTGTGTGGGTTGTGGTTGTGGATAAACAGAAGTCTTTTCCTACAGGCTCTACTTGGTTTACTGTTGAAATAAAACTTTTGGTAAATTTGTTTTAATATGTAGTTCTATTAAATTTGTTAGATAGGGAGTGTTGAGTGCACACTTAAGTAACTTGTTTTGGACAACTAGAAGACTACTAAGGTTGATGACTAGTACTGCTCCATACTGGGCTGGGCAAACGTAAGTAAAACCTGGTCATATGGTGCAATATAAAGTCAATTTAGTTTCACTAATAGGCAGGAATCCTCAATTGAGAATGGGAGTTAAAGCGTTCAATGCTGTAGTGCCCTCAAATTTTAATCTTATTGTGTTATCACTCCAATTGAGCTTATGATCTAGCATAGTGCCCAAGCATCAAACAGAACGACTCCATTTGATCCCACTTCAGTCAAATTTGAGATTTCACCTAGGGAGCGACTTTGCCTTGAAAACAGAATCGCCTCCGTCTCAACAATTTTCAAACTGCATTCGCGACAGTAGGCGGTTAATAGCTCAAACGATAAATGTATGCGAAGTTAATCAATATCCAACAAAGATCTAAGAGATTCTGTGTCGTCCGCAAAGCTGTCATATGGTTGCATTGGTGTCATTAATATTTAGTGATGTAGTACGAAACTTGAACCCTAGCATCCTAATAATTTTCTAGAAGTGCCTTCCAAATGGTAGCGTAATTATTGGCAGTGAAAGGAATCTCTGAACACATTGTCAAAGCCTTGTTAAATTATTTACCCTCTAAGTACTGAACCTTCTCTGTGAAGAGGCGGGTGTGGTCATGAATGAGACTTATGAGGTTCTTGTAGAGAAGTCACCATTCACTTGGAACAACGTCAAGAAATGTCAGGTTAAGTGGAGGGAGTTTTTGTTAGTAGACCAGGCTGTTTCCTTCTTCCTTCTGACCACGGAATAAAAAAAAAATGACGAAAAGAATAGATACCTACTAAGTATGCTTGCATGACTCATCGGAAACATTAAGCACAGGTCATAAACATTTTGTGGCCATAAATATTAGCGCAGGTCATTACTATATTCTACATAAAATAAACCTGTATTACTTTTTAAGATGAATTTTCATAGGGACCGAACTGAGTTTCTTGGGGTGTTCTTCTCAGTCTGTAGTATTTCCGAACCCCCGGTAGAGTCACAAAAATTTAAACACTAAATAATAAAAAAAATAAAAAAAAAACTTCAAAGGGAATAAATTTGATTTCATTTTATTTAAATTCAAATACAGATTCTCTATCTGCGATAAATAGGGTAAACAATGGTGTTACATCATATGAATAAGATAATCCTTGCCTATTCAGCCATTGAAATAGCATGCAAGATTTTGTGTATAAACCGTCACATTTTCAGAAGTAAGTACATAATGTCGTTAGATAATTAATTTATTAGAGACTACAGAGATTAGTGTTATATTAAATAAGATTCTTTAAAAAAAAAATCTCAACAATTACAATAAGAAATAAATACTATTTGAAGTCATTAAGACTAGAGTTTAAATCATTGAATACATAAATACCCATAAAAAAAAAATCATCCAGCTGATACTTTAACATTGGGTCAAATGTAATGGTAAATAATTGATACCTTTCATTAGTAAATTTAGTATAATAGACTTTCTTTTTGCGTTGAAAAGTTTAACTCCATCAGGGAATTTACGATCATCCATAGTTTTGGGCATTCTGTTTGCAAAAGACTAATTAAAGTAATTTATTTAAATCGGCGCGTAATTTCAAGAAAAAGAGGAGCCTGAAGATGCTCAAAAAAAAAAACCAGGATATTGCGATCGTTATAATATGTCAATTTAAAATTAGAGAGTTAAAGCGTCGAATACGGCATAAAAATACACGTGAACGAGTTAATAGCGAAATATACCTATAATGTACCTAGTGACGGTATTATTACGGGTTGCGAAAAAAACCTTGCAATAAATTTAATTAAGTCTAAATAATGTATCATCTAATTTTAACAAAGACACCATTACTTACTCCTCAACTGAAAATGGTGTTAATGAGTACTTGTATTTTAATGATAAGAGATTGATTACAGATTTAGAACGGCAAACATTTATGATTGTAAAACGTAGTGAATGCATAAATTTTAGTGATTTAAGTATAGTGATGTATGTAGGCAGGATGTGAAAAATGATTGTAAATTATCGAGTATATACATATGCGTGTGTATATTAGTGATTGATGAGGGATTTAAATCATAAAATTGAATTGAGCCTGAGTAATATACCTAATTATCATCTAATTTCGGCGAAGACACTGCTACTTGCTCTTCAACTGTAAACAGTGTCAATGAGTAATTGTAATTTAATGATATGAGATTGAATAGTTACAGATTTAGGACGACAAACATTAATGATTGTAAAACGGAGTGAATGCATAATTTTAGTGATTTAAGTATAGTGATGTATGTAGGCAGGATGTGAAAAATGATTGTAAATTATCGAGTACACACGTATGCGTGTGTTAAAGTGATTGATGAGGGATTTAAATCATAAAATTGAATTGAGCCTGAGTAATGTACTTATCATCTAATTTTGGCGAAGACACTGCTACTTGCTCTTCAACTGTAAACAGTGTCAATGAGTAATTGTAATTTGATGATATGAGATTGAATTATTACAGATTTAGGACGACAAACATTAATAATTGTAAAACGGAGTGAACGCATAATTTTAGAGTGATTGAAATATAGTTATAGTGAGGGTGCTCTCGAGCCGGGCAAGATTGGCGTAAACGACCTCGCCGCCCACGATTGGCAAGAGACATCGCAGTTGTGTGTCGTTCTGGTGAAAGAAGTAACCTTTGCGGCATGCAGCTATACCATAGTAGTGACGGGTGTTCTCGAGCCGGGCAAGATTGGCGTAAACGACCTCGCCGCCCACGATTGGTAAGAGACATCGCAGTTGTGTGTCGTTCTGGTGAAAGAAGTAACCTTTGCGGCATGCAGCTATACCATAGTAGTGACGGGTGTTCTCGAGCCGGGCAAGATTGGCGTAAACGACCTCGCCGCCCACGATTGGTAAGAGACATCGCAGTTGTGTGTCGTTCTGGTGAAAGAAGTAACCTTTGCGGCATGCAGCTATACCATAGTAGTGACGGGTGTTCTCGAGCCGGGCAAGATTGGCGTAAACGACCTCGCCGCCCACGATTGGTAAGAGACATCGCAGTTGTGTGTCGTTCTGGTGAAAGAAGTAACCTTTGCGGCCGGCTATACCATAGTAGTGAGGGGTGTTCTCGAGCCGGGCAAGATTGGCGTAACGACCTCGCCGCCCACGATTGGTAAGAGACATCGCAGTTGTGTGACTTACTGGTGAAGGAAGTAACCTTTAAGCCACGCAGCTATACCATAGTAAAAGGTTCTGTAGTAGTTTAAGTGTATGTAATTATATACGTACAGTAAAAATCTTAATTTAGGTAATTATAAAAGTGATGCGAGTGATACATTCAATTTTATAGTTAAACAATGTATAATGGAAATATAAATTATAGTTAATTAGAACGAAGAGACTCGTTCCCATAGGATGGCCGACTGTTACAGAATTGTTGGCATATTTATTATTTTCATAAGATACTGCCATTAGTTTGAAGTTTGACAGTGACAAGTTGACATTTGACGTTGACACGTCAAACGTCAAAGTATTGTGCAGCGAACGGAGTATGTGTTAGGCTTCCGAGTGAAACGCCAGTCAGAGGGCGGACGCGATTAGATCACTAAGGTCAGTAAAACTTTGTTTGTAATCTCGGTTGAGGAGTAAATAGTAAATAGTAAATATTAAATAAATTTTGTTGAAATATTGTTATCCGTTTGATTTTATCTTCCTTCTGCGATGACCCTAACAAATGTCATCATAATTAACATGAAGTTTTGATAATTCGCATTTTAATTTTTTTGTGTCATTCAGAGCGTTTATCAATAAGTTTTCATTTTCTTCTCTTTCCTTCTCCAACTGTTCACAGAGCTCTGTTTTAGATTTAAGCTCCAGCAACACCAACTGAAGTTTGGTTTCCTCCTGCTGGCGGCCGAGAGCTCTGCGACTACGGGTATTCATATTATTAATAAGTAAGTGCAATTAAACGCGAATTATATTGATGATGGAGCTCTTTGTACAGTTTATGGTAAGAAGTAACAAGGTTATGTATGTACCGGCAATAAAATTATACTTAATATTTTTATGTACTTACGCAAATACACCTACCGTCGTCAACGTCGAGTAAACGCTTATACAAGTATAATAATTCTACTCACGAGAAACAGTCGATTTAGTATGTATTTACGTGAAAAAGAAAACATTCAACATTCGAAAAAACCGGGTACCTGACTCGTCACTTTTTACACCAAAATACACGGACAGAACACTTTTATTAAATTATCTGACTATTTTAGGACACTATTAATGCGATGATATTGGTTTTAGTTGGTTTAAAATTGTTTAAATACTAATTATCTAATTAATTTTAAAAATATTTTTAGAGAGCTAAAATTTTTGACAGTTCAATTGTGTTGCCAGACTCGAAAAAAAAAGGTAAGCGTTTATGCGCATTGTAAGGTGGCCACCTCAAACCTACAATTTGGGTCGCAAGTCCCAGACACTGGTTACAATGTTCTTCCTTGTGCCACGCGGTGTATAAGGTATAAGATGTAGTTACTTAGCTATGTGAAATAAAGAAGGAGTGATGATATCTGTCTTTTCTTCTGAGGTTCTACATCTCAGAAGTGGCACTGTGATCCACGCCATGTAAGTACACGCATAATTTTGTATGAAATGATTACTGTGGTTAGCAGGATAAACTATGTATCTGCCTTGCCATAACATGGGTTTGGTAAGAAGGAAAGATATTGCTGGTTAAGATTTAATAATGAAGGAAAACGTCAACGTCAACTATGTCAACCGGTCTAACAAAAATTATATAATTGTTTTAAATAACAATTATATAATATTGGCCCACCTAAGGCTTGGTTTTAAGTAATATTTAAGTCTAAATGCGATTTATCTAATTATATTTGTTATTTTTTCAGGCTGAAAATTATTTCTGGTTTTGCTGGCTCCTCCGCATGCGCCCGGCGCCCGGTGTGACAGAGCGTCAACTCGAACGTCAAGATTATTTTTATTGTATTTTTATTGTATTTTTATTTTTGTTTGTTTTTGTAGTTTCTGTTTTATAATATCTAATAATAAGTAAATGCAAAGCTTGACACAATCGGAAGATGGTACGTCACTTTACACTTTTTCTTGTTCCATTTGTTTAAAATCTTTTAAAAGTGCTCGAAGACTTCGTATACATACTGGTTGAATTTATAGTCGTTCTGGAACGAAAAGATTTAGGCACAGGAGGCCTACTCTCTTTCTACGAAAACGAAACTTCGTTAACGAACGAAAACAAAACGAAGTTTCGTAGCTGACCCTATTCTTTATCAATTGCGGATCGGAGCACGAACTTCGGATGCATAGACACATTTCGTGAACGACAATGATAGGGAGGTCATTTGCTGATGTCTTATTCTGGTAATTACGGTTTTCACTTATATTAAAATATAAAAACACGTAAGTTTTAATTAAATGTTTTACATGTAACAAGTGGTTTATAATATATTTCTTGTAAAATGTATGCAGAAAATAAGAATAAAAAGGGTGTTTTTTCATGTAATTGTATATTTTCAACCATTTTGGCAAAGACAACTAGAGATGCAAATGTCATAACCTTACGTTAAAAAATGTATCTGACGTTTGTTTCATGTCAACAATAATGTAATGAAAATTAAAATTATTATTACCTATTTGAAATCTATATCTAAAACATAATAAATCGTTTATACAAACGAAATAACGTTTATATAAACGAAAAAACCTTTGTAAGTAAACAATTCATATTACAGTGCAATTGAATGTTATTTATTCTATTGAATATTACACACACACACGAGATAATATGTCTTGTTGAGTAACTTATTTTTAATGTGTATTTATTTTATTTTACAGCTTCTGTACCAAATGCCCCTAGGGGAGGGGACAATCTTCTGGCTCTGATGTGAGACGGAGATTGTTTGAGATAGAGGAGGAGCGTGCAGAGAATCACACACTTAGAAATATCGAGCTCGCAGGGATCATGAATATACCTACTGATGCAGATCCAAGCTGCTCTGTTGGAACTGATTTAAGTTATGAGAGTCGAATAGGATAGGAGATACCATATAATAGGAAAGAATGAAAGACAAATAATACACTTAGATTGTATCAGTTAATAAAAGTTGGGCAAGACAATTGTTTTCGTTTATTTTACCTAACTAGACATACACATAATTATTATTTTCAGTATGAACTAGAACAAAAGAAAAAGCCCGGAAACGGTAGAAAATAAAAAAAACTAAGTAGGTATCAGGGTCTCGGCTCGTCTTACAGTTTTCTTCCAGTTGGTGTCGAGACCGCGTTGCACCCCATGGACCTACGGTGTATGGGGTCCAACGCGTATACTTTTTGTTTGAGTCGACTGGTGACCCAAGGGCTAGCAGCTATTTATCCCAACGAATAGGCATCGCTATTCAAAGGGGAATGCTCCCAGTCTTTTGGGCCCAATGCCACGGGGCCATTTTTTAACGTGAGATAAAATCCCCATGGATGTTATGCCGGACTCCGACTAAAAAACCTCACGTAACGCCTAACAGCCTATGGTTGTGAGCCCCGGGTAAGCCCTCGGAAGGATGTCCCAGGACAGGCCCCCAGTCATTGGGTGAAGACACGTCGGCGGCGCTCCCGCCACCGACTGCGGAACTTGGGTGGGAGGGTTCTCTCCCGTAGCTAACTATTTCTTAGCACAACTCCTCAAACAGTCGCCGACTGAGCCTATTTTTTTTTTTTTTTTTTTTTTTTTGTTTAACGTGAGGGAAAATCCTCATGGATGCTATGCCGGACTCCTACCGACTAAAAAACCTCACGTCACGCCCAACAGCCTGTGGTTGGGAGCCCCGGGGAAGCCCTCGGAAGGATGTCCCAGAACTCCCAACAGACCCACGGCCGCCGCTGCGGCCTCGCCCAGGGGGTGCTTCGGGTGCTATCCCGCGTCTTTGGGGGGTTTCGGGTGTGATCCCGCTTCTAAGGGGGGGCGTGTGTGAATTGCTCACGCTCACGCTGCCGTCTTGGGCCTGCTTCTGTAAGGACGGTGAGCCGCCCTCTCACCGTCCGACTGAGCCTATAGTTTGCAATTAACTCTACTTCGGAAATAATCACATAATTGACTTAATTTGGCAGTCTAAGACGATTTTTTCTACGCTCTAATCGTTCTTCACGTAGAGCAGCCTTAATGAGTAACATTCTAGACATTTTATATAAGATTCTTACAAAATATACAAAGAAACGAAAATCAAACGGTAACACTTTTGGTTTCGTCAAAATTAGGTTAATATTCCGAACAATTATCTGTCAAAGTTGAATTTTCGTTCGTACGATTAGTGAATTAGAGTAGGTTTAACGTCAAACAACTTCGTTTCGTCCGCAAATTGCGGATCGTATGGAACCGTATTATAGTAGGTTTTATACGAAACTTCGGCCCGAACTTCGTTGTTCGTTGAAACAGAATAGGCCTTGCACAGTTTCGATAACAGAACCGATCGGCACTGTCAATTTGAAAATCAACGAAAAAAAATTACGAAAATGTCAAAATTTATATCGTTTGCCGAAGTCAAAATGAGAACTTGTGGTTATTCCTTTAAATTTCACGGAATACGCTTACTACTATTTTCTACTATAATTTTTCATTCAATGTTTAACGTTCCAATCACTAAGACGAGCTGCCGCGTCGGGAAAATTCGACCAATCACACGCATGATCCCACCGCAGTCCACGTGGACCCGTTGCCAAGTAACGTAGGTACTCGACTAGTTACGTCTTGTAGGTACGTAACGCGCTCGGCCGCTCGCTCGGCGGCGCGGCGGCGCGCAGTAACGCCGCGACTCCCGCGCAGACAGATCGTTCGTTACGATTTTCGAAAATGAGTCGTCGTCATTCAGTGCGAAATATTCAAACGAACAGTGCGTGTTTAGTAGTTAACGTGAGGAAAATCCTACATGGATGCTATGCCGGACACTTACCGACTAAAAACCACACGTTCCGTACCTATGCCTACGGTTGGGAGTCCCGCCGGGTAAGCCCTCGTAAGGATGACTCCCAGGATTCCCAACAAATCTTGGCTACCACTGCGGCTTCATGTAGGGGTTTGGATGCTAGCCCGCTTCTTTGGGGGGTTGTTCGGCTGTTGCACATCATGAGTTTCGTACTCCTGAAGTAGGAAACTTGTGATGAATTACGAATTACGCAGTGTGATAGAGTGGACCCTTCCGGACTGTTGACTGTTGGCCTTTGAAATAGTGAAGGCAATAACATAAAACGTGCCCGTTTATCATCAATCAATCAATACATATAATAAAATCGTAACGGGTCGCTGTCTGTACATGGAAGATAAATAAGAAAAAATATTATAGGGGGGCTTTATGAACGCAATAGAACCCAAAACAATGATTTTTAGAATTTTTGTCTGTTTGTCTGTATGTCTGTATGTCTGTATATCTGTTTGTCTGTACGGTTGTGCACGCTAATCTCAGTAACCGCTCAACCGATTGCAATGCGGTTTTTTTTATTGTGTTGAGGTTTGCTCCAGTTAACATTTAGCGTTTGTTTTATGTAAATAGGTTTAGAAATAAAAGAGTTATAACACTTTTAAGAATCAGATATTTTGAAAATTTTTATTGTAGGGGTTTCTTTGAATGTGAGTGAACCTAAACTGGCGTGTTGGCTTAATCATAAAAGAGCTTAATGATTAAGACTATTTTTAAACAATTCAGTCCGCGCCTTCGGCGCGGACTGAATTGTTTAAAAATAGTCTTAATCATTAAGCTCTTTTATGATTAAGCAAACAGGGCAGTTTCAGACGCTGCTTGATGACTCTGATGAAGAAATACCTTTCCTTTCATACACCTTATGTGACGTAAACGAAGTTGCGGGCTCAGCTAGTGTATCATAAGTTCTGGACTCCATTTTGAGCAGTCGCCGGGGTACTCGGTAGCGTAAATAAACTGTAAATAGGTAGGTCTAGATTTAAGTTCATTATTTTGTTCGCGTTTATTTTCGTTACCTATTAGTACCTATTAGTACAATAGACCTTATTAATTTATCGTTTAACCGCGAAAACAGCACAATACTAAAGTATTTCCGACGGCCCTAAGCCGCCCGTGTTGAGTATGAAGAGAAATTGGAGTTCTTTATTAATCGAATCGAATGCTTTCGGTCAATGAACTAATCACATGTTCCGGCGTTTCATTCACTGAAGAATGTCAATGAATAATCGAAGCGCTACTAATGTTTCAACTCGAACGAGTGAAAATGATAACACAAAAGTTTTTTTTTTATTATAGCCTGTACAACACTTTTGACCCCCCTTAGTTGTTCCATGATTGATTCTGAGTAACCCCCTTTTGGGTCCAGAACGACTATAAATTCTACCAGTATATCAAAATTACATAAATGCCCCAGCCAAAACTCAACAACGTTACTTTCAGATAATTTCGCACAACCTCATGCTTCTATTCCATCTGATAGTAACCCTTCTGGCACGCCTTTTCATCACCTTTTGAGTAATTTAAAAAATAATGTAAGTTTAGTTAAACGAATTCCTCGTGGTGCCAGGATCTCTGTCGCTACACTTTTGTCTCTATTTATAACGCAGTGTTTGGATAGTAATAGCATTGAAAATTGGCAAAATCTTTTGCTATTTCCTTATAAAGTGTTACATGCTAAATTTAGTGACGAGACTATATCTCTCACACAAAAAATTAAAAATAATTGTTCTAACCCCACACTTCCGACTCAAAATTGCTGTTTTACTGGAAATTATAAAAAAAAGATTTATAATGTTAACAAGCTTGTAGAAGCAAAAGTTAGCGACGGAGATTTAAAAGGAGCCGCACGTCTCCTGTTTTCCAGTGATGTACTGTCTCCAGATTCAACAGATACCCTTACGTCTTTACAGACAAAACATCCCTCAGCTCCAGTCTCGGACTACGTTCTGGACCCGCCTACATCACCCGATGTGTGTTTACTTGCACAGGATAAGGACACAGTGAGTGCGATTAATGCTTTTAAAGTCGGATCAGCAGCTGGTCTTGACGGTCTTTCTCCACAACACCTAAAAGACCTAACCTCTCACTGTGCGGGTGATGCAGGTAAGCACCTCATCGGTTGTTTAACAAAATTAGTAAACCTCATGCTCTCTGGTAACATTAACCCTGAGATCGCTCCTGTTATCTATGGAGCTAATCTCATTGCTCTCACTAAAAAAGACGGAGGAGTCCGTCCTATTGCTGTTGGGTCCACTTTTAGGCGTTTAGCATCCAAAATTTCTGTCCGATACATCTTGTCAAAATTACAACAAAAATTTGAACCGACTCAATTAGGGTTTGGTACCAAAGGTGGGTGTGAGGCGGCGGTCCACGCCTTACGCACCTACCTTAATAAAGGTGAGTGTGAGGTTTTACTGAAAATTGATGTCAAAAATGCTTTTAATTCGGTAAACCGTGACATCCTGCTGTCAGAAATTAGAAGCAATGTTCCTGAAATTTATAACTATTTACTTAACTGTTATCACGAACCTTCCAAATTAATGTATAAATGCAACGAACTTTCTTCTGAAGTCGGTTGCCAGCAGGGTGATCCCCTCGGACCAGCCATTTTCAGCCTAGCCATTAACCCCATCATTCAAAATTTAAAGTCAAAATTTAACGTCTGGTATTTAGATGACGGGACTCTTGGAGGTGATGCAGTTTCTGTTCTGTCAGATCTTATAGAAATTAAAAATAAATTTCATTTAATTGGTTTGGAATTAAATTTTAATAAGAGTGAATTATATATTCATAATAATCACATCAATTCGGAACTCGTTGAAAAATTCAATTCCCTATGTCCGAATATTAAAATTGTTAGCAGAGAGAATCTTTACCTCCTAGGGTCCCCTATATTTGAAGATGCTATTTCCGAGTTAATAGCACAAAAATTTCAAAATTTGAATCCAATGTAGATCGGCTACATTCTATTAGTTCACATTACGCAATCACAATTCTGAAATTTTGTATGTTTGTTCCCAAATCTATTTATTTGCTTCGCTGTTGTCCTTTTTGGAAACATCAAAATCATTTATTTTCTATTGATTCGCTAATCAAATCTTCTTTGGAATCAATTCTCAATATACAACTGAGCGAACAATCTTGGTCCCAGGCATCTCTTCCCATTAAATATAGTGGGCTAGGGATCCGCAAAATTTCTAGTGTGGCTTTGCCAGCCTTTTTGTCATCTGTACATGCCACGTCGAGTCCCGTAGGTAAAATTCTGACGAATTGTCTTACAGACTATGAGACGACTGGCCTTACAGATGCCAAGAATGCTTGGCTAATGGCTTGTCCGGGACAAAATTTACCCACCCATCCAAATTTACAACGGAGCTGGGACGACGCTATGTCAAAATTAAACTTTGACTCCTTTTTAAATGCTAGCTTAGGCCCGGATCGGGCCAGATTATTAGCGCTCAGTAGAAAGGAATCCGGTGATTGGTTGAAAGCTTTCCCTACAGCCAACACCGGAACTTTTTTGGAACCGGACATCCTAAGAATTTCAGTTGGTTAGGTTGAAGGCAATAACATAAAACGTGCCCGTTTATCATCAATCAATCAATACATATAATAAAATCGTAACGGGTCGCTGTCTGTACATGGAAGATAAATAAGAAAAAATATTATAGGGGGGCTTTATGAACGCAATAGAACCCAAAACAATGATTTTTAGAATTTTTGTCTGTTTGTCTGTATGTCTGTATGTCTGTATATCTGTTTGTCTGTACGGTTGTGCACGCTAATCTCAGTAACCGCTCAACCGATTGCAATGCGGTTTTTTTTATTGTGTTGAGGTTTGCTCCAGTTAACATTTAGCGTTTGTTTTATGTAAATAGGTTTAGAAATAAAAGAGTTATAACACTTTTAAGAATCAGATATTTTGAAAATTTTTATTGTAGGGGTTTCTTTGAATGTGAGTGAACCTAAACTGGCGTGTTGGCTTAATCATAAAAGAGCTTAATGATTAAGACTATTTTTAAACAATTCAGTCCGCGCCGAAGGCGTGGACTGAATTGTTTTAAAATAGACTTAATCATTAAGCTCTTTTATGATTAAGCAAACAGGGCAGTTTCAGACGCTGCTTGATGACTCTGATGAAGAAATACCTTTCCTTTCATACACCTTATGTGACGTAAACGAAGTTGCGGGCTCAGCTAGTGTATCATAAGTTCTGGACTCCATTTTGAGCAGTCGCCGGGGTACTCGGTAGCGTAAATAAACTGTAAATAGGTAGGTCTAGATTTAAGTTCATTATTTTGTTCGCGTTTATTTTCGTTACCTATTAGTACCTATTAGTACAATAGACCTTATTAATTTATCGTTTAACCGCGAAAACAGCACAATACTAAAGTATTTCCGACGGCCCTAAGCCGCCCGTGTTGAGTATGAAGAGAAATTGGAGTTCTTTATTAATCGAATCGAATGCTTTCGGTCAATGAACTAATCACATGTTCCGGCGTTTCATTCACTGAAGAATGTCAATGAATAATCGAAGCGCTACTAATGTTTCAACTCGAACGAGTGAAAATGATAACACAAAAGTTTTTTTTTTATTATAGCCTGTACAACACTTTTGACCCCCCATAATTGTTCCATGATTGATTCTGAGTAACCCCCTTTTGGGTCCAGAACGACTATAAATTCTACCAGTATATCAAAATTACATAAATGCCCCAGCCAAAACTCAACAACGTTACTTTCAGATAATTTCGCACAACCTCATGCTTCTATTCCATCTGATAGTAACCCTTCTGGCACGCCTTTTCATCACCTTTTGAGTAATTTAAAAAATAATGTAAGTTTAGTTAAACGAATTCCTCGTGGTGCCAGGATCTCTGTCGCTACACTTTTGTCTCTATTTATAACGCAGTGTTTGGATAGTAATAGCATTGAAAATTGGCAAAATCTTTTGCTATTTCCTTATAAAGTGTTACATGCTAAATTTAGTGACGAGACTATATCTCTCACACAAAAAATTAAAAATAATTGTTCTAACCCCACACTTCCGACTCAAAATTGCTGTTTTACTGGAAATTATAAAAAAAAGATTTATAATGTTAACAAGCTTGTAGAAGCAAAAGTTAGCGACGGAGATTTAAAAGGAGCCGCACGTCTCCTGTTTTCCAGTGATGTACTGTCTCCAGATTCAACAGATACCCTTACGTCTTTACAGACAAAACATCCCTCAGCTCCAGTCTCGGACTACGTTCTGGACCCGCCTACATCACCCGATGTGTGTTTACTTGCACAGGATAAGGACACAGTGAGTGCGATTAATGCTTTTAAAGTCGGATCAGCAGCTGGTCTTGACGGTCTTTCTCCACAACACCTAAAAGACCTAACCTCTCACTGTGCGGGTGATGCAGGTAAGCACCTCATCGGTTGTTTAACAAAATTAGTAAACCTCATGCTCTCTGGTAACATTAACCCTGAGATCGCTCCTGTTATCTATGGAGCTAATCTCATTGCTCTCACTAAAAAAGACGGAGGAGTCCGTCCTATTGCTGTTGGGTCCACTTTTAGGCGTTTAGCATCCAAAATTTCTGTCCGATACATCTTGTCAAAATTACAACAAAAATTTGAACCGACTCAATTAGGGTTTGGTACCAAAGGTGGGTGTGAGGCGGCGGTCCACGCCTTACGCACCTACCTTAATAAAGGTGAGTGTGAGGTTTTACTGAAAATTGATGTCAAAAATGCTTTTAATTCGGTAAACCGTGACATCCTGCTGTCAGAAATTAGAAGCAATGTTCCTGAAATTTATAACTATTTACTTAACTGTTATCACGAACCTTCCAAATTAATGTATAAATGCAACGAACTTTCTTCTGAAGTCGGTTGCCAGCAGGGTGATCCCCTCGGACCAGCCATTTTCAGCCTAGCCATTAACCCCATCATTCAAAATTTAAAGTCAAAATTTAACGTCTGGTATTTAGATGACGGGACTCTTGGAGGTGATGCAGTTTCTGTTCTGTCAGATCTTATAGAAATTAAAAATAAATTTCATTTAATTGGTTTGGAATTAAATTTTAATAAGAGTGAATTATATATTCATAATAATCACATCAATTCGGAACTCGTTGAAAAATTCAATTCCCTATGTCCGAATATTAAAATTGTTAGCAGAGAGAATCTTTACCTCCTAGGGTCCCCTATATTTGAAGATGCTATTTCCGAGTTAATAGCACAAAAATTTCAAAATTTGAATCCAATGTAGATCGGCTACATTCTATTAGTTCACATTACGCAATCACAATTCTGAAATTTTGTATGTTTGTTCCCAAATCTATTTATTTGCTTCGCTGTTGTCCTTTTTGGAAACATCAAAATCATTTATTTTCTATTGATTCGCTAATCAAATCTTCTTTGGAATCAATTCTCAATATACAACTGAGCGAACAATCTTGGTCCCAGGCATCTCTTCCCATTAAATATAGTGGGCTAGGGATCCGCAAAATTTCTAGTGTGGCTTTGCCAGCCTTTTTGTCATCTGTACATGCCACGTCGAGTCCCGTAGGTAAAATTCTGACGAATTGTCTTACAGACTATGAGACGACTGGCCTTACAGATGCCAAGAATGCTTGGCTAATGGCTTGTCCGGGACAAAATTTACCCACCCATCCAAATTTACAACGGAGCTGGGACGACGCTATGTCAAAATTAAACTTTGACTCCTTTTTAAATGCTAGCTTAGGCCCGGATCGGGCCAGATTATTAGCGCTCAGTAGAAAGGAATCCGGTGATTGGTTGAAAGCTTTCCCTACAGCCAACACCGGAACTTTTTTGGAACCGGACATCCTAAGAATTTCAGTTGGTTAGGTTGAAGGCAATAACATAAAACGTGCCCGTTTATCATCAATCAATCAATACATATAATAAAATCGTAACGGGTCGCTGTCTGTACATGGAAGATAAATAAGAAAAAATATTATAGGGGGGCTTTATGAACGCAATAGAACCCAAAACAATGATTTTTAGAATTTTTGTCTGTTTGTCTGTATGTCTGTATGTCTGTATATCTGTTTGTCTGTACGGTTGTGCACGCTAATCTCAGTAACCGCTCAACCGATTGCAATGCGGTTTTTTTTATTGTGTTGAGGTTTGCTCCAGTTAACATTTAGCGTTTGTTTTATGTAAATAGGTTTAGAAATAAAAGAGTTATAACACTTTTAAGAATCAGATATTTTGAAAATTTTTATTGTAGGGGTTTCTTTGAATGTGAGTGAACCTAAACTGGCGTGTTGGCTTAATCATAAAAGAGCTTAATGATTAAGACTATTTTTAAACAATTCAGTCCGCGCCGAAGGCGTGGACTGAATTGTTTTAAAATAGACTTAATCATTAAGCTCTTTTATGATTAAGCAAACAGGGCAGTTTCAGACGCTGCTTGATGACTCTGATGAAGAAATACCTTTCCTTTCATACACCTTATGTGACGTAAACGAAGTTGCGGGCTCAGCTAGTGTATCATAAGTTCTGGACTCCATTTTGAGCAGTCGCCGGGGTACTCGGTAGCGTAAATAAACTGTAAATAGGTAGGTCTAGATTTAAGTTCATTATTTTGTTCGCGTTTATTTTCGTTACCTATTAGTACCTATTAGTACAATAGACCTTATTAATTTATCGTTTAACCGCGAAAACAGCACAATACTAAAGTATTTCCGACGGCCCTAAGCCGCCCGTGTTGAGTATGAAGAGAAATTGGAGTTCTTTATTAATCGAATCGAATGCTTTCGGTCAATGAACTAATCACATGTTCCGGCGTTTCATTCACTGAAGAATGTCAATGAATAATCGAAGCGCTACTAATGTTTCAACTCGAACGAGTGAAAATGATAACACAAAAGTTTTTTTTTTATTATAGCCTGTACAACACTTTTGACCCCCCATAATTGTTCCATGATTGATTCTGAGTAACCCCCTTTTGGGTCCAGAACGACTATAAATTCTACCAGTATATCAAAATTACATAAATGCCCCAGCCAAAACTCAACAACGTTACTTTCAGATAATTTCGCACAACCTCATGCTTCTATTCCATCTGATAGTAACCCTTCTGGCACGCCTTTTCATCACCTTTTGAGTAATTTAAAAAATAATGTAAGTTTAGTTAAACGAATTCCTCGTGGTGCCAGGATCTCTGTCGCTACACTTTTGTCTCTATTTATAACGCAGTGTTTGGATAGTAATAGCATTGAAAATTGGCAAAATCTTTTGCTATTTCCTTATAAAGTGTTACATGCTAAATTTAGTGACGAGACTATATCTCTCACACAAAAAATTAAAAATAATTGTTCTAACCCCACACTTCCGACTCAAAATTGCTGTTTTACTGGAAATTATAAAAAAAAGATTTATAATGTTAACAAGCTTGTAGAAGCAAAAGTTAGCGACGGAGATTTAAAAGGAGCCGCACGTCTCCTGTTTTCCAGTGATGTACTGTCTCCAGATTCAACAGATACCCTTACGTCTTTACAGACAAAACATCCCTCAGCTCCAGTCTCGGACTACGTTCTGGACCCGCCTACATCACCCGATGTGTGTTTACTTGCACAGGATAAGGACACAGTGAGTGCGATTAATGCTTTTAAAGTCGGATCAGCAGCTGGTCTTGACGGTCTTTCTCCACAACACCTAAAAGACCTAACCTCTCACTGTGCGGGTGATGCAGGTAAGCACCTCATCGGTTGTTTAACAAAATTAGTAAACCTCATGCTCTCTGGTAACATTAACCCTGAGATCGCTCCTGTTATCTATGGAGCTAATCTCATTGCTCTCACTAAAAAAGACGGAGGAGTCCGTCCTATTGCTGTTGGGTCCACTTTTAGGCGTTTAGCATCCAAAATTTCTGTCCGATACATCTTGTCAAAATTACAACAAAAATTTGAACCGACTCAATTAGGGTTTGGTACCAAAGGTGGGTGTGAGGCGGCGGTCCACGCCTTACGCACCTACCTTAATAAAGGTGAGTGTGAGGTTTTACTGAAAATTGATGTCAAAAATGCTTTTAATTCGGTAAACCGTGACATCCTGCTGTCAGAAATTAGAAGCAATGTTCCTGAAATTTATAACTATTTACTTAACTGTTATCACGAACCTTCCAAATTAATGTATAAATGCAACGAACTTTCTTCTGAAGTCGGTTGCCAGCAGGGTGATCCCCTCGGACCAGCCATTTTCAGCCTAGCCATTAACCCCATCATTCAAAATTTAAAGTCAAAATTTAACGTCTGGTATTTAGATGACGGGACTCTTGGAGGTGATGCAGTTTCTGTTCTGTCAGATCTTATAGAAATTAAAAATAAATTTCATTTAATTGGTTTGGAATTAAATTTTAATAAGAGTGAATTATATATTCATAATAATCACATCAATTCGGAACTCGTTGAAAAATTCAATTCCCTATGTCCGAATATTAAAATTGTTAGCAGAGAGAATCTTTACCTCCTAGGGTCCCCTATATTTGAAGATGCTATTTCCGAGTTAATAGCACAAAAATTTCAAAATTTGAATCCAATGTAGATCGGCTACATTCTATTAGTTCACATTACGCAATCACAATTCTGAAATTTTGTATGTTTGTTCCCAAATCTATTTATTTGCTTCGCTGTTGTCCTTTTTGGAAACATCAAAATCATTTATTTTCTATTGATTCGCTAATCAAATCTTCTTTGGAATCAATTCTCAATATACAACTGAGCGAACAATCTTGGTCCCAGGCATCTCTTCCCATTAAATATAGTGGGCTAGGGATCCGCAAAATTTCTAGTGTGGCTTTGCCAGCCTTTTTGTCATCTGTACATGCCACGTCGAGTCCCGTAGGTAAAATTCTGACGAATTGTCTTACAGACTATGAGACGACTGGCCTTACAGATGCCAAGAATGCTTGGCTAATGGCTTGTCCGGGACAAAATTTACCCACCCATCCAAATTTACAACGGAGCTGGGACGACGCTATGTCAAAATTAAACTTTGACTCCTTTTTAAATGCTAGCTTAGGCCCGGATCGGGCCAGATTATTAGCGCTCAGTAGAAAGGAATCCGGTGATTGGTTGAAAGCTTTCCCTACAGCCAACACCGGAACTTTTTTGGAACCGGACATCCTAAGAATTTCAGTTGGTTAGGTTGAAGGCAATAACATAAAACGTGCCCGTTTATCATCAATCAATCAATACATATAATAAAATCGTAACGGGTCGCTGTCTGTACATGGAAGATAAATAAGAAAAAATATTATAGGGGGGCTTTATGAACGCAATAGAACCCAAAACAATGATTTTTAGAATTTTTGTCTGTTTGTCTGTATGTCTGTATGTCTGTATATCTGTTTGTCTGTACGGTTGTGCACGCTAATCTCAGTAACCGCTCAACCGATTGCAATGCGGTTTTTTTTATTGTGTTGAGGTTTGCTCCAGTTAACATTTAGCGTTTGTTTTATGTAAATAGGTTTAGAAATAAAAGAGTTATAACACTTTTAAGAATCAGATATTTTGAAAATTTTTATTGTAGGGGTTTCTTTGAATGTGAGTGAACCTAAACTGGCGTGTTGGCTTAATCATAAAAGAGCTTAATGATTAAGACTATTTTTAAACAATTCAGTCCGCGCCGAAGGCGTGGACTGAATTGTTTTAAAATAGACTTAATCATTAAGCTCTTTTATGATTAAGCAAACAGGGCAGTTTCAGACGCTGCTTGATGACTCTGATGAAGAAATACCTTTCCTTTCATACACCTTATGTGACGTAAACGAAGTTGCGGGCTCAGCTAGTGTATCATAAGTTCTGGACTCCATTTTGAGCAGTCGCCGGGGTACTCGGTAGCGTAAATAAACTGTAAATAGGTAGGTCTAGATTTAAGTTCATTATTTTGTTCGCGTTTATTTTCGTTACCTATTAGTACCTATTAGTACAATAGACCTTATTAATTTATCGTTTAACCGCGAAAACAGCACAATACTAAAGTATTTCCGACGGCCCTAAGCCGCCCGTGTTGAGTATGAAGAGAAATTGGAGTTCTTTATTAATCGAATCGAATGCTTTCGGTCAATGAACTAATCACATGTTCCGGCGTTTCATTCACTGAAGAATGTCAATGAATAATCGAAGCGCTACTAATGTTTCAACTCGAACGAGTGAAAATGATAACACAAAAGTTTTTTTTTTATTATAGCCTGTACAACACTTTTGACCCCCCATAATTGTTCCATGATTGATTCTGAGTAACCCCCTTTTGGGTCCAGAACGACTATAAATTCTACCAGTATATCAAAATTACATAAATGCCCCAGCCAAAACTCAACAACGTTACTTTCAGATAATTTCGCACAACCTCATGCTTCTATTCCATCTGATAGTAACCCTTCTGGCACGCCTTTTCATCACCTTTTGAGTAATTTAAAAAATAATGTAAGTTTAGTTAAACGAATTCCTCGTGGTGCCAGGATCTCTGTCGCTACACTTTTGTCTCTATTTATAACGCAGTGTTTGGATAGTAATAGCATTGAAAATTGGCAAAATCTTTTGCTATTTCCTTATAAAGTGTTACATGCTAAATTTAGTGACGAGACTATATCTCTCACACAAAAAATTAAAAATAATTGTTCTAACCCCACACTTCCGACTCAAAATTGCTGTTTTACTGGAAATTATAAAAAAAAGATTTATAATGTTAACAAGCTTGTAGAAGCAAAAGTTAGCGACGGAGATTTAAAAGGAGCCGCACGTCTCCTGTTTTCCAGTGATGTACTGTCTCCAGATTCAACAGATACCCTTACGTCTTTACAGACAAAACATCCCTCAGCTCCAGTCTCGGACTACGTTCTGGACCCGCCTACATCACCCGATGTGTGTTTACTTGCACAGGATAAGGACACAGTGAGTGCGATTAATGCTTTTAAAGTCGGATCAGCAGCTGGTCTTGACGGTCTTTCTCCACAACACCTAAAAGACCTAGCCTCTCACTGTGCGGGTGATGCAGGTAAGCACCTCATCGGTTGTTTAACAAAATTAGTAAACCTCATGCTCTCTGGTAACATTAACCCTGAGATCGCTCCTGTTATCTATGGAGCTAATCTCATTGCTCTCACTAAAAAAGACGGAGGAGTCCGTCCTATTGCTGTTGGGTCCACTTTTAGGCGTTTAGCATCCAAAATTTCTGTCCGATACATCTTGTCAAAATTACAACAAAAATTTGAACCGACTCAATTAGGGTTTGGTACCAAAGGTGGGTGTGAGGCGGCGGTCCACGCCTTACGCACCTACCTTAATAAAGGTGAGTGTGAGGTTTTACTGAAAATTGATGTCAAAAATGCTTTTAATTCGGTAAACCGTGACATCCTGCTGTCAGAAATTAGAAGCAATGTTCCTGAAATTTATAACTATTTACTTAACTGTTATCACGAACCTTCCAAATTAATGTATAAATGCAACGAACTTTCTTCTGAAGTCGGTTGCCAGCAGGGTGATCCCCTCGGACCAGCCATTTTCAGCCTAGCCATTAACCCCATCATTCAAAATTTAAAGTCAAAATTTAACGTCTGGTATTTAGATGACGGGACTCTTGGAGGTGATGCAGTTTCTGTTCTGTCAGATCTTATAGAAATTAAAAATAAATTTCATTTAATTGGTTTGGAATTAAATTTTAATAAGAGTGAATTATATATTCATAATAATCACATCAATTCGGAACTCGTTGAAAAATTCAATTCCCTATGTCCGAATATTAAAATTGTTAGCAGAGAGAATCTTTACCTCCTAGGGTCCCCTATATTTGAAGATGCTATTTCCGAGTTAATAGCACAAAAATTTCAAAATTTGAATCCAATGTAGATCGGCTACATTCTATTAGTTCACATTACGCAATCACAATTCTGAAATTTTGTATGTTTGTTCCCAAATCTATTTATTTGCTTCGCTGTTGTCCTTTTTGGAAACATCAAAATCATTTATTTTCTATTGATTCGCTAATCAAATCTTCTTTGGAATCAATTCTCAATATACAACTGAGCGAACAATCTTGGTCCCAGGCATCTCTTCCCATTAAATATAGTGGGCTAGGGATCCGCAAAATTTCTAGTGTGGCTTTGCCAGCCTTTTTGTCATCTGTACATGCCACGTCGAGTCCCGTAGGTAAAATTCTGACGAATTGTCTTACAGACTATGAGACGACTGGCCTTACAGATGCCAAGAATGCTTGGCTAATGGCTTGTCCGGGACAAAATTTACCCACCCATCCAAATTTACAACGGAGCTGGGACGACGCTATGTCAAAATTAAACTTTGACTCCTTTTTAAATGCTAGCTTAGGCCCGGATCGGGCCAGATTATTAGCGCTCAGTAGAAAGGAATCCGGTGATTGGTTGAAAGCTTTCCCTACAGCCAACACCGGAACTTTTTTGGAACCGGACATCCTAAGAATTTCAGTTGGTTTGAGACTTGGCGTCACGCTTTGCGTTCCACATCGATGCCCCTGCGGTTTTAACGTTGACACTTTGGGGCATCATGGTCTTTCATGTTTAAAGAGCGCAGGCCGCTTCTCACGCCACGCTGCGCTGAATGACATCATCCGCCGTGCTCTTGCCACCGCCAATGTGCCTGCGCTCTTAGAGCCAAACGGCGTTTTCAGGGACGATGGCAAGAGACCGGATGGTATAACTTTGATACCGTGGGAGATGGGTCGGGTCCTGGTGTGGGATGCAACTTGTGTTGACACTCTAGCCCCGTCCCATCTTCCTAAAACAAAATTAAAAGCCAGTGCAGCAGCGGAAGCGGCTGAAAATATTAAAATTAATAAATATAAGGCTCTCGACTCATCGTATCGTTTTTGTCCAGTCGGGTCCCAATGCGCAAAAATTTTTCAAGAATTTGAAAAAGCGCCTTGTGGAGTCAACTGGTGACCCAAGGGCTGGCAGTTTTCTCGCTCAACGAATAGGCATTGCTATTCAAAGGGGGAATGCTGCTAGTCTTTTGGGCACAATGCCACGGGGGCCTTATTTAGGTTTAGTTTAGATAGTAATAATGTAAATATAGATATGTAATAATTATGTTTCTCTGTAATTTTTAACAATAAATGTATTTTTATAATGAAGGATAGATAATGCTGGATAAGGTTTAGTAAGGCGATAGATATTGCTGGTTAATTCAATTAGTACTTTTCATCTAACAGTATGCTGAGTTTTGCTAAATGATGGGAAAATGGGCCGTTAGGTTTTACCTACATGGTAGCTCAGATTTCATGGACATGAGGTCAAAGGATTATCAAAGTTGTTTCGATACTGGTTTGTGCGCGAGTGCGCGTAGGCGAGGGTAGGTTTGAAAAAGGAAGTAAACGGTACATACATGAGTTTGCGTTTTGTACCTTGTTGTTTTATGCTAGAAGTTAAAAAAAAGTGTTGCAATTCTGTTAATAAAAGAAAAGTGGAATAAGTGGGTAGAAAAAAAATCTTGCTAGTTTGGTGGTTAGGTACACTATGTTTGTGTAGATTTGGTATTTGAAGTTAAATACATTATCAAGTCATTTAATTGTGAAATTTAGATCGTTAATCGGTTCATGGATGGAGTTTCGTGTAGGTGTACCTACTTGTTTGGTGTTTCGTGCAAAAGTTAGGTTCTGCAATGGATTCTACGAATATCAAGCGCCTAGTGTCGAGGATGAGTGTGAAAAAACTTGGGTACTGCTTTGTGAGGCTAACAAATACGTCTATTAATGATATTGTGATTGATTAAAAGTAGGCATCCACCCTATTAAGGCGGCCAAGTGCAGCTTTGCTTATCTAGGCTAAAAGTCATACCAAGGTCTAGGGAGGCAGCCAGCCTCGTGATGTGACCACATTGAGAGACTCTTCTTGTACAGTTCGATACGGGGTACATGGGTGAACCTGGTTAGCTAGCGCCCTGTCATTGGATGGTCGTATAGTGAGGAAGGCAAGTGCGTCCGAGGGTTTCCTATTTCGTTATATTCAGGTTCTATTGTAGTTAATGTTTCTGGTGTGACTGTTAAGGTGAGCACCCACGTGTTTATAGTTTTCATTGTGGTGTTTCATTGGACTGTTTGTTTGGGTGGTTGACAAGATGTGGCTATCACAAGATAAATAGTTCCCTAATGAGATTTTTCTAGTTGCACTAAGTATGATGACTTTGTCACACCTATTGGTAGTGTGGTGGTTTGGAAATATTTGCAATATATAAGAAGGGTTAGCTGATCGGTATGAATGCTTATAAGGGAAAGTGCAACAAACATTGGAAGCTGTGTTACAGGTTAGGTATTTATATCTATGTGATAAGCAGATCACCTAACCCTAGGGTTTTTTTAGTGGGTTCCTTGATTTCTTTTTGGTTTTTTGATGTTTAACGAATATTGTGGAAAAGTAAGTGAAGATTTCCAATATCACGGTTACAGATGTTAACCAAGAACTAAGTTTTTGTATAGGTTTGATAATCGTATTTAATCGAAAATAGCTAGAATTAGAATGATCTTGCAAGAGTGTTCTAGAACGGGTGCATTCAAGTCAGCGTTTCATTAAAACGTGTAGTTTTGTAAAAGGTTTAGAGATCCGCAGGTCTGGATATATGGTTCGGTTAATGGTTTTGGTTAAGAGAATATATACACTCATTTGCAAAAAAAACGGGCGGTTTTGATTTTCATTCATCTTTAAAAAGATACGATACCAAAAAGGTTTCAATCGTTTGTACACGTTACTGGCCGGTTTTAAAAATGCCGTGGTATTTAAAAAAGTACGTTCTAAATTCAAATTTTCATTTGATGCTCATTTTTACAGAAAACCCCTTTTTATCCTACATTTTTGGCGCGAAGTTCCAGAAGTTAACATCGACTTTCACAACTTTTATTCATTTTTTATCGATTAATTTCATATCCTTGACTGTCAAAGCTTTATTTATTGCTGTTTGGCTGTATCAAAAATGGTAGATAAAGTGGTAAAAGCTACCAAAATTATCGCGCTGCTTGAAGAGGGTTGCAGCCAATGTTTCGTGGCTAGGAGGCTAAATGTTAGTCGCTCGACGGTCCAAAGGACCTGGCAGCGATATCAGGAGACTGGTTCCGTCGAGAGAAGGCCTGGTTCTGGAAGAAAACCATGTACCCAACCACGGGATGATCGTTTTCTTGTGAGTCGCGCATTGAGAAATCGCAAATCTTCGTATGTGGATCTTAAGAACAACCTCCAAGAAGTAAGAAATGTGCATATTAGGCTATGGACGGTCAGGAGGAGGCTTCTCGCTGCCAATATACGCAGTCACCGCCCGGCCCGCGGCCCCAAATTACTCCGTGAGCACAGAGTTCACAGGCTTAGGTTCGCTAGAAATTGTGAATCATGGACTCAAGAAGATTGAAATAGGGTTTTGTTCTCTGATGAAGCCAGGATATCTCTGTTCAGTGAAGATCGACGTCGGCGAGTGCTAAGAAGACAAGGAGAGCGCTTTGCAGATGCATGTTTTGAAGAAATCACACCTTATGGTGGGGGCTATGTTATGTTTTGGGCAGGAATAAATTCAATGGAACGTACAGAGTTAGTCTTCATTGAAAACGGCTCACTGACTGGGCATCGATACATAACGGAAGTTCTAATTCCTCATGCACAACCCGCATTGGCCGCTCTAGGTCAAGACTCGATTTTTAAGGACGACAATGCTCGCGCCCACCTATCCCGCGATGTTAATGCGTATGTGCAAGAGGTCGGCATTCGTCGTTTGGATTGGCCAGCTCGAAGTCCCGACCTCAATCGCATAGAACATATCTGGGACCTTCTAAAACGGCGTGTGAGATCAGTACACCCGGCTCCGCAGACCATCAGAGAGCTGAAGAATATGATTACTGCGGAGTGGGAACGTATTCCGCAAGCAAGTATCCGGGATATACTCGCTAGCATGCCCAGACGAATTCAAGCTGTGATTTTAGCTAGAGGGGGTCACACTCGATACTAAACATTTATCTGCTTTTACTTTATTAAAGAAAAACAAACAAAAAAACTTTTTTATTTTTACTTCATGAGCATATGCACTACTAGCGAACATACACTACTAGCGAGGTTTAGCATTATTTCCCATAAATTGTAACAAAATTGTATGAAATACTGATGAAAACGATTATTTTCTTATTAATTTACCAAATTTTGAGGATAAAACTACCTATAATTATCAAACAAAGCAATATTAACATTTGAAATGGTTCATTGCTTAGGTGCCCGTTTTTTTGCAAATGAGTGTATATCTACCTATTTTAGGTTGGGATATGAAAAGGTCCGTTAGTTACCCTGTACACTGATGTGAAAGTGGGTTTGGTTGTGTCCGCTTAAGGCGAAGTGCAATTGTGTCTCAAGCGATTCGGAGGGGGTGAAGCAGACGCAAGATGTTCGGGACGCTCCGTGCGTCGGAAACGTTTTCGCGCGTTAACCCGTTCACTACGCAATTGAAATCATTGACAGAAGTACAAGTTTACATAACAATTTTTTTCGCCCTGTTTAGATAAACCTCTTTAGATCTTCTACTCGTGAGCAACTACGTAATTGATTTTGATGCAGTTTTTATCACTAACATGTAATGAAATTTATTTTCATAATAAGAATAGAACATAATATATTTAAGAAGTACTTCAATTTATTTTTTTACCTGTGACGATTTTTGCCAGGTTTATTAAAAAAGTAAGAATCTGCTGCCCCTATCCTTTGTTTATATTTTTTGGTACTTCCTTAAAAGGAAAAAGGAGGGTTCTGTACAAAAAAAGACTGAAAAATATACCTGTATGGGAGCCCTCCTTAATTTATTTTTCTGTTCTTAGGATTGGTAAATTTCAAATGCCTAGCTATCGCAGTGGTGCATAAGATGACAGATAGCTAGTCTCAGTAATAGGGTCGCGTTATTATAGATTATTTATACTGTTGGCACTTGGTGGAACCTGCAGCGCATATTGAATAACCACCACTTGTACTGTTTTACAGCATTTATTTACTCTACACCTGACCGCTTTTGCCTCTTAGCATTTTCAAAAGGCAATACTTTCTCCTCGTTCTATTTTTACCCTTTGGATACAGAACTGTAAAAACGGCCGAGGTTCAAGTTGGACTGGCACACTGATGAGGATTTCGTAACAAAAAAAAAACGCCAGAAGATTACGTTGTATGGGAGTAACCTTATTTTTTCTTTATCTAGTGTTATTATAGTTGTTACAGCGGTAGCAGCAACACATCTTCGAAGTGTATTACTGCCTAGTTCATGAGATACAGATGAACAAACGGACTTCAAAGTCTCATTAATAGGGTCCCGTTTGGCTAAGAAAACGAAGAATATACAAAAACGAATATTGCTATTTGCATATATATGCAAGGGTGTAAAGGAATAAATTATCGATACTAGTTATTTAAACTAGACTAGGCTTTAGTCCTGTCCAAATGATTACCATTTCCTAAATTAAACATTCTACGTTTCACTTCGCATAGCTATTGCCCGCAGCTTCAGCTGTGTAGAATTCTGTTCGCGTTCCCTTCTACCATTGGGTCATATCCAGGGATAAAATAGCCTTTATGCTATTTTCTAAATTATCTTACCCTACTTAATATTATAAATGCGAAAGTTTGTGAGTGTAGATGTTTGTTACTCTTTCACGCTCTAACGGCTAAACGGATCTAGCTGAAATTTAGTACAGGGGTAGATATAGGCCTGGAATAACACATAGGCCAGTTTTTATCCCGGCAATCAGTTCCCACGGAAAGCGGAAACGGGAACAAAACTAGACGCGGGCAGAGCTGCGGGCGTCAGCTAGTGTATAATAATTATGTCCAAGAATACATTGCAGTCTGGAAAAGCATAAAATAATTATAATAGGCCATCAATTTCAACCAGATCTGCTCAACCGTTGGAACGTGATTTTGTCACTAACATCTTCACAGACTTTCATATATCATAATTAAATAATTCGTAAGTCATGTTAAATCATCAGGCCTTTTCAGTAACATATATTCACAAAATCATCTTCTAGCGCTTAACATATAGGTACCACTATCCATTGAACATTGTATTACTATTTTACATTATGGCTTAAAAACAAAGTTAGGGTTGTATTGACTGTTTCGGGTTGTATGTAAGCTGTTTATTTTCAGTTCACTGTTGGTTAAAATTCAAACTGAGGTGACGGGAGGCCTCGAACCGTTTTGGCGCAGCGAAGAACCATAGCGTCCTTGGCTGCCTTCTATCGAATGTATCACGGCGAATGTTCTGAAGAGCTCTTCAACCTGATCGCACCCTCTTCTTTCCGATCCCGAACAACACGTGCCGGGCAAAGATGACACTCACACACAGTGGAGAGAATCTTCGCCAGAACTGAACGTTTCAAAAGATCGTTCCTCTGTCGAACTATAAAAACATGGAACGATCTGCCCGCACTCGTGTTTCCCTCATCTTACTAATAATCCCGGGTTCTTCAAGAGGAGCGTGAAGAGGCACATCACAGGGCCGCCAACTTGAGGACCACTGTCAGAAGTGGCCCCCAATCGCTAGATGCGCCACGGCTTTCCATCAGGCCGGTGGCGACGTCAATTTGGCGAGCTAAATATAAAAAAAAGAAACTCATACTTACAACTTCAAATTCAATACCTACCTACATCAACTACGACACACGAGTAGTAAAGTAAGACTACGAGAATATCAACAATACGCAATACATGCCTTGAAAGCTGTAATTTTGGATAGAAGAATACCAATTTTGTGAGTTTAATTTATTATATACTCAATTAATGTTTATTCCTACTGTTATATTGTAAATTTAGGAGAATTGACCCACTGATTTATCAGTCATTAGTATTATACTCGTTATGACATTGATTTTACTTAAATATTAATTTAAATAATGTACATGTTATACGCTCGGCCAGGGCGTCACATACATGAGCGCATTTATAGGTGAATCTTCTGGCATTCATCTATTATGTGGCATCAGGCAAACTTTGTATTGGAAAGTATGAAAACGTTACTATAACTTATATAATACACCAAAGAAACTTCCCCAAACAGATGCGATATTTTTATGCTCTTGAGCTTAAGCCTTGAATACTTCCTTTTTTCGTTTTTTTTATTACCTATTTTCGTTACTACGGCAGCGAATTACGTCAGCGGACGTGACAAAGTTGTATACGGGTGTCCTCAACGAAGCCTGTCGGCTGACTGAGCGGGCTCTGTGAGGTGGCTGATAGCGGCAAAATGCACTCCCGCTCAACAAAACGATTTTTTTTTATTAAAACAATATGTTTTTAATTAATAAATAACTGCATAGGACCTCGAGGTAACTTATTAGGGACATGGAAATAAAAAATTAGTGTGGTACAATATATAATTACTGAATGAAATTGATTATAGTCAAGGCGGTCACAGGTAAATTTACAGATTCGAGGGAACTTTGGGATTATTTTCTATCGAGCCGAATTTACTCAATCGTGTTTTGGAGAACTGACATCCCTAGTCAATATACTTAATAATAATTATCCATTTAAAAAATTGTGAAATCTTTGTTAACACCGTTGCAAAATTGGTTCGAAATATGTCAAAATTATGTATTTTGAGTCCCACTTCACCTTAAACGTTTTCAGGTTCAAACGATCAGGAGGTAATTCGATGCGATAACTAAACTCGGCTGTGATGAGTGTTTGTGTGTGTGATCATATTTTGTGAGAGTTGTTGAATTTCAGTTAAGTTGGAAGTTAAAGTGAATTTTTAAAATGTAACTACCGACGGAATCTTCATCGATACCTGTGTTGCTACCTTTACGTTGGGTGGCGCCTTCGATGGTTTGAATCAGTCTCACCCGGGCGGATGGTGCTGCAGTCGGTATTTAGATTGTTTATTAATGTAGACGAGGTTGACCAGGTCAACTAGAGTTTTCTAATTTTTCAAGCAAAGAGCCAAAATTATGATTTGTGGGTTACATTTTTATTGACCGAACGTGATTGGGATGGACTCCAGAATGCAATCCTGGAATGACTGATGTTATCTGATCGTATTTCCTTAGAAAATTATAATGTAATTCATTTGGTTAGAAGATATCAGACTAAGTAGTGATTCGAGTTGTAACGTCGTTGGACGTTACCGGCTGCAGGATGGTTAAATGGTTGCCCAAGGGGGGGTTTTGTTGACCAGGAGTGATACAAAATGTTGGGTATAGATATGAAATGTAGGTATTAGCCACCGTCACTTATTTCATGGACTGGATTAATCTGTTCAGGGAATGGTGTGGCCACTGCCATGCCATTCCCCATAATGTTTTTTCGGAAGACATGTACAGTAACTGGCTACCGGTGTACTTTAACTCTAAATTTTGTTAACGTGACGAGTTCCGAAAAATGAACTGGAGAGCGCCGAGGCCTCGGCAACCTTCACCGTGAGCGGTTGTGCTGTGGCCGCCGTGGGTGCTCCATCGCCGGCGTAGAGGAGAAGCAGAGCGCGGGTTGACAGCGGCTCGCGCGGGCGCTGTGAACAGCGTGTGCACGGGCGGCGCCGGCGCGCATGGTCACAAGCGGATCGCGTTGTGTCGGACCTACGGAAGGAGTAGCGTCATGGAGCTGCTGGGTGGTTATGAAGATCGACGTGCTACGATGATGGATATTGAAAATTACAGGTCACGTAGTCTTTTTTAATTAAGTAGGTTATTCAGATGATGAAGTTCCTAGACTCTTTACCATCTCAGCTATTAAGTTCAGAAGATTTGTATTAGTTTGGAACAAATTTGTTTTCTACTAGGATTATTGTGTTCAAACGTTAAGAATAGACATAATGTTATCACGGATTACTTTGCGGAGCTTTTCGAGAGAACAATTTCATCACACATGATTGCTGCGATTGGAGCGTAGCTGTAACCATTGACTCACCACACGCGTCGGAGGCTGTCAAAGGTTATGCCCGTTTTGGATAACATGTTTAATTGCTGCTTCGCTTTATGTTACTGAGGCGTGGCGTACGCACGGTGAATCCTTGGAATGTTGAAAAGAAGTCTCTCCTCATTCCCGAAATCAGGAGAAAAAGGCTTTAAAGGATGAATGTATATTTATATATATATATCTATATATATACGTTGGATTGCGTACTCCATTCAACTTTGAATACGATCTGGAAATGGACGGAGTGTTTTAAACAAGATTCCCAACACCACGGCCTAAACTCGTGGATAAACATGTTCTCGTGATTGACAAGTTGATGGTGAGACTGAAACTTCACACGGATGCGAGATTTGATTTGACTTTGTTGCAACTCAAGGATTTCATCGCGTCCAGCAGCGTGTGTACCAGCGGCGTGCGCAGTACAAGCGTGCGTACGAGCAGCGTGCATGCAAGCGGCGTGCGTATAAAGTTTTGAAAGCCTATAAGTTGGCGTTTATAAGTTTTGAAAGCCTATAAGTTGGCGTTTATAAGTTTTGATTTTCTATAAGTTTTGAAAGCCTATAAATTGGCGTTTATAAGTTTTGAAAGCCCCTAAGTTGGCGTTCATAAGTTTTGAAAGCCTATAAGTTGGCGTTTATAAGTTTTGAAAGCCTATAAGTTGGCGTTTATTAGTTTTGAAAGCCTTTAAATTGGCGTTCATAAGTTTTGGGTGCCCGGCGTCGTCGACGCAGTGGAGAGTCCGCAGTCAGGGGTCACCAGCAGCGTGTGTACCAGCGGCGTGCGCAGTACCAGCGTTCGTACGAGCAGCGTGTATGCAAGCGGCGTGCGTATGAAGTTTTGAAAGCCTATAAGTTGGCGTTTATAAGTTTTAAATGCCTATACGTTGGCGTTTATAAGTTCTGAAAGCCTATAAGTTGGCGTTTATAAGTTTTGAAAGCCTATAAGTTGGCGTCTATAAGTTTTGAGCTATACGTGTCGTACCTGAGGAGTTCTATGTATATATATGTAACCTGAGCTGAGCAATAAATAAGTTTGAAAAGTCTACCGCGTTACCTTCCCTCTGAGATAACCTACAAATTGATAGTATAAAGTTATATGTTTAGTCTGTGTAATAGTGTTAATGTGTTATAATGTTGAGTGGTTCAGCAGTACAGTTAGTTATCAAGATATATAATGATTATATTATAAACCCTATTATATAAAAGTATGTGCCGTCTGGAAAAGAAAAACAATCACATGTCAGTACTATTTGAATAAAGTTGAAAGATTTTCCATTGCTTAAACACGAGTAGACCTAGTTTGTTACTATTTATGCGAGATTCACAAGTTTCCAATGTTAAGATTCTAAGTGGTTACTATTTTGGAGGGCAAAAAAATTAAGATTTCCCATTATTTAGAATGATTGCTGATTACTATGAAAGAGTAAGTTGAAAGATTTTCTATTGTTAAGAATGATTGCTGGTTACTATGAAAAGAGTAAGTTGAAAGATTATCCATTGTTCAGATACATAGTTTGTTTCTATTTAAGCTAATGTCAAAATGGTTTTCCATTGTTTCAATTAATAGCTTGTTACTGTTTAAACGAAAGTAAGTTCCTAATGTTTAGATAGTTTATTATTTAAGCGAAAGTTAAAAGATTTCCCACTGTTCAGATAAATAGTTTGGTATTGTTTAAACTTCAGATAAATAGTTTGGTATTGTTTAAACGAAAGTCAAAAAGTTTTCCATTGTTCAGATAGATAGTTTATTGTTTAGGCGAAAGTTAAAAGATTTGCAACTGTTCAAATACGGTATGTTATTGTATTAACTAAAGCTATAAGATTTTCCAGTGTTCAGATAGTTTGTTATTGTTTAAGCGAAAGCTAAAGAGTTTTTCCACTGTTCAGATAGTTTGTTACTGTTACTGTGTAAGTTAAAAGATTTCCCATTATTCAGGTATAAAGCCACTACTAGTAAGCGAAACTTGAAAGGACTTCCTATTGTTGAGATTGATGGCGATGACTTTCGACGATTGAAAGTGGAGAAAGTTCATTTCTTAATTGATGAAGTTAGTTACATAGAAATTCTTGAAGAGAAAATATTTAAATCGTGATGGGTTAACTTTCACTGCAGACTAACTGATGTTCTAATTTGTAAATATATTATATATTATAAAGTTTCTGACAAATAAAAGGTTCTGAAATTTTGTTAAATTGTGTCAAACACGACACATGGAGAACTAGAACATGGTAAAAATGGTATTTTTTATATCATTGATAGATTGTTATAAGTTACATTGGATTGGTTAAGTTGATCTAATTTATTTAGAAGGTTATCACCAGCTCAGTTGAATGTTCAATTTGTTTATCGATTTGCCATTGCATTAAAGGGTATTCTGTAACATTAAACTTGACTGGCAGAATGTAAGGTTTCACCAGATGCGTGTATGAGGACATACACGTCGTCAGGATGGACGAGTGTAAGGTTTTATTGTTTTGCCTGGATTGTTGCAATGCCAATGAAGGTAGATTGAGAATTCAACTGGTGGGTATTGTTAATAAAAAGCGGCAACGCCATTTTGTGGGGCTCAGTCGTAAACTACACGTCGCTAGATAGAAACGTAAAAGTGTAATTGGGCAATGGGGAACATTGTTGGCAGTGGAAGGTGAGCGTTTATGCGCATTGTAAGGTGGCCACCTCAAACCTACAATTTGGGTCGCAAGTCCCAGACACTGGTTGCAATGTTCTTACTTGTGCCACGCGGTGTATAAGGTAGTTACTTAGCTATGTGAAATAAAGAAGGAGTGATGATATCTGTGTTTTCTTCTGAGGTTCTACAATAGGTATTAAGTTAAGCGAAATTTTAGAATTAGGTTAGGTAAGGTTTTTAAGAAAATCGTTTTTTTTTTTCATTTTGCTAGTTTCATTAGTATAGTAAACCACTTTTTAGTAGTCTGATATGCTCGTTAAAGTTACCTATGGTTTTTTTTTGTTCTGATGTCAATTATTAAGAAGGTTTAGTGGGGTTAGGTTCGTTTTAATAGGTATTAAGTTAGGCGAAATTTTAGAGTTAGGTTAGGTAAGTTTTTGAGAAAATCGTTTTTTTGTCATTTTGCGAGTTTCATTAGTAAAAGTACAACACTTTTTAGTAGCCTGTTATGCGCGTTAAAGTTACCTATCGTTTTTTTTGTTCTGATGTCCATTATTAAGAAGGTTTAGTCGGGTTAGGTTCGTTTTAATAGGTATTAAGTTAGGCGAAATTTTAGAGTTAGGTTAGGTAATGTTCGATAACTCAGTGTAGCTAATGGACTGTCTTTAGGTCGTTCCTGCAGGCACATAAGACGACACAAGAAGTTTCGGAAATCGGACCGCCACCAAGAGTGATTCGCCACTTACCTTGATTCCCGCTCTTCTTGAGGATGCTCCGAGGCTGATGCTGTTTATTTTGAGTTGTTTCCGAGTTGCCGTGTCGACCGAGGCGCTGACGTGTGGATGGGTTGCCGGCAATCCAACACAGGCGCACACACAGGTTGTTCGAACCGCGTCCGAGATGTAACTGAGCGGTCGATGCGAGATGGCCGTCTGCCTGGTCAAGGCAGCGCGGGGCGGGGGGAACGACGGCCAAGCGGCGATCCTTCACGATGGCCAACCGAGTCGCCGAAACATCCTGCCGCCTAACCAAGGTTCTGCCTTGGTTACCCACTAAACCACCGAAGGCAATCCACAAAGCTTAGAGACAGGTCGTAAGATGTTTCCTTGCTGAGTCCTGACCTTTACAACTCTGACAATTCCGTCCCTACCCGGAAGTAACCTAACGATCCGACCGCGTTTCCATTGGAGAGGGGGTAAATTATCCTCCTTTATCAATATCAGGTCATCGACCTTAGGAGCCTCGTTATGAGAAGTCCACTTATGCCTTTGTTGGAGTGTGTGAAGATATTCACACCTCCACCATGACCAGAAATGCTGGGATAACCTTTGAATAAGTTGGTACCGAGACAACCGGTGTTCCGGAGTTTCCGTGTAGGGATACTCAGGAAATGCAACGAGAGGTTGCCCTATTAGGAAATGACCGGGGGTCAATACATCAAGGTCTTCCGAGTCCGTGCTAAGGGGGCAAAGCGGCCGAGAATTCATTACCACTTCTACCTTGGTAAAAAAGGTGGTCAGCTCTTCGAAAGTGAGCTTGGCTTCTCCGAGAACCCGTTTCGCATGTGTCTTGGCACCCTTCACTGCCGACTCGAATATCCCACCGCTTGAAGGGTTTGAAGGGCAATTGAAGAGCCAAGTTATGTTTTGAGCCGTCAGCTTCCGATCAATTTCCTGGTGATGGTTCCGTAAGAATATATATAACTCCTTCAAATATTTATCGGTTCCCGTGAAGTTTGTACCGCAGTCTGATCGGATCAAGGACGGTGAGCCTCTCCTAGATACGAACCTAGTCAAGGCTGCCACGAAGGCTTCAACTGATAAGTTTGATACAATTTCCAGATGTACCGCCTTAACCGACAAGCAAATGAAAACGCATAAGTAACACTTTTGAACCCTTGCATTACGCAACGAGCTCGTTTTAACGTAAAAAGGTCCAGCGAAATCCGTGCCGACCCCGACGAAAGGTCTGACTCCGGTAACACGATCGGCAGGCAAATCCGCCATATATGGCTGTTTAGGCCGAGCCCGGTGTCGAAAACATTGAACGCATTTAAACGTTATGTGTCGCGTGACACGCCGCGCCGAGATAATCCAGTAGCGTCGTGAGAGAATCGCACTCAACGCGTTAGCTCCGACGTGACAGTAGACCTTATGATAATGATTGACTAGCAAGTCTGTGAAACTACCCCTCGCCGGTATTAATATAGGGTGCCGTGACTCATACGGAAGGGTAGAGGCGCCGATTCTGCCGCCGACACGAATAATATCATCCCTGTCCAAAAATAAATTCAACCGTCGCAATGATTTTTTAATTTCAGTACCCGTTCGAAGGTTTGTCAATTCATCGGAGAAATTTTTTGACTGCACAATACGAATTAAGCGCAGATTGGCGAGTCTACGTTCCGACACCGTTAAACTACCGTAAACCTTCTCAGAGTTAATTTTTGAATTGTTTTCAAAGCGTAGTAAGTATGTAGTAGTTTTAGGGTCGGCAGCGCGAGTGTGGCACCTCTGGTGTTGCAAACGTTCATAGGCTGCGGTGACCACCGGTCCTTCTGGTGGGCCGTATGCTTGTCTGCCACCTTAGTGGTATAAAAAAAAAAAAAGTAGTAACGTTTAGCAACTTTTCATATGAACTAAAACGATCTAATAAATTAAAATCCGATATCAATTCGTTTACATTAGCAACCCTAACGGCCGGCCTCAGGCCAGGTAACAAATCTGGCGGGAACTCCGGGCCCCCGGACGGCCACGTATGGGGCGGCCGCTCCAGCCAACTCGATCCCCACCACAAGGGATGGTTCAAGAGTTCTGCCGCCGAGCAACCGCGTGACGCAACGTCAGCACAATTCATCTCGCCGGGTACGTGACGCCAGTCGATGTTGGTCTTAGAGGTTATTATATCCGAAACCCGGTTTCCTTCAAAGACTTGTAATTTATGAGGTGGTGTCCGTAACCACGCCAAAACGATAGTGCTGTCGCACCAGCCTACAATTTGGTCTAACCGAACCTTATCCTCCATTGACTCGACCGTGTGATTAACCAACGTTGACAGCAACTTGGCACCATTCAACTCCAGTTTCGGTATGGTTAACTTAACCCTTAATGGCGTTATACGAGACTTAGCAATAAGTAGGCGCACGTGAGTTCGTCCGTCTGTGCCCTCCACGCGCAAGTAGACTGCTGCAGCGTAACCGACGCTGGAGCCATCACAAAACCCGTGAAGAGTATATTTAGTCGGTCCTTCCAACTTGACACACCGGGGAATGGAGATACGTTGCAGCTGCGGTAAGTCAGAGATAATATCCCTCCATTGTCGCACTAAATCTATGGGGGCCGGGGCATCCCATGCTACCCCCTTTGAGTTATCAGAAGTCGCCAATAGGGACTGTAATAAAAGTTTTATTTTAAAAACTACTGGACAGATCCACCCAAGTGAGTCGTAAAGTCTAGCCACTATTGACAAAATACTACGACGTGTGACGTCTACACTATCTGTGGGCAGATTTACATGGTAAGTGAAATTGTCACATTTGGGGTCCCACTGTATGCCTAAAATCTTGACAAAGCCCGTTCCATCCGAATCGCGATCATCGAAACGCCGCGGTGACTCCAAGTGTTCCGTGGGTAAGTCATTCAGTAATGTTGGCATATTACTGGACCATTTCCGTAACTCATAGCCGGCCGAATTCATCAATGAGATTAACTCATCGCGAAGCTCACGCGCTTCAATCAGCGAGTCTGCGCCGCCATTCAAATCGTCAACGCATGTGTTGTCTATGAGTAACTTAGCGGCACGGGTTTTATCAACCTCCGAGCTGGTGTAAGCAGCGTATGGCTATGAAAGAGCTCGACTTCAACCCGTATGTATTTGTGTTTAATTGATAGGTAAGTAGGGGCTCCGTGGGCGACGCTCGCCAGAGAATCAACTGATATCTCCGATCGTCCGGGTGAATCCACGTCTGCCTAAACATCATTTTAATATCCGTAGTAAATACAATTTGTGGAACCCTAAATTTCATTATTATATTAGTGATATCGTTTTGCAATCGTTCTTCCGAAAACAGACAGTCGTTTAATGACACTCCCGAACTTGTTTTCTGACTGCCATTGAATACAACGCGAATTTTATTCACATCGCCCGATTTTTTAAATACTCCGTGATGTGGGAGAAAGTAATGTTCTTGCCCCGAATTAATATCAAATTGCGATACACTCATGTGTCCCAGCCTAATATATTCAATAACTAGCTGAACCCGCAACTTCGTTAACGTCACATAAGGTGTATGAAAGGAGAGGTATTTCTTCAGCAGACTCATCAAGCAGCGTGTGAAACTGCCCTGTTTGCTTAATCATAAAAGAGCTTAAAGATTAAGTCTATTTTGAAACAATTCAGTCCGCGCCGAAGGCGTGGCCTGAATTGTTTTTGGTCCACACAAACAGACAAAAATTCTAAAAGTCATTGTTTTGGGTTCTATTGCGTTCATAAAGCCCCCCTATAATATTTTTTCTTATTTTTCTACCATGTACAGACAGCGACTTGTTATGATTTTATTATATGTATTGATTGATATTGATAGCTGACCCCGCAACCTTGTTTACGTCACATTAGGTGTATGAAAGGAGAGGTATTTCTTCATCAGACTCATCAAGCAGCGTGTGAAACTGCCCTGTTTGCTTAATCATAAAAGAGCTTAATGATTAAGACATTTTAAAAACAATTCAGTCCCCGCCGAAGGCGTGGACTGAATTGTTTTAAAATAAGATAAAGCCAACACGCCAGTTTAGATTTACACTCTCATTCAAAGAAACCGCTACAATTAAAATTTTAAACATATCTTATTCTTAAAAGTGTTATAACTTTTTATTTATAAATCGATTGACATGAAATAAACGCTAAATGTTAAGTGGAGCAAACCTCAACACAATAAAAAAAACCGCATCGCAATCGATTAAGCGGTTACTGAGATTAGCGTGCAACCGTACAGACAAACAGACATACAGACAAACAGACAAAAATTCTAAAAATCATTGTTTTGGGTTCTATTGCGTTCATAAAGCCCCCCTATAATATTTTTCTTATTTATCTTCTATGTACAGACAGCGACCTGTTACGATTTTATTATATATGTATGTATGTATGTATGTATATATTGATGTATCGATGTATTGATTAAGCCAACATGACAGTTTAGATTTACACTCTCATTCAAAGAAACCGCTACAATTAAAATTTTAAACGTAACTGATTCTTAATAGTATTATAACTTTTTTTTATAAACCGATTGACATGAAATAAACGCTAAATGTTAAGTGGAACAAACCTCAACACAATAAAAAAACCGCATTGCAATCGGTTAAGCGGTTACTGAGATTAGCGTGCACAACCGTACAGACAAACAGACATACAGACAAACAGACAAAAATTCTAAAATTCATTGTTTTGGGTTCTATTGCGTTCATAAAGCCTCCCTATAATATTTTTTCTTATTTATCTTCCATGTACAGACCGCGACCTGTTACGATTTTATTACATGTATTGATGATTATTATATGTATTGATATTGATATTGATATTGATATTGATTGATTGATTGATATTGATGTTTTGAGTAAGCCAAAACACCAGTTTAGATTTACACTCTCATTCAAAGAAACCGCTACAGTTAAAATTTGAAACATATCTGATTCTTAAAAGTGTTTTAACTTTTTTTATTTATAAACCGATTGACATGAAATAAACGCTAAATGTTAAGTGGAGCAAACCTCAACACAATAAAAAAAACCGCATTGCAATCGGTTAAGCGGTTACTGAGATTAGCGTGCACAACCGTACAGACAAACAGACATACAGACACACAGACAAAAATTCTAAAAATCATTGTTTTGGGTTCTATTGCGTTCATAAAGCCCCCCTATAATATTTTTTCTTATTTATTATCCATGTACAGACAGCGACCTGTTACGATTTTATTACATGTATTGATTGATATTGATATTGATATTGATTGATTGATTGATATTGATGTATTGATTAAGCCAAAACGCCAGTTTAGATTTACACTCTCATTCAAAGAAACCGCTACAGTTAAAATTTTAAACATATCTGATTCTTAAAAGTGTTATAACTTTTTTTTATAAATCGATTGATATGAAATAGACGATAATGTTAAGTGGAACAAACCTCAACACAATAAAAAAACCGCATTGCAATCGGTTAAGCGGTTACTGAGATTAGCGTGCACAACCCTACAGACAAACAGACATACAGACAAACAGACAAAAATTCTAAAAATCATTGTTTTGGGTTCTATTGCGTTCATAAAGCCCCCTTATAATATTTTTTCTTATTTATCTTCCATGTACAGACAGCGACCTGTTACGATTTTATTACATGTATTGATATTGATTGATTGATTGATATTGATGTATTGATTAAGCCAAAACGCCAGTTTAGATTTACACTCTCATTCAAAGAAACCGCTACAGTTAAAATTTTAAACATATCTGATTCTTAAAAGTGTTTTAACTTTTTTTATTTATAAACCGATTGACATGAAATAAACGCTAAATGTTAAGTGGAGCAAACCTCAACACAATAAAAAAAACCGCATTGCAATCGGTTAAGCGGTTACTGAGATTAGCGTGCACAACCACTTTTCAATTGTTAGCTGAGACACCAAAAATACAATGTACATTTCTACTTTCGCAGTTTTGTATTAATGTGTGTAGTGGAAACCTGGTGACCAGTAACACAGGTAATTTATTACCTAATTCAGGCACCAGAGATCCACAACCAAATTATCTTGTAATTCTGTAAATATAAGAAAATGTAATCCAATTTTTATTGTTGGTAAATAAAAGAATTTATTTATTTATTTATTTATATTTATAACCGTACAGACAAACAGACATACAGACACATAGACAAAAATTCTAAAAATCATTGTTTTGGGTTCTATTGCGTTCATAAAGCCCCCTATAATATTTTTCTTATTTATTATCCACTAGCTGTTACCCGCGACTTCGTCCGCGTGGAAATTATGTTATAAGCAAAGTTTGAACCGTATTCTATTTGAGCCTCTAGGATAAGTCGTAACCAAAATGTGGGAACAAATTTAGGACATCCTCCAACTTACCCGGGGAGTTATGCGCTAGATGGATTTTTTTAACGTGAGAAAAATCCCACATGAATGTACTATGACTCCCACTGACTGAAAACCACACGTATCCTACCTAACAGCCTACGATTGGGAGCCCCGGGTAAGCCCACTAAAGGATACCTTAGGACTGCGCTAGATGGATAGGAAGAGACCTCATGGTTTTAGTGGGTCCAAGGCCGGTATGACGTACGTGTTTATTAATTAGCCCCTTTAATAATTATAAGAGTAAGTAGTATGGCGAAGCGCGAATACGAAACGTTTGTTAGATTAGGGCCACAGACTGAAAACTTTACGCATAATCGGAAGAGTTGAGACGATAACACTAACGCTAACGGTAGCCAGTAAATGGCAGTCGTTAAACCAAGTTGAAGACCTTATAGATTTAATAATTTTCAAAAGTAGGCAGTACTAACGCCTGTCCATTTCAACACGGCAATGCGGCTCACCACCTATTACGTTACGTGGAACAAATTAAAAAAAGGTAAACATATAATATGACTCGATAACCCTTTAGGGATAAAGGCGTGACCGTATGCATGTACTTATTATGTTTAAGGTGATTTAATTTATGTACCTATGTTACTGTAGCCAAAGCTCAACATTTTTCAGTAAAGTTGTTTTAAGAATGTTCATTATAAACAACGTTTGTGTGGCGTGTTGGCTTAATCATAAAAGAGCTGCTTAATGGTTATGGCTATTGTAAAACTGGACTGAATTGCTTTAGAATAGACTTAATCTTTAAGCTCTTTTTTGATTAAGCAAACAGGGCAGTTTCACACGCTGCTTGATGAGTCTGATGAAGAAATACCTCTCCTTTCATAGATCTTATGTGACGTATACGAAGTTGCGATGGTTAGCTAGTCTATACATATAATAAAACTGTTGAGGGTCGAGAGTCTACTGAAGCCGAAAATGAAATTACATTTTTCATGTGTGTCTGTCTGTCTGTATTCCGAATAAGTATCACGCCGAAGTTACTGAATGGATTTGAATGAAACTTAGTACATTCAGAGCTTATAATCCGAGGAAGGTTCTAGGATACTTTTGATCTCGATATTTTGCGCGGTTCCTTTGGGAGAAGGGATGAAAGACAAAACGGTTTTTTAGTTGTTACTTCTCAATGCGTTTACGGATTCCAAAATTTTTTTTTAGTGTTAAAAAGGGAATACTGTAAGGAATGTTTCACACAAGTTTCCATGTTAAAGGTTTTCTAGTTCAGGAATTAGAGACATCCCAACTTTTGCAAAACCTAGAATTCAAGGATCCCTTTGAATGTGAGGGTAAATCTTAACTGGCGTGTTGGCTTAATGATAAAAGAGCTTAATGATTAAGGCTATTGTAAAATAATTCAGTCCGCGCCGAAGGCGTTTACTCACGCCCCCCCCCCCCCTTAAAAGCGGGATCGCACCCGAAACCCCCAAAGACGTGGCATAGCACCCGAACCACCTCCTAGGCGAGGACGCAGTGGCGGCCGTGGGTCTGCTGGGAGTCCTGGGACATCCTTCCGAGGGCTTACCCGGGGCTCCCAACCATAGGCTGTTAGGCGTTACTTAAGGTTTTTTTTAATTGGTAGGAGTCCGGCATAGCATCCACGATGGATTTTCCTTCACGTTATAAAAAAGTATACTACATATTACATGGCTTGTACAATAGTATAGCGTAGCCTGAAATTTGATTTATATTAGTGTGAGCTATGAGATCTAGAAAACTGATAAACTTACTTATTATGTTATATACTAAATGCATATTTAAAAACAAACACGTACTCTAATGAATTTGATTATTGTTCTTTATCAAGCCTATAAATTACTACTACTAATCTTTACAGTTAGGTACTTTTGATTGTTGCCCGCAAATACATAAACAAATATATTTTGTGTCTGTCAAGCCGTTAGAATAATTATATGAAAGAATATGAAATATAATTTCATTGACTACCTCTGTGGCGTAGTCGGTGTAGTGATACTGCCTGTCGCGCCGGAGGGCTTGGTTCGATTTTTGGGTTGTTCCAATTAGTTGTGTGTTCCACAAATGTTTTTTTTTTCGGAGTTTGGGTGTTTTCTATGTATAATATGTATGTATTTAGAATTATATAAGTATGTATATCAGTCGTCTGGATATCGTAGCAAACACAGAATTTAATTTTTCCCTACCGGGTCTCCAAGATATTTAGCGTGATAATATGTAACCGGTGTGTAAAACCAATCTCTTACTAATATTACTGCAACGTTTTAGTTTAATCAATCCACATACTTACATATTTCATTAGCCTCTGCCTAGTCCCTAGGATATGTAGCGTGATAATATATAGCCTATTTAAAGATCCAACCTCTAGATTGCTATTCAAATAAAAGATTAATTAAAATTATTCAGTAATTTCTGTATTTTGCAAAAATATACAAACAGATTTTCATTGTTCTCTGCCGAGGTCCTAAAAAAATTAGCGTAATAATATGTTGTCTGAGTGTAAAACCTATCTCCTACTAATATTCCTGCTGCGTTTTAATTAAATCAATCCAACGGTTTAAACATTTCATTGCTATCTGCTTAGCCCCTAGGATATGTGGCGTGATAATATATAGCCTATTTTAAGACCACACCCCTAAGTAATATTTGTGCAAAATTTGAACCAAATCTGTTCAGTACTTTTCGAGATCCTTCCGGACAAAGCAAAGCAAACAGACAAACAGACAAACAGACAAAAAAAATTCTAACTATATTTTCAGCTTCGGTATCTTATGTAGAACACCCGGCGAGTATTTTTTTGTTAATATTTCCAATGTACAGTTTTGGCTTTTCTATCATTTTATTATATGTATAGATGTACAGACAGCGACCTGTTACGATTTTATTATATGTATTGATTGATATTGATTGATTGATGTTGATATTGATATTGATGATATTGATGTATTGATTAAGCCAACACGCCAGTTTAGATTTACACTCTCATTCAAAGAAACCGCTACAATTAAAATTTTAAAAATATCTGATTCTTAAAAGTGTTATAACTTTTTTATTTATAAACCGATTGACATGAAATAAACGCTAAATGTTAAGTGGAGCAAACCTCAACACAATAAAGAAAACCGCATTGCAATCGGTTAAGCGGTTACTGAGATTAGCGTGCACAACCGTACAGACAAACAGACATACAGACATACAGACATACAGACAAACAGACAAAAATTCTAAAAACTATTGTTTTGGGTTCTATTGCGTTCATAAAGTCCCCCTATAATATTTTTTCTTATTTATCTTCCATGTACAGACAGCGACCTGTTACGATTTTATTATATGTATTGAGATATTGATTGATTGATGTTGATATTGATATTGATGATATTGATGTATTGATTAAGCCAACACGCCAGTTTAGATTTACACTCTCATTCAAAGAAACCGCTACAATTAAAATTTTAAAAATATCTGATTCTTAAAAGTGTTATAACTTTTTTATTTATAAACCGATTGACATGAAATAAACGCTAAATGTTAAGTGGAGCAAACCTCAACACAATAAAGAAAACCGCATTGCAATCGGTTAAGCGGTTACTGAGATTAGCGTGCACAACCGTACAGACAAACAGACATACAGACATACAGACATACAGACATACAGACAAACAGACAAAAATTCTAAAAACTATTGTTTTGGGTTCTATTGCGTTCATAAAGTCCCCCTATAATATTTTTTCTTATTTATCTTCCATGTACAGACAGCGACCTGTTACGATTTTATTATATGTATTGATTGATAAATTCAATGTATTTCTCCCGAAATTCCGGATTCCGTTGCATCCGCCTCTCAAGCGACATAAATTGCTTATAAGCGGGCTGGCGTGAGTCTCCTAACAGACGTCTATCACCTGCCGAGATAAGAGGCAAGCGCGAGATATATTTACCGTCCGGGCCTCGCGATACCGTTGAAACAAATAATTGTTCGCATTCCAAGTCCTCAGGACTTTTAATTTTATTAAGAGGGGGTTCCTCAGATCGCCAAAACCTTTCCACCGTTTCCTTGAGTGTCAACTGGTTAACCGACGATTCGGCCAGCTCCCGCGTCTCCGGCGAAACTGGTCCGAATACCGCGAAATTAAATACCGTGCCCAACGCGTAGGGCCCACCCTGACACAAGGTAATCTTTTCCCCATTTAAGATTTGACCGAGTATATCACATCCAAAAATTACTTCTATCTCTGAAGAATTCAATGAGCCGTTATCTGCGAGTTTCAACTCTTTAAAAACCAAATTTGTCCTGTTAACCGAATAAGACGTAAGCCTTCTTAAAACTGCCGCCGTTACCGCTAGTACTGGGTGTTCTGAATGTTCTGGTCTGAAATATATAACAACAACGTGTTGATATGTATTGGCTTGAATGCCACCGATACCCGTGATTTGTACATTACTATAAGACCGTTTCAATCCGAGGGAAGATACCAAATCCCCCTTTATTACCGACATTTGAGCCCCTAAATCTAAGAGAGCCCGTGCTTTAACGAATTCACCATTTTTATTCTTAATTTCAATAATAGCTGTGGGTAGAACAACATTATACGGGTTTCGATGCAAAGACGTTGAAGATGAGTCATCATGTAACCTTAATTGCTATGCTGAATATTGCTTTTGAGAATTATTACGTGACTGACCGCGCGATTCGTGCGATTCCCGCCGTTCGCATGCCTGATGGCTATCGCGAGCTGACCTGAACCACACGCTCAGCTGATGAGCGCGACGGTACCTCTCTTCTTTCGCGAGGAGAGGCCGTGCGCGTGCGACGACGCGGACGGTGGCTGCGGTAGCCAGGTCCCTCCGAAGGCGAGCTAGCGCGAGACGCAGTATAGTTGTGCATGCATATTGAGTCGTTGTGACCCCGATGGCCACAGCGTTTACGTGCTGTCTTTTTATCGCACGTAGATGCCGAATGCTTACCAAAACATTTAAAGCATAAATTTTCAGCTCGCACCCAGTCTTTACGCTGACCCGCGATTATTTTTTTAAATTTAAAACACTCCGAAATCATGTGACCGCTTATTTCACAGTATAAACAGCGCCTAGCGATTATTCGTTCATTCCTATAAGATTCACTTTCGTTTCCGATGATGTGTATGGTGCGGCGGGTACGATTGTCCATCAAGGTCGCGCCGTCAGCTGTTGTCGAGTCTATAAGCCGACATTCATTTTGCAGAAACTCCGCAAGTTGATTGAATGTGGGTAGGGTGATTATATTTCCGCCGTACTTCTGTTCAAACCGAGTTTTAACGTCTAACGGAATTTTATTTAAGCTAATGAATAATAAAATACATATAAGACTATTGATCTATAGGAAGGCCTAAATTATTCAAGGCGCGAGTGGACTCCAACAGTGGGTTTAGAATTTTAGAACGCAGATCATAGGGTTTATTTAATGTAGGTAGCTGTAGGATTCTAGAAATGTGACCATCTGCTAGCATTCTGATATTTTCATATCTACCCTTAAGAATTTCTAAGCCTATATCTAGGGATTCGTCTACCATAGGTAAATGCCGTATTAAGGTATGCGGTTCATTTAACACATGAGAAACTAAGTTATGAATTTTTTCCGTCTTTGATATATCATTCCGTGTTAGTACTAACGAACTGAATAGGCTTATAAAACTTGTCCACTGAAAAACGTCACCATCAAATTTGCATAAATCGATTCTGGTAAGTCTTGCCGTATTTGAACTCTCGGACGGTCTATGAACCCCGTCCAAACCCGGGTAAGCCGACGAGACCGCTTCCAGCTGATTATAAGCTAACTCCGCCTCATTATAATCAGCCGTATAGATTTTAATCATTTCCGAATCTACGGTATTATCCAGCAATAACTCGTACTGTTCCGACAAAAGTGCGTATCGTTCATCGAGTTTACGCAATCTCGCCGAAATAACTGCATTGGTTTGAGTTTTTCCCGCGATCATTTCTAACGTGCTTCTAAGCCATTCGACTTGAATTTTAAATTTAGTTGATGATACCTTAGCCATTTTAAATCGTTAAGACTCAAATCGTGAGGCACCCACCCCCGGGTAAGAGAAAAAAAATATAAACGGAACCCTACAATAAATGAAATAAATTGTTCTAATAACTGAGGATAATTTCACAAATATCGCATACCGCACAATATAACATAATAACCGAACCGCAAATGACAAACAAACTTAACGACTTTAATTTGAATTCTATCCGACCGAATCGAGACTTATGTCAGAGCTGTAAGTGGCGGTTAAGAATTTCAATTTTTAAATCTGCAACCGACTTATGATTTGAAAAAATCTTATTTGAACCGCGTCCGAGATGTAACTGAGCGGTCGATGCGAGATGGCCGTCTGCCTGGTCAAGGCAGCGCGGGGCGGGGGGAACGACGGCCAAGCGGCGATCCTTCACGATGGCCAACCGAGTCGCCGAAACAGGTAAAGTTTTTGAGAAAATCGTTTTTTGTCATTTTGCGAGTTTCATTAGTAAAAGTACAACACTTTTTAGTAGCCTGTTATGCGCGTTAAAGTTACCTATCGTTTTTTTTGTTCTGATGTCAATTATTAAGAAGGTTTAGTGGGGTAAGGTTCGATTTAATAGGTATAAGTTAGGCGAAATTTTAGAGTTAGGTTAGATAAGTTTTTGAGAAAGTCGTTTTTTTTTCATTTTGCGAGTTTCATTACCTAGTAAAAGTACAACACATTTTAGTAGCCTGTTATGCGCGTTAAAGTTACCTATCGTTTTTTTTTGTTCTAAAGTCCATTATTAAGAAGGTTTAGTGGGGTTAGGTTCGTTTTAATAGGTATTAAGTTAGGCGAAATTTTAGAGTTAGGTTAGGTAAGTTTTTGTGAAAATCTTTTTTTTTTCATTTTGCGAGTTTTATTACCTAGTAAAAGTACAACACTTTTTAGTAGCCTTTTATGCGCGTTAAAGTTACCTATAAATTTTTTGTTCTAAAGTCCATTATTAAGAAGGTTTAGTGGGGTTAGGTTCGTTTTAATAGGTATTAAGTTAGGCGAAATTTTAGAGTTAGGTTAGGTAAGTTTTTGAGAAAGTCGTTTTTTTTTTTCATTTTGCGAGTTTCATTACCTTGTAAAAGTACAACACTTTTTAGTAGCCTGTTATGCGCGTTAAAGTTACCTATCGTTTTTTTTTGTTCTGTTGTCCATTATTAAGAAGGTTTAGTGGGGTTAGGTTCGTTTTAATAGGTATTAAGTTAGGCGAAATTTAAGAGTTAGGTTAGGTAAGTTTTTGAGAAAATCGTTTTTTTTTTTTTCATTTTACGAGTTTTATTACCTAGTAAAAGTACAACACTTTTTAGTAGCCTTTTATGCGCGTTAAAGTTACCTATAGTTTTTTTTTGTTCTAAAGTCCATTATTAGGAAGGTTTAGTGGGGTTAGGTTCGTTTTAATAGGTATTAAGTTAGGCGAAATTTTAGAGTTAGGTTAGGTAAGTTTTTGAGAAAATCTTTTTTTTTTCATTTTGCGAGTTTTATTACCTAGTAAAAGTACAACACTTTTTAGTAGCCTGTTATGCGCGTTAAAGTTACCTATCAATTTTTTTGTTATGATGTCAATTATTAAGAAGGTTTAGTGGGGTTAGGTTCGTTTTAATAGGTATTAAGTTAGGCGAAATTTTAGAGTTAGGTTAGATAATTTTTTGAGAAAGTCGTTTTTTTTCATTTTGCGAGTTTCATTACCTTGTAAAAGTACAACACTTTTTAGTAGCCTGTTATGCGCGTTAAAGTTACCTATCGTTTTTTTTTGTTCTGATGTCCATTATTAAGAAGGTTTAGTGGGGTTAGGTTCGTTTTAATAGGTATTAAGTTAGGCGAAATTTTTGAGTTAGGTTAGGTAAGTTTTTGAGAAAATCGTTTTTTTGTCATTTTGCGAGTTTCATTAGTAAAAGTACAACACTTTTTGTAGCCTGTTATGCGCGTTAAAGTTACCTAACGTTTTTTTTTGTTCTGATGTACATTATTAAAAAGGTTTAGTGGGGTTAGGTTCGTTTTAATAGGTATTAAGTTAGGCGAAATTTTAGAGTTAGGTTAGGTAAGTTTTTGAGAAAGTCGTTTTTTTTTCATTTTGCGAGTTTCATTACCTTGTAAAAGTACAACACTTTTTAGTAGCCTGTTATGCGCGTTAAAGTTACCTATCGTTTTTTTTTTGTTCTGATGTCCATTATTAAGAAGGTTTAGTGGGGTTAGGTTCGTTTTAATAGGTATTAAGTTAGGCGAAATTTTAGAGTTAGGCTAGGTAAGTTTTTGTGAAAATCTTTTTTTTAATTTTGCGAGTTTTATTACCTAGTAAAAGTACAACACTTTTTAGTAGCCTTTTATGCGCGTTAAAGTTACCTATAAATTTTTTGTTCTAAAGTCCATTATTAAGAAGGTTTAGTGGGGTTAGGTTCGTTTTAATAGGTATTAAGTTAGGCGAAATTTTAGAGTTTGGTTAGGTAAGTTTTTGAGAAAGTCGTTTTTTTTTTCATTTTGCGAGTTTCATTACCTTGTAAAAGTACAACACTTTTTAGTAGCTTGTTATGCGCGTTAAAGTTACCTATCGTTTTTTTTTGTTCTGATGTCCATTATTAAGAAGGTTTAGTGGGGTTAGGTTCGTTTTAATAGGTATTAAGTTAGGCGAAATTTTAGAGTTAGGTTAGGTAAGTTTTTGAGAAAATCGTTTTTTTTTTTCATTTTGCGAGTTTTATTACCTAGTAAAAGTACAACACTTTTTAGTAGCCTTTTATGCGCGTTAAAGTTACCTATAGTTTTTTTTTGTTCTAAAGTCCATTATTAAGAAGGTTTAGTGGGGTTAGGTTCGTTTTAATAGGTATTAAGTTAGGCCAAATTTTAGAGTTAGGTTAGGTAAGTTTCTGAGAAAATCTTTTTTTTTTAATTTTGCGAGTTTTATTACCTAGTAAAAGTACAACACTTTTCAGTAGCCTGTTATGCGCGTTAAAGTTACCTATCAATTTTTTTGTTCTGATGTCAATTATTAAGAAGGTTTAGTGGGGTTAGGTTCGTTTTAATAGGTATTAAGTTAGGCGAAATTTTAGAGTTAGGTTAGGTAAGTTTCTGAGAAAATCTTTTTTTTTTCATTTTGCGAGTTTTATTACCTAGTAAAAGTACAACACTTTTTAGTAGCCTGTTATGCGCGTTAAAGTTACCTATCAATTTTTTTGTTCTGATGTCAATTATTAAGAAGGTTTAGTGGGGTTAGGTTCGTTTTAATAGGTATTAAGTTAGGCGAAATTTTAGAGTTAGGTTAGGTAAGTTTTTGAGAAAATCGTTTTTTTGTTTCATTTTGTGAGTTTCATTACCTAGTAAAAGTACAACACATTTTAGTAGCCTGTTATGCGCGTTAAAGTTACCTATCGTTTTTTTTTGTTCTAAAGTCCATTATTAAGAAGGTTTAGTGGGGTTAGGTTCGTTTTAATAGGTATTAAGTTAGGCGAAATTTTAGAGTTAGGTTAGGTAAGTTTCTGAGAAAATCTTTTTTTTTCATTTTGCGAGTTTTATTACCTAGTAAAAGTACAAAACTTTTTAGTAGCCTTTTATGCGCGTTAAAGTTACCTATAGTTTTTTTTGTTCTAAAGTCCATTATTAAGAAGGTTTAGTGGGGTTAGGTTCGTTTTAATAGGTATTAAGTTAGGCGAAATTTTAGAGTTAGGTTAGGTAAGTTTTTGAGAAAGTCGTTTTTTTTTCATTTTGCGAGTTTCATTACCTTGTAAAAGTACAACACTTTTTAGTAGCCTGTTATGCGCGTTAAAGTTACCTATCGTTTTTTTTTTGTTCTGATGTCCATTATTAAGAAGGTTCAGTGGGGTTAGGTTCGTTTTAATAGGTATTAAGTTAGGCGAAATTTTAGAGTTAGGTTAGGTAAGTTTTTGAGAAAATCGTTTTTTTTTTTCATTTTGCGAGTTTTATTACCTAGTAAAAGTACAACACTTTTTAGAAGCCTTTTATGCGCGTTAAAGTTACCTATAGTTTTTTTTTGTTCTAAAGTCCATTATTAAGAAGGTTTAGTGGGGTTAGGTTCGTTTTAATAGGTATTAAGTTAGGCGAAATTTTAGAGTTAGGTTAGGTAAGTTTCTGAGAAAATCTTTTTTTTTTAATTTTGCGAGTTTTATTACCTAGTAAAAGTACAACACTTTTCAGTAGCCTGTTATGCGCGTTAAAGTTACCTATCAATTTTTTTGTTCTGATGTCAATTATTAAGAAGGTTTAGTGGGGTTAGGTTCGTTTTAATAGGTATTAAGTTAGGCGAAATTTTAGAGTTAGGTTAGGTAAGTTTCTGAGAAAATCTTTTTTTTTTTCATTTTGCGAGTTTTATTACCTAGTAAAAGTACAACACTTTTTAGTAGCCTGTTATGCGCGTTAAAGTTACCTATCAATTTTTTTGTTCTGATGTCAATTATTAAGAAGGTTTAGTGGGGTTAGGTTCGTTTTAATAGGTATTAAGTTAGGCGAAATTTTAGAGTTAGGTTAGGTAAGTTTTTGAGAAAATCGTTTTTTTGTTTCATTTTGTGAGTTTCATTACCTAGTAAAAGTACAACACATTTTAGTAGCCTGTTATGCGCGTTAAAGTTACCTATCGTTTTTTTTTGTTCTAAAGTCCATTATTAAGAAGGTTTAGTGGGGTTAGGTTCGTTTTAATAGGTATTAAGTTAGGCGAAATTTTAGAGTTAGGTTAGGTAAGTTTCTGAGAAAATCTTTTTTTTTCATTTTGCGAGTTTTATTACCTAGTAAAAGTACAAAACTTTTTAGTAGCCTTTTATGCGCGTTAAAGTTACCTATAGTTTTTTTTGTTCTAAAGTCCATTATTAAGAAGGTTTAGTGGGGTTAGGTTCGTTTTAATAGGTATTAAGTTAGGCGAAATTTTAGAGTTAGGTTAGGTAAGTTTCTGAGAAAATCTTTTTTTTTTTCATTTTGCGAGTTTTATTACCTAGTAAAAGTACAACACTTTTCAGTAGCCTGTTATGCGCGTTAAAGTTACCTATCAATTTTTTTGCTCTGATGTCAATTATTAAGAAGGTTTAGTGGGGTTAGGTTCGTTTTAATAGGTATTAAGTTAGGCGAAATTTTAGAGTTTGGTTAGGTAAGTTTTTGAGAAAGTCGTTTTTTTTTTCATTTTGCGAGTTTCATTACCTTGTAAAAGTACAACACTTTTTAGTAGCTTGTTATGCGCGTTAAAGTTACCTATCGTTTTTTTTTGTTCTGATGTCCATTATTAAGAAGGTTTAGTGGGGTTAGGTTCGTTTTAATAGGTATTAAGTTAGGCGAAATTTTAGAGTTAGGTTAGGTAAGTTTTTGAGAAAATCGTTTTTTTTTTTCATTTTGCGAGTTTTATTACCTAGTAAAAGTACAACACTTTTTAGTAGCCTTTTATGCGCGTTAAAGTTACCTGTAGTTTTTTTTTGTTCTAAAGTCCATTATTAAGAAGGTTTAGTGGGGTTAGGTTCGTTTTAATAGGTATTAAGTTAGGCGAAATTTTAGAGTTAGGTTAGGTAAGTTTCTGAGAAAATCTTTTTTTTTTAATTTTGCGAGTTTTATTACCTAGTAAAAGTACAACACTTTTCAGTAGCCTGTTATGCGCGTTAAAGTTACCTATCAATTTTTTTGTTCTGATGTCAATTATTAAGAAGGTTTAGTGGGGTTAGGTTCGTTTTAATAGGTATTAAGTTAGGCGAAATTTTAGAGTTAGGTTAGGTAAGTTTCTGAGAAAATCTTTTTTTTTTTCATTTTGCGAGTTTTATTACCTAGTAAAAGTACAACACTTTTTAGTAGCCTTTTATGCGCGTTAAAGTTACCTATAGTTTTTTTTTGTTCTAAAGTCCATTATTAAGAAGGTTTAGTGGGGTTAGGTTCGTTTTAATAGGTATTAAGTTAGGCGAAATTTTAGAGTTAGGTTAGGTAAGTTTTTGAGAAAATCGTTTTTTTGTTTCATTTTGTGAGTTTCATTACCTAGTAAAAGTACAACACATTTTAGTAGCCTGTTATGCGCGTTAAAGTTACCTATCGTTTTTTTTTGTTCTAAATTCCATTATTAAGAAGGTTTAGTGGGGTTAGGTTCGTTTTAATAGGTATTAAGTTAGGCGAAATTTTAGAGTTAGGTTAGGTAAGTTTCTGAGAAAATCTTTTTTTTTCATTTTGCGAGTTTTATTACCTAGTAAAAGTACAAAACTTTTTAGTAGCCTTTTATGCGCGTTAAAGTTACCTATAGTTTTTTTTGTTCTAAAGTCCATTATTAAGAAGGTTTAGTGGGGTTAGGTTCGTTTTAATAGGTATTAAGTTAGGCGAAATTTTAGAGTTAGGTTAGGTAAGTTTCTGAGAAAATCTTTTATTTTTTCATTTTGCGAGTTTTATTACCTAGTAAAAGTACAACACTTTTCAGTAGCCTGTTATGCGCGTTAAAGTTACCTATCAATTTTTTTGCTCTGATGTCAATTATTAAGAAGGTTTAGTGGGGTTAGGTTCGTTTTAATAGGTATTAAGTTAGGCGAAATTTTAGAGTTTGGTTAGGTAAGTTTTTGAGAAAGTCGTTTTTTTTTTCATTTTGCGAGTTTCATTACCTTGTAAAAGTACAACACTTTTTAGTAGCTTGTTATGCGCGTTAAAGTTACCTATCGTTTTTTTTTGTTCTGATGTCCATTATTAAGAAGGTTTAGTGGGGTTAGGTTCGTTTTAATAGGTATTAAGTTAGGCGAAATTTTAGAGTTAGGTTAGGTAAGTTTTTGAGAAAATCGTTTTTTTTTTTCATTTTGCGAGTTTTATTACCTAGTAAAAGTACAACACTTTTTAGTAGCCTTTTATGCGCGTTAAAGTTACCTATAGTTTTTTTTTGTTCTAAAGTCCATTATTAAGAAGGTTTAGTGGGGTTAGGTTCGTTTTAATAGGTATTAAGTTAGGCGAAATTTTAGAGTTAGGTTAGGTAAGTTTCTGAGAAAATCGTTTTTTTGTTTCATTTTGTGAGTTTCATTACCTAGTAAAAGTACAACACATTTTAGTAGCCTGTTATGCGCGTTAAAGTTACCTATCGTTTTTTTTTGTTCTAAAGTCCATTATTAAGAAGGTTTAGTGGGGTTAGGTTCGTTTTAATAGGTATTAAGTTAGGCGAAATTTTAGAGTTAGGTTAGGTAAGTTTTTGAGAAAATCGTTTTTTTGTTTCATTTTGTGAGTTTCATTACCTAGTAAAAGTACAACACATTTTAGTAGCCTGTTATGCGCGTTAAAGTTACCTATCGTTTTTTTTTGTTCTAAATTCCATTATTAAGAAGGTTTAGTGGGGTTAGGTTCGTTTTAATAGGTATTAAGTTAGGCGAAATTTTAGAGTTAGGTTAGGTAAGTTTCTGAGAAAATCTTTTTTTTTCATTTTGCGAGTTTTATTACCTAGTAAAAGTACAAAACTTTTTAGTAGCCTTTTATGCGCGTTAAAGTTACCTATAGTTTTTTTTGTTCTAAAGTCCATTATTAAGAAGGTTTAGTGGGGTTAGGTTCGTTTTAATAGGTATTAAGTTAGGCGAAATTTTAGAGTTAGGTTAGGTAAGTTTTTGAGAAAGTCGTTTTTTTTTCATTTTGCGAGTTTCATTACCTTGTAAAAGTACAACACTTTTTAGTAGCCTGTTATGCGCGTTAAAGTTAACTATCGTTTTTTTTTTGTTCTGATGTCCATTATTAAGAAGGTTCAGTGGGGTTAGGTTCGTTTTAATAGGTATTAAGTTAGGCGAAATTTTAGAGTTAGGTTAGGTAAGTTTCTGAGAAAATCTTTTTTTTTTTCATTTTGCGAGTTTTATTACCTAGTAAAAGTACAACACTTTTTAGTAGCCTTTTATGCGCGTTAAAGTTACCTATAGTTTTTTTTTGTTCTAAAGTCCATTATTAAGAAGGTTTAGTGGGGTTAGGTTCGTTTTAATAGGTATTAAGTTAGGCGAAATTTTAGAGTTAGGTTAGGTAAGTTTTTGAGAAAATC